>BPLQ01001079.1:0-1275000 GCA_021605075.1 Caerostris darwini | reverse complement strand
AGAATATGAATCTTGAAATTGCTCATTTGATGTTAGATGAAAGGAGCACCTGCATCTGAGACTAGCTGAGACGCACGGTCAATAGATTCTCCCTAAATGTTAGAAAACATATCGAAATAACCGTGAGCTACTGCGCAGGATAGGCAGGATATCGAAAGCACTGTAGAGGATGGCGCTCATGCCAGAGGAGAGATTCCTCATTAATTTTATTATGATTTTTGATTATTTTGTCACTAAACACATTTTAAATTCCAGCAACGTTTTGTAAAAGCTTTTATCTTTTTTGTTCTTCTCAGATTATCATTAGATTAATCATCATAGATTAATATCAGGTTAATCAAAGATAATCAGAGATTATTATCAGATTAAACAAATGTGCCTTTTTTATAACAACTAAAATTCACATTTTTTCAATCCTCTTAACAAAATGTTGAGTATGTGTATACTATTATTCATTTTAATAAAAGGCACTTGCCAATTTAATGCTACATATTTTCCATTTTGATACTGAAATCAAATCAAAAGATATTTATTTATAACTCTAAAATTGTGCATTTATGTTTCTTAAATATTCTTACACCTTTTTCGGACTAGAGGGAAGAAAAAGTCTGAAAATAAAATAACATTTACAATTGAAAGTTTATATATTTTTGCATATTTAGAACTCAAAATGGATTCGGAAAATATTTACTTCATATACAGCATGGCTAAAATATTGAATGATTTTGGAGACTATATTAAGGACTACAAACTGGATGAATTACTCATTAATGGTTTTTGTGTCATTAATGGTTTTGTGAAAAATAATTAAAGAAAAAAAATTTTTTTAATTAAAGTGTAGAAAATTGAAAATTGAACATAAACAGAAAGATTAAAATAAAAGTGTTTACAGAAAATATCGACTAATGGTCGAAACGTTAAAATCAAAGCTTTTCTTAAAATTAGGTTATAATAAGTTAAAATGTATAAAAAAAACAAAATTTATTAAAGTTTAAAATATTACTTCCTAATTTAAATGTTCTACTTCTTTTTAAAAATGTTGAGAAAAATGTTTCATAAATCTGTAAAAAAAAAAATCGATTGCTGTTTTTTTTTTTTTTTTTTAAATTTTATCAAAGATAGTTGTATGAAAGTCAATATATCAGGAATTATATTATTAAATACTTTTCAATAATCTATATTTCAAATTTTCTGCAAGGATATAAATTTATATTGAAATAACGTTGCTTACATAACATTTTTGCGAAACACATTAGGAAAAATATATACAGTTTCTAAAGAAACACAAATACATCTTTTTTGATAGAATAAAGCAAAAATATGTAGCAAGTATTATTAATCCTAAAGATAAAGTTACATTCGTTATTTGTGTATGTGGATATGAGGGATACAGATAAGGAATTATGTACAGAAGAAATTTATTTTGTTTTTATTGAAAGTTCTTTTTATTTTTCGATTTTAATAAAATTAAAAAGAAATGCTTAGCTTGAGTAGAGATGGCGTTTGAGATTGAGTTTTTATATATACCAAGTGTTTTTAAACTTTTATTTCTATGCAATTTTATTTTAATAACCTACTAACATTAATGATGCAACCACACTAAATAATATATGATGAGGGGGTTAAAATACATTAAGCTTCATTTGAACTTCATAATCGGTGCGCCAGTTGTCACATTTCGTTGTGGCAGCAATAACGCAATTTCGAATCCTAGTCATAGTAAATGTTTTTTGTCCTGTGATTTTTACAAGGCTTTTAAAGGAAATAGTTACTATACGTTAATTTATTATTAAAAATGAAAATTCATTTTTAAGTACTTTTTTAGTATGAAATAAATTTGTGGATATTTTTAGTTTGTGTTAATTAATAAATATGTATTCTTTATACTTTTATTATTTATCGGCTATATTTGCTGTAAATAAAAATCAACGGAAATACTACAGCACACAAAGGATAGTAGTCAACCACATTCTCGAGAAAAATACTGTAATGCTTTTAGCTACGGTCTTCCTGCACCTAAGAAGGGAAAAATGTAGGGGAAAACTGAGATTGAATATAGAAAACAAAGGTGCAAAGGAACTGTCTCCAACCTATTCATTTATGTTTTGGAGATTAAGGCGCCATCTTTTGTATAAAATTCGAACTATAGTTTTAATATATATATATATATATATAAAAAACTAACTAATACTTTTCTAAATGCTTATTTCCCGTTTTAGTTAAATCAGTATTTTCCAAACAATCATAAAAAGTGGTAAATTGCGGGGATAGAATGATAATAGCCATAGAGAGTAATATAATGACAATTTTTCAGATAGATGAGGAATATTTTACAAATGTGGAGCCCATTTAGTATTATTTTAAAGGCTGGTTTAATATGTCAGTTTTAAATTCGCTATGTGGACAGTATTGTGTTTCTTTAATATATTTTTTTCGCCGAGAAAATGCATTATTGTTACGATAAATATTGCCGTAAAATGTTTCTAAAAAAAAAATTTATCGTGTTTTTGTGTATGAATAACGCGTTTTTGACATTTGTGTTCCACTAAGGATAATTGTATCAAATTCATTTTTACTCAGGGAGGACTACAGAAAAATCGGAAGGTCTTGGAATAAGTAAATACGGTGTAACAGGTCTTTTAAGAAAGCTAGAAGATATTTCAACCAATTGTGTATATTTTACAACATTTGTACGTTTCTCAAATGTTTTAAAAAAATTATTAAATCAGTGATCTATGTTATTGAACAGTTAAAAGCAGATTAAGTGCCATCAAATATGTGAACAAATAAAAAGGAACGTAGAACTTATTAATATGAATTTGATATAGAACATGAAATACGACGATACTTCTGTTGTATTTATACCTACTAACCGAGATGCAGCTGAACATTTCATAACATCAAAGATGTATCGAATTAAAAAAATAAATAAATCCTTATCCGTAAGCCAACCTTAACTCTGGGGAAATTACAACAAATATATGGGGGACTTGAACCTATTTTACAATTGTGTGGTAACGTACAGTGTGCAAATAATATGTCAGAAATAGTTTGTTGAATGTTTTTGAACTTTATTCATGTAGTGAAAGAAAATGCATGGAATCATTCTAAGAAGGATGCAAACCTCAGAATCAAATTATCTCAGTATGATAATGACTTTCATACTGTTTACGATGCGATGCTTCGGCATTACTTAAGTTCTGTATTTATAGTGTAATGTAGGGTATATATATATGTATATATATATGTAATATATATATACTATATATATATATATATATATATATATATATATATATATATATATATATATATATATATAATATATATATATGGGGGTAGTCCGACAATATAGCAAATTTATTTATACTTTTTATACTTGCAATTTATTATAAAGGTGTATAAAATAAATTAATAATTAAAAAATAAAAATTATAATGATTCATTTATATGTAACCATTTAAGTTTTAATTTGCAGATAGCAGTAAGATTTTTTTAAAAGTTAAAAATTATTAACTTTTATATCATTACAAAAGATCCTGATAAAAAGAGAAAAATTATAAAAAATGAAACAGAAAGTTGTAATCCAGAAAAAAAAAGGCAAACAAATATAAAAATAAACCAAAGCTTTAAAAAAGTAACTAACATTAAAGATGAAAGTAAATAAAAACATATTTTGGATAAAATCTAGAGTCCTGAACCCTTTGTGCTAAATGCATCGACAGGCATTGTAAAGAATGCGCCAGGTAGTTTTCGCGGTAAATTGATATTACATAAAAATCCTTCACTGGGATGCCAAATCGCCAAGTAAACAAACAAAATGGTAGCCGAAGTTCTGTGTCATTGTAAAATGCTATTACGCCAAAATTTATAGCCAAACAGTTATTACGTAAAGTGTATTTCTGAAAGTGTTTTTAAGCAAAAGTTTATCGATTTAACACCAAATATTATCACTATGCCCCCAAATTTAATTCTTGAAATGTTTTATTGCTAAACTTTTTCACTAAAAAAAATTTTAATCCTTGAATACTTTTACGCCATATGCACTCGATTTTAAGTCAAAACATACACTAATAAGCCAAAAAAATGCAACCTTAAATTGTCTTCACGTCAATATATATCGCTTTATCGCCAAAATTTTATTACTATTATGGCAAAATTGTAATGTTTTCTTTGAACGCAAAATATATCATCATTTTGCCGAAATTTGCTTTTACGCCAAATTTAATCATTTATCGCTAAATTATTAAGGAGAATTGTGTTTTGCTAACTCACATAAATGTATCATTAGATAATAATCGCTGTTATGATAAAATTACGCCAAAATTATTCGCTAATACGCCAATTTTTTTTTCTGTTATGTCTAAAAATATTTCATGTTGTTTACGATGAAGATTTACATTGTTTACGATGAAGAATGCGAATGATGGGGAAAAAAAAACTAAGAATAACTTACCTTTTATTTTGATATATCCTTTGTTGGAGGCGAAGATGATAATTCTATTGCCATAATTAAAACTTGTCCGTATAGTCTTCAAATGAATGAAGACAACGAGAAGAACAACATCAGAAAACCACAAAAAAATATAATACGTTTCAACAGCTTTTTTCTTCTATAAACTAATGTTTGAAACTCAAAAAGTTAAATTTTTCCAAGCGAATTCGGTTGTCACAAAACCTTATCTATGTCAATAGCATTAAAAAGAAACATCACAAAACCGCAAAATTTATCGCGTTCGATCGACGTTTTCGCCGTGAACTAACGTTCTAAAAATAAAAAGTTCTATAAATTCAAATAACGGTTGTTATAAAACCTTCATTAGTTCAACAGCATTAAAAAGAAAATAATTATTTGATAATCAAATATAACTCATTAATAAATAAATAAAAAGGTTTTTCTTGTTTGTTTTGTATTTTCATGAGTGGCAACATCAAAATTTTTTTTTATTTCTGTACTGTAAACATACGTTATAAGAACAATCTCAGAATAATCAAAAATTTATCGGAATAAATATTTAAAAGAATATATATTTATGTTCTTTATTTACTATAATTAAAAAATTATGCAATTTCAAAGTAGAAATCAATAGTCATTATATTGTTCGGAAAAAGAAGAAGTTAAGAATTTCCTCTAGAGTATTGTAACCCTAAACAAATTGGCAGAACATTGGCGAAATATTCCGAGTTGCACAATTGGCGACTTCCTCAATGGTACAGTATTCTAGATTGCAATCCATATTTCTTATTGGATGTTGGCTTCTTAAATAAAGAATAATTTTCAAAATAAACATGCAAACTTATTAAGCACTAATTTAACAGTACATTTAGTTTACCTGCATAAATTTTCAATTTATTATAAAACTCTATTCAAAATATTCCCTGAAAATATATAGGTTTACCTTTATTTGTACGTAATAATTTAAATAATGCACTTTTACATAATAATGTAATTAGGTGTATATACATGTTTACTTAATTACTAAAATTCTAATAATTACTTATTTTTAATTTTGAAAAAATTATCTGTCAAGTTTATGCTAATGAAGAAATACTATGCAGATATTTTCAAATTAACAGTCTGATTGTAATGATCTTTCAATTATTTTTCATTCCCATTTTTTGAAATTCAAAAGGCTATTTAAAACTAATAACCTGTACTTGTAATTTTTACTTGTTAAAATGCTGCATGATTTTAACTTTAGATGTATGTAATACATATTTTTGTTCTAATTATAGCGTTGTTTATAGCATAATTTCTGCTTCCCGTGTTTCACTATAAATCTAATTCCTCATCACTTCATCACTTTTCCGCCATATTGGATTTACGCACGTTATCAAAAACGCTTTCATGCGCAGTAGTGCAGTATTTTCGATGTACATGCGCAATAATTCAGTGTTTCCTATGAGTAAGAGCGCTAGCGAATGATAAAAAAACGTTATGCAAAAACTCTCTATTAAAGGCATGTCTTGCCCTTAAGAAGTAAGCTGAAATGATACATTTGATTATTAATGAAGACAAAACGAAATATATGTCCATTACTAAAAATCCAGGAAGCTATAAACATTTGAAGATCTAAGAGTTTAAATTTAAAGTGGTTGATAATTTTTCTCATCTTGGTTCCACCATTAACACTCTAAAAGACATAGATATTCAAATAAAAAGCGTATCCTTGCAGTTAATGACTGTCTTAATTCTTTAAGAACTTTCTTGAAATCAAAATTAATTAAGAGACATACAAAAAATTATGTTATATAAAGCAATCATTGGACCTGTACTCACCCATGTATCTGAGACTTAGACTTTGATTCAATCACTAGCTGAACAGTTTACCTTCTTTGAGAAAAAGCTTCTTAGAAATATGTTTGGCGCTATGAATAAAGGATTGTGCAGGCAGCGGCTTAATTTTGAATTTTAAAGGTTTTTTTTAAGGAAGCAGATATCATTAAATTCAAGATAGGAGTTATAAGTGGTGCAGGCCACCTCTGCGAAAAGGACGCTTCATCCGTGATATTTATGATATTCAACTATATACCTTTTGCAAATAGACCTGTGGGTAGGTCCAAATTAAGATGTACCAATGGTGTGGAGGCAGAATTTTAAGTTTTAAAATTTTCTAACTGGAAAACTGGAAACAAAGCACAGATTGGAATGGAAGAAAATTCTCCAGAAGAACTTTACCTACCATGGGCTGTCGTGTAAATAGAAGAAGAACAAAGATATGTCTGAACATATAATATAATTGGAACGATGTGATATATTAAATAAAGTGTAATCGTCTTATAAAATGCTTTGTTATAGATGTATAACGATTGATTTTTAAAGAATATTATCTTTTATAGAATGCCTTGTCTTCTGATAAAAGAGACAACTAGCACTTAATATGTCTATATTTAAAATAAGGAATAATGTATACATTTCGCACAAAAAAAGGTTAAAAATTTTTATTTTACATTTTAAAATATATTACAAGACTAGTGCAAATTTGAATGTAACTTTTTATCTTATATTACAAAAATGTTACAATGTCAGTTTGAATCCACGCGTTGTCACTTGCTGTTGTTGTTGTGCCTCGGTCGAAACTTGATGCGAACGGGCTGAGACGACTGAAGAGTGAGGTTCATGACGGGCAACACTTTGTCCCTCGAATCCAGAGAGTGAAGGGAAAAGTTTCTCAAAATGTGGCACGCCATGGTCTTCACCTCCATCTCTCCGAACCACCGTCCTGTGGAGAAAACAGCAACACTCACTTATCAACAGAGAACTTGATGTGTGTAACTATCGAATGTGTGTAATGCGTGTAACTATCGAAATACAAATAGACACAATTCTACATACTATGTTTATTTTTCGGAAAGGAGGAGTTTTTTTTCTCCCTTTGCAATTCATGTGTTTTCCGAATAACAAAGTGTAAAATGCGGAATCTGTATGGTGGATGACTGTGAAAAGGAAGCATTGAAAATCGTTCCTTTTCGCAGAAAGGAATGTTAGATGCACATCCCGTAAATGTATCTTCAACAAAAACTATTATTTTATCGAAAACCTTTAATTATAGAGAAAGCACCGATCCTATTGTTATCCCCTGTGTTTCGAAATTGTCTTCTAATAAGTTTCAATATTGAAAATGAAGTAACTAATTTTACCAACTCCATTATCTAAGCTTACACCTCTGTTACTAAAAATATAGCTACTAACAATTGTAAGTATTTGCCTCCCTACATTAAAACTCTAATTATTCAAAGAAATCATGCTCTCAAAAATTGGCAAATTTTCAGAGATCCGCGAACCAAAATTCAATACAACTATGCTCAGGCACTTGTCAGAAGGGTTATGAGAATACTAAAGCTGTTTATAACTCTATCTCTAACTTTAACTCCATCCATTTCGCTCCTAAAATTGTTAATTCTAAAGCTTCTACTATTATTGATTTCATCAGTGACTTAAAAATGAATAAAACCCCTGGTATGGAAACTATTACAAATAAGATGCTGAAAAATCTTCCTTTAAAAGCTATTTTTAAAAGTTGTCAAATTATTGACGCTGTCGTCCATTATCTGTATTTTTCTGATTGCTGGAAAAGAGCTCGAATTTTGCCCATTCGTAAGAAAGGTAAAGATCCAACTTCCCCTTCTAGCTGCAGGTCAATTTCTCTTCTTCTTTCTTCATTAAGAAAATTAATAGAAAAGGGCATTTTGACATATATAAAAAATGAAACTAAACAAAAAATCTTCGCATTCCTCGGCAATTTGTCTTTATTGAAATGTTATCTACAATGCATCAGCTTCTTAATCTCACTGAAACTGTTCCCGATGGATTTTTCTGGAAATTAGATACTACTGTTGTTTTCCTTGATGTAGCCAAGGCTTTTGATAGAGTTTGGGTCAATGCGCTAATTTATAAATTAATTCTTTCCAACTCAATATCCATTTATTTTTAAAATTATCTTACTAACAGAACTTTTGTGTTCTCCATTGGTAATACAGATTCTTCTATCCAAAAAATTCAGGCTAGTGTTTCCCAAGGTTCAATACAATCAAGGTACACTTTTCTAAAATCTTTACATAAATTACATTCAGCTAATTTATAATGTGAAAATCTGTCTTTTTGCAGATGATACAGCATTCTTCATTCAAGATCGTAAACATTTTATTATTAGTAAAATCCTTCAGAATTATATTAATCAACTTGAACAAAAGCTTATTAAGTTGAAATACAATTAAACGTTGAGAAAACAGAAGCTGTACTATTCACGCGTAAAAGGGTTCATAAATTTCCTTGTATCAAAATTTATAACAATTTTATTAATTGATCTGGGCAGGTTAAATATTTTGAGTGTAATCTTAGATCATAAATTGAATTATGTTCCTCACATTAACTTTCTTAGGGATAAATTTAATAGATGCATTCGTTACTGTATCCACTTATTTGCAGTAAATCTACCATGTCCTTGAAAAATGAAAAAAAATCATTTATCTTGCTTACTTGCGTCCAATAATTACATATGCCAGTCCTGTTTGGGGATCTACTGCTCCATCGAATTTCAAGATCATACAAAGATTTGAAAATTGAAATTCTACATATGATTACAAACTCGCCCCGTTATTTTCCAAAATGAGGATATCAAACGTGCTCTTTCATTTCCAAGTTTAAAACAATTTGTTTACAAAATTGTACAGTATTTCTATAATTCCATTTTAAATATTAATAATTCTATCTTGAATTATTTAGGCAACTATGACAACGACATTTCTGATTTCAAAAATCGCAAAAGACCTCGCGCTGTTCTGAATATTATTCATTAACGTTCAGATATCCACCTTTCCGAATGACCATGCAGTTCCTCCGCTGAGTCACAATTTCCCTTCTACAATTACTTTTATTTCAATGTATATAGTATATACATAAAGAAATCAATGCGAAACTATTTAAAAATTGAATAATCTTGATGATTAAAAAGCTTCTACATAGAATGCCAATTATTTATATCGTGTTCATAAATAATGTTTTTCATGTTTCAATCTTTTATTCTGAATTAAATTACGTCTTTTTTTACTTTAATTTTAAATTTTATCACTACTTACCACTGAAGTGTTATTCACCAGAATCAGTTTAAGCCTATACATTTGTATTAAAGATTCAACTTTTGTGAATTAGATTGCAGCTTTAAAATTCATGTTTGCCCCGAACATGTAAGCTCTTCCATTTATTTTTTGATTTCAGTTCTTACCTACACAATTTCTTGGTCCAGCTCCAAAAGGAACATAAGCAAACTCAGGAATATTTTGTTTGTTCTCTGGAAGAAACCTATCCGGATCGAATTTCTCTGGATCAGGAAAAACATCTTCGTCTCTATGCAGGAAGTACGTCATCACAATAGCGGAAGCTCCTTTGGGTGCGGTATAGCCACCTGGAAAATTCAAGTGTTTCAATATTATAAACTGTAAGAAAAATTAGAGTAAAAAAATAATGATTGCTATAACAATCAATAATTTTGATCATATAATATAATACATATTAAAAGGTTATAGAAAGTAAGTAAAGTTATAATATATATTGTAGTTAAGTAAAATTATAATATTAATAATATATATCTCTCAAAATGTTTAATTATCAATGCATTCATTATATAATATTCAATATTGCTGCTGCCAATAATTCAGAATATCGACAAATTTATGGCGTTGGATTTTTCTCACGATTTAAAAAAAATTATCCGAAAAAAAAAAAAAAAAAAAAAAAAAGAAGTACTTTTGATTTGAGTTGAAACCTCGATAAAAATTATATTTAAATATTATCTGAAGATTACAAAATTGTAGCAGACAGTGAATAGCTATGAAATTTAAAATAAATTTAAAGAGTAAAATAAAACAGCAATTTAAAATGTGCCTAGAAAAAAAATGCCATCATTTTCCAAAATATTCTAGAAATTAACTTTTGCAGTGTATGAGGATACACTATAAGAATTGAGTATCAATGTGTTCAAAATTATAGATTGAAATGTAGTGCTTTTTAAATTTAGTGGTGATTTTAGAAATCCTTTCATCTCAAAAATAATACAAAATACATTCAAGGAAAGTTTATTAAAACTGACGTTATTTATTCATTTCATTTTCATTCACTTTTTATTTCATCACTGTATTACATAAGAAAAGATAAAATATTATTGATTTTCTATAGGATGAACAATTGTATGGTATATAATTTATCGAGGAAGGCTTCTTTTAATGCTTTTAATTCATATTTTAAATCGATGAAGTTTTGTTGATCAATTTATTGTAACCATGAAGAAAGTAAATGATATAATGAGTAAGTGATAATAATTATATGAAATAAAGTAAATAATTTACATTTAGTACCATTAATTAAATGTGCGTTTATATATATAATTAAATGTGCGTTTATATATACATATGTATATAGAAAGAGAATGGGAGTGGAATCTTAAAAAAATGCATTTTAAGGGCATGAAAGTTTCAAAACATTAAAAAAAAAATTTTTTTTCAATAATTTTCAATTAATTCTGGAATTTAAATTTTAAATTCAAATATTCAAAAAAAAAACTGCTTTTAAATTACAAATACACTGAAGTGACAAAAGTCATGGGATAGCAATATGCAAATTTTCAGATGGCAGTAGCATCGCGTAGAACAGGTATAAATGCGCAGTGCTTTCGCAGAGCTTTCATTTCTGTTCAAGTTATTCATGTGAAGAGGTTTTGACGTGATGATGACCGCACGACGGGAATTAACAGACTTTGAACGCGGAATGCTAGTTGGAGCTAGACGCATGGGTAATGCCATTTCGGAAATCGTTAGGGAATTCAACATTCCCAGATCCACTGTGTCAAGAGTGTGCCGAGAGTATGAAATTTCAGGCATAACATCCCACCATGGACAGCGCAGTGGTCGACCGCCTGCACTTAACGACCGAGACCGGCGACGTCTGCAAAGAGTCGTAAATTCTAACAGACAAGAAACACTGCGTCAAATAACCCCAGAAATCAATGTGGGACGTACAAGGGACTTGTCTGTTAGAACTGTGCGGAGAAATTTGGCTTTCTTGGGCTATTCCAGCAGAAGACCGACTCGAGTGCCTTTACTGACAGAACGACATCGCTTGCAGCGACTCTCGTGGGCACGTGAGCATATCGGTTGGTCCCTAGATGAATGGAAAACCGTGGCCTGGTCCGATGAGTCACGATTTCAGTTGGTAAGAGTTGATGGTAGGGTTCGAGTGTGGCGCAGACCCCACGAAGCCATGGACCCAAACTGTCAGCAAGGCACTGTTCAAGCTGGTGGTGGCTCCGTAATGGTGTGGGCTGTTTTTTCATGGCATGGACTTGTTCCTCTGGTGCGACTGGACCGAACATTGACTGGAAATGCTTATGTTCAGCTACTTGGAGATCACTTGCAGCCATTCATGGACTTCATGTACCCAAACAACGATGGGATTTTTATGGATGACAATGCGCCATGTCACCGGGCCACAACTGTTCGCGATTGGTTTGAAGAACATTGTGGACAATTCCAACGAATGATCTGGCCACCTAGATCGCCCGACATGAATCCCATCGAGCATTTATGGGACATCATCGAGAGGTCTGTTCGTGCCCAAAATCCTGCACCATCAACGCTTTCACAATTATGGACGTCTATCGAGACAGCATGGCTCAATATTCCTGCAGAAGACTTCCAACGACTTGTTGAGTCCATGCCCCGTCGAGTTGCTGCACTTCGCCGGTTCGAAAGGAGGGCCGACACGATATTAAGAGGTGTCCCATGACTTTTGTCACTTCAGTGTATATACGTATATTTAGATAACAGAATGCATTTCTTATTATCTCTCTTAACACTGAATTTTCGTTACTTCTGTTTCTTTTGAAAAATTAAAATTATTTTGACAAAACTATATATGCTGATATTCTTCATCTTTTTTTCTGAAAATATACAATTTTTTTGTATACCAATAAAATTAATCAAAATTACAAAAGTAAGTTAAGTAAATTAAGTAATTCATTAAAATATTACAATAATATGAGAAGAAATCATTAAATGAATTGAAAATAAATAATAAGTATAAATAAATAAAATAAAAAACTAAACTAGAATATAAAGTTAATATGTAAAAAAAATTAGAGAGGGAAAAAGTAAACATTAATTAAAGGAAAAAAAAAATACTTAAATGTTTTCAAATACACAAAGATATTTTTACATAATAAAAGGAATTTAATGAAAAATACTAGTTTATATATTGAAATTAATTTAAGTATAAATTAGAAACAAGTGTATTACTCGCTAACTATAATCTATGATTATTTTTATCGTAATTGCTTTACTCACTGCAGTGATATAGCATATGTATTGCAAATCAGCACCGATTGAACCATTTCGTTTAATGGAAAAACTTCTTGTATTTCTTAAAATTTATTGAGATAATTTTTTTATGAACCAAAATTTAAATTTCCACCAAAAGAATTATAATTCTTCTGATTAAAAAAAATTCTATTGTGGTTCAAATTATAAAAAAATAACTTTTGAAATAAATACATCCCCTTTGGCTTTTAGTTCGATTATAAGACCATTTGAACGTATGGTTTTGAGATTTTTATAGTTCTGAGATTTCTATGCTTTTAATTTCTTGTATTTTTTTTCAAAAGAGAGGAGCTTATGTTTAATAAAAAAAAATTCAAAATATTTTTTTCGCATTGGCTACTTTTGTTCAAAATCTAGCAAAAACTATGGTAAATGTGTATATTTATTTATTATGTGTTTTATATACAAGTTATGTTATGTATATATATATGCTTACTAGATTGCATGCCTTGTTATGGTTACTTGTACAAGTTGAAATGTTGATTTAATGTAAAATGTTCCAAATAATACAAATTAAACTACTTACATATTTTGGTTTCTTCAAAAATATGTCTGCCAAATAGAGGTACAGAAGGATATATTCGATTACACTCCTGGAACATTAAATATTTATAGTTGACATACAAAAAACATAAAGATATAATTAAACAGAAACATAAATTATCGATAGGAACCAGTTATATTTTTATTCATTGCTATTTATAGATTTGTTTTGCTATTTTTCGTTAATGTAAACAGAAAAAGGTGCATTATATTGAAACTTACAAAATCTAATTTTAATTTGGTATTTTTCAATTTTACAAATTTATTTTTGGACTATGGATAACTACTATTTAAACAGGACTTAGTTACAATTATAAAGTTACTTTAATAGATATGGTAACAGTTCGATCTAGTTTGAAATAATAAAAGAAAACGTCTAAAATTGAATCTTAATTTCAATTCATATTTAACAAATTTAATTTGCGATGAGGTAAAAGAAGTAATATGGTTTCAAAATACTAACTTAAAATGACGAGTTGTTTCCTACATGCGTCAAGTTACTTGAAGTTGTTCGGAATTTGAGTTTTGAATTCACACAGCGACATTCCCGCATTCACAAAATGAATGCTGAGCAATTTATACTGCTTATGGCTGCTTCATGGATTCATAGTTATATGGTACAACTTACTAGTTCTTTTATTTATGGATTTATGGTACAGTTTTCGATTCTTTTCAAATAAAAAAAAAGTTTCTTGATAAGTTGTTGCCTTCTGAAACATCTGTGGCTAAAAATCAAATTCTAATGAATGTTCAGAAAAATCTTTAAGTCGATTGTTTCAATTCTAAGAAAAAAAATATCCCGATATTTTCAAGCAAAAAAGTAGGTCAAAATATTAGTGATTTAAAATATCATTGTTTATTCGAGAGAACAGTAAGCCGAACTTCCTCAACAAAAAAAAAAAAAAAAAAAAAAAGAGATATGCTATACACTCATGTAAGCAACTTGATAAATTGGAAGACCAAGGAATTATTTCGTAAATGGGGACAAGTGATTCGAGATTACCTATTGTGATAATCCCAAAACTAGATGTCAGCGTTCACCTTTGTATTGATTATAAAAATGTAGTTAACGAATTATTCTATCAGGCGAATTGATGGTATTTTCAACAATTTGAAGGGTTCTAGATATTTTGGCTGCTTAAATTTATACAATGCTTATTATGTACAAATAGAAATGAAATAATTAGCATAAGTCAAACTCATAACGAGCTCTGTCTTAAGAATAGACGACCATTCGGAATCAAGACAGCTCCAAGTGAATTTAACCGTATTCTAGACTGGATATTTTAATACTGAATCGGAAATGAAATTTATTCATGAATTGCCCAAAACCTTGTACGACAGCTTAGTAAATGGATTAACAAAAGCAATATAAGAAAAAGAACCTCGATCTGTGCCTCTAAAGATTGAAGAAGTATGATCTTAATTACGAAGAAAGGTTTACTCCAGAAAATAAATTTGATAAAAGCCCATTACCAGAAAAAAAAGATGTATCTTCTGAACCTTGTGGATAAGTGTGCCAACTATAGAAATGAATTACAGCAACTAGTCAATCAAAGTTCATATGCCCAGACTCAAACTCAAGTTTCAGCTAAACATCAACCCTTAAATTCATGAAAGCAACTTTGCCGATCGTCAAGACAAATAAGGAAACCGTCTATTTATTGGACTATAGCATGAAATACAGATTCCCATTTATGTGTAGTTTCCAATTTAAGTATGGGTGAATTGTAGTGATATCTGATTGCATCATGATGAGAATTTGCGATATAAAGTTCAATTATAAATAGGGCAACAGTTAAATTTTGCTTTGAGAGTTGTAAACAGTTTTCCTTCAAATCAAGAGTAGATGAAATAGAACAATTAAAAAAAGTGAGGATTTATATATAGATTCTGTAATAATAAAAGAAAACGGAAATCAATAATTTGTGTACTTTATTGAAAATTGTTTTGTTATTCTTTTAAATGTGGCTACTTTTAAAAGAAAAACATATTGACTATATTTACTTTTTAAAGAAAAACATATTGAATACATTTGAATTCTTTTTTGATTCTCTTTGCATTTAATACAGCATAATAATTCAAAAATTTATAGTTAAATCCTAGATTCATATCACTAAAAGGAAAATTTATATGTAATACAAAAAAATATTTTAAAAATATCGATAGTGTAAAATACTAACCACTGTAATCGACATAGATCGATTTAAAAAAAAAAGAATAAAAATATTTCATTAAAAGTGTTTGTTTATTTTAAATATTTGTTTCACCAATCTTAAATTTAAAAAAATTAGCAAATAGTAATTCTTTCCATTTGGTTTTAAACATTTTCCCAATGTTATGGTGGATCCTACCTTCAGAACACAATCCAAATACTTGAGATCACTGAGATCGTCCACCGAAAGAGGTTTATCTCCGTTTCCTTCGAACACGCTGTCCACTTCTTGGTGAATCTTCTCTTGTACCTCAGGGTGATGACCTATCATGTACAGGGCCCACTTGATAGTAGCCGCAACTGTGTCATGACCCTGTAATTTTAGTAAAATCAATGTAATTTTCTAAACAAATTTTGTATATGCCCCTGACGACGTCTTACAGATTCAGAAGTATTAAGATATTGACAAGTAATGCTGCACTGTATCTTCAAAATGAATGTATTAATTAGCTTTCTTGAAAATGTATTCTTTCTAGCATAGAACAAGTTAAAATATTTTCCAACCGCATGTTAATTTTCTGTTAGGGTAATTGTCTGGCAATAATCAGTAATTTAAGTTAAGATGGGCGAAATGGCCCTATCCCAAGTCGGTTGATTTGAGAAACTTCAAAAAATGAATATTTGTTTTAAGGAGGAATGTATGCGTGTTTGATGCCATAAGACTAATCAAATGCATTAAAATGGTAGGCACATGTTCGTTTCACCAATATATCATAGGGTTCTATGATATATTAGTGAAATAAACATAAACCAACCATTTTAATGCATTTCATTAGTCTTATTGCGTCAAACACGATGCATTCCTCCTTAAAACAAATATTCATTTTTAGAAGGTTGTCAATCCAAGCGACTTGTGATAGGGCCATTTCTCTCCCTCTTAACCTAAGCATTCAATGTTTTCTATTTATCAATAAGCTTCTCCATAAATGGCTATATTGTAGAACAAATTATTAGAGAGTAAAAATCAGTTTGAACCTACCGCCACAATGAAAGTGTCTACTTCTTGCCTCACGCCTTTCTCATCGAGCGCCTGGTCCTCGATGTGCAATTTCAAGAGCACTTCCAACAACGACTTGTATTTGCTGCTGTCGTCCGCCTTCTCACCGTTCAAGTACCTTCGTTTCCTCTCCTCGATTATCTAGAAATTCCAATGAACTATTAGACGAATAATACAAGATTGTGTTTTTAAAGATATAGAACCATATAATCTTCTTTGATTTAAAAGTATGAAAACTTCTTACTCTCTTCATAAGTAGTCAGAATAAACATGTGAAACTGTACCTGGTTTATACAGAGAAAGTTTCTTTCAATTTCATTCTGCACCAAAAGCACACTGTAATTGTTTAGATTGAATTAGATGTTTTAACCATTTTAACTATATTTCCTATTGTGAGCTCACAGTATATATATTCTGGTTTGACGAATTATTCCTTCACTCTTTAAATATTTCCTATTATTGAAGGGAAAAATAAATAAATAAATAAAAACCATACCTTGAAACATTTTTTCCAAATATTGTACGAGGGATATGATACGAAAAAAAAATGCAGTAAAATTCTAAAACGAGTTTCAAGTTTAAGAATTTTACTGCATTTTTTTCCGTAATAATAATTAAAATCGCTATAATATCAATTAACTAATAAATGACCTACTTTTTTATTTTAGAGGAAAAATATTTATTTCATAATTTTCATATTCAAAATATAAAGTATAAAGTTTTCAAAAAAAAATATTCAAAATAGAAAGTATATAAGATCTTTATATTTTTCAAATTTGTAGAATATTTTAAATTATTTTAAAACAAATATACTTAAAAAATGATAAATTAGAGAACAAATTGGATTTAAAACAATTCGATAGAAGATGAATTGTAATTAAAACAGAGTTTTTCTCAGAATATATCAGAAATTCTTACATCATTTAAAAATTAAAAATCTCTGAATTTTTTTTAAATATAATTACTGAAATAGTTTAATGAATGAAGTGTCATTCTTATATACTTTAGTTAATGTCTCAATAATATAATAACTGAAGTATTTGAGTTTTTTGTATAAGTGAGTAAGTGAGCATTTTACTATAATGACCCAGAATTCGATACTTATAGCAAGATCTACCCGCACGCTAACTGATTAAAATGGTTGCTCTCAGAATTTGATTTTTCAATGTTTACCTATAGAGAACAATTCAATTTCTAAAACACTTTAACTCTATTTGTACGAAATGCTCCTAAAATAATATTCAAAATTATGTTTTTTCAATATTTTTATACCTAAAACTTTCTGAATTACGTATTTATTAATTTCTGTGCATTGCTTACATATCTATTAATTTGATAAATCAGTTTTATACAATTTATAAATCACTATATTTGTAAAGTAAATGACCCATATGTACATTTTGAACTTTCGTAAAAATTGAAATCTGAAATAGCACTGTAAGCATTTTTATGAACAATTACGGTAAACTTATAATTTTGTTTAAATTTGTTTTGAATAAATTTACTTACAGTTCTTGAGAAATCATGCACTACTTTTAAATGACTGGCTGCTTCTCTTCCAGTTTTCGAATTCCAGTAGAAGAGATTGGGCCACTGCCAAAATTTGAGAACTCTAGCCATCCCTAGGTCCAATGACCTTTGAAGAAATGAAATAAAATTAATTACTTCTTGCTGCAGTCATTAATAAGCAAGTTATTAAGAAGCGGCTTTTGAAAGATGGAGAAAAATTTATTGAAATTTAAAAGCTATGTGAAACCATGACGTAATGAAATTTTTAAATTTATTTTAAGAATGGTATAGCGCAATCACCCGATATGAATGAAAATATATCACTCAATATAAATCGCTCTTGGTTGAAAAGTTCTAAAATAATGTTGAAGATGGCTGTAATTCCATAGAATAAATATCGAGGTTCTTCTGTACAGAGAAAGAAATTGTAAAATATTTATTTTTTTTATTTCCATTGGCGGGGTGTACATACTTATAATCAAATACAACAAAGAAAGAACAAAAAATGCCAAAACGTAGAAGAAGTAAAGACCCACGCCATCGCCTCTCTCTGAAGAACTCTCTGCCACGCCAATATCTTGCTATCCAGTTCCATGGAGTGTCTTGCAACATTGCAGTTGTTTTGTTCATAGGTTCTTTCATGCCACAAAGACTGCAATAGGGATGGTCATATACATCAATACGATATAAGTGTTCACCCAGGCAATCTTGTTCTGTTATAAGTCTCAAAAGAGCTACAGCGAGGATTGTCTGGTATTGTATCTGGCTCTGTCGCACTTCAATTCTTATTCTTTATTCTCTCTCGTAGCTCTGAAAAGATCCTCATTTTCATAATAATTTTTTATACATAATTTTACAGAATAGTACGACATTCCAGAACAATTTGGTTGAAACAATTCAGTGCCCTTTCGAACAAGGAAATCAGCCTACTCGTTACCGTAGGTATCGCATTGGCTAGGTATCCACTGGAGAACTCCCTTTTGTTCTTCTGCTCTAGAAGTTTGATGATCTCCTGGTAATTAAGAATTAAGTATTTTATTCGAAAATGTGCTCCCCAGTCAGCTAATTGCTTGAATTGCAGCCTTTGAATCGAAAAATGATACGACATTTTCAAACTTATAGTGGATGGACAACTGGACAACAGTTGTTTCAGTGTAATATGCAAATCATGAACTTCACCATCAAAAGCGGTTCTATGTTTTCCAGCTGATGCATAGAACGAAAATAAATCTGACTCTCCCCCCCTCCAGATCCTACTATCGTATGAGAGTCAGATTAGGAGCCATCTATGAAGACATGTAACCAATCGTGCTCTGGATAGTCAGTAGGCATGGCTTCAAACGCTAGGGATTTCAAAATTTCTGGAGCTGTCTGCTTCTTTATAATGCCATTCTTAAGCTTTAATTTTATTTCAATCCAAACTAACTTAATGCTATTTAATGTTCTTAAATTTTTCTGAACTTCCTCGCACAATTCATAATTTTCACTCACAAACTTATCTTTTGAATAAATTCAAGTTGGGTCTATAAATTTCTTATTTTTGATTGATAGCAAAACCTGAAAGATTCAACATTTCGTATGAGTTTTTCCAACAAGAACAAAGCTCATTCTTCAGCGATGGCTTGGACAGGTCTGTATTTTGTCAATAATAATATAGCCTCGATTGGAGTTGCTTTAATTGCATTAGTTACTACTTCAAGGCCTTATTTTGCAAAGTTTCTAATTTTTAAAGCAGTATAAAGACACAATTTTTGACGATCAAACAATGGGATTTTGTAATCTATCTTTTAACTGTGCAAATGATATGATTTTGAGGAGGAAATGATTATAACCACAATGGTAAAATAATGTTTGGTCCCAAAAGTAGATATTTAGTTTTTTTAAATAAATTACAATTTAAAAAATTAAAAGAAATTTTCAAGCGTTAAATTGTAATAATCTATGTAATTTTGATAGTAAAAATTTATGTTAATTTGCTTGTAAAACGTGATAAATATGTTAATTAGACGGTAAAATTTTAATGAAGTTTCATGCGTAACTTTCGCTGATGCTCCATTTTAAAGATAGACAATTGATCATGAATAGGAAAACCGCTAACTTTTATACAATAATTTTTTTTCCGTGATTTAAAATAAAAACTTTTATTTAAACTCCAAATATACGAAATCCGAATATTTATAATTAAAGTGATTAATCATTCGGTAAATATAATAAATAACACAATTTTAAAAAACAAGTAATATCAATTTTTTTTTAAAGTCAATTCCTACTTTTTCTTCACTATATTTCAGAAAGTCCTTTATAAATAATTTTCATTCATTTTTTTAAGTTATCTGGCGCCATCTATTGGTAGATATATGCAACTTAAATCTAAAAAAAAACCTAAAATTAATTACTGAATTAATATTTGAAAAACTGTCCACTACAAGTTCAAAAAAATTGTATTTGAACTTGAGTGGATGAATAAAAAGTATTTTATTAACAATTGAAAATTTGAACAAGATATATGTAGGGAGAGTGTGAGCTAATAGAAGGAATTGAATAATGATACTTCGATCTCAATTTTTGCATTACGTTCGCTTAATGAAAAGAGAAATGTTCGCCAAACACACTTGAAAAGCCAAAAACATATTTACTGTTAAAGACTTTTGAAATGTACTTAAATGGAAATTAAGTAGTTTTAGAAGAGTAGTAATAGAAGAGTTTCAGATGCAAAGTTATTTCAACATTGGGGAAATCTTATAGAATGATCGCTCTTCCTGAGATAGTCATAAATCATTCAGAATTTTTTAGGATTGACAACACGTTCTGGTTTTGGAACATATCCAAGCTCAAAGATTATTTGCTATTTTTTGTTATTTTAAGGAAATGACATGTTTGATTGCCTAAGAAAACACGTACGAAGCAGGTTATTAAAATTTTTAATATGTATTTTGTTTCAAAAATGATGTTATTCTTAAAACTTTTTTTTCAGAATTATCAAAGGTATACTAATAAATAACTACTTATGTTTTGATAAAAATGTGTTATTATACAAAACTCAAAGGTTTTGAATGAAATGTTCATTTAAAAAAAATGTTCATAGAATTTACGATTGACAGAAATCTATGGGGAAAGCTAAAATAAAATAATAATAATTTTTCGAAGAATTTTACTTTAATTAATGTTGTGTAAAATATTTTAATAAATAAAAAAAAATCAAACCATGTTTTATGAGATTCTAGAAATGAGAACCACTGTTCAAAGTTATTGCAAAATTTTCAAGTGTGTTTAGAAGAGTTTCAGATGCACAGTAAAATATGTCAGACATCGTTGCATCATTTCATGAGTTCCCTACGACATACCTGTGAAGTGCTTCGACGTATTGTTTGCTTTCGTTCTCAAGCGCTCCTATATTCACGCCCATAATGCATTCTAAAGACCAAGAGAAAAAAAAAGAATAATTACCTTTGCATTTCATTTTGTAACATATTTGATTTGAGTTACCATAAAAATGAACAAATTTAATTCTTACAGTTGTTAATTTTAACTTTTAATTTTGTTTTGCTCTTACCAGCTATATAAAATGTGATTGAAAAGATGTATGCTTTTTTACTTTTAAACTTTTAGTTGTTTGTTGGTTCTAGTGACGTGCTTATGTTGGTGAGGGAAATTTCTACGATTTGTATTTTAAGACACCATATAAAAGATTATTTTATTGGGTGCCTTTAATGACAACTTTATTGGAAGATATATACTTTTGTACTTGATTTTACAACCATCTTACATAGTTTATAAAAAATCATAACTTATAATATTTAGAATTAGAGATTAAAATTAATATCAGATACAGATTAGCCCTTTATAACCTTGCCTACATATTATTACTGTTTTTTCTAGATTTCTTTATTTAAAAATTATTTCTCAGCATAAGAATAAAGATATTCCTGTATAAAATGTCCATGTTTTCCTATGTGCAAGTTTTCCTAAAACGTCTTCTCTACAAGCAAAATTAAGGATTCATAATTATCAAGGATTGAATAGCAAATTACCGCAGACAATATCCAAAGTAGACAGAGATATCGGTTCGTCCACAATCGTGAAATCGTTCTCCGTCTCTTTCATGAGGTGCTTGACGAACTTGTGCGAGTGCTCGTTGAAGACGGTGAGGTAGCCTTTGAGCATGTTGCTCTGGAAGCAAGGGGCGAACAACTTCCTCCTGTCTCTCCATTGGGTACTGTCACTGAAACACAGTGATATCACGTGATAGTTAAGTAAAATTTTAAGAAATCAATAATAGAAATGTATGATGAATTACACTCAAACGGGAAAGTAATGTATTAGGTAAATTTAAATCACTCTACAATCAGATAACGAAAGTTTGTTTGCAAATACTTTTCGATCCAACTAGCCAATGAATAAATTTCAGCAACCAATCAAGGAATAGCTAGTATATGCTCCGCGATATTTTGTCTAAGTACTACATGCGGAAGAAAACTTGAATTCCAGGACACTACATTCCATCTATTCCCTTTGATAATACCAATGATTTCCCCAAAGGCTGATGGTCTTACATATGCCAGTAATTGAAAGATATTTATGTCAGAAACCAGGTTGCACAAACCGAAGGAGACTTAGCTTTTATGTTAGCAACAAAGTTAGAACTCTCTCTGCAAACATAATCCAAAAGGCAACAATATTTCTAAACACACTATGAGATAATAATGTTCATGATGATGACCTGAATAAGATAAGAACGATTATTAGATCACCTGATTATTCATTGTTAGCAATGAACCGTGTAATCGACTACCAAGGACATCTAATTTTGCTAAATTATTTCCATTATGTAAATTAATGTACCGTTTCAATCTCTTGTTTTCCCTTACATATGTGTACGTAACGTATATGTATGATAACGTATACGTATATGTATCATAACAATTTTCGTTCATTTCGATTACACTTTATTAGTGCCAATTGTTTTTGCCTTTTATTTTGTTTTGGCGAAATTACTTAATGGTTACCAAAACAATATGGATAAAAGAGAAAAAACTGAAAACGGAATATGAGGGAATATATATATATATTCCATAGTTCCTGACCGTGTGATAGATTTGTTAAAAGTAATAGTGGTGTGAAAGATTTTTTCGATATCAGTATAGTTTAAAATTTTTAAGATGGAAACGTAGGGGGGCCTGTTTTGCATGATTTCAATATTATAGTTGCATTTTTAAGAAATTACAGGTATCATTAGCATGAAGCCATGCCATTTAAGAAAGTATGACAAGTTGTAAAATGTCAAAAGTGGGAAATGACTTTTTTAATTAAAAACAGTTTATAATGTGTACGGATATTTTCTCTCTTTTATTTTTTATTTCTGTCCCTTTTCTGTCACGAAAAAAATATAATAAGAAAGCGAACAGAATATAGCATATTCCCTTCGAAAGAATTTAGAAGGATGTATGTGTAAAATATTTTGCACAATAATGTTTTTAATCTAGTTATTACCTATAGGTCATGAAACCATTTATTTTATAAAATCACCGTGATTCAAAATAAAAGTGACGGAGACTCGATAGATATTATATGATAAACAATAAGAAATATTTTCATATGGCAATGAATCGATAACCATGAAAAGTTTAAACGCAATGAAAAGAAATGATGAACCAGAATTATAGTTTGAACAAAACTTAGTTAATATAGAAAATCACTCAGATACTATAACAAGTAATATATATATATAAAAAAAATTAAGTCAATTCCTACTTTTTTTTTTCACTATAACGCAGAAAGTCAATAAATAATTTTCATTCATTTTTTTAAGTTTGTCTGGCGCCATCTATTGGTAGATATATACAACTTAAAACTAAAATTAATTAATTACATTTAATAAATGAATTAATAGTTAAAAAAACTGTATTAACATCAAGTGTCATCCACTACAAGTTCAAAAAAAATGTATTTGAACTTGAGTGGATGAATAAAAAGTATTTTATTAACGATTGAAATTTTGAGCAAGATATATATATAGGGAGAGTGTGAGCTAATAGAAGGAATTAAAAAAGGAAAGGAATGTGGTTTGACAAATCCGGTTATCGTAGTGGCCAATCAGTTGTTGCACTTTGATTAATTAATTAATACAAGGAAAGTTGTCTGGTTTTCAATCAAATTCCTAACAGTATTTACTATAGTAAAAATAAAGACTCATTTCTTTAGTTTTATATGTTCCTTCTAACGCTAAACGCTTAAAGGCAGTTGTGAATAATTTGCAATCCCACTAAATGAAATTATCCGGCAGACAGAGCTCTAAAATATGAACTTCAATTTAAGGGTTCGAGCACTGACTTTGCCATACTGAAATCATCACTCACAGAAGTATCATCATCATTCCTAACTCTTTCCGTAAATTTATTATTTTTTGAAATTATTTTTCTACCTTTTTCTTGCTGCTATTCCTTCCTTTTAAAATTATTTATTATTTTTTATGGGGTGATTGAATACTATCTTACTTCACTCAGCATCGCATCGTATAGGGTTAATTTTGCAACTTTCTGCAACATTCTCTTATATTTACCGCAATGCACACAACTACAAGATAAGATTTTAAGGCTTTATTACAATGTCAAGGTATTAAGATAACTTAGAATGATTGTCTCAATTTTAAAGACATTCTGTGTATATACAGAAAAGTATTACGGTTTTTCTACTCCTCACATCTACTACACTGTCCTGCTCTGAGCAAGACTTTTCTCGCCGAGCGCTATTGGGAGGCTAGAGATATGTTAGATTAATGAACTCTGTTGCAGCATGTTTTGTTGTTTTCTCTGTTCTTTTTTTTTTATTTTTGGTTGTTCTGTAACTGTTCATAATCTGCCATAGGAAATAAAAAAAAATATTGGAATGTTCTTGCATATGGAAATGACATTGAAGAAAAGACTACAAATAATTAAAGAGAACGTCAATTCTTCAGAAAATACATTCATTTTAATGGATGTTCAATGTTGAATGGGAATCGTTTCTTTCTGTGTCTCTCTCATCACTTAAATTTACACTCTCCTTGTGTTGATGACACAAACTTACCAAGTAAAAAGACCTTCGCCGCAAATTGATTGAAAGAAGTAATAAATCCAACTCTTTTGAATATTTTTTTTCACTTGTACGAGATCCTGAAAATATAATATAAAATTTATTAAATACAATACGTGTAATAATAATATAAATGACCGTAATTTAGATGAAAATATTCATAAATACATTAAAGGTATTAAAATATTTCAAATAATAAATTTCCAATTTCGGTCAATCCACTTTAAATTTCATTACTTTTCTGTCTGACACTTTTTTTTTGCTGTAATATTTTTTCAACCTCCCGAATTTATATGTTGCAAGCTCAAAACCAATACTTTATTATTTTCATTCACATTTGATCTTTGAGAGTCGCCATTTTTGTGTCTTAACACAGGACATTTTTTTCCATTTTTGTGAGTGTGTATGACTATCATACTAACTCTTTTAAGCCACAGTACAAATATATTGTTATGATAAATAAATAAATAAGATTAAATTTTAGTTTGCACATTTTTTCTAACATATTTTTGAAAAATCATAAATTAATATTTCAATGAATTTTTTTAATTTATACAAAATAGTCAACTTTTATTTCTGCGAATATATATATATATATATATATATATATATATATATATATATATATATATATATATATATATATAAATATTATATATATATATATATTTTTTTTTTGCAGACATAAAAGTTGACTATTTTTTTTAATGTAGATTTAAAAGACTAGTCAACTCAGTTACCATTTTATCTCAGTTATTATAAAAGTTTTTCGCCTCCCTGCTAGGTACATAATTTGTATGTCCGAAAACTGAACATAATACTGCTGATTAAGTAAGAAGCAACAGCTGTTGAAGCTGTTCAAGATATAAGTAATCACTGAGGAAATATGAAATATATACACATGTGTGTATATATATAGTAGTGAGTATATATATATATATATACACACTCAGGTCCAAATAATATATTAGCAGTATCCAAGTAAAATTAATCCAACGTTTTCTGATATGCAAATCTAAGCTTACGTCAACCGCGTTGAGTCGAGAGCTTTGCGCAAAGTGAAAATCTGAGTGAATTTCTGCAACACAGCGTTTTTTTTTCATCAAATCGGTTTGTTATAGCTTCGAAGAATCATTTGGAAGAATCTATGAAGTGGCGACTCATAGGCCGCTTAGAAATAAGGTGGCTAATCACAGAAGCAGCCAAATATCTGAATTTTTCAAGACAGGTAGTCTCTACGATGAAACTGTTGTAAGCAAAGTAGACATGAAACTCTTTTAAGACGGCCTGCCGTATCAGGCAGATGGTATATAGAAGGTTTAATGAAAAAGTCCTTTATGCCAGAAAGACAATGGTATTAGTTTCAACCAAAACCCGCCAAGAAACTTGGTGAGGTTGCTATCGAGATAATGCTGATTTTGTCATGAGCGTTGATAAAACTTGTTCCTTTACTACATCCGTCCCTACACATGTATAGGTTTACATATTAGACACAAAAAATTTGCATCTTTGTTGCAAAGCTGTAGCTTTCATGAAATTCGACAAAATACGCAAGAAGAACTCGGAAAGTATGAACTACAGACATGACCTGTGCCCTTCGGTAGCAACCAATTGACATCCAGCAATCAGTACATAAACTAATACTAAATTCTCTTTTCCTATTATACACAAAAAAGCTTTTCATTTCCATTCATTGTCATAACTACAAAACTATAGTATTTAATGAAAAGTAAATAATGATGAACTAACCTTGACAGCTTCTGATTTGTGAATAAGTATAAATGGGGCATACGTTATCCATGTACAAAATAAGGGATATTCCCTAAATGTATTTGACCATTTTCGGAAAGCTGATAATAAACCTGAAAAATATATATTGACAAGTTTAAAATGAATAAAATTTGTAAAAAAAATATAATGTAATTTTTAAATTAAAAAAAATATACGAATATAAATATAAAATACATTATTTCATTACACAAGTCACAAATACGATAACTTCAAAGAAAATACTTGTAAAATTTCCATTCATAAATTAAATAAGGAGAGAATTATTAGAAATGAGTGCATGAAAAAAGAATAATTGAATATATGCAATTAAATATAGTTTTACTAATTCTACACATTAACATTGGCAATATATGTTTTATGTGATATTATTTGAACAGAAAAAGGAAATTAAATTAAGACTCATAATTGATTAACTTAAATTTTCAAGAAATTTAATTTTATTAATAAATATATTGATGCCCATATATATGCTGTATCGTGATTAAGTGCTGAAATTGTTACAACTTTAAATTTACAGTACAGACATTTGTAAATAAAGCAAGAGTATAAAATAATTATTCATAGACAATATGAATGTATTGATTGCTGATACTAAATATTAATGTAGAGATCAATAATATGTCGATAAGTAAACTGAAATATGGTATAAAATGATATGAAAGTAATTGTGAGCTAATCTTATAAATCTAAATTGCATAAAGACCAATATATATATATAAAGATACATAAACTGAACTATAACTCTGTAAATGAAATATTAAATTTCCAGAAGTATACATAAAGACATATAACTATAAAGTTTAAAATAAATTGCAACACTATACTTGTCTCATATAACTCTATACATGATAATATAATAAATTGCAATATTAATTAAATACTGTTTGTTTTTAATAACGAATAAATTTCAGCAATTACCGAGATGCACCGCGTACTTCTTTCCAGAAATCTCAAAACCGTCGTAATCCAAAACCGCTCCCAGAGGATTGAAGAAGCTGAATTGCACGTTAGGGATGAGTTGATTGCACCGCTGTCTCCACCAAGACAACTTTGCCAGCAGGGCGATGACAATGATGGACACACAAGCAACGATTTCTAACAGCATGTTGCAGTATTAAAAAATTCAAAAAAAATATATTGTTATGTACAATTATAAAAATCACTGGAACGCTATGTGCTACTTCGAAATACCAATTGGTGTTTTCACTTTAGAAAACAAATATCTTTACAATTATTATAAAAAAAATTTAGTCTGCATTTAAAAGTGTGTACAGTGTGTATTAGAAAACGTACCATGATCTTATATAAAGAAAAAAACCTCTTGCTATACAGGAAAAAAAATGGGAGATTCAAAGGGAAAAAAATTTCAAACAAATTAATTATTTTTTAAAGGTTATTTTTTTCTTATTCAACATTGTACTTCCTTTAATTTTCTTTGTTATTGACCTTGCTTGATTCAGTTGTTGATAAAATGCCTGCTTAAAAATGTAATTATAAAATAATGACGCATTGTTGAAATTTTTTATTCCTTATTACTTCATTATTATTCAATATTTAGTACAAAGTCACCCATTGTTTTGATTTCGCCTGTTACAGTCCTTTTCTTTGTAATTGACTTTGTATAACATTTGTCGCATTATAGTTCTATAATTCTTCCTTAAATATTGATAAAATTTTGTTGAAATTAATTAATTAATAAAAATTTTATTTATTTAATTAATGGTCTATTAAGTGTCCATTTAATTGTAATTTTTCATTACATTTTTATAGATATCAATTGGGTAAATTTCAGTTTTACTTCAGTACTTCTGAAATGGACATTGGAGACAATGTGACGTGTTACTCACAGGATGTAAGAAACTGCCATAGACGTAATTTGAAATAAAACACGCGTAGATAAACGGTTTGCTGCACTGTTTAATATTTTTTTTTTCATGTTTTTTTCTTCTGGTGATTAATGAAGAATGGTCGAAAGATTTGCTTCCTGTTTGAAGTGGCTTGCAAAATAAAGTAATTTATAAACTAGGAAAGACATTCAGGGGTTTAGAATTTTGTAAAGGTATATGAAGGAATTAGAGACAAAATATTTTAAAAATAAGATTTTATTAAAATATTCCTAATCAGTTTTTGAATTGATAGTAAAATCTATTTTTTTTAATATTACATTTGAAGTAAAATTCTTAAATTGCAAAATTGCTTCGTTTTGCAAGCTTAAATTGTTACATTGTATTTTTTTTTTACGAGAAGTTTTTATGTATTTTATTCCCAGGAGAGAGGAATGTATGCTATTTGACAAGTACGTAAGAATACCATCACTCAAAATTGACAGCAGACGAGTTTTATTGTGGATAGTTATAATACACGCCGTTAGTACTTTGTACTAATGAGAACAACCTGTCACTTACATCTGATAGAAGATATTTTTATTACGTATAATGAGACTCATGAAATGTCTGTGCGACCTTCACAGGTCGAAAAAACTATAGATTGAATATCAACCAATTGATATCGTGATTAGTGATAGGCCACGAACTAAGAAATGTCTACTCCAAGGACAAGTGAGGGATGCTGACCGCCTCTTTTGACGGGGTCAAAAGAGGTGGTAATTGTAGGATATTGTCTTAAAGGAAGAGTTTTGGTGAAGAAGAGGGAAAGTTCTACGACGAGTTGGCCAGAAGTGTTTTTTTCTTCTTTTTTTTTCTCTGAAGTGACTGATTAGGCCGGATTTTCCGCCGGTTTATAAATTGATCCCCCTGTTGTTTTGTGTATTACGCCTTTTAATAATCAAGAACTCTGAAAATCTCCGAACTTGATGTCAATTGCACTTGTGTATCTAATTTATATCATTAATTTTCATTTTTTTGTTAAATAGAGTTCTGTACATATATATAGATAATGTTTGTCAATAAAATTTATTGTTCCCATGAACCTGAAAGAAGCCCTCTTCTTGAAACCGTTATAGGCCGAGAGATTATAGCCTACTATTACGTTTTCATAAATTACAATCATAGAAAGTGAAATGGAAAAAAAAAATTTCAATGCAATGAAAGTTATTTTTGTCCTTCATGAATTTAGCCGTTTTTACACTGTTTTCTTTGGAGGTATATTGAAAATATTAAATTATTCGTCACCTTATTACGTGGGAACTTTCGTAAAGTAATCTGCATCAATTAAAATAAACGAAAAGGAATTTATTTTTATGTATAAAAAAATGCGCATAATTATCTGACCATGTTTACTTGTTTTGGTGGGTTTTTTTAAGACGGTAAGTAATCCTCATAATATTTCCTACTTAATATGTATTAGTATTACAATTTTTGATTAATGTAATATTAAATTTTTTATATTAGAAAGTATTTTTTAAAGGACTTAAGAATGAAAACGGTAAACAGCAGGGAAAAAAATTCATTTATTATTGTCATTTATTTTGGTCAATAGCAGGAAAAACAAAAGTAATCTATGTAAAAACATTCAGCAAAAATTTTTTTCAATCGAACATACTTCTGTTTGAAAGAACAATTCCTTCAGGGATAAATATGCTAATAAATTACAAATTTGCTCAAATGTAAAAAAATCAAGTAATATTGTGTACAAGTTTAGGGAAAATAATGCGTATTAAATTGCTTTAATTTTTTAAGTGCTGCATTAATTTTTGGTTATATTTATCTCTCTCGGAAATCCCATTAAAAAATGGCTGGTAAGATTAGGGAAAAATAATTTTCTGATTATAAAAGTGTTTATGAATTTTTTTTAGCATGTTAATATTCAATAGAGGGATGGGAAAACCTTTTTTAAGTTTTACAGGAAGTTAACGAACCATTTAATTGTATTCTTCATGACAAATTTCTTTAAATTATTTCAAATGAAATTTTTTTGATGTTTTATCAAGTGAGTCACTTTTGTAGGAATTTAAATCACGTTTTTCAATTTAAGATTATAATCAGGGTAATTTGGTAGCAAATAAACTAAATTATAGATTCTCTGAACTCCACAAGAAATAGTTTATATACATCGAAAGAAAATAAGCATGAATACTAGAACACGTGTGTGTAATTAAGCTGGAGCATAAAAAGTTCTTTTCGATACACTTATATACAGAATATAAAAGAAGTGTAAAATTTTAGAGTTTTCAATAAATATTTTCCGGTTCTAATTGAAGATTTAATTGCTTACAATTTGATGAAGGTTACTCAAATTTTCACTTTTCAGCGGTTTTGTTTTCTAGTGCAGAAATAGAAATTGCAGAGAGATAAGATAAATAATTTGTTTTTCTTAGTGTTTTATATACCTAAAAATAAGAAATTAAGAAATACATTTAGCACCAATGTTATTTTTACTCAGGCTGTTTTGCATCATTTAATATTGCCTTTATTAAATTTATCTGATTAATTAACCGGTAGTTAATATACCGGTTCTCGTTAGATCACCGAAGTCAAGCATCATTGGGTGCGGTCAGTACTTGGGTGGGTGACCACCACCTGAGAACATCGCGTGCCGTTGGCAAATTTGGGACCTGAATAGCCGAGTGTCTGGCGCTCTGGCACTCGGTGCCACAGGTTTCGGGTTCGAATCCCGGCGGTGCCATGGATGTTTGTAGTGGTTCGGAATCCACTTTAAGCCGTAGGTCCCGGTCTCCTATGACTTTAAGAGCGTTCACGGAGCAAAAGTCAGGCTTCTACCTACGGGTGCTCCATCACAACAGAAGCTGCTTCCTTCCCCTTCAATCATGAGCACGTATGGGCTCGTGGGCTTGGCCAGCCAAGTGGGATAAGAAACAACAACAACAACAACAACAAAATATCTGATTAGTATGTCAGCATTTTTTGAAATTGTTCCTGAAATGTTCTTTCAAATTATAAAAATGCATCATATTTATAGGAGTTCATTCAATTTTAATTAATATTATAATCAAGGCAAATTGGTGGCAAATAAAACATACAAAATATGTGTATCTATTCGTATTAAAAATATCAATGCGTTGAACTTTAAAAAAATAGTTTGCTTAAATATTAACTATATACTACAATGCCCAAAAGGTAAGACCAATTATTTTCTTTGTCCCCGGAGTAAACTTTTGAGTTTAGGGAATAGCCAGAAGTCGCACGGGGTGAATACGGTGGTTGTGGAACGATATGGGTTTCATTTTGGCGAAAAAGAGACGAAGAATCAATGCAGTGTGAGCTGGCGCTTTTAGTGTTTTCGGTACCAATCGAGATTTGAAGCGTTTGAAGACCAAATTTCTGCTCTTAATGAGTTTAGCCACTTTGACACTGTTGATTAACGAGCGCATTCTTCGGTGATATACTGAAGATATTAAATTATTCGTCACCTTATTACGGGGGAACTTTTCTAATGTAGTCTGCTTTTATTTAAGATGTTTGAAAAGGGGGTCTATTTTTATACAAAAATATAGAGCATAAATATCTGATCATATTTACTTGTTTTTTGGTATGGTTTTTGTAACGGTGGCTTTGGTATTGTTTTTCTAAATATACACATTTTTTTATCATTAATATAAGATTAATCATCGGTTTTGGTCAATAGCTGGATCTCGATGTAATTTATGTAAAACTAATCAAGAAATATTTTTTTTTATCGAATACACTTTGATTTAAAAAGGTAAAAAAAAGGTTCCTTCAGGGATAAATATGCTGACCAATGACAAATCTTGTCAAATGTTGGTTAAATCAAGTAACGTTCTGTACAATTTTAGGGAAAATAATGCATTTTAAGTTGCTTTAAGTGCTCATTAATTGTTGGTTATATTATCTGTCTCGGAAATCACGTTAAAAAATGGCTGATAAGATTAGGGAAAAAGAATTTTCTGAAAAAATAGTATTTATGATTAATTTTTAGCATGTTAATATTCAAGACATGGATGGGAAAAACTTTTTAAATTTTTGCAAGATGTTAAAAAAACATTTCGTTTTATTCTTCAAGAAAAATTTCATTAAATTAATACAAATAATATTTTTTAAAACTTTTAATAATGCATCATTTTTGTAGGAATGTAAAACAAGTTTTTCTATTTTAATTAATGTTATATTCTCTGTAGTTTAGTGACAAAAAACTGTCTAAATTAAAGTATAGGAAAATATTATATTATATTATATTAATATTATATTTATACTTAAATACTTATACTTAAAAATTATACTTATACAGAAAATACTTATAAACAGAATATAAAAAAAGTGTAAGATTTCAGAATATGAAACAAATGTTTTCCAGTTCTAATTGAAGATTTAATTATGTACTCTTCTACACCAAACTTCCACTTTACAACTTTTTTTTTCTGCAGAAATAGAAGTTGCACTTAAATAAGATAGATGATTATTTTTTCTTAACGATAGATATCGAAAAATTTGAGATACATTTAACATCAATTTTACTCATACTGAACATTTGAAGAACATCAGAGATTCTGTAAATTCATTTAAATGAATGTAGAGGATTGTTGCATCATTTTTCAAGAACATTTGGAGAGTTATGCACGCGTGTCTCACAGAAACAATTACATATTTTGATGGAGTATTGCTTGTAGTTTTGGAGGAGGCTATTTTGGATACCAATTACATCACTTAATATTGCATTTATTACATTTAAATGATTATATGCAATACTCCATCAAAATATGTAATTGTTTCTGGGAGACACGCGTGCATAACTCTCCAAATGTTCTTGAAAAATGATGCAACAATCCTCTACATTCATTTAAATGAATTTACAGAATCTCTGAACTTACCAGAAAGAGTTAATGTGTCGCTCGAATGAAAGCAAAGCATCTCGTACAAATAAGCGAGTTCATGCTTCGGGGCTTCAAATTTGATTAAACATTTTTTTGAAATAATAGAAACAGCTGAAAAACAGTTTCTTACTATTCAATTACAAAATTAAAAAAGTATTCAATGAATATATTTCGAAGGGGAAAGCTCGGACATCTTTAAAACATATAGGCTAGATGAAAGAATAGGTTTGAAATTAAAAAAAAAACAAAATCACTGAAAATTGAAAGTTTTTCATTTTAAGCTAATTTTGTGCATTTAGAACATAAAACGGAGTCTGAAAATATTTACTTTGCATGCAGCATGTTTCTCAAGTTGAAGGATTTACACATTAATAATTTTGTAACTGTAAATAATTTCAGCTTGATTGAAACAATACATAGTTTAGAATGAGTGTTAGAATATTAATAAATTAAGAAAAAAATGCAGGAAATCAAAAGATTAACAGCTTAAGGATTATACGTAAATATTAAGATTAGCTTTTTCTTCTGAAATGGCATAAATTATGATTGAGGCATTCTGTATAAGAGCTTTTTCTTCGATAAAATGATTGTGACTACGAAACAAAATAGATAAATGTATATTCAGTAAAGAAGTAATCTTATATTTTATAAAGAACTGAAAAATACCATATTTGAAAACGACAAATGCTAATTATTATAATAAAATGTGGTATTTTCTTAAAACTATTATGTAGAAGTAAGCAAAACCTTATCAAACAGAAAAACACTGTAAAGCAGCAGGAAGACAGGTTTCTCCCTGCTTAGAAGATTTCGCGTAAAATAATACAAGTTTGAATGAAGCTACATACACGCTGATTGAATGTCGTGTTAAAATCGCGCTTAATGCTTGCCACTTTGATTTGCACTGTCATCCATTATAAAGTTTCCAAATTCTAAACATTGTAAATGATTGTTATATTGTGCACATACAGAAATTGTACCAGCAAAACTCCTGTGGGAAAGATAAACATCTCTAGAACATGTAATTGCCTTAAAAAGCAGATTTACGAGTTATTTTCTCTTCAGATTCTGGCAAAAACCGGATGAAATATCTATTCAATATGAAAATTATTAATGCTAAATATTTATACTATTTGAATAAGACATTCTCGTGAAATTAATTTTTGATAATAGCAAGACAAAACAGAAATCACAAACTTTTGGTAAGTTCTCAGATTTGATTTCCGAAATATGAGTTGATTATCGCAAATACATTCCGAGCAACATATTTATATGAACAAGTTTTTTCGATATTGCTACATGTGAAATAAAAGTTCCGAAAAACATTCAATATAAAAATGAACCTCAAAATAAAATTGTCTAGCATCGAATCCAACATTGCAGTTTGTTTTCGTTAAAGCTGCTTAGTTCCCTGTAATTATCACCCCTACCGCCCACAGACCTACGTTTATAATGGACTGAGAAATAGTGGTGTTGTCTAATGAGTCAAGCTTTTTTTTATCAATGACAGTCACAGATGTATTGAATGGATGAATCTCACCAGAATTATGAAATATCCACACCGTGAGACATAGCAAATGGATGATGAACGACGTGAAAAATATTAATCATTTTATGAACAACAGATGGCGCCATGAGCAATCTATCTTCAGTACTTTTAATTATTGTTTATTGAAATTCTCTCCTTAAAATTATGTTTCTTCTTACAATATTAGAGAGTTTTTTCATTACAAAAGCCACACGCTTTCACTTTTCCGCTGTCAGACGCATGATGTTATTGCGCACGCGCTAATCAGAAATTGTGTACTTATCGGGAAGCTTAAAAAGAGTTTTTGCATAACGTCCGCTTTCATTTCCTAAAATTTTGAAACTGCTGCTATACTAGATCATGAATGCGAGGAGCTGGGTGATGATATAGAAGTGAAAATATCCAGATCTCTACAGGAAGGATTTTTAAGATATAAAAAATGCAGATTTTAACCGTTTGTCAGAAGAAATAAATTTTTTTTTGTTTATACCTTTGTAATATAGAATTGTAAAATGTATTTTATATACACTTGTGCTCCACTTGTATTGTAACTAATTATGCTTTTATATTTTCATTTCGAAACTTATGTTTAATGCAAAAATTATATTAAAATATTATTGCAAATATAATCTACAAGTATAATTATTTATCTGGTCGAGTAGTGAAAATTTATAAATGTAGTAATTGTTTTAAAAATGCAATTTTTTAAAATTAAAATACAGTATTAAAATAAAATTGCTTTTCTGTTTTTATGAAACTAGATTATTATATACAGATGTTTAGTGGTTTACAGATGTTTAGTGGTTTACAGATGTTTAGAGGATAATTATAGAAAATCTAAATTACCTTAAAATACATCATTAAGAAACGGGAACTAAAAATTCATTCTTTCTAAATTTCTTACAAAGCTTTTGTCCATTGAAGATTATAAATATAACAATAAACAAAATTATAATAAAAATAAATTTAAAACTTTACTTAAAAATCGGTGAACAAAATTTGTTTTGATGATTAGAAACAAATACACTGGTGTGCAAAACGTAAGCAACAATGTAAAAATTTAGCAGATAGCCATGATAGGCAGTGCAATGAACACGTAAGCCTGTAGAGACGTCAAGCGTATGCAAATATTAGGAACTAAACGTCGGAGGCAACGTGAGCGTACGCAAAACACGTGATGTCGACGAGCGCAGCTCAACAGTAGAATAAAAGGAAGGACGGAGACGCAATTCAACATATTCGCTGCAAGTGCCAGTGAGTCATTTCGTGAAATATGGCTAGAAGAAATCACCTGGACGACTTCACACGTGGAAGAATGATCGGAAAGCTGAAGGAGGGGCGTACTGTCACCGGTGTAGCTACAGAGTTCGGAATCAACAAAAGTATCGTTTCGCGCGATTGGAAAGCGTTCCAAACCACAGGTACAGCTGTTAGAAAGGTTGGTGGTGGCCGCCCGTGGAAGACAATTGCAGGGGATGCCCGATATATCGTCCTGCAGGCGAAAAGAGGCCGACAGCAGTTAGCAAGCGCCATTGCTCAGCAACTCTGTACAACAACGGGGTGACAAGTGTCGCGGTTTACTGTGGCCAGACGCCTTCACAAAGGGGGTATTCGCCCGCCGTTCTGAACACTGCCTCCAGTTGAAAGTTGGCCACCGTTTACAGTGGTTCAGAGAGCACAAAAACTGGATAACTGATCAATGGAGTCGTGTCCTCTATACGTATGAGAGTCGGTTCTGTACCAGAAGCGATTCTCGACGCGTCTTGATTTGGAGAGAGGTCGGGACCCGGTTTTATCCCAGTAACCTCAAAGAAAGACACCGTTATGGTGGTTCTGGAGTTCTTGTCTGGGGAGGCATTTTGCTGAATGGGCGAACTGAGCTCCACATTTTCGACAGATGGTCTGTAACTGGGTATCGCTATTGTGAGGAGGTACTCCTTCCCCATGTGCGTCTGTTCCGAGGTGCCATTGGCCCAGACTTCATTTTTACGGATGACAATGCACGGCCACATCGGACTCTTGCTGTTGAGGAGCTACTGGAAAGTGAAGATATCACTCGAATGGATTGGCCAGCGTACTCCCCAGATTTAAATCCCATCGAACATGTGTGGGATGCTTTGGGGAGACGCATTGCAGCACGCTTACATCCTCCGGAGAACACCCAACGACTCAAACAGAGTATGTGGAGACGGTGCGAAGCAACCATTGCAATGAGGGGAGCGCATATCCCATATTAAGAAACATCTGCTTGCTGTCCTTCCTCTTGGATAGACAATCATAAATCACGATACTATGCGTTCAATAAAGCTTGCTTTTGTTTGATTCCACATCGTATGCATTGTATTCCTTTTTCAGCGTCGATGCTTTCGTCATCCTTTACGTACATATGTAATACTCTACCTCATTTCTGAATGTCATGTCTCTCAGATGATTTCTCGTGGAGTTATGGCAAAAAACCAACCTGTTGCTTAAGTTTTGCACACCAGTGTATGCTATGAATTAACAGGACTAATTTTAAATATGTTAATTTATTTTCCATACGTCTAGTTTTATGAATATATTTTATAAATTTATAAAATAATATAAATTTGTATTATTAATATAATATATATTTATATTATTTATATTATAATTATTTATAATATAAATTTATATTACTTTAAAACAAACAAAGAGAAGTAATTTTCTTTATTTAAAAGCATATTAAAAATTTACTTACTATAAATAATTTGCAATAATTATCAAAATTCTAATATTTAACTATTTTTATTTCAATAACTCTTTTATTTTTATGCTAATTAACAGTACTACAGGGTGTAGTAGTTATAGTACTATAGTTAAAGTGTTAACTCATTCTTCTACTCGCAGCATTTTATATAAAAGCATTTGTGTAAGCCACCACCACTGCGAATTCAGGTTCTGATACTAAGGCCATGAGAAAAAACTCTCTTTTTAAAGCAGCCGAATGGATTGGAAAAGAGCGAATTGCGTAAAAGTTGAGATAGGGTATACAGAAAAAGATATATGATGATGTAAGTTTATGAAAAAGGCAAAAGTTTTGTAAATATTAAAGTAAATAATGTATGTCTCTCCTAATAAAAAGCTGACAAAAGAATTTTTTTTCACTTTTTACATAGGTATTTCTGGTTAAATTTTCTTTTAATTCCATAGGGATTGGCATAGTACACTGCGAATTGTCTCCAATAGGTGATGGAATTTATTACCTTTCGCAAAGTAATTTGCCAGTTGTGCAAGAGAAATGGTCAAAATAATTCCCAGACAATTGTCGGTCTTATTTTCGCTGTGAAAATCTATTATCTTTTTATTCTGTATTTAGCCGTAGAAGCAATTACAAATATTATAAACAAAATGAATAAAGAGATTCTGACATAAAAAGTTTTTATATTTAATTCTAAGTACAACATATATAAATATGGATAAATATTATTTTGTTTTTTAAAATTACTTCTTCAATTAAAAAATTTTATTTTGAAAATGCAAAATTTTTTTAATTTAAAATTCTAATAAAACAGTCAATGCATATTTTGCTTATTTAATAAAGAAAAAATATTTTTAATATGAATAAGTTTCAAATTTATACAGCTGGTTACTTATATCAATATTAATAACCAAACATTAAAGCAAAACTTTAGATGTTTATTGAAAGTATTACAATATGTTCACAGAAGTTACTATTCTAATAAAGTTAATTTATAATATAAATTACACCAAAGAAATATAATTCTATTGCCACAATTTAAAAAAAAAATATTCATGTTAAATATTTAAATTATTTTTAACAGATTTAAACTATAATTTGCTGTTATGAAATGAAATCAACTTTATTTCTTTGATAAGAAATGAACATTTCCTTTTTTATCTTGTCAATTTAATTAAAATATTAATCCTTTTAAATTCATTTTAAATATTTTATCAAATTTATCTTATATCTATATAATTTTATTTCAGTTTTGTTTTAAAAATAAGGCATTCATTTATGTTTTACAAAAGCCTCGGCATAAATGGAATACAAGGGGGAGGGGAAATTAGATCAAAGAAGGTATGAACCATAATATTTCATATTTGAAAAAAAAGTATTTAAACAAAAAATTTGGTATAAATTGATATTTTTATTTTATTCTTATGTAAAGTTAACATCTAATAACGAAATTAGATTATATATATTTAGAAGCAATAAACAATTAATGAATTCAACAGCAACAAAAAAATAGCAAGGTAACATAAGAAGGAGAAATGTAAATCAATAACTGAAATTTTTTTTTATTTATATAAGTGAAATAAATCCATTATAGGTTCGATTCATTTTAATAATCGGTAATCTCGGTTAGGCTGCTCGAATCTTGAACCAAATAAGAAGTGATTTTTCACAGGTCGAAAGTAAACAATCGAAACTACCATCTAGTTGTTGGAACTTCTCTAGGCGATTTCTGACGCTTCGGTGTGAACGGGTCTAAAAAAATTTCTCCTGCCACTTGACGCGTCGCAGCCTCACGCCTCGGTGTGAAGGAAACATTAATGAAAAATGCCTTTATGCCAGAAAGCAAAGGTTATGTATTTAAAAAAAAAAGTCCCCAAGAAACTTGGTGATGTTGCCATAGAAAGACATGCGCGTTGATAAAACTTGTGCGCGTTGCCATGCGCGTTGATAAAACTTGTTCCTCCACTACATCCGCCCACACACAAGTATAGGTTTGCGTATTAGATAAGTAAGATTTACGCGTTTACAAAAGATTTGCATCTTTGTCGCAAAGCTGTAATTTTCATGAAATTTGACAAAATATGCAAGGAGAACACGAAGAAGTGAACTGCAGACACGTCCTTCAGTGGTTACCAAATAGCATCCAGCAATCAGTACATAAACTAATATTAAATCCTCTTTTTCAATTCCTTCTATTAGCTCACACTCTCCCTATATATATCTTGTTAAAATTTTCAATAGTTCATAAAATACATTTTATTCATCCACTCAAGTTCAAATACATTTTTTTGAACTTGTAGTGGATGACACTTGATGTTAATACAGTTTTTTTCAAATATTAATTCATTAATTAAATTTTAATTAATTTTAGTTTTTTTTTAAATTTAATTTGCATATATCTATTAATAGATGGCGCCAGATAAACTTAAAGAAAATTATTTATAAAGGACTTTCTGCAATATAGTGAAAAAAAGTAGGAATTGATTTTAAAAAAATTGTTTTTATATTACTTGTTCTATTATAGACAAAAAAGCTTTCCATTTCCATTCATTGTCATAACTACCAAACTATGGTATTTAATGAAAAGTAAATAATGATGAACTAACCTTGACAGCTTCTGATTTGTGAATAAGTACAAATGGGGCATAAGTTATCCACATACAAAATAATGGGTATTTCTTAAACGTATGTGACCATTTGCGAAAAGCCGATATTATTCCTGAAAAATATATATTGACAAGTTTCAAATGAAGAATCTTACGAAGATTTAAATTTTTCAAATAAAAACACACAATATAAATATAAAATATATTACTTCATTAAACGCGTTAAAAATACAATAACTTCATTGGAAATACTGTAAAATTTGCATTTATAAATCAAATGTAAAGAAAATTATTAGAGAGTGCATGAAAAAAGAATAATTGAATATATGTATTTAATTCTAAGTTTACTATTTCAACACAGTAACGCCGGTGATATTTATTTTAAATGAAATATTTATTATTTGAACAGAAAAAAAATAAAACAAGGCTCATAATTTTAAACTTAAATTTTCAAGTAATTTAATTTTGTTAATAAATATGTTAATGCCCATAAATTTCCTTCTAATATTGTTCTCCGTATGCTGTATCTTTATTAAGTCCTGCAGTTAGTACAACTTTAAATTTACAGTACAGACATTTGTAAATATAGCTAGTGTATAAAAGAATTATTCATAGACAATATTAATATATTGAATGCTGACACTAAATATTAAAATTGAGATCCTACAATTTGTACAACTTTAAATTTACAGTACAGACATTTGTAAATATAGCTAGTGTATAAAAGAATTATTCATAGACAATATTATGATATTGAATGTTGACACTAAATATTAAAATTGAGATCCTACAATTAGTACAACTTTAAATTTACAGTACAGACATTTGTAAATATAGCTAGTGTATAAAAGAATTATTCATAGACAATATTAATATATTGAATGCTGACATTAAATATTAAAATTGAGATCAATAATATTTGCATAAGTAAACTGAATTAGTGTCTAAAATGTTATAAATGGAATATGTGAGCTAATCTTATAAATCAAACTTTCATAAAAAACAAATTTATATATAGTGTTACATATTACTATGAGGGATATATTAAATTGCAACACATATACATAAAAACATGCAAAAATAAAATTTGTAAAAAATTTCAACAAATATACTTGTAACATTTACCTCTACAAATAGTTATATAATAAATTGCAATGCTAATTAAATACTGCTTGCTTTTAATAATGAATATATTTCAGCACATACCGAGATGCACCGCGTACTTCTTTGCAGAAATCTCAAAACCGTCGTAATCCAAAACCCCTCCCAGAGGATTGAAGAAGCTGGGTTCGCCGTTAGAGATGAGTTGGTTACACCGCTGTCTCCACCAAGACAACTTTGCCAACAGGGCGATGACAATGATGGACACACAAGCAAAGATTTCTAACAGCATGTTGCAGTATTACAAAATTCAAGGAAATTTATTGTTACGTGCAATTATTAAAAAAACACTGGATACCTTTGTGTTACTTGGAAATGCCAATAGGTATTCTCACTTTTAAAAACAAATATCTTTGAAATTTTTATTAAAAAAATTTTGACTGCCATTAAAATTGTGTGCAGTGGGTATTAGAAAATGTACCATGATCTTATATATATATAAAAAAACCTCTTGCTATACACGAAATAAAATATGTGAATTAAAGGGAAAAAAAATTTCAAACAAATCAATTTTTTTAAAGGTAATTTTTTCTAATTCGACTTTATACTTACTTAAATTTTTTTATTCCTTATTACTTCATTATTACTAAATCTTTAATAAAATGTTACCCATTGTTTCGATTTCGACTTTTTTTTTCTCATGACAAAAAATGGGTATGTGGTTCTAAGCTGCTGGCTGCCGATGGGCGAATTATCGTAGGAATTTAATGATCAGGAAATACATTGTTTATAATTTATTTAAATAGATAAGCTATCATTCTCCAAATTCAAAATGCCGGCAATTACTATCTTTTTCCATCGTAATTGACTTTGTATGACGTTTGTCGCATTATAGTTCTGTATTTCGTCCTTAAATATTGGTCAAATAGGAAAAAGAAAATTATTAGTTATTTTATGAAGAAAAGGAATGAATTAGAGACAATGTATTTTCAAAACCTGATAAATGAAAAGATTCATAATCAGTTTTTGATTTGACGCTATATTGTTGATAGTAGATAGTTTGATTTGATAGTATACTATTGTTGTTATATTGCATTTGAAGCCAAATTCTTAAATTGTAGAATTGCTTCCTTTTACAGGCTTAAGTTGTTACGTTGGAGGAGTTTTGGAATTTTATTCCCAGGACAGAGGAATGTATGTTATTTGACAAATATATAATTAACCCATCACTCAAATTGGACAGCAGACGAATTTTATAGCGGGAAGTTATATTACACGTCTTTAGTGCTTTATATTAATGAGAACAACCTGTCACACAAATCTGATAGCAAATATTCTTTATCACGTATAAAGAGACAGGAAATTAGCGAATGTCTCTGCGAACTTCACAGGTCAAAAAAATTACAGATTGAATATCAATCAGTTGATGTACCAGGAGTTGTTTCATTGTGCATTAGATTCAATGTAGATTGTTTCCAGTGTATTAGATCCATTGTAGATTCGAGAACTCCGAACTTTAAATGGGAATTTCCGAACTTGAAGTTCATTTTTGTAAATAAAGGTCTTTATATATATATATATATAAACTCATGTTTGTGAAAATTGCAACACTGAAGGAATCGTCATAATTGAATGAAATTTAATACAAAGTTGAGTGGTAGTAGTACAAATAAATGATTAAATATTCAAAGCAAACAAACAATAACAAGAGATCGGAATCAGTATGGCATGGAGTCAAACCAATTTTGAATGTCTGCCTGAGGAAGAGCATTCCATATTGTTTGTATGTGCACCCAAAGTTCGTCTGCAGAAGCAACAGGACGAGGATCACGAGCGAGACGCCGACCAACGAAATCCCACACATGTTCAATCGGCGACATATCCGGGGAATACGCAGGCCAAGGAAGAAGCTGTACCTGCGGCGTCGGAAAGAAGGATTGAACAATCCTAGCGATATGAGGGCGGGCATAGTCCTATTGAAATACAGCGCCTGGCAAGCTTTTAAGGAAGGGAACAGCTTGGGGCTGTAGAACTTCACTGATGTACCGGTTGCTGTACAGATTGCCCACAATTCTTAGCAATTGAGATCGTCCATGATATGATAGGGCACCCCAGACCATAACTCCGGGCGTTCGTCCACTGTGGCGTTCGATAATACACTCCGGAAGGTGGCGTTCACCGGCATAGCGTCTGACACGAATGCGGCCATCATGGTACCACAAATTAAAGCGGGATTCATTAGAAAACGCGACATGCTGCCAATCAGCACGCCGGTCTCTATGCTGAGCGGCCCATTGTAGCCGCAGGCAGCGATGGTTTAGCGTGAGAGGGATCCTGTATAAAGGAGTTCTTGCTCGCAGTCCACGCTGCAGCAGAAGTCTACGAATTGATGAAGCACACAATGAAAACCTGTAGCTATTGACCACAGTGTTGCCATTTGTCTAGAGGAAGCTGTACGGTCCGTCAGCGCCATGTGGACCAGGTGTCTATCATCGCGAGCTGACGTCACATTTCGGGGTCCACTCCCGGATTTCCGAGTTGTTCGACACTCGTCCGTCCACTGCTTCCGAAGACGCATCACTGTGCTGCTGTTACGCTGCACACGAGCGGCTACTGCACGATAAGACAATCCAGCTTCTCAAGGCAGATGATTCTCCCCCGTTCAAACTCTGTAAGTTGTTCAAATCTCGCTCTCTTTCGTCGAAGAGGCATAAGTAAGGATTGTACTAACGTTTACCACTAGCAGATAACCACCGCTAACCATACACGCCTCGCTACAGCCGTCTATTTATTTGGATCCATCCGCCGTTCAGAGGGCGCTGCTCAGCATGCGCATGCGCTACGGATTTGAAATTCTAATCATTTGCATATCATGCGCTAATTTGCAGTTCCTGAAAGTTCAGCTCACTCGCGTAAGTCCTTGATGGTGTTGCAATTTTCACAAACATGAGTATACATATATATAACGGAATTTTTAATACATTAGAATTTAGATACATTTTTTATAAAAATTAATATAAATGTAATTAAATAAATTGTTTCATGTAACTAAATTACTATAAATGTTATAAATTAAATACATTTTATATAAATTTCTTAATAAATTTTTAGTCTTCGCGTGAACCTAAAAAGGCATTTTTCATGATGCCGTTTTTCTTTTTTTTATTTCTTTTTCATAAAATACAATCTTCTAAAGTGAATATGAATTGAAAAAAAAAATTCAGTGCAATGAAATTTATTTCATCTCTTCATAGCCATTTTAACACTGCTGATTAACAAATGTATTCTTCGGCGCTATATTGAAAATATTGAATTATTCGTCACCTTATTAAGGGGGAACTTTTCTAAAGTAGTCTGCTTCTATTTAAGATAAAGGAATAGGGGTCTATTTTAATATAAAAAATAGAGCATATGCATCTGATCATGTTTACTTGTTTTTGGTATTGTTTTTTTAAAGGTGGTGAGCAATGCTCATAATATTTGAAACTAAATACACATTTTTTATTATTAATATAAGATTAATTTTTTTGTATTAGAAAGTTCTTTGTATATGATTTAAGAATGAAAATGTAGTTAATCATCGATTTTGGTCAACAGCTGGATCTCGATGTAATCTAAGTAAAACGAATTAAGAAATAAATTTTTTTATCGAATACGCTTTGGTTTAAAAAAAAGGTTCCTTCAGGGATAAATATGTTGACCAATGGCAAATCTAGTCAAATGTTAGTTAAATCAAGTGACGTTGTGTATAATTTTAGGAAAAATAATGCATTTTAAAATCCTTTAAGTGCCACATTAATTGTTGGTTATATTATCTGTCTCGGAAATCACGTTAAAAAATGGCTGATAAGATTAGGGAAAAAGAATTTTCTGAAAAAATGGTATTTATGAATTTTTTTTTAGCATTTTAATATTCAAGACATGGATGGGAAAAACTTTTTTTAATTTTTACAAGATGTTAAAAAAACATTTCGTTTTATTCTTCAAAAAAAATTTCATTAAATTATTTAAAATGAAATTTTTTAAACGATTTAGAAATGCATCAATTTTTTAAGAATTCGATACAAGTTGTTAATTTTTAATTAATATTATAATCAGTGTAATTTGGTAAAAAATAAAAACTGTCTAAATTAAAGCATCGATGTGCCGAACTCTATAAGGATTGGTTTATATACATATTAACTTTCGGAAAATTACTTCTTCTATTAATTATTCTACAATTAAAATCTTCTATACTAAACTTCCTCTTTTCAATTGTCTTTTTTTTTTTGTGTGTGTGTGCAGAAAGAGAAGTTGCATGGAAATAAGACAGGTAGTTAATTTTTCTTAAAGATAGATATCTATAAATATGAGATACATTTAGCATCAATGTTTTTCATACTGAGGTTATTTTGGATAGTCATTACATCATCTAATATTGTATTTATTACATTTATATGATTATTAGGGCGAAATTTGCTTTAACCACAAGCACTACTTCACAAAAATGTGTAATTGTTTCTGTGAGATACACATGCATAACTCTCCAAATGTTCTTGAAAACTGATGCAACAATCCTCTACATGCAATTAAGTGAATTTACAAAACTAGTCTCTGGACTTACCAGAAAGAGTTAATGTATCACATACAAATAAGCATCATACAAATAAGCGACTTCGTGTCTCAGGGCTTCAAGTTTAATCAAAAAATCTTTTTGGAATAATAGAAACAGCTGGAAAAATTATTTATTAATTTTCAATTATGAAATTAAAGAGATATTCACTGAATATATTTCGATGGGGAAAGCTCAGACATCACAAAAACTTATAGGCTAGATGAAAGTAATGGTTTGAAATTGAAAATTGAAAGTTTATCATTTAAAGCTAATTTTGCATATTTTGAACACAAAAGGGAGTCTGAAAATATTTATTTTGCATGCAGCATGTTTCTTAAGTTGAATGATTTACACGTTAAGAATTTTGTATCTGTAAATAATTTCAGCTTGATTGAAACGAGACATACTTTAAAATGAGAGTTAAATGAAAATAAATAAATGTTTTAAAATAATAAATGTTTTTAAAAAACGTAGCAAATCAAAAGATTAACAGGTAAAGGATTATATGTAAATATTAAGACTAGCTTTTTCTTCTGAAATGTTATAAATTATGATTGATGCATTCGGTATAAGAGATTTTTTCTTTAACAAAATGATTCACTAAGAAAGAAAAAATAGATAAACATATATTCAGTAAAGAAGTACTCTTATATTTTATAAAGAACTTAAAAAGATCGTATTTGAAAACGACAAATATTGATTATTATAATAAAATTTGGTATTTTCCTAAAACTATTATCTAGAAGTAAGCAAAACCTTAACAAACATAAAAACACTCTAAAACAACTGGTAGAAAGATTTCTCCATGTTTAGAAGATTTCGCGTAAAATAATACAAGTTTGAATTAAGTTACATACACTAGAAGAGCATTCAATGTCGTGCTAAAATCGTATTTAATGCATGCCATTTTGGTTTTCACTATCATCCATCAGTTTCCGAATTCTAAACATTGTAAATGATTGTCATATTGTGCACATACAAAAATTGTGTCAGCATAACTCCTGTGGAAGGATAAACATCTCCAGATACTCTAGTGAGACACAGAAGATTTTTTGGTGAATATGTAATTGTCTTAAAAAGCAGATTTAAGAGTTATTTCCCTTGAGATTCTGGCAACAACTGGATTCGATATCTATTCAATATAAAACTTATTAATGCTAACCATCTATTTGTATTTGAATAAGATATTCTCGTGAAATTAATTTTTGATAATAGCTAGACAAAACAGAAATTTCAAACTTTTGATAATTTCTCAGATTTGATTTACGAAATATGCGTTGATTATCGCAAAAACTTTCCGAGCATCATATTTATATGAGCAAACGTTTGAGATATTGTTATATATGAAATAACAGTACAGAAAAATACTCAACATAAAAATGAATCTCGAAATAAAATTGTCTAGAATCGAATCCAACATGTTTGTTTTAGTTTTGCGCTGTTTAGTTCCCTGTGATTTGCACCTCTGCTGCCCTCTAAGAAGATTGTCTGCGTTTGTGCCCTCTGTTTTTAGTTTCGGCACACGACAGTCACAGATGTATTGACCGGTTGAATCCCACAAGAGCTATGGAATGTCCACTTAGCGCAACATAGCAAATGGATGATGAACGACGTTAGATATTATTCGTTTTATGAACAACAGATGGCGCCATGAGAGCTTTTCATCAGCACTTTGATTCAATTTGTTTCACAATTCTCTCTTAAAATTATACAGACTGTATCACTTATCACATTATTGTATATCATTTTACTATTTTTTTTTTTTTAATTCTTACAAGATTTTTTTCTTTCCAAGAATTTTCAATATTATCCTTTAAGAACAAACATATTATTTATTCTCTTAAGAATAAGAATGAATTTTTAAAAGAAATCAATTATCAAAACATGCAATGAATAAAAATGGGAATATTTTAATTGAGTTTTATAATAAATTGAAAATATACATAAACAAAATGTACTTTTAAATAATTGCTTAATAAATTTGCTTGTTTATTTTGAAAATTATTCTTTACTTAAAAAAACAATATTTAACAAAAAATACATTTTCATTCATTTTTATCCTTAATATTATTTACTTTTTAACAGATTTGGCTTATCTTTATATTAATTTGCCATTTTTTGGATTACAACTTTCTGTTCCATTTTTGTAATTTTTCTCTGTTTATCAGAATTTTTTGTAGTGATGGAACAGTTAACACTTTTTATTACATAAATCTTTCGGTTATCTGCAAATTAAAAGTTAAGTAGTAATTTCAATTCCTTGTATTAGCTCACACTCTCCCTATATATATCTTGTTCAAATTTTCAATCGTTCATAAAATACTTTTTATTCATCCACTCAAGTTCGAGTACATTTTTTTTTGAACTTGTAGTGGATGATACTGGATGTTAATACAGTTTTTTTTCAAATATTAATTCAATAATTAAATTAAATTAATTAATTTTAGTCTTTTTTAGATTTAAGTTGCATATATCTACCAATAGATGGCGCCAGATAAACTTAAAAAAATGAATGAAAATTATTTATAAAGGAATTTTTTCAATAGAGTGAAAAAAAGTAGGAATTGACTTTAATTTTTTTTATTTTTTTTTATATTACTTGTTTATAAATGAACCATGACAATTTCTATTTTCCTTACATATTTCATGTGAAGGAGGATTCACCTGAGGATCGTGGATGCTTGTAGGGGTTCGAAATCCACTTTAAAGCATAGGTCCCAGGTCTAACATGACTGAAGAACGTTGGCCGTAGGGCCGACAACCCCACTCCGCAAAAAGAAACCTCTCCCATCTCGAAACCTGTCAGTAAGCAGGTGTCCTTGGATCACTATGGGGCTGTTGCGCCAATGAAGAAGAAGTATCTTTCAGTCACAGCTTCAAGCAAAATAAGAATCACACATGGCTTGACTCTATCACACTCTTTCTAACATCTCACACTCTATTGACTCTATCTAAGAATCACACATGACGGTGATTTATAGCAATAAGTTATTGCGCAAAACGCAGCTGGGTGAACAAAATTGCTTAGATAGTAGAACATAATTTCTTTGTAGTTTGAGGAAATTTCTGGAGTATATATATATATATATATATATATATATATATATATATATATAGAATGTCAATACTTAATAAAAAGAAATGTAGCAAAGATCCAGGAACAAAAGAAAAAATTTATGGATCTTTAGCATTGTAGAAAAGTTATGCTAACCAAAGAGATGTATGTATTTCAACATACGAATAATAGATATTTTTACCTTCAGTAAATATCACTTTCGGGTTCGAGTCATGGTGGTGCCATGGATGTTTATAGTGGTTCGGAATCCACTTTAAACCATAGGTACCGGTCTAATAGGATCGTAGAGCGATGTGAGGGTATTGTTACTCCGGGTCTGTAGCTTATCTTCGAGTTGCACGCACCCCCTGGGTAGTGTTAAGTGAGTAACGTCGGTGCAGCCTTGCTTATGGCATAAAAGATAACTGTCTAAGTATTTGCGAGTTACATTAGAGAAAAAAGACCTTTAGTAAATACACTTCAGATGGATAAATTACAAATATTAGATTAATAATTCTCAAATAAGTATTTCATTTGGCAGTAAAAACTGTTTGTACACAAGTACATTAATTGAGAGTGAAACTACCATGAACGTGAGCATAGAGACAGTTTAAAAGAATAAACGATGTTTATAGCAGCATCATACAGCAATGCAGTGAGCCACAATCACAAGTGATGAATAGGATTAGGACGTTCACAAACGGTCATACAAGCACAAACAATTCGAGGTGTCCATTTAATGAGCGTGCAACATATGGCCAGAGAAATGACAGGAGTTATATCAGTTCTAAATGTAGCGGTGACACAGAAGCAAACAAGAGCGCATCCAGTTCAAGATGTCCTCGCATAACTTAAGCTGATGTTAACTTCTCCTAATGAAAAGATGCTGCCACAGGTCTTTGAAGTATCATGGCGCAACCAACATGTCCAAGTAGTAGTGACCAGCTATTGTAAGCAATGACAACCAAAACAATATTACTGCGTTGTGGCATTTCACTATTGCAGTGGATGTGAATCTGTCCCAGCATCATCACCAGAATTACACGGAGCAACGTGGTTCTAGTCCGACACCATTGTAAGAGCAGGCTCTGAAGCTGTTGGATTAATGGCACATTTCTTAATCAGCACCACGAGTTCAGACTGAGGGTTAATAGGTGGATAATGAACCAGGACAAAAAGATAGAATCCAAGATGCAACAAATCAGCAAAAGTGGAACTGTTGGGTCGCCAAATCTTGTTACTGGGTGTAACAGTCCAAGATTGATGGCACCTATCTGGGCTCCTCAGCACCTCTCGAACGTGTTGGATTCCTTGCTTACACTGCTTTTAAGTGGCAGTCCAATGGAATGCACCAAACGAGTCAACCTGCTGTTCGGAATCCGATCCTTTCGTAAATTCGCCAACCATTTTTACCTAGTCAAAAAGATAGAATCCAAGATGTAACAAGTCAGCAAAAGAGGAACTGTTGGGCCGCCAAACTTTGTTAGTGGATGTGACAGCCCAAGATTGATGACACCTATCTGGGCTCGTCAGCACCTATCGAATGTGGTGGATTTCTTGATTACAATGTGGATGCTTTTACGTGGCATTCTAATGAAATGCGTCAAACAAGTTAACCTGTCGTTCGGAATCCGATCCTTTCTTAAATGCCATTCGCTCGTAATGGTTACGTCGGCATCTTTGTTCATCTTAAAAAAGGCGAAAGCACATGAATAGCCAATGCCATTTTTGAATTTATGGATTTGTTATTCTTACACATGAAATAGAAATCTGAATCATAATTTTAATTAAAAGGAAATAATTTTACTTCTAAAAAAACAAGAATTCAAAGAGAAAGAAACCATTTAAGAATTAAAATCGAGATAGTTAAAAATAGCTCAGATCTCTATCGTTAAAGACTGCAACAAAAAGAATGCTACAAGAGATCACAATCACATTTAAGAAGCAACTCGAGTATAATACTACTTTTAGACAAATCACTACTAAAAACAATGTTTCAAGGTTTCCTATAGTGTTTTTAACTATAGCGTAACTCAAAGGAAAATCGATATTTTGCTGATAATAATTCACATAATTCTTGCATAATTCATAAACTATGTAATAATTTTCGAAACAATGTTTATTTTTACATTGAAAATTTAAAAGGAAATCATTATATCATCATTTTCCTTTATTTTAAATTTTAATCCATCACATAACAGGGCAAATTTATCAGAACTACTCATGGCTTTTCCTTACAACGATTTGCATTAAAGAAAACATTAATGTAAATGAGACAATTAATTTTTTTATATTCAAAACATTTTTTTCCTCTTCAAAAAAAAACCTGTATTTAGGCATTACATTTTTATTTGTAGCCTACACAGTACATTGTATCCATTTTTTTCAAAGGAAGTTTTTTTTGGAAAGATCGTTTCGTTTTTCTTATTTATTTGTAATTTACTCCAGGAAATTATAGTTTTATGGTAAGTGTTTAAAAACTTTTATTTCATATTTGTATATACATTTTCTATTTTAAGTTAGATTTATAAAATATTTCTACTTTTTTTAAAATTTTAAAACTGTCATTGAACTTCTTTAAATAGAATTCATAATTTGATAACTTTCATTTTAAAATGAAAATTTAGCTTCTGCATAAGAAACATGAAAAAACATAAAAACAGTATATTCTTTAAATAATGATATAAGCATATTATAATCCATTAAATTCGGCCTTTTAACGATATAAATAACTAAAATTGTAACATCAATTAATAATAAATACATTTTAGATTAAATATTTGATAAATCGTTCTTATTTATTTGCTTTTCTGAAATTTAATTTGCGCAATTGATTATATAATTCCTATAGTTTTTTAAATATAGCGTAACTTAAAAGAAAATCGATGTTTTTCTGATAATAATTCACATAATTCTTTCAGAATTCCCATAATTGTGTTTTTTTTTTTTTTTTTTTTTGTTGATTTTTTTGATTAATTTGATTTTTTTGGAATTGAATGAATCTAATTATGTGTTAATGAAAACACAATCAAATTCGAATTTTTTTATTTTTAATTTGTGGGAAAAATTAAGATTTGAATTTTAGACTAGAAAATATTTAACATCGAGCAAAATAGAAGAGAATGGAATATCTCTTTTTAATTGTTTCTTTGAAAAATGGAAAAGGTTATTTTATTTCAGATAATCATAAATATTATAGGATATTTTTATAATAATTTTAGTTCACAGAATTTTTCAGATTTTAAATAAACTTCTTGCAAATACTTGTTGTTTTTAATAACTTACAAATTTACGCGATGCGTACCATTTTCAAAGATAAATAAAATAGAGTAGTAATTTGAAATACAGTACACTATGATTCAATTGATATTTTAGTACAGATGTTTTCTTTAACAATTCACCACTAGTTTTGAATTTAAAAAGCATCTAATAAGTTAATTCAGTATAGAGTACAGATGTTTTTTTCCTTTAATAATTCATCACTAGTTTTGAATTTAGAAAGCATCTAATAAATTGATTCAGAAAACTAAGAACAATTATAATTGTGATGTTTTCCTTTGTTGGAATTCGGACATTGTTTTAAATTTTAAAAAATGGAAACAAACAAAGAATCATAGTATCCGAGTTTAATGAGTGTCATAGTATTCTTTTAATGGCAATGTATTCACAATATTTTTTCAATATGATGTGTAATCAATTCCAATAGTTTCCAATTTACGAAATGATGATGTTCACAAACTCAACTGGCAGCAAAGTGCTTTAATGTTTAATGTATCAGAGCAGTTAGCAGAAAATTCTATTCTTCCTAAAGAGTAGAAGGAGATGAGTTATGTTCAGAAATACATTTCTTTAGTATCCCATACGTGCTTAGTTAGGTACAAGTCCTAATAGCGAGCTACCCAAGCCACAATAGTTCCTTCAGGGATTCTCTAACTATCTAAGTTCTGTAAACTAGATTTGACTTAATTAGATGCTTTGAGATGTACGTTCGCTGAGGCTGCTCTATCTCAATTTATACAAATGCTGTTAAAATACTAGAGATAAAAGAATTTGCTAACGTGAAAATTAAATCTTTTTAACGGAACAATTCCACAACTCGAAATTATGGATTTCATTTCCCATGACGGATTGCAAAATCTTTTTTAAAAGAAAATAATCGTTGCTCATACTTTTGGCAACCAAAGGAAAATAAATAAGATGGGTAAATTTGAAAAAGGAAGACAGGGATAAAACTGCAGATCGAATAGACCAGGGATGGGCAAACTTTTTCGATCGCGGGCCAAGTTAAAGTTTTCAAAAATTTTAAAAACAATATACAAATATTACAATTTAAATATGTTAATGAAATTGCGATTTCATTTTTAAAAGTTCCTTATATTGAGCTTCGAAGTGAGGTGTACTGATTCTAAGGAACGAGGCTAAATGCTCATCTGTCAGTCTATTTCTGAACTAATTCTTTCTAAGGTTTTTTTCTTCTTTCTAATGCAGCTGGCAAAAAAATTAGACAGCTTGGTCATGGATGCCTTAAGGCAAGCGCTGCACAGACATTACTCACTTTGCATTACCCAGGGGGCGCGTGTCACTTGAAGATAAGCCACGGACGCGGAGTAACAATGCCCCCGCAACGCTCTACGATCCTATTAGACCGGGACCTACGGTTTAAAGTGGATTCCGAACCACTACAAACAACCATGGCACCGCCGGGACTCGAACCCGAAACTTGTGGTACTGAGTGGTACTAGCCAGTCGGCCATTCAGGCCCCTCTTTCTAAGGTTCATAGTTGAAAACACTTGTTCATTTATATAAGATGAAGCAAACATAACACTGATTTTCTGGGAGTGAGATATTCAATTTGGGAAACTTACTTTAGATAATGATTTGTAAAACTCTAACTTATTGGCGCCAATCTACAGCTATAACTAACAAAGAACTTCCGCTTTTAACACTTTACGGATTGAAAGCTGTCTGTGCTTGCTATTTCCATCAATTTATGTTTCGTAGAGCAAAAATAGAGAGAGTAAAAAGATCATCAGTCCTTTGAAAAAAAGGAAGAAAAAAATAATGTTTAATCAAAGTAGAAACGGAGATGGATATATAATATATATTTCTTTTAATTTGCCTCGGACCGGCAAATTAAATTTCTATCCGCGGGCCGGATAGAATCTTCCGGCGGCCGTAGTTTGTCCGTCCCTGGAGTAGACCATAATATTTTAACAGAACGATGATTAGAACATATGAGGTACAATAGTACTTGGAATAAAAAATGAATGAAATATAATATTCTCCAGAAAGGAATGTAATCCATAATTATCGATTTGTTAAAGGGCAAAGGAGTCATCAACTGAATTTGCATAAATGCGTACAATTGAATCCAGTATTTTATCCCAACATAACTGAGCAGTTTGGTTTGTCCCTCTAAGGTCATTTTGTGCACACTTTGGGCTAATTAGACCGGGACCTATAGCTTAACATTAATTCCGAACCACTAACAAACATCCATGCTATGGCCAGGATTCTAACCTGAAGCCTGTGATACCAAAAGCCAGAGAGCTAGCCAATTGGCCATCAGGCAGTCATAACTGAGCGAAGATAATGTCTCTTGTGACAATGTGCAGATCAGTGAGTCCATCGAAACAGACACCTGTCCACGTACATAAAATAAAACCACCCAATATGAATCTTCCGGCAATAATTGGAATAAAGGGCCTTTAACAGAGTAAAAAAATTTTTGCATATCACTTTGCGAATAAAATCTGGATTCGTCAGTAAAGATTTGAATCCCCATGTGTTAATCAGCCTTCTTTATTGAGTTGTACGCCCACTGAAATTTATGCATGTTCAATTAAATCTTTCGTTTTGATGGCTGAATGTGTGGATTGCACACACTGCAGGACGTCTTGCATACGATCCTCCTTCATGGAGCTTCCTGCACATAGATGATATGTATTCAAACTTTTCAGTGGCATCATCGGGCGTGGTCAGTACATGGGACAAGTGACCACTCGTGAATACGAGATGCCGTTACACATTCAAAATTTTTATGGACGAGTATGCGGGATCACTTCCAATTGGTGCTCTTGTTTACGTATATACAAAAGCACGGCTAAGTGTTCTGCTATTATCATTTGTGGGTAGCAACCTCCTTGAATACAAGACAAATGTTTGGCCTACTTAAACATTCGAAACGGTACCAAACAATTGCTCTACATTAGTGAGTGTTTCATCAACTTTCCTTAAGCATGTACTCTAACACTGAAGACCGATTCAATTTAACGAAGCAGTGGCCTTCCAGTAGCTTCAGTAAGTAAACCTGTCGTGGGTAGGGACGAATGCTACGTGCCTTCATGAATTGAACTGCAATTAGCGATCATCTGTGACACTTGTAGATTAGATCATCCTTGACTATACTTTCTGGAAGCTAATTCTGCTTTTCGAAAAGCATTCCTAAATGTATGAATGGTACTTAACTACTTCTGTTTCGTTCTATGGCTCGCAGTTATAATTCTTCCGGTAAATGACGCCGAGTATTTATATGTAAATCCCAGCTACCATGAAATTTCACTACACAGTTTCTCCTTTCGACGATGACGATTTGCCAGGTTGACGTAGAGCCTTGGTTGCATAGCAACCTCTATCTCCTGCTGTGTGAATGAGAGAAGTTTCTTAAGTTTTAAATCCATTGATTAGAGAGAAAAGGAGTAATATATATATATATATATATATATATATATATATATTATTAATTTATTTGAAAAATTAATTTAATTTTTTTTAATTAATAAAAAAAATTATTCATATATAATTTTTATGTTATTATAAACAAACACAATTGGAGGGGAAAGTGTGACTCAATGGAGAAACTTCAGAATAGTGCGAGGTCTTTTGCGATTTTTGAAATCAGAAATGTCGTTGTCATAGTTGCCGAGGTCATTCTAAACAGAATTATTAACATTGAGAATGGAGTTATAAAAAATGTTGTGCAATTTTGTAAGCAAATTGTTTAAAACTTGAGAAAGAGCATGTCTGATATCCTCATTTCGGATAAAACCAGGGCGAATTTGTAATCATACGTAGGATTTTATTTTTATGTCTTTGTATGATCTCGAAATTCGACGGAGTAGTAGATCCCTAAATAGGACTCGCATATGGAAGTATTGGACGCAAGCAATCAAGATAAATGATTTTTTTATTTTTCCAAGGACATAGTAGAGTTCCTACAAATAAGTGGATACGGTACGCGAATGCTTCATTAAATTTATCCCAAAGATAGTTAATGTGAGGAATATATTGATTTTATTGATATATTGATTTCGGGGGAGGATTACACCCGAATATTTAACCTGCCCTATCCAAATAATAGGATTATTATAAATTTTGATAGAAGGAGGTTAAGAACCCTTTTGAATTTTTACTTTCTGAAACTGCAGATGCTTTTAAAGCTTGTTTTTTGGCCACGTTTCTAGTGACGTTACATGTCAGCAGTTCTTCTAATTTGCATTATCATATTCTGATATGCAGACAGCATGCATGAAATACAGCGAAATTTTTATGATAAGTGGATGAGTAATAAGCCATTTATATGATTTTTCCATAATTTGTGCAAACTTGTTTACTATCTTAAATCTGTTACGCAGTACATTTTAAGGAGGTATCTTATACAAGTGAATTTCAGAATCATTTTATAGGTAGATGTTTAATGATTCCAAAATGGACGATGCCCGGGAACATGTTTGCGATTCATCTGTGTGGGAATCAACAATTGTATGCTATATAAGAATGATGAACAAAGGTGATATTATTAGAATATAAGTTTATTTGAAATTTTGCTTTCACACAAAAAAATAATCAAGATTTTTTAACACATTAATGAATATAGAATTATGATTAATATCTAACATCGAGTTATAAAATTTAATTACCTGTATTTGCTGTTTTGATAACGAATGCAGCTATTAGTTGTAAATTTTTCGATACATATTTATAAATAATTGTTCTTTTTGGGCACAGTAATATATATATATATATATATATATTACTGTGCCCAAAAAGACCAATTATTTTTTTTTCAAAAACTCTTTATTTATTCTTCAAAATTTATTTCATCGCCTTCAAAGTAATAACCTCCGGACACGATGCACTTATAATAACGTTTTTTCCAATCCTCAATGCATGTTAAAAAGTCATCGTCAGGGATGGCCTTCAAAGCGCGTGGTGATTCACGTTGAATCTCTTCAATTGACTCAAAACGAAGTGTTTTTTTAGGAAATAGCCAGAAGTCTCACGGTGTGAATACGGGGGTTCTGGAACGATATGGGTTTCATTTTTTGGCGAAAAAGTAACGAAGAATCAATGCAGTGTGAGCTGGCGCATTCGAGGTTTTCGGTACCAATCAAGATTTGATGCGTTTCAGACACAAAACATCTTTTAAAATGGAATTTTGAAATTCCAACTTCATCAGCAAGGTCTCTAATTGTAAATCGACGGTTTGCAAGCAGGAAATCTTTAATTTTTTCAACGTGAGCTTTGTCGGTTGAGGTTGATGATCAACCAGAGGGCTCTTCGTCTTCAACGCGTTCTCTGCCTTCTTTGAACGGTTTATACCACTTCTAAACATTTCTTTCCGATATAGGAATGCTCACCGAATACCTTCTGCAACATTTTATACGTTTCCGCAAACAAAATTGAATGCAAGTTCTTTTCTCAATTAATTCACACATTTCAAAAATCGCCGGAATCAGTTTTAGCGTGTCACAAAGCCAAGCGTAACTCAAACACTAATAAATACTTTGACGTCAAATTTTACACAGATGTCAAGGACAGTGCTAGTAACCTAAAAAAGAGAGAAAAATTAAACTTACATAAGCCTCGTGAATTTTAAATTGAAAATTGGTCTTACTTTTTGGACACAGTATATATATATATATATATATACACTCAAGAGCCAAAACATTATGACCACCCCTACATTTTGCAATGAACTCACCTGGATGACGTGGAAGGCACGTGATCAGGTGGAAGTGGTATTTAACTGCTGCTGTAGAGTCTGAAGAATCATTCTTTCACTTACTTCTGTGTGTGATGGGAAAGGCTGCGGATCTAAGCGCCTTTGATAAAAGGCAGATTGTAATTGCTCGAAGGCTCGGAACAAGTATTTCCGAAACTGCACGACTCGTGGATTGTTCGCGATCTACAGTTGTTAGTACTTATGCAAAGTGGATGAATGACGGTGAAACCAGCAGTAGACGACATGGTGTTGGACATCCACACGCTATCAAAGAAAAAAGTCGTCGGAGACGGTCTCGCATGGTGAAGCAAAACCGAAGCCAGACAGTGGCTCAGCTGACAGCCCAATACAATGCAGGGCCAAGTAGAACAGTATCGGAGCACACTGTTCAGCGGACACTGTTGGATATGGGGCTACGCAGCAAACGTCCCACTCGTGTGCCTTTGCTGACCAAGCGTCATCGCCAACTGCGCCTGCGCTGGGCCCGGGAACATCGTGACTGGTCCATGGATCAATGGGAGAGAGTTGCCTGGTTAGATGAATCACGGTTTGTCATCATCACGTCGATGGCCGTGTCAGGATACGCCGTCTTCCAGGCGAACAGTTGCTCCCTCAATGTACAGTAGGTCATACACAGGCCGGTGGTGGCGGTATTATGCTTTGGAGGACGTTCTCTTGGGCGTCTCTGGGACCCGTGGTTGTGGTAGAGCTGACCATGAATGCTACAGGGTATCTGAACATCATTGCGGACCAGTTGCACCCTTACATGGCCTCTGTTTTTTCAGCTGGAAATGGAATTTTCCAACAGGACAACACCCCTTGTCACAAGGCTAAAATTGTGTTGGAGTGGTTCCAGGAACATGATGCTGAATTCCAGTTAATGTCCTGGCCACCTAACTGACCGGATCGCAATCCGATAGAACACATTTGGGATGTCCTGGGACGGCAGCTCAGAGTTCAAAGACCACCAATTCGCAATATCTCGGATTTGCGTGACCGTTGCTTAAACATCTGGTACAATCTGTCTCCGGCCATCTACCAAGGACTTGTGACATCCATGCCAAGGCGGGTTGAAGCTGTGTTGCGCGCCAAAGGTGGGACAACTCGTTTTTCACAGGTGGTCATAATGTTTTTGCTCTTGAGTGTATACCTGTAGACCTAAAGAATAATACAATTTTTCTTGATTCATCTTCTAATCACTGTAAAGGGTGGGTTTAGATATTGTTAGATATACAAATTGAAAACTTTACTAACGTGGTAATAATGAAGCAACGACTTGATGTAGAAATTTACTACTTATTTATTACGACTTGATGTTTTTAGATTAGAGGCAAAACACGGAAACTTCTAATCATTTTGAAAGTAGCTTATCATTATTGTCGCAGGATCAGCTGAAAGAACTGGATCCAACATTTTAAAACAATATAAGAAACAGACTGAAGCTATTGTTCTTAATATCACACTTCTTCATTTCGATTGTTAGTTATGTTTGAAATCGTTGAAATTAATTTGGATAGAGAGAAGTAGTAACTTTGTAATAAAATTAAAGAAAAAAAATAAAACACTTTTCTGAACCAACTTGAGTATATTTTCTCATATTATATTTTAAAAGGAGATTTTTATCACCCATTAAACAAACAAATTAAATCACAGAAATTCAATTTTAAAAAATTTGTTCTCGTTCATTTTCAAATCTCTTTTTCAATGCCATCAGCTAAAAATGAATATTGCAATTAGTTTGAAAAGAATATTAAAATAATAAAAATTTCTTAAATGCTTTTCTTCCAGTGCAACTCTTAAATATTGTACTTAATATGTGCAAAAAATTTTTTAATTAAATTTAAGATAAGTGAAATCTTCCAGATAATTATTTTGAAATATTATGAATTGAAACATTTCCGTTCGATAAACCCTTTAAAACAAATAATTTTCTAAGAAGAAATAACTGCAAACACTATATAAAGATGAATATTTATTTTCAAAATCTTGCATTTTCAAAATTATTAACCATAAACATTCCAAAATCAATATTAATTACATTTAATTCACACTAAAAATTAACAATTTTAAAGGTATATTAATTTATTAAAGTATGCATTGAAAATATTTTCATAAAAGAATCATTTATTAAAAATTTACAGGAAATAATTATTTCCTGTAGATTTTTAATAAATTGTCACATAAAATTCTCTGTCACAATTTTTTAACTGTCACATAAAATTCCGATTCTTGCGAAATTACAGTGATTTTTTTTGTAGATAACTTTGTTATATTTTGTGATTTACTATAAGAAGGCATTAAAAGAAGTAAATAATTATCTACTTCAGTTTTAAAAAATATAAACTACTAAGTAACTATAAATGTATTATGTAAATTTCAAATTTGATACTAAATCATAGTTTACCACAAAATATTAACATAAATTTTCAAAACAAGTTTGAAATTTTAAATCTAAAGATAGCAATAATTATCAATCTAAAAAATTCACATTAAAATTGTATGATATGTACAGACGAATCACAGTCTTATGCAATCTTATGTCCAATCAGTGAGTTCTCCATACAAATTGCTAACCGGAAAGACATATGGAAAACAAAAAAAGTAATTACATACAACTATTAAATACTAGGTCAGTACCATACAAACTGCATAGAGAGAAAAATGCTTGCTCAAAGTACATAAAAGTTGTCAATGCGGTCATCTTTATACAAAGTATCGTTTTCGAGGAAAAAGCGACAGAAAAACTTATTTTACTGTTTACTGATACAATTCTTATAAGGAAACATACAATTACTTATGCAATTCTTATACTAACTTATACATGCAATTGCTGATACTTATTGATACATGCAATTACTTATACATAAAATTACATACACAATGCTTACTTATACGATTCTTTAGAATGCATTCACCATGTGTAGATCAAATTATGGTAAAAAAACGTGAAGACGTAACATTTTCTACAGGAAGACTGATAAAAGAATGGAAAAAAATTAGAACATCTCACGATATAGAACTTAGTTAATCATACGTTAATATATAGAAGAAGTATACGACAGTACATAATAGTATTTCGACGTCCTTATGAAATAATAGCTGTCCAAAATATCGGAATACTTCTGCGATTTTTATTTGCAGCATTTTTCTTTTTTGTAAAACTTATAATTATGTTAAATATTTTCTTAACTTATTATTTACATCGAATTCATTAATAATATACTTTCTGCAACTTTCAAAGAATGTAATCAAACAACTCATGTTCAGAAATAAAAACTGAATGAAAATGTACATTTGGGTGAAAAAAATTAATTCATAGCTGTTTTTTTTTATAATTAAAATTTCTACAATTAAAAAATAATATTTTTTCTGCACGAAATTAATAAATAATATTCATTTAAAATTGCAATCAGTAAAACGTGTTTCTGTTACTTTTGAATTCTTTCAAGTGAGAAAATATGATTAATATTTCTTTCTTGTTTGCAGTTGAACCAAAAACTTATCTGAAGGGAGTAGTGGAAAATGAAAAGAAGTTAACCGTCGAGGCTATTTGCATGATGTAACGTATCTTTTATGTGAAGAATCATTTCATAATTCTTCTATATAACAAAATCTCATTAAATCTCATATATTTATAATGTTAATAGGATAAATATGTTTCAAGCGTATGCCAATTTGATCGATTTCAACTAATAGTTTGATTTCTTACAACAAAAAAGCAAACGTTATTTAACTTGTTTTTTTGTGTCTAAAAAATTTAAAATGTTGTGAACAATTTTCACAACAATTTAAATTTTTTAGACACAAAAAACAACTTATTACAAAAATTCAATTTGTAATAAGTTGTTGTTAAGTTCACAATTTGTAATAAGTTGTTTATTTTTTCTTAGAAAATGATACTTTAAAAAAAAATATTATACATTTTTGTTTTCTGATAGTAAAATTATATTTAAATTGTGACAAAAAATTAATACAGTTATACACTGAAGTGACAAAAGTCATGGGATAGCAATATGCAAATTTTCAGATGGCAGTAGCATCGCGTAGAACAATTATAAATGCGCAGTGCTTTCGCAGAGCTTTCATTTCTGTTCAAGTTATTCATGTGAAGAGGTTTTGACGTGATGATGACCGCACGACGGGAATTAACAGACTTTGAACGCGGAATGTTAGTTGGAGCTAGACGCATGGGTCATGCCATTTCGGAAATCGTTAGGGAATTCAATATTCCCAGATCCACTGTGTCAAGAGTGTGCCGAGAGTATGAAATTTCAGGCATAACATCCCACCATGGACAGCGCAGTGGTCGACCGCCTGCACTTAACGACCGAGACCGGCGACGTCTGCAAAGAGTCGTAAATTCTAACAGACAAGCAACACTGCGTCAAATAACCGCAGAAATCAATGTGGGACGTACAAGGGACTTGTCTGTTAGAACTGTGCGGAGAAATTTGGCGTTCTTGGCTATTCCAGCAGAAGACCGACTCGAGTGCCTTTACTGACAGAACGACATCGCTTGCAGCGACTCTCGTGGGCACGTGAGCATATCGGTAGGTCCCCTAGATGAATGGAAAACCGTGGCCTGGTCCGATGAGTCACGATTTCAGTTGGTAAGAGCTGATGGTAGGGTTCGAGTGGGGCGCAGACCCCACGAAGCCATGAACCCAAACTGTCAGCAAGGCACTGTTCCAGCTGATGGTGGCTCCGTAATGGTGTGGGCTGTTTTTTCATGGCATAGACTTGGTCCTCTGGTGCGACTGGACCGAACATTGACTGGAAATGCTTATGTTCAGCTACTTGGAGATCACTTGCAGCCATTCATGGACTTCATGTACCCAAACAACGATGGGATTTTTATGGATGACAATGCGCCATGTCACCGGGCCACAACTGTTCGCGATTGGTTTGAAGAACATTCTGGACAATTCCAACGAATGATCTGGCCACCTAGATCGCCCGACATGAATCCCATCGAGCATTTATGGGACATCATCGAGAGGTCTGTTCGTGCCCAAAATCCTGCACCATCAACGCTTTCACAATTATGGACGTCTATCGAGACAGCATGGCTCAATATTCCTACAGAAGACTTCCAACGACTTGTTGAGTCCATGCCACGTCGAGTTGCTGCACTTCGCCGGGCGAAAGGAGGGCCGACACGATATTAAGAGGTATCCCATGACTTTTGTCACTTCAGTGTATACTGTTAAGTTGTAAATTTGTGTGGCCAATGAACCTCTTTTTATAAGAATAATTTTGACTTTACCTTACAATATTTATAATACTTTTTCTAATTCAAGGTAACCTCAAAATAAAAAGGTAGATTTAAACCAAGTGAGAGGGAAAACTTTTTGAAAAATATAAGTATATAAATTCGAACAAATTGTGTTATTTATGGAAAAATATTCATTAAAATGTGCATCAATTTTATAATTACATAATCAATTTTCTTATGACAAATTTTTTTTTTAAATATCCTGACTGAATGCGGTTTCTTTCTGAAGATGTGAAGAACAAATTCAGATCATACTTTGTAACTGATTTTAAAGCTGGATTTAATATATTCAAGATGATATGCTGCGATAAAGGGTTGCCAACCTGAAAGCATCGACTCCGACAGTACCATATGATCATTATAATTTGAAAAATCGTCAATTTGAAAGAATTGGGCATCATAATTGGGGAAATTAGATAATTGCCTAATAATATGACTTACGCGAATGCTTTATTTTTCCTTGCCAGAGTTTAAAATCACCTAGAATAAGTGTGATATACTATGTTAAAATAGGATTACAACAATCACAGTCATTCAGCGAAAATTTGTAACTATTTGCACACATTTAAGGGATATTTTCGGAAATAGTTTTGCAATATGTGGTATCTTGAAACTCAGCAGGATTTATCTTAAGAAAAAATTTGTGAGTAATTTATTTTTAAATGCCTATCACTTTGATCCAAGACACATCATGATGGGAAATTATTCCTGCATTTTGCCTCTACAATTTGGAACCCAGACTCCTTCTCCTTGAGTCATCCTCCCCACTTGAATGGAAGGAATTTCTTGATTGGTTGTCCTAATCATCGGTAAAGACATTGGTTGTTTTGATTCTGCTCCATTTGTTAGATTTCGAATGAAGAGGCTCAAAACAGCCTTTTGCACCCTTTTTGCCCTTTCTTTTATGAAAGTAGTTCTCTGAATGTTTTTAACAATGCACGCCAATGATTGTGAAAGTTCATTAGTTGTTAAAGTACCAGAAGTTCGATGTAATGGGTTTCTTGTATTGTTGATGAATCTTTTCCACCAGGCGATGATTCTCTTGAGTTTCATGAATGAAGAAGAGTTACAAATAACATCTAAAGGCTCCACAATATGAGTCATAGCACACACTTGATTTACGGCTTCAGTTCTCTCGAAATCATATCCTTGTCCTTTGATGTAAGATCTCCAGCCACAAGTTGCACTGGACTTACAGGATACTCGTTGTTCAATAAAAAAAGTGCTCCACTCCACTATAATTCATTCTCTTGGAGTTTATCTGCATGCAGACAATGGGAAATAGGACCAGCACTATTCATTTCAGAAGGCACAAAATTCCAGTCTGTGACAACTGTAAAATGATGTACTTTTGATAGTTTAGACACAAATGTTTTTAAATAACACGGATCTTTCGTTATCGAGGTCTGGATAATTTTCGAGTGTGTCCACAAAAATGTTCGATTCACATCAATTTTTTAAGATGTTTTAACTTTGTGCACTAATTTGGATAACAGCACGGCAGCACAGAGCTCCAATCGTGGAATTGAAGTAGTTTTCATCGGGGCAACTCGAGATTTGCTGACAATTAGTTTCACAAACACCTGTCCAGAAGAACTGCAAGATTTTAAACAAAGTACTGCTCCCTGCGATTACTTGCGATATATTTTAGCGATTACTTGCTTATTACCCCCTGCTGCTGCGATTTACCTAGCATCTGAGAAGCCATGAAGGTCGATTATTATTAGTTCACTAATAAATAAGCGTCTTGGAATTTGAATGTCATTAATAGTTGTTAAAGCTATAAGGAATTTCTGCCATTCCTCGAGCGGATTCCTCGATCTTTTTTAGGCAAATTATCATTCCTGCGATCCATTTCTTCATATTCACGTAAAATTCTTTTTATATAACAATGAAATATCAGGATCTTTTAATAATTCGTCTCCATAAGGAATCTAACATTTTCAGCGCAATATCTCTAGATTTTCCCAAACACTTAGGATATTCTTTAAGATGCATTTTGACCACATATTTCCCTTCTTTATCTCTATAAAAATTATTTTGTAATGTTCTTCACATATCAGGGTTTCATTATTAGGAAGAATATCCATTTAAAATGCAGAAGAAGATTTCTTAACAATGTGAACCGGAGTATTTCAATGTTTCAGCTCTGTGATTCTCTGCTTCGCTCTGCTCGTTGTGGTTGGGAGTTGTATCAGCCTTTATGAACTCTTCAAGAAGAAGGGAAAAGGAAAAAAAGCAGAAGACGCTACCAGGGACGTGAAAAGTGGCAAACAAGAATCTCAAGGTATCATATTTTCTATGAAATACACACACACAAAAAATTCATTATAATATTCTACATTAATTTTGAAAAAAATCCTTTTTTTAATCATGTAATTAACCAAAAATTATACATCACTCATATGTCTCATTTCTTAAATTTGAAAATAAGGGCTTCATACCTCTTATTATGCAATATCTGTGCAAAGAAATCAATTAAATGTTTAGAAATACCATTGTATGTTTTGGATATAACCTTTCAGCTTAAAAAAACAAAATTTTCGTTCCAACTTAATTAACAAAAAATCCTCCATCACTCATATGTCCTTTTTCTAGAATTTGAAAATGAGATATTCGTATCGCCCAATGTGCAATATCAAACTAAAAAAATCAATTAAATGTTTAGAAATGGCGTTGTATGGTGGACATAACTTTTCAACTTAAAAAGCAAAATTACAATTCACGAACTTTAAGATATTTCAGCATATTTACTGCTGTCGATATGAGAAGTTCTTCCCTCGAGAAGTTCTTATGTCTATTTTTCAAAAAAAAAAAAAAAAAAAAAAAAAAAAAAATACCAATTTCACAACTAAATAAAACTATTTTTAACTTATATGAAACTAAACAAGTGCGACGATTTATCTTACTAGTTATTTGAATTTTCTGGAGGGGGGATAGGAAAGACAGTAAAAAATATAAATCATTGGTGAAAGTTTTATTATATTCTTAAAATTATTAACACTACATAGTATTTAGATACTGGCATAAATATCAGAGCATATTCAGGCAGAGAATGCGTTGAAGATGAAGAGCCCTCTGGTCGATCATCAACCTCAACCGACGAAGCTCACGCCAAAAAAATTACAGATTTGGTGCTTTCAAACCATCGATTTACAATGAGAGATCTTGCTGCTGATGTTGGAATTTCAAAAGGATCGGTTAATTTCATTTCCAGCCTCAAATGCGTCAAATCTCGATTGGCACCGAAAACACTGAATGCGCCAGCTCACACTGCATTGATTCTTCGTGATTTTTTCGCCAAAAATGAAACCCATATCGTTCTAGAACTACCGTATTCACATCATGCTCCTTGTGGCTATTCCCTAAACTCAAAAGAAAACTCCGGGAACACCGTTTTGAGTCGATTGAAGAGATTCAACGTGAATCGGCGAGCACTTTGAAAGCCATTCCAGCCGATGACTTTCTAACATGCAGTGAGAATTGGAAAAAAAGTTTGCATAAGTGCATTGCGTACTGAGGGGATTACTTTGAATGCGATGAGATAAAATTAGAAAAATAAATAAAGAGTTTTTGAGAGAAAAAAAATAATTGGTATTCCTTTTTGCGTACAGTAGTATTTATACATCCCACTTAACAACCTGTGTATTTAGATAGCGTTTCTGTTTTCCAGCTGGGTTAGAAAATTGGAGTCTCTTTTTCAAATGCTTTTGCGGCATCACCAATGCACGGAAACTGCTGAGCCTCAGTTCAGGCGAGGATGCATCAACGGCATGCGCTTCCTCAGCAATTGCAGTGTTGTGGCTATGCATATATGCATAGTATATTTTTACGTGTTAAGTAAGTCATATGTTTTACTTAAACATAAATAATTAACGCTTACAACTACTGTAGGGCTCAACAATAATGGCTGGCTGAATAGAACGTTACTTTCAGCATTTACGTTTTTATTATTATTCGGTATTTTTCAATTCCTTCTATTAGCTCACACTCTCCCTCTATATATCTTGTTCAAATTTTCAATCGCTCATAAAATGCTTTTTATTCATCCACTCGAGTTCAAATACATTTTTATTTTTGAACTTGTAGTGGATGACACTGGATGCTAATACAGTTATTTCAAATTATAGTTCAGTAATTAAGTTTAATTAATTAATTGTAGTTTTTTTTTATATATAAGTTGTATATATCTACCAATAGATGGCGTCGGATAAACTTAAAAAAAATGAATGAAAATTATTTATAAAGGACTTTCTGCAATAGAGTGAAAAAAAAGTAGGAATTGACTTAATTTTTTTTTTACATTACTTGTTTTATCTAATGTAGCTGGCAATATAGAGACAGTTATATTTATGCTAAAAGTAAGGGCTACATAGCTGTTGCTCATTTAGCACTACCCAGGAGGCATGCGTAGCTTGAGGATATGCCACGGAAGCGAGTACCACCCTCCCCTCCCCCCAAAGCTCTACGATTCTATTAGAACATTACCTACGGTTTAAAGTGGATTCCGAACAACTACAATTATTCCTTTTTACGCATTCGTTATTCGAACGTATTAGCTTCTTATTCGTTCTTCGAACAAATTATTCGTTCTTACGCATGCTCTACTAATTAGTCTTGTAAAAAGAGCCCATTTAGCATATGGGACCAATACAATGTTTATTTTTCATTTATATTGCAATGGAAGGCTTTATTTAAGGACATTCTATAAAAGAAAATCTATGCTTGAATTGAAAATCTGCATTTATAGTTTGTACTTCTCCTTCTCCTGTTGGCCAATTGGCTAGTGCTCTAGCTCCCCCTTTAAACCGCAGGTCCCGGTCCCATATGACTGTAAGAGCGTCACGGAACCCAGTCATACTTCTCTCACCCACATCATTCTTAAAATGTAAAGGAGCAACTCAGCTCTAGGCACAGTGATGTGGTGTACTGTAGTAGTAGTGGTGGTTCGAAATCCATGTTAAAATCATGTTCCGGTCTAATTAGCCCAAAGTGGGCATAAAATAACCGTAGAGCGACAAACCAAATCTTCGATATTTGAGCGGCCTTATGACCAATTGGTTAGCTCTCTGGCCTTTGGTCCCACATGCTTCATGTTCGAATCCTGGCAGTGACAGGGAAGTTTGTGAGTGGTTCGGATCCACATTAAACTGTAGATCCCGGAATGTAATTAGCCCAAAGTGTGCACAAAATGACAAGAGACAAACCAAACTTTCGATTTTTACGTTTACGTTTAATTTTATATACATATATAAGTGTGTGTGGTCAAAAATCAAATTATTTGCTTCCTAAAAGTTTTCGTGTGATCTATAGCCGATGCCTTTATGTAATAAATTATAGTTTAAAAAACTAAAAAGTATGCTTTTAGAGTTAATCAAGCTAAAAAGTAAAAAATAATTGTTAACATAAGAATAAAATGACTGACGAGAAAATGAATGTCACTGTTCTAAAAGCGTGGGCTGCTTTGTATGACATTTTTAAACTAACTCTGCATTTCGGAATGAAACTAGTGGAAAATTATAACTATTGATATCGAGCAACTCACGATTTTAGAACAGCATTAATTTTCTCGTCAGTCATTTTATTCTTACGTTAACAATTATTTTTTACTTTAAAGTTCGATTTGCTATAAAAGCGTGTTTTAAAACCATAATATTTAAATGAGGTCCCGGTACGGAGGACTGGAACTATATTTCTTGCAATAATGTAATTGTGAGTAAAACAAAGGCTAAATGCGAATAGGTCGAGCCAGGCAGGATTCGAACAGGGAATCTCCTGATCCGTAGTGCCACTGTCCCACGTGGGTTTGAATGTCTTAGGTACTTTCATTCTACATGGGTTAAATTGCACTTCACAAGTTAAAATAAAATCACTCATCCTGGCGATCCTAATCATGATGAGATAATAAACTTATCAAACTATTTTAGTGTCGTCGGTCCTTGATAAGTCTACAACGTTTAAATTAAATCTGATCGCTTAAAGTAGGGCAAAATCGTGCCCAAAGAGTCAGTTACAAACAAACAAACAGGTGCAACTAATAAAAGCGTATTAAAAAGAGCGTCGCTGCATACGATCCTACAGTCGTAACTGATCTGGAACTTACGTATTTGGTGCACCCCATTTTGAAGACCACTGTTCTGCCAGCGCAAAGAGTGCGTGCACTTTGAATGACATACGCAGCAGTCATCGGGGCATAACGCATTGGGAATTACAGTTCAGGAATAGAAAATTTATATTTTTGGAAAGTATTTAGTTCCTGACTTTATTTAAAACACTCTCTAAAATCACTCTTTTTTTTTTTTTTTTTTCAAATTCGTCGAGGCCTGGATCGTATTCATTATGTCCCATTGTCAGCAACCCAAAGCGGGTTGCACTGACAAACGCTGTTATTCATTTAATGCTTCCGACGGGGCATATGTAACTTGAAGATATGCTACGGACGCGAGTCCATCACATGGATGTAATCTCCGAGTGTCAGAAATTTAATTAAAAATCTATCAAAAATATAAATTCTTAGATTACAACGCATGATATGCATTTCAACTTTTTTTTAAATCTTCCTTTTGACGAAAGACAGCGAAATATGTATTCCCGCAAGAATGTTTTTAATACGCTTTTATTAGTTTCACCTGTTTGTTTGTTTGTAACTGACTCTTTGGGCTCGATTTTGCCCTACTTTAAGCGATCAGATAACATTTAAACGTTGTAGACTTATCAAGGACCGACGACACTAAAATAGTTTTATAAGTTTATTATCTCATCATGATTAGGATCGCCAGGATTAGTGATTTTTATTTCAACTTACGAGAGCAATTTAACCCATGTAGAATGAAAGTACCTAAGACATTCAAGTCTGCGTAGGACAGTGGCACAACGGATAACGCGCCTGACTGCGGATCAAGAGATTCTCTGTTCGAATCCTGGATGGCTCGACCTACTCGCATTTAGCTTTTGTTTTATTCACAATTAAATTATTGTAAGAACTATAGTTCCGGTCCTTCGTACCGGGACCTCATTTAAATATTATTGTTTAAAAACACTAAAAAACTCGCTTTTAGAGTTGGTCAAACTAAAAAGTAAAAAATAAATTACAGTTTAAAAAAACTAAAAAACACGCTTTTAGAGTTAATCAAACTAAAAAGCAAAAAACAATTGTTAGCATAGTAATAAAATGACTGACGAGAAAATGAATGTCACTGTTCTAAAAGCGTGGGGTGCTTTGAATGACATTTTAAAACTAACTCTGCATTTCGGAATGAAACTAGTGAAAAATTATAACGATTGATATCGAGCACCCCACGCTTTTAGAACAGTGACATTCATTTTCTCGTCAGTCATTTTATTCTTATGTTAACAATTATTTTTTACTTTTCAGCTTGATTAACTCTAAAAGTGTGGTTTTTTAGTTTTTTTAATCTATAATTTATTTTCAAGCCTGTTTTATTTTTGAAGGAAACTTTGAAGAACTAAAGCCTACGATAGAATCGTGGATTACCCCGGTTGCAGCCAACCATATTGTAACTGTTGATACATTTTTTGTAATTAGGTAAGGGGTTCACTTATTTTTTAAGCAAAATTTTTTTCGCGAATTTTCTTATAATTTCTTTAATAGATTTAATTTTTTTCTTTCTATTTCAATATCCCAAATGTAGTTTATTTTGTATTGTGAACCTGTTCATTAAGATGAACAGATCCTTTGTACAATTTCGACGAAAAAAGATTGTTCATTTTTCTTATGATGTCCTTTTCTTTGTGATTCATTTTCTTCTGATATTTTTAACCATTTGAGATAAATCTTATTAAAGATACCACCATTAAGTCATTTTGCATTACGAGAAAATTAAAGTTTTGATACGTGTCCAGTAAAATGGACTTTAGGAGTATAATGTCTGGTATAATTCATTTTGGTTCATAATATTATGTTATGAGGATACGTTGATGTTGGTATTTATATATCTATAATTTTTTGTTAAAAATTATTAAAGATTAGTTTCAGTTATGGAAATATCATTAACATATCCGGTTACATTGTCCAGGACACTGACAAATACAGAGCTATTTTTCTGAACACAAATATAATAAATAACTGAATAAATGGATCAAGTCCCATTGTCCAGGACACTGGAAGATACAAAGATATTTTTCTCAACTTAAATATAATAAATAACTGAATAAATATATCAAGTCCCATTGTCCAGGACACTGGAAAATACAGAGATATTTTTTTGAACGCAAATATAATAAATAGCTGAATAAATGGATCAAATCCCATAGCCCAGGACACTGACAAATACAGAGCTATTTTTCTCAACACAAATATAATAAATAATTGAATAAATGGATCAAATCCCATTGTCCAGGACACTGGAAAATACAGAGCTATTTTTGTGAACACAAATATAATAAATACCTGAATAAATTGATCAAGTCCCATTGTCCGGGACACTGAAAAATACAGAGCTATTTTTCTCAACACAAATATAATAAATAACTTGAATAAATGGATCAAATCAAATTGTCCAGGACACTGAAAAATACAGAGCTATTTTTCTCAACACAAATATAATAAATAACTTGAATAAATGGATCAAATCAAATTGTCCAGGACACTGGAAAATACAGAGCTATTTTTCAGAACACAAATATAATAAATAAATGAATAAATGGATTAAGTCCCATGGAGTCCAAGTCCCCCAAGTCAAAGTCCAATGGAGCAATCCATAATACGGCAAATCCAGTCACAGGTGTCATCCCCAAGAGACTTCGTTCCTAATATACAAATTGAATGGCCTCGAGTGTTAAATACAAACATTAAAAAGAAATTAGAGGAGCATTATGATTTTCAGTGATGCATTACCCTTTTTGCAATTTAACTATGAAAGATGTACTTTCCATTGTATAATACATTCATGTATTAATATATTTTCTTTTCTTGAATGCCAGTGGGTTTTTAAAGGCATACTTGTTTTTCCAAGAATACGAGAAATTGAATGGAAAAGTATCGTGGCCTTACTTTTATATCAAGAGATTTGTCAGGTATGTGTTTTATATTATACCATTCTGCTTATTTGATTAAACAGAAATATCTACTTATGTAAATGTATACTACTGTGCCCAAAAAGGAAGACAAAATATTATTTTTTTTTTCAAAACCTCTTTACTTATTCTTCCAAATTTATTTCATCGCCTTGAAAGTAATCCCTCCGGACACGATGCACTTATACCAACGTTTTTTCCAATCCTCAATGCATGCTAAAAAGTCATCGGCACGGATGGCCTTCAAAGAGTGCGGAGATTCACGTTGAATCTCTTCAATCGACTCAAAACGGTGTCCCCGGAGTGGTCTTTTGAGTTTAGGGAATAGACAGAAGTCGCATGGTGTGAATACGATGGTTGTGGAAAGATATCGGTTTCATTTTTGGCGAGAAAGTCACTTTTGTGGCTGACTAACTACTATTATTACTAAATATTGTCAATCCTAAAATAATCTAGTTTTAATAACTTTTAACTTTAGAATTTTTCTTTTCATAGATTGACACCCGTGTACATGGCAGTGTTAGGAATATACACTTTTATACTTCCGTACATGGGTTCGGGACCTCTATGGCCAAGATATTGCACTCATCCGGCGTGTGAAAAAAACGGGTGGTACAATCTGTTTTACATTAATAATTTTGTAATAGCCGAAAAACAGGTGAGTTCATTCAGTTGTTATATATACTAAGGTATCTCAGAACCAGGTCTGGAAACTTCTGGGACGTTGCGGACTGGGGTCGGTAATTTCAAATCCTAGTAGTGATGCAGGTATTGACGCAGCGCATCATATGAACATGGAGTTCTTATAGTGATCATACGAATGTGCATCTGGCTGAAAGGGCTGCCAAGTGCATTATGCGACTATTAGGGTGCTTCAACGTGGAATGACGCATACTTATAGCCATATATTATTTATAACAGTGGTTGTTCGAACTTTCCAAAGAGCTGTCCTGAACTAATGGTGGGGATATAGAGGAGGTTGTACTAGCTTTTGTACAGATTAATCCAAGTCCTAGTATAGCGCAACATTCCGAAAAAGAATATGCATCCTTAGTTTACTTTAATGTCAGGTCGGGCCCTTTAGCTTTTGTGCAAGATGCACTGTGCATTATTTAAATGTCGTTCTTTCATTCCTAGTGCTTCCTGAATGCCGAGTGATTCTAGATTTTCTAGGTGTATCCTGAGAAGGCCTCGTTGTAAAGTTTGCAAACCTTATGCTGAGATACTCTTTATTCATATAATATTGATCTGTGTTGATATGGTTATATTTCAATGAATGCTACCCTCTTTTCGCGTATTAAACGCTTTTAAATGTTCGGACCTTTCACGCAATAGCAACATTTTTTTAAGCAGTTCCGATACTAAAAAGTACATTTAAATCCCCTTTGTACTCATTGAGTGACTCGAAATTGGCCACGCAGCTCAGTCTTAAAATGCATGTTAAACAAACTCCACGTGCTCGCTCACTCCTTCTTGAGACTAGTGGAGGAAAATGGCGCGAAATCCTCTTGTGGGATAATAGTCATCTAATAAGTAATCACGGGTGGGAGCGAACAGGACTAAACATGCTTTTTTTTTCTTCCTACAGATGATATATTAAAACAATTTGGCTACCTACTGAGTATCCGCAGTCCAATAATCACAATCTACATTGAAAACCTTTAAAAGTCAATATCGAAAGCAATTTTTTTTTTCATTTTCGCTACCAAATTAGTTTGCCACAAAAATCATCAGCATGTGAGAGGCCCACGCATAAAATAAGTGTTACGGACTAGTATTGCTTTTTTTTTAATCATTTCAATTTTGTCATTACCTAAAAGCTAACATGTTCTTAAAATTCGATAATAGAATTGGTTTGGTAACTTAATTGTCCGCCATGGCCACGATTCAACAAAAATAAAAAGGAGTAGAAACATCTGATGGCAATCAAAATTCTAAATTTCTTTTGATTTCGTAAATTTCGGATAAAAAGGTACCTCATCATCTTCATAATTAGTGGACCGGGACCTACGGCTTAAAGAGGATTTCGAACCACTAAAATGTCCATCGCCCGGACTTTAACCCGGAACCTGTGGCACCGAGCGAAAAAAATGATACCTATTTCTTAGAATTTAATTTGTTACCCCAATATAAGTATTAGCATTTGCATTGGATAGTCATTATTTTTAAAATCTCTACTCAAAATTTAAATTACTCTACGATGTATAGAATTTCAAGTAGCATAGTTGCGCAATTTTTATTTTTGTAATTATATAGGAATACACTTAAAAGTAGAAATTACATATTGAATAAAAGTTATTTATTTCGTATATTTTTATTTATTTTACTGTTATTATTTCGGTAATTATGAGATTCCATTTTCTTTGTAGTGCATGTTATGGTGCTGGTATCTCGCAGTTGAAATACAGTTCTATATCATTAGTCCTCTATTTATGGTACTGCTACAGCGGTATGTGCTATTTGAACAGATACGTAAAAAACTATTATTCACTCATTATTTTCGTTTAAACACTCACTATTTCTTTACATTAGTGTTATTATACAGGATTAGCAACATTGAAGGACAGTATTTTAAAAATTTATGTTTTAAAAACTACTACACTTAATAGTATCAGCGATACATGAAAATAAAGAAACACTGTTCCAGTATTTTTTTCAGTTACATATGTTCGATGTGTGAACCTTTTGTAACGTAAAGATCAGGATATATTAGTGTCATTTGAATAAAGGCAACTAGTCATCCCCCGCACGTCTAATCCAGTGTTGTACAACAATTTATCAAATGTTTCTCAAATACATTTTTTCTCACTTGAAAGCGATTTAAAAGAGCCATTGTAATAAATTTTTATATTATTTATTATCGTTCCTATTATTTAGTGATGTTCCAGTTTTATTCCCGAAGATCCAGTTTTTAAATCTATAAATTTATACTAAATAAATTCCCATTAAAAATATGAAATTATAATAAGAAGGGCTTAAATGATGAGGAAAGGGCTAAATGAAATACTAATAAGATTATTTTTATCATTAGTTATTGAATATAAACAAGTAATGTACAAAAAAAATTTTTTAAGTCAGTTCCTTTTTTTTCACTCTATTGCAGAAAGTCCTTTATAAATAATTTTCATTCATTTTTTTAAGTTTATCTGGCGCCATCTATTGGTAGATATATGCAACTTAAATCTAAAAAAAACTAAAATTAATTAATTAAATTTAATCAATGAATTAATATTTGAAAAAACTGTATTCACATCAAGTGCCATCCACTACAAGTTTCAAAAAATGTATTTGAACTTGAGTGGATGAATAAGAAGTATTTTATGAACGATTGAAAATTTGAACAAGATATATATAAGGAGAGTGTGAGCTAATAGAAGGAATTGAAAAAATTGGCAACATTTTTTTTAAATCAAACGTGCTGATGGATACGCGATTTATTTCTAGCTCTTCACGATTCGGATACTCTTTGATTGGTGTCGTCACATTTGCTTCTTGCCTTGCCAATTTCGTGATAACAAACCAGAAGAATTTACTTGATGGACCCGTAAGATTTTTCCAGCATTTGAAGGAACCATTGTATCAAGATCGGTGAGTATTTTGATAACTGATCATGAATATTATTGATTAAATTATTGCACTGTGATTTAATACTTTCATAATTTTTGTTTATTGACTAAAATCTATCAATGACAGTTGTAAATTGAGAAAGAGTATTTCTAGATTGGTTGCCCATAATACACAATTTACGGGAACTTTGGAAATGCATCACAACTCCGCGGGCAGCATATAAAATGATATATCTCCATATTAGATTTAGACCCACTATAGACATTTTTGAGGAATGAAAAATTGAAAACAGAATGAGTTATCATGTTTGTGTTTATTATTATTATTATATGAAAACATAGATAATATAATAATGATACTAAACATACATTGTAAAGAAATATATAACACTCAAAATTAAATATAAGACATATATAAATATAAACGAAATAAAAAAATGAAATGATTAAAAAATATACGTTTTACTAGTGCGATATGTGTTTCTCCACTCTTTCACTTCGCTTTTGCAAATCGATCTCTATTTGGATATTTGCACATCTAAATGGGTGTTGCGTCCGTTTTGTTTCAGTGCGTTTTGTGTTGGATTAATTTCATTGTCGAGAAAAAAGATTCGCAGGTGTAAGATGAACCAAAGCCGCTAACACCTTGAACTAAGAGTCTAGTTTGCTCTGCTATCAACAATCAGCTGTGTGTATCTAGGGATGCTCGCTGCATCATTGGGGCACACTTAAAGTGAAGCATAAAACTTGTTGTATTAGATGTTTCAAAATGCGCACACCATGAGTTCGCAGAATATAATTTAAGGGCAATATTCTTTGTGTGGATAATCAATTTGTTTTATTTTTTAATGTTTCAAATTAATATTATTTTTGTTTTCCTCTCAGATTTTTCCGTTACTTCAACCTGGTGTATCAGAAGCCATACACAAGAATACCTCCCTATTTAATTGGAATAGGTCTTGGATATTACTTTTATACGAGAAGGGAAAATAAAGACAGAAAAAATAGTTTGGTGATTTCATTTTTATTTTTAAATGATATTTCTTTGGTTTATTTTAAGTGCAGGGTGATTATAATTAAAATCCCACTTTTAAAATTCTGTATAAAAAAGGAACCACTCGTCAGAACGAGATAAAATTTTAACTGACGATACTTGAAGAACCAGGAAACGGTACGGTCCCAGAAAACAGTTCTAAAGTGAATTAATAGATGGAGCTATAAGCTGCATGACGAAAGTGGATTGGGCTGCCAATGACATTTTGAATCGAAATTTTGATGGCATGATTTACACATTAAACCAACTATACAACTCAATGTTCTCGGTTGTTTCAGTTTTTCAAGTTTTGAAATAAATTTGAACGAGGGAAAAAATGACTTCCAAGTTATTCAACATTTATGGAACTATTAATGGAAAGCCATCTACCACGACAATGTTATACCCAACTCGGTGGAACTTTTTTTGATGCCATGCCATTTCCCCTTCTTTAAGTATCTTCAGTTCAAATGTGAACTCATTGTGACGAATGGCTCTTTTTTTACAACATTTTGAAAATGGGACTTTAATTATAATCACCCTGTATATTTGTGAGTTTCCTTTCTTTCTTGAGTTTTTGATTATTTGTCTTATTCAATTCCTACTATTAGTTCACGCTCTCCCTATATATATCTTGTTCAAATTTTCAATCGGTAATAAAATACCTTTTACTCTTCTACTCAAGTTCAAATACATTTTTTTGGAACTTGTAGTGGATGACATGTTTGATGTTATCAAGAGAAGTTATATCTAATAAATTACATTCTAACTAGTGCAATTAAACTGTAACCCCCCCAAAAAATGTATGTAAATAGAAAGCAGTATAATAAACAAAAACTCTCCTTCTATTTTATGTAATGTCATTAATATAATTTACAGATGTTCTTGTGTTTTGGATGGTTTGTCACTGCTCTTATGATGGGATTTTGCTACTTGGGACTCTACAACAGAGATGAATCAGCGATTGAATCTGCAGTTTACAATGGTCTGAAACACTTATTTTTTCCCTGTGGCCTCGCTTGGATTATATTTCTGTGCATAACAGGACAAGGAGGTTTGTGTCCTTAAATTACCCCTCACATTTATGGTTTGGAATTTCTGTACATGATATAATACAATATTTAATTTTACTTAATTAAATATATGATAATGATTTTTTGGTATCGGTTATGATTGTCAAGAATATTATAACAAATGTGTCGCCGTTTGTTATTTTGTGCATCTCGATCTGGGTGTGATCAAGTTACAAGAACACCCATTTAAAAAACGCACCGCTTTAATTACAAGAGCACAACACACTACAAAGATTAATATACAGCAGGTGATACCTTTAAAAACATATATAGGATGTGCGTCCACTTAAATATAAGTATTTTATGTGGTAGGATTCTACTTCTAAGCTGTAAATAAAGTTACTCAGGTACATGCTGGATAGCGAAATATACTTTCTCTCCTGATGAGAGTCTGTAGGTCCATTTATGGACAGGATGGTCTCTCGGGATGAGAGACTGTAAACTAAACGTCTCCGAAGTAGCATCTAATTTTACAGTTGTGGAAGGATTCCACTTATAGCTCTCGGGATGAGAGCTGGTAACTAACGGCAGCGCCTGTTTTGCCCTACGTCCTCTCTGGTGAGAGTCGCGGAGCCTACTGACGATTTCTTCTGTTCTCCGCAAGGGGTGCTCTTGAACGCGTAGGAGGAAACAGGGTTGCGTAGGTGGAACCACAGTTACAGAACATTAAAAATTTTTTAAATATACCTTTATTAAAGGCTTATTACTAAATGCATCCTTACTATTCACCATAACTAATTTAATATGTTAATATGTATATTCATTGTATGACAGTTATTTAATGTAATTTGGGGGAAATGGCAACCCTACCATTCATTGTCATAATGCATTCATTTAACTGCTATGGTGATTTTGATACAGAGATTAAAATGAAATTTTGAGAATAAAACTTCTCTCTTTGCTGTATGCTTTTCTTTTTTCAGGTCTGATAAATCGATTTTTGTCCTGCAGAGCGTTTCTACCGCTCGCACGTTTGTCCTACTGTGCTTATTTGATACACTTCTTGTTTCTTCTGAGGTATTTTCGATCCTTGACAGAAATGCAGGACCATTCTGAGTTGTTGTTTGTTAGTATGACTTTTTTTTCCTTTTTATAATGGACTAAAAAGTGAATTTTAACACATAAAAATGAAGTTAAGATTTATAATTGCGTGAGTTAGAGGTATTTTAAAAAACTCTTATCAGTATAAAATAAATTCCATATAAAATTTAATATTATTTGTATATTATTTTAAAAATTGTTCTCAATCAGTTTGATCATCATTCAATCCTTTCAACAATTAAAATTTCATTTGAATTGAATAAGGTTAAAAAAAATGACTATAGTAAACATTCATAAATCATTTATTATCACATATACGTGGAATTTCAAGTCCAGTTACAATGTTCGAGTATTAATTTTATGCCTTTTGTTTCAGTTATCTATATACACGAGAACTCTGCTGTACACGTACGCAACTTCTTTCTTCGCTTCCTTGCTTTTTGAGATTCCAGTTTTAAATTTGCTCGATGTGTACAAGAAAAAACGAAGACCCAGAACCTGAATGCTGCCCTGGACTTTATCTCTTGCTGTACATATAAAAATTTATTTCAAGTTAGATTTTCAGATAACTGTTTATTTTTTTGTCACGATATATCAAACACAAGAAGAAACAAAATTGTATAAGATCGTAATTTTAAGTAATATATGATTGCAAACAGTTTTTATTTTAATATTTTGTGTGTCATAATGAGACCAATTAAGTTTTCATTAACTCATTTAGCAAATATATTTTATCATAAAAAGCATTTAAGACGAAACAAAATGATATAAGGTTGTAATTTTAAGTAATGTATGATTGTAATCAGTTTTTTTAATATTTTATGTGTCATCATGAGACCAATCATGTTTCCATTAACTCATTTAACAAATATATTTTATTATAACAAACATTTCATCAAGCATACCCTTCTAACAACCTGTATTTCTGATGCAGTTGCGAATAAATATGTTAATGAGTTGAGAGTTTATTGTGTTCTTGTATTTCATCTATTGTCCAAATAAATAGTACGATTTTAGAAGAATATTTATTTGAATATATTTTCATTTATTTCAGCCTTGCAGAAATGATCCGGCTTGCATTTCATTCAAAGAAAATTCTGGCTGTCAATGAAATCCTTTGTGGGCCCTGGTGGCCGAATGGCTAGCGCTATGGCGCTCAATACCACAGGTTACGGGTTAGAGTCCGAGTCCCGGTGGAGCAATGGATGTTTGTAGTGGTTCGGAATCAATTTTAAATTATTGGTTACGGTCGAATAGGATCGTAGTGCGCTGTGGGGATAGTGTGACTCGTGTCCGTAGCCTTTCTCCAAGCAAAGTTCGCTTATCCAACGAATGATCTTGTGAACAAATGATTTTCATGAATGATGTTGTGAACAAAAAATCTTCATGAATGATCTAAGTGAACAAATGATTTTCATAAATGATCTTGTGAATAAATGATCTTCATGAATGATCCTTAACTAGAAAAAAAAAACAATAGTAATCAAATTTTTAAATGTAAAGGAAGACTTGTTTTCTCTTTGACGCTCAGAAAAAAATTATACATAAAAGATAATTTATAGACAGATATTCAATACCCTAATTGTAATCTACATGTACTATTTAACCAAGTTGGTTGTGTATGTGTTGTGTTGGTTCGTTGTATATGAAGGGTAGCACACTTTCTCAATAAGTTCTAATAGCAGACACTCCCTCCTTAAGGAATGATCGACAGCTCCGTTAATTCCGAAAAGTTGACGCTATTGGTTCGATTATGAAAGATACGAAACCGTTCGAGGTTGAGGATTCTACTACAACATGTTCCAATGAAATGCATAGAGAAGTAAATAGTGAGTTTAAAAAAAAGTAACACCTTACATTATTGCGAAAAATTGAATAACTTAGAATACTTTATTTCATAAAAATATTTTAATGCTAAATATTAGTTGTAGAGATATAGCAAATACCGAAATCCTTTAAAAATTAATTAATACGCTTTTATTAGTTTCACCTGTATGTTTCTTTGCAACTGACACTTTGGGCTCGATTTTGCCCTATTTTAAACGATCAGATTTAATTTAATCGTTGCAGACTTATCAAGGACCGACGACACTAAAATAGTTTGATAAGTTTATTATCTCATCACGATTAGGATAGCCAGGATTAGTTATTTTATTTTAACTTATGAAGAGCAATTTACCCCATGTGGAATACAAGTACCTAAGACATTCGAACCTACGTGGGACAGTGGCACAACGGAAAGCGCGCATGACTACGGATCAGGAGATTCCCTGTTCGAATCTTGGCTAGCTCGACATATTCGCATTTAACCTTAGTTTTACTCACAATTAAATTATTGTAAGAACTATAGTTCCAGTTCTCCGTACCGGGACCTTATTTAAATATTATAGTTTACTGAAAAACACGCTTTTAGACTTGATCAAACTAAAAAATAAATTATAGTTTAAAAACACTGTAATTTTTTTTATAATAAACATCAAATAAAGTACCAAGCAAATAATTGAAAACACATTAAATAAATGAAACAAAAATATATTCTCCTTTAATAAAAATGTATCTATAAGGCTGTTATAATGAAACACAACTGGTACAGGAATTTAATATTTTCGGGTATGGACTTATACAACTCATAATTTGTTCCGGAAAAAAATCACGAAATACCAGATAACATTCCCTACTTTCAGTATCTGAAGAATGCCTGTTATTTCCTAAAATTTTATTTAATTTATAGTTTAAAAATATTTTTATCGCCGAAAACTCAAACAACCATACCATTTAGAAATATTTTAAGTCATCATTTATAATCTCTAGCAATCCTACTATTATCTGTAAAGAATTTTATTGAAATTCCAATTTTTCAATTTTAACTTGATATTTTTCTAACTAATAATTTCAATTAACCAGACAACGATGACCCAATATATGCTCGTAAAGGACAATACAAATCTAAAAAGTTAAAAAATGTTTAGCAAAACATAAATTTAATTCTACCCGTGCGTGACCCGGAAGTGATTAAATTTTTCTAAAAATAAATTCCGGAAATTACAACAAAATATTCTACAAATCAGTAAAATTGAAAGAACTATTAAACTTCAATTTAAATGAAGCACACTATTAAGTAATATTATTATTCTGGTGCTCGATATTACAGGTTTCGGGTTCGAGTCCCGGTGGTGTCATGGATGATTTCAGTTGTTCAGAATCCACTTTAAGCCGTAGATCCCGGTCTAATAGGATCGTAGAGCGTTGTGGAATAGTGTTACTCGCGTCCGTAGCATATCTTCAATCTACACGTGCCCCCTGGGTAGTGTTCAATGAGTAACAGCGGTGAAACCCTTGCTTATGACAAAAACTATCTGTCTCTGTATTGTCAGCTGCATTAGAACAGCAATATATATATATATTATATTTCAATTCTTCCGTTTCAATACGTTATTAAATAGAATACATATCAAAATGAAGGCCAGCTTTAATATATCATCCAATTTATCGTTCTAAAATCTAATTTTTTTTAAAACTTATGTTTATATCTAAATGTAATTGGTATTGATCTTTTTATTTAAATATATCTAAATATAATCTTCTGCTGTGTAATAAAACTATAAATAGCCACAGCATTCTCCGTAGAACAACGTTAAAAAAATATCAAGATTATTGTTTAAACGAAAACAAAAATGCAATATATAATCAATATATATATTTAAAAATATATGTCAGAAATAATTCTTTAATACTGTTCAATTACATGCGATATTTCAGTTGATTTAGTATAAATAACATGGATTTGGTTGAAAGAGAATTTTTCAGCTTCAAATATTAATAAATGTCACCAACAAGTGCGCAAAAGACACAAACCTAGCAACCTCGCCTATTCCTTCATTCTACTCCTGGCGCATGCGCACATCAACAATTAGTCGAAGCGGCCGGGATATTGATGTTGAAGTATATGAGTGTGTAGGGAGGTAAGTAATGTCGCCTCTGCGTTCACCGGTTGTAAAGCGAACACAATAACAAAGATATCATTGACGTTTTGCATAGGTTTCCATTAATAAAAAAGCTAATGGACAATGCGTTGTTTGCATTATTTTTAATGGTACCTCCCAATTCCTTTCCATAAGAATAATACACACTGCGCAGGCGTGACTGATGTAAACAAGCTCATTTCCATCGACATGCGCACTCCACCAATTTTTCCTCCTCGCATTAATCGTTGTTCCTTATCAAACATGATGTAACAAAACGGCAAAAGAAAGTAATTTTGTATCAGAACAAATCGTTGTTTTGAAGGTAACTCTTCTAGTTGTGTTTCCTTGTAGTACTTATTGTTTAAGATTAATCTTAAGTTATTTGCAGTTTAATAAATTGTTAAATTAATTCTTGAGTATATTTAGCTATTTTTGGAATTGGAACAATATTATAAATTTTAATTGGAAGTTCTATAAAGTATTTTGGATATAAGACTTGAAAATATTTTCTATAAACGTTTTTTTTTTTTTTAAATGTGTGATGATTATACGAATGATATTAATTGTTTAAAATGCAAGGCAATTTTTTTTGTTGCATATGTTTATGTAAAATGTTTAAAAGTAAACACTTATTAATAAAATTTAATTCTTGGGGTTCGAACGCGATTGTTTTATTGTTGAATATTTGCGTTCGTACTTCAGTAATTCCGCAAACAGAAATTATGGGGAATTTAATTTCTGATTTAAAAAGATGTTATTGTTTTTTATCTATGTATACAATTATTAGTTTAAAAATTTAAGTACATAATTTTTTGATTCCTAAATTCGAATATTTAACATCTTTGTTATTAATAAATAATATTTGTAATTGATTTTATGTACATAAGTAAAACATACATATTCGAATATTTAAAATTTTTATTATTAATAAATAATATTTATAATTGATTTTATTTACATAAGTAAAACACACAAATTCGAATATTCAATATTTTTGTTGTTAATAAATAATATTTGTAATTGATTTTATTTTAAGTAAAACACACATATTCGAATATTTAACATTTTTGTTAATAATAAATATTTGTAATTGTTTTTATGTACATAAATAAAACATGCACATAAATGTGTAATGCATGCAATTGATAATAAACAGTGTTGAATAAAATGTAAATGTTTATTATTTGATTCCAGAATCCACCCAATAAAATAACAATGTCTCAGTCTCAGCAACCCTCTGTCTACGATAAAACTCTGCACGACCAGTATGATTCGAAGGTGTACTGTTCGGGAAGGAAGGACACCGCCGAAGAAGTGATCGAGAAGGTCTTGTCCTTTCTGAAGGAAAAGGTAATTCTTTAACAGTTTTTTTCAATCCCATTTATTGAAATCGTTTCTAAATGAGTAAACTAAATGGATCGGAATTAATTTTTACATGCGATGAACTGAAATTATAAATGTGTATTTCTCAATGGCATTAAAAGTGCATTAAAAAAATATTATGATTGTAGTATTGCAATTCAATAGTGGTTAGCAAAACATGTGTTTGCACGTGTTCTTTAAATTAGTGTTTGCCATTTCATTAATATCACTACAGTGGTTGTAATTGTTTAAATTAATTATTTTAATATAACTTTTTTTTTTTCTCTTTTTATATAAGGACATTTAAAATAGTTATGCATGTGTATGTGATAATGAATAAAATATTTTTGTGTATGTAATAGTGCTACATTAAGAAATAGCTTTTAGTATATGCAAAAATTTGTAATCTCTCTCACCCAACAAGAACAAAAAATTTGCTTACTTCATCTCGGAAATTAAATAACGTTGAAAATTAAATTACGTTGAAAATCAAAATTGTATTAACATGAAACCATTTTTTTGTAGCAAGTCAACTCTTTACAAATGACATAATATTTCGACTTGTCCACTTTTTAATCTTATTCGTTATTAAAAAAAGTCGCTTTCTATTGGCTATTTCTATGGGGGGGCAATAACTATCAACACATTCTCATGTGACCAGCAGTTAACGTTTTAAAACAGTAGTACAGAAATAATTTAACTGCGTTAGAAGTTTGCTAAATATAAGCTTTGCTGAAGAAAATTTGCGAAGAACATGTTTACTACACAGTTCACATGAAGATGAAGGAAAATGAATTCTATACGAGATGCACTGAATAAAAGAGAATGACGTGTGTACATCATCAGGAGCTACTTTCACGCATTTCCTATTAATGCGGGCCAGAGGTTGAGAGCAATCATCTACCAGGCATACTATTCAGCGAGCAGCTGATGTGATGCATACAGTGATATCTGGTAGATATCGGACGCTGTTCCCTAGATGCCGTCTCGCATATCGAATACTTGTTTTAGGAGACAGGCAACAGAACGTGTGTATCGAGGCATAAAACCTTACATAGCACACGTTGCCTGTCGGTAGTTTGAATGGAATATTCAAGTACATGGCGAATTTTTTTAAATTCTTTCTATTAGCTCACACTCTCCCTATATATATATCTTGTTCAAATTTTCAATCGTCAATAAAATACTTTTTATTCGTCCACTCAAGTTCAAATACATTTTTTTTTTTTTTTTTTTGAACTTGTAGTGGAGGACAATCGATGTTAATACAGTTTTTTCAACTACTAATTCAGTAATTAAATGTAATTAATTAATTATAGTTTTTTATAGATTCAAGGTGCATATATCTACCAATAGATAAACTTGAAATTATTTATAAAGGGCTTGAATGAAAATGAAGATTATTTAAAAAAGCTTGAATGAAAATTATTTATAAAGGGCTTTCTGCAGTAGAGTGAAAAAAATGTAGGAATTGACTTTAACATTTTTTTTTTTTATATTACTTGTTATTTCTTTGTTTGTCTTGTGAGTGCTGTTCAAGTTATTTGCTTCCTTTCTAAATGACGCGTGTGTGTTCGCAGGTACCTGAGCCCCTGGAGAAGGCGGCGGACGTGGGGTGCGGCACCGGGCAGAGCACCGCCATCCTCGCCCCCTACTTCAAGCACGTCTACGGCAGCGACGTGAGCGAGGCGCAGATCCAGGAGGCCATAGCGTCCAGGTCCCTGCCCAACGTCACCTACACGTGAGTGAGCGTTTCTTTCCATCCCAGTGGAGACAATCCATCCTTCACTTAATTCGAAAAAAAATCAAACTTAATCGCAATCATCTATTAATTTCTTTTATTCTAAACAATCATTCATTCATTTATTTCACCTAACCTATTAAGCGATCATCCATAGATTTTGCTTAATCGAAGCAATCATTGACTCTATTTGCAATTCTTTATTTGCGAAGATGCTCTATTTGTTATACATTATAAATTTATTTGTTCTTAAGAGCATAATAGCTTTCTTAAGATCTTCTTTCAAGGTGGATCCAAAATAGGTTTGGGGGCCTGATGGCCAAGTGGCTAGCGCTGTGGCCTTTGGTATCCCAGGCTTCGGGTTTGAATCCAGGCGGTGCTATGGATCTTTGTAGTTGTTCGAAATCCACTTTAAACTGTAGGTCCCGGTCTGTTTAGGCCATGTACACAAAATGACCGTAGAGCGACAAACCAAACCAAGATAACTTCTTATAAGCCTCAGTGGTGAGAACATTTACTCGGTTTGCAGCTAAAGAATAAACTGTCTTTGCTACATCGTGCAATATTAAAGGATACAACTGAATTGCCTCCAAAGCACTTAATTTTAAAATCGGATTAATTAAGTCGGATTCTTAAACAGACTCCTTCAAAAGTCCCCGACTGACGACTCCCCACCTCTGATAACGATAAAGAAATTCCGACTCTCCATCTCTACTTATTACTTATAACTCGGGTCACATTTTATGAGGCTTTACATGTGAATAAAAACTATGTAATTAAAATTTAACACTAAACGAGCATTGTGGCAGATTATTATTCATCGTTTCTTTATACAGAGAACTCCAAGCAATACTATATATATATATTTATTCTTCTTCTACTTTGGCGCGACAGCCCCTTGGTAGGCGAAGGCCGTCTACCTACTGTCAAATTTCGAAACATGAGATGTTTTCTTTTTACGGTGTCAGTATCAGTATTCTCAGTGCGTTGTCAATCCTACTGTCAGCGGGGGGCCTGATGGCCGAGTGGCTAACGCTTTGCCACTCCATACCACAGGTTACAGCTTCGAATCCCGGCGGTGCCATCGATGTTTGTAGTTGTTCGGAATCCACTTTAAACTGTAGGTCCCAGTCTCTATGACCGTTGAACATCACAGAGCCTAACTTGACTTCTCATCCGCATCATTCTCAAACTGTAAAGGGGCAACTCAGCTCTAGACACAGTGATGTGGTGTGGTGTAGTAGTATTAGCAGTCCTATCCTCCACCAACTCTATTAGACCGGAGGCTACGGTTTGCAGTGGATTCCGAACCACTATAAACGACCATTTCACCGCCGGAACTCGAACCCGAAATCTGTGGCAATGAACGGTTCGAATCCTGGCGGTGGCATGGATGTTTGCGAGTGGTCTGTATTCTCGGTCCCTGCAGGTCCTGGTTTAATTAGCCTAAAGTGTACAAAAAATGACCGTAGAATGACAAACTAAACTAAACTGCTGTAACGAACGCCAGAGAGCTAGTCGCTCGATCATTATATATATGTAAATTACTCGAGCTTTAATGTAAATTTTATTTAAGACATAAGAGTGACTGAACTGATGTAAATAGCATAGTTTTTAGAATTGAATTACAATTAATTATAGTTCTAAAAATGATTTTGTATGTAGGGCAGCACAAATAACTAATTTAAATTAAGATTGCTAACTATAAAAATTATTAATTTCTAATGGATTCCATTTAATTTTGAATGGGAAAACTATCCAATAAAATATTTCGCCGGCGATGTAATGAAATTGACATTGGATCGCGCCCATTTGAACTTCATGAGTCTGGTTGTTTTCCCACGACGCAAGATCAAGTATCTGTTTCGAGTGTTGTCCTTGAACTCCTCCGTACCGTTTCGACGGAAGGATGGTGTTTAAAAAGAGCAGATAAGACCCGACATTGAAATTCGATGAACATTTTCATGCTGCCCCGATATCTTTTCTGGTGCACACTGAAAACTTTCCTTCATTTCTTATCTGCTAGTTGTAAACGGTGTTGATTAAAATAACTCGCACTGGATAAAGGGTAAAAATAAATAAAAAAGCACTTATTCATATCATTTTTTTCTCACTTTTCCTTTGTAAACTTTTTTTAAAAATAAGAATAAAAGTTTTTTTGTTAAGTAATCTGAAAGCTAATACACTAGATTCAATTTTATACACTAAATAATAAATACTAATAAATACACACGAAATAATAAACACACTAATTATTTAATTATGTCTGTACAATTCGATTTAACTATCTTGAAAAAAACCGTTGCTCCTTAAAGGACATTTTACAGCATCAATCGATTGAAAATAATTATTTTAACACTTTTTCCAGCGATTTTGAAAAATCTCATAAAATTGTTTTGGATGACAGTTGAAAAAAAAAAGCAGCTGTCAGTTTAAAATTCATAAATTTGTGTATAATTCACAACGATTTTTTTGAAGAAGAGATTCGAATTACAGAATAAATGAGCCGCATTTTTTTCCTTGCCATAGACAAGCATATGACAATTTGTATTAGCTATTATTGTATGTTAATTTTTCTTTTGCGCTGTTTTTTCTATCAATATCAGAATATTCAATTCAATTAATATTGAATGTATGAGTTTTGGTTATTTTTTTTTACTAGAGTAGCGAATTATTTTGGCGGGTATTTATATTGTAGTTCACAACTTCAGTATGTAGCACACATTAAATGTGTACATGTTTAAATGTATCTAGATTGACTTATCTTTGGAAATCCCGTTAAAACTATATTGATCTTCGCCCATCCGGCATGACCGTGATTTCGAAGTTGCCGGATTAAAAAACGTTACTGTATTTATAACAGAAATTTAAAACGTAACTCATCATCAGTAGCGCAGCAGTCTACTGATGGGCCAAGGCCGTCTGCCTACTGGCAGATTTCTAGACAGGAGATGTTTTCTCTTTACTGGGTGGGGTTGTCAGCCCGACGCCGAACGCTCAACAGTCATATGAGACCGTTATCTACGATTTAAAGTGGATTCCGAACCCCTGAAACATCCATGGAACTGCTGAGTTTCGAACCGAAACCGGTTTCACCTATCGTCAAAGAACTCGTCACTTGGTCATCAGGCCCCTAAAAAGTAATTATTAGTGTAAAAATAAAAAGGAGGGCCTGAATGGCCGAGTGGCTAGCGCTCTGGTGCTCGGTAACACAGGTTTCGGGTTCGAGTCCCGGCTGTGAAATGGATGTTTGTAGTGGTTCGGAATCCACTTTAAGCCGTAGGTCTCGGTCTCATTTGACTGTTGAGCATTGGGTGTAGAACTGACACCCCTACCCCGTAAAAAGAAAAACATCTCTCTTATCGAAATTTACCAGTAGGTAAACGGCCTTGGCCCACACTGGTCTGTTGCGCCAATGATGATGAAAAATAAAAAGGAGTCATTTTCCAATCCCGGCCCCCTTTTTAAAAACCGCTAATGACGAGATAGGTTTACGAGTCCTTTCTGCACATGAAGGCCGATGCCCCCGCGTGGTAATAAAATGGTTACTTTTTTTCAATTCCTTCTATTAGCTCATACTCTCCCTATATATATCTTGCTCAAATTTTCAATCGTTAATAAAATACTTTTTATTCATCCACTCGAGTTCAAATGCTTTTTTTTTTAACTCGTAGTGGATGACACTGGATGTTAATACAGTTTTTTCAAATATTAATTCATTCATTAAATTGAATTCATTAATTTTAGATTTTTTTAGATTTAAGCTGCATGTATCTACCAATAGATGGCGCCCGATAAACTTAAAAAAAATGAATGAAAATTATTTGTAAAGGACTTTCTGCAATGTGAAAAAAAAAGTATTGACTCCCTCCTATATATATCTTGTTCAAATTTCAATCGTTCATAAAGTACTTTTTATTCATCCTCTCAAGTTCAAATACATTTTTTTTTTAGCTTGTAATGGATGACACTGGATGTTAATGCAGTTTATTCAAATATTAATTCAGTAATTAAATTTAATTAATTAATTTTAGTTTTTTCGGGATTTAAGTTGCATGTATCTGTCTATGGCGCCAGATAAACTTAAAAAACTGAATGAAAATTCTTTATAAAGGACTTTCTGCAGTAGAGTGAAAAAAAAAAAAAAAAGAAGGAATTGACTTAAAATTTTTTTTTTTTTTTTATATTACTTGTTTTATTCGCAGGGCTGGTCCGGCGGAGGAGCTGCCCTTCGAGGACGGGTCGCTGCAGTTGGTGACGGCGGCCACCAGCATGCACTGGTTCAAGTTGGACCTGTTCCTGCCAGAGGTGCGGCGGGTGCTCTGCACCAACGGGGTGTTGGCGGCCTTCGGGTACCTCTCTATGCAGCCCTTCTTCCCCGACCCCCATCTCACGCAGCAGGCGGAAGACCTCTTCAGGCAGGTGGGTTCCTCCCTTCTTGTTCCACACTGTCCTTTGTTTCTTCTCACGAGATACGCGGCCTGCTAGCCAATTGGCTAGCCTTTGATACCACACGCTTCAGGCTCGAATCCTGGCGGCGGCATGGATGTTTGTGAGTGGTTCGGAATCCACGTTAGGTCTGCAGGTGCCGGTCTAATGAGCCTTATTATTCGACTGTAAACTGATCGCATCTCTATCATCCACCTCATTTAAAAGTATCTTCTACAAAGATTTAGCGGCCTGATCACCCAATAGGCTAATCTGGCCGTAGGTACCAGAGCTTCAGGTCTAGCTACCAATCTGGCCTTTGGTCCTAGAGGCTTCAGGTTCATATCGTGGGTTAGCATGGATATTTGTGAGTCAGTCGGAATGCACGTTAAACTGCAGTTTCTGGATCTAATGAGCCATAAGTGTGCACAAAATGACCATAGAGCGACAAATCAAACCTCACGAGATACAGCACACATTCGCTTGCATGGAAATTCAAAGTTTCTCTGTGAAAACATCCGTAAAATTGGCTTGCATGGGTAGCAGGTTCAGGATTGCAGTGTTACGTTTTCATCTCAATTTTGAAATGTTCATCACTTCAAAACTATACATGGTTTAGAAAATCTAGATAGATCGTCGTTGTAGAGGAAAAGTTATAGTGGGTTTTTTGTCATCTTGCTACTGTCATCTTGTTGCACACTTTGGGCTAATTAGACCGGGACCTATAACCACGTGTAAAAATCCATCATTCTGTCCTAATTTCTTCTTACGAGATATAGCACTCACTCATTAGCATGGAAATTCAAATTAGATTTTTACGTGAAAACTTTCATAAAACTATTTCTTATGGATTAGAGCGTTGCGTTTTCATGTCCACTTTGAAATGTTCGTTACTTCGAAGCTATACATAATTTGGAAAACATAGATAGATTGCCGTAGCAGAGGAAAGGTTTTAGTGGGAAGGGGGTGGAGAAATTGGCTTAGAATCTGGCCACACGCTAAATTTCTCCAGTTATATCTCGGGATCCAGATCTATTAAGAGGGTGATCAACAGGACCGGGTATAGATGAAAAGAGGCCCTAGGCTATTCCACTTATGAGGCCCTTTCACCTCTCTTTTTAAGTTTGTAAATTACATGAAAGATAATAAAATACATCATTACTGCGATATATATATCAATATGTCAAATGAAACATGTTGTGATGGGTACTAATCTTTATAAAAAATGTGGCACGGATAATAAGTAATAAAAAGGCAAGAACACTTATTTGGACATTTATTCTCAGCACCCTATATAGTACTTGTAACAATAACTCATCAAACATAACACACAACATTTACAAAGAAACAAAATTCAAATAATAAAAATCTACAGCAATCTACACTTTATTTATGCAAGAACAAACCAGAGCTTAGTAGCATAAGGCACGTCAATATTTGCCATCAGCGAACGTATGAACTATACTTTGGTTCGGACTCCACTTTAAACCGTAGAGATAATAAGATCGTAGAGCGATAAGAACCTAATAGGATCGTAGAGCGATAAGAACCTAATAGGATCGTAGAGTGTTATGCGGTAGTTACTCGCGTCCATAGCATATCTTTAAGCTACACGTGCTCCCTGGGTAGTGCTAAATGAGTAACAGCATTCGTCGGTGCAGCCCTCTTTGAGCTGTATACAGAGACGTGGTCAATACGACACAGTTCTTGACGCTATTAAAAAAAATTCCTCTATTGGTCACTTGGGTGAATGAAAAACGTCGATCGCAGACCTGTTTTCCTGCAGAAGGTAACTATTTGATCAGCGTAATTGGGAAACATCGTGACCACCGCTTAATTGGTTAAAAAAGAGGACAGTTAACTATATTAGCCTGTGTTAAGAATCCTGTATGGTCACTGTGGGTTTACCTTAAGCGTGCTCCCATTCTATCGATCAAGTAGTGAGAATAAAAAATGGCTATTAAAGAAATGCACAGTAAGAAAATGGTTATACGTCTAGATGTTGATACTTCTTGTATGAATATTTCAGTCGGTTATTTTGATAAACATTCTTCTGGTTTGTTTCGAAATGCTTATGATTTTAAGGATCTTTTTTTATTTCTAATGTAATCTTTGTTTAAATAAGATATATCTCAGTGGTAAAAAAAAAAAAATGTGTATTAAAAACTGTGTTCCTTTCAGTACCACATAGAATTGAGACCCTACTCGGTTGTATCTGCCTTTATGATGCTCAAAAACCGCTACAAGGATGTGGAATTCCCGTTTGAAGAAGTTAACAGGTGAGTGGCCATCAGACTGTGCCATCAGACTGTGCCATCTTAAGTGCCATTTATTCGTTATTTTTCTACTTCTTTTTTTCAGCATATATATATATATATATATTGTCAGGAATGCGATTTAAATACATTATCGTTAAAGGTTTCAGTAGAAATATAAAACATTTTTTTTATCACGAAAAACTAGAATTTGCAGTTGATAAAGACTTGCAGATCAAAACTCAAAAGCTTTCAATTTTCGAAAATGTATGGAAGTCGAAAGTGCCATGGTGGTTTATTGCACATCATTTTAAAGTGAAGAATGAATTCAGTTGTGGACGGGCAGTCTGGTGGCCAAGTTGCTAGCACTCTGGCCTTTGGTACCACAGCCTTCAGATTCAAGTCTTGGCGATGGCATGGATGGTTCGGAATCCACTTCAAACTGTAGGTCCCGGTCTGTGTAACCTAGGTATGGGCAAACTTTTTCTGTTTTATTTTCAAAAATCGAAAAAAAAAAAGTTTGGTGGACCAAGGTAAATTTTTCTGAAATTTTAAAAACACTATACAAGTATTACAATTTAAATATGCTAATGAGATGAATGAAATTGCGATTTCATTTTTAAAAGTTCCTTATATTGTGGTTCGAAGTGAGAGGTACTGATTCCAAGGAACGAGGTTTAAATGCTCATCTGTCAGTCTACTTCTGAAATAATTCTTTCTGAGGTTCATAGTTGGAAACACTCGTGTCACGTATATAAGATGAAGCAAACATAGCATTGATTTTCTGGGCGTGAGATATTCAATTTGGGAAGCATACTTTCGATAATGATCTGTAAAACTCTAATTTTGGCATATTTAGAAACAACTCCTTGAGATGATTGTTAGATTACAACTCAATTCAACCTGCAAATCTGACCTCACTGCTTCACAATTTAAACGCTTGTTGGCGCCAATCTACAGCTATAACTAACAAAGAACTTCCTTTTTTAACACTTTACCGATTGAAAACTGTCTGTGATTGCTATTTCCGCCGATTTAGGTTTTGTAGAACAAAAATAGAGAAAGTAAAAAGATCACCAGTCCTTCGAAAAAAAGGAAGGAAAAAAAATAATATTTAATCAAAGTAGAAAAGGAGATGGATATATAATATATAAATATGTATTTCTTTTAATTTGCCTCGGACCGGCAAATTTAAATTCTATCTGCGGGCTTGATTGAACCTTCCGGAGGGCCGGAGTTGGCCCGCGGGCTGTAGTTTGCCCATGCCTGGTTTAGCCCTTGTGTGCACAAGGTGACCGTAGAGCGACAAACAAAACCAGTTGTGGACGTCATCCTATCAATTTTTTCTCCTTGATTGTTGGTTAGGCTGGAGATTTGGTTTGGTTTGTCGCTCTACGGTCATTCTGTGCACAATTTAGGCTAAACAGACCGGGGCCTACAGTTTAACGTGGATTTCGAACCACTCACAAACATCCATGCCACCGCCAGGATTCGAACCTGAAGCCTGGGATACCAAAGGCCAGAGCGCTAGCCACTTGGCCAACAGGCCGTAGGTTAGACTGGAGAAGAGGGCGGAAGATTACAGCTTGACAACCAGTAAAATAATTGGATTGATGAAACCTTTACTTACTTCTGAAAACGCACGGAATGGAGAAGTCTTATAACCCATTTTTTTTTATGTTTTAGTGTTTGAAGATGCATCTCAGATTTTTGCTAAATTTAGCTATATCTGAAATAAAAAAAATTCAAAATAAATAATTGAAAATTTGAAGTTTTTTTTTTTCTTATTTGCTGTATATCTAATATTTTTCTTTAAAAAAAAAACAATAAAAAGGAAAGCACTGTTTTCTAACAATTAAGGAAGAACGGATTTTCTATATATAAAGTAAAAAATATTTAAAGATTAGGATTCCTTTCACAAATAGTATATCCTTTTGCAAAGGCAGATTCTTTGATGCTGCCTAAATTAGAATAGTATTTGTATGCAATGTTTTGAGTTTGGTTTGTCGCTGTACGGTCATTTTGTGCACACTTTGAGCTAATTAGACCGGGACTTACAATTTAAAGTGGATTCCGAACCACTAAAAAAACCCATGCCAAAACCAGGATTCGAACCCAAAGACCAGAGCGCTAGCCAATTGGCCATCAGGTCGCATACAATGGTTTGAGAAATATTGTATGTATATTTTAAGAGCATTTCTTTAAAAATAAGATCCAACCGTTATATAATTTATCCATTGTCCTCTTGAGACTACGTTTTCGAATAAATTTTTCCCTACTTCGAAATAAATCTTCTAAAAGGTAATACAAAAAAGCATATTAAGCCGTTTTACAAAAAAAAAAAAAAAAAAAAATTAAACTTCTTGACCAATATAATGCACTTCATTTTTCAGCATAACAGTTTGTTGTGCGTAAATAATGTTATTAGTACTCGTTACTTCTAAAAATATTTAAAAATATAAATTTATTAAAACTGGTAACATACATTCAATTGGCAACTGGCGTACCGATTACGGAGTACCAACAGGGGAAGTACCCCTTAAACCTCCTCGTCTTGTTGGCCGCCATTTTCCAGTGATGATAGAAACGATTCCTCCAAAAAAATGTTTTTTTAGATAGCTGGCATTACTGTAGACTGCAGGATTTTAAGACCGGGGTCTGCCCACTGTAGCGTCACCTTGTGTGATGGGGTCAGGGGCACGCCTGCGGCGTCCAAGTCCAAGACCGGGGTCTGATGACAGAGTGCCTAGCGCTCTGGCGCTGGGTGCCATAGACCTCGGGTTCGAGTCCCGGCGGTCTGATGATGCTGTCTCTGAGCGCGGTGGCATGGATGTTTGTGAGTGGTTCGGAATCCACGTTAAACAGTAGGTCCCGGTCTATTTAGCCTAAATTGTGCACAGAATGACCGTAGAGCGACAAACCAAACCAAATCTCCAGTCTAACCAAGAATCAAGGAGAACGAAATTTATAAGATGACGTCCATAACTGGTTTGGTTTATCACTCTACGGTCATCTTGTGTGCACGGATTTTGTAGTTGTTTGGAACCCGCTTTAAGCCATAAGTCCCTGTCCCATATGACCGTAGAGCATTACAGTGTCCAATCAAACTTCTCGCCCTCATAATTCCCAAACTGTATAGCGGCAACTCGGCTCTAGGCACAGTGATGTCGTTTAGTAGTAGTAGGATTTTAAGACAAAAAACTGTCGTTATATATATATATATATATATATACAAAATAAAAATGGCCAATAAATCTCAAGGAGATTTTTAAATATTTGGCTAATGAAATTAGTACATTTCATTACACTCAGTGTTTTGTATTTAATAATAAAATTTTTATAACCTAATAAATAATAATGAATGGTGAAATGAATAATAAATGGTTTCATTTCAAGTACAATAATCTGCTATTCTTGTATCTATCATTAAAAACATAAACATTAAAAATCGTACATTATTTTGTTTAATGATGAAGACAGGTGAGTTTGAGAATTAGCATAAAGGGTGAATAACAAGATTAGATGTAATGGTCAAGCCTTAAAAAAAAAAGTTAACGTCGATTCTTTGCAGGTGCCCCGACGTGCGCTGCACTTTCCCCGGCCGCCTGTCCGAGATAGTGGAGTACGTGATGACTTTCTCCAGCTACCAGAACTTCAAGAAGGCCGACGCCAAAGCAGCCGAGGAGAGCATCAACTCTTTCCAGAAGAGGTGAGCTTCTTTCCAGGGCACACTATGAAGCCGGCAAATGCCATACCTATTACAGAGTACTTATAGGGATAACATCTCCTTAACCTCCTCGTCCCAATTGTGAATGTTGAATCTGAATTTAGGCTTTGCATCAATTCTTTCCTGAAGGGGTGATGTTCTTTTGAAGAAGCGCAACGAGACTGGCAAATGGACGGATTACAGAGTGCCAAAAGGATAAAATACCCTTAAAGGCTCGTTCACACCGAGACGTGAAGCGTTGAAGATTCACGCGACAGGCAAGACAATTTTTTCGACCCCTTCACAGCGAAACATCAGAAATAGCATTACGTCTGGTGAAGTTCCGCTTCAAGTTGAAAGTGGGTCAACTCGAAGCGGTGCATTTCAAACCGGTTTCAGGCGAACGCGGTGAGGCGAGTGATTGGTCAACGCTTCACGCTTAAACGCCTCGGTGGGAAGCGTTGACCAATCACTCGCCTCACCGCGTTCGCTTGAAACCGGATTTTCCTATAGGCTAACTAGGCTTCAGCCTAGGGCCTCAAGATCAAGAGTATTCAGACTAGGGCCTCAAGATTGACCTACATTCAAATTGTTAGAAAAATTAGAATGACACTATTCTAAAAACAGTAAGCACTAAAACACTGAATCGAAAATAAGGAGAAATTCTACACATGTGACTTATAAATAAACATAAAAATGTATTGGTTAAGATCAACGCGTTCGGCTCATTGGGTCTGTTCGTTTGTATATAGTAGATTGCACCAAAGTAGAGTTCATACGTTCACTGATTGCTATGGCAAATATTGACGTGCATATGCCACTAAGCTTTAATTTGATAGGAAATATGATAATTTTTTTGCATATTTTATTTTCGTAGTCAAATATTTTTATTATTTTAATTTTGTTCATTTGTAAATGTTGTGTGTTATGTTTGATCAGTTATTACTACAAGTACTATATAGGGTGCTGAGAATAAATGTCCAAATAAGTGTTCTCGACTTTTGTTTTTTATTTATTATCCATGCCACATTTTTTATAAAGATTAGTACCCATCACAACATGTTTCATGTAACATATTGATATATATCACAGTAATGATGTATTTTATTATTATCTCTCATGTAATTTACAAACTTAAAAATGGGAGGTGAAAGGGCCTCATAAGTGGAATAGCCTAGGGCCTCTTTTCATCTAAATCCGACCCTGCCGCATGACGCGTCGCCGCCTCACGCCTCAGTGGGAACGAGCCTTTAACCTCCTCAACTCAATTGAGAATGTCGAATCTTAACTTCGCCTCGCCTCTTTGCGTCAACTATTTCCTGAAGAGGTGAGGTTCTTTCGAAAGAACGCGACGAAGCTGTTAAATGTACTGATTGCAGAATATCAATAGTCCCCCTGAACCTCCTCACCTTCATTGTGCATATCAAATTGGAATTTAGGCTCTGCTCTTTCCATAACCTAAGTTTAAAAATGCAATAGAATTAGGGGCATTGCAAATGCCACAAATATTACAGATTATTAAAAAAGAAAAGAAAATATTTTTATACACATAATTATCCTATCCTTTTATTTTGCTTACAAAAAAGGTAATAAAAAGCACAACTATAATTCAATAGTCGGTAGATGTAATTAGGTGCAAAACATAACGGAGGAAATACAAAAAAAGCTGCCAGATAGGTGTTCAATCCCACAACAAAGTGATTGTTGCAATTTACAAAGACAATTTTACAAAGCAAATTTACTTGTAACAAAAATGCATTGCAATAATGTTTTCTTTCGATTTCTTACTGTGTTTCATGGAAGATCCTTACTGCATAAATTATAACATAAAAGGAATGAAAGGGGAGCAAGTATCTGGGATCATAATAAGTTAAAGCCTTTCTTCCAATGGGTGTGTATGTAGAAAAGAAACAGTGATAGTGTTAATTGATAATTCTATCGTTATTTCTATATAATTATGCGTATGTTATTATTAATTCCGATGAAATTTCTTTTATTTCCTAAAACGAAACCATAAACGTTATTGAGAAAAATAAGGGGGGGGGGAGATATTATTTAATTTAGTAATAATAACAAATACAAATAATAACAACACAAAATAATAACAACACAATAAACAAATATATCTTATAATACTAAATTATATATATCTTATATAATTTAGTATTATAAGATATATTTGTAATAAGATTAATACAATGCCTTTAAACAAAGACAATTGCAATAAAAAATTTTTAAACTTTTTAGTTAGGATTTTATTTATTATTTTGGTCTGGCTGGGTGAGTTCATACTGAGTCTTTAAATTTCTGGCAGCAACTGGATAATGAACCCATAATAGATTGGCAGGACGAATCAACTTTTCTTATAAAAACTTTGATTTTTTCCTCTGTGATAGTTTTGATATGTTTATTCCTCGACAACTGTTACATAGCATCAACTAACGACATATTTAGAAGTTAGGATTTTGTTTATTGTTTTGGTCTGGCTGGGTGAGTCTATACTGATTCTTTAAATTTTGTAGATGCAACTGGATAATGAACCCAAAATAGATTGGCAGTACAAATCTACTTTTCTTATAAAACTTTGGCCTTTTCCTCTGTGATAACTTTGATAGGTTTATTCCTCGTCAACGGTTGCATAGCATCAACTAATGCCCTATTCCAAATCCGATTGAAAACACTCATGATTATATTTCATTTCACTGTTTCAAAAACTGTACATATGTTTCCCTGTATTTTCTCATATTGAAGTACGTCAAACTCTGAATTTCTCATACAATCCACATTTGATCCTTAATGTGTGTGTCTCTCTTTACAGGCTGTATGAAATAGGAGCAGCTGCCAACTGCTCTCCAGACGACACCGTCACCCTGTACCGAGACTACCGTCTCGTCATGTGCAGGAAGACCAAACCAGGACCATTTTGTAAAGACAGCAACTGATTCGCATCAAGTTCCCAAATGTTATTCGTCGCCTTTGTGTTCTAAATTTGAATGAGATAAATTTATTTTCTTAAAAATTTTTTGCATTGAATCAGATTTGCACGTGATCTTGTATGATAAATAAAACATGCAGTCTCTGTTCAAAATCCTTTAACAAGTGACATATTATAACATTACGCATTTAACACTTCTTCATTCTGCAGAAAAATTATGCATCACTACAAGCGGAGGGTCTTTATTTGATTTTTTTTTATGTTATTAAAAACGTATCGATATACCCACGAATTCAAATAATAATAATAAATAAAATAAATTATTTAATACTTTAGCAAATTTTACACTGCTATAATGGTAAGTTATCTGATAAGAATATTTTTATAAACACGAATTATTTGCAGTTTTATTTCCTTGAGAATTGCGATAAACCCATTTATTGATTTAAGATAAGATGTTTGGCACAGAGTCGTACATTAAGGGTTGTAAGATAGCATAACTTTCTAGGACGAAGCAATGAAAAAAAAAGATAGCATTTATTTGCTGATAGTAACTTTTGAATGAAAAAAAAATGCTTAGTCAATGCTGTTTTATAGTAATAAAGTACAATAATAGCTGTTTAGTCAGACACGTTTAGCACGACGGTCATCCATGATTAGCGGTTTTGTCGGAATATTAAGCATCAATGAAATTTTAAAGGGAATATCAAAAAGCTCATTCCAGATAATAGCACAGGGAACAACAACAACAAAAATTTTCTTTATTCATTAGCATCTCCAAGTGCAAAACAATCATTCCCCTGCATTGCACTTGTAGAAGACTACGCTTTTCTATGCCGGCCATGAACAGTGACTTATTTTTGGCCTCAAAATGGAGATAAGTTTCAGCAATCATTTCCGCATTTCTTCGGTGATTCGGATCTCTTTAAAAATTAGTTACGAATTAAACATAAATTTGAGTTCTGCATATATATATATGTTCTACTCTGTACTGAAATGAAAACTGATTATTAGGTTAATTTGGCGTTTCTTTAAAACACAATAAACTTCAAATTACTTATAATCAGTCGGACTATTATATCATTTATAATAAATCAATGGGTTAAATTATTATTTAGCTCATTTTAAGTGACAGCAATTTTGAGAGTCGCTTACGTATTAGTAGCTTCGAAACTCATAGATGTCATTTCCCACGTTCTGATCTACTTTAATAGATGTAAAGCTTTCCCCAAATGAAATTTTTTTCCCTAATGCAGCTGGCAAATACTTAAATAATTATCTTTATGCCATAAGCAAGGGCTTCATCGCTGTTACTCATTTAGCACTACCTAGGGGACACATGCAGCTTGAAGATATACTACGGAAGCGAGTAACACTACCCCCCACAATGCTCTACGATCCTATTACACCGGGACCTACGGTTTAAAGTAGATTCTGAACCCTTACAGCAGGGACTCGAACCCAAAATCTGTGGTACCAAGCGCCAGAGTGCTAGCCACTTGGCCATCAGGCTCCATCAAATGAAAATATAGCCCGACTGGTGGTCCATTGGTAACTTTAGCAGCTAACATGCAAGAGGGTCGAGGTTCGAATTTGCTTGTTGTAGTCACTCCTTACAAAAACGAAGAGACTCGATGGCGATTGTCACAATGTGTGTAAAGCATTGATAGTCAGACTGTCTGATGTGGAGTTTTCAAGATTTACTCCCTTATGACACAAAAATGAGGGGCAAATGAGTATGCGGTATATGAGTCCCACCGACATTAAAAGAAAATGGGAATATACTAAAAATATCTAGAGACGACAGTAAGTATAAGCATCTTATGTGTTTTTTGACGATCAACATTAGTAAGTTGCAGACAATTGCCAGAAGAAAAAACTTACTAAAAAAATTAGTTAGTTTTATGTATCATTGATGGTGTTTTTTCATTTAAACAGTTCAGTTTGTAATGCACCGTTAAAAAAAAAAGAAAAATTCTTCATCAATTCATGCAAGGCCTGTCATTCAGTCTGCTCAGAGCAACCGTATTATAAACAAGTAATATATAAAAAAAAAAAATTTAAGTCAATTCCTACTTTTTTTTCACTTTATTGCAGAAAGTCCGTTATAAATAATTTTCATTCATTTTTTTAAGTTTATCTGGCGCCATCTATTGGTAGATATATGCAATTTAAATCTAAAAAAAAACTAAAATTAATTAATTAAATTTAATTACTCAATTAATATTTGAAAAAACTGTATTAACATCCAGTGTCATCCACTACAAGTTCAATAAAAAAAATGTATTTGAACTTGAATGGATGAATAAAAAGTATTTTATGAACGATTGAAAATTTGAACAAGATATATATAGGGAAAGTGTGAGCTAATAGAAGGAATTGAAAAATCCTGAATCATTGAATGCCGAATTAAAGATCGCTTATTGTATTAAGTTCTCTGATGAAAATTCATAGAAAGTTTTTCATCAAATTTAATGAAAATGTAACCCTTTACTTTATTTAATATCCTTTGCACAAAGATCACGATTGGCGATATAGTTACTGCATATTGATATACTCGCAAAAAAAAATTTCATCAGATCGATTTAATAAGACTGAATATATCCATTAATTAATTTAATGTCTAAAAATCGCATCTCTACAATTACTCGAATGAGAATCTAAAATCTCTTGGCATACTTTCACAAAATAGAATTCTAAAAAAACAGCCAACTTTAATGATTTGGCGAATGATTTAAACCAGAGCGTCTGGCGTATGTAAACAATAACTAAATCTAAAAAAAAAAGAAAATGGTTCGTTATTGTAGTTTCCCTAGACATGTAACTTTCTACCGTTTGACTCGCATACGTACTAAAAAAAAAATCTTTTTAATATTATAAAAAAAAAATTTAATTTAAAAATCCGGAATGCTACAAATCAACAATTATACAGTGTTTTTAGTGCAAAAAAATAAAAAAAAATGTTTTTAATTGATTTTTAAGAATGTGTAATTTTTCGAATTTCAGATTCTACATCGTTATGAAGAAAATCGAATTGAATTGAGTAATATGCGTGAGTAAGCGTAATTTAGAATTGTCAAAATCCAAAGGAATATCTGCTTCGAGTCCCATATTTACGTATAGCTCGGGGAGAAACACTTCAACTGGGCAGATAAAATGAAAAATAACCTCCTGCATGCTCATTACCACAATTATTCTGCCAATACCATATATGAAACATCAATTCGACAGAATCGATACTTTAATTCCAAGTGAAAATGATTTTGTCAAATTATTAACTTTTACAGAATAAAAGATGTATCTGTTTTCGTAATGAATGACTGAATATAATCCATTAATTCATTTCTCAAAGCACACATTTATTGAAATGACAGAGTAAGTATATACTGGATTTTACATGTCTCATTGTCACAACATCCCCAATTGGCTAGCGCTCTGGCATTTGGGACCACACGCTTCAGGTTCGAATCCTGGCAGGGGGATGGATGTCTGTTAGTGGTTCGGAATCCGCGTTAAACTGTAGGTCCTGGTCTAATCAGCCTAAAGTGTGCACAAAATAACCGTATAGTGGGCTTTATATACAGCCCACTGATAAGTGTTGGATGAGAAACTTGTCTCTCGGAAGGACTTTTAAAGGTAATTACCATATATTCGCGTGTCATATGTATGAAAACATGAAAAACTCCCACCAGGCAACCCGACTCTCGAGCTTTACATACATTATCCCAATTGCTATCGAGTCTCCTCATTTCTGAAAGCTGTGCTGCCTGCGGATTCAAACCGCAATCCTCCTACACACTAGCTGCATCCCTTTGGCATAAGCAGGGTAACATCACATGACTGCAACTGCCTTATAATTTTCTTTTTTTGTACAAAAATTGTAAAAAATAGTAATAATAATTCATTCATACTTATAATACCAGCTAACTTTTTCACAAAAGAAAATATGAATAGAAAACTTTCTTTTCTACAATAAGAAATCAGTTTCTAATTCAAAAATAAATAATAAAAAAAAAATCAATCAAAATCAGTTAAATTAAAACAAAAATTATTTACTCTCTTTTTTTTTTTATCGCAGAAATAAATCGGTAAACATCACCAATAATAAGCTGTCAGCAAACTTTTCTAAGGAATTAATAAATTGAGATGTTATTTTGCATTTGTAATTCTTAAACAATTATGAGTGCCATCTGGTGGCAGTAAAAATAAGTTTTTTATTTAATTAAAAAATTTTAATAATAATATAATAGAAGTCCATTTGAATTTAAGTGCTATAGTTTTTAAAAGTATTATTACAATCTGATATCTCTATATTTTCAATAGATCTACATACCGCTCTTCGTTAGTTTTCTTATGCGGCAATGCAAATTTTTCAGTGGGAAGTTCAACGAACGCTTTCTCCCAAACTTCACTCTAGGACGACCTAGGTACCCATTTGGCTATTAAATTTCGAACATCTAGAGAAGGGGAAGTGGAAAATTCTGGTCAGAAGAAGTGGTCGAAAACTCGGACAGTATAACTAAAAAATAACGTTAACCATGAAAAAATTCCCCAATCACGAAAAGTCGACAAAGTGGCGTAAAACTATCACACATTGGGTAATTTTTTTCAGTTGATCTAGGCTTTACATTAGAAGCCTCTTAGTCAATTTGGAAGTAAATTGAAGGAGTTCATAGGGGGACCAAACACATAAATTTTGGGAAAATATATATACCAGCACATAAAATGCAGCATTACACAGTTTCAAAAAATAAAACTAATTTACTATTATAGTTATATTCTCGTTTTCTAAAGGCAGAATCTTGGCTTTCTTCAACTCTAGCATCTGAAAGAATAGTTTTCTTTTTTTTAGGCGGCACTGTAAATTTGATAACAAAAATCAGTTTGGAGTTCAACGAAACATTCACCCCTACAAATATTTTCTTTCTTTCCTTCTAAATTCAGCCCTACGACTTTCAAACCTAACAGTGCTTATTTACATGGGGAAACCTGTCTGTTTCCTTACTCTTCCACTGGCAACCAAAAACACCTTATGGTGTTATATTACCTATGTGACAACAAAAAGGTTCCAAATTTCTTTGTCCCTTAAAGTAGAATTTTGGCTAGGGCATTCTTATTGGTAATTTTGCAATGCACAATTTTTCTTATTTTTTAAACTTAATTTTAAATAGTTGAAATTCATTGGTATCTTTTATGTTATTTATTTTACGTTGATTTGTCCATGAATACTACAACAGCATTAAAAAAAAATTGTCAACCATGAAAAGTTCCTAAATTGTTGTAAATATTTTTTTTAACCAATATTGACCCAAATAGGAAATTTGTATCACTATTGGTTATCTAGGCTTTGCATTAGAAGTATCCTCCAAATTTAAATGACATTTTGATGTAAATTGAGCATTGGCATAGGCAGATAGATACACATACACACAAAAGCTTTGAGAAATATTTATATATATATATATAAATATTTCTCAATATATATATATTGAACTTTGACTTTAAATGAAGTTGAGCTACCAGCGTACTTAAGAAAAAAAGTTTAATAGACATTATTGTCTTGTTTTGTATCACGAATGAAATCATTAACACAAATCAGAAATCTGGGCAATTATTACTTGCTTATAAATGGGCCTAGCAAAAGCTGTAGTTGTTCTATCCATGGGTGTATCTAGGTGTGATTTCTAGGATATGGAATCGCTGTTTGCAGACAGGAAATGCACACCTAAGATCAGGCAAAGGTCATAGATAAGCGACGATGCAAAATAAGAACATACTTAAATAATCAGAAGAAACCAAACAATGAATGTCACTCTTCTCACACAACATCTTCCCTAGTCTACTGACACCACATTTTCAAATTCAAATAATCTGAAACCGACTCCACATTCATAGACATATGATAGGTATTTTTTAAAAGTACACCATTCTGCTGCCAGCAGATAATATGTAGGCATTAGAGCATGCCAACTGAAGACATTAATGCAGCAATGCCCTCTTCAAGTAATGTTAAAAAAATTTTATCTGGAGGAAACATGAGACTCGAAACACTCATGCATCCATGTAAAGAAATGCCATGTTTAGTGGAGAATTGGTCTGGGTTTATATCTCTATTAATGGTCATAACGACCTCGGCTTCTTTATAACTGGATCTCTGAAGGCTCAGAGATGAAATGCTTATGCTTTTTATAGTCTCTTATACTGCAGCAATTTAATTAATAATAATTTCAGACCACATTGATAACCTAAGAGACTGCATACCTAACATCTGTTTAGTATTGCTGCCTGTCAGAGAAAACGATACTCCCTATTAAAATATATATTTTATCAGGGAATTATACATTTGCAGTTGTCTTTAGCAATTACACAAATAGTGTAATTTTCATTTTACCGAAAAAAAAACTCAATAAAATGAATGATTTATTTCCCCTATGAGTGACTTCATTTTACACAGTAGCCAGGACACATTTCTCACAATATATCAACTACCAAAACTGTAACTTTATCCTGCAATATCTATCAAATACTCAATATCATTTACTTTGTTTGAACAATGTAATACAGCTTTCAGATACTTTTGTTTTGAATACACAAAATATCAAAATATTTTTCTGAGACAGATGTTGAAAAAAAAATAGCAATGCTATTTTAATTAGGAAAAAAAAAAAAAAAAAAAAAAACATTGAAAACAATGTTATTTTTTTATATTTTGAATATATAAATATTGACCAGATATTTTGGGGGAAAGGGGGAGGGTGGCACATTAAAAACGTAAGGTAAAATTAATTATTATATCAAATATTAATATCAAAGCAAAATTCTGTATTTTAAATATCAAATTTTATAAAATAAACTTTTGTCGATATATTTTATAGATAACTTTTTAGAAATCTATCTATCTATATCTTTATAGACAATCTTTTATAGTAAACTTTTATCCTTATATATAAATATGAAGGATAAAAGTTTTCATTGATTATATAGATGATATCAGTTGTTTTGCCGAGTAATTTTTTACAGCAATCAACTCTCCTAAAATTTTTACTTTTGATCAGACTGAGAAGGAAGATCAACTTAGTCACACCCTTTTAATTGAATTTTTTTTATGCCTTAACATATTAATGTCATCTATGTAATTTCTAAACAAATCAAATGAAGAAAATACAATTAAAATTCAATTTATATAAAATAAATAAACATTTTATGCAAAAACAGACAATAAAAGATATTTCCATACCAGTTATGATAGCAAAAAACAAGCTCCTTTTATTGTTATAAAATACTTTTGTGACATTATACATATGAATGGCGATTCTTAATTGAAAATTTGTTGAATTTCAACAATACATATAATGGAAGTGTAATAGTAAATAATATAGTAACATAATGATAAAATATCTACTGTTCAAATATACTAAACAATAATAAAACTTTAAAAATAAGATGTTTAACTTCTTTATAAAAATTTATTTCTAAAATGCAATATATTTTTCATGAAAATAGAAATAATGCTTTATAAATATATATATATATGCACAATAAACAAATAAATAAATAAAATACAACTACAAAAAATGTAAAAATATTTCAAATATGCTCAAGAGCATTTCCAAACACATATTGCTTTGTTCCCTGCTAAAAACATGTACATTAAATGCTTTGCATCGTGAGATATCTGGAAGCCAAAAGCCTCTCCTACCACCACATGCCACGAAGCTCCATACTTCTGATCCAAGGTTTCCTTAATGAGGCGAGCAACTTTCTGGAAGGAAACATATTTGTCCATAAAATTGATGACAGAGAAGGTGTAATTAAAAATTATTACGAGGAAATATTAAGTAAAATCAGTACAATAAGAATATATGTATGTAAACGTGAAAATAATGATTCATAAGAATTCAACGATTAAAATAAACAAATTCTCATATTTTTAAAATTATTTCTATCATTTAACAATAATAAAAATGTTATACTACAAACAAAAGCATTTTAAATTATAAATTATTGAGGTTTACCTCATGGTCTGTAGAAAATTTTTCATAGGAAGTTACACAGAGATCCATTGTATCAGTTTTCATTTCTTCTGACATATCAGATTCCTGTAATATTAAAAATATATATATAGCAATGGATTAAAACAATTTAAATTTGAGTTCACTTTTTAAATTTCTCATTTAAAAACATTAAAATACAATACAAATTTTTTAACAACTTCACTTTTAGTTTTACAATTCGAAAATATTATAATAATTTTTAAACTATAGATTTTTAGACACTTTTAATAAAAAGGTCAAAATAGAAGAAAGCTTTCTAAGTAATATAGTAGATAACATTTTAAATGGTATGTACCTTTTTTTCCCATTAATACATACAAAATATCTGAAGGATGTTATATCAAAACAAAAACCTTATACCACCTGAACTTTCAGTTTATAATTTGCAGACCATACACTAAAGAAATTGTATACTTTTCAGTGCAGATTATAGATTGCTGTGTATAATGTTACATATTTTTTTAAAAAATTTAGAAATTGGCTGCTTACATATGCCCCCCATCTTCTCAAGATTATATAAATGATTCCAGTCCGAAAGAGCGACAAACAATTTTTTTTATATTATTATTATTATCAAAAATAAAGCGTGAAACTTACGAAAACCACAAATGACAAAAGACTGATTGAGTTTTTAAGAAAGGTGGCAATATGTAATGCACATCATATGCTATATATGTAAATGGATGAAAATAGCTTAAAATGAAGTAAAAAATGATTTTAAAAACTTTATGGGCGAGTGCTCAAATTAATAGTTGTTGTTTCTTATCCCACTTGGCTGGCCAAGCCCATACGTACTCATGATTGAAGGGGAAGGAAGCAGCTTCTGTTGCGATGGAGCACCCGTAGGTAGAAGTCTGACTTTGGCTCCGTTGACGCTCTTACAGTCATAGGAGACCAGGACCTACGGCTTAAAGTGGATTCCGAATCACTACAAACATCCATGGCACCGCCGGGATTCGAACCCGAAACCTGTGGCACCGAGCGCTAGACACTCGGCCATTCAGGTCCCAAATTTGCGAATGCCAACGGCACGCGGTGTTCCCAGGTGGTCACCCACCCAAGACTGACAGCGCCCAATAATGCTTGACTTCGGTGATCTAACGAGAACCAGTATATTCAGCATGGTATAGCCGTTGGCAAATTAATAGTTAACTTACTTATATTAATCAATTTTTTTCATGAAATTCTTTCCTTTTTAAATAATTTTTTTCCATTTTGAATCTAAACAAAAGTGTTTAAAAGCAATTTGGAATTTTTTTGTTTATATCACTGAAACAATCCTTACATAAATATTTAATTTATTTTCACAGAATTCTTGTGATATATATATATTTTAATCACACTTCTTGTACAAATATTTTTTATTGCCTTTTAAACTTTTGAATGTATAAATCAAAAGTTTAAAATGCAATCCCAATATAAAATATCAGTTATAGGTACTAAAAAAGAATTTTATTTATAGAAATAACCATTAAATGCTTGCATATTCACATTTTCTTTTCTTTTTTTCACTGCTAAAATTTATGACTGCAGGTTATAGTGCTGTGGATTTTCTGCAAGAAATTACACTATTTGAAAATTGATCTGATAAAAATGCTGAAAGAAAGGAAATGTTCCTAAGCAGAACAGACAAACTTATTAATGAATTTAAAAAAGTGTTCAGAGGATCATTAAATAAAATAAAGTATCTTTAATCAAGTTCATTCAATGCAATACTGTAGCTTACAAAATAGAAGAATAATTTCTGAAGCAGCAACTAGAAGAGATAAATAGCACTAATATTAATAGGGGATAGAGCTTATTACATCCACAGCCTTCATGAATTTACATCTCTATTAATTGCAATTTTTATTGTAATATACTAGAAGAAAAAAATGAATGAGAATTTTTTTACAAAATACATACATAATGACTGTTGAATGTGTTTTTTGAGCACAGAAAGATTAACACTTATAATATCATTCATAGCAGTTACTTATACTCAACAAAAGCAATAGTTTGCAGCAAATGAGAAACATTGGTTTCTAACATTTGAACAAACCCCATTCCTTTTGTTTAACATCACATCATGTTTTAATTCAATAATTTGATTCTGTAGTACATAGCAGGTTAATTTTTATACCAGTAGTTGAGATTTTAAACTGGCATTACATTAAAGAATTTTTTATGTCAGTATATGATTTAACATAGATTTAAATGACAAAAATCAGAAAGATATTTGCATTTAAAATATATAATAAAAAGATCAAAGGAATATTTACAAGACATATTCTATGGAAACAAAACAGAAAAAGTTTCATCTAATAATAAAAGAATCATTTTCAATACAAAGAAAAACAAATATTGTGAAACTTCAAATATATATATATATGTATATATATATATGTATGTATATATATATATATATATATATATATAATTCTACTCTGAATCAAACAAATTAATGAATTTTTACTAATAACTTGTAATCTTAAAATTTACTATAAATAAAAACTTTAATCATCATAAATTCCTTCTAAAAATAATTTTTTAATATTTATCTGTGTCTCTTTTGAAGTTTCTTTCCTGCATAGGTATATGACGTGAATGACATCTTGTCTTCTTTCATAAATGCATGGCTAATTTTCACCTGTGCAAACGCCTTTAAGTTTTTAAACTTCATTTCTTTCTGTTTCATGGATTATATTTAAATAATCCATGAAATTGCAAAGGATTATGGAATCGCAATGGATCGTGAAATTGCAATGGATTATGAAATTGTATAATCCATTTTTTCTAATTGATACAAAAATTTCCTTAAAAAAGCTTACATATATATATATATGTAAGCTTTGCATATATATATATATATATAAGCTTCAAAATTTTGAATAATTATATAAAAGCTTAGAAATTATTGAAGAACTATTAATAATTCTGAATAATATAATCTGCAAATTAAAAGAAATTACAGTAATTAAAATTTCAATGGTATTTTATTCCATATAATACAAAACTAAAAATTTTTTCACTTACTTTTAACAATGGATAATTGAAAACAAGTTTGCGATTATTCATATCTGTAATATTTAGCTCAAGTATATCTTCAATACATAGCCTTTTAAAATTCTGAAAATAAAAAAAAGAATTTCATTACACAAGCCGAATTTAATACTGCTAAATTTAGAAAAATATTTAAATTTTTATTGAATTAAATTTATTTCAGACATTTACAATTTTTCTCTCTTTATTATAATCACATAAATTTGAAGCGAAAAAAATTGGCATAAGTAAAATATATCTTAAATAAATGATAGATATACATTTTTTTCAAGTCTTGCAATTTTTTTTAACTACTTATGATCAATATATGACAGGAATAAAAAAATATATATATTCTGCATTCAGGTTGATGATTACCAGATAATGCAAATGCTATTAAACATAAGGCTATAATTTATAATTATTGAAATATGTATAAATATTATTATTAAGTGTGCTATTAAGAGATTTTATTGATATTGGTTAGAATTTTAAGACTTTTTACAGAAAACATTTAAATAATATGTATAGCAAATTAATATATATATATATATATATATATATATATATTCTGCTTTTTAACTATTTTTTTTTTATTTAATCTTGGCAAAATAACAATTTCTAATGCTTGTAAAGAAGTGTCTAATGTTTATATTTAAAATTGAATTCTGAAGTTATTTATATAGAAGTAATTGGTATTTAAATCATAAAATTTCCATTTAAAAAGTAAAATTGTAAGAATCATTTTAATTATTGTAAAGAAAAATGTAGATAAAACAAGGACCATATCTTTACAGAAATATCATGATGTAAGAAAAAAAAAGTATATATTGAAGAAAAAATATGCAATATAACAAGTTTGAAATTAAAACTCCTTGATTAGAACTTCTACTAACCCTTTTAAGTCCCTTTAAACAGCTTATAGAAATTTCATTATTTATTTTCTATTTTTATTTTTGTAAATATTAATTTAAGTAATTAGGCTAAAAATTTATAAAAGTACTTGAAATTATAAGAAGATCTTAAAAATAAGAATAATCTATGTGGCTTTATGTGTTGCAGCTGGAAGAGAACAAACTGATTTTTCTCTTCTTCCAATGATTTTCAAAAAAGAATCAAGGAACCCGAAGACCAGTATAGAAAATAAATACCAATATATTTAATTAAAGAGAAAAATTAATAAATTAATGAAATTATATCTTTAAATAATTTTTGCTTATAAATTATTTGCAGAATTACACATTTATGTAAATTTTGAACTTCAGTACCTCTGTCAGTAAAATAAATAAATAAATATGGAGAAAGAGTGAAAGTCAATTTCAGTGAAATATGAAGAACAATAAAATATGAATTAATAAAATAAAATCTAATAAGGAAAATTAAATATACAAACATTCAATGATTCTAACTGAGGAATAAAAGAAAAACATACATACAATGGACAAGCAGGCTAAAAATAGATCTAAAAAAAGCTGTCTTTACGAAATTAAATATTTTCTAAGAGCCCACTGGGGTATCGTTGTAATAAGTCTTCAAACAAAGCTATCAAGAAAAAAAATGATTCCTTATAAAAATTATCAACTAAAAATGTTTGCCAATAAGCAGTTAATTAGCCGCAGAAATGAAAAACAAAGTCTTTGCAAATCTACATTTGACATAAGAACACCAAATTTTAATTTTCCCTCTAGTATCAAATTTACTAGGATGCTTTTTGATATTTTCAACTCAAAAAATGAAAAGTAAAGAAAGCTTTTATTACTACTTTCTGCTAGTTCATTATGTTTTATATGTACTTTTTCTTAATTGCGTAAAACTTTAGCAAAAAAAGGCAATTCCACTTGATGAACAGTAGGCAATTAATATTGAAGAAATATATATGATTATAAAGCATGTTTTTAAATTAATAGCTAAAAACAAATTCAAGCATCATTTGTTTTTTTTCTAAATATCTTACATTTTTCTCCTATCCGATTAAATCATTAAATTAATCTTGAAGAACATTACTGTCAAAATTAAAAATGAATGACTTTATAATTTACATTTTCTTTACAACTTGATATTGAATTACATAATCATGTCTTTTATAATTTCCAGCATTTAATAATAAATATAGTTGTGGAGAAAAGTAAGAGAATTTTTACTTTTAGTGAAATATTTTGTGAACTGATTGTAATGGGTAGGTGAATGTATTTTTTAAAAAATGGGTAGGTCAATGTATTGATTTACATATAAATTAGTCGATTATGAATGATAAAGAAAAATGCAAAAAACCATTTTAATGTATAAAGATTAATCAATGTTAATTGAAATACTAAAATATTATAAGCCCATTAATTATACTGATTACATAAATTTTTTAATAAAAACAATTTAATTTGTCACTTAACTGAACAAAAGGTATTTCTGTTTCACTGAACTTCTAGTGATTTATGAATTTTTTTTAATAAAAAGGTAATCTTCAGCAGAGATTTTTCATTTTATAATTCAAAAATAATTGTTTAAAACACCATTTTAGATTAAAATAATTTACAATTATTACAAAATTATCTAGTATGTTACTTTACTTGTATTTTAGACACCTGCGTAATTGTTTCAAAAATTTCCTTCATAAAGTTGTAGAATTTTCGGTTTCGCTTTAATCCTAACAATAACAATGTTTCAAAAGTTGTTTTTAATATATGTTGCCAATATTTGGTTAAATTTAAAATCTTTAAATAATTTCAAAATTTAAAAGAACTGTTAAAAAAACTGCACATAAAAATATCAACAATTTATGTGATACTTTACTAGAAAATGAATGAATTTTCGAGGCTTTTCAAAATAAAAAAAAAAATTTCCGGAATTGTAAACGAACGTGCGCGACCTTTCGCGAAAACAAAGTGATGCCACTTTAGTTCTTGTTTCGTCATTCGATCGCCGGCAGAGGTTGTATATATAAAGTGTGACGCAATGCTGTGTCAGTGTTTACAGTTGCGAAGTTAGCAAGCTAAGCTTTAAGTTTCGTAAAGTTCGATTACTTTGCAGCCATGTTATCGCAAATGGTAAAAGTTATTCCAGTATCTCGCACAATATTGGGAAGGTCTCAATTTATGAGACTTCCATCTGTGCGAAATTACTGGCGTCGAAATATGTTTTCTGAACTGTCATCTGCTATGCAATCCGTCGAAAATCGGATGCGAGAGATGGACAAAGAGATGAATAGACTGTTTGACGACATTCAGCGATCAAGTCCTGTCAAACTGCCTAGAATCTTCTCTCCCATCGATTGGGCTCATACCCGAGAAATTCCTGTGATATCCAAAGACGGCGATGGACGTGTTTACAAAGTGGAATTGGATATGCAAGGCATGGAGCCTGAGGATATCAAAGTCATCTGAAAGACCAAGAACTAACTGTCTCTGCACAAAAAGAAGAGAAGAGACCAGATGGCTCCAGATACGTTCGTGAAAACAAATATCATTACACATTACCCAAGGAAGTAAACCCTGAAACTATCAGATCTTCATTGGTGGAGGGTGTGTTGACTATCGAAGCTCCGCTGCCGGCTTTGGAATCGAAAGAAATTCCTGTCACAATAGAAAGTTCAAACTCTGAAAGTGACTCTGACACAAAAAAATCAAATTAAGTATTAACTTTTCATTAATTCTGTTATGCGTGTGATGTAATCAAGGTAATAGTTTACTCATTCATCTCAATTTCTAACTCATTTGTATTAGATTTGTGAAATAAACCATTTTTTTCTGATCACTTGGTGTTTATTATTTTGATTAATTACATTTTTTTAATTTCCAATATTTTAATACTTTTATCTGCTTGGAGCGGGGGAAGTATTTATAATTTTATATAAAACAATTTCTTATAGCATGTTATTTTCATTTTTGATGTAGCATGTCTTAATTATTTATTTAAAATGCAGATCTATGCTTGAATCCTTTTTTAAAATTAAATTACATCAGTATTTAGCATTTCATCTTCTAATTAAAGAATTTGTCAAATAACTTAAAAACCTTTTTTATCTTGATCTATTTTAAAAATTGATATTGATCTAATTCAAATAAATCATTTTGCATAAAGAGAATTAAATTTAATTGAACATGAATAGTTTGCATTAATTATTCTTGTTTTTTGTGTATGAAAAGTGCTTTATAATACTTTGTAACTGAACCTTATTTGAATTAAGTAACAATTGTCTGTAATCTATAATTTGTTTTAACTTGTAAATCAATCAAAACTTATTGTGCTGTAGATGTGCAATCTTGATCATTTTTGATAATATGGGTATGAGAAGAAACAAATATGCTACTATTATTGCTTTCAGACTTTATTTAGTTTCAATTAAAATGTTATTTTTTAGTTTATAATTTACTAGCAGTTATGCCTGGTATGGTCCAGCTACAGAAAATGCATAAATAAGGAAAAAAGGCAATTGATTTCTCGAGTATTAGAATTTGTAAAGATTCAGGTTTATTTATTTTCCCCCCTTCTAAATTTTGACTACTGTACTAATTTTCATTTGTTTTGATTTTTCTTCTAATGGTATTTTTAGACTATTTGCAGCAATTAATTTTTAGGTGCGATTTATACATGCCAACAGTTTTCCATTCAACTCTTTAAAATTAAAGCCAATATTCTTTTTCAAAACATAGATATTATTGTAGATATATTACTAATGAATATTTTTAATTAAAAATAACTTTTTGTAATGTAGACATAAAAACAATGTTTGGATGTAAATAATCACTGATAAATTAAGAATTTAAATAAAGTGTTCCTGGTGTTTGGCTAATTACAGATCTAACAAGGTAAAATTATCATGCCTGCTGTTGTGATGGTTTACTGTTTTATTTAAAGAACTAATTGGATCTTTGAAATTTCGGTATTAAAATAATGCTTGGGACTAAAATAATAAGTGGTTAAAACTTCATGGAGAAATTTTTTATTTTAGAATGGCATTTTTTAAGCTTGCATTTGTGAATATCAATATATTCAAATTAAGTTATTATCTTCCAAGATATTTTAAGCTGCTTTTAAAATAGACAATAAGAAATATTGAAATCAGTTTATAGTTTCCTGTAAATGTATGTGTGTATATATGCACTTGTATTGCAAGGAAATACAGAATTTTTTAATTTCATACTATTTTGTATGTTAAGATAAATTTCCAAGAACAGCTATTACTGGTTTAAGATTTCTTTTATTGCTAAATAATTTGGCAAGTGATTTTTTTTTTTTTTTTAATAAAGAAATTTTAAACTATCATCCTTAAAAAACATGTTTTTGTTGAAATATTATTTTCATTAACTATATTCCAAGGTTTAAAATATCCTTACATTATACAAAATAATGATAAATTAATATAAAGTTATTGAAAATTCAATGCTATTTATATTATCCAACAAATTGATTCAAAAATCTGTTTTTGAAACTTCGCTTGTTCCAATGTCACGAATTGAATGCAAACTAGCTATACTTAAGTGACAGTATTGAGTGGAGAGTGTAACATAAAGTTGTGACTATTTTGTAGAAGAAATCTACAGGTTTCATTCCTGGGATTATTTATTGATTGCATAAATTAGTGTTATGCTTCACTCTATTTGAATAGAATATTTCTATCTCTTAGAATTTTTTTAATATGCTTTTATTAGTTTCACCTGTATGTTTGTATGTATGTAACTGACTTTTTCCCCTGGAGATTTGTTTCTCCTCATATGCACTACTAAAGCTGTAAAGAAACATTTACAGGCATCTTTCAGAAAGAAAACAGTTGATTCTTTTTAATACGATTTTATATTAGTTTCACCTGTATGTTTGTTTGTAACTGACTCTTTGGGCTCGATTTTGTCCTACTTTAAGTGATAGCCTTTGTTTTACTCACAATTACATTATTGTAAGAACTATAGTTCCACTCCTCCATACCGGGGCCTCATTTAAATATTATAGTTTAAAAAGTGAAAAATAAATGAATAGTTTAAAAAAACTAAAAAACACGCTTTTAGAGTTAATCAAACTGAAAAGTAAAAAATAATTGTTAACATAAGAAGAAAATGAATGTCACTGTTCTAAAAGCGTGGGATGCTTTGTAAGACATTTTTAAACTAACTCTGCATTTCGGAATGAAACTGGTGAAAAATTATAACGATTGATATCGAGCACCCCACGCTTTTAGAACAGTGACATTCATTTTCTCGTCAGTCATTTTATTCTTATGTTAACAATTATTTTTTACTTTTCAGTTTGATTAACTCTAAAAGCGTGTTTTGTAGTTTTTTTAAACTATTCATTTATTTTAATATAACATGAGTGTAATGCCAGCAAAGCATCCACCCTATGAACAATTAGAATAGCAGTCATACTCGCATAATAAAGATATTTCAAGGGAAAAAGAATAAAACAGATGAGGTTTATTAAATTTCTTAAAAAAACACTACAAGAATAATACATAACTTTTTACAAACCAATGAATGAAACAATATACATCAATGAAATATTTTTTACTCTTATGAATTAGGCTTAAAGCGTTTTGCTGGAGTATTCTCTTTTATGAGCCATGATGTGAGACCTGTACTTTGGTTTGATTTCTTCTCCAAGCATCTGAGGGAGAAAAAAGTAGTTAATAAGTTTGTGTATATATAAATAAAACTATTTAGAGAAATATTTTAAAGTGACAGAAAATTAGGGTTTATTTTAAAGTTACTTTTGTTTTCACAAATAAAACATAGTGATTTAATAGATAATATTCCCATGGTTCCTTCTTAGTAGTCAATTTGATGTTTTTCACATTCATCACTAAATTCTGTTTCGAAAACACTTTTTACTGCAACATTGACTTAAAATATAAGAAAATCCATTATAGAATTCATTATTATAAGTCAAACATAGTGCAATTTGTTCTTGGATTCTACACCGTTATATTTTCATACAGTGAAATATAAGTTAGATTGTTTGCTAAATAAATTTAAAGTGTAATCTGGCCAATGATTGTGTGGAAAATTGGCAAGCGATCAAGTTGGATGGATTCAAAAGGAGTGGAATCATAAGGGAGGGAAGAAAATTAAAATAAAAAGAATTTTTATTTTTTATAAGTAAAATTTAAGATTGTATGGTATTAAAAAAAAAAAAATTAGCACTACTATTAATCTCTTTTCTTTCAAAATTGCTTTCAATTCTGAGTAGCACTCCTAACAAGTCATCAACTCATTCATTTCCAATGTTAAACTAGATATTTACCATTCCATATGATCTGTCGTTGGGCTGTAGTATAGTTTTGTAACTTCCAAACACTGAAATATAAATAAGGAATATTCTACCTGAGGCCACAGTAGAAAGCTGCATGTCTAATGACATTAGAATTATCTCATGACACATATATTATACAGTATTTATAGGTTTGCCTTTTTGTATGAATACTAAAGAAATGTATGTAATATTGTTTACTTTCCACAAAACTCCAGGTATTATGTACAATGTTTGCTTTTCATACATTGCTAGTAAAATATAAGTTTTAGTTTAGTTATATGATAAATATAAGTTTAGTTAGCTATAACTTTTCCCACGCCTATTTTTTATTCAATTTATATAAATTTTAACTATGAAATAAGGTATTTTGTTAATCATCATTTAATTAAAAACCTTAGTAAGGAGTTAAAATGAAACAAATTTCATTGAAATGTTCTATAATAACTTTATATTGAATAAATAAAAAATACTTACTCTGATGAATGGGAATTAAAACTCGCTGAAGGAGAAACTTTATTGCCACCTTTTATAAGCCATGATGTAAGACCTGTATTTTTAATTTCTTTCTTGTCTGGTTCACTAAAGGATAAAAAAAATTCATTTATTGGTTTGCATTTATAATATTTTATTTAAATCATTTTTAATAATTTAAAAATTTACTTTTTAAATAGCTTTTTATATATAAAAACTTACAACTCATTTCTGTTAAAATAACTGACAGATATAATTCAATAAAAGCAAACTTTTATTATAATGCCTTTAAAAATATTTTTAACAAAAAATTTTTTTAATTAATTTTCAGAGTATTAATTGAGTGTTGCAATTGAATTAAAAAAAAGTTTTAAGTTTTAGTAGAATAAGTGAATACTTACATGTAAGGTTTAATGCATTCAATAGAATTATTCCTTGAATTATTCACTATTGAAGATACAGGATGCATCTGTAAATTTTCTATTGGTTTCAGAATGGAAACAGCCTAATTGTAGAAGAAACATATTCATGGAATGATTAGAATAATAATTTTCAGGATATATATATATATATAAATGGATATATATATAAATAGATAAGCACAGCATATAAAAGATATACATAGTAAAAAATACTATATTAATTAATAAAATACATGAACACAAAATACTTTTAAACTTGATTTAAGCAAGTGATGGATTATAACAAATTTAAAGGTAAAATAAAAACTTTCCATAAAACCATTGTCATCAAAAATTATAAAAATGTTTTTGCTAGCTATTCTATCAAAGTATTTAAATTTTAATTATTTCAAAAGAAATTTTGATAAATTTTTTCTATTAATAGATTTAAAAAAATATTTCTTTTCTCAAAATTTACAAAAAAAAGTTTAAACCTTTTTAATGTCATTTAAAATTCTTTTTGAGGACTTAATATATTTGAATAGCATACTGCTCTTTCTCTCTCTCTCTGTGTGTGTATATATATATATATGAATTATATAATCATTCAATTAATTTTTTTAAATACATTGTATACTCTACAATATTTTAAGAGAAATGAAAAATGAGTGGGTGTTTCTATAAATGTTAATATGAAATACTTAAAATTAATAATTTTTTTATTCAAGAATAAAATGCAAGATTTATTTTTATTAAATCATCACTGAATTTATTTAAATATTAACTTAAAGCAAAGTTGTTTGTGTGTATTTATACATATATAAATCTTTGTTAATAATTTTTGATTCTATTTATCAAAACATCTGATACATTTTTAGTGAAGAGTGGACTATTGATATCATTTTTATTAGAGTGAATAGAAGTTCAGTTTTGTTACTTGAAAAACTATTTAAAATAAGAACTGATATCAAACATTCATTTGAATTATTTAAAATTCATTACATGCTCATATGATTCTTTTTTAAACAAATTCTTTCATCAGCACACTTTTTTAGACATTATTTCTAGGTTTATATATCTGCTGACTAATGGAAGTGATTCATTGTGAGTTTTTGTATCTTCTTTGTCCCATTCTCTCATTTATATGACTTTTTCCAATATCATAAATTATTTCGATATTCTACTAAATAACTTATTGAGGATCAGAATGTTGATGATATATTGTTGTTCAAGAGCATGAGTCTACAAAACTTTTTTAAGTCAGATGATTTACAAATTTCATCATCTTGTAAGCTGTATTTTTATTTTAAGCATCAAAAGAATATATTTGATGAACTCTTTTAAAAAAGGGAAAGATTTAATAATCACATTATGAAACAGTTCCACAACAATGATTTAATAAACATAAAGCTAGTAATATTATAAGGCAAATAAAAAAAGTTCATACTTATTTATACTACTAACTCTATTTCTATTACACAGTAATTTTTCTTTAAATAATCTCAGAGATGCAAATACATGAATTATAAATTTTTATCCTTATTCATATATTATAAATATTTGATATTTTTTTGTACATTCTCAACAAATTTATAGTAAAAAACTCAAAGCAAATAACATTACATATATTCAAAGACAAGCAAATTTTTTTGACATAAAATATTTATATTTTTATCATATTCATTTCTTAGAAAATAAGTATTCAAGACATTTATGTGGTAACTCTACCTCTAAAAATACCTCTTATTTTTACAATTACTGTTGCATTTTGTCTACAATCTACTACATTCAAAGATATTTTCGAGGAAAGATATTAACAATCAATAATCAATAAATGACGAATAACATTTGACGATTTACATAAAAAACAATTATATAAATTTTTTTTTGTTTTAATGATGCTGATTTTTGTGTTTTATCATAGTTATATGAATATATCTTTATTTCAATTATCAACCGCTTAAATATATAGTAAGTAATTTTTCATTTCATTGAAAAAACTCTTAGAAACTGAAAAATTTTATGCTAATTTAAGATAACAAATAGTACAACAAATAATTCATCTTGATATATTATCACTATGCTGAAATACCTATATTATACATAAATATTTTTTTTTCCGCTGTTGCAAGCACAAAGTTACAAATCTGCAATAGATTGTAGTTATTTTGTTGTAAAAATGCTTTTAAAATTGTTAACAAAATTTTTTTTTAATTACTTTCTCAAAAACTTATTTTAACTCTCTTTGCCTTTAATATGCTTAAAAGATTTTCAAGATTGTTTGGCTTCTTAACAAGACACCTTGAAATAAGAAATTCAGCTATCCTGAAGAAAGAGAGAACTTTTATCTCCTGCAGATGTGTGGCAAATATAGTTCAAATGCATAAAAGTTAGCAGCTATGGAATAATATTTGTAATTAAAATCTTAATTTTATATTTTTAAGGGTAAATACCTCTTTGGTTGGTACTCTATTTGTATCTAACCACATAGAAACTTCATCTGTCCCATCCAAAATGGCCTAAAAATTAAAAGAATAATAATGTTTCTATTTAGATATTCCATCATAAAAATCAAATAAATATAAACTTAACTGCTTCTTATATACAATCCAATCAATTAAATTGTTCATATTAAAAATAAACTACAATAATTCAATTGGATAAATTGTTTAAAAAAATTATTAAAATTAAAAGTTGAAGATAAAATCAAATTTATTTCTGTTATTAACATTAATTTATAAAAAACGAAATTTTAATAAGATGATTAATTCTGATTAGCTAACCATATTCTGTGGTAATAAGTTTTTATAAGATAAAATGTTAAGCATAAAAAAAAAAAAAAACGTTATGAATTCATTTAGAAAATATCATGCAATAAAAAACTGATATTGTAAATTAAAAATATATTTATAAATAAACTATTTGGGTAAATTTAGGATCTTTAGAATATATATATATATATATATATATATATATACTAGAAGACCCGGCCACGCGTTGCTGTGGCTTTCTTGTATTTCTTTAAATTATTAGATACTATAATTGGTATTGTTATCGTTTGCTGTCGTGGTTTGATTTGTTGATATGAGGGCCCTCTCAGCACGTCTACGTCGTACCTCACGCCTACGGGTATTGTTGAGGTTAGATTTTTTTGGTGGCATTTTACTGAAAATGATAATTGAAAAAAATACAATACAATTAAAATAAAATCGAGATATAATAATAAATGACTTAAAAAAAATTCACAATAAAATGTAAACGATTGTTTAAGGTGCACGAACACGTTCGAATGAATTTTTGTGAAATTTTTTATCTTTGTACACATTTTTGGATTGAATGTATCTAAAAACTAATGATTTCACATAAAAAAATTTCATTATTATTATTTTTTTTTTTATTTTTATAAGCTAAAATAAGGGTAAAAATGGCCAAAACTTGATACTGCTACTAAACATGATAACTCAAAATCAAATCAATATTTTTTAAATTTCTAAGTTTGTATTTGTTTGTACTAACATATTACAGGGAATGGATCTCTGGTAAATTTATATCTTTACTATTTTGTGCAAGTTTAAATGTTGTCGACACAAAATTCTTTCAAAATTTGCATGTAATTCCAAGCTTAACAATTAAAATAAAAAATATTTATGTAGCTATAATCATTTCAGAGTTTTATTACCTGTAAACATTTATGAAAAACATAAATACAAAGTTTTGTAACGTTTGGATCAAAATTACTTGTGTTATGGTGCTTCACATGAAAACAAAAAGCATAAAAATTCATTCTGAGAAAAAGCTAAAAACAACTTTTAATTGGAGATATTACTTTTAAAAATGTTGTAAATATATTAAAATGCCATTAAATTATCAAGTTCATAGTCTTATTTATTAAAAAATATAATTTTATTTTTCCTTAAAGCTCTAAATATTTTCTGAGCTTTGTTTTGAAAAAGTTAAAATTTGCTCGACAAAATTTTTTTTTTACAACTTCCTCCTACTTGCAAAGGCTTTTTAATAATAAATGACCTGGATTTAAAATATTTAGTCCTTTTTCAAGTGTTTTGATTAAATACATTCAAAACCTCTGAATTTCACATAAAAATATCAACTTTAACTATTTTTTATACAATTTATTCTTTAAAATATGGATAAACATTGCAAAAATGTGATATTGTTGCAAAACTTGATAATTCAAAAATAAATAAAACATGAATAGTTTTTTCCTTTGCAAATATTTTTATGCTGGGAATATCCTTATGTAGGTAATATACTGTTTTAAAATTTATATCTTAATTATTTGTACATTTTTGTATGCTTAAAGTTTGTCGACACAAACTTTTTTCTACATATTTACAAAAATTCTTAGTTTAAAAACTAAAATAAAAATAATTTATGAATTTAGGTTAATTTCCATGTTCTATTCCTTTCATACATTTAAAGAAAACTTTTACATGAAGTTTCAAAGCATTTAAATAAAAATATATGGGTATTATGATGTTTTGAAGGAACACAAAATGCATAAAAATTCAAATAGGAAATAATTAAAACCAACTTCTAAAGTAAATAAAAACAAATGTACATACATAAAAATGTTATTGAGCTTTAAATTCTCCTTTATTAATATAAAAACTTATTTATTTGTTTTGCTTTCTTTAAATAACTTCCAATTTTAAAGTACCATTTATCAATTTTTCTTCGACAATATTCAAATCACTCAAATTCTTTGTTTTTCTAATAACAAAAGTTTTTTTTAAAAAAATGTCTTTGATTTTCAACTTGCAACTATTATAATACCTTTTATAAAATTTTAATGTTATCATTATATCAAATAATTGCAGAGTTTACTTCATTTTGACACTTTTCAAAAAATGCTTAAAATTCATCATATTTCTTTAAAATTATTTACAAAAATTCTTAGTTTAAAAACTGAAATAAAAATAATCTATGAATTTAGGTTAATTTCCATGTTCTATTCCTTTCATACATTTAAAGAAAACTTTTACATGAAGTTTCAAAGCATTTAAATAAAAATATATGGGTATTATGATGTTTTAAAGGAACACAAAATGCATAAAAATTCAAATAAGAAATAATTAAAACCAACTTCTAAATGTAAATAAAAACAAATGTACAGACATAAAAATGTTATTGAGCTTTAAATTCTCCTTTATTAATATAAAAACTTATTTATTTGTTTTGCTTTCTGTAAATAACTTCCAATTTAAAAGTACCATTTATCAATTTTTCTTCGACAATATTCAAATCACTCAAATTTATAACTCAAATTCTTTGTTTTTCAAATAACAAAAGTTTTTTTAAAAAAAAAACCTTGATTTTCAACTTGCAACTATTATAATACCTTTTATAAAATTTTAATGTTATCATTATATCAAATAATTGCAGTGTTTACTTCATTTTGACACTTTTCAAAAAATGCTTAAAATTCATCATATTTCGTTAAAATTATTTACAAAAATTCTTAGTTTAAAAACTGAAATAAAAATAATCTATGAATTTAGGTTAATTTCCATGTTCTATTCCTTTCATACATTTAAAGAAAACTGTTACATGAAGTTTCAAAGCATTTAAATAAAAATATATGGGTATTATGATGTTTTAAAGGAACACAACATGCATAAAAATTCAAATAAGAAATAATTAAAACCAACTTCTAAATGTAAATAAAAACAAATGTACAGACATAAAAATGTTATTGAGCTTTAAATTCTCCTTTATTAATATAAAAACTTATTTATTTGTTTTGCTTTCTTTAAATAACTTCCAATTTTAAAGTAACATTTATCAATTTTTTTTTTTTCTTCGACAATATTCAAATCACTCAAATTCTTTGTTTTTCAAATAACAAAAGTTTTAAAAAAAAAAAAAAAAAATACTTGATTTTCAACTTGCAACTATTAAAATACCTTTTATAAAATTTTAATGTTATCATAATATCAAATAATTGCAGAGTTTACTTCATTTTGACACTTTTCAAAAAATGCTTAAAATTCATCATATTTCTTTAAATTTACAAAAATTCTTAGTTTAAAAACTGAAATAAAAATTGAGCTTTAAATTCTCCTTTATTAATATAAAAACTTATTTATTTGTTTTGCTTTCTTTAAATAACTTCCAATTTAAAAGTACCATTTACTTTATTTTGACACTTTTCAAAAAATGCTTAAAATTCATCAGATTAATATTATCAATATATTATATTATCTTGCAGATCACATTTCTTTTTAGAATTCTTAATCAAATAAAACACATGTTGACAAACTTTAAGCATAGAAAAGTTCAATGTTTTGATTCACAACTTTTCATTCCATATATTTTATTCCAATTCAAATTCAAACTTAGAAAATAAAAAAAATATTGATAATCAAATCAGGTAATACTTGCATACATTTGATTTATTTCGCATAGAAATAATATAAATTTCATACATAATTTTCACACCATTTATAGTAGTACATAAAACAATAATATTCAGAACCTGAAAATTTTACAGTTATGTAATACAGGCATCGAGACACGGCGTCATCTAAAAATAGTCATTATATTGTTCGAAAAAAAACAACCGCTACACTGTTGCCACTACATTGGTCTGCCAAAGAAATTTTAAAAAATATTTAGGGGTGGTCCCCCCTTATCACTTAGGGGTTTAAAAAATAGATTACGACCGATTCGCAGACCTAACAAATATGCACAAAAATTTTCATAAGAATCGGTCGAGCCGTTTCGGAGGAGTTTGGCAACAAACACTGTGACACGAGAATTTTATATATTAGATATATATATAAAGCAATTGAATCAAAACAGAATGTTTGCTACAAAGTAATTAATTTTTATAAAAGCATTTTTTATTAATAAAGGTTATTTTAGGCAAAAGAATTTTACCGGCATTCTACAGTGAACAAACGCCATAGTTTTTGATGATTCCAAAGTAATAATGGAAAATGTGTAATAGGATTCTTTCTGAAAAATAGATAAAATAAAATGAATATAAATACACATATATACAGTAAAAAAATATATCAAATTTTAATGAACTACCTATTATACAATTATTGGTAAAGGAAAAAAAAAAAAATTTCTATGGAAATGACTTGCATAGATTTGAAATTGGTATATCTAAATATGCTATTCAAATTGCACCCTATGCAAGAAAGTTTTATTTAAAAAATGAATCAAAGGTTGATATACATTTAAATTTCTTCTTATCTAACAATTTATTGTAAAATATTTGTTCCTAAAAATTATACATAAAAAGAACACTGACTCAGTAGAAAATGTGAAAATGAGTTTCAAAGTTGAATTGTAAGCAAAACAATGAACAAGCAAACAAATATTAAATTTGTTAAGAGAATAATATTTTAATTTACACTTCATAAAGCATATATATATATATATATATAATCAATTCGGTTGTTTTCTAAAGTTTAAAAAAAAAGTATTCTCTATCTGTTTTAAGGCAGTAAACACAAAAGCTTTCATTTCTGTGTGTTTGTAATATTACTAGTGAATAAATAAGGTATCTTCTTAATAAATATTGCCATCATAGTAAAATATTCATTATTAATTACTAATGTAAATTATCATCATGTCTCACTTAAAGAAATGGACATGAAATTTTTTTTTGCACAATCAAACTGTTGCTTTTTTATGACCAGACATTCAGAAAAATTTTCAATAAATAAAATTTATCAAAATTTTCCAACCTGATACGAGAAGAGTCAAAATAAAATTTTTTTAATCAATTAGTTAGATAATTGGGGAAAATTTAGAATTTCCTTAGGCAAAACAGCGTGGAATTCTAGAAAAAAAATTGAGATTTTTCTTGAACCATGAACCTTTTTCTAACTAAAACTTGGAAGGATTATGTAATTAAAAGTCATGTAAAAAATCTTTTTAATAAAAAGAGATTGATATGTAGTTAGTTATAAACAATACAACATGAAAGTTTGAAAACCATTTTGCATCATTTTATTAACAAATCAATAAAGTCTTTTATAAAAAGTCCTTTTGTTGATTTTAATGTTGTCTCTGGTATTAACGTTCAGCAATAATCTGGTAACATATTGTAACATGGTTTCTCTTAAATTAATAATCTAGACAATTACTTTAAAACAATAATTAACACATTTAAGTTCAGCATGACAGTTCATGTAAGTATGGCCAGTAATTGTACAATCTGAATTTTTTGTTTTAAATGGCTGGCATCCTGTTAGCATCTACATCCCAAAATGGCAGTAGAGAATTTCAACAATTTTGATTCGAAAAAGAAATTTATTGATGAATTTTTACACTGAACACACTGATGACCAAGAGAGGTTCAAGGTTTCGGGTTCGAGTCCCAAAGGTGCCATAGATGTTTGTAGTGGTTCAAAACCAATTTTAAACCATAGGTCCCAGCCTAACATTGTTTTAGAGCATTGGGAATCAGGTTGACAATCCTACCCCATAAGAATATAACACCACCAGGTCTCAAAATCTGCCAATAGGTAGACGGTCTTGGCCCACCAAGGGGCTGTTGTGCCAACGAAGAACGAACATCATGAAAAAAGAAAAATGCGCTAAAACACCAGTAATAGATATTAACAATGAAACTTAATTATTAACCAAAACACTCTAGCATGTCAGCATGACTTCACATGGGGGGGTTGTAATGCAAGATCCTACAAGGCAATTAAGACATTCAGCTTTAAATGTCTTATGGTATGACGGTTCCAGATACTTTTCTTTTTTTTTTTTTATCAGTAATTCTGCTCACTAAAATTGCACCTTGGATTTTTAATTCTGATACTCTTTTTAATAAAATTCCATTAAATCAGTTTCAGAAATTTTATGTTCTATGTTTTGTTCTATTTTCCATTTTATGTTCCATGAATTTCAACTTCTACTGGAAAGTCAATAAAAGGATGGATCACCTGAACATCTCAAAAGTGTTGCTTAGAATGCTTTAAGGATAAGATTTTTGTTCCATTAAAACAAAGTTAACAATAAACTTAAAAACTTGAAATTAATAGTTGAGAAGAAATAAATTTTACTTTAAAATTATGAGCTTTATCCACCTGGAATAATGAATAATATAGGATAATTCGTAATTTTTCTTGATTCAAATTAGGTAGGACCAGAATATTTGAGTAATTATGTCCTACTTTAAGAGAGAAAAAAATGTAACAAATTTTTTAAAATACAGTTTTTAATTACGTTTTAATATTTATTATATAAATTTAATGTTAATTTTAAAAATATAAAACAGAATCTTTAGGGAATTCAGAATATTGAAAAATATATGTTTAATAAAGAATGAAAAAAGTTTAATTTAAACAGTCAAGGTATATGAGAAACATGTCAATGTAAATAATATATATGTGTATAAATAAATAAGGAAAAGAGCATAAATCTTGTATACAAAATAATGTAAATAAAATTAATATATTTTTTTAATTTGACTGGAGAACTATGCATAATAACTTTAAAATAAAATAATTTCAATAATCGAAATGAAAGTGAATAAAATATAACAATATTTATATTATCAATAAAACAGTATAGAAAATTACCACATAATAATTATCAATTAAGAATTAATTTTACCTGAGGGCTTATCCAAACATCAAACAATCCAGCCATGGTGAGAAGCCGAGGCCCTTTCCATTCACCCTCTTTAAAAAAGGAATCTCTATTTTGCGTGAATACCTCCTTTTCTTGAGGGAAATAGATAAAATACGGCTGCTTTTTTTTATTTCCAATTTCTTTCCATTCGTAGAAACTTTTAGATAAAAAAAAAGGCCTTCATAAGTGACTAATGGAAGATTTTTAGTTAGCAATATCATTGATCATTATCATTTGATATAAATAAATCAGCAAATATTAAATAGAAGGTAATCTACAACCTGCAGAGAGTATGATATCAAACATTACACCAATTTAATAAAAAAAAAAAAATCATTAATATCATTGGTTATACACTTATTTAATAGCATAATTTTACTTTTGTGAGTTAAACTGCTCTTCTGAAATGCGCAAATGTTTCAAAAAGCAAACTGAAAATGAATTCTTTAAGCTGAGCATATGTTCACTGAGATTGTAAGTAAAAAAAATGAAGTTGATAGTGATTCTTCTACATGTTATTTATAAAAAATTGTTTTTCCAATGAGCTATTTGATACAATTATGTAACTTTACATAGAAACTTTCTTTGATGTTGCAAATAGATAAGATTTAATTGAAATATTTTTATAAAATTTTATTTCCTTAAAAGAGGTTGTACAGTTTTAATGCAAGTTTTTTAAAATCAAAGATCATTTATAGTAAAAGATACTTGTGGTTTCTCAATTCCAATATATAGTGAACAATCCTTTAATCAATTATTTTCTATACAACTAAATTTGTTAATATAGAACTTTGCCATTCTTTTCACATGTAGTATCTCATTTGTTTCATTTACATTGCTGTAATAATTTCTTTCTGTATAATTTCTTTGTATATTATCTACAAGTATTAATTTCTTCTAATTAAATATTTTAATGTAGAGCCTTGTTATTTCATTGTACAATCATTCTTCACTTAGGGTGTAAATCAACTACCATATATTAAAAACTACTACTACTACACCACATTACTGTGTCTACAGCTGAATTGCCCCTTTACAGTTTGGGAAAGATGAGGGTGAGAAGAAGTCTGATTGGGCTCTGTGACGCTCTACAGTCATATGAGACTGGGACCTATGACTTAATGTGGATCCTGAACCACTACAAACGTTCATGGCACTGCCGAGATTCGAACCCGAAACACGTGGTGCCAAGCACCAGAGTGCTAGCCACTCGGCCATTAGCCCCCCTTATGCCATATATTGAAAATACAATACTATGAAGGAAAAAAAAAACCACCAAAATAATGTTCAACTTGCAAATAGCATTAATCACACAAATAATGTGTTTCAAATGATCCATTTAAATTATGTAAAAAAAAAAAAAAAAAAAAAAAATCAATATTTCATATAACTGCTAAATGCAATAATAACTACTTAAAGTATTAAAAGAAGAAAGTTTTGGTCATACATTTGGAGTATATACCAGTTCATATTGCTTTCATACATTAAAAAGTTTACTTCACCAAAACACACATTTTGTAGTATTTCAGCTATTGTAATAAAAATATTTATAGGCTGACAAATATAATGTACAAGCAAGATATTCAAGTATAAAAAAGAAAGTCTTGAGGATGACCAGGTAGCAATTAAGCTATATGTTAAAGGAGCAAACTGATGCAACTACACTCACACTTGCATTGTAACTTGTTTATGTATCAAAAGCTTTATATTTTAGGAATTCAAAAATTCAAAATCGTTTTTCAGATATTTCATAAAATTTATATTTTAAGATATGATCTTGTATAAAATAGGCATTTTATATTGGGTTTATTGGGAATGTCAAATGAAATGGAAAAATTTGATTAATAATGCAGCCATCAAAATAATGCATTTGAAAGATAAAAAATGGTATTTTAAAAAATTAAATTTGAGATTATTAATTTATTAATTAAATGTAAATTTGAGATTACTTAAATTTACAGAACAATAAACTCAAAAAATAAAATTCTATTATAAAAATATTTATAAGAAGTCCTTTGCTCTTATTAAAAAATTATTACAATTTAATAAAATTATAAGGAATAAATTAGGCTAAATTTAATATTTGGGGAAAAAAAATGCTTATGCTTTTTTTTAAGAATCCGGTATAAATAATCAACTGAAATATATAAAACATTTAGATAACTGACAAACAAGCATACCCATCAGCTAAAACAATGCATCTCCTTCCAGCTGAAGCAGCTCCTTTAAAAGTAGGTTTCTCTAAAATGCTCTCATATCGACAGTTATTGGTCTTCAAAGGGCACTCTTGGAGGTTTCCTTTGAACCATGAAGGAACGAGACCCCATCGCATAAGGGTCAAAGCATGATCGTCGACTTTTTCTTCAAATGCCAAAGATTTTGCATTCACAATTACAGGACTAAAAAATATACATTTGTATGAAAATCAATAGTAGTATGCATGTTTTTTTTTAAAATTTAACATTTTAAAAATAATTTCTTCATTATTGATATGATAGTTCAACTCATGAAGAGACGTTGTTATAGATTACTTACACTTTTATAAGTAATTATTTATTAATTTTAAATTATTATTTAGAAAATATATTTGGTTCTTAGAAACAAGTTATTTATATTTTCTAACTATGTATAGAAACTTCTAATTTGTGATGCTTTTACAAATTCATTTAATCTGAAGAATGAATATTTTTGATCAGATTCTTACATTCTTTATTATATAATCTTCAATAAAATTCTTATTATAAAATATTAATCTTCAATAAAATTCATATTATATAATAAATTTGCTGACTTTATTTCTTGGAATTTTATAAACAATTCCATCTTTGATTAATAATTTTATTGTATTTATTAATTTTGTTCAAATTGAATAAAATTGCATTTCGGAAGAGAACTTTCAATTTTATTAAAAAGTTGAACTAGTTTAGTTTATTATATGAAACATTTTAATATTCTAAAAATAACTCTTGATCATCATTTCTATAGACTCATTTAAAAATACCTACAGTAAAATACTACTAACTACTATCATGACTATTCTTACAATAAGAATTATATTTAAAGGTTTTATACTATTTTATAATTCATATGTATTTTACACTTATTTAACTAAGATAAATGGAGAAATTTCTTCTAAAAAGGAAAGAAAAAAAACCATAATAAAAAATGATGGATGTTAATAGGAAACAAATATTTCATCATAAATCACAAAATGATTTTTAAAAAAAAAGAAAAATTTATTAAATAGGACAATCTTATTATCATATAGTAATCTTAATACTGTACAGAAGTTTAGTAAACAAAGCTTTTATATATGTTTAATCTATATTTTTATATGTATATAATATACAGTTTTTGACAGTAATGCCTGTGTAAATCAATTGATATATATATATATATATATATATTATCAAACCCAGGCTTGTTGATATTTTTGTATATGGAATTTTTCAACAAAGTTGCACATAGTTTATATTAAAAAAACAATATTTTTAAAGATTAACAAATAAAATAAAAATGTATGCAAAATAATCTGATAAAATTTAGAACACAATTCATTTTTTTTTTATGTTTATGATGTATTTCTGGTTTTCATCAACTTAACAGTGCATTGTTTTAACCATCATAGGCAATGAATTCAAGAATGTCGATTTTTATATTAGTTCCTTTATAAAGGTTTCATTTTGTCTTTTGTTATCTGTAATATTTTAATTAACATTCGGATAAATTGAGATAAAGTAGCGTCAGCGAGCATATATCTCAAAGAACCAAGTCAAGGCATTAAACAAAGGTAGAAAAATTTATAAACTTGTTTAACTAAAAATTTGTATAGGTATCTCTACATAAAAACGTTTATGAGCAAGTTGTGTACTCTGCATAATTAAAATGATTTTCCTGACAAAATTTGATAATTTTTTTTTTTTTATCCACATTACAACATAAACAATACATTTCTACAAAATAATCTTACCATACTTGTGTTGGAGACATATTATAGCTGGTCTGGTAGTTTTGCCAATCATATTTTTGAATCCACTGTAAATTTTCTTTATTTTTGGAATATTGACAAGTAGCACGCTGTATTTTACATTGATCAAGTGTACTGTAAAGTAAATAAAAAAAAATTTTTGAAGCAAAATAAATGTTTATATTTACACACAAATTAATTTAAATTTTCAACTGACGTTTCTTACCAAGCAGTTCTACCACACATGATTTTTTTTCTGTTGAAATATTAATTTAAATTAAATTTCTTTTAAAGCAAATTAAAAATTCCATACAAACAAGATTTTTAAATAAAAATTCATAACTGCGCGCTTCGAACACAACAAATAGCAGACGACATTTTTTGAAATATTTAGTTGTTTATAGGCATCATTCTAAAAATCATATAAATATTTCGAAAAAAAAAAAATAAATAAATAACTTATTCATACGTATAAATTATTTTTAAATGTTTTATCAATTATTATTTTAAAAATAGTTGCTGAATAAAGGTCTAATAGTGTAAAATTTAGTATTATTTCTCCCTGTCAAGTTTTGTTTTCATAACACCAATTACATGTGAACGAAACAATTAGTAGATTAGCATTATGACAGGTGAATTAAGCTAATAAAAACCAATTAAACTAAAAATTAGAATTAGTAATAGATTTTAAACATATAATTTTTTATTTAATAATCGAATGCTTTTATTTATTTAATTTGTGAGGAATTTGTTTAGTGTCTAAAAAGTTGAGAGCACGAACTGTCCATCACAGATTTGATTGAAATTTATATTATGTGCAGGATGTTAACTGACCAAGTAGTCTTACTTCTTTTTGCCTTAATACTTCTATTCTCCTATACTTCTATTCTTTAATACTTCTATTTGTCTTATAATATTTTGAAAAAAAAAATTACAATTACATGGTTAAAGAGATGCGCTGACAAGTTATTTGACGTAGAGTGGTTGAGTGAATACAGAATAGTAAGAAGGGAGTGGGTTTTATACATGGAGGTTTTTGTTTGTTTGTTTGTTTATTTCTTTTGTTACCTTCATTATATTTAATGCATAACAATTGTATAAATTAATCAGTATTTACTATTAGAAAAGTACTTTTATATTTTTCGTCCTTAATTAAAAATTTTTTTATCTTTATTTCTTCTTAATGAACTCAATGGATGTATTTATTTAGTACATGTGTGGCATTAATTACAACAAAAACCTTCACCTCTTAATTATTGTAATAAATTAACTTCAATAGAGTTTTAACATTTTAAAAAGATAAAAAAATTAAAAATATCTCCTGCTTTTCATATAACCAGCAGGAAGCGCCACCAGTAATAATCGAACTCACGACAACTGGTTTGGAAGATCAATGCTCTAATCCAAGACCAAAATGTCCCAAAGGATGTTCCAAAATTCACGCAAGCTTTCTTGCATGGATTTTGGGACATGACATTTTTTTTTTTTTTTTTTAGGTGTACTTCCAAAACAAAGGAAGATAAAAAAAACACCTTAATTTAACAGAATTCGAATATACGAAAATTAGATGAAAGAAAAAAAAAACTTTGCTAAATAAGAATAAATAAAACTTTTTATAAAATAAACTTTTATTTGAAGTTAACATGATTAATCTTAATGAACATCTTAATTGAACGAAAATCGAATATATGGATATTAAATTTAAAAAATCTTTGTTAAATTAAAACAATTAACTAAAACTTTTTATAAATTAAATTTTTATTTAAAATGAACATGTTTATTATTAATGAATATCTTAATTGAATAAAAGTAGTATATACGAAAAATAAATGAAAATACCTTTGCTTGTTTGAAACAATTAATTAAAATTTTTTATAAAATAAACTTTTATTTAAAATGAGCATGAGTAATCTTAACTGAATAAAAATCGAATATATGAAAATTAAATGAAGAAACACTTTGTTAAATTAAAATAATTCGATAAAAGTTTTTATTAAATAAACATTTATTTAAAACAAACATGATTAATTAGCTTAAGCAGAAAAATAATTTAACATGCAATGTATTGTACTAGTAAATAAAACTTCAAATAGGAAAATTAAGTGCCCTTTGTAATAATATACGAGTAATTATTTATTGACTTAATGTACGCGGAGAATTTCCAAAGTAATTTCACTAAGATTGATCAATTAAAAAATTATCAAATTGTTGCATTCGCTCAATTAAAAAATAAAATTTTGACATTGAATTTGAGTTAGTGTACTTTCTGAGAAAGATTTACAAAGAAGTTTTAAGGATGCAAATCAAAAAGGGTTAAATTTTATCGAATAAAACTGCATGCTAGAGTTTTTACCATTACAACTGTTAGAAAAATGTGACATTGTATAAAGCAATAATTTGAAATTCAAAATCACATTTAAACTTTTACCTAAAAAGACTATTAAAAAAATTTTTTTTAAGATAATGACTGCCTGAAGTATAAGCTTAAATTATGCGTGCGTGATAAAGTCCTTATCTAAAGAAATTCTACTTTTTGACTTTATTATTTAGGTTACCACCTTTTTATTATCACATAAAATTGATAATAATAAAAAAATAAAATTGTAGATGAAATTTTATAAGATATTTTTAAATGATTTGTTATCCTTAAAAGCTTTGAAAGGATAGGTTTGGCGTCTGTAGCGTTTTTACTTTAGAAAATAGTGGTTGATTCCTTAAAAGTGTTTGAATTGGATTAATTGAACTTTTGAACGAATTGAACCTTTACGAATAATTTCTCTTCAATGAGGAAACAAGGGTTGCTATAGATGGGAAATAATTTTCCTCACAAAAAGGGGTGTGGTTCCAAAATCAAGAATCACTGCTTTCATTTTTTTCCGTCTTAATGCTAATTCCAACCTACAAATTAATTTTTCTAATGTATGTTTTATTTATCGATCTACTTTCCTTTTACTGTGATTTCCTGATTAAGGTACAAATGCTTTTAGCTCTATTTTTTAGTTACAGGAATTTTTCCCTCACAGTGCCACGTTATATTTAATAAAATAATAATAAGAGCATTTAGAATTAAGTCGTAAAAAATAAACAAACGAAGCTTTACTTTATTTTATTAATATGTGTCATAAATTTAAAACGAAAAACCATTAGTCAAAGAAAATTTAGTAGCTAATAAATCAGTCTATAAGCTGATTTAGTATACAAATAGAGACTGGGAATTAATTGTTTAAAAGGTAAATCTTCTGAAAATATACATTTGCATGGTAATTAAACAAAAAAGGTTTAACAACTAAAACGCAGAATTTCATATTAGTACAAATGTAAATGCAGATATAGGTGTATGTTGTAAATTGTAATTTACCAACAAGCTTGTTTTAATGAAAACTTAAAACAAGTTTATCTTTATAAAAATTATTATTTTTGAAAATTACAATTTTTAAAAAGACACGCTTGTTTTGAGGTTTCATTATTTATTAATGCTGTATATAATATCAGATATAACATGGAAAACATAAAGTATTGTAATCATTGTCTGCATCAAAAATACATTTGTATTAATATTTTTATTTGAAATTAAAATTTTTATTAATATATTTATGTTTTTTCTTTGATTTGGGCATTTTAAAAGCCAACTTATAACTATTTCTTATTAAGCAATCCTTCTTCTTCATTGGCGCAACAGCTCCATGGTGGGCCAAGGCCGGCTACCTACCGGCATATTTCAAGACAGGAGATGTTTTCTTTGTACGGGATAGGATTGTCAGCCCTACGCTCTACAGTCATATTAGACAGGGATCTACGATTTAAAGTGGATTCCAAACCGCTATAAACATCTATGATCCTCGGGTTCGAGCACCGCCTGGACTCGAACCCGAAACCTGTGGTACCGAATGCCAGAGCGCTAAATAACTCTAATAACTATAATATAATAATAACTCTTCCTTCTTCTATATACTATTTTTAATAAGAAATGTGTATTCCTTATTTTTCCATAATTCTAACAAATAATTTAAAATTAATATTAATGCTATATTTTAGTAATGTGTGTTTGTGGCTAGCGTACAGAAAGAAGGAGATTCTAACGGCGTTGGTGGCATGTTAACTTCTTTTAAACATATTGAGGAACAAAACTTTGTATGGCCAATCTTTAATTGCTCCCTTAAACAGAGTGCATATTGAAGAAAACACTGAAAACTCAAACCAAGAAATTTATTACTTTATCTACCACAGTTTCCACTCATTCTACTTGTTTTTTATAGCAGTTTTTTGTGTTCTTTTTAAAGTTGTTTTTTAGAGCAATAAATGCAACGTATGCTACAAAGGGGAAACGGATTGCCATTCCTCATACTCGATAAAATGCAATACCATTTGATGGAAAATGGGGCATGCTTTATTTTATAGAATTCCGTAAAATGGTAGCTTTAATATATTTAAAGATAATGCGTGGTGCGTCTTAATCAAATCAGAAACTCAATGCGATGCATTCATTTGCTTAAAGAGGAAACAATTCCATTTTTGAAAGGCATTTGATGTCGAGAAGAAGTGATCACGCGGATGAACAGGAAAAATAGATAAAAAATGATTACAAAGATTATAAAATGATTACAAAGATTATAAAATGATTACAAAGGTTATAAAATGATTACAAAGATTATAAAATGATTACAAAGATTGCATTTTGTTGTTGTTGTTGTAAGAGTAAGATTGGCAATGTGATAGTTTAATGCTCAATGACTATGAACATACATTTACTATTTATTTGTTATCTGTGTGAGGAAACAAAATACAATTAACATTTTTGAGTTAATTGGAAAAAATAGATGTACATTATAAAATGATTACAAACATCACATTTCTTTTGTTTTTGTTGTTGCACAAGTAAGGTTGGCAATGTGATAGTTTAATGCTCAATGACTATGAACTGACATTTGCTATTTATTAGTTATCTGTGTAAGGAAACAAAATACAATTAACATTTTTGAGTTCTGTTTTCAATAAAGAGCAAATTTCATTAAGCTCAGAACTTTGCTTTGCCGTATAGATTAGCCGCTCTGCGTGAAAACGCGTGTCAACAGGTATGACTGCGCTATTTGATATTGTAATGGTTGATATTATGCTATTGTGCTCAAAAAGTAAAACCAATTTAAAATTCACTGGCATATGGAATTTCAATTTTGTTTTTCCTTTTTTAGGTTGTTGGCAATGTCCTTGACATCTGTGTAAAATTTGACGTAAAAATATTCATTAGTGTTTGAGTTACGCTTGGCTTTGTGAGGTGCTAAAAGCGCGATTTTTGAGATGTCCCTTCAAAGAACTTGCATTAAATTTTGTTTGCAGAAACGTATACAATGTTGAGGAAGGTATTCGGTGAGCAAACTATATCGGAAAGAAATGTTTAGAATTGATATAAATAATTCAAAGAAGGCAGAGAACGCGTTTAAGACGAAGAGCGCTCTGGTCGACCATCCACCTAAACCGATGATGCTCACGTCCAAAATATTAAATATTTGGTGCTTGAAAACCGTCGATTTACAATTAGAGACCTTTTTGCTGTTGTTGGAATTTCAAAATGATCGGTCAATTCCCTTTAAAAGATGTTTTGGGCTTCAAACGCGACAAATTTCGATTGGTACCGAAAACACTGAATTTTTTTGGAGAACATCGTCGCGTTGAAGTGGTGAAACATTGCTTTCTGACTCTTAGGACAAGTTGAAATGCATCATAATTGGAGATAAGACTTGGATTTATGATTAGACCCGGACACAACTGATCAATCGAGCGAATATCGTGATAAATGTGAAACAAGACCAAAAAGTGCACGCCAAAGTCGTTCAAAAATCAAGGTCATATTGACTGTTTTCTTCGATTACTGTGGTGTAGGCATTATAAATTCCTTCCGCCTGGGCCAAAATGTCAACAAGGAATATTATTTGAGTGTTATGCTTCGTTTGCGTGAAGCTATTCTCAAAAAGAGGCTACATTTTCGGAAAGACAACTCTTGGTTTTTGCATCACGATAATGTGCCAGCTCAAACTGCATTGATTCTTGACTTTTTCGCCAAAAATGAATTCCGTATCGTTCCACAACCACCGTATTTACCTTATTTAACACCATGAGACTTCTGCCTATTCCCTAAACTCAAAAGACCACTCCGTGGACACCGTTTAGAGTCGATTGAAGAAATTCAACGTGAATCGGTGCGCGCTTTGAAGGCCATCCCGGCCAATGACTTTTTAGCCTGCTTTGAGGATTGAAAAAAAAAAGTTGGCATAAATGCATTGTGTCCGGAGGAGATTACTTTGAAGACGATGAAATAAATTTGGAAGAATAAATAAAGAGTTTTTGAAAAAAATATAAATTGGTCTTACTTTTCGGGCACAGTAGTATTAATCATTAATATTTATTGTTATAGATGGTGCTGTTTGATATTGATAGTGTAATGCTCAATGACTATGAAGTTACATTTATTTACTGTTTATTTGTTATCTGTGTAAGAAAGCAAAATACAATTAACTTTTTTAGGTTCTGTTTCCGATAAAGAGTAAATTTCATTAATATTAGGACTTTGCTTTGTTACAGATTAGCCGGTCTACGCGAAAGCGCGTCTCAACAGAGATGACTGCGCTGTTTGACATTAATTCCTTTGATGTTTTATCACCGCATGAAACATTCAAAGGTCGCTTTAATTTGCATTTGAATTTGACCCCGTCGTGCGATCGCTTTATCTCACTTTAATCTCAGGACAACAATGGAAACGAAGAAACCTCCCATTGATAAGTGTGCGTTGCAGGAAATCGGCTTCTGAATAACTTCCTCACTGGCACGCTTTTTTTGGAAAATAATTTCTCCATCGCTTAAGTGCATTTCCTTAATTACACCGCTTTTCAAAGTATTTTGCTAAGTTAATCTGTATGGTGTCTTAATGTGGTTCGATACTACTCTCCTGGAAGTAAATAATGCGAGCGATCGTTTTCATAACCTATTGTTTCATTTCATTTTCATTTATTCAATTCCTTCTATTAGCTCACACTCTCCCTATATATATCTTGTTCAAATTTTCAATCGTTCATAAAATACTTTTTTATTCATCCACTCAAGTTGAAATACATTTTTTTTGAACTTGTAGTGGATGACACTGGATGTTGATACAGTTTTTTCCAATATTAATTCAGTAATTAAATTTAATGAATTAATTTTTTTTTTTAGATTTAAGTTGTATGTATCTACCAATAGATGGCACCTGATAAATTTAAAAAAAATGAATGAAAATTATTTATTAAGGACTTTCTGCAATATAGTGAAAAAAAAAGTAGGAATTGACTTTAAATTTTTTTTTTTATATTACTTGTTTTTGAATAGGATGAGGCGGGGGTAAAAAATACATGTTTGATGCTGTAATAAACGAAAAAATATGCTTTGCACCGATTTAAACAGCGCTCAACTATTTACACTAATACAGGACGTCTTGTTCTTAAATGAGTGAAATCAGGGCCGGATTTTCCTATAGGCTAAATAGGCTTCAGCCTAGGGCCTCAAGATCAAGAGGGGCCTACATTCAAATAGTTAGCAAAATTAGAATTACACAATTCTAAAAACAGTAAATACTAAAACACTGAATTGAAAATAAGGAGAAATTCTACACATATGACTAATAAACAAACATAAAAATGTATTGGTTAACATAAACGCGTTCGGCTCATTGGGTCTGTTCGTTTGTATATACTAGATTGCAACAAATTTAATATGATATACAATTTGATATTTTCTTTTTTTGTGATCTGGATTTTGTTTGAATAAAGTTCCATTTTTGGTTTAGTTTAAAACTTAAAATTCGTAATAATTCATACTTAAACTTTAAATGCGAATTATTATGAAATAAATTTATTTGAATTGAATTTGCTTTAATCTTCAATGTATTGGATATATTTAATTTAATTTGATAGAAAATATGATAATTTTTATTGCCTATTTTATTTTTGTAGTCAAAGATTTTTATTATTTGAATTTTGTTTCTTTGTAAATGTTGTGTGCTCTGTTTGATTAGTTATTGTTACAAGTACTATATAGGGTGCTGAGAATAAATGTTCAAATAAGTGTTCACGATTTTTATTTATTATCCGTGCCACATCTTTTATAAAGATTGGTACCAACCACAACATGATTCATTTAACATATTGATATATATCACAGTAATGATATATTTTATTATCTCACATGCAATTTACAAACTTAAAAATGGGAGGTGAAAGGGCCTCATAAGTGGAATAGCCTAGGGCCTCTTTTCATCTAAATCCGGCCCTGAGTGAAGTGAACTAAATGTCAAAGATAAGAAACGAGTTAACTGGTTAATGTCAACAATGGCTACTGAAATTGCCCACCATGATTCAACCTCGCACACCAAAAAATTATTGAAAACGAATACAATTCGACGTTATGATAAAATCCACGAATAATCGAAATTGAAAATCCATCAATACAAAGAAAATTGAAACTCAATGCATGCAAAATAAATAAAAAAGAAAATAAAAAAATTATGCTCTGATGTTTCAAATGACGTAATACAGGGTAAAAATGGATGTATTTAAAAAATGTGCTAAGATCAGGAAATCAGCAAAAAAATCAGTAAATAACTGCATCTTTAATCATAATTCTGGATACGATAAGGTTTAATATAGCTTATAGAGTTGAGTTTTTCACATTCCGGGACAATAAATAAATAAAAATGGAAAATAAAACAAAAACTGATGATGAGTTAATAAACCCTGATCTTCTTTTTCAAATGCTTCACGTCGTAAGTTTCTGTCCGTTGCAGTATGAACAAAAAATTTGTTTTTTCAAAATAGATCAAAACTTTTCGACTCCCTTGTATTTCTGATTGCGTGGATAACTGTATAACAAGAAACGTTTTCAAATTTTTGAATATCTTTCAGAAAACCCAATTCTGTTTATGCGAATAATTTTTTCTATTATAGATACAGATAATTATAAAATACTCATAGGGAAAATTGAGCTAACTAAAATGATTTAAATATTTTAAATGAACGGGAAAACATTATTTTATGTAAAATAAAAAAATATCTAACACCAAAAGCTAAATACAAGTAAAATGTTTTTCGAATAATGAAATACTAGAAGAAAATGAATAAAGAGAATACTTAAAAAGAAATTCAGAATTTTAATTTATGTTTTTATACTCATAATTAAAGTGTCAGAAATTTGCTTTTTTTAGCTATTCTGTTACAATTGCAAATAATTTGAGACGTAATCAACAATTAGATTACACTAAAAGTAGCTACCAGTATCACAGCTATGGGGCCTGATGGCCAATTGTCTAGCGCTGTGGCGCTCGGTACCACAAGTTTCGGTTTCGAGTCTCGGAGGTGCCATGGATATTTGTAGGGGTTCAGAATCCACTTTCAATGGTAGGTCCTGGTCTAACATTATCGTAGAGCGTTGTGGGGGTAGTATGACTCGCGTCCGTAGCCTATCTTCAAAGCTTCACGTGCCCCCTGGGTAGTGCTAAATGAGTAACAGCCTTGCAGCCCTTACTTATGGCATAAAAATAACTGTCTCTGTATTGCTAGCTGCATTAGAAAAAAAAAACCATCACGGCTGTTGTTTGGAACGTACCAATAAAATTTTAATTACTGATCTTTTCATAGAAATTTTATAGTTGACTAAATAACGACTTATTTGCACACTTCAAAATATATTTTAAAAATCGTAAATCTTAAGTGAATAAGGTTCTAACTACACTGCATAAAACAACTAGAGAATTTTGGGAGCTGGAAACAATATTATAATAGACTCTCTTCAAACAAACATGAAATAAAAGAGGTTGAAAAGAAAAAATTGTAATTGCAACAAACTTGGAACTACACAAATTTTAAAGGACTTAGAACATTTCGAATCTTAGACAAGGAGTAAAATTTGACCTATAACATTCTTTATTAGTTAAATGGATAAACATTTAAGGCTTCGTAACAAGGAATATGTCCCAATAATACTGCCGAATCGATAGCCATTGACGGTTTAAAAGCGCCCCTTGAAGCTGAAGGTTTCAGAGTGCTTGAAAGTGTTAACTAACTACTAACTAGGAAATTGGCATTTGGAAATTAGAAAATTTTGGTTTTTAGAAAAATTTGATTTGTCACAACACAAAATGAGGATTGATATCTGTACAGCTACATGCAACAGAGTTTCGTTACAAACTGTTCGAAACCTAATACAATATATCTTTATATACACTATTGGCCATTAAAATTACTACACCTGGACGAAATGATATTTATTGGACAAATATATTATACTAGAAATAACAATGATTGAATTTTCAAGAAATTTGGGTGCATAGATCTTGAGAAATCAGTGCCCAGAACAACCACCTCTGGCACTAATAACAGCACTTAACGTCTGGGCATTGAGTCAAACAGAGATTGGATGGCATGTATAGGTACAGATGCTCATGCAGCTTCAACACGATGGTACAGCTCATCAACCGTAGTGACTGGCTTATGGTGACGAGCCAGTTGCTCGGCAGCCATGGACCAGACGTTTTCTATAGGCGAGAGATCTGGTGAAAGTGCAGGCCAGGGCAACAGTAGAACATTTTCCGTATCAAGGAAGGTCCATACGATACCGGCAACATGCGGTCGTGCATTATCCTGCTGAAACGTAAAATTTCGCAGGGCTCGAATAAAGGATAGAGCCACGGGTCGTAACACACCAGAAATATAACGTGCACTGTTCAAAGTGCCGTTAATGCGAACAACAGGTGATCGAGACGTGTATCCAATAGCACCCCATACCATCACGCCAGATGATGGGCCAGTACGACGACGACGAATGCACGCTATCAATGTGCATTCACCACGATACCACCAAACACGGATGCGACCATCTTGATGCTGTAAACAGAACATCATCTGAAAAAATGATGTCTCGCCATTCGCCAAATGATGAATCGCCATTGTCATTCCTATGTTGGTCGTTGATCAACCATTGAAGACGCTCCTGTTTGTGAGGCAGAGCCAAGGAAAGCCGCAGCCATGGTCTCCGAGTTGAGAGTCCATGCTGCTGCAAGCGTCGTCGAACTGTCCGTGCAGACACTTATTGTCTTGCAAACGACCCCAATTCTTGACTCAGGGCTCGTGACGTGGCTGCACTATCCATTAAGGAAATTCGGGTAACATGCCTGTGTTGTTGGCTGCTAGTGATGGGGGGCTGTTGAGATCCCGCACGGCGTTCCGTTTTACCGTCCTGAACCCATCGATTCCCTATTCTGCTACCAGTAATTGGGTCTCGACCGACGCGAGCAGCAATACTGCAATACGATAAACCGCAATCCCGGTACGCTACAATTTGATCTTTATCAAAGTCAGAAACGTGCTAGTACGCATTTTTGCTTCTTACACGAGGCATCATAACAACTTTTCACCAAGCAACAATGTTCAAATGAAATTTGTGTATGAGAAACAGGTTGAACAATTTCCTCATTTAAACACATTGTAGATGTTGCTACCGGCATCTGCTTTGTCTGAATGCGCTGAAAAGCTAATTTTTTGCATATCACAGCACCCTCTTCCTTTCGTTTAAATTTCACGTCTGTAGCATGTCGCCTTCTTGGTGTAGCAATTTTAATGACCAGTAGTGTATATAATTCTTCTGTACATTTGTTTTTCACTGGACTTCTCCTAAACGACAGGTCCGATTTTGATGAAATTTTTTGTGTGTGTTTGAGGGAGTCCCTGGATGGCTTAGATTCTTAATTGGACCCGGCAGGTGGCGATGCGTTCAGATTCCAGGATTTTTTTTCAGAGCAGGACAATGTCTGCCGGGCCCTCTAATTGTATTATATATTCATAGATTTATGGTTCGTTGCTCTCAGAACGAGAGCATATCATTTGAGGAAATGAAGAATGCTCCTCTTTGTGTGTAAGTCCCGCTTTAATGACAATAGGTGGCTTGTAATATACGGAAATCATCCTGTATTTTCGAAATGGCCCGGCCTAACGATGACCATCCTTCATGGATTATGGACGTCACAGTAATAGAAAACTGAAATCATCAGGCTGGTTAATGTCTGTCATGTTGTAGAAATCGGAGAAGAATTATTTTCTATGAGCGATGATGCCAGGGTCCATCGCGCTCGTCTTGATTTCATCTTAGATGGAGAATGATGGAGCAGCATATTCCCCAGATATGTGTGAGGCATTCTAATGATGAGAAGGCTTGCTAGTTGAGCCCCCTCCCCCCAAATAATTCAGTATCTGGAAAGTTTTCCACAGGAGTGGGAGATAACATCCCAATCACTCCTTTGTAATATCATGGATAACGCTCTTCGCAGATGTATGAAATTACTTTCGGTCAAAAGAAAGCATATCTTTAATCGAAATTCTTTTTTGTTTGTAAGAAGAAATGATGCATCGGAACCCACATCAGAAACCTCATCATCGGAATCTTCAGAGGACAGCTCAGCATCTATATGCGTATAAGTCAATGTTTAATAATAATAATTCTGAGTAATATAAAGCTAAACTAATTTCTAGAAAAAAACTTCCAAAAATTTTAACATAATTTATCTTTTGTAGCAGTTTGTTTATAACTATCAATTACGCAATCATCATCAAAATCCAATTCCCAGAATCAATCAGAGCAATTCACAAGTTTTTATTTGATTTGATATATGGTAATTGCGGCTTTTTTATCCACAAATAAATTAAATTAACAGTAATAATATTTATCTTAATTTATTTCAGTTAATATTTCTATTCAATGTAATAACTATAAAAAAAATCCAATCTCTCCAATCCATTGTTGACGTGAGTAGTTATAGTCATCATTTTAAATAAATCCAAAGATTGGATACAGATTGTACAAGAATTTTTTAGCGTCTACACCGACTGTCTTGTAGACAGTTTATGAATTTTTTCCTCGTTTGATAAACTACTAATTCCGAAAATCCTTGCAGAAAGTAAGTATCGTTCACTTTTTTGTTTGTTAAACATAGTTTATGCAGAGTACGCTAAAAATGGTAAAAAAGAACTTGTTTATAAAAAGTTATGTTTATTTATTTATTGCATTATATATATATAGATTAAAGTTTAAAGTGAAACATATTTCTTATTCCTTTATTTAATAATTGCATATCATCTGAATTATTCTTAATGATATGAACCTTTTTTTTTTATTGTACGCTGGCGTTCAGGAGAAATTATTTCCTTAAGGGTTTGTGTTTTTTCTTCTTGTAATTTACCTATTTATAACAGGATAAAATTTTGGAATCACGAGGAATAAAATTCACAATCAAAGCAAAAACAAGTAATATAAAAAAAAACAACTTTGAAGTCAACTCCTACTTTTTTTCCCTCTATTGCAGAAAAGTCCTTTATAAATAATTCTCATTCATTTTTTCAAGTTTATCTGGCGCCATCTATTGGTAGATACATGCAACTTAAATCTACATGCAAGATACATGCAACTAAAATTAATGAATTCAATTTAATGAATGAATTAATATTTGAAAAGACTGTATTAACATCCAGTGTCATTTACTGCAGGTTCAAAAAAAATGTATTTGAACTGGAGTGGATGAATAAAAAGTATTTTATGAACGATTGAAAATTTGTGCAAGATATATATGTAGAGAGTGTGAGCTAATAGAAGGAATTGAAAAAAATTAACATTATCAATAATGCTTTCCTTGTACATTTATGATGTTGTGTAAATGATTAATATTTTATAAAAATAATTGAATTTATAAAATTTTAAAACTGAAATTTCATCTGAATTGGGTGACAGACTAGTGCATTGATTACATGACATCGAAAATTATAGGATGAATTAACAATATGTGTATTAAATGAATTTAGCTGGTTTCCTTTATTCATTAATTAATCACTTTAGGAATACACGTGGGCTGTTTCTTCTGGTTTCATATATCGACGACACCCTTTTTTAAGCAGTCTTTATTAACAACCGAAACGGCGGTTTAAGGAGGGTACATGTATTAAAAATAATTTAGCTGATTTCATTTATTCATTAATTAATCAATTTAGGAATACACGCGGGCTGTTTCTGTTTAATTTATACATTGACGACACTCTTTTTTAAGCAGTCTTTATTAATAATCAAAGCGGTGGTTTTAGAGAGTGTTAATCATTTCTTTTCAATGCACATTTTATTAAAAAAAATTTTCTTTAAATCTTTGGAAAGCATACGGGAATAGTTGATAAAACTTTTAGTATTCTTGTTGCGTAAGTAAAATTGATCCGCCATAAAATAATTTCAAAAATTGTTTATCATAGAGCACGTTAGGCAGATGTCAGAGCTTTTTCTGATTGATTGAAGTTACACTTTCTTAAACCTTCTTCTTCTACATTGGCCTTGGCTTTGATAACGTAGGCGTCTGGTTTGAATCCTGGAGATAGCATGGGCATTTGTGAGTGGTTCGGAATCCACGTTAAACTGTAGGTCCTCCTTAAACTGGTCTAATTAGTCTAAAGTGTACAAAAAATAACCGTAGAGTGACAAATCAAACCATCTTCAATGGCACAACAGCCCCATGGTAGGCCAAGGTTGTCTGCCTACTGGCGAATATCGAGACAGGAAATGTTTACGTTTTACGGGGTAGGGTTGTCAGCGCGACTTCCAACGCTCCACAGTCACATTAGACCGGGACCTATGGTTTAAGGTTGTTCCGGAACCACTACAAACACCCATGCCACAGTTGGGAGTCGAACCCGAAACCTTTGGCACCTTAAATCTTCTTCTTTAGTTGAGCTGCGGCCTGGTGGCCAATTGGCTATCGCTCTGTCCTTTGATACCACAAACTTCAGATTCAAATCCTGGCGGTAGCATTGACGTTTGTGAGTGGTTTTGAATCCACGTTAGTTAGAATCCACACGAATTCACGTTATCGGAATCTAGCGTTAGTCACTCGGCCATCAGGCTCCTTTTCTTAAACCGTCTATATTAATTAATGAAGTCCACATATCACTGAAATTAATTCAGTGCAAACACTGAAATGGGCTTCACGCAACAGTAGAATCCCTTGTTTACATATCACAAGTGGCTCTTAATTTTAGTAGATTGCCCTGAGACAAAAATTATTTGCATGTTTCATTAACACAGACATACAATTTCATCAGCATAGTGTTCTATTTTCTAAAACTTATCTCTTAATTTTAATAGATTGTCGAGAGATAAAAATTATTGTGAAACCTGTGACACCGGGCTTTAGTCACTCGACCATCAGGCTCTCTTTCTTTAACCGATTTTACTAATTACTAAAGTGGGATTTAGTGGTTTGGTTTGTGGCTCTATGGTTATCTTGAGCACACGAGGACTAAACAGACTACGTCCCAGTCTGTTTAGCCGCTGTTTAAAGTGGATTCCGAACCACTCACAAACATCCATGCTATCACCAGGATTCTAACCTGAAGCCTGTGGTACCAATAGCCATAGCGCTACCCACTTGCCACCAGACAGCATGGGGTTTGGTGAGCTCCACATATCACTGATGTTAATTCAGTGCAAAACATTGAAATGTTTACATATAGTAGGTGGCTCTTAATTTTATTAGATTGCTTTGAGACAAATTATTTGCATGTTTCATTAACGGAGATGTACAATTTCATCAGCATGGTGTTCTATTTTCTGAAATTTAACTCTGCCTCCCATAATGAAAAGTAAGCATTTTACATTCAACATAATTGTTTTACAAGGTACTATCACTCACATTTAGGTGAAAATAGAATTTCGCTGATAACAGAAAGTAGCTGAAATGTCACTGATCGCGTGCTTCTTCGACCTTCGGATGTTATCGCGTTCGAAGTTCATTACGTTCCAATTCGGAATAGTCAGAAGACATCCTCCTATAGTTGTTTATTTAATTGCTTCGAATCAATCAGCAATATCTTCCTAAACGCCCTCGCCTGCATTTTCCCGTCATTTGTTTAAAAGGAAAAAAAAAATTATTCTCTCGGCAGCTTAATAATTGCTCTCAGCTGCAGCGGACTGTGATTATTTTTTTTTCCCGCCACATTTATTTTAATTTTCTTGCTTTTTCATTCTATTTATTTCATTCACCGTGGCTTCTCTATTTGTGTCGTTATGTGTCGTTTTGGTTGTGATCGTTTTGATGGTGCTCGGACTGATATATTGGCTTTCGACAGAAATGCCGTCTCCCCAAAACATATACAGAACTTTAGGACGAGACGTAAGGTGAGTACAGTGTTTTTTCCCTATTAATTTGCATCATAACAGAGAATATTTATTTTTGCATGATGTCATATCAATAATGCATAAAAAAAAATTCTTTTCTATGTTTTACTTACATATGCAGTAAACTAAACACTTCTGTCGTGTAGGCGGCCTGATGGCCAATTGGCTAGTGCTCTGGTCTTTGGTACTACAAGTTTCAGGTTCAAATTCTGGCGCTGGTAGGGATGTTTGAGAATGGTTCGGAATCTACGATAAACTGTAGATCCCGCTCTGTTTAACCCTTGTGTGCGCAAGATGACCGAAGAGCGATAAACCAAACCAATCTGTCCTATAGCAATTTATTTATTTTTGAACGGGGATTTGCTTATAGAAATTTATAACTGTGAATTGCATTTCCAATTCAATAAGTAAATGAGATACTTATTTACAGGCAAATAAAAATGAAGGAAATTTTTTAAAAAATAAATAAACAAGTTTAATGACAGTACATTTTTTTTATTGAATATAATTTACTTTTCCTGTATGTCTCTGAAGAAGACAATTCAAACTTAAATATATTACTAAACATGGCAAAAAAAGAAGGATCTGCCTGACTCGTGGCAACGTGTGCACGCTGAGGTTCAATACGCTGGCGGCATTGTTGTAAACACTGTTTCAAAAAACAAGTAGACTCGGTGGCGTTTGGGATATTTAGCATCTTGCCTCGTGAGTCAGACTATTGGGTGGGAATTTTCTGGGTTTCTCCCATACGATACGTAAATTCGGGGTAGTTCCCCCTAAAAAGACCTCCCGGAAGGTACTGCCCTCCTTCTTCAGCTACACGGGGTGAAAGTCAGACTTCTATCTACGGGAACTGCATCAAAAACAGAATCTGCACCGCTGTTCCCATGAGGGATACAACAATAACAAAAGTATGACTTTGGCAAAGGAATTAGAACGGATAGAAAGATTACCAATGTTACTACTTGAATATAAGTGTTTAATTGAATAGTCATTAAACAAAATGAGAATAGAAAAAATTAAAAGAGTTTACAAAAAATAATAATAATACCAATAAATAAAAATTAAAGCTTACGTGACGAGCTTTTAGGAGGCTTTGAACTTTTGCTTGAAATTGGTTGTAAGTTAAGCAAAGAGTAAAAATTTATTGGATGGAAAGTTAAACCAATTTGCCTATATGGTCTTATTTAATGCAATAGTGTGTCATGAAACCAGTTGGATTTTTTAAAAAACTTATTTACAATAGCCATTCAGTAACTTAGTAATAATAGTTATCATTAATTTTAGTAATAATATTCCTTAAATTCTATTTTATGCTTTAATTATAAAATAATTTCCTGCTAAGTAATTTTATTTGTAATTAGTAATTTAACAATTGAAAATTATTTTTAGGTTTTCTAATATAAATAATTACAATATGCACAGCTTTAAAACTAATTCATACTCTTATTGTAGATTAACACGTAGATCCTTGGCCCCGTAGCGGCCACTAGCTCCTTCACTGTAAAATGTTGAAACATAGCGGTGGTCTCCTGCCCTTTGAGTTAATAAGAAAAATACATAATTAAATGCCCTTTTTTTAAAAAAAGATTTAATAAAATTATAAAATGAAAAATAACAAAAATTTCAAAAGTGTAAATGTTGATGAAATCAGTTGTATGTAAAAAAAAAAATAATAATAAAAATAAAACAGAAGCGAACATTTTTTCATCTAGGCAGTTGTAAGGAACTAACTAATTTCTACTTTATTTTTTATTGACATTTAAGGTTAAATTAAAAAAGACGCATTATTTTGTTATAATTTCTAACTGTAAGATTTGTCAAAATTTTGTTCATTAATTATTTTTATGCGCATAATAAAATTTCCAGTTTGTCAAAAAATTATTTTTTTTTAGAAAAACAACGCAATTTTAATTCATAAAATCTTCATATCATAATTTTAATTTAAGAAAAAATTCTTTGAATAATTGTAATCTTCTGATAGATAATAATTATATTTATCTTTCGCTCGTATTTAAGAGAATATGACTTAGTATTTTTTCTCATTTTTAATGCTCCGTTTACTAATTGTCATTTTCTGTATTATTAGAGAGAAAAACATTCTCACATATATCTACTATATATTGAACAAAATTTCTATTATACAGTTTATTATGCATAAATAACTTTAGTACTCCAACTGTACTTGAATTTGGTGCTATATATTATTATTATGCCAAAAAATATTCTCATAAGCAAATCAAGACTTCATATTTATACTTTACGTAGAATATTAAATTCAGATTTATTCGATAGTAATACTGTAGTTAGTTTGATACTAAAAATATTAGTACACTAAATTTATTATGCTTTATGAGGTGAAATTTACTAAGCATATATATTTCATTATTGGAACTTTAGAATTAATATTAAATGTAGTTAAATAAAGGAAACTTTTTTATTTCTAATGGCAGGGTACAATAAGCAATAAAATAAAAAGAACACAAGTAATATATAAACAAAAACGAGAAACGAAGGAACTCACATAGTGACATGTTTAGCCCATTAGGGCCCCAGCCTCCCAGTAACGATCCTACACAGTAGAGGAAACAAGTGCAGGGCAGACAAGAATGTGGGATGAATCCATGTCCTCTCCAAAGCTGCATAGCATGCATTTTGGGCTTGCAAATATTCTCATTCGGACAAGATGATTGGCCAAACAATCATAGCCCGTCAGGAGTCTGAAAAGGGCAACTTGCTTTAAACCTGGGATGATCAGGGATGTTTAGAATAAAAGAAGCTATTTGATAGAATATTTTTAATGCAAAAAAGTATACCGGAGAAAATTTCATGATTCGTTGGTGATTATTATACGTGGAATTCTTTCAAGAATATTGACAACCGCTTATATCGCTCGATTTCTTTGAATCGGAACAAACTCGTGATACAATGGTTTCCATATAAAATAATGTACTACTATCTTTAATATTTTTACTGTCTCTTCGTTTTACAGCCATCTTTGTTTTATACACAACAAATGGCCCCGCTGTTATTCTATTGTAGAATTTTCCATTACACCTTACAAATATTAAAATTTAGAATGTTCGATTACGTATTGCAATTGTTAAGCATTAGAATGTTCCATTAAGCCTTGCAAATGTTGAGCTTTAGAATGTTCCATTAAGAATGTTGCTGTTCCTTCTATTCATTAAATCCTTCAGTGAAATTTCTAGCAGGAATTTCCTACTTCTTTTATCTTTCACGTTGCTGATAAAATTCTGCTTATTTGACGAGAAAAGTGCGTTTTCTGTTACTAAATGGGAAAATATTTCCAAGCGAAATCAAAATTATTAAATGAACAAAAGGTGAAGGACTATTATTTGGAAAGATACTGTTATGGCATTTTTTTATATGTTTGGATAGTGCTTTATTGCAGGTCAAAAATTATCAAGGAGATTTTTATTAAAATCTCTGTAAATTATTGAATATGTTTAGTTTTCTAAAAACTGCTGCAAGAAAAAAATTGAAAAAAATAAATTATCCTGCTTTACAAATGAAATTCTCCTTACCCTACCAAAAAATTATTTTCTCATAAATCCTTCAGTATAGGCTTAGGAGTAGTTTCAACATCAAACCTAATTCCGATGTACTGAATAAGTTTTATTATTTAGCTCAATAATTCTTTATTGAAAAAGGATAAAATAGGTATTTAAGTGACAGATATTTATACATGTGTATTTATCAAAATAAATTTAGCAAATAAAAATTTACAATACATGAGATCACCATTCTTTAGTTGAGTTTGACAAAAAAAATTTAATTAATTTATAAAACTCCTGCGGTTTGAAATTCTCTTACTGAAACTTTCACCAAAATTTACAGCCAAAATTATTTCTTCTAGTCATTTATTATATTCTTTATGATCTAAAAATTTAGAAACTAGCGATAATTATTGCATCTAACAGCAGAAGGACTGTCTCCAAAATGCTTCTGTATTATAATCTATATTCTAATTTTTTTTATAGCACATTTAAATTGCAAAGCTACAAAATTCATATTTAATCTAGTGTTCAAAGTTTCTACAGAGTTTTGAGTATGTTGTTTAAATACTTGCCGATTAATCACTATAATTACGTAGAAATAATTAACCCTGACTACAATATATTATTAATATTATTATTACTTTTATCGATAGTTTTTAATATAAATAGTTCTACAACGGATTAATTTTTTCCCATTACAATAAACTTGTAGTATAGTTCTTTGTATAAACCAAGAATTTTTAGAATCTTTTGTAATTCTAAATGGTGGAGATCGGCCTATATACGGACCCGCTAACCTCGCAAAATACGAAGGCACTTTTCCATTAGTAGGGCGCAAGCTCGCCAAATATCTAATCATCGGCAATAATAATATAAATTAACTCGCCACATATCATTCACTTTAGCACGTTTTTATTATATTAGTTTATATTTATTGAATTTATGAAAAAAATTGAAATAATCATTTCAATAACAAATTAATTAATAATTTATTATTAGTTAATTATTTATTTTAGTTATTTTATATTTTTGCTTATTTGTTGCGTCGTCTCCATCTGATGTTGGTGAAATGTGCATCCTGACATCGGATAAGTACAAAACCGTACACCAGAAATCATAATAGAATAACGTAAGCAAATAGCACGTAAAAATAACAATAAGAGATGAAAATAACTTTAACCTTTTAACTTATTAATGAATGCAACCTCCATGTAACAAGTAATATAAAATTTTTTTTTTAAGAGTCAATTCCTTTATAACTAATTTTCATTTATTTTATTAAGTTTATCTGGCGCCATCTATTGGTAGATATATGCAACTTAAATCCAAAAAAAAACTAAAATTAATTAATTAAATTTAATTACTGAATTAATATTTGAAAAAACTGTATAAACATCAAGTGTCATCCACTACAAGTTCATAAAAATATATTTGAACTTGAGTGGACGAATAAAGAGGGTTTTATGAACGATTGAAAATTTGAACAAGATATATATAGGGAGAGTGTGAGCTAACAGAAGGAATTGAAAACGAGAAATTGGAAATCGGATTTTTTTTTGTTTAGTTTTCATTTCGGCTTATATACAGGTTTTTAACTTTGGGTCAATTTTTGAAGGAAAAGCGCACTTTCCGCTTATATTCAAAAAATGTCGTAAAAAAAGAGAAAACTAAAACTAAAAATGCATGTGCTAATCTGTGATTATTAAGGACAACTCAGATTAAGCGCGTTGTCTAGTCTGTGTCATGAATCAGCCATTACAATGAAAAACAATACAAGAATAATCACTGGATTTGGAAAGAAGGCGCGGTTGTAGCATGTTTTATCGAGTTTTATCTAATCTTGAAAAACAAATACAAATTAATTACCTTGAGTTTATTTTAGTCAACACCTTTTAGGAAATAGGAAATAGTTCTACAATGCTTAATTACTGCTTTTAGAGACTCAGTTTTTATCACTGATAAGTCATGTACGAGTAGTTTCATAACTTGTAGAATTGGTTGTTTTTCAATGAATATGTGCTGTCTGATAATAATTTTTGATTGCATTAACTGTGTGTTTTATTTGAAATTAAAACTGAATTTACTTAAAAATCTGATTAGGATCGTATTTGTACTTGAAAATTTTTTAAAATGGTAGTTAAGTTCTTAATGGCATTCTGATCATCTTAAAAATGTTAACCAACCAATCCATTTTACGCAGCTATTTATTTCTAGTCCCATTTTGTATTTTTAAATATAGAAATGAATCAATTTCAATGAATATGTGTTGTCAGATAATATTTTTAATTGTAGTAATTGTTTGTTTTATTTGAAAATAAAACTGAATTTACTTAAAAACGTTAGCATCTCATTTGTACTTGAGCATATTTTAAAATGGTAGGTAAGTTCTTTGTGGCATTCTAATCATCATAAAAATTTTAACCAACCAATCCATTTTACGCTGCTATTCATATCTAGTCCTACTTTGTATTTTTAAATATAGAATAGGACTAGATATTTTTAACTTTACGTTTAGGTTTTTCTCATTATCTATTGCTATTTACTCTTTACACACAGATTACATCGAGGTTTGTCACAGAAATCTATTTAAAATTTTCCCGTTTGGTTTTTTAAACATTCACTTTTCATGAAACATTATTTAATTAATTTTAGCGCATTTATTTGAACAGAATTGCTTGCATTGAAATAACAGTTGTGACAAAAGAAAATTTAGGCCAAATTCCGCCGACTTCGTTGCATATTAGTCGACAATTATAAAGTGTTACCAAAGTTCTCACTTATTTTTGATTTCACACAAATACATTTTATTTCACCATGGCTTTTATTGTTATATTGAATTAAATCTTACTGAATTAAACTATATTTCAAATGATCTCTTGATCACTTTTATAATACGCTTAGATCCCGATATGTAACAGCGGGGACAGAGCGCGTGTCAGATGATTCTAGGCTAACTCCTCAACCTCCTCAAAAATCTGTCCTCTTACACGTTGCTATATTTAGTGTTTCTAAATTACATATAGTTTTGAAGTGATGAACATTTCAAACTGTACATGAAAACATAAAACCCCAATCCTGAACTGGCTACCCATATTAATTTTATAACTATTAAAAAAGGGAATAAGTTTAAAATTCGTTTGTTTTAAAATACAATGCCAAACTGAACAATAGCAAAGCACTTAAAACAATCACCACTTGAATTGAGAACTATTTAAGCATTATCGTATTCAAGCTACTACTACTTGCTGGGAGTCACTGCAAATATTTGTTCTAGATAAGAAACGCACCTCAATTTTTATCTCTTGTTATATAAAAGGCGCCATTCGGTACGTGAGGTAAACTATTATTCAAAACAAACGTTGCCAACTGCATAGAATGGAGATTATCAATGTTTTAAATAAACAAGAAATCTGATCTAAGATAATTGGAAGCGAAATACTCCTCTTTTCTGAGACTTGATTAAAAAACAATTGTATAATTTTAAATGTTATTTCCCTGTGCTATTAAAATAATTAAAAAATAATATACACAATCTTATCACACCATGGATTTATTCTCGTGGATTTACGGCTTTTACACAGTCTTGTAGATATCTCTATAAGGCGGTGTATTGTATTCTCATAGATCTCCATAGCGGCCTGATAGCCAAATATCTAGTGTTCTGCCCTGCAGTTCCACAGGCTTCAGGTTCGAATCTTGGCGGTGGCCTGGATGTGTGTGAGTGGTTCGGAATCCATGTTGAATTGTAGGTCCCGGTCTAATTATCCCAAAGTGTGCACAAAATGACCATAGAGTGGCAAACCAAACCATACTAGATATCTATAAGAAGGTGTGATTCTGAAGTAGACAGGATTTCAGAATTTATTCATTGAAATAACCTAATGTGTTGTTATTTTTATACGATGTTTTGATAATCTTTTATGAAAATCCCTGATCATTATTACATCTTATTTTTAATGTGGGCCCATTTGCAGAAAATCTATTACATAGAGCTCATTGAAATTTATACGAATTAGAATAATATAAAAATATTTTAACCCCCCATTTAAAATAAAGGCGTATTAAGTGGATAATTTTATGCAATCCTGTTTTGTGTATCTGTTTGCATGAAATTTTGCTTTTCATTGATAAATTAAGACTCATGTAAACGCCCCCCTCCCCCCCAAAAACATTGCTTTTTATAAAAGTATTTTTTAAAACTCTTTGTTTAATAATAAGAGTCAATTTCCTTGTTTCATTAAAAAATTTAGAAAAACTTAATTTGTTTGACTATTAAATGTTCACATATTTGTTGGTTGTACATATTTTTTAAAACTCTTTGTTTAATTTGACTCATGTAGTCGCGAAAATCAATAATAATAAAAAACATTGCTTTTAATAAGAAGTATTTTTTAAAACTCTTTGTTTAATAATAAGAGTCAATTTCCTTGTTTCATTAAAAAATTTAGAAAAACTTAATTTGTTTGACTATTAAATGTTCACATATTTGTTGGTTGTACATATTTTTTAAAACTCTTTGTTTAATTTGACTCATGTAGTCGCGAAAATCAATAATAATAAAAACATTGCTTTTAATAAGAAGTATTTTTTAAAACTCTTTGTTTAATAATAAGAGTCAATTTCCTTGTTTCATTAAAAAATTTAGAAAAACTTTTGTTTGACTATTAAATAATATTTGTTGGTTGTACATATTTTTTTAAAACTCTTTGTTTAATTTGACTTTAATAAAAAAACATTGCTTTTAATAAGAAGTATTTTTTAAAACTCAATTTGTTTAATAATAAGAGTCAATTTCCTTGTTTCATTAAAAAATTTAGAAAACTTAATTTGTTTGACTATTAAATGTTCACATATTTGTTGGTTGTACATATTTTTTAAAACTCTTTGTTTAATTTGACTCATGTAGTCGCGAAAATCAATAATAATAAAAAAACATTGCTTTTAATAAGAAGTATTTTTAAAACTCTTTGTTTAATAATAAGAGTCAATTTCCTTGTTTCATTAAAAATTTAGAAAAACTTAATTTGTTTGACTATTAAATGTTCACATATTTGTTGGTTGTACATATTTTTAAAACTCTTTGTTTAATTTGACTCATGTAGTCGCGAAAATCAATAATAATAAAAAAACATTGCTTTTAATAAGAAGTATTTTTTAAAACTCTTTGTTTAATAATAAGAGTCAATTTCCTTGTTTCATTAAAAAATTTAGAAAAACTTAATTTGTTTGACTATTAAATGTTCACATATTTGTTGGTTGTACATATTTTTTAAAACTCTTTGTTTAATTTGACTCATGTAGTCGCGAAAATCAATAATAATAAAAAAACATTGCTTTTAATAAGAAGTATTTTTTAAAACTCTTTGTTTAATAATAAGAGTCAATTTCCTTGTTTCATTAAAAAATTTAGAAAAACTTAATTTGTTTGACTATTAAATGTTCACATATTTGTTGGTTGTACATATTTTTTAAAACTCTTTGTTTAATTTGACTCATGTAGTCGCGAAAATCAATAATAATAAAAAAACATTGCTTTTAATAAGAAGTATTTTTTTAAAACTCTTTGTTTAATAATAAGAGTCAATTTCCTTGTTTCATTAAAAAAATTTAGAAAAACTTAATTTGTTTGACTATTAAATGTTCACATATTTGTTGGTTGTACATATTTTTTAAAACTCTTTGTTTAATTTGACTCATGTAGTCGCGAAAATCAATAATAATAAAAAAACATTGCTTTTAATAAGAAGTATTTTTAAAACTCTTTGTTTAATAATAAGAGTCAATTTCCTTGTTTCATTAAAAAATTTAGAAAAACTTAATTTGTTTGACTATTAAATGTTCACATATTTGTTGGTTGTACATATTTTTTAAAACTCTTTGTTTAATTTGACTCACGCAGTCGCGAAAATCAATAATAATAAAAAAACATTGCTTTTAATAAGAAGTATTTTTTAAAACTCTTTGTTTAATAATAAGAGTCAATTTCCTTGTTTCATTAAAAAATTTAGAAAAACTTAATTTGTTTGACTATTAAATGTTCACATATTTGTTGGTTGTACATATTTTTAAAACTCTTTGTTTAATTTGACTCATTAGTTTTAATAAGAAGTATTTTTTAAAACTCTTTGTTTAATAAGAGTCAAAATCAATAATAATAAAAAAAACATTAAAAAATTTAATAAAATAATAAGAGTCAATTTCCTTGTTTCATTAAAAAATTTAGAAATACTTAATTTGTTTGACTATTAAATGTTCACATATTTGTTGGTTGTACATATTTTTTAAAACTCTTTGTTTAATTTGACTCACGCAGTCGCGAAAATCAATTATAAAAAAAAAAAAAAAAAAAACATTGCTTTTAATAAGAAGTATTCTTTTAAATTCTCTGTTTAATAATAAGAGAGAATTTCCACATTTCATTAAAAAAATTCACAAATATTTAATTTGTTTGAAATTCGGAAAGTATATTTACTATGTTTCCTGAGTATTAAAAAGCTATTAAAGCGATATGCATGCAGGTAGCAAAGATTTATTTTTCAGTCTAATATTAATTGTTTTATTCAAATCTCACATTTAAATGAGAATTGTTTACTCAAGGTCTTTTATTAAAATTCGGGAGGAACAATTTCCCAAGCAGTTACTTTCACATTTATGCACTGAATGCATTATTGTGAAAGTAGGAATAGGGATGGAAAATTTTAAAGACTATTCATAATTTTTAATTAATTTAACATATTTTAAAATGTGTCAAGGGGGCACAGTACCTTGTCAACTTAAAAAAATCATTTCGGAAAAATCTAGAATCCTGTATCCTTTGTACCAAATGCATCGCCAGGATGCCAAATCGTCAAGTAAGCATAGCATTGAATGCATCAGGTAGTTTTCGCTGTAAAATGATATTTCGCCAAAATCTTTCATTGGGATGCCAAATCGCCAAGTAAATAAACAAAATGGTTGCCGAAGTTCGGTGTCATTGTAAAACTCTATTTCTCCAAAATTTATCGCCAAACATTGCTATTAAGCCAATATTACAATAGTACACAAACAGCTATTAAGCAATGCTATTACATCAAAGTTTATTCCTGAAAGTACTTTTAAGCCAAAGCCTATCGCTTTAACGCCAAATATTATCAGCATCCTGCCAAAATTTTAATCCTTAAAATGCTTTATCGCCAAACTTTTTTATTAAGCGAATTTTGTTTTTTAAATTGCGTTTATGCCAAAAGTTAATGCTTTATAGCCAAATTTTTATCACTAAAAAAATGTAAAATTTTTTAAATTAATTAATTTAAAAAAAAATTTAATATTAAAAATAACAACAAGAAACGCAGAAATCAAAAGCGAACCTTTAATGTATATTTTAAACTTTCAACTTTATTTTCTCGTTTTCTGATTTTCCCACTTTCCAGCAAGATTATTAAAAATAATTATGACTGTCGAGTTTTAAAAATTTATATGAATGTTCTATTTATTTACCTTTATTCAGTTTTCTTACCTGTCTTTTTATCTTTTTTCTGAATCCCTGTTTTGTTAATAGAACCAATAACCAATTTAAATTTTTTTAATCTGTTTTTATTAAAGAAAATAAATAAATAAACATTAGATTTCTTTAAAATTTCAAATATTCAGCGTTTTTAAATGTTAAATTTCAATTATAAAATATTCAACGTTTTTAAACATCAAATTTCAAATATTATCAAATATTTCACGTTTGCTGAAAAATGAACGGCAAGTTAATAGTGAAACTTTCTAAAATTCCTGTTTTCAACTCGTAACAGTAATTCATTTTATAAACAGGCGTTTGCATTGAAATTCAAAGATATCAGATCTTATCTAAAATATCGATGAGTAGAAAAAGAAATTAATGTCATGTATTTATAAATAGCAGATACAGGAAGACAGGAGCGTGTATCGATGTCAAGAGATAGAAGCAATCTTTCCTCCATTCACTGATAAGCGAATCGTTATCGCGCCATTGTCCTACATACTCTGTCCCTATCTAATAACACTTCGATAAAGAGTATTCCAATTTTCGGGCACATTCGTGTCTTTTTACTACTGGTTATTTATTTTGTACACGAAGATATCTGGAAAAGCAGCGTTCTCAACCAAAAAAAGGAAGCATCAAAAATTTACTCATCATCACAATTTTGAAAAAAAAAAAAAAAAAAAAGATAGAAAATAATTACTTTACGTTCATTTTAATAGAAAAATTAATAAAGGAAAAGAGCTTTTGCATTTTTCTAATTTTTACTCTAAAAATAGCGTCGTATATTTTCAATACCTCTGTATATTAGGATTTTAACATGTTAATCCAAAGACAGGGCCGAGTGATTGGCGCTCGGTGCCATAGGCTTCGGATTCAAGTCCTGGCTCTAGCGTGGATGTATGTAGTGATTCGGAATCCTTTTTAAACTATAAGTCCCGGGCTTAACATGATTGCAGGCCTGATGATGCAGGGCTGATATGATTGCAGGGCTGACAAACATACCCCGTAAAAAGAAAATGCTTCGTAATCTACCAGTAAGCAGATTGTGTTGGCCCATCATGGGATTCTTGAGTCATTGAAGAAGAAACATAGAAAATAAACAAATACAGAAACAAAGAAAAAATTAATTTGAAATAATTTAAAAAATAGTCTAAAAATTGTTTAAAATATATTCCTTTTATCAGTTCAAATACGAAAAAAAAAAGTTCCATTACTATTGTAAGTTGATATTATGCAATAGATTTGCAGAGATAGAAAATCATACATTTTTTTAAAATTAATTCTGTTTTATAAATTGGTATCATTACATATAAATAAATTAATATTGATTAGCGTAAGAAATTATGTACTCAATGAAATAAAGGAAGAAAAAATTATTGTATTTAGATATTAGTAGTTTATCACCAGAAAGTTGCATTTTCAGTAACAGGTTACATAATAATAAAAATTTATTGCATTTAATATTGCATTAAAATATTAATGCCATATCAAAGAAAATAATTTAAGACTCTACTGATGGCTATGGTTTCACATAATGCCGTTATGCATATATTTAACTTGAATTATGATAGATTGTCTATATTAGCCTAAAATTAAGCAAACAAATATATTTAAATTCTCGAAAATAAGATTCAAGACTATTAAAATTCTTGAAATAATTCTAGAATTTAAATAATTTTTTCGTTTAATTTTTATGCTCTTTTTTAAAAAGAAAACGATTAACAAATCACGCATGAATTTAAGCAGAATGCATTATTCTATTAACAAAATTATTTTTTTTAAATGAAGATAGTTTATTTAAACTGAAATATTCTTCAAAATATTATTCATTTGCATGGCATGTGTAAGAAACAAGAAATACAACAACTCGGTATGAATCTTTCAAGGGCTATCTAGGGCTCAAGCTTTATATAACGGGGTTTTAAAATGCAAATTATTTTTAATTTGAAAGAAAAAAAAAATTCATTTTCCAACCCTAACTTACAAATGAAGAAAGGAAAAAAAAAAAAAAAAAAAATTTACTGAAAATATTCGTAGCACATTCTCTATTTCAAATTTTGTGCAAATTGGAGACTTTTTAATGGAATAAATGCTTCAGATAATATGCTTAAGATAATATGAGCAATATCAGGTCTGGTGACAGGCAGGAACGAATGAGGTGTGAACCAGCGCCGGATTTTCCTACAGGCTAACTAGGCTTCAGCCTAGGGCCTCAAGATCAAGAGGGGCCTTCATTCAATTTGTTAGCAAAATTAGAATTACACTATACTAGAAACAGTAAACACTAAAACACTGAATAGAAAATAAGGAGAAATTCTACACAAATGAATAATAAACAAACATAAAAATGTATTTGAATTTTGTTTCTTTGTAAATGTTGTGTGTTATGTTTGAGTAGTTATTGTTACAAGTACTATTTGCTGAGAATAAATGTCCAAATAAGTGTTCTCAACTTTTTTTTTTTTTATTATTATCCGTGCCACATTTTTTATAAAGATTAGCACCCATCATCCAACATATTGATATACATCACAGCAATAATGTATTTTGTTATCTGTCATGTAATTTGCAAACTTAAAAAAGGGAGGTGAAAGGGCTTCATAAGTGGAATAGCCTAGGGCCTCTTCTCATCTAAATCCGGCCCTGGTGTGAACATCATCATTGGGCAACTTGAACTAATTTCTAACAATAAGCGCTGGTGTGCTGTCGTGGGACAACTTATGATGGGCATCGTCAAATGAAATGAAATTAAAGAAGGACTCATTTAAAAAAATAACTCATTTATTGCGAAGATATATGAAACTCCCCTCCTTTCTGGTTTACATAATTAGTTACTGATATAACACCACCACTTAGATATTTAGAAGGGATATTTTTAAAATAGATCTCTAATGTGTATAGTCCCTTTTATAACATAAAAGGCCAGATCCGTTTTATACCAAGCACAATTCCTAATTTAAAGTCATATGTTATATATTATGAACATATTTCTTTTTAAAGTTTCTTGTTACTAAAAAATAAATTAAATTTTGAAATATATGATAACCATATTAAATTATTGTGAATAAAATGTGTCTATTTATGTCTGGTGCTTATTTTAAATAAATGATATATTTATTAACTATACGATCAATTTCTTTTTGATGCTACTTTTTCCTTAAATTTTCAATTATTTTTGTTTTGGGTTTCTGTTTTCTTTTGAAGTTTCAGCAGTCATGCTAAACTGTATCTAGCCCAATCATGTTTCCTTATTAATGATAACGAGTATCCTGAATTAATCGTAAAAATGTAATTAAAAAAACAAAATTGGATAGACAAATTTGGAATTAAAAACTACTTAAATACAGCAACAAATTTACAGATAAAGATTAAAAAATTTTGCATACTTTGCAGTTGGAAAAACACGAATTCTGCAATTCACGTATCGACACAATACAATTTAAAGCAATGAAATAAATATATCTCAAAAGAATACTAACTTGTTTTATTATTAAGAAAGACTGAAATTCTGGCCCTGAATGACCGAGTGTCTAGTGCTCGGTGTCACAGGTTTCGGGTTTAAGTCCCGGCGTTGACATGAATGCTTGTAGTGGCTCGGAATCCACTTTAAGCCGTAGGTCTCGGTCTAATACTCTCGTAGAGCATTGTCTTGAGATTAAGTTAGTTTTGAGCCTTTGTTGTCACTCGCTAAAGTGAAGCTGCATATTACCCTCAGCATTGGACCAGTCGTCTGCGACGGAGTCCTTTGGACCTGGTGTAGGCCTTCCTGCACCAGGGGGATTAGTAACAACAACAACAGACTGAACTTCTAATCTTACGATAAATTTTATCATTGATAAATGAAGGAATCTTAATTATATATGACTAAAAAATAATTATTTTTTTTCTACTCTACTCATATAAACAATTGCATTTTGATCTATTTATTGCTAAAATGTACAAAATCAATAAGTTTTAGAAGTAAATGTGTCAACAACTGATGTGTGGTGTGATGTTTTGTTGTTAACTGATTTTGACGAGCATATTTTTTTTTGTCATACCGTTGATATCCTTTTGCATTGCTTACAGTTTGTGATTTTATTTACAGAGCTGCCTATCTGTACTTTAAGACGCAGGGCTTCATCAGAAAATGCCATCTGATGAATTATTCAGTTGTGCATCTTTTCAAAAAGACACACGAGAAATACAAACACCGGCCTGCTTTCATTTTCCAAGACGAGAAATGGACTTACCAGATGGTAAATATTCTTCTTCTTTACAATCCTACCCTTCATGGCTGCCTTTACAGCACAGTGACGCACAAATCCATTCTCAAGTTTATCCATCACATATTTTTATCAATAAATTCAACTTATATCAACAATGATTCTCTTTCAAATAGTTTCATTGATAACCTATGAATAAAAAAAGTAATAAACCATAATTCAAAATACTGAATTTTGAAAATATTTATATTTTAACACGAAATGCAAGCTGTTCTTTTTTAGATGAAATCAATCTTTATCGTGTGATTTTCAGATATTTTATGTACGAAATAAATTGAATTTGACTTGGATGGAAATGACTTTATATTTGCTATTGCATTTCTTCTCTTTTTTCTTGGCGTCTGATTGTGCAATCCTCCTAAAAACAAAAGCTTTAACTTTATTTAAATCTCCTATTTTACTACAATGTCTCTCTCTACACATAGAAAAGAATTTGGTTATGCATGAAAAATTGCTTATGCAAGATGATAAAATAAAAAATAAAAAAAATTCCTACCCTCGATAGAAAAAAAATCTGACAAATAGATTATGGAAATTGAAATAAATATTAGATTTAAAGTAGTAAAAGCATTAGAAGTAATTAGCAATCATGATTATTCCAATAATTTGATAAGGACATTTTAACTAATAATATTAAGGAAACAAGTGGTATACTTTTTCTATGTCAGATGCCATATTTTTTTCTTAAGGTTTTCTATGGAGGCCTTTAAAAATCATGTAGGCAACTGTTTCACTTCTCCACAGCCATGAATAGAATAATACTCACTACGAAAATAATTGCTTCTTTAAGACCCGTTAGTCAAAGCAGGGTAAGAAGCATAGTAAAGTCTACATGAGAGATGCTTTACCATGGCAAAACTGAATTTTTTCAATATCAGCAATTGGAGTGGAGATTTAATGGTAATCCTTGTAGAGGAATATCACGTGCCTTAAATGACAGTCATTTATGTTTAGTCAAGTCTAGGTTTAACTTATTCGGTGATCTTCGATCTATAGCGATTACTATTGATTGTGACGTCATAAGATCTTACCAAAGATTTCACAAGCAAAGATTTTATTTGATTGACTTTTATATTGAGTTAGATCTCGCTAAGATCTTTTTAACGAGCCCTTGATCTATCCCATAACTTATCTATCTGAATTTATATATATATATATATATAGTGGTTTCAAAACCCACTGTCCCCATATCCTCCCATTCCTAATTATATGGTTCACAATACATTAGAATCTTTCTCTCGTTTTGTCATCACTGGTATTAAGTGCTCTAAACGTCTATCCCGGGCACGTTATCTATTTGCATGTGATGTTTATTTCATTTATGAGCATTCTGGATTCGTCTTGAGTTCCTCTACTTTCTGCAATGCGCTTCCTCGAATTATGCTTTCGCCTTCGTTGCGTATAAGTCGATATTATAAAATTTTACCAAAGATTTTACTTATTTTTGGTTTCCACACCTATACATTTTATTTCATTGTGGCTTTTATTGCTATATTCAATTACATTACAATCCAATGATGCTATATCCAATGAATTCTTGATAATCCCATAACATGGCTGGATCCCGACATGTAATAGCGGAAACTGAGAGCATAGTGTCGTATTCTAGGCCACCCTTCCTCTCCCAGTGATCCTATCATAATTTTTAACTATTCCTCGACACGATATTCATGTTTTCCAAATTATGTATAGTTTGAAATTATTAGCTGTACAAATTGGATCTGTAAACATAACTGTCCAATCTTGTACCAGCTAGCCATACGAACCGATTTCATAGACGTTTTCACATCAAAATGCAGGAAGATGAATATTCAAAAGTGGTTTTTGAAAAGTGCATTTAACATTATTTTTCAAAGTTCTGTACATTTATGTGAGAAAGAACAGTGCATACTGCTTAAAAGAAGCATGGCTGTTTCGGAAATATGCTTTTACAAGAACTGTTTTGGATAATGCCAACCCTCCATTGCAGGTGGACGAGTTGAGCAACAAAGTCGCCAACCACTTCCTGTCCAGAGGGTACGTGAAGGGGGACGAGGTCGCCCTGCTGCTCAACAACTGCCCCGAGTACGTGTGCATATGGCTTGGACTGGCCAAGATCGGCGTGGTCACCGCGCTCATCAACACCAACCTCAAGGGGGACTCCCTGGCACATTCGCTCAACTGCATCGACGTGAAGGCTCTGATCTTCGGAAGGGACTTTTCGGACGGTGAGTTCTCCCACAGGGAATGCTGTTGCTTTGTAATGCTATGAAGTATTCCCCTGTTGTATTACCATTGATTGTCCCCATTTAAGTTCTGCCTTAAAATAAATAATAACTGAATTTAAATCAATTACCTTTGGATACATTCATAAACGGACACATGTCAGATCGAACTATTTTATTAGTTGTCTAGCATGTTTCTTTCGCTGCAGTTTGCTTTTCGTACATCCTGAAAGGAATCAGGTTCTAAGCCTTTTTCAATCATCACAAAAGTTGGTAAAGAACTTAAAAACAGTGTAACAATAGTAGTCATTTCTTAATGAATTCTTTCACAGAAATAATTGAATTGTTTTGTACTTTTAATAGTATACTTTTTCAAATTAAAGTAAAATTCAATACTAGTACATTGTTACAGTGCAAAATTTCTACAGAGATTAACACTTGAGGTTATAATCTGCCAATTAAGTATCATAAATTACAGATTGGGGTTCTCCTTTTGGGGTACATCTGCAGTTAAAATTGAAAAACCAAATATAATCAGGTTTCATATACAAACTGTGTTAGGCAAGGGGTTATAAAACCCGCAATAGAATTTTAATATTAAAATTGCAGATGAGAGATATCGCTTACTTGCTACGAAATTTGCACAAACTAGGCAGTTTGAGTAAGTTTTCTAAAACGTACTTGACAGCATTGAAAGGGCAGAGCTAATATTCAGCCAGCAGTTCTTCGATAGATCGTTGATTTCACTCAATATGCATCCTACTTTAACTGAGCGCGCGTCACTCGCAGAGTCGTTTTACATCGTAAAATGCAATGTCCAAATGCCCAAATTTTCCAGTTATGACTTTTGACTAAACTAGTCAAACAACATTGAACATTATTTATGGAAACGGTACGGCATCAAAAAAGAGTTCCAAAGTGTATCAATAGATGGCTCTATAAGCGGCATAACGAAAGTGAATTCGGCTGCCAGTGATATTTTGAGTCAAAACTACAACGTATTTGGCATGAATTGCACAAGAAACCAACTGTAGTGTTCAATGTGCTTGTGGGTTTCGGTTTTTTTGACGGAAAAAATGACTTGCAAGTCATTCAACAGTTGTGACATGTTAGTTTAAAGCCCCTCCACCACGACAAGGTCAAACCAAATTAGATGGGAATAATCAGTGGAACTTTTTTTTGGAGCTATTTTTTTTATGCCGCACCGTTTCCCCCTTCTTCGAGTATCTTCTGTTCAAATGTGAACTCATTGTCTAGAGTGGTTCCTTTTTTACATTATTTTGTATACGGGATATTAATTATAATCACCCTGTATATATAATATATATATATATATATATATATACATTTGTGGTTATGCTAAAAATACATTTTTTTCCCTCACTTGCAGCTGTGAAGGAGGCGATCCCTTTCTTCACCAACAAGGACACCATGACGTTCTACGGCTTCTCCGAGCGAGGGTCGGATGCCAAGACAGTCGTTCCTTTCCCAGCCAAGTCTCTGAACGCCCTTCTGGAGGAGGCTCCTTCCGAACTCACCAAGAAGGTCAAAATCCATTTCAACGGTAATTCTCGTCTGTTCACTCACTGTTTCCGATTACTCTTGTCAACAAAATTTTATTTCCTCTATTTGTATATACAATTACCATAGTTGAGATTTCCTCATGAGTAAGGTTAACTTTTTTGTTATCGTAATAGAATCAAGTTACCTATAAAAATATGTAAGTTAATCTTTATATAGTATATATAATTATTCCGTACGAGTGTTTGTAACTGAACTCCTCCTAAACGGCTGGACCGATTTGGATGAAACTTTGTGTGTGTGTTTCAGTGGGTCCTTGAATGGTTTAGGTCAGGGGTCAGCAACCTTTTCAGTCGGAAGAGCCAAAAATGACAATTTACAAATTTCAAAATTTTTAAAGAGCCACAAAATTTTTTCTTGCCAACAATAAATAACAGGGGGGCTGAAAGGTTCGTAGGCTGACACATAGATGGTACTACTAGTATTAAATCCATATGATTTTTAGTTAGCTCTAACTTTCAAAAGACACGTGTATAAACTTGATAGCTGTTGCGCTATTAGTATGTGAGATTTAGCATTTTTAATGAAGTTATAGCATTTTTAGTGTTCATCACGTGCAGTCTACTCGGCTGACTGTCGATTGGACTCCGGTGTGAAATGATGGAGCCATGTTTCATCCCTTGTCACATATAGACGCAAAAATTCGGGTTTATTACGATTGAAGAGCTCCAAACACTGCTTAGAATCATCAATTGGTTATTGTTTTGGGTCGATTGTGAGCTGCGCGGCACCCACTTTGAACAGAGCTTTCGCATATCCAAATATTCATTTACGATATGTCCAACACTTTCCTTTGATATCTTTAGGGTCTCAGCTATATCAATCAACTTCTCTTTACGGTTATGAGACATTATTTTGTGGACTTTTTTGATGTTTTCGTCGGTAACAGTATCTTTGGGGCATCCACTGCGTGCATCGTCCTCGGTGCTCATTTCGCCTCGTTTAAATTTAGCAAACCACTCCTCTACGGTTGATTTTTCTGGTGCAAAGTCCGAATAATGTTTATCAAGCCAATCCTTGGCTTCAATAGTATTTTTTTTTCGCCAAAAAAGCAATGCTTTATTAAGACATGAAATTCCTTTTTATCCATTTTTTCAAACTAACTAAAGTTGCTAAACTAAAAATGCTATAACTCACATACTAATAGTGCAACAGCTGTCAAATTTATACACGTGTCCTTTGAAGGTCAGGTTGAAAATCATATGGATTTAATACTAGTAGGGCCGATTTAATAATAATAGCCCACCTGTTAGTACTCGCTTAAATAAAGTTTTTTGATAAAAAAACCATATCTATTTATTCATTATATCATTCTATTTATTCATTATTAGATAATTACTTATTATTTAAGTAAAAAATTAAAACAATTAAACATTTACTTACAACACTAACTTGTACTTCAATAACAAACAATTGAATAAACAAATTCAATGGGAGCGATGGCTTTGCATGGTTATTCAAGTAGAAGATTTAAACTTTACTAAACAATGTAATTTGTACTTAAAATAAAAAATAACAATAACATGCATTTGAGCATACAAATTCAATGGGAGCATTGGCTTTGCATGGTTTTAGAAAGTTTGGATAAATTTGGCTCATAATTTGTTGCTTTAAGTTTCAAACACGACTCTAAATTTTCATTTGTTAGTTGGCTTCTTACTTTACTTTTATTTATATTCATGCAAGAGAACGCTTGCTCGCACGAATGTGTCGATCCGAAGATAGTCAGCATTCCAAATGCCAACTTCTTTACCTCACTGTAGCAATCTGGAAGACTATTCCATGCGACGAATATAAGTGCCTCAACTCGCGGCATTTCTTGTAAAGTTGTCCACTTTTGTTGCGTTACGTACATACATTTCTGGACCTCCAACTCTTCCAACTTGCTTTTCAACTCTGTAAATTTTCCACTCCACAAAGCATAACTTTTTAAATCGATCAATTGCATTTCTAGAGATCCAGTATCAATTCCAAATGGCTCAATGTGGATTTCGTTACTATTTTTGTTGAGAGGATTTGCTATGAATGCTAGAGTGGTTTTGTTGGTTTTGAATTGCTCAAATCTATCAGCAAATTCATCTTTAATTTTTTTTATAACTGTGCTGAAGTACCTCGTGTCAACAGTTGCGCTAGGTTTATCACGATATTGTTTTAGAAATTGAAAATGAAGCAATATACTGCTCTGAATATCTTCTGCCAAAAGAATTAATTTTTCTTCAAAACAATTTTCTTCAATTCTTCTACCAAAACATAGTCTGGGTTTCCCTTTTCTTGCAGTTTTAGATTCAGCTCATTTAATTTTTCTGTGATATCCACCATAAAGTAAAATTTTTGCAACCATTTGCCGTTCTCTAACTCAGGGTGATTAATGCCTTTTTTATTTAGGAATGTGTTAATTTCATTCAAGCACAAAGCAAAACATTTCGACATCTTACCTTTGGAAAGCCATCGCACTTTATTGTGAAGAAGGAGGTCGGAATACTGAGTCTCCTTTTCTTTTAAGAATTCTTTAAACTGATGATGGTAGAGTGCTTTTGGCAAGATGCTGTTAACAATCTTGATTACAAAATTCATGACCTCAACTATTTCGGCCGGAAATGTTTGGGCACAAAGCGCTTCTTGGTGTATTATGCAGTTAAACGTAAGAATTTCGTGATTTATTTTGCTCTGAAGAATCGTTGTTGCCCCTTTATTTATTCCTGTCATACTTCTGGCTCCATCAGTTGCTATTGAAACGATTTTATTTAAATTGATCTTATTGTCTTCAAGACATTTTTGCACGACATTCGCTATATCTTCCCCTCTAGTTTGTCCCGAGAGTGGTAGCAATCCTAGAAGTTATTCTTTTGGGCCTTGGGAAGACATATACCTGACAAAAAGGGCAACTTGTGCCGTGTCTTTTGTGTCGCAAGACTTATCTATAGCCAGTGATAAGGCAGAAGAAAGTTGAATATCTTCCACCTGCAAATATGTTACATTTGAAGATATTTTAACTATTCTATCTTGTACTGTTTTAGCGGATAGTGGCAAATCTTTGATTTTTTTCAAGATTTCTGGTTTGTTTTTGAAATCTCAAAACAGTTCTTCAGATTCCTCGTTAATCGATTCAGAACGATTTTAAAATGTTTTTTTTCTTTGATAAAATATATAATAGTTGCGTATGGAACTAAAGAGCCGCAGTTTCACATCCAAAGAGCCGCAGGTTGCCGACCCCTGGTTTAGGTTCATAATTGGACCGGTAGATGGCGCTGATATGATTCTTCTGTACGTGTGTTTGTCACTGAATTCCTCCTAAACGGCTATACCGATTTCGATGAATTTTTTTGTGTGTGTTTGAGGGAGTCACTGGATGGTTTAGATACCCAATTGGACCCGGTAGGTGGCGCTTCAATCGGGTTTTTCTGTACGTGTGTTTATCACTGAACTTTCTAAGCGACGTGACCGATTTTGATGTCATTTTTTTTTGTGTGTGATTGATAAAACATAGAGAATGTTTTTATACTATCCCCTTTGTTGTAAGCCTCCACCAGATGGTGCTGCAGTATATCAACTTCTTCTATACCATTCAACCAATGGTATGAAAATTGGTAATAATATGTATTAGAATAGGGAAAATATTTTCGCACTTTCCATTTTATTGTCACTTGCCACCACAGGGTGCTTCAGCATTTCATCTTATAGATAGTTCAAACGATATCCATGAAAATGAGTATGCCCGTATACTGGAACATGAGAATATATATTCGCAATATGTAATTTTTTACAATGCATGTTTTTTTGGCAGGGCAACGTATGCTAGATTCTGCTAGTATTTTATAAAATATTTCATTGTACTTTTTTTTATCATTTTGGACAATTAATGTAATTTTAAAATTGTTCCATGATTCAGAAAGAAATATTTTATATACATATATATATATACCATTTTTTTATTCCCTGTAGATAAAATGCTTTACATATACACATCTGGAACAACTGGTTTACCTAAGGCAGCTATTATCAGACACAGTAGGTGAGTAAAAATTTATTGGATTTTGATATTTACTACTTGCTTTTATCCCAGTAAGTCAATAAATAAATAAATAGATATAAAAGAAACTGAAAGGAGCTTACAAATTTCACTTCATCATGTGTAAACGTACCATGTTAGGCGAATGTATATGGGAGTAAACCGATGTTTAATAATCCAAGAAATGTATAAAGCAATTTCTCAGAGTACTGCAAAAACTTTCAAATTCAATAAACACTGGAATATACCAAAGTTTGAAAAGCCTAGAATTAGATTAAGAAGCAATTGTTCGAAATGCTATAAAAGGCATTAACAAATTCAAAAGCCATGAGAATATACCAAATTTCGCTATTTGGCTGTATATTGTTCTGCTTTATGTTATCCTACTCTTGCTCTTCGGTTATACAGTTTTTGTTCCTGTTATACTCTTCGACTGTATAATGTTGCCATATACTGTTCGGCTGTACAATGTTGTTATATACTCAGCTATATTCTGTTGCTATATACTCTGCCATATAATTTTTATCATATACTGCTGATATTCAGCTATTTTTTGTCGACGTACGACATGGAATTTTATTTTCTCGTTCTTCGATAACATCAAGGACTCCTAACTAGGACAATATCTTCACACACGATGAAAAAATATTTTATTTATAAGAAATTAAACCTAAATTATGTGAGATTTAAACCGTGATAAAATTTCATTTAAAATTTTGTTTTAAAATTCATAAAATAATTTTTTTAGTATCCGTTTAAATTTACTTCATGTATACCTATACTAGAGTCCTGATGGCTGAGTGATTATCGCTCTGGCGCTCGGTGCCACAGAGTTCGAGTCTTAGCGGTGTCACGGATGCTTGTAGTGGTTCGTAATCCACTTAATACGGTAAAACCCGGTTTAATATGACAGTAGAGAGCTGGGCGTAGGGCTCACAAACGTACCCCGTAAAAAGAAAATATCTCATGTTTCGAAATCTCTCAGTAGGCAGACCGCCGTGAGGATGATACCCAGACTAAAAAAAGAGATAAAATATCCTAAAAACACTTTATGATATTTAAATGTAATTATAAATGTTTGATGTACCAGAAGATTAATTTGTATATAAGTTCTTAAAGTACACTTTTTTTAGAGAAAGGCTTTTAATTAGGAATATTAATTGTCAGTCTGACCTTTGCTTGTGAGCTGCGTACAGTCTTATATATTATCAAGTATTTCCAAAGCCATTTTTTTTTTCAATTCCTTCTATTAGCTCACACTCTCCCTATATATATCTTGTTCAAATTTTCAATCGTTCATGAAATACTTTTTATTCATCTACTTAAGTTCAAATACATTTCTTTTGAACTTGTAGTGGATGACACTGGATGTTAATACACTTTTTTCAAATATTAATTCATTCTTTAAATTTATTTAATTAATTTTAGTTTTTTTAGATTAAAGTTGTATGTATCTACCCATAGGTGACGTCAAATAAACTTAAAAAAATCAATGAAAATTATTTATAAAGGACGTTTTTGCAATACAAGGTAAAACAAGTAGGAATTGACTTAAAAATTTTTTTTTTTACATTACTTGTTCTGTTGTAGGTTTCTGTGGATATGTTCCGCCGCCAAATTCGTAGCACAAGTGAGAGATTTCGAGACGTTTTACAATACCCTTCCGTTGTACCACACAGCCGGAGGGCTCGTGTTCGTTTCCGTCGTCTTAGTGTTCGGATCCACCATGGTCATCAGGAAGAAGTTCTCGGCCTCCAACTTCTGGAAGGAGGCCGCCCAACACAAAGTCACGGTAAGACATCCCCTGATTCCTGCAGTAGGTCTTGCAATTCTGTAAAAAGTGCAATTCATGATATACTACTGTGCCCAAAGAGTAAAATCAATTTTAAATTTAAATTTCCCAGCGCTTATGGAACTGCTTTGGAGCTCTGTGAGACGCTAACACTGATTCCGGAAATTTTTGAAATGTCTGAACTAATTGAGCAAAGAACTTGCACTAAATTTTGTATGCGGAAACGTATAGAATGTTGCAGAAGGCATTCCGTGAACATTCTTATATCGGAAAGAAATGTTTAGAAGTGGTATAAACAGTTCAAAGAAGGCAGAGAACGCGTTGAAGAAGAAGAGCCCTCTGCTCGACCATCAACCTCAACCGACGAGGCTCACGTCCAAACAATTAAAGATTTGGTACTTGCAAACCGTCGATTTACAATTAGAGACCTTGATTATGTTGGAATTTCAAATGGATCGGTCAATCCCATTTTGGGCCTCAAACGCGTCAAATCTCGATTGGTACCGAAAACACTGAATGCGCCAGCTCCCACTGCATTGATTCTTCGTGACCTTTTCGCCAAAAATGAAACCCATATCATTCCACAATCAACTTATTCATTTAATTCAGCATCATGCTACTTTTTGCTTCTCCCTAAACTCAAAAGGCCGCTCCGGGGACACCGTTTTGAAACGATTGAAGAGATTCATCTTGAATCGCGGCTCGCATTGAAGACCATCCCTGCCGATGACATTTTAGCATGCTTTGAGGATTGGAAAAAAAGTTGGCATAAGTGCATTGTGTCCGGATGGATTACTTACTGAAGGCGATGAAATAAATTTGGAAGAATAAACAAAGTAAAAAGTTTTTGTAAAAAAAAAAATTATTGGTCTCACTTTTTGGGCACAGTAGTGCATCGAAAAATTTTACAAGAATCAAAAAAACTCTTTTGAATGATTAGTTTATTGTTCTTCTCATATTTTGAATCGTTTTGTTACATACGATACAAAGTGCCCACATTTCAGTGATTCGGTGAATAGTATTACGTTTTGTAATCAGCACATTAAAAACAAATTAATTGCATTGCATGAGCAAGAACTGTTGATAATTATTGTGCGAGTTAGTAACATAAAGCAATTTGTAATGAATTAAAAAATGTCATTAGTCATATCTCACGACCCTTTGTAAATATCTTACAACGGAAAAGTAATTATTAACTGTGTCCTCTTTTCTCGTACTTCCTTCACATTGATACTAGTCAATTAACCTTAGTCAAGCAATTAACGTTGTAATATAAGATATTCGAAAAAATATCGAAACATTCAAATCATATCGAATCGAACTACATTTGCTTAAATGATCTAAATACTTCAACATTTAAAGTTAATGGAAACAAAGTACAAATCGTTGATTCATCCTCATTCATCTTTGATTCATTCATTGATTGCCAGCATTTTGATAACACCATGAAAAATGGACGGTAGACATGCAAACAATGATTTTGTAATCCTACGTTGTTAGTTATTAAAATTTCATTACAAAATTTAAGTCTTTTTTATCTATTGCATTTGAGTTAAAAAAATACTGCAATTCTAATAATTTAAAATTCCGATTCTTTGATCAATCAAAGAAAGTAATTCTCATATAAAAACAAACATTGCTGGTGTTATTTTTGTGTTATTGTTTTTGTGTACTCGAGGTCATTCCTCACTAAACCACAACACTCAGATGACCTTTAATACAGTCGGGACACTGTATATAAACACAATGTCTGAGAAAATCACACAATTAAAAAGCCAGAGTGTATCAAACAGCTAAATAGAGTTGAGAAAAAGGGAAGGGGATAAACGAAACGACAAGTTTTATATAGCTGTGTAAGAATACATAAAGAAAATAAAGTTTTTCGCTTTTGATGGTTCAGTGATTGAAAAAGAACGATAATATTTTAGAAAAAAAAATGCATAAATGTGACATAAAACACACATAAAGAATAAAAAAAATTGGAAAAAAATAGGATTAATACTGAAATGCAAAATATACGTTTAGTAAGGTACTTATTGATAAATGTTATTAACAGGAAATTTAGCAAAAAAAAAAAAAAAAAAAAAAAACGCTACACTACAGCACACATACCATTTAAGTATAAGAAACCCACAAGCAAGTCAGATTACTCATCATTGCAATATGCCAATGCATACACTGAATGATTCGAAAGAAGCATTGTGACTTCTTCATCGGAGCAAAATCTCCATGGTGGGCCAAGGCCGTCTACCTACCGGCAAATTTCGAGACAGGAGATGCTTCCTTTTTATAGGGTAGGGTTGTCAGCCCTATGCCCAATGTTCTACAGTTATATTACTCCGGGGTATGATGGCCGAGTGTCTAGCATCCTGGCGCTCGGTACCACAGGTTTCGGGTTCGAATCCTGGCGGTGTCATGGATGTTTGTAAGTGGTTCGGAAACCACTTTAAGCCTTAGGTCCCGGTCTCATATGACCGTAGCCCATAGAGCGTGAGAACAAGCCTGATTGAACTCCTTCTCCCCAACAACATGACCCTTTATAGGGGCAACTCAGCTCTAGGCAGAGTGATTTGGGATGTAGTAGTAATAGTCATATTTGACCAGGACGGATGGTTTAAAGTGGATTCCGAACCCCTACAAACATAAATGCCACTTCAGGGTCTCAGACTATGGTATCAAACGCTATAGTATAATAACTTCATCATCCTCATCATCATTATTGGCGCAATAGCCCCATTGTGGGCCAAGGAGGCTGTCCGCCTATTGGCAGATTATGAGACGTGAGATTTTTTTCTTTTTAAGAGGTAGGTTATCAACCCTCCGCCCAACGCTCAACAGCCATTTAGGCCTGAACCTACTGGTTAAAGTGAATTTCGAACCACTGACAAACGTTCATTGCACCACCGGGATTAGAACCCGAAACCTGTAACACGGAGCTCTAGAGAAAAAAGGGTGTTTTTCTTCGAGCTAAAAAGGGTGTTTTTGTGAAACAATCGGCGTCAGTATAAAAATATTCAAAGAATATTAGGAAAAAATGCAAATTGCTAAAATGAAAAAAGGCAACAACAAGAGAGTGTGAGAGAGAAATATGATTAAAAGGTAAGCGCTATCATCAGGGTATTACAAGAGCCTTTACGCCACTGCAACTCGAAACGAACACACCCCGACTTTGAAGGCATTTAAGAATTTCAATTCTCCATCCCTCTCCTCAAGCAAAATAGAAAGGCCTTTTAGCATATGATTTTACCCTGTGCGACTTTTTTTCCACACCTTATCCATACCTAGGGCTATGTTGTCTTCTACCAATTAGAAAGATGATATTGTAAAACCAATGGGTCTCATATACACCAGTCCATATAGGGAAGGACAGTGACTTCCGGGGGGCCTCATCACATAGGGGTCACTGTACCGCATTTGCGTGTTGTATGGGAAGAAATCAAAAAAAAAAATTCCACAAGGCAGCCTGATTTCCGATGTCAGATGCTCTACACTTCTGCCATTGTAACTATAACCATCGAATCACAAATCCTTTTGTAAGCTAGTTACTGCGGGTACTAGTAAGCTAGTTATTGAGTCCGGCAACTAGACGAGAGCTGGAGACTCCATCTCCTCCAGCACTCGTTGGTGGCCTGATGGCCAATTGGCTAGCTCTCTGGCCTCTGGTACCACAGGCTACAGGTTTCGAATCCTGGTGGTGGCATGCATATTTGTGAGTGGTTCGGTATCCACGTTAAACTATAGGTTTCGGTCTAATTTGCCTAAAGTGCGTACAAAATGGCCGTAGAGCGACAAACCAAACCACTCGTCGGGTTTGATGCTAATGAGTTGTTCTTCCTCCCGCCAGGTCGCCCAGTACATCGGCGAGATCTGTCGCTACCTGCTGAACCAGCCGTCGGTGGCGGAGGAGAGGAAGCACAGCGTCCGCATGATGTTCGGCAACGGACTGAGGCCGCACATCTGGAAGGAGTTCCAGGAGAGGTTCCGCATCAAGCACATCATCGAGATCTACGGCGCCACGGAAGGGAACGCCAACCTAGGTGGGCTGCTGCACTAGGTTACGAACCTATTCGTCACCGCGTTTCAATGCTTTGCTTGTTTAAAAAAAATATATATATGTATATTTAAAAGCTCCTTTATTAGTTGAAAATTTTGTTGTAAAATACAGAAATATTCGATTAAGTTAAAAAAAAAAAAAACTATTTTATAATGATAAAAAATATTTCTTAATTTGAAATAAATTTTAAGCACAAACATAGGTGACCTTTGCTGAGATTGCAGAACTACAATGATATTTTGCTTATTGAAGTATAAGTATCATCTCTACCTTGAAGAATAGATAAGAATATAAAACAAGAGAATGTTTTCTAACTGTTTCTATTCTTCTCTGAATAGTTTTCTTTCCCAATCAGGATTTTACAGTCATTTCTGTTAGTAATCAAGATTGATGAGTGATAACTATTTTCTATTAAGTTTGATTAATGTTAATTATTTTCTATTAAGATTGATTAGTACTAATTATTTTTTATTAAGATTGATTAGTGCTAATTATTTTATACTAAGATTGATTATACTAATAATGTAACATTATTTTCTGCTATCGGTTAGCATCCTACGATGAAGCAAAACATCTAGCACCGTACTGGCATCTACTCAAAAATATCTCAATAAACAATGTTCCACATTTATTAAGTGTTTCCTTAAATTTTACATTAAAATTGTTCTGTAAAAAGGTTTAAAAAATAAATCTAAAAACAATCTAACAAAAAAAAAAGCATTTGTAACAAGAACAACTGAATGTTAAAACTAATCCTAGAGGTCTGTTGATAATATTTTAATCGACTTGAAAGTTCGTTTAACGAGATTATAAGTAAACTTATTTTGCTAGACACAGCAAAAAAAACCTTATATTTGATGAAAATGTGTTGTCATTAACTAACTAAGCTATAAGAACTCTATATATAGCATAATACATAAGCTTATCTCATTTTTTAATATTTTTTGAATATATTATTAATGTGATGTTATTTATTTATTTATTATTATTATTATTATTATTATTTTTTTTTTTGGTAAATTCCGATCGGAGTTCAAAATGCAATGGAAAAGGATATTTTAGATAGCCTTTGACGAAGATAGATAAGTAAAGAATACATGGAATGAAATCATATACTTAAATGCTCTAAGACTAAATAAAATCGGAGTAAAAATCATTGCCACAGAAAAGCTTCTTCTAAATGAGTATAGTACGTTAGATTTATAAAAAACATGTTTAGTTCAGCATTTAAATTTTTTCCCGCGTTTGTGTACTTTTATTTCATGATATTTTGAACCTAACATTGGGAATTTTAATTTACTCCTATTAACAATAACTGAATAAGGACATATCATGAAAAAAAATTAAAAATGTCTTTCACAGTTTAGTATCGTTTTTCTATTGACTTTTAAAAAGAATATCATGCATATAAAGTGCAGTTGCATGTAAAAGTTATTATTGTATTCATTTATGCTGGAAAAATTAATGTATATATTTTTTAAAGTCTGAAGTTTTACCATAAGTAGTACCTTTGGATTAGGTCAGCAGTCTATGGAGATGACCTATATGTTTTTTGAATTGAAAATAAATGTTTTCCCTAATGTTTTTATGCGCTATGAATCACACGTCCGTGGGCTGATCACTGTTTGTGCTTTCAGTGAACATGTTCGGGAAAGTGGGAGCCGTGGGATTCCTGCCCCGGACCTGCGATCGCCTGTACCCCGTGTCGCTGGTCAAAGTGAATCCGGAAACCGGAGAGGTCCTGAGGAATGAGGACGGCCTCTGCATCCGGTGCAAACCAGGTAAGATGCATTTCTTCACTTTTACTTCTTGAATATCACACCATAACACCAGCTTTGATTACAACAACACATTAGCATTGATTCTATTTCAGCAATAATAGCATGGCTTTTTCGGATTATGCTTGGCTATTTTCCACCGCATTGAGAATTCTTTCTTTATGATTGTTTTTATTTTGCATTTAGGTAGCTCAAGTATTTTTGCCAATTCCCTTATTTTCATTTTGCCATTAGAAGCTTAATACAGTAAGCGATATTTAATGCAGCATTCGATGTTTCGACACTTTAGCAGGTGGGCTGAAATACTCGTAGGCTGTTGCACTTTGTAGGCTGTTGCAGTAGCATTTTTAGCTATAACTCACATACTAATAGTGCAACAGCTGTCAAATTTATACACGTGTCTTTTGAAGGTTAGGGCTAACTAAAAATTATATGGAGTTAATACTAGTAGCGCCATCAATGTGTTAGCCTATGAACTTTTCAGACCACCTGTTATATACATTCATTGTATAATATTCAATATTGCTGCAGAAAATAAATGAAAATTTCGACAATTTCATTTTGAAGGATTTTCTAATGATCTGAAAAATACTTATCTGAACAAAAAGAAAGTATTATGTTACACTTCAATAGAAATCTTGATAAAAATTGCATTTAAATATTAGAGAGTTTTTGCATACCGTACGTTAGTTACCGTAGGACGTCCGTTAGCTTTTTCTCCCTAGCGCGCATGCTCAGTTTCCTATGAGCAAGCGCGCTAGGGAGAAAAAGCTAACGGACGTCCTACGGTAACTAACGTACGGTATGCAAAAACTCTCTATTATCTGGAGAATATAGAACTAAAACAGATAGTGAAATGCATTTTTCTATGCATCAGTGAATTTAAAAGATATTGATAGCCTATCTATTTTATGGTGTTTGGTAAAACTTTCATTTCGTCCAATCTAGAACACTCATCATGACGTGTACAGAAACACACAAAGAAATCGGTCAGTTCTCAGAAATAGAGAATCATAAATAAAAATTTACAATTATTTGCCCCAATAATTTTTCAGCCCACCTGTTATATAATCCGGCACCGACCGGACCATTTAATTTCAAGTTTTCTCATATGGATTCAAGGTTCTGTTTACCTTGACATTACAAATCGTGACACAGTTCACTCACATGCTCATTTTCCCAATTCCCAGTTTTCATTTCGCTACAGCGTATAAGTAAATTTGTATTTCATTCATACCGATTTTTTGGAAAAGGGATCCGAATAACGGAAACAACGATATCAGTAATTTTTTTAAGGAGAAACGTTCATGCATATTCTTTCTTGCCATGGAATACTTGGTTACAATTTTTTTTGACTATCATTGTATGGTAATATTTCATTTGCTCAGCTTTTTCCTTTGCTTTTTTTTATCAGTACAAGAATATTCAATTCAATTTATTTTTAATGTATGAATTTTGGTTTTATAGTTGCCTTTAAAACCAAAATTGGATAACCCAGCCTTTTGGGTTAGTCAAATATTTATATTATTTATACAGGTTCCAAACGTACGTAAACACATTAAATAACTACACATCTGGATCGTTTAAATTTTTATCTAAAGGAATTCTTCTTTGTATTCCTTCTAAGACTATATCGAAGCTCGATAATCCGGCAAAATCCTGAATTCGAAAGTACAGGATTAGACAGCTTCTACTATAATGCTAATGTTACATTCCAAAGATTATTATTTTACTAGGTGCAAAAGAGTCAAATGTACTTCGTTTGGAACATAGTTATTTTGAGGGCTTTGAAAACTTATAACAAAATACTCTTAACTTTCATAGATCGTAGAGACAGCACGAAAAGACACTTGACAAAAGTACTGCCAGACAAAATAATCAATTTCTAGTTTATGTTAGTCGGGGGATTACAGTATTTGTTGTTTAAGAATTATGTTTTTTATTTATGATTGAAATTCCTTCTTTTTATACAGAAAACTCCATTTGATATGATGGATGTCCAACGTTGGATTCATGAAAGCGATACATTAAAATAATATTTTTCAATCCAGATGTTAACACTTTCTGATGACCCTGTTAAAACTTCTATTTGGAAATTATTTTATGCTTTACTGTAACATAAATTTTAAAATAATAATAATATTCTGCACATCCAGAATATCTTCTGGGAAGTATAGTAAGTTTTCTGAAGAAGTAGTTCATTGCTGTACACATCAGTGGTCGTGCAGCTTTAATTTTTTATTCTGCAGCTTTAATTTTTTATTCTGCAGCTTTAATGTATAAAATTTTGTATATATATTGCATCAGTTAATAATGTTTCAGAAAGTACTGATTAACATTTGAGTAACAAATAATGTTTAGTAACAATGTTTGAATATGTAATGTTTCAGAAAGTAAGGATTACTCTTTGAATAACAAATAAGATTTAGTAACAATGTTTGAAAATGTAATGTATCAGAAAGTAATGATTAATCGTTGTATAATGAATATTGTTTAGTGTCAATGTTTGAATATGCAATGTTTCAGAAAGTAACGTCAATACATGATGTCATTTCTTTCAGGAGAACCTGGAGAAATGATCGGAAAAATTGTGAACAACCCCATCAACTCCTTCGACGGATATGCCAACAGAAGTGAAACCAAAAAGAAGATCATCCACAACTGCTTCGAGAAAGGAGACACGGCCTTCCTCTCTGGTAATTTCTTCACCCAATTTCATTGCTGAATTGAACATCTCTAGATGTAAAGAAAATATTTTTAATTTTAACCAGTTATTGGATGAATTCTGGATGATGTCACATTGTCAGCATTATCAATTATGCAAATGTATAAAACTATATAACGTTTGCAGCATAGCTAATGGAGATTTATTGATTTATGCCATTCATTCAATGTTAACCAACATGAAAGTACTTAGTTTATTTATAAATTCTTTTGATGGATTTTTTTCTGACTATTCATATAGCCATAATCCAGCATATAAAATTTAAAAAAAAGCATTCCATGTTAACTAGGTTATACTTATTTTAATATGGTTTTCAATGTAAATTAGAATGTGTAATAGTTCAATATATGTTAGAAATTTATAAAATAGAAACTCGACAAAGGCAAAAGAAAATATAAATGCTTTACTGATTTTATTTTCTTAGGACTGATTGAATTCAACTATGAAAAAGAAATATATTTGATTTTTAATTTATTTATTTTCTATGTTTTAGACATTCTAATTGTATTTAAGCTTATGAAATATAACGTATTTTTCTTTCTCTGATGAGATACTGTTTCTGTTGAACATTTATATCACAAATTGAATGAAACAAATATTGTTTTATGGTAGGTGAACTTTGTTTCACCTTCCTTAAACTTTCCTTGAACTTTGTTAATAATTTTAAAGAGAGAATTTAAAATAAAGGCGACAGAATTTACAGAAAATTTAAAGAAACATGCAAAAAGAAATTAAATTTGTAAATTAAATTTTAATATTTAAGGCCTTACTTTATCCTTTTTAAAGAATTTTATACCTTTACTGCACTATTTTAGGAGTTAGCATTTAAACATGGCTCTTCCAGATACATATACTTTGACAAAAAGAAAAAAAAAATCTAGATTTCTTTAGAAAATTTTAAAATATAATTCTTTTTCTTCAATGACGCAATAGCTCCATGGGGAGGATCAGACCGTCTGCCGACTGGCATATTTCGAGACAGGAGATATTTTCTTTTTAAGGAGTAGGGTTGTCAGCACTACGCCCAATGTCATATTAGACTGGGACCTACAGTTTACTCAGTCATATTAGACTGGGTACTAAGGTTTAAAGTGGATTTCCAACCACTAAAAATATCCATGGTACCGCCGGGACTCGAATCCGAAACCTGTGGCATCGAGCTCCAGAAAATATAACTCTGTATCTTCAAAAGAGCTCTGTTTTTTTGTAAGCTTAACATACCATTCATATTTAGACAAAATTATTGTATGTGATTTACTGTTGTTATGGCTTTCCTCTTTACGTCTGTACGGCTTGGTGGCCAATTGGCTAGTGCTCTAGCCTTTGGTACCACAGGCTTCAGGTTCTTATCCTTGCTGTAGCATGGATGTTTGTGAGTGGTTCGGAATACACGTTAAACTGTAGGTCCTGGTCTGTTTAGCATTCGTGAACAATATGACCGTAGAATGACAAACCAAACCAAACCTTACGTCTGTGCTTTATATTTCAGGCGACATTCTCGTGATGGACGAAGACGGCTACCTGTACTTTGTGGACCGCACGGGGGACACCTTTCGGTGGCGAGGAGAAAACGTCTCCACCGGAGAGGTTGAAAATGTGTACAGTACCGCTCTAGGGCATGTCTCATGTGTCGTGTACGGGGTGGAAATTCCAAGTAAGTTTTTCCAGGCAACGACTGCATTTTTTATGCTATGTATTTAACGCTGCAACTAATGAATTGCTGTAAAGGATATTTTTATTCCCTTTTCGAATATTTTTTTGCGTTTTGTTAATCTAGAAAAATTAATTTTATAAAAAAAAAAAAAAAAAATTTGCACTAATATACTACACCCTAAAGTATCATTTTTAATATTTCAAATGATCTACTTTTCTTCTTTTTTTTAAAGATATTTTTTCCGAAATAACTGATTAATCAATTTCTCTATAGAAAAAAACCAAACATATATTTCTTTTTTAAAAAACATTTATGAATGTATAAAGTAGGGTCCCCTTCAGCAGATTTATGGACATATTTTCTTAGGACATCTGTTTCAAAATCTTCCTAAAAAGAGATTTCCAAGGCATGCGCTTCCATTAATAATGCAGAACCTCAATCACATTTTTTTCTTTACCATGCCTGAAAAAGTTTGAGAATGTCTTCCAAAAGTCTAGCATTGTGCAATCTATTAAGTTTGAGGCAAATAATTATTTTTAATAGGGATGCATACGTACATTTGTAGTCTAAGTTTAGCACTAATATACATAGTGCTAATTGTATGAATTGTTATAAATGGGAAAGAATAATAACGTAGGACAAAGAAGCTAAAGGATAGGAGGAAGATAGTTGTAATACTGAGAGAAAGATAAAAAGTAAAAATATATTTATAATTAGTTTTGAATAAAAAATTATGTGATTTATAAATTTTGTGCGAATGAATATATAAATGATTAAACTGGAGACATTTAACATGACGGATATGTGCTAATGTGATGCAAATTTGCAGAAAGGAAGAAAGAAAGCATTGAACAATAAATAGCGTCCATCGCAACGCGATACAGCAATTACAATGAACAACAGCACCAGATGAACTTTAAATTGTAGAATCGTAGTGGATACAGATGGCAACACGTCAGGTACTGCTTATAAGCTGTGGCAGGAAGAAGAAAAACTATGTAAGGCATCCAAGGGCGCGATGGCCAAGGATCTTGAGGGACTGTTACTGGACTTGTTGCTGGATGCCTGCTGCGTGCAATGAGACATATTTCTGAAAGTAAATTCCTCTGAAAGAAAGGTATTTCCATAAGATGTAACACGTAATCTACATGTCAAAGGGCCATTTTAATGTCCCACATCCATATCAGTGGTGACCGATTGTCGTAGATATTAACTTCCCAAATAATGATGCCAGTTATCGAGTGGTATGATATTATACACTTGCGGTCAAAATTGTGCTGGCATTACGCCGGTGATAGATTCTTATGCGAAGGCAATCATTGCTAAAACAAAAGCTTATTTCGTCGAAGAACATCACTCCGTTCCGTTTTCTGTCGTCCATATGACTCTAGCTATGCACACTTGTAAACTGAAATGGCAGTGCTGACGGATCAATGGAAGTTTCTTAAATGACACTACAAACGCAATATGCTGGCGACTAACCGGTGCATAATAGTTCTGGTTAATATGAGAGCTTTCAAGGAGTCCTACACATGCTGCAATATATTCGGGGAAAGTGGACTGATGTGCACCGAAAGTTGATGCCTCTCATCCCCTACCTCCCTACAGCCGAAGCGTGTAACGGTTATTATATGACGGATGTTTCAACCTGATCTTTTGTGCTTTGTCATGCATATCCTCATGAATTCATCTGTTAGCTGGAAGTGTCTTCCCCGTCGATAGTTTAACATATCTTTTGTGACATGTTTCCTTTGTGAGGTAAACGATTCTACTATATGGTTCTCCATTTTTCTACCTTTTCTTTCACATTCAATCCGTCTTTTTCAAAAATATTTACTGTGCTTAAAGCGTACTTATTTCATAGGGCAACTGCATATTTGAAATTGTTGATTTTCACTGCCACGTAATATACTAGAAAGTTCTCGGCTGTCTTATATTAACTAATCGTATCCCAAAAATTATGTTTCATATATTCAAAAATCAAATTATATTTGTCTGCCATGTACTTTACTATATAACAAGAAAGTTTTTATAATTTTATTTCAGGAATATTTCAATTATTTGTAAATTGCCTTAAAATATGTAGTTAAATTTGTTCATCTCACAATTGCACAATCTGTTATGTTAGGAGTCTGTGGTTCAACATTTGAAATTGCTTTCTGTTTCCAGAAGTGGAAGGTCGCGCCGGCATGGCTGCTGTCCAGGTGAAACCGGATAGCGTCGATTTCTCCGAGCTGTACAAGAACGTGTCGGGGAGACTTCCCCCCTTTGCCATACCCCTATTCATCCGGATCTCTTCTGACATCGAAGCCACAGGTAAGCGCCTAGAAATCACCTTTCTATAAATCCATGAATTAACAAAAGTCTAACGAAGATCTATAGACTGCCTTTGACCGAAAAGCCTTTCTGGTTGTCATAAAATTTTAAATCTCTATGCTTGATATATATTTTTGCTATATGACGTTTGTTGAAGAGGGACATTTTCTTTCAGTAAAACAGATAAATGATTAAATTTTCTCAAAAAAGGAATGAATAAATAGTTTGAGCTCCAGAATATAGCAATCCAGCATCCTGAATGGTGTGTTAATGATTAGGAATTCCACTTCCATTTCAATTGGACTCCTATGTTCGATTCGTTTTTTCCGGTTTTTTCACTCGGATTCATTGAGAATATGGACATATGTCGTCATTCAGGCTAAAGAAACCAGTGTTCTAAATCGAACATCATTCAATTGATCACTTTAATTTATGCCGGAGCAAATAGATGATTTTGTCAAAAATGTTAAAGCCATGACAGAACACACCGAAAAGAAGGCAGCGGCTAAGGCAAGGCTAAATCTTTTAATTGACACTACAATTGGTAGTTTTAAATATAGGGTGATTTAACGGCCACGAAACAAACTTTGGCGGGAAATAAAATTCATTAAAATATATAAATTTTTTTTGTATAAGAATGTAGAATCGAAGTGACGTATTGATGAACGAACACACTTTCAAACGAATTTCTCGCAAAAGCCAGGCACAATGCCCTAACTGAAGTCCGTCACTTAACGAGTTTCAATTCCTCTGGCTGACAACCCGGATGATCACTCTATTTTACTCTTACACTGCGTTTGTAACTGTGTATTCATTTACGAGAATCCAGTTGACTCAATTGAGGATCTCGTTTCCAAACTATCTCTTGCGGCTGCGAAATGCCTGCATCTGTTCGCCAATTACTCCAACACTGCCAAACTTGTTTTACTTTTGGTGGCTGCAGTGTTGAACATTTATTATTCAAATGAAATCAATGAAACACTTTACAAAGATGTTATAAATATTTTTCTTTTCATATCTCATATGTGTTCGTTTCTCAACGATCACAATGTGTGTTTAGTTAACCCCACATACCCATAGAAAAAGTTTTTGTCTCAGTAAGCCGTATCACCTATAAAGTTTGTCCCAAGGCCATTGAATATACCTGTATATTTCATCCAAATCTTTTTATTTAAATTATAACAAAAAGTTTCTTAAAATGCCGATCATATAGGCCTATAATTATGAGTGAGATATTTGTTGAAATAAACTTACTGGAGGCCGAAAAAGTCATTTTATTGTAACTAAATCCAGATTGCAGATTATTTTTGAAACACAGTGTAACAGAGCCTGTTTCTTTTCTTGTTCGACAGGAACTTACAAGCTGAAGAAGGTGACATTCCAGAAAGAGGGATTCGACCCGGAGGTGATTTCCGACCCCATGTTCTTCCTGGATGCCAAGCAGAAGACGTACGTACCACTGACAAAGCAGCTCTACACCGACATCGTGACTGGCAAAGTGAAACTGTAGAAGCCGCAAGTGAAAGAATAGAAAGTGAAACTGTAGAGTGCGCAGGTTTCAGCATTTACGCTGTATACGACGAAGAGGGAACACTCCATCGAAGCGTTATTCATTCATAGCAAAAAGGACCTCGTATTTAAGATAGGACTTTACCTTATCAGCGACAACTTTCATTTGTACATTACAAAATATCTATAGATTGTATTTAATTTCGAAGCGATTAAGCGATACATTGTTCATCTTTTCAATATATGTAGGTTTTTTTCAATAAATATAATTATTTTTGCATTGCTTTTATTTCATACGATGCCAAGAGATGCTCAAATTTCTTGAAATATCCAAGCAAAGCACCAGAAATATCCAAGCAAAGCACTTGGAATATCTAAGGAAATCAAAACATATATCTGCTTTAATTTTTTAAAATTCTTAATCTTTTGCTCTTAATTTTTGATCAATAGCTTTCAATTTTTTTTAATCACAATTTTAATTTGGTAAACAATTCTTTTCAATTCTAATATGGATAATTCTAATATTTCCATTTGGAAGGTGGCGCCATCTAGTGATCGTTAGGCCGATTAACCTCATACATTTTATTTATACCATTTTACCTTATGATATCAAGTCTTTTATGCAAATGCTGGTTTTGAATAAGTTTTGTAGAGTAAAGTACCACTTAGAAATGCAAAAAGGAAATGTGTTAAGAACTAGTGATATCAATATAGACAAATATAAAGAAAGCGAAGAAAGGTTGTATTTTCTATAAGAAGAAAACAATAAGAAAAACATAAAATTTAATTTTTTTTTTGCATTGCTTTTATTTCATATGGTGTCGAGAGATACCCGAATTTCTGTAAATATCCAAATAAAACACGCTATGAGTTCAAGTCCTTTATGAGAATGCTGGTTTTGATAAGTTTTGTAGACTAAAATACTAATTAGAAATGCAGAAAGGAAAATGTGTTAAGAACTATTGATTTCAAGACAAATATGAAGAAAACGAGGAAATGATATATTTTTTATAAGAAGAAAACAATAAAACATAATCGTTTTTTCATTTCTTTTATTTCCTAAGATGTCAAGAGATGCCCAAAATTTCTGTAAATATTCATGTAAAACACGTTATGATTTCTAGTCCTCTATGAGAATCCATTCAAGCAAATGAATAATTTATAAATGTATGTGAAATAGTAATATTTTTAAATTAAGATCTGGCTTAGTTAGATCGCGATTGGTTTCTTCAACTGAAGGAAGGATTTCAATACCCTATGAAAAGTTGCACTAACAGGTAAAATTGATATTCCAGGTAGGATCAATTAGCCTATCCACTGCTTGCGAAGTTAAGACCACTAATCTTTCAAGCGTTCGCATTTCAAATATCATGCCTGACATTAAATTACTGTTATTGCTGCAATGAACAATTAATTAATTTAAATTCGGGCAATCGCTACTAAATAAATAACTTCGTATATATTTTTATTAAATTGTTTTTAATTTTTAAAATTAATTATTTTAAATTCTTAATCTTTTGCACTTAACTTTTGATCAATAGCTTTATCTCTTCTTTTGCCATAGTTTTCAATTCAGATATTGATAGCTTTAATACTACTAGTATAGAGGAGATGCCATCTAGTGATCGTCAGGGCAATTAACCTCTTACATTTTACTTATCGCATTTACATTTCAGGCATCAAGTAAATGTCGATGGCACTCACTCTGACATCGATCTTTACTTTTTAGTAAATTTTTTAATAATTTATTTAAAAAATTGGTGATCTTCTTAACTTGTTTTAATTTTAAATCTCTTTTATATTTGGTACAATTACAATTACTATTTTTTTCATTAATTAAGATGTGGAGTATTTTGAGGTATATAATACCTCAGAGAAACGCCTTCAGGAGCGCTGACCTGCAATATCGACAGAACTACAAAGACGTTGTGTCTCTGGGATAGATATAATTAAATTTCAATCAGTTTCAGTCGTGTCTGGGTAGATCGCCAAACACCCACCATCGGCTCCTTTTGATGAATATTACGTTTTGGAGTGTGTTCTGAAAATTCATCCTTGTTCATCCACTGTGTTGAGAGCCTGCTATTGCCATATTTGATCAATTTCTTATCACAAGTGACAATTCGATTAAAAAATTCGAGTGACACAAGTGACAATTCGATTGGATCAGATTTGTATCGAGAAAGCAACTTCTAGAAAATTTCCAAACTCGTTTCTGTTTTTCATTCAATTAATGTGGATTTGTGATAAATTAATTAATATTGTTTGTTTGCTAACAAGTTATGACTGATTTGCATGTTGCGAAGCAACATGGCAGGCTAGCTTCTATCCTGTTTCAGTCCAAAGACAACGAAGAAAGCTAACACGTTAACGTGTTAATGAGTTAATATTGTTTGCTTGCCATATATTTAAATGGGTGAATAAGTGTTTTCAATTCTAATATCGATAGTATTAATACTACAAGTGTGAAGGTGGCGCCATCTAGGGATCGTTAGGCCAATTAACCTCACACATTTTATTCATCTCATTTACCTTTCAGGTATCGAGTAAATGTCGATGACACTAACTCTACCATCGACTTTTACTTTTTAGTAAATTTTTTAATAATTTACTTAAAGATTTAATGTTCTTCTTAATTTGTTTTAGTTTTAAACCTCTTATATATTTGACACAATTACAATGAAAGCTATTATTTTTCATTAATTAACATGTGGAGTATTTCGAGGTATATAATACCTCAAAGAAACTCCTTAAGAAGTACATCTGTTGCCCAGTAATTTCGACAGAACTGAAAAACGTAATGGCTGTGGGGAAGATATAATTAAATTTCAATCGGTTTCAAGCCGTTTTAAGTCCCCTATGAAAGGAATTAGACCAACCGATGATGATCTTGTTTCTCAAGATCAGATTTGTTCGGTATTATGCTTCTGATATCCTCGATGGCATGTGATCTTAAGGACCCTCTTTCGAGAAATTCGAAAAACTTTCTTCCACGCCGCTATAGATTCAAGTCGATTCCATAAAGGTAGTGAAGCCCGTCGAAAAGAATTCAGGTCAATTGTATGATAAAAGAAGAGGTCAATTGTATGATACCTTAATGTGATGATTTTATTTTCAATTAGAAGTTTGATCGCAACCGTTGTGGATATCTTTCAAATTTCAGCAATACCTTTTTGTTTGAAATGGATTTTATCAGGTCAAGGATGAAATTTATAGGGTGAAAAAAAGGCAAATTTGGTTGATAACTTAGAAATATAAGGAATTATTTTATTTCTGAAAGTATGCGCCCATATTTCCTGTACACTTTTGCCATTTAAGCAGTAGGTCGTTCAGGGCTGTGGTATAAAACCTTGGCGAACGAGAATCAATGAATTCTTGGAAGGCCAGTAAAGCATTGTCGGAATTCAACTGCTTCTTTTTAAAATGTTCCAAATGTTGTTGTTACGGAAGAAGAGGTAGTAAGTGGGGGCTAGGTCTGGTGAGTATGGAGGAGGATCAAAAAATTCCAACTGTCTATCTATTCCAATATCATGCAATAAGATAAGCATCGATCTACAGACCAGTCTAGGGTGTTTTTCTTTTTGCATCATTCCATCCAGTTGGTTGCAGTGCATTTCTGTTGGGATCGATGAACCAGATTTCAGGAAATCAGAATGGATCAAGCCTGGTCTAGATCACCAAATAATCACCATCAGCTTCTTTTGTTGAATATTACGTGACATAGTGTACATGCGGCGAGTGTGTTTTGGTGATTCGTCCTAGTCCAACCACTGTGTTGAAGGCATGCTAGTGTCTTATTGGAGCCATTTCTGATCACAAGGGACAATTAGATTCAAAAATGGATCAGATTTGTGACGAGAAAGTAACATCAAGCAAATTTCCAAGCCCGTTTGTTTCTGTTTTTCATTCAGTTCATATGGAACACACTTATCCAACTATTTCATTTTATCGATTTGAGCTAAATGAGTTACTACTATTTGTTTGCTAACACCAAACTTCAAAGATAATTCATAGGCACTCTGAGATGAGTCAGACTCAACGGTGACCTTTAGTTCGTCATTTGTGAAGTCAAAGTTATCTTTACGAAATTTGCCGAACCAATTTGATACTGTCTGCAGCGTAGTAACACTAAAGCCAAATAGACTATTAATATTTCGGGTGATCTGTGATGCTGCAGTTCCACGTAAGAACTTATAGTTCATAACAGTGCGAATTTCCGACCGTTTCATTTTCAACAATCTTAATTTATAAAATTAAGTTTTTTAATATTATTTAGAACTTACATTGATTTCTTTAAATAGACGAGATGTACAACTTTCCAACACACACACACAAATACCAGTAAATTGTTAAGCCAATGTCAAATAATAAGCTGTTAAAATTGGCAATATTATTAACTACATTTTTGCCAACCCAATAATACAAAATATATTATAGCTAAACTAAACTCGAAAGAATTCATTTGATTGGAATGATATTTTGTTTCAAGTTTAAATTCCATTATTCTTTGGCCTCTCCATGCTCCTGACTCTTTTAATGAAAACGGGGACCTTGTTTGTTTATTAACTTTTTTTGAACTAGTTTACAACGACGCGTTTCATAAATTCCTCATCATGTCGTAGTTACTGTACAATTATTTGCTATATTTTATGTGGGTTAGATTAAAAACGAAATAAACTGATCTTTGGTAACACATTATTTTAGTTTCCTTAAGTTTAAATAAATTGTTGTGAAAATCCTCAAAATAATTTCAACAAAATGAATATTAGTAATAATAAGCGAATATTTGTCGTTCACATCGAGAAACGTTGTCCTTGACAGTGCATTTTTATTGCATATTTACATATTTAATTCAAGATGAAAGCAAAAAAATAAATAAATAATAATAATAATAGTTTCTGAAACTCTGGGAATTCCAAGCATTTATTCAATAGAATTAATGTTATCCCCCGGCATTTATACGCATTACTTATAGGAAATTATTTAATCAATTTTTGAGCAATTTTGATTCATAAATGATTGTATTAAGTGCAGTGATTTATTCTGTAAATGTGATGAAAAGAAACAATGAGATTAAACAATTAGACTTCTTTTTGATTTCAACGATATTTATAATCTTCTAAAAGAATCAAATCACAGCATTGATCTAACTCGCATTTGTTAAAATTAATTATTGATAAATCAATACAAGCATATTAAATGTTATTAAAATATTTAAATGTTACCTATTAATGCAAATTCAAGTTTGAATTCATTTTTTTCTTTTGCATCTAGTGGACAATGCAAAAAATTGATAGGCAAATAAAACAATCAAACAAAGGATTGATTTCGATGTATAATTGTTATCACTATTGTGGAAATGAGGGGAATACGCCTTATTAAGATAATGCGATATAGATTTGGAATTATGCTTTAAAAATATAAAGAATCACGATTATCTCATAAAATGTGAATTATGAATATTATTTACAATTTAATGAATTTATCTAAGCATACTGTATTAAATGAAAGTTTGATTTGATCTTCTTTACTTGCTTTTCTCACTAAGTATCTCTAATTCTGAGGTATCGTTCTTCGTAAAATCTTTCACAATATACAAATCTTTCCGATGAATATATAACATGAAATATATTCATCGGAAAAAAGAATTTTGATTAGGGAAAAAGATTTCTAATAAAGGTAAGGTAGTAAAGCTTACTACTGTGCCTAAAAAGTAAGACCAATTTTCAATTTAAAATTCCCGGGGTGTATGAAATTTCAATTTTTTTTCTTTTTTAGGTTGCTGGCACTGTCCTTGACATTTAACGTCAAAATATTCGTTAGTGTTTGAGTTACGCTTGGCTTTGTGAGATGCTAAAAGTGATTTCAGCGATTTTTGAAATGATTGAATTAATTCAGCAAAGAACTTGCATTAAATTTCGTTTGCGGACACGTATAGAATGTTGCAGAAGGCATTCGATGAGCATTCCTGTATCGGAAAGAAATGTTTAGAAGTGGCATAAACAGTTCAAAGAAGGCAGATAATGCCTTCTGTTGAAGACGAAGAGCCCTCTGGTCGACCCTCAACCTCAACAGATGAATCTCAAGCCCAAAAAATTAAAGATTTGGTGCTTGTAAACCGTCGATTTACAATTAGAGACCTTGCCGATGATGTTGGAATTTCAAAAGGATCGGTCAATTCAATTTTTTAACTTAAAATGCGTCAAATATCGATTGGTACCAAAAACACTGAATGCGCCAACTCACACTGCATTGATTCTTCGGGATCTTTTCGCCAAAAATGAAACCCATATCGTTCCACAACCACCGTATTCCCACCGTGCGACTTATGGTTATTCCCTAAACTGAAAAGACGACTTCGGGGGCACCGTTTTGAGTCGATTGAAGTAATTCAACGTGAATCGCCGCGCACATTGAAGACCATCCCTGCCGATGATATTTTAATATGCTTTGAGGATTGGAAAAAAAGTTGGCATAAGTGCATTGTGTCCGGATGGATTACTTACTGAAAGCGATGAAATAAAAAAAACGATTTTTGAAAAAAAAAATAATTGGTCTTACTTTTTGGGCACAGTAATAGATAAAGACTTTTAGTAAAATTGCAGCTTTCTATGAAATAAAGTTAGTTAAACTCTTTACGTATTTTCTAACGATAATCAAGGCTAATTTAATAAATTAATAAAAAATAAAAAATATCAATACTATCAATTTTTAAATTTTTGTGTTATTTGCATATCAGTCGATTTCATTATAGCATATATATATTAATAACATAAATAATATATATTATTATTTTATATTATATAATATATATTACTGTCGTATTATGAGACCTGATGGCCTAGTTATTAGCGTTCTGTGCCGCAGGTTTCAGGTTCGAGTTCGGGCGGTGCCATGGATATTTTTAGTGGTTGGAATCCGTCCCGCTCAATAGGTCCTGGTATAATATGACTGTAAAGCGTTAGGCATATGACTGACAACCTTACTCTGTAAAAATAAATTATTTTCTGTCTCGAAATTTGCCAGTAGGCAGACGGCCTTGGCCCACCATGGGGCTGTTGCGCCAAATATAATGATGATGACAGATGTTAATAACGTGTGAGCAGAAACTCTGTAAGATACTACTTGAGAGTTGGTTGGTTGTTGGTCATCTCGATGCAGAGCAAAGTGTTACTTAAATTTGCCTCTGCAATAGCTGTATAGAATTGTTTTTCATCATGAGTTAGAAGTCTGAGTCAACAGAAAAAGTAATAGAATCGAGCGACAATGCGATTGTGCCCACTGAGATGCTCGGTCTGTTTTATCCGGGAATTACTCGCACACGCGTAATCCAAGACCTGTCCCAGCATGTTGAAGATGCTCTACATGCTGCTGGACATAAGTAGACTCCTCATATTTCTCCACAGATGGTATAGCACTCTGAGGCTCCCACCAACAACCAAGAGACAATAGACAAGAATATAGTGCAGTGGGGCTAAATGAACGAGTGACTAGCTGTCTGGCGTTCTTTGCCACATGTTTCGAATTCGAATCCCGGCGGTGTTACGGATGTTTGTAGTGGTTCGGAATCCACTTTAAGCCGCAGGTCCCGGAAAGTAGGTCTGTAAGCGTATCATGAAGCCAAGTCAGGCTTCTACCTAAGAAGGCTCCATCACAACAGAAGCTGCCTCCCCTTCCTTTTTTCTTCAATGATGAGTCCATACGGGCTCGTGGGCTTGGTCTAGATGACTGACAAGTGAGATAAGTAACAGCAACAACATAGTGCACCACCAATTCAGAAATAAAAGTGAACCATTCTGTTCATATCCGAGAATGTATTTTTATTCCAACTTTTCATCATAAATAATTTTTGTTTCTAATGCAGCTGACAAACACTTAGATAGTTGTCTTTTATGCCTTAAGGCAAGCACCGCACCAACGTTACTCACTTAGCACTATCCAGGAGGTGCGTGTAGCTTGAAGATAAGCTACGGAAGCAGAGCAACAATACCCCCGCAACGCTCTACGATCCTATTAGACCGCGACCTACTGTTTTAAAGTGGATTCCGAACGACTACAGACATCCATGCACCACCCGGACTTGAACCTGAAACCTTTGGTCCCTAGCCCTCGGCCATTCAGGCCCCGCATCATAAACAATACAAAGCAGAAAAAAAAAACAGATTCGATGATCTATTAACTATTTATTTCTCCAGTTGAAAATGCATAGTTGAAGTTACGGAAATTATAAGCCTAAATTTCATTTATTTAAGTCTGTACATAAAGCAAGATGGAAACTAATAAACGATGATTAATGTGTGTTGAAAACCCCGTGATATAACTCTTTTTGTCAAGATTTCTAGTCATGTTTATTTTACTTCCTGCAATTTTTTTTTTTCGTTAATGCGCTATCTTTTTGTTTCATTATAATATCTATCGACAAGGTAAATTACATTAAATGCTCCTTTTGATTTTTTAAAAAGATTTTGCGTTCTAGATAAGCTCCTCCTTCCTCTTCTTGGTGTTTTCCCCGAAACATATTCGGTATCTTTTCGAATGATTTTAGTAACTTGAAATTGTATGTTCTTTCCTACTTCCTCTTTTAAGCGTCTCCTTGTGACATCTGACGCATTGCAGAGTCGAAGGTCGCACAACCCGTAAGTCAAGGTAAACAAAGTGAGTAATATATAAAAAAAAAAAAAAAAAATTAAAGTTAATTCCTACTTTTTTTTCACTCTATTGCAGAAAAGTTCTTTACAAATAAAGTTCAAATTTTATTCTTACATCTGGCGCCATCTATTATTAGATACATGCAACTTAAATCCATAAAAAACTAAAATGAATGAATTAAATTTAATTACTGAATTAATTTTTGAAAAAACTGTATTAACATCCAGTGTCATCCCCTACAAATTAAAAAACAATGTATTTGAATTTGAGTGGATGAATAAAAAAGTATTTTATCAACGATTGAAAATTTGAACAAGATATATATGGGGAGAGTGTGAACTAATAATAGGAATTGAATAAGTCAATAAATTTAATTAATAAATTTTTAAATTTAATTAATTAAATCAATAATGCAATATTAATAATAAAATAATAATATCATAATAATAAAATAAAAAATAATAATAAGGAAATAATAATATAATAATACTAAAATAATCAATAATAACTAATTAAATCAATAAATTTAATTAATGATTTTTTTAATTAAAGTAAAGAAGTCAAGTAAATTTTTACATTAGAATTAATCACTCTGAATCAGGTTTGAAAAGAAATTCTTCTCGTACTTTCTATGCAGGGAATATATAGCATTAGTCATGTATTTATAATGGAAAATATGTTACCCAGGGGGCAGCTTTGAAGATAGGTTACGGACGCGAGTAACACTGCCCCCACACCACTCTACGATCCTATTAAACCAGGACCTACGGCTTAAAGTGGATTCCAAACCACTACAAATATCCATTATTCAACATACTGATTGTAGCAAGCCCTTTTCTACAAAATATTTCGTAGAAAAAAATTCTATATTTTCTTTGCTTAAAAGCGCAGAGGGGCTTACATTTTGCAATCCCCCGTAAATCTACTTCTACAAACACGCAATAATACTACACGCATAATCCTTGTAGTAGGTCACTTTCAATACGTAACTTGTTAAAATTTGCAACCGTACGTCCTCATACGCACTGCAAAAACGCCCCTTGCGGCGTTCAGGTGAAATGATCAGTAGGCATCGAGACTCTCACTACAGAGGACATACTGCGAGACCGGCGCTACTACCTCAGAGACGTTTAGTTTACAGTCTCTCACCCCGAGAGAAGACATAGTTAGCACAATACTGTGTATTTATTGACCTACAGGCTCTCATTCTGAGAGGAAGTGTATTTTCCCTGAGTATAGGAAGTATATCTCGTGCCACCCAATGCAAATCTGAATATCTTTATTTACAACTTAGAAGTGGTATCCTTCTTAAATAGATATCTTTAAATGTGTTACATGCTGTGTGTTAAATATTGTTTGCAGTTAATAGTGGGGTTTACATGTTTGTAATCAAAGCTGTATCTCAACCCAACCACACCCTGATCCAGCTGCACAAACAAACGATGAACGCTACAAATTATACATTTATTAATTTTCTTTTGTTTGAAAACTCAGAGTCTTATTTTGAACACACAGTCCTGCCCGACTCTTGGTCCAGTGATATCTTGCTCAATTTGTGTGCAGGAGAGTCGAGGTTCGAGTCCACAGGTGGTATAGTTGTATTCACTGCTTTTAGAAACCAGCAGGCTAGATGTTAATTGTGGACACGTTGACACTTTGATGACACATTTAAAAAGCATCTCGTAGATGATGAAGGATATATGGAAAGGGTTTTCCCATATACATAACTCAAAAGTGGAACCATTAACCTTAAAAGTCCTTCCCTTATCGCTCATCGATGGGTTGCAAGAGATTCGAAGTCAAACAAAGAAGAACATATCGTTCCGATCTATATCGAGTTATGAATTTCCTTCTTTTTCTGAAATCCCCAGCAAAGAGAAGCAATTGAAGAAACTAAACAATACAAAACGGTTGCACTACGAGGAAAGATTTCATGGATGAACAACTAAATTAAATTAGTAATGGATCTTTAATTACATATTCTTAAATCAAACTTAAAAATTCATTGCGATTGTTGTATCGGGATCACATGTCGATTGTGTTCAGATAGATTTATCAATACATCCTTCACATTGAAAATGCGTATCTTTAAAACATATCGTTTTGCCAAGGCAGTACCAGGAAGAAAAGAATGACGTCATTTTACTCTCATAATGAACATTTAAATGCATTAATTTACATATAAGTGCTTTTACTAAATATTTTTAAAATAAATCTCCCAGTAATTGTCCTTTAATTCTGTCGTTGCAACGGTAAAATATTTATAAAACGATCGTTATCAATACTTTAAATGCGCAAGTGAACAATGAATGGGCATATTTATATACAAGAAATTTTTCAGTCATTAACATAAAACAACTACAACAAAAAGCAAATAATAGAATAATAGCTTAACTATTACTAATTTAAAGCCAATTTTGTAATTTTTGGTTTGCGAAAATATAACTAAATACTAGGAAAGATTCTAAATAAAATAAAATATGGCATGATTTACGTAGTTTCAATATGTAAATTGTATAATTATTTTTGCTTTTATTGATGGTTACCTCGTAAGTTAAGAGAAAGATCTACAGCCTTGAATTTGAAATGATAATCTCTTAAAAACTATACATAATTTGGAAAATGTAAATATGGCCTCATATAGAGGAAGGTTGAAAGATTATAGTAAGGAAGGAGGTTTTCAGTTTCAGCTGTTATATCTTAGTATCCAGACGTGTTATGGGATGTATTAAATGTTTATCAAGGACTCTATTAAAAAGTCCCAGAGAGGATATACTTCCCGATACGTCATACGAATTCAAGAGACTACAATTCCAGATGCGACTTGCTTTTGCTACGTCTATAAACAAAGCACAAGGCCAATTACTTAAAATTGCTGTGACGCATATGAAACGAGCCTGCTTTAGACACAATGTGGCGATGTATAGAGTTTATCTAAAAATTATAATATGATGAGAAAACAAGGAATTTTGTCTAATATCAGTCCCTTACTGATAAATTAATATAGTTTACATGATAATAATGTAATTTTTGGTAATAAAAATGATGTTAATAAAACTAAAATAGGCAAAAGTGATCTAAATGAGAAGTGGCATATTGAATCTATTTCGAATATTTCTCTCTCTATCTATCTATCTATATATATATAAATATTGCATCTCTAAATGTTTATGCAATACTAAGTAAACGAAACATTGATTTATTATTCATATTAATATATAATTTTACCGCCATCCATGGCAGCAATTAAAGAAAATGCTTATATCTTTTATGTAAAATTTGCCAACTTAACTATTTGATATAATCAAGTAAATAGGTTTTATTTTCTGAAGGCGAGCAACGCCGTGTTATAGTGTTAGTATGAACATAAAACAAAGCTATATACACTCATGCTGTAGAAGTTTGATTTGATTTGGTTTGTAGCTCTACGGTCATTTTGTGCAACACTTTGGCTAATTAGATCGAGGCCAACAGTTTAACGTGGGTTCCGAACCACTCACAAACATTCATGCCACGACTAGGATTCAAACCTGAAGCTGTGGCATGCTGTAGAGGAGTTTCTAAATAGAGAAAATAACGTTAGAATGGATTGATCATGAACTTAAATGATTTAAATTCGACAACTTTGAAAGGACTTAAGTTTGGCATGGAAGACACCCGATAGCCGATTAAAATGTGCATTTTTGAATGGGCACTCTTACCTCAATATTTGTTTGACAAGCTGGTTTCGATGAATAGGTCGGTCCAGGCAGACGCCATTATCAAGATCCCTTACTAAGAAATATCTGCTTGATGTTTTCCCTCTTGAATAGGTAAGCATTTTAATTAACTTTCGATATAGACTGTTTTCGTTCCATACTGTATTCATTCTACTTATTTTTTTTTAATTTTCAAGTACAAAATACTGTCTCTGTATTCTGAATTTTATATCTCTCTGGTAAGTTCTTGTGCTGCTTCTCTAAAAAAATACATTTGCTGCTATGATTTACATGCCAGTGTATTTTTTTATATCCGGTTTTTACAGTGAAAATTAAACTGTGCATATCATAGAATTTTTGTCAACCACAAGTTTTATTTGCCGTACTACAGTCATTTTGTGCATACTCTGGTCTAACTATACCGAGACCTACAGTTTAACGTGCACTCCGAACCACAAACAAACATCCCAACCACCGCCGGGATTCCAACCTGAAGCCTGTGGTGCCAAAGACGTGAGCGCTAGGCAATTTGACTTCAAGGCGCTCAAGTTTCTTACTTATATATATAACATATCAATATCATCAATATCATAACACATCATATATTACTTTATAACAATATATCTTTCAATAAATATGCTGTAAAAAAGACGACGTAGAAATGCTTTTTAATTAACGTACAATTATAAGTGGAATTAAAAAACATAAAAATAGTTAAGAAAACTTCAAATCTTACACAATTAATTTTTTATTCATAAAAATAATTGGTTTCTGCAATAATTCAATAGACTTTTTATCAAAAAAATTGACAATGTTAATTCTCAATGAAAATACTCTTTCTTTCACGATCATTGATAATTTATATAATAGTTTGCTTTCATAAAATAATTGTAAAATTCAATTAATGGGGTTTCTGAACTTTTATTTTTGAACAAGTGAGCACTTGTTAAAATATTCACTCATTGTTATAAATGCATTGCCCTTTAGATAGAGGGCAGATTGTAATGGCTCGAAGGCTCGGAACAAGTATTTCCGAAACTGCAAAACTCGTGGGTGGTTCGCGATCTACAGTTGTTAGTACTTATGCAAAGTGGATAAATGACGGTGAAACCAGCAGAAGACGACATACGCTATCAAAGAAAAAGGTCGTCGGAGAATGTCTCGCATGGTGAAGCAAAACCGGAGCCAGACAGTAGCTCAGCTGTCAGCCCAATACAATGCAGGGCCAAGTAGAATAGTATCGAAGCACACTGTTCAGCGGACACTGTTGGATATGGGAATACGCAGCAAATGTCCCACTCGTGTGCCTTTGCTGACCAAGCGTCATCGCCAACTGCGCCTGCTCTGGGCCCGGGAACATCGTGACTGGTAAAATGGATCAGTGGGAGAGAGTTGCCTGGTCAGATGAATCACGGTTTGTCATTCATCACGCCGATGGCCGTGTCAGGATACGCCGTCTTCCAGGCGAACAGTTGCTCCCTCAATGTACAGTAGGTCATACACAGGCCGGTGGTGGCGGTATTATGCTTTGGGGGACGTTCTCTTGGGCGTCTCTGGGACCCGTGGTTGTGGCAGAGCAGACCATGAATGCTACAGGGTATCTGAACATCATTGCGGACCAGTTGCACCCTTCCATGGCCTCTGTTTTTCCAGCTGGAAATGGAATGTTCCAACAGGACAAAGCCCCTTGTCACAAGGCTAAAATTGTGTTGGAGTGTTTCCAGGAACATGAGGCTGAATTCCAGTTAATGTCCTGGCCGCCGAACTCACCGGATCTCAATCCGATAGAACACATTTGGGATGTCCTGGGACGGCAGCTCAGAGTTCAAAGACCACCAATTCGCAATATCACGGATTTGCGTGACCGTTGCTTAAACATCTGGTACAATCTGTCTCCGGCCATCTACCAAGGACTTCAGGCATCCATCCCAAGGCGGGTTGAAGCTGTGTTGCGTGCCAAAGGTGGGCCAACTCGTTATTGACAGGTGGTCATAATGTTTTGGCTCTTGAGTGTATATTCAGTAACCCAGGGGAAGGGCTGGCCAAAAATGGTGACATCATTTAAGTTATCAATATTACGCTTAGGATTTATTAGGATTAACCTTTATTTTCCATGTGATCAGCCAACTTTCTAATTGTGTGATATAATTATTCAACTGAGAAACGACGAGTTTGGTGTTTTATGCTGACTAATAATCGCTGTGTCATCTGCAAACATCGCTAGCTGACATTTTGTCGGTTTAGGGATATCGTTTACAGAGATTAAAAATAAACGTGGCCCTAGAAGAGAGCCCTGTAGAACGCCACTCCTGATTGGACGGGGACGAGAGATAGCATTTTCAATTAAGAATAGATAGAAGGTTAAGAACAGAGACATAGAAGTGCAAAAAATGAATTAAATGATCCGAAAAACGAGGTCCTATGAGCTTGGATATTAAACCATGATGCCAGATTTTGGCTACGTCCAGAAATAATATTCCCGTAGATTTACTGTTGTTAAAGCCTTCACGGAACAGCTCATGAACACGTAAGAGCTGGTGATTTGCACTGAGTTGGTTAAGGAGTCCAAATTGTTTCGGAATAAGCATTCTTTAGCCTCGTACAGAAGAGAACGCATGAGGGGCTCCTTCCCCCCGAGGCGACAGGCGACGACGCGAAATGCGGCAGGCGAGAGAATTTTTTCGACCCCTTCACATCGAAACGTCAGAAATAGCATTACGCCTAGTGAAGTTTCGCTTCGGGTTGAAATCTGGTCAACTCGAAGCGGTGCATTTCAAACCGGTTTCAGGCAAACGTGGTGAGGCTAGTGATTGGTCAACTCTTCACGCTTAAAGCCTCACGCCTCGGTGGGAACGAGCCTTAACGGCTTACGCTCCTAGCCCTTCCATCTGACCGTGAAAGACAACCCACCTTATCTACGTCTGTAAGCGACAGCTGGTTTCAATGGGGTTAGTGAGCATCCTTTTAATATACGGAAAAAAATGATTCTGGTCGTAGTGCGGTTGAGACACATTCTTGTCGGATTCCATCAAAATAGTTTTTAAAGGTTTTGCAAACGGAACTCGCTCCCATTTGGACGCCGCTTTTCATGAGACAACACAGGAAGGTACAGGAAACGTTATTTGCAAATACGAAAAACTACTAGAATTTTAAAAAGCGTGGGATCCTTTTGACTCCAGTTCTTGTGCTTATGAGTTAAGTAAATTAAAAAAAGTTCTCCAGATATTTTTGAAAGATATGATTTTTTCAAAAGCGATTCCAGGGCTCTTCAAGGACTGTAGCACCAATGACGATTATGTAATATTATACTATCAATTAAATTTTCCTATAATTAATATAGATTTTGTGTAGCAAATTAAAATCATTTCTGAATGACATTATAAGGAATTTAACCAACAATTATATGTATTATACTTGATTTATTCTATGCACTAAACATATATATTTAAATGTAATATAAATTAAACTATATTATTTTTCTATTTATTGAAAATGCATTATTATTTCATGGGTATGTAGTTTCAAAAGCTTTTGGAGCATTTCGACCCTGTTATTACAAGAATATGATAACAAGATAGTGTTTATGTTACTTTTACTATTATTGGTTATTATGATAAGCAAAGTTGAGATCGCTTTTAAATATTGGACCTTGATTGTTAAGGAATATTGCGTTAAGTGAAGGCGCTATAGGGAAGAGTTTATTTACAGATATTGTGGAACGTAACGTTTTATGTTGTTCATGATTTTGGTTTCGGGGAAATTTAATTAGTTGGTTTTGTAGTAGTAAAACATCACATTAGTTTTGAATTTCAAAACGAAAATAATTGACTAGTATTTTATAATACTTGATTCTTCTCTTTTGAATTAATTTTTTAAATACCCATTCAAAATAAAGAGGTTTACGAGACAATTTATAGACTTTTCTGCCAATAGTTTTTATTTAAAATTTTCTGGACATTATTTATTCACAATTAACAATACAGTAGTTTGAATTATGTTCCATAACATAACAATTGTCATGCTGCCATTAAAAAGGATTTTTTAAAATTATCTATCGTTTCTTTCTATAATTTCTGCACAAGTAATGAGACACAGTAGCGGAAAGTTTCATATATAACAAGGTTAATGGCCCTTTTTTCTTCAAGAGAAAAAACATCATTATTAACTTCTACTTAGACTTATTGGAACTATTTATTGAACATCAGTTAGAAGGATTTCAACAGTGGATAATTATCTACGGATTGAGATAACTGATTATGGCAAACATGGATTATTTATTTATTATTAAGATGGAACATCCTCTCATTGGGGTTCTAAGGCCCGTGAGTCCCTAGATAAACAAATTTCGGATATGAAGGGATGGATCAACGTTATGGCTTCCTGATATTACTTTTTGGATTTTTCTTTTGGGGTTATATCAAGGACAGTGTTCGTAAAAAATGACATAGAGCCATTTATGACTCTACCTTCGAGTCCTTCCCAAGTCTCAAAAGAGTTCGTTGGCGTATACACTGGTCAGAATAGCTAAATTATAAATATGAGGAGCCCTTTGACTTTAAAAATTAACATTTTCTACGATGTTTAACATCAACTCCAAATACTGTCTACCTTAAGTTAAAATAGTTATTTAAAGTTAAATTAAATCTTTTATTTATTGTAAATTCCATTTTAATCTATGCTAATATTACTTAAAATAACCTTAATTAACTTTTATATAGATGATTCAAATAATTTTTTAATGTATTCTATTCATATTTTTATTCTATTTCTATTTATGTAGTTAGTAAACATCAACAAGCACCAATATCAACAATCGCAAAATGTAAACATCATTGGGGCGCCATCTTGTGTTCTGTTTAGTTTCCTCTGGAGAAAATTGAAATCTTTAATAAACCCTCCCATGAAGGCTGAGCTCCTATTGATATTACTCTGACACTCTCACACTCACCCTTTTAACAAAGCTCTTCATAACTTCCCAACTAGGCAGTGAGTAAACGTGATTCGAATCTCTAATTGTACCTGATTAAATTAAATTTTAATTTTCCTTAATGCGGGCCTGAATGGCCGAGTGGCTAGCGCTCTGGCGCTCGGTACCACAGGTTTCGGGTTCGAGTCCCGGCGGTGCCATGGTTGTTTGTAGTGGTTCGGAATCCACTTTAAAAAGTAGGTCCCGCTCTAATAGGATCGTAGAGCGTTGCGGGGGCATCGTTACTCCGCGTCCGTGGCTTATCTTCAAGTTACACGCGCCCTTTGGGTAATGCAAAGTGAGTACGACTGCGCAGCACTTGCCTGAAGGCATCCAAGACCAAGCTGTCTGTGTTTGCCAGCTGCATTAGAAAGAAAAAAAAATTTTCAATAATGCTTTCTTAAATTCTAATTATTGTAAATTTCTAATTTTTATCTTTCCCAACTGCACTAATGTAATTTTAAAATGAACGAATATGTGGTGATTTTCGGGGTGTATTTATCCCACAGGTACTTCGGAAGAGGTGTCTTTATCTCACCATTCGCGTGTATTGTAGAATTGAAAGGTGGATAAAAGATGACTGGTGTACTGTTAAAGACGTCATTTAAAAAAAAATCCGTCATATCTGTTAAAGCATCCAAACAGATTTATATCAATCTTAATAGTTTTCGAACAATAAATTATTATAATCAGGGTAAAGAATTTGTGATCATCCTGTATATGAAGTATGTTTGAAAAGTTTCTTCAATTTAAAGGTTTTTGGTACTACTTCATAATAAATTCAATGTTAAATTTCGGCATCTTTGAAGCGTTTTTTCTGAATTCTAATTAAAATTAAACTAATTAATGATAATTTAATTTCATTAATAATAACATAATTTTCATATTATTTAATAACATTATGAAGATTAGAAAAGACAAAATGGATGGAACTAACATTAATATTTTTTTTAGACAAAATGGATGAAAAAACTGTGTCTTCCTAAGTCTCAACCCAACCACACCCAGATCCAGCTGCACAAACCACCGACAACACTACAATAATAATAAAAAGAAAATAATAAAATAAAATAAAGTTTAATCTCCATTTACCAGATTTCTAATTTCAATAAACAACATTATTACTTCAGATTTGAACCTCTTCAATACACAAAGTGACGCGACAGAAATTCCCTTTGTTGGCGAAATCAAATATTTGGGGCATTGTTTCCAGAAAGCGTGTCTTGGTCAATGCCATGTGTGAGGAATTCGCCACGCTTTCCTTCCTTTTTAATCATAACCGTGTTCAAGCAAATATTACCTTCTCAGAGGTGTAGACATGAATTGCCTGCAATCAGGCACACTGACACTGTTGTAAAATGTTAATTGTTGTCAAAAGTCAGAATCTCACTTTTCTTCCTCTGTATTGTAAATAGGGATGTACATAATTGAATGAAATTTAAGTGACTTTTCCAGCTCTTATACGTTCCACATCTATGAATATTTTAAGATATCATGCTTACAAACAAATCATCACGTACTTAAATTTTTAAATTTAGCTACCCCACATCTATTTTTTCAATTCCTTCTATTAGCTCACACTCTCCCTATATATATCTTGTTCAAATTTTCTATCGTTCATAAAATACTTTTTATTCATCCACTCAAGTTCAAATACATTTTGTTTTGAACTCGTAGTGGATGACACTGGATGTTAATACAGTTTTTTCAAATATTAATTCAGTAATTAAATTTAATTCATTAATTTTAGTTTTTTTTAGATTTAATTTGCATATATCTACCAACAGATGGCGCCAGATAAATTAAAAAAAATGAATGAAAATAATTTATAAAGGGCTTTCTGCAATAGAGTGAAAAAAAAAGTAGGAATTGACTTTAATTTTTTTTTTTTTTTTTTAATGTTATTTGTTTATAAACTGAACGTCGTAACAGACGACATGTTATAAATTTTATTTTGCGTTATGAGTAATTTTTCTTACATTTCATTTTGTATTCTAAGATAATTTCTTTTTAAAGCAAAGTATGTATTCAAACTAATTACAAAAATTATTATCTTTAAAAATACAGTATAAATACTTTAAAAATATTTGGTGTTGAAGTGAAATTATCCAACTCAGAAAAATAAGGTTACTTAACGATTTGTCCTTTGAAATCTGCAAATCTTTACAGAAATTGATTCAATACTTTGACATATACATCTCCATATATTTACAATTTAAGATAATGGAAGATCAAGGTTGGGATTTCGGTAAAAAAATCATATTATTTATATTACTTTATTTTAAAGATCAAACGTTTAGCTGTCTAAAGCAGTTTAGAGTTTTTTTGTAAAGTTATTAGAAGTCGAAATACAGCAATTTAATCACGAGAGTAAAAGCGTACTAAAGTCTATGGGACAGGAACATTAAAACTTGCTAAATGATACAGAAGCATGAGTATTAAAATTTGCTAATTTATATGGATACAATAAATAAAGATTTTTCGTCGTTCTTAAAATGTGCACGTGAACTTTAATGCTGAAAATGCAACTATTAAAAAACCCTTAATTTACATTAGAAATATGATCGGAGATATTCTCATTTCTCTTTTCAGAGAGAAATAAGTAAATAAATTGAAATTATTCAGGGTAAAAAAAATAATACTAAAAATGTTTACCCGTTCGTAATAGTTTGAGAAAATATTTTTACATATTATATTAAGTCGAATTTATTCTTACAACTTGAGCAATAGCAGGCTCCATCACAACCGAAGCCGCCCCCTTTTTCTCCATCCATTTAGTGGCGGATTTAGGTTCGATGGCGCCCTAGGCCCAAGCTAATTTACGTAAGTTAAGTTTAATAATAATAATAATACGAATATTAATAATGGATTCGGATTAAATTTAGGTATTGAATTTAGGCATGAATTAAACATATATACATATTTTTTGGTATAACAAATAAACATACAATTTAGAATAAATTGCTTTTAATTGAAAAATAAATCATATCTATCTAATTAATCATATTTTCTTCTTGCTTTCATCTGTGCGAAAGTATTAATGACATCCTCATAAGATTAAAAAAAATAAAGTTTTTGAGTAATCGGACAAAGGTATAACTAAATATAGTGAATTACTATTTTGTGTTATGATGATGAGCAAACAAACGCTACTCTTAGATTTTTTAAGAAAAAATGATGAAAAATCTAACGTCAATAGATAAACGCTATACTTAACGAAATTTTTTTTAGTACCTATTTGTTAGACATTTTAAATTTTATTACTTACACAATTAATTATTTTAAGAAATAATTCTACCCTTTAAATATTAACATCTTGAGGTTGTCAAAGCAAGAAAAGAAGCTTTAAAATTCGGTCTTACATTTGATAAAAGACAAAATCGATTTTAAAATTTTGCAGCCTCGAAAATTTTGGCGCCCCTAAAAATTTGCCACCCTAGGCCCGGGCCTCGCTGGCCTAAGCCTAAATCCGTCACAGCATCCATGAGTAGACTACTCATGGGATGTCTGTTTTACACTTCTGGATTAGTCACAACAACAACAACAGTATTGTGATAATACGTTAACTACAATTTAAGATTTGTTAAATTTAATTGTTTGCATTTTCCGTATTAAAGTGTTTCCTGATAGTAGTAGAACAAACTTGAATTAAGATGAGCCGGTGGTTTAGAGCCCGGCGAGTTTTCAGGATTTTTTTTAATGAAAACATTGAACAATGTTATTCAAACTTTATAGATATATTAAATCACTTTAATAGTATATAAAAAAATTATAATTAAAAAAAAAAACTTTTAAGTAGTTAAGGAGTGGCGCTGAAGTTGCCCTCCTCATAAATATGGACCTGGGTGGTGGGTCAAGTTTTGGCTGTTTCACATCTGTAAACAAAATATGTAAAGCATTTTCTGATCGGTATGAATGTAGTTATCGCAGAAACTAGAATAAAAAAATATATAAAAAAAATTGACATGACTTGTTGTTTAAATTTACATACAGAAAACAGACTGTTTTTTCATTATTTTTTATTTTTTTATTATTTTTTCATTATTTTATATGTAAAAAATAAGAAGTATTTAACTTAAAAATTTTTTTTAATTCCAGAGATAAGTACTGGAATAACAGTAAAATTTGAGAAAAATGAGCCGAGTATTTTTTTTTTATCCTCACACCGTGTGGAAAAAAGTAGTTTCGAAATAAATGAGTTTGAAGTTTAAGGTAAGCCTATTCTCAATATGGGGTAGGTAAGTATATTCTCAGCTAAATGGGATGTAGAAATTAAAATATCGTCAATATCATTACAAAAATTTAACAGTATATCCTTAAAGGATTACGACCTACGAAAGATCGGAAATATCGAAAAAAAAAATTCGATTTTTTGAAAATTATAGTCCACCGGATCCCCTTAAGCGAAAAATGAAACACTTCTCTGAATTACATTTCTCGACACTTGGTCCTGAAATTTCTGATAAAAGCCAAATATTTTTTTGAGATTTGTGAGATATACCATGAACATACCACCAAGAGAAAAGAAAAGGTGGTCATTGCATTTTGGAATAAATTTTAAGTGTAAATGTACCACATTTGCTTTTCACACCTAATAAATCCAGAAAATCTTTCACAAGTTTAAATTTCTATGCGAAGTGCTTATAGGTGTGGTCATAATTATCATCAAAAAGTTACAAATGCTTATTAATGAATCCATCTTGGTGTTAAATTTAAACTGAATTGTATTGAGGATTAAATAAAAATTTAATTTAATTTGTTAATTTGTTAATAAATTTGTTAATTTGTTTGTTTGTAATTTAATTTTTTAATTTTCTTTTTATTTAAACTCAAACTCCTATTTTTCACTGAAGAGAGAAATAAGAGTATAAATTCACAAATTATCTTAAACTAGTAGTTACTAACAATAGCATACATGTGGAAAATCAATCCCAAGTACAAAAATGTTGGCTATTTAGAATCAGCAAATGAAATGCTATTTGTGTTAAAAATAAATTTACTACTACTTAGTATAATTTCAATTTATTTCCTTAAGTACTCTCTGAGGCTTAGGCATACCCAAAAGAAAATAATAGGCTCTAACGGCTATTATTTGCAACTTTGTTGGATAAGCCACGAATAAATTGAGTAGAAATTTGAGGGGGCTGTTTCTGCTGGACTGATATCCGGCATCGGGATGCACTAGGGCGATCGCGGACTCGACGTCCTCCGCGATGCTATCCAGTCTGGGCGTGGACACCGAGGTCATGGCCTTGCTGCAGCACGTCTTGAACCCCTGCAGGAACTCGTCACCGTAGTCCTTGCGCACCTCTTCGTCGACGCCCTTCCACGACTGCTCAATGACTCCCAGGATGCTTTCGCCACTGGTCATGTCCGTCCTGTAACGGAGTTATTTTCCATGCATTTATTCCCAACTTCTGCTCTGCATTCATTTCATACGTTTATTCAACATATTTGTTACATATTACAAGACACATATTATTTTATGAAATTAATGCTGTAATCTAACAGTCAATTATTTAAAATGATTAGATTTCCAGTAATTAAAAATGTGATAGTTGCTCAGAAATTTTTTTTTCTTTTTTCTATAAATAAAAATTCTTATCTCCAAATAGAAATCATGATCCGTAAACTCTATATTCCAGTCACTTCAAATCAAAACATTTTTTTTATTAAAAAAAAAAAAAAAAAAAAACAGAAACCTATTTCATAGTTGTGATCCAAATTAGTGAAAAAGAATCTTACATACATGAAAAAAAAAATTACAAAGGTAAATTAAAATATTTTAATCGATCTCTACATTGGTGAGCAAAACGTATGCAATGCTTTTTCATTCAATTCCTTCTATTAGCTCACACTCTCCCTATATATATCTTGTTCAAATTTTCAAGCGTTTATAAAATACTCTTTATTCATCCACTCGAGTTCAAATACATTTTTTTTTGAACTTTTAGTGGACGACACTGGATGTTAATACAGTTTTTTCAAATATGAATTCAGTAATTAAATTTAATTAATTAGTTATAGTTTTCTTACATTTAAGTTGTATGTATCTACCAATAGAGGGCGCCAGATAAACTTAAAAAAAAGGAATGAAAATTATTTATAAAGGACTTTCTGCAATAGAGTGAAAAACAAGTAGGAATTGACTTTAAATTTTTTTTTTATATTACATGTTATATTACATTATTTTTTTATATATTTTTACATTTCATGCATTTATTCCCAATACCTGCTCTGCATTTATTTCATGCATTTATTCAAGATATTTAAAAATTTTAAATTTAAATATACTTAAATATTTAAAATTTATTTCATGAATTTATTCAAAATATTTACAAATTTTAAAGTTAAATATATTGAAATATTTAAAACTTATTTCATGAATTTATTCCGTGCATTTATGCATTTGTTCAAAATACCTCTATTATATTTATTTCATGAATTTATTCAAAATATCTGCTGCCTTTATTTCACATAATTAGTATATATGTATTTTGCTTTTATTTATTCCAATCATTTAATTAAAACATCCGCTCTTCATTTACACCTTTATTTCATGCATTTAATTACAACATCAGCTCCGCGTTTATTCATTTTTTGCATGGATTTATTCAAAATTACTCCTCAGCCTAAAGAATTACATCAAATATGAAATGTTTCAGGAAAAACTAAAAATAATTAATTTATTCATAAAATAATTAATTATTATTATTATCGTGCATTATTACTATTATCACAAGTATTTCTAGTGATTTGATTTTAATAGATAAAAGGATGGAGAATTATTTTTATGATATTAAGAATTTTTTCCTGAAGTATCAAAATTACTCTTAAAATTCATAATCAATTAAATTGTTATTTTATAAAATATATAAACATTAAATTATATTTTACTTTATAAAATATAACATTAAATTATTATTTTTATTTTATGAAATTAATGTTGTAATCTAACAGTCAATTTTTTGAAATAATTAGATTTCCACTAATTGATAATGTGATAGTTGTTCAGAAAAAAAAATGTTTTCAATAAATAAAAATTCATCATGTTTTTATTTATTTTATTTATCATATAACCAACAAAATATTGTAATTTTCTGTGAACCATGCTTGCTAGCAGCTCATATATCGATAATTTTTTTATATAATTACCCTGTATAAGAACCGCGTAATCTACTAATGAATTATCTACTCATGGATGGATGGAAAGGGGTCAGTTTCTGTTGTGATAGAATACCCGTAAGTAGAAGTCTGACTTGGCTCTTTGACGCTCTACAATCATACGAGACCAGGATCTACGGCTTAAAGGGGATTCCAAACCAATACAAACATCCATGGAATCGCCGGGACCCGAACCCTGTGGCACCGAATGCCAGAGCACTACTCATTCGTTCAATCCGGCCCACTGCACCATGTTCTTGTCTATTGTCATTTGAGTGTTGGTGGGAGTCCTGGTGGGCCAGAAACCTATAGTACCACGTGCCAGAACGAGGCCATCAGACCCCTATTTATTATTTAGTAAGTTATTATTTATTTTATTTATTATTACTTATTTACTTTATCTATGGGTCTGAATGGTCGAGTGGCTAGCGCTGTGACGCTCCGTACCACAGGTTTCGGGTTCGAGTCCCGGCGGTGCAATGGATGTTTGTAGTGGTTCGGAATCCACTTTAACCTGTAGGTCCCGGACTCCTATGACTATAAGAGCGTCACGGAGCAAAAGTCAGACTTCTACCTACCTGCGGGAGTTCCAACACAATAGAAGCTGCTTCCTTCCCCTTCAACCATGAATCCATACGGGTTCGTGGGCTTGGTCTAGATTAGATGTCTTCCAAGTGGGATAAGTAACAGCAACAACTTTATCTATTAAGATTATTTTTTTCTTATTAATGGTGTGGATTGTTGAAACTTTTAAATTTGAAAATTTTTGAAATTTGTTAAAACTGCTGTAAAGTAACGTGTACTTTGAACTTACTGAAACATCTCGGGGGCGATGGTGGCCACTCTTATTCCCCACACGTCCAGATCTAGGGCCAGATATTTGCTGAACCCTTCGACGGCCCACTTGCTGGTGGCGTAGGGCCCGCACACGGGCACTGGAAAGCGACCTGACGAAAAAAACATGTTTCTATTTAATACGATTCACACACCTTCCTTAATCTTTATTATGAAATAATTGAAATAAATCAATAATAACAACAACAACAAAACAAAAAAAAAAAAAAAAAACTGAAATCTGCTCGGCAAATTTCCACTTATCATGTGTGAACATTAGAGAATGGAGGGATAAACTCGGGAATATGTCAATATTTAATAATGCACGAGATATATGAAGCAATGGATTGGAATACTACAAGAATCAAGTGGTCAAATTCAATAGCCACATGAATATGACAATGTTGAATAGATTAAGCACTTCATGAAGAATGAATTGTTCAAGAATCTCTAAAAGAATATACAAAAGTAAGATAATTGTCGTCGTAGATGAAGAATGAAGTATTCCAAATCCTACATGAAACGTTAGCACATTCAATAGCCAAAAGATTATATCAAAGTTTGAAAATTTTAGTCGTAAATGAAGAATAAAGCATTTCTAATTCTACAAGAAACGTTGTCACATTCAATAGCCAAAAGAATATATCAAAGTTTCAATATTTTAGGCATAAATGAAGAATGAAATATTCCAAATACAATAAGAAGCACTATACAGCTCAATAGGCATGGGAAAATTCCAAAAGTGATAAGTATGAAACTTCAAGAAGAAGGAATGGATCAACACACTACATATAGCTATAGGATATACAAATGTCTAAATTCCCAACCCAAAACATAAAAAGTGATTCAAAACCATACTGCAAAATACTTCAAGCAAAAGCCAACTTCTCCAGAAAATTCCTGAACAGTAAAGTTATTCATGAAGCATTTCAAGAGTTAAGGGGCCCAAACTACCATATTGCTCCAAAATTTGCAATGGAGTTTTATTTGCTTGAACCTCATTTTCGGATAACGTCACGGACCCCTAACCAGGACAACATCATGTTCACACATGATAATAAATTGCATAAACATTATAAGTTAAAAATAAACATACGTATTAATGAAAGAATTAAGTAATGTAGATTTATTATTATGATATCATTAATTAAAGAACCATAGTTTAATCAGCTAGGTATTTATTAATATCTAATACTATAAATCAATAGTTAATAACTGGTTGATATATATATATATATATATATATATATATATATATATATATATATATATATATATATATATATTTATTCTTTCCGTCATAGATCTCTATTTAGATATATTTTTTTAAAGGAAACGTAGAGATTAAAATTTTTTGTAAGAATTTTTCGATTCATATACCTTCTTGAATATTTAGGAAATCATTGAAATAAATTGATAATAATAAATTGTTTCAACATTATAAGATAAAAATGAACGTAAGTATTAATGAAAGGGTTAGGTTAAGATGTAGATTTATTATAAAGATATCACTAGTTAAAGAGCCATAGTTTAATCAGTTAGGTATTCATTAACACCTAACACTACAAGTTAATAGTTAATAACTGGTTGCTATATATTTTTTTATTCTTTCTGTCATAGATTTCTATTTAGATATAGTTTCTTAAAAGAAACGTAGAGAATAAAATTTTTAGTAAAAACAAATAATATTTTATAATAATTTTTTTTCTTAAATGAAATCGTTTAGTTGAAGATATATTTTCCTCGGCATTCATGTAAAAGAAAAAAAAATAAAGCTTTGCAGATTTGTTCAAACTGAAACATATTGCAGTTCGATGATGACACAAAATGTTTTGAAAAATTGTAACTTTTTTCAGACACACAAATAAATTTTTACAGCTATTTTTAAGTGAAACACACTACTCTGGAGAGAAATAATTGATATGTTTGAAAAGATACCTCCCAGGCTGGACATGTTGACGACGCGTCCCCTGGACTGCTTCAGCAGCGGGAGGAAAGCCTTGATGACTCGTATCGCCCCGAATAAGTTGACATCCATGGAGTCCTTGAAGTCCTCGATGCTAGACAAGTCAATAATGGCTCCCTGGTGTATCCCGGCATTGTTGACGACCGCCCAGAATTCTGAATGGATAAAATAAAAGTTATGTTTATTATATAATATATATATATATATATATATATAACTTCCAGTATTAAGCAAAATGAGGTTCAGTTTGTCACTGGTCATTTTTGTGCACACTTTAGGCTAATTAGACCGGGACCTACCACTTAACATCGTTTCCGAACCATTTTTTTTCTAATGCAGTTGGCAATACAGAGGCAGTTAGTAATCTTTTTGCCATAAGCAAAGGCTGCACGGCTATTACTCATTTAGAACTACACAGGGGGCACGTGTAGTTTAAAAATATGCTATGGACGCGAGTTACTATCCTACAACGCTCTACGATCCTGTTAGACCGGGACCTACGGTTTAAAGTGAATTCCGAACCACTCCAAACATCCATGGCACCTCCGGGACTCGAACACGAAACCTCTGGTACCGAGCGCTAAAGCACTAGCTACTCGGGCATCAGGCTCTGGATTCCGAATTACTAACAAACATCCATGCAACGGCTTGGATTCGAAACTGAAGCTTGTGGCATCAAAAGAAAGAGCGCTAGCCAATTGCCGATCCGGCCCTTGAAGTTAAATGGGAGTGTTACATATCGGTATTTGTTGCTTATTTTGGACTCTGTAGAATTGTGTGTTTTGTTGTAATGTAGGTAACTATTGTAAGAAAATTTTAAATTAAAGGAATCATGGATCCCCCCCACCCCGGAAAGATTACCAGATTATTATTCTGTATGAATATAAACTTGGATATTCTGCCACCAAGCAACACGAAACATTAAGGATGTATTTGGGATTTTAACAGCTAATGTATCCATAGTGAGATGATGGTTTCAGAAATTTAAATCAGCAGATATGATTTTAGAAAATGAACTCTGTGAAAAACTTCGAAACGTCGTTTGCAGTGAGGTTTTGAATTCAACTATTAAATTTTTTCTTTCAATTTGCATTGCGTTGCTAATGTCAGTATAAGCGTTGCGTCGCATTCAAGTTTCTGCCTGAGAACTGGATGTTTGCCTTTCCATTGAATATCTGGTAGAACTATAACAGTAAATCCTTCAAAGATCAGCTCATGCAAGACATGAAATCGTTTCTTACCACATCCACCCAAGTTGTCTCTCACGTACTCCGCGGCTCTCTTTACGCTCTCGTCACTCCTCACATCGAGCTCGAGCACCCTGAGTCGTTTCGAGCAGCTCTTTCTGAGGTCGTCAGCCCCGGGGCTGTGGGCGTCGCGGCAGCTGGCGAACACGTGGAAGCCCTTGGAATCGAGGTGCTTGGCCACGAAATTGCCGATTCCCCTGGCAGCTCCTGAAATGAACAATAAGCAACGAGACATAAAACATGCAACATTTGTGAAAGTACATTTGCATTTGTCACAATCACTTGCATTGTACTTTTTGTAAAAAAAAATAAAATTATGTATGGAACGTCTAATAAAGTGAATTCTCTTCCGTGGAAGCCTTTGGAAAGGGCTTGTCTTTTCAATTCCTTCTATTAGCTCACACTCTCCCTATATATATCTTGTTCAAATTTGCAATCGTTCATAAACCACTTTTTATTCATCCACTCGAGTTCAAATACGTTTTTTTTAACTTGTAGTGGATGACACTGGATGTGAATGCAGTTTTTTCAAATATTCATTCATTCATTCATTAAATTTAATTAATTAATTTTAGTTCTTTTTAAGATTTAAGTTGTATTTATCCCCCAATAGATGGCGCCAGATAAACTTAAAAAAAATGAATGAAAATTATTTATAAAGGACTTTCTGCAATAGAGTGGGAAAAAAAAGTTGGAATTGACTTAAATTTTTTTTTTTAATATTACTTGTTTATAACAAAAAAAAAAAAAAAAAAAAAAAAAAGGAAACAATATCGTGAAAGTATAAAAGAAGGGGTAGCAATAAAGGCAAGACATTTAATATAGATATTAAATTGCATACATCGTTCATTGCAGTACTTACAACAAATAAAAATTATCTTAATGTTGCCGAAAGTTTTAAAAATTAAAAGCAAGTTCAAGTTATTTTACAATAAATAACTCATATATGTGTGAAAAAAGGGTATGAAGCATGTCGTTCGAGAAATCAGGAAATCCAAAATAAATTGTTAAAAAACAAAAAAGAAATGCTTTTAAAAACCTAAAAGAAATTAATAATATTATCCTGAGATTTGTGGAATAAATCCATAGTATACAAAGCATGCAGACCATGTTATTTCTATTCGCTAAAGGACTAATACACGTCAAAAGCATATCTAAAGATGCATTCTAACATCATGGAGTTGACAGAAAAACCTCCCATTCAGAGTCTCTAAGGTATAGGACTGAAGAAAAACGATTTAGTAGTGGAGTCTGTTTTATAAAACAATAATACAGCCATATAGTATAACCCCAAGACATTTTATAAAACTACGGCCATTAAGTGTGGTTGGTTGATGGACTACAGTAAAGAATTTGATACGTGTATTTGATTTAACGGCAGCTAAAATTAACAGCATTGGAATGTGTAGGGGGTTCTGTGGAAAATTATTGAGTGATTTAATATTTCTTGGAGGAATTGTGAGAGACAACATCCACAGTGTGTAGAATTTATGGAAATTTTTTTAATTATGAGAAAAAATTCTTTTAAGCTAATGAGTAGGCAGATCACAGAATAAAATATACTGCCGAAGAAATGTTTACGAGAGACCATTTTTAAAAGGTTGATCTTAAGTTTTTTTCTTTGTGATTGCTAAAAATACTGTTGTTACAGATGGAATTAATTCTGAGCAGTTTATTGATGATGATCTCGCGATGTATTTTGATACTGATATAGGAGTTTTAGTGTGTGAATCTATCGAGAGTGAATTGGAATGATCTGCTTTTGTCAAATATATTAAATTTTGGAGAGTAATGAATGTTAAAGTCTATATAAAATTACTCAACAAGAAGGTTGCTTGTATTAATATCTCTTAATTAAGCTAAATTGAAAAAATTATAAGACATATTTTGTGAAAATTCGTATAAATTAAACCAATTAGGTCATCTTCGTACCTAAAAGCACATTTGTGAATTAGACATTAATTTTTTTCGAAGCACTGTTAGTAAAGATTAGCTAATATTGATGAATGTTTAGTTCCTTGTAGAAGGCCTTGAGTTTGGATGTAAAGATTATTTTCATTATTGTAGATATAATTGTTGAAGATGCAGAGATTACAAGAGAAATTTTATCAAAAACTGAGTACGGAAACTCGAAAGGAAAATAAATTAATTTGGATGACTCAATAGTGATTGATTGATAATATCGTAAATAAGGATTTTAAAATGAAAATATTTCACGCCATAAAATTTAAATAAGTTGCATAAAATTTTACATTTTTTATTATTAAGAAGAAGATACACTTTTTACTAGGTTTACAACAAAAAGTAGTATTAAAAAGGTTCTCTAGTGCCTTTAAATTTTTAAGGAAGTAAATGGAACATGTGGAAGTTTTAGTCTAATTTTACAAGATTCTGCAAAATCTGGATTCAAGTCAGTGTATTCAAAAGTTATTTGTCTATTATTGAAAAGATCACTAAATCCGTATTGTACGATTATTGATTCAAAGTTTAACATGCACATAATTTTTTCAGAAGCCTTTTTTTTACTTTCTCATGAACACAGTCTGTAATGTGAATTGGAAACGAAATGTTATTGAAACTATGCCCACTGAAATGATGGAATTCAATTATGTAAATGGCAGAAGTTTGGTCAAACTATTTAATATCATGTCGGTGTTTGCTAATTATAATATTGTACTACATATTTTATGTCGCAAAGGGAACATTCCAGGAGATAAATGTAGTTGTTGATTTTAAAGCTGGGTAAAGATTGCTATTTGTATTAATAAGTAAATTGCTATTGGTACTAGTAAGTGTGTACATAATGATTGGTAAAATTGTTATAAATATTAAGAAAATAAATTTTAGATTAATATGAATTTATTTAATATGTTTAGTTTAAATACAAGTGGGTGTTAATTTTATTTTGTTAGTATGGGTGGTAACAATGATGAGTTTATATTAAATAATTGTATTTTTTCTGATGTCTCGTAGGAAATTTTAATTAATATATATTTAGAATTGTAATTTTAACTGTATATGTAAATGAATCTTTAAAAAAAAATGAAATTTATTGGTGGCCCATTTGAAAACATATTTTGGCTTAAATATAATGCATGAGACATTTTTTAGATTTAATGAGTATTCCAAGTGAGTATAAGCTGCAACAACGAAACTGATAATCATATTAGACAAATATGAATAAAAAAAGCTTGAAGAACTGGAACTATACAGCGAGATATAAAAGGAGACAAATATTATAGCAAATAACATATATACCCTCAGGATGCGTAACATATTGTCCAAGAAATCAGTAGAACTTTTTAGAGATACTTATAAAGATCCAAACCTCAAATGAAATTCTTAATATATCGAGGTAGTATATTTAGAGGTCATCTCATCTTTAAAAGCAAATCATCTGAATTTTTTTTTATTTTTATTTTTTAGAGAAGAAATTGAAAGCTTTTTTTTCTGTGATTTGAAATGGCTATCAGATCATGATTATTTTGAAAGAATTTAGAAGGATATTTATCAAAATAATAAATATCCTTCTAAATTCTTTCTCAATGCCAGTCATTTGTGTAGTTGTTTACAAGGCTCGAGAGTTGCAACACATTATTTTCATGCCCACTTATGCTGAAAACAATAGAATGATTCTTCAGTAAATTCCAAAAGAACAGTGGAATATTGCGATTATGTTTTTTGTTGAAATAAACTTTTCCTTTCTAGCTTTTGTTTGATTTCTGAATTTTCTGCAGTATAATTAACGTGTCCCTCTATATTTTCATTACCTTTTCAGAGTGGCAGAGTATTTCCTTCCTTTACGTTAATGTTTTTTTTTTATCATACCGTTCTCTGTAAATTTTGGTATGTTAACTTTATATGCTGCTTTCATTATTTTTCTTTTGAATTTACTTTTTATATTTATATTATTTTATTATTAATTTTTTTACAATTCATATTATTTTTATTAATTTTTTTATAATCCATATTATTTTTATTAATTTTTTCATAATTCATATTATTTTATTATTATTATTTTTTAAAGTGTATATGGCACGAGTGTTATTAAGTTATTACTTAAGCCTCGTATTATACTTGTGTGACGTGAATAAAAAATCTGTTGAGTTACAGCCATTACAGTCATATGAGGCCTACGGCTTAAAGTGGACTTTGAACCACTACAAATATCTATGGCACCGCCGGGACTCGAACCCGAAACTTGTGGTACCGAGCGCTAGTCACTCGACCATTCATGCGAAACTTTGACTTGTAGATTGTGTTAATGACGTTATAAAGACAAAATGAAAAGAATTACCAGACAGACTGAAAAGATGACAAAGAAGCACAGATTGTGGCGTGATGATAGGCACCTCCTACATATGACAGTGTAGTTTCATGAATTTTGCTGAACTCTTTCAAATTAGATATTATTTATTATTTATATTAATATTGATTATATATTTATTTTTAATTCTGCAAATTTTGGAGCATCTGGCTGTGGCGAACCATGGATTTTGTGCACTAATTCATTTACCTAAACTAAAACCGTCGATTGTATTTCAACAACAGAGGCACACATGCTGATTATTTACAATTAATATATTTCCAGGTTCACCAAATACCTGTTGTTTCGTCATCTTCCAGAGTGTCTTGTCCAACTTCTTATTGGACGCTGACCTCTGGAGTAGGTGGCCTAGATGTCTAATGCATTTCATGAGCAATCAGTGTTGGAATTCTACCCTCCAATACATCTGAATTCGAATAAAAGAAATCTGGAATGATATTCCTCAAATCACATTTCAAATCTGTTTCAACGGATGCTATCGCAAAAATCTTTTAACAGCAGTGAGAAAGTTTATGCTTAACAAGTTCTTTTTGCACTTGAAATTCAAAGTTTTCCCTTCGCAACACATATTTTATTCCACTTTTAAGATACACATAAATAAAAATATGTGACAATCAGCGTTTATTTTAAATAGAGGTCAGTCAATTCAAAATCAATGAAAGCCAATCAAATCATGATGATGGAGATGTTTGGTTTTTTTTCAGGGGTTTGTCTCGTGTGTAAGGGATATGAGGACAACATTTATAGTTGGTCATTGAAAAGGATTTAAGACAGGATTTCAAGGGACGAAAAGCAGGAGGAAGCTCCTCGATGCTGTATACAGTGGTTCTGACCCGACAAAGCTCTTGTAGTGACAAAACTCTATTATTTCGCCACAATCTTCCCATACCATTTCTCAGTAATGCCATGCAAGATAATTCAACAAATGATTCTGTTATGTTGTAATTACAAAGAGGGTTGTCTTCAAAAAACCCCATACTGTGTTTTCACATAACTTTCAGCTGTGCATTAACTCACTTGGCGCTTAAAGGCTAGATGCAATCTGTTGTCACTTAAGATCTTTGGAATACCAGGAGCATGCTCTTCAACTTCCGTCAACCATCTATCAATACCCTCAAAATACCATTTATTTGTAATGCCGTGCAGTCTTTTCCGACCAAAAACGACGAGTTTCAGGATTAACTTTGTTTAAAAGCATGTAGATGTTCTAAACATCTGACTCTGTAGCTTTTCTGTCAACGCATTTTAAGCCTTTGACAACTTGCTTGGAATTGTCAGCTGAAAACCCCAGATTACAATCTTTGACCTCAGAAATAGAATTTTGGGAAAAACACGTGGTTAATAAATTATTAAAGATTTGTTTTTTCTTATCGTAACGGTTCATCAATTTGTCCACGCTTCCTCATAACTATCGTTTATTACGGGAATGTGCTGAATAACTGCCATAGGATCTTCTCCCGATAACCCATATATTATAGATATCCATATATGGATATCCATATTGTAGATATTGGAACCTTTGAATATTAGTTAGTGTCTTGTTATTATGTAGAACACCCATAGATAAATCCTTGAAAGGAAGCCACTGATTGTAATCGCCATGAAAAACAGGGATGTTTAATCTAGGCATTCGAAAATCCGAAGTTATTCCAAAACTGGAATTCGAATCCATTGTTCGTTCGTCACGCGTTGTTGGCTCCAACAACTTCTGAAGTGCTTCTTTTGCATCGAAATACCTATTTTCGATTTCGACCATTTCCGATTGTTATTGTGGCAAGGCAGATTTTTATTCGAGTATTTTACTAAATATTTCCTCTAACCTAACAAGTCGGTCTTTAATACTGATTATACTAGTTTCAGAACTGAAGTTGGTCAGAAATATTTCAATTACAGATGTTAAATTAGTTAGTTGTATGTTTTCGATGTTGCCTGCCACAACCCATCCTAAGCGAGTATTTTGAGCTATAGGTTCACCATTGGCTCGTAGGACTTGTACAGGTAATATGATGGAAAAGAACTTATCTGCTCCAATAATTAAATCGACCTCACTCGATTGAAAACAATTTCCATCAGCCAATTGCAGCCCAATTACTTGAAAATCAGAGTTTATTTTAAATAATCGTCAGTCAATTCAAAATCAATGAAAGCCAGGCAATTCAAAATGAACTACATAGCACTTGACTTAATATGGGTCAATCGTTAGGTTTAGCAAGAAACATATTTCGCGCCAGTTTTAAACCACACATGAATAAAACCGCCTGATAATCAATGTTTATTTTAATAAAAATTTCTTTGATGAAAAGTTATCTTTTTGCGCGAGGAGATTAATCTGTTTTAAATAATAACGTATAGTCTTAATTATTTTTTATATTATAGTTTGACATTTTTGGAGACGCCATGGACGTCTAACATCATGTTGACACATGATAAAAAAACTCGAATGAATGTCATGAATTTGAATTTAAGATAAATTTCTTAGAGAGAAATGTTTAACGCTCGAATTATAAATATTAACATTTTACTTAATGCCATTCTAAATCAAAGAGAATGAAAAGATACAAATTAAAACGGGCATAAATTACTTCCATAAATATATAATATATAAAACTTTAAAAAAAATACACCCAAATATTTCAATAATTTAAAATATGAAGGAATAGATATTTAATCAAATAAATGTTAAGAGAATTTTAATAATCTAAAAAATTATTTCTTGATTTCTTTCATTCAGATATTTATATGAATCTCATTCGTAGTAAAAATGTAACTATTAACATAAATAAAAATTTTCATTAGCAAAATTGATTGTGAGATATTTGATACTGAGTTGCTTATAAATCCATACAAAGAAGACTAAAATATAAGAAATAAAAAAAAAAGATAATTTCTTAAAATAATATTTTTTTTTATATAGTAGCCAAAAAGAAAGAAATTACAGCAAGCTATTCTTAAGTTGATAGAAAATAAAATATCATAACCCATCATTCGTTTAGTAATTTTACGCTTTATCGGAAATATTGCTTTTAAATTAATATTGCTTTCTTGTTCATTTCAGTCATTTTCATTTTATTTATTTCATTCATTTTCATCGTATTCAATGAATTCATTTTCATCTTATTCATCGTTAAATTTTAATTCAATTAGGTACATATTATTGTAAAGCAATATTCAAAACATTAACTATTTATTTAAAATAAATAAACTGATTAACATTTATAGTATAAAACCCATAATATTATTAATTGTTTGTTTTGAAAATAGATAAATGAAAGTGAATTTTTTTTGTATTAGTAAATTTTCAAATGACACAGCAATAATTTTAATCAATTAGATTAAATAAGTAATAGATAATAATCAATAAGATTAATAATTTTAAAATATTAATCTTTTTTTTTTTTAAATATTAAAAAAAAAATTAGTTTTTATGCGTATTTCTTTCTTCCACATTTTTAACTGACCAAAATAACAATAATATGTAACTAGTAATAAGTTAATTGGTTAACTAACTATAAGTTATATACAAAAAATACAAACAAACAAGCTATAAAACCTTTAGATCACGTGCGATCGTTAGTAGAACAATGGATACATATTTAAATTCAAACAAAATCATTGAAATATCACTCACCTGTGATGAGAACTGCCTTATTTTCTGGATTTATTCTTTCACTCAGTAGATAATGTTTAGAAACTCCAAAAGTCAATTTTGCAATAACTGCACATACCAATACATTACCCAGAAAATAATAATAACTTATCAGTACAAATGGTGAAAAGAACGCTAAAATTTTGAGACACAGAGCAATGAATAAAAAATGGGTGAAACCCGCTAAGATATATTTTCCAATCATGAGTAATGGTAAGCGCAATAAAACACGAAATCAGCGTCAAAAGAAGCTTGCATTTATATCCATGTAGGAAAAAAAAGAAAGCTCTATCCAACGATATGAAGATGTTTAGTCCATGCGTCAATTACCCATCCGTAACTTTCATGGTCATATTTACATTTCAGTGCGCAAAATGTTTTTCTTAAATGACTGCGCAGGAAATTGTTAGATGATATTATCAGACAGTCTTTCAGCTTAGAATTGCAAATTTTCTTTTTGATTTCATTTGCAACAATGTTTGTAAAGGAATATGTTTTTTTTTATTGCATTACATTTTTGCTTAAGAGATTAATATTCGTATTTAACGCAAGACAATGCATCTGTTCTCAAAGGGTGCCTGATAGGAGATTTCCTGGCGCAAACTTTTTTCTTAAATGTCTGCGCAGTAAATTGTTAGACGATATTATCAGACAGTCTTTTTGATTAGAATTGCAAATTTCCTTTTTGATTTAATTTGCAACTATGTTTTTAAAAGAATATATTTACTTCGGTGCAATCTATAATATTTTTGTTTAAGAGATACGTATTCGAATTTAACACAAGATAATGCAATGGTTCGCAAAGGATGCCTGCTAGAAGATTTCCTGGTGCACCCTGTGGTATTCCAAAGAAAAAAATTATAATAAATAAATTTATCTACCCTTTTTTTTCTTGTGAGTTTTCTCATTAAAATAAAACTTTCATTATAACAATTAACCTTTCTGATTGATTTTTTTCTTCTTTTATTCCCATAAAAGTGCCAAATAGCGATAATGCGCCAAAAAATGTTTCCGAGAAGCGAGCAGCAAGGTTGAGTACTAGAAACATTAGTGTGTCTATTATTTTTAATATTAAGAATATTTCCATTGCGTCTATAAATAATACTCTGATTATCTAACGTTATCTGAACAAGAACTAGTAGTTATATCCACTGATCATCTAACTTTAAATGAACAAGAACTAGCAGTTATATACATTGATCATCTAACTTTAAGTGAACAAGAACTAGCAGTTATATCCACTGATCATCTAACTTTAAATGAACAAGAACTAGCAGTTATATCCACTGATCATCTAACTATAACTGAACAAGAACTAATAGTAATATCCACTGATCATCTAACTTTAAGTGAACAAGGACAAGCAGTTATATCCACTGATCATCTAACTTCAACTGAACAATAACTAGTAGTTATATCCACCGATCATCTAACTTTAACTGAACAAGAAGTAATAATTATACCCACTGATCCTCTAACTTTAACTGAACAAGAACTAGTAGTAATATCCACTGAATATATATATATATATATATATATATCATCCGCCAGTAGTAATATCCATCGATCCACTGATCATCGTAATATCCACTGATCATCTACTAGTAGTAATATCCACTGAACAAGAACTAGTAGTTATATCCACTGAACAAGAACTAGTAGTTATATCCACTGATCGTGGACTGAAGATTAAAGTTAAGAATTATCTCTTGAAACCTTTTTGGATTTCTATAAAAGAAGAATACGTATCAATATCTAAAAAGGATTAAAAAATTTTACTGCAATTTTTAACATCATAATTATGTGAGTTAGCATTATACACCGTAAACACAATTCAGTATAAAAAGAGAGAAAACTCTCAATATTTTGATTGATGAACTAAAAATTTGCCTTTCAACTATATGCTTAAATATTGAAACAATTCCTCGGATACTTCAGACTCACAATAATAAATAAACTTAAGATGCGTTTCATTTTTTGTCGCATTTTTTTACTGTAATATTTGCCTTAATTATTGAAACATATTTCTCGGAAATTTTCATATAGAACACCTGTAATTATCTGTAGGATTTTAAACACGCAGGCATGGGGAAAGGCAGTGATAATAGAGGAAACTAAGTTTGAAGGAGAATTATTTAATGCAAATCGAAATGAGCCAAATGCACAAAGAAAGAGAAAATTTTAAGAAAATATCGAAATTAATACTGAAAAAGCTAAAATTATTTAAATATAAGCAAAAGATAAGGTACATAATTGATTTTTTTTCATAGATAAAGTGAATATTATTAAGAAATAGAAATAAAACTTGCCAAGAACTTAATAAAGTTGAATGGATTAAGGATTATAGGGGCCTGGTGGCCGAGTGACTAGCGTACTGGCTCTCGATGCAACATGGTCCGTATTCTGGCGTTGCCATAGATGTTTGCAGTATTTCGGTATCCACTTTAAAGAGTAGGTCATGGCCTAATATGACTGCAGAGTGTAGAGATAACAACTTAACCCGTAAAAAGTAAACATTTCCTGTCTCGAAATCTGCCGGTAGGCAGACGACCTTGGTCCACCAGGGGGTTGCTGCTACCAATGAAGAAGATTAAGGATTATAAACAAAACTGTGGCTGAAAATGCTAAATTCTATCAGCCAAACAAACAATTATGAAAAAATTGAGTTAAAAAAACCTAAAAATGCATAAATTTTTACTCGAAAAAAAGATTAAAAAATAATACTGTTTTAAATATTCTGCGAATATTCGAGAATTTGTTTCAAAATATGCAACTTTTAGCTATACACAAATGTGGAATCAGCAAGAAATGGCGCTCAAAACTGTAAGGGAAGACACACCTTGCAGCAGCAATTTATTTTTCTTTTTTTATTATACGCATATAACGAAAGGAGGTAAATTCCTCTACCAGCGTTTGCTGATTGATGTCCAATGGCTAGCACTCTGGCCTTCGACATTCGAATCTTGGCATGGGTGTTTGTGAGCGGATCGGAATCCACTTTATGCCGTAGGTCCCGGTCTCATATGACCGTAGCGCGTCACAGAGCCCAATCAAACTTCTTCTCACCCACATACTCCCAAAATGTAAAGGAGCAACTCAACTGCAACAATAAATGACAAAAGTGCTTCTAATTTATCTCTGAAACCGAAGACTATTAACCTGATACGAAGAAATGTGAATTATCAGACTATTATCTTATTGTACAATACGAAATGGGGGAGATATGATGGAAATTATTTAGCATTTTGGATTCACTTAAACAGAAAATAAAGAAGAACCAAATGGATTATGTGTTGAATACTAAAAAGTTGTTAGTAAATTCCAGCCAAACTAAAAAGACATTAGGAATTTAATCGTTTGTATCTCCATAATAAGGCTATTGAATATATTCAATGTAAACCTAAACGTCTAATAAGGAAGAAGAATGCGGTTTCTCTATATGATAACGAGCATTTTTTAAGGCTTCTTTTTGAATTAGTTATTGAATTGATAGGGTTACCGAAGAACATACTATTGCCGAAAAATTAATAAAACTTTGTCTTATAGATGAAATTTCTTGCAAACTTAGATATAATGTCCTTAAAGACATTATTACCATTAAACTTTCTTATACGACAGTGGCAAAACGAATACAAGAAATGGCGCAATTCTGTGAATTTGAACTTTGTGTCAATTAAAATCTGCTTCTCATCATTTTTCGTTGCAATTAGATGAATCTAGGGATCTGATGGTCGAGCGGCTACCGCTCTGGTGCTCGATACCACACATTTCGAGTTCGAATTCCGGTGGTTCCATGAATGTTTGTAGTGGTTTGGAGTCCACTTTAAGCCGTAGGTCCCAGTCTTATATGACTGTAAGAGCGTCACAGAGCCCAATCGGATTCATCTCATTCCCAAACTGTAAAGAGGCAAGTAAGCTCTAGGCACAGTGATGTGGTGTGGGGTGGTAGCAGTAGTAAAATTAAGTGAAAAAATTAAAGGCTACGTAAAAAATGACCGTAGCGCTCTACGGTCACAAACCAATCTACCAACGATCAATCTCCCATAATTAGATTTTAAATACGCTTCATTTCGGGGTTAAATATTTTCATTAATAGAACATCCTCCATTTCGTCGCTTTCGAGATTCAGTAAGCATTGCAGTCAGCTGACTATGAAACTAGCTAACAAGGTATGCCTTTTTTTTTGAGAGGCTAATCGGGTCTTCTGACGAATGCATGTGCATTAGCACCATATAGGGAATAAAGGAAGATCGACGGCTAATTGGTTAGCCTTCTGGCTCTTGATGTTCGAATCCTGGCATGGATGTTTGTTAGTGATTCAGAATCCACGCTATTCTGTAGGTCCCGGTCTAATTAGCCTAAAGTGTGCAAAAAATGGCAGTAGAGTGACAAACCAATCTACCAACGATCAATCTTCCATAATTAGATTTTAAATACGCTTCATTTCGGGGTTAAGTATTTTCATTAATAGAACATCTTCCATTTCGTCGCCTTCGAGACTCATTAAGTATCGCAGGTAGCGGCCATCTGACTATACAACTAGATGGCAATCAACCAGTTGATTATGAAACTAGCTGACAAGCAACCAACTGTTTATGCAACTAGCTGACAAGGTATGCAATTTTTTTTGATTGCAAATCGGGTCTTCTGACGAATGCATGTGCATTGACACCATACAACGAATAAAGGAAAATCGATGGAGGGAGATTTTCATTACGTAAATATTTTGTAATTAGTACTTGGTGTTTGGAGATAAAAATTCAATACATACTTAACAGCCCTTCCTGTTCAATTAATTTATAATAAAAAAGGGAAAAAAAGAAGAAAATTTTCCTATGACGCCAGTGGAGAAAATGTTATACAAAGGTTTCTTATCAGCAGTTCTTGATTATAGGAAATTATATTCACTTAAAAGTAGTAAAATGTCTTCCTTTTGTTTCGTTTGCAAGCAATTCTAAAATTCCTCATTTTATTTATCTCAATTTGTTGATTTTATCTTTTTATTAGAATCAGCAGCATCCTTTAAAGATAAAATGTTTTGCCAATTATTTTCGATCATTGTTGTAGCTTTATTTCAGAACAATATTTAAAACAATTTATTTGGTATTTTGTCTATGGCAATTAGGACAATAACGTTCATTCTACTGTGCTTATAAATTTCAAAATTTTCTTTGTATCTGAAAGATGCATTGTCTATTATCCTAGGAAAGAATAGGCATTTAAGTAATTATTCAAATTCTTTAAAATTGCATTTTTTGTACTTAAAATTGATTATAATTCAGAGGGTATTATTAAATTCATTAATTAATTAAATTCAGAGGGTATTATTAACATTATTTGAGATTATTGAGAGGTGTTATTAAATCACTTCAGTAAAATTTAAATTACATAAAATAACACAAGCTCGAATAATATTGTTTTAAGAAAATTGGGTTTAAAATAAAATATAACAAATTACTAAACAGATTTAGATTCATGTACAATAATTTTTCTTGCTTTGAAACATTGTTTTATAGTTTTTTTGATTTACATATTATAATTTTTTTTTTTTAAATTAGAGTATTTTGTTCTGCGAAATCTCTTTTACAGAAGTATTGGAAGGAATATTCCAGATATGTCTATGCTAGGGGTGGCCAAACTGGGGCCATTTTAGAAATGTATCCCAACTCCATGGACCGCTTATAAAATTATATATCCCCCTATTAAATTCAGTCCCACTGTAGGCATTTTTTTAGGGTGAAAAATTTAAACAGAATGAGTCATAATTTTTGTGCTTACTATTATTCTTTCATGTAAACATAGATACTATAATAATAAGGATACTAAACGAAAATTGTAAAGAAATGTATAACACTAAAAATGAAATATAAAAAATATATAAATATAAACGAAATAAAAAATGAAATCATTAAAAAATATTTATTTTACTTGTGCGATACGTATATTTCCACTCTTTCCTAGCATTTGCAAATAGATCTCAATTTGGTTATCTACACCGTAAAAAGAAAACAACTCCCATCTCGAAATCTGCCAGTAGGTAGATGGCCTTGGTTCACCATGGGGTTGTTGCGCTGATGATGAGATAATTATTTGCACAATGTATTAAATAATCTTGAATTTCTTTCTTTTTTTATAAAATCAATTATCTATACCGCTTTATTCATAATGTTCTTCAATAATTTTGACACTCATTTTTTGAAGACAATAGAAGAAGAATAGAATAGACAGTAGTAGACAATATTTTGAAGACAATAAAGGGATATTCGATACACGGAGCTATTGCAATAAATCACGACATAGGTCCTTTTTCTCAGCCTAATAAAGATTTTGCACATCAGAGCAAATGACGAAAACACTGTAGAAGAAATGAATTCGCCAAACTTCCGGGTTCGTTTAGTTGTTCACAAATGTTATTAAGTTGTCGGTGGTTCAAATAAATCAACTTTCTTGAATTAATTCTATTTTATTACACATACTAGGAATACTTAAAACTTTGTACAATATTTACAAACTTAATATTAATGCCATAAAACTTAAATTCTCTCTAAAAACCTCTGATACTTCAAAGATTACCTCTCTCTCTCTCTCGCTATCCAAGCACTCTCTCCGACTCGCACTTCTTTCGCCCAATTAACTTGGCGTCGCAGCGCCCTCTAACGATCATTCATTCATCTTTTTTCCACAGCAAATACGTGAAAATAAATTCCATCTTAGTTCATGTTCTTGTATGCAGGATTTAATAAGTTTAAAAACTAGTTGTTCTTCTAGTAATTCTTCCTACAATTGGTTCACAAAAAAGCATTGAAGAATTAAAATCGTAACGAACCAATACAATCAAAATAGTTAAGCCAACTACATGTGTCGATTCATGTAATTACTACTACTACACTACACCACACCACATCACTGTGACTAGAGCTGAGCTGCCCCTTTACAGTTTGGGAATGATAAGGGGGAGAAGAAGTCAGATTGGGCCCTGTGACGTCCTATGGTAACTATATTAGACCGAGACCTACGGCTTAAAGTGGTCTCCGAACCCCTACAAACGTCCTTGGAACCGAAATCTGTGGTACCAAGTATCAGAGAGCTAGCCGCTTGGCCATCAGGCCACCAGATACATAAAAATGCAACATAAAATGATGCGAAGCAGATTTTAATCGACACAAACGTTCATATTCACAGAATTGTGCCATTTCTTTTATTCGCCTTGTCACTGTGGTATGAGAAAGTGGAATACTTTTAATGACTTTAAGGAAATTATCTCCAAGTTTGCAAAAGATTACATCTATAAGACAAAGTTTTATTAATTTTTCAGCAATAGTATATGTTTTGGCCACCATATCGATTCAACAATAATTAATTCAAAAGAAACCCCAAGAAATGATTCGTTATCGTATAGAGAAGTCGCATTCTTTTTCCTTATTAGACAATTTATGTTTACATTGAAAATATTCAATAGCCTTATTATGGAGATACAGACGATTAAATTACTCATTGTTTTTTAGTTTGGCTGGAATTTACTAACAACTTTTTAGTATTCAACACATAATCCATTTGGTTCTTCTTTATTTCCTGTTCAAATAAACTCAAATGCTAAATAGTTTCCATCATAGTATTTCTCTCTTTTCGTACTGTCTTCTAATAATTTGCATTTCTTCGTATTTTTCGGTGTCCCAAGAAAATTAGAAGCCCATTTGTCATTTATTGTTGTTGCTGTGGCTGTATTGTTGTCAGTTCCTTTTAATTGTCCAGTTTTTAACAGAAATCCATCGGTAATGGTTTTATTAAATTTATAAAGATTTTATAATTTTAAATTAGAAACAACTACAAAAGGCTTATCTCGAACACTTTTTTAACAAGAAAAAATAATTAACACTTGCAGAACAAATAACAGCCAAATTATTAAAGCCAAATTACAAAAAATAATACCAATTTTTTTTTTCTAAATTTTATTTATTTTTTACCCTTTTTCAAATCATTTGTTTCATTTTATCAACAAATTTATTTATTTATGATTAAATTTTTTTATATACCTGGTAACAATTAATTAAGCAGCATACCATAAATTTAGAATAATTTTCAGGTATTTTTAGTTCGATTTTAAAAAAAAATATTCCCTTAGAGTTTTTTAAAGAATAATAATGTAGTGCTAATTTATAATTATTATTTTATATTAATAACTTTTATTCCAGGAGCAAAAGGTTCAGAAGTTCTATTTACAGGTCTCATGTATGCATGAACAACGAACACATAAGCAAAACCTACCGAAATTAAAAAGTCTTCTTTTGCATTCTTTCTGATAAAATATATAAGGATATATTTTATTTAACAATATTTAGTATTTTACATCGTAGAATTTTTTATTTAATAAAATTTAAAGATGCACCAAAAATGATTGAGTTGTCAGGTTTTTTTTTCAATTGTATAAAATATGTCAACTGACTTTCAAAACGCTAATGTGAATAGTCGTTTTTAGAAATTTCATGTATAAAAATAAAATGCATTCTAGTACTTATAAAAAATTCTTTATATAATTTTGTACAATTAAATTTCTTTTTTTTTCCTTTTGATTGTTGTGTGGTGTCATTTGTTTGATCAGCCAATGGTAGTCTAGGCATTCATCTTTTTAATATTTGTTGTTTATTATCCCACTTGGTAGACAAAAACATCTAGACAAAGTTCTGAACCTAAGTGGATTCCAACCATTACAAGCATCCGTGGCACCGCTGGGACTCGAAGTCGAAGCATGTAGCACCGAGCGGCAGTCACTCTACCACCAGATCCTCTTTTAATACTTCACTATATCTAACGATTATTAGTTTCGTTCCTGCAGCTGTGTATCTTGATCAATCAATTCCTTCTATTAGCTCAGACTCTCCCTGTATATATCTTGTTCAAATTTTCAATCGTTCATAAAATACTTTTTAATTCCTCCACTCAAGTTCAAATTCATTTTCTTTGAACTTGTAGTGGATGACAAATGTTGCAAATATTAATTCAGTAATTAAATTTAATTAATTAATTTTAGTTTTTTTTTTTAGATTTAAATTGCATATGTCTAATAATAGATGGCGCCAGATAAACTTAAAAAATGAATGAAAATTATTTATGAAGGACTTTCTGAAATAGAGTGAAAAAAAAGTTGGAATTGACTTTAAAATTTTTTTTTATATTATTTGTTTTTGAGAGGTTTGAATGGGAGGTACTTCATGTTATTTGAATTGCAAAGGTTATGAGGCCCTTTTTTTATTCAATCAGTTAGTAAATAACGATGATTGTTATTAATTTGCAAAATAGTCATGCTTCTATTTCTCCTCTGGTTTTTATGTTGATATATATATATCATATATATATCTATATATATGATAAGTATATACTCTGCTGTTAATAAAATACTCATACGATATAGGATGTTTAAAAAAATTTACGGGTAAGAACATTTAGATGGCATTATAGAGCCTGATTTCCGAATGACTAGCACTCTAGCGCTCGGTGCCAAAGGGTTCGAGTTCTGGAGGTATTATGGATGTTTATAGTGATTCGAAATATACTTTAAGTCTCGGTCTAATATGACTGTAGAGCGTTGTTCATAGGGCTGAAAACCCTACCCCTTAAAAAGTTAACTTCACTGAGCAAGACAGACTTCTACCTACAAGTACCATATCAAACAGAAGCTGCGCCCCCTTCGATCCTTCCATGAGACCACACGGGTTCTTGAGTTTGGTTTAGATGTCGCTGTCTGCCAAGAGGGCTAAGAAGCAACATATGTCTTATATTTTTACGTATCTTCATTATCAGTGATTGTCTGTCAAAATTTAAAGCTAAAGGTTTTTTTTTTTTTTTGCTTAAAGTCTCTTAATATGGTTCTGATACAGTAGCACATTTTCTGAGGCCTACAATAAATTAATATTGATCATTTTATTGTCTTTGTGGAACAAATCGATTAATAAATGACGTGTTTACAAGATTACAAGATTTATAGATAATTTTATAAAGTCTGTATTTTTTTCCTGGTGGCATTGTTAATAAACTAATTTTATTTTTACATTTATGCACAAAATTTTAAAGAACTAAAAAAAAAAAAAAATGAATACAAACGTAAAATGACTATACTATCGCGAAATTTATGAAGAGGTTTTACAAAGATCGTTAATGCCGTCGTATCTTTTCTAAAGATAAAATCAAATTAACATTTTCTATAAAAACTAACTAAAATATTCCATTATATTGTAGAATTAAAATTATATTTATCCGAGGAAGAATAATAGTTTATTGACAAAGACAATAATGCTACAGAATTACAATATAAGCTTTTCGAAGTAGCAATTTTCCACGTGGATAACAATGGCATTATAATTGCTGTAACAAAGTCTTACTCCTCAAGGTTGTTGATCACTCTCGCACGTGTAAAGGTCCTCCAAATGGTTTCTTCTGGTCATACTACATGTTCCAGTTCACTTGAGCCTGTAGAATTGAATTATTGAATTCTATAATTCAAAAATTGAATTAATTGGTAATTAATTGAATTATTGACTTAATTCAATAATTCAATAAATTAATTATGGTCAATTAATTCATTAATAATTGAATTAGTTAATTGAATTATGGAATTCCTATAGATCATTTTATTGTCTTTGTGGAACTAGTCTTTGAAGAACTACTTGTGGAACTTTGTGGAACTAACCAATAAATAATAAACCACGTTTAAAAGAGATTTGGTTTGTTTGGCTTTATGAGTACCTTATTTTCTTTTTTTCTATGTAGTTTTGTATTGTACGCGGACTACAAACATTTTGCGAGCCCCGTGTCTTATTATTAATATTTGCACAAATGACTCATACCTTCCAGCAGTTCTTCACACGTTGCATGACAGTATATATACGTAATTGTCGTAATTATATAATGGGGGAAGGGGGGAATCTTACTACTTGTATTTGTTAAATGTCATAACACTTGTATTTGACAAGTATTACAATAAGATTCATATTTTAGTATATGACATGTGTTATAACAGCAGTTAAGTATAAATTTAACTGGATTCATCATCATCATCATCAATGAGTGGAACAACAACTCCATGGTGGGCCAAGGCCGTCTGACTATTGGCAGATTTCGAGACAGGAAATGTTGTTTTTGTACGGGAAAGGGTTGTCAACCCTACGCTCAAAGCTGTACAGTCATATTAGACCTACGGTTTAAAGTGGATTCTGAAACGCTACAAACATCCATGGCACAGTGGGGATTCGAACTCAAAACCTGGGGTACCAAGCGCCAGAGCGCTAGCCACTCGCCATAAGGTCCCACTTCTAGCAATTTAAATTCACAGAAATATTTATCTGCGTTATTTTAAATAGCTTCGCTGTATTTTTGCTAAGTATTGAGGAAAGTTGATTTTCTTCTTTAGCTTCTCTTTTTAAACGTCGTTATTGGCCTTCACACAAGTATAGCGACATTTATATATATATGATATGCTCCACGCATTTGAGAAATCCTTACAATCCGTGACAGGCTCTTCAACTCTTAAAGGAAAGCAAATGCATTTTTGAGGTTGTTAAGATTAATATCTTATTTTAGCTCTTTTATTGTTGTTATCTTTTAAGATCTCGCAATGGTTGCATCCCAAAGGGAAAAATAAAGAGCCTTTAGAACTATTTTGGCGCATATTCCTTGTGCAATTATCATCTTTATCATTACTGCGGATCACAATCGTTGATGAGGTTTTTCATTCAGCATATAAGTCTTTATTTATGTTTAATGCTAATCACAAGTTTTTGAGAATTTCGAGAGAAACACTGTAGTTCATTTTTCAATGCTTCACACAGGATGTTGCTCCTGTTGTTTTCAACTTTGGTTCTTTTAGCCCTGAGTGGGTTCGTTGCCTTCCTCGTCAGTTATTCGCTGTGGAGAAGAAAATTTTATCTGACATTACCTGGATCCAAACCTTGTTTTTACAATGTTTTAGGAGATTTCGTGAAATTTAGCCCGTTAGATAGATCGAGTTTCAATGAGAGCATTGACTATAGTGAGTACTGCAAAATTTTTGATTCTTTAAATTGCTTTATTTAAGACTAATTTATGACATTAAATGAAACAAGTAATATAAAAATTCCTACTATATTGCAGAAAGTCCTTTATCAATAATTTTCATTCATTTTTTTAAGTTTATCTGGCGCCATCTATTGGTAGATATATGCAACTTAAATCTAAAAAAAACTAAAATTAATTAATTAAATTTAATTTCTGAATTAATATTTGAAAAAACTGTATTAATTTCAAGTGTCATCCACTACAAGTTCAAAAAAATGTATTTGGACTTGAGTGGGTGAATAAAAAGCATTTTATGAACTATTGAAAATTTGAACAAGATATATAGGCAAAGTGTGAGCTAATAGAAGGAATTGAAAAAACACCAGATTTTTCCAGCAACGGAAATACTTCATTATGAATCTTGAAATTATAACCGAATCATTTAGCTTATTTTGAAAAAAAAAAAAAAATAGTTTGATAAAACAAAAACCAATATAAATTAAAAGTGTTTATTTTGAGATGCATTTAAAATAAAGGATAAAATGAGACATTTAAAAAAAAAATATTGTAAAATTTAAAATCATAATAATTTTTATCTTAGATTCTAACTGCACAATATTTGACGTTACGAGCAAATTGATTGATTTTTATATCTGATATAGAATCTAATTCCTCTTTTTTCTTAGTTAATTAGTTTTACTTAATTAATTAACTAACTAATTAATTAGTTAACTTTTGCTTAGCTTAATTTGCCATAATATATGAAATCTATTGGGTCATTTATAACTAGTCGCATTTCAAACTAAGAAAATGAATTGATGTAAATAAATTTATGCAAATGTAAAATAATTTTATCCTTCAATTCAATAACATAATCAATTTCACTGTTATTGTTTACAATTTATAATTTGTAAAACAGAATTTACTATTTTTCTTAAGTTAAAAATTTTAAATACCTTAACTATAAAACTCATGAAAACAAGCTAAATATTAATAGTGAAATAATAATTGAGTGTTAAATAGTGCATTTATTCTAATTTATTGAAATCAATATCGTTTTATTTTTATTTTTTCATTTAGATATGTTAATGTTAATAAACTGAATATGATTAATCTTTAAAAATTCTATAACATTTAATATTTCTTATGTAAGTTTTAAAGTTTTTAACACATTTCAATATTTTAGATACTTTAGTACTAATGATAAATTAAATTAGGAATTAAATGTAAGTTAAATTACTGTACTTTGAATTTATTTTTCTTTAAATTGATGGCCATTTTACGTTAACGTCCTAAATATTGATATTAATGCTATTAAAATTTAGTAATAAAATGTGTAATGTGTTTCCAAAATCCTAAATGACAATTTAAAAAATGTCCCTTTTGATTAATTTTACAGCGTTAACTTGAATTTTTTTCCAAAGAAAAAATGAGAAAAATTATCAAATAATTTTTTTTTCCGATTACGTTCTCTTATTTTTGTACTTTCCCAACTTTTACCTCACTTCTTTATTAGTTGATTTAATCTTTAAACAAGTTCAGTTGTAATGCAAAAGTATTAAAAAGCTTATTAAAGCTTATTTCTGTAGATCTGTTAATGAATTATTATTTTGTATGTTTTATTATTATTATGTATTATTAATTACTATTTTGAATGTATTATTTTTTTTATGATATATAAAGATGTCGCGTGCATTTATCTTATTCAGATCAAATTCATTCTAATTACATTTGTAATTCGTTTTAATTCTAATTTTTTTTCAGGAAAAAATAATAAAGATATACTATTGTAATTATTGTAATTTATGTCAATTAGTATTTATTTGATTAATTTATAATGTTTTACTTGAAACTTTTTTTACTTATAATGGTAATAATTAGTAAAGAAAATTTTTAATGTAACAATTCAAATATACACACATACATACATGTATATATCACACAAACATATGCATACATACATACATACATACATATAAACATACACATACACACATATATACATATATACACCACACACACATACTTACATACATATGCACACACATATGCATACACATATGCATACATACACACACACACATATTTATATACATATGCACACATATATGGATGCATACACACACATACACACAATATATATATATATATACATATACACTTTTTTTGCTTTTAAAAATATCATTAAATTGCATAAAATATTTTTGCAACTAATGACATACGAATAGTAGACAAATCAGAATCTGCAATAAAGAATTTATAGTTCTATAGAAATGGTTCTGTGGAAATCAAAATTTTGAAAAAAATTCATAATTTCTAAGCATACCGAAATTTGTATAGTAAATACTTTAAGAAATCATAACGTTGCGAGATATCTTTCTCGTATTTTAAAATATTAATACTGTAAAAGCCTTTTCATATTGACTCTGGCAAATACAGAAGTCAAATTAAGTTGGAAATAATAAAGAATTTTCCACTTCTTTAAGAAAAGTCCTGATAAAATTTCTGAAGCTTATACGAACATAATAGTATACAAATGTTCTTCGAATATAGTTTTTTGATAAATTATCATGTATACTAATAAGTAATCTAAATTTATTATTTGTCTACACTTTATTACAGAAAAAAAAATATTTTAACAATTTATTACTTTGACAATAAATAAAAGTCTATATTGTTTGAAATCAATTAATTATATTTTTAAAAATAATTTTCAGGTTTTTTTTTTGTGTAATCATTACACAAACACGTTCAGTTTAATTAGTATTTGGTGTATTAGTAAAATCCAAATAAATAATATTTGCTTGTTTTAGAATTATTTAATTATATCAAAAACAATCATAACTATTATTATTAGTTTTTAAAAAATACACCAAATGTACTTTTGTAGTTTCGAAACCAGTTTACCAATATGTACATAATTTTCCTATCATATGAATGAAGTTAACAATATTTATGAGGAGTAAAGTATTTTACATTTGAATCATACATCAAATAAGGGAATGCGAAGTACTTCCATTGTCTTCAGTACATCAAGTGCTTAAATTAAAATATTCAGAAAACTAAGAACATTCTCTGTCTAACTGAACGTATTTAGAGGAACGTTTTAATAATAACTTTCTTAAGCTGTTCATACGGTATAAGCAGATATTTTAATAATTATTAATTTGGCATTGGTTCAATTAACAAAGTGGAAAATTGCCAATTAACATCTAAAAGATTCCAATAGAACACTAGATAATTTTATCAACCTGTTCACAAGGTATAGGTATAGGTTTTAAGAGGACAAAATGCCAATTAACATCGAAAGGATTCCAACAGAAGACTAAATAAGACATTTATAATAAGTCGAAATTTTCACTGAGTTTCTGTATTTTCTTTTCCTCCAACTTAGTTTCTGTCTTACCATCACAGAAAATTACTCCAAAAAGTATATATCTGCATCAAGGTATCTGAAGTATTTGTGTTAAAACTCATTATGAAGCATATAAAGTATTAAATTTCAACGATTCCTCTCCTTTCACTAAATAATTAAAAAGAAAATGAAATACATGTTATAGTTTTCATATTGATTCACTTAAAAAAAAACGATAGTGTCAATACATCATATACAAAGTATGGCATGAGAAGTTCTGCATTTATGTTCTTTATTCAAATATACACGCATATACAAAAAAAAAAAACTTGAAATAAATAATTAATTAAGATTAATTTTTTTTTTTTTCAGAATTTTTTAAGTTTTTGATCACAGAATCAGAAACGTATAAAAAATATCCGTTATTTTGTGTATGGGCAGCCTATATGCCATTCGTTATTTTAACCAAGTCGCAGGCTGTAAAGGTTAGTAAAGTTTCTTTTTGGTGTTTATTTAAATGAATCTGTTATTTTTTGCTATTGTCTGTTTGTTGTCTATTTTGAATCTGTCTTGTCTGTTATTATTTCTAAACATACATGATTTATTCGATGTGCTTTAAAATTGAACTTCTAATTACATAAATTCTGTGAAATAACTCAAATAACTATTCCACCAAATAAATTGAAACCAATTGAACGATTAGTTGTTTATTAGTAGTTTATTAATAGTTGCTTATCAATTATTTAATATTTTAATGGATTTTATATGAATAAATTATTGAAAAAAAAGATTAATTTTAAATTTCTAAATCTGTAACAAACTGCCAAAATTGCTAAATGTTTCCTTAATTTCCCAGTTTTGACGTTATTTTATCAAAAGAAATAAAAAGTTTGTTGAATCTTTGTTTGCATAGATTTATTTTGATTTTATATTTTAAAGATTTAATTTTTAATTTTTATTTAATATTTTAATGTATTTTATATATATAAACGATTGATAAAAAACATTTATTTTAAATTTCTAAATCTGTAACAAACTGCAAAAATTATTTAATATTATAAAAAAAAATTAATTTAATTTTTATTTAATTTTATAAAAAATTTCACGATGTTTGTTTGCATAGATTTATTTTGCAAATTTTTTTTCAAAAAACGTAGTTTTAATTTCTGAATTATAAGATGCTTATGGAGAAAATGGAAATTTAATTATAACTTTGTTACATACTAGCCAAAATTTAAGATGTCGCAAATATATCTAAATATATTTATTTAATCAGTTACCAAATAGGATACAAATTATGCATAATTTTTCAATTTACTAACCAGAAGTTAAAGTGTTCCAATTATATTATAAAATTACTCATTTAATATGTTTCTAAATGGGATTCTCTTTTTAAAAAGTTCTACCTCAAAAGATGATATCATTATTCCTCGTGTTGAATTGCAGGAAAATTTTATAACTTATTTCCTGAAACATTAAACAAAGCATCTTAAATTGCGTACAGAGGTGACTCTATTATAATTAAACTTATCTAATAATAAATATTGCTTTATTAATTTCCTTTTGGGTTGTGCCATTTTAAAAAATTGTAATAACAATAGATACGCGACCTTTTGTAAAATTCCTGATAGTTGAAAATATATTTCTCTCAACACAAATCTCTTATTACTCAGATAACAGACATGAGCCACACTTTAATTGATTTTACTGACAGAAAAGCTTTCAGCAGTTTTTTAAATTCATCATTAATTTTTATTTGTTAATTTTCACTCAATAAATTAAGTTTAGTGCGAACTTATCTAATAATATATATCCCTTTATTTACATCCTTTTTTGTGTTATACCATTTTAAAAGGTTGTACCAAAAATAGAAGCGTGATATTTTGTAAAATTCCTGATAATGAACTTTATCTAATAATAAATAATCCTTTATTAACTTCCTTTTTTGTGTTATGCCTTTTTAAAAGGTTATACCAAAAATAGATGTGTAACCTGTTGTGAAATTCCTAATAATGAACCTTATCTAATAATAAATATTCTTTTATTTACTTCTTTTTTTGTATTATACCATTTTAAAAGGTTGTACCAGAAATAGATGTGTGACTTTTCGCAAGATTCCTGCTAATGAACCTTATCTAATAATTAATAATACTTTATTAACTTCCTTTTTTGTGTTATGCCATTTTAAAAGGTTGTACCAAAAATAGATGTGTGACTTTCTGTAAGACTCCTGATAATAACCCTTATCTAATAATTAATATTCCCTTATTAACTTCCTTTTTTGTGCTATGCCATTTTTAAAAGGTTGTACCAAAAATAGATGCGTGATATTTTGTAAAATTCTGATAATGAATCTTATCTAATAATAAGTGCTCTTTTATTTACTTCTATTTTTGTATTATACAATTTTAAAAGGTTGTACCAGAAATAGATAAGTGACTTTTTGTAAGATTCCTGCTAATGAACTTTATCTAATAATAAATAATCCTTTATTAACTTCCTTTTTTGTATTATGCCATTTTAAAAGGTTGTACCAAAAATAGATGTGTGACTTTTTGTAATATTCCTGATAATTTAAAATACGTTTCTCTCGGACAAAAATCTGTTATTACTCAGATAATAGACATGAGCCACAATTTAATTGACTATGCAGCCAGAAATATTTCTGCAATTTTTTAAAATTAAATATTCATTTTTATTTGTTAAATTTCACTCAATAAAGTGACTTCATATTTACAAAGATAACAAATTCGTTCGTAAGAAATTTTCCAGGTAACAAAATCGGCAACGGACCTTTTCAATGATTAAAATAATGTGAAATCTGTGAAACCTTTGCTGTTAAAAAGGCTATTTCTGTATAGATGAACTAGTTAATAGTCTAATAAATTTTCTAATTAAAGGGTAATAATTTCACTTAACAAAAATGCTGTCAAATAATCGCCTATTAAACCTTTTATAAATATCTCATCTCATTTAATCATGGAGTTGATCCATTTCAAAAATAATTTCCATTTGATTTTTAACTAATCCAACTGTTTAAATCCCACAGTAACAGAATCTGTACTAACCTTGCAAGTTTATTTTTTTCCTACAGAAGATTTTATAAAACATTAATATATTTGTAACAAAAAGTTTCTATTTATTAAAATTTAATTATTTTTCTTATCCAACTTCTTCGAATATTAACTTCTTGTATGTTTTCTAGGATTTGTTAAAAAGTAATAAACATCTTGATAAGAGTTGGATTTATAGGTTTTTCGAGCCTGTCTGTGGAACAGGTTTGTTCACAAGGTGAGAAAAAAATTATTATTACCTTTATTTTGTTCATGTTTTGTTTTCGAATTGCTTTCTTTTAAGTAAAAGGAACAAATTCGGCATTTGAAATTTTATTCGTTTTAGGACTAAATCAGTAACTGTGGAATATATTTGTGCAAATTAAGTTAATCGTTTTTTATGCTATGGGAAACAGAAAACTTGATATTAAATTATTTTTTATTATCACAGAATTAATACATTTAAGATGCAAGGAAATAAGGAAATGCTTAACATAATGTCTATAACTTCAAATTTCTGAGAAAAGAAGAAAACTATGTTTATATTTACACTGAAGTGACAAAAGTCATGGGATACCTCTTAATATCGTGTCGGCCCTCCTTTCGCCCGGCGAAGTGCAGCAACTCGCATGGACTCAACAAGTCGTTGGAAGTCTTCTGCAGGAATATTGAACCATGCTGTCTCGATAGACGTCCATAATTGTGAAAGCGTTGATGGTGCAGGATTTTGGGCACGAACAGACCTTTTAAGCTCGATGATGTCCCATAAATGCTCGATGGGATTCATGTCGGGCGATCTAAGTGTCCAGATCATTCGTTGGAATTGTCCAAAATGTTCTTCAAACCAATCGCGAACAGTTGTATTGCCCGGTGACATGGCGCATTGTCATCCATAAAAATCCCACCGTTGTTTGGGTACATGAAGTCCATGAATGGCTGCAAAATGATCTCCAAGTAGCTGAACATAAGCATTTCCAGTCAATGTTCGGTTTTACCAGAGGACCAAGTCCATGCCATGAAAAAACAGCCCACACCATTACGGAGCCACCACCAGCTTGAACAGTGCCTTGCTGACAGTTTGGGTCCATGGTTTCGTGGGGTCTGCGCCACACTCGAACCCTACCATCAGCTCTTACCAACTGAAATCGTGACTCATTGGACCAGGCCACGGTTTTCCATTCATCTAGGGACCAACCGATATGCTCACGTGCCCACGAGAGTCGCTGCAAGCGATGTCGTTCTGTCAGTAAAACACACTCGAGTCGGTCTTCTGCTGGAATAGCCCAAGAAAGCAAAACTTCTCCGCACAGTTCTAACAGACAAGTCCCTTGTTTTCCCAGTTGATTTCTGCGGTTATTTGACGCAGTGTTGCTTGTCTGTTTGTTCAAATTTACGACTCTTTGCAGACGTCGCCGGTCTCGGTCGTTAAGTGCAGGCGGTCGACCACTGCGCTGTCCATGGTGGGATGTTATGCCTGAAATTTCATACTCTCGGCACGCTCTTGACACAGTGGATCTGGGAATGTTGAATTCCCTAACGATTTCCGAAATGGTATGACCCATGCGTCTAGCTCCAACTAACATTCCGCGTTCAAAGTCTGTTAATTCCCGTCGTGCGGTCATCATCACATCAAAACCTCTTCACATGAATAACTTGAACAAAATGAAAGCTCTGCGAAAGCACTGCGCATTTATACCTGTTCTACGCGATGCTACTGCCATCTGAAAATTTGCATATTGCTATCCCATGACTTTTGCACTTCAGTGTATTTATTATTATATTTATTAATTTTTTCGGAGAGGGAGGGGAGTGGCTGATGGCCGCGAAGCTAGCTCTCTGGCACTCGGTACCACAGGTTTCGAGTTTGAGTCCCGGTCTATTTTCCAGCTGCATTAGAAGAAAAAAAAAACATTACAATTTTTTTTATATTACTTGTTAATTCTAAAATTAAAGAAACTTGCACGATTCCATTTCATGCTGAAGTGGATTTCATTTTGAATATTGATAAAAAATGCAGATACACAAAATTCCTGTCTGGCTTAAAATCAGTAAAAATAGAACATAATTTTATTAAAAAATACAAAAACAAAATAAATCGAAGCTATTGACATAGCGTCAATACTTGTTTTTCTTATTGATCGCCATTTTCAAATGCTTGTAGAACAAATATCTCGTCAAAAAATGTTAAGTTTTGCTCCATAGTTGTCAATGTTGCATTGCCAGCTCTAACAAACAGCAGGAATTCAAGACATAAAACTGATTTTATTTTTTTACATACAAAATAAAAATGAAATAGAATAATACAATAAATAATTTGACCTGAATGACAGAGAGTTTAGCGCTCTGGGCCGCCGCAAGGCCGGCGGTACCACGGATGTTTGTAGTGGTTCAAAAACCGTAGGTCCCGGTCTCATGTGACTGTAGAGCGTCATGGAGCTAAGTAAGACTTCTACCTACATTCTACTTATTCCATCACAACATAAACTGCGTCCTTTCCCTTCAACCATGAGTCCCCACGGGTTCATGGGCTTGATCCAATTGTCTATCAAGCAGCATAAGAAACAACAAAAACGCAGAATTTCACATCGTCAAAACCATTCAGTATAAAAGAGAGGTAATCCTCAATATTTTGAATGATAAAATGAGAGTTTGCCTTTCAACTAAGAGTTCAAATATTGAAGAAATTGCTCGGATACTTCAGACTCACAAGAATAAATAAACTTAAGATGCGTTACATTTTTTATCGTATTTTTTTTACTGTAATCTTTGCCTTAATTATTATAATATATTTCTCAGTAATTTTCATGAAGAAAGCCTACAATTATTTATAGGATTTTAAATTAATAGGCGCGTGGAAAGTCAATGATGATAGAGGAAACTAAGTTTGACGGAGAATTATTTAAGTCGGACTTCTACCTACGGGTGCTCCATCGCAACAGAAGCTCTTCCCTTTCCCTCCAAATATGAGTAGATTACTCATGGACTACCCGTCCCGCACTGCAGGACACAACACACACAATAAATAAACAGATAGCAATAAAATGAACTTAATAAATAGATTTGGTCTGGTTTGTCGCTATACGGTCATCTTATGCACACTTGGGGGTAAACAGACAGGGACCTACAGTTTAACACGGATTCCGAACCACTCAAAAACATATATGCCACCGCAAGGTTTCGAACCTGAAGCTTGGGATACCAAAGGCCAAAGCGCTAGCCACTTAGCCATCAGGCCACCATAATAAATAGAAGGAACGTCTGACCTGTAGTGTGAATAAGGGGAAGGGGCCAAAATACATTTGTGTTAAACATACTAACACACCACCTACAAAATGCTACATAATAACAACAAACTACCTAACAACAAACTACATAATAAAAACTACATAACAACAAATGCTAAAATACTAACGTGGCTCCTATTTGAAGTGATACAGCCAAATGGAAATCCCGGCGGAAACTTATAATGCCTTGCTTCAACAATGACGCTTTGAAAGACTTTCTGGTGATCTTCAACAAGCATTCAGAGAGACTGGTGGACTACCTGCAAGCCGACACAAAGAAGGACTTCACGTTAATCAAAAATGTACTAGTTCTCTCTACTCTGGATGTGATATGCGGTAGGCTTTATTTTTATACTTTATTTCATTTTCAAGTGGTGCATTTCAGGTGAGGAGAAAAAGATAATGTTAAAAATGCATGAATACGTAAACGCGAAAGGAAGACTTGAGTCTACCAAAGTCACTATTTGCTAAGAATTTTCACAGAAATATAAGTAAACATGATAAAATTTTATACCAATGTTAGATGAAGATTTTCACTTAAACGCAAAAGACCCATTGAACACCATACAGTAATCAGCTCGCCCATCTAAGATAAGCTTTTTTCAGTGACATTCCATTCAATTACATTAGTGTAATGAATTAAAAATAAATCATAATTTTTTTATAAAAAATTAAGAACAAATCGGGACTTTAATGCTTTTTTATACTCGTATCTTCTAAAAGATACGAATATAGGGTGATTATGTGTATATATATATATTTTTCTCCGTATATGAGCCGCTAGCTATCATACCATTAACAGAAAAGGAACAAATTTTGGTAGAAAGTATTTTGAAATATCCGCTCAAAAATCATATCGAAAATAACATTTAAACTGCCACAAGTCCGGTTTACAGTGACAAAATTTCAAACTTTTAAAGGGCAACACTTCCTTTCTGAATTTCTACTATTAGTTCACACTCTCCCTATATATATATCCTGTTCAAATTTCCAATCGTTAATAAAATAGTTTTTATTCATCCATTCAAGACCAAATATATTTTTTTGAACTTGTAGTGGAAGACACTGGATGTTAATACAATTTTTTCAAATATTAATTCAGTAATTAAATTTAATTAATTAATCTTAGTTTTTTTTAGATTTAAGTTGCATATATCTACCAATAGATGGCGTCAGATGTAACAGGAAAATTTCAACTTTATTTGTAAAGGATTTTTCTGCAATATAATGAAAAAAATTAATATAATATTACTTGTTTTAATGGAATGTGATAGTAGCAAAAAAAACCATAAACAACATTGGAACGGTACCTGTAGCACCAGAATCGTCGGCACTAGATTGACTAAATAGGGAATTGAAAGCGAAGCAACAGAAAGCAATCACACAATTTTCGATGTCGTGTAGATGAAAGAAGACGCTCTCCCCGCATATGAATTCTTCTATCAAACGTTTCTAAACACAACAGTGTCAGTTATATCCGTCATTTCACATTCCCATGGCTACTCAGGTCCCACGATCTAATTCCAATAGACTTCTCGCTGTGGGGATAGCCGAAATAAAACGTGTATGCCTTTAATCCGCAAACTATATCTGATTTTAAACGTGCCATCAGACTTTCAAGTTCAATAGATTCCTCCTGATAACATCGGTCTAATGCAAAGTGCCATCCTATGTGATTGAGGTGACGTAGAAAATATGTGAAACACAATACAGTGTTTTTCTTCCGTTGCTTCTCCGTAACTTGTGGTTTTTTTTACTTTTCTTCTTAATTTGTCTAGCGCCGGTGAATTTCACGCTACATGTACCGATATGGAGATCGTATATATATATTTATAGTTTTTTTGCTATGGAGATCGCCGTTATATAAAAATATGTAGGTCTTTCTATTTAGGATTTTCGAAATCGTGTTACTGTAACCGGTAGAGTTTATCTGTTTCTCTTCATAAGATTCTTGAGTTCATAACTCAAAATACCTTAAAGCACAATTTTTTTCAGTTTCTGAGAATGATATGATAGCTAGCAATTCATGTACCGAGAAAATCTTTTTTATAATCACTCTGTATATTACCTAATACAGGGGTGGTCAACCCAAATGATCTTGCGGGCTACTTTGGAAATTCAACATAACTCTGCGGGCCACATATAAAATTATATATTCCCATAATAGATTAGATATTCCACTATAGACATTTTTATAGTCGTATTACAATCTGTTATATTAGATGTTCCAAGATGAGCATCATGAGCTCGCAAAATATAATCTAATTATTTTATGAACTCATAAATAAAACATCTATCTGTCCTACATTCGCAAGAATATTATTCTAAAATCAAAGTTAATTTTTTTCTCATCGTTTCGACAGTTCATTTTTGAATATAGGGATGCATACATAATTTATTTTTTAATACGTTGGTTTTCACCACTTTGGCCATTATAAAATACATATATTTTGTAAAAGTATGATAAATCTCACGGTGCCGGAAAAATATTCAAGACGGGCCGCGGGTTGGCAACCCCGACCTAATAAAATTATACTCTTTTGCAGGCCATTACTTTTCATATTAAAAGCGTCATTTTTCGAAAGTTTTGGTAATCATTATTTTTATATCAATATACTATATACAAATATAATTTAAAATGAATGAATATAATTTTTCTAGGCTAATTGATATAAGCTGTGATCTGTGTGAACAAAAGCTGATTGACAATTTCTTCATCTTTCAGAAACCGTTTTTGGAGTCTCAGTTAATGCACTCGACAACTCAGAGTCTCAGTTCAACAAAGCCGTTCGTGGGTATGAATGCCACTTTGCTACGTCATATAAGGATGCAAAGATTATATATAGAAAATAGGGTTTATCATTCATTACAATGGATATTTAATTTCTAAAAGAGCATGTTAATAGGATCCATATGAAATAAACTGTAAATATACAACTGTGACCAAAAAGTAAGACCGGTTTTCAATTTAAATTTCCTGGGCATATGGTATTTCAATTTTTTTTTCTTTTTTAGGTTGTTGGCACTGTCCTTGACATCAGTGTGAAACTTCACGTCGATACACGTCTTCATATATAGAATGTTGCAATGTTCACCGAATGCCTTCTGCACCATTCTATACGTTTCCGCAAACAAAATTTAACGCAAGTTCGTGCTCAATTAATTCAGACATTTCAAAAATCGCCGTAATTACTTTCAGTGTCAAACGTAACTCAAACACTAAACGTAACTCACACACAAAGCCAAACGTAACTCAAACACTATTGAATATTTTAACTTAAAAATATGACACACATGTCAAGGACAGTGCCAACAACCTAAAAAAGAAAAAAAAATTGAAATACCATATGCCCAGGAAATTTAAATTGAAAACCGGTCTTACTTTTTGGACACAGTATTATATTATATAAATTTAATTTAATTGTTGTCTTCTAGAATAATTCCTTTAAAATTTACACAACGAACATGATCCTACTTTTCTTTTTAAATATGTATTGCATTGCTAGAAAAACTTTCAAATGAAAAAAAAAATCTAACTCAATTATGACAACCTTTCGTGAATAATTAATTTGAATATTATAAAATATAAAACAGAAAATGATTTTAATAAATATTATAAATAATTCTTTGTATGCACCTTTCATTAAGATCCAGGAAAAGTTTACTGCTTCCATTGAGCTGTTACAAACAATTAAACTAGCTTTCTTTCGATTTGCGTTAATGCCTGGCCTGTAACTAAAGTACCACGTGTGTTTCTGTTTATCGTATTAGAAAAACATCAAAGATAAAAACGGAGGCTTATATAAACTATTATATTACTTATGGTCTATGTATAAAAGGTACATACTAATGCAAATATGGTACATACTAATATAGGCATTTAAATAATTTTATTTTAACTTATCTCTTGCGTTAATTTTATGTGTGTTTATGAGATATTTTTTTCATGCAATAATCATTCTTTTCCATTTTAAGTATTGCACACATATCAATGAACATTTTTTTCATGCAATAATCATTCTTTTCCATTTTAAGGATTGCCCACACCTCAATGAAATTTTTTTTTCATGAAATAATCATTGTTTTTTATTTTAAGGATTGCACACATATCAATGAACATTTTTTTCATGCAATAATCATTCTTTTCCATTTTAAGGATGGCACACATATCAATGAACATTTTTTTCATGCAATAATCATTCTTTTCCATTTTAAGGATTGCCCACACCTCAATGAAAATTTTTTTCATGAAATAATCATTGTTTTTTATTTTAAGGATTGCACACATATCAATGAACATTTTTTTCATGCAATAATCATTCTTTTCCATTTTAAGGATGGTACACATATCAATGAACATTTTTTTCATGCAATAATCATTCTTTTCCATTTTAAGGATTGCCCACACCTCAATGAAAATTTTTACTCATGAAATAATCATTGTTTTTATTTTAAGGATTGCAAACACCTCAATGAACAGGATCTACAAAGTTTGGCAGTGGCCAGACTTCCTATTTAATCATACATCAGCTGGAAAATCATGGGAAAAAGATTTGAAAGTTTTTAAAGACTTTACAAGAAGAGTAAGACAGTTTTTTCACTTAAGATAAAATAATGATAAATTGATAAATATCTGAAAGCATATGCATGCAAACTTTTTAAACAAATTACTCAGTTTATCCCCTCAGGACACAATGCACTTATGCCAACTTTTTTTCCAATCCTCAATGCTTGCTAAAAAGTCATCGGCAGGGATGGCCTTTAAAGAGCACGGCGATTCACGTTGAATCTCTTCAATCGACTCAAACCTTGTTCCCGGAGTGGTCTTTTGAGTTTAGGGAATAGCCAGATGTCGCACGGTGACATTACGGTAGTTGTGGAATGATGTGGGTTTCATTTCTGGCGAAAATGTAACGGAGAATCAATGCAGTGTGAGCTGGCGCATTCAGTGTTTTCGGTACCAATCGAGATTTGAAAAATGGAATTGACCTATACCTTTGAAATTCCAACATTATCAGCAAGTTCTGTAATTGTAAATCAACGGTTTGCAAGCCCCATATCTTTAATTTTTTGGAAGTGAGATTTGTCGGTTGAGGTTGATGATTGACCAGAGGGCTCTTATTGTGATTATATTGTGATTTTACTATTTATTAAAACAAAGATTTATGTAACATTTTTACAATAAGAAAAAATTCCATTGTCTAGCGATATCAAAATTGAAATGTAGAGTAGGCAAGGAATATTTTTTTCAACACAGCGTCACAATTAATGCTGTTCTATGTATTCGGAGATGTTTATCTGTAGCATGGTGATTGAATGTTGCAGATAATCCAGGACAAGAAAGTCAAGTACCAGAATGGCGTGGAAGACCGTGACACCCGCATGGCCCTGCTGGACCACCTGGTGAGGCTGCACGTGGACACTGGTCAACTGAACGAAGATGACATCGAGGAGGAAATCAACACATTTGCGGTTGCGGTAATCCCATTTTTTGTATCTCTTATAATATGCAACTTCATAGAGATAATCATTCCCTGCCAATGCGGGAATTGAATATTTTTCCGGTCTGTGAAATTTATCACACTTTTACAAAAATATTTATTTTTGATGGCCAAAGTAGTGAAAACCAATGTATTAAAAAAATACATTATGTGTGCATCCATGTATTTAAAAACTAACTGTCGAAATTATGAGGAAAAATTAATTAAAATAATATTCGTGCGAATATAGGACAGATATTGCCTGTTTTATTGATGAGTTTAAAGTTATGAGTTCGCACAATAATTAAATTATATTTTGCGAATTCATGATGCTAAATGCATCTTGAAACATTTAATATAACAGGTTCTATGTTTCACTTTAAGTGACCTCAGTGACCATCCCTAGATATACACAATTGATTGTTGGTAGCCGAGCAAACTAGACGCAGACCAAATCAGACAATCCAGTTGAAGCTGTTAGCGATTTTGGTTCAACTTACACTTGTGAACCTATTTTTTCCCGAAAATGGAATTGACCCAACACAAAATACGTTCAAACCAAACGGACGTTAACCTGTAATACCCATTACAATGTGCAAATACCTAAATTCAGATCGATTTGCAAAAGCTAAGTGAAAGAGTGGAGAAACAAATATCTCACTACTATAACAAATATTTTTTAATGATTTCATTTTTTTATTTCGTTTATATTTATTTATGTTTTATATTTCCTTTTTAGTGTTATATATTTCTTTACAATTATGTTTAGTATAATTATTATTATGTTATCTATGTTTACATGTAAAACTAATAGTAAATGCAATAATAATAACTCATTCTGTTTCAATTTTTCACTCCAAAAAATGTCTAGAGGGGGTCTAAAACTAATAGGGGGATATATAATTTTATGATTACCAAAGTGACCAGCAAGATCATTTGGGTTGGCCACCCCTGCCTTTAATTATATATTGTAAAAAAGTGAACATTTATTTTTGAACTTTAATAGCATCATATTTTGATATTTTTTGTAATAATATATTATTATTATTATTACTTCACTACATTATCTGTAAAATTAAAATTTTAGAATTTATCTCGATTTAAAAATCTGACAATAATAAGCTTTTATGGCTGCAATTAAATTAGCTTGAAAATCTTTTAATAAACACTTTTTAATTCTTTTCTAATTGTATAGGTTAAAGCCATGTGTAAACTTAATTTCCTTATTTAGAACTGAATTTTAACTGAGGAATATTGATTTCTTAATTTTTTTTTATCTGAATGCATTATAAATTAAAATAAAATGATATTTTGTATGAAAAAAATAGTATGGAAAAAAACATAAAATATAAAAATAGTTTATCAATATAATAAAAGTATACTGCATTTATTAATAGCATTTAGCAACATATTTTTTATATAATTTATCAGTTTAATATTAATGTGTTGATTATTTTGAATATTCAATGTATAGCATCCTTTATAAATATAACATGCAACTGTCTCAGCCTATGAAATTTTAATATATTATTAACATTGTGATTCGAATATAGGATTTTTATATTTTAAAAGTACTTTTCTGTTTTCAACGAATTCCATAATTGACTGGTTTAAGTTAAGTCAATTAGTTAAGTCTTCAAGTCCTGGGTAGTGCTAAATGAGTAACTTTGATGCAGCCCTTGCTTATGGATAACTGTCTCAGTATTGCCAGCTGCATTAAAAAAACAACCGAATAGCCAAATTTTAGAACAAATCAAACACAACTGATATGAGCAATTTTTTGCATTCTTATATGTCCACTTAAAATTGTTTTTCGACTAATTTGTGTTCAATTAAATGGACACTTAGTAAAAGAAGTTTAGATTTTAAAACACTGTTAAAGTAATATGAAAATCTGCACATTTTGTGTTACTGGATTCATGACAGAAGAATCTTTAATGCCATAGGGTCATGACACCGCTGCCATCGGCATCTCGTGGTGCGTGTACATGATCGGCCTGCACCCAGAGATCCAAGCCAAGATCCACGAAGAACTCGACAGGATATTTGAAAATGACCCGGAAAGACACGCTACGATGGACGACATCAACGACATGCACTACTTGGAAAGCGTTTTAAAAGTAAAAATGTTCTCTTTCTAAATTCAATGTAGAATGATAAACCGCGCATTTCGAGTTCAAATCCGCACGCTGCTCATGAAAATGTTACTATTGAAAAATACAGGGTGATTATAATTACCCACTTTGAAAATTCTGTAAAAAAAGAACCATTCTTCACAATGAGTTCCAATTTGGACTGAAGATACTTGAAACTGTATGGCATCAAAAAAAAAATGTTCCACCGATTTTTCCCATCCAATTTGCTATGACGTTGTCGTGGTGGACGGGATTTCCACTAACAGTGTCACTATTGTTGAATGACTTGGAAGTCATTCAGCAATACTGACGTCAAAAAACCGAAACAATCAAGCACATTGAATAATACTACAGTTGGTTGAATGTGCAACTCATACTAAATACGTTATCATTTCAATTCAAAATATCACTTTGCGGCCGAATTCCCTTTCTTTATGTCTATTAATATACTTTGGAATTTTTTTGATGCCATACCTTTCCCTCTTTCTTCAAATATATTCAGTTCAAATTTGAGCACATTGTGATGAGTGGTTCTTTTTTTTTTTTTTACAGTATTTTGAAAGTGGACAGATATATTATAATCACCCTGTGTATTCAAAAACAATGAAATAAAATCGTATTCAAAATCTAATTGAATGATAAAAACGTACACGAAAATATTTATTTGAATAGAACTTTGATTTTTAACAATTAGTATTGGAACTGGAACAACATATTATTTGTCTAGTTCATACCAAAATACATGACAGTATTATATTTGACTAAATTTAAGTATCACTTTTTTTGTGTGAATTTCAATAATATATAAAATATAATATGACAATCAAATAATTGACCCAGTCCCACACCAGACAAATTTCAGCTTAATTTTGTCAGAAAGAGAGTATGAATCTTAATTAGGTTAAGTAATAAAATTTTCCCATAATTGAAATAACCTTCTGCATAATGAATTAAAATTTATGTTCGAAACCTTTTTTTTTTTTTTTGGGGATTTCATGTCTAATGCTTTAATTAAGAGATTCAAATCACAAAGATATTTTATAATGTTTCCAATTAAGGTTATTGTCCACTTCCTTGATTAAGTTTATTACGCTTAACTTAAAAATTATATTAATGAACAAATTAGTAAAGACAAAATTGAGTTTTTTAATTGGATATTTAAAGATTATAACAACTACGTTGACGATTTTTATCAACTTATGTATTAGAAAGTTTTCATTATTACTATAAATTATTTCTGTAATTTATAAAGAAGGACATATTTATAGATACTCTTACTACATATTTATTTAATAAATATAATGCATAATATTTTGGACGCATTAACTTTAACAATTTTTAATGTATTATAAGTTAATCTAATTTAAAATTATTTATAATTTTTGTATTTCTAAAAATAATATGAATTATTATTATCTTATTGCGGTCATATTTATTTGATGCATTATTTATTTCACTACCACATTATCATATATATGGAAAGTTAGCAGGAATAGAAGTTATTCAATTGGCATAGCAGAAACCAAATATTTAACATTTTGAATCCTAAGCAAAAGACTTTGACTCTTGTGAGTTGATTTATAAGCAGTAAAAGATTTTAACTTTGAATATTTCAGGAATCCAACAGGTTGTACCCACCTGCACCCATATTTGCAAGACAAGTGCATGAAGATGCCAAGATAGGTAAGAGCAGATAGCACATAGGTATAGGTTATATAAATATATATACTTACTGTGTCCAAAAAGTAAGACCAATTTTTTTTTTCAAAACCTCTTTATTTATTCTTCCAAATTTATTTGATCGCACTTCAAAGTAATCCCTTCTGGACACAATGCACTTATGCCAATTTTTTCTCCAATCCTCATTGCATGCTAAAAAGGCATAGGCAGAGACAGACTTCAAAGCGAGAGGCGATTCACGTTGAATCTCTTCAATCGACTCAATACAGTGTCACCGGAGTGGTCTTTTGAGTTTAGGGAATAGCCTGAAGTCTCACGGTGTGAATATGTGGTTGTGGAACATATGGGTTTTATTTTCGGCGAAAAAGTCACGAAGAATCAATGCAGTGTGACCTGGCGCATTCAGTGTTTTCGGTACTAATCGAGATTTGAAACGCTTGAGGCCCAAAATGGAATTGACCGATCCTTTTGAAATTCCAACTTTATCAGCAAGGTCTCTAATTGTAAATCGAAGGTTTGCAAACACCAAATCTTTAATTTTTGGGAATTTTAATTTTTTAATTTTTTAAATTGAAAATTGGTCTTACTTTTTGGACGCAGTCGTATATATGTATGTATGTTTCTGTTGTTCTGTTGTTATATATATATTTAAAACATTTTAACATTCATGTCGTCGAAATACATAAACAGGATGATTCAACGGACTTGGACCAACTTTGACGGCTTGTACAGCTTACTGAAACATGCATTTTCTCTATAGAATGTAGAGTCAGTAGTGAGCGCATTGAAGAACAAACATACTTTTAAAAGAATTTCTCTCAACAGTCAGGCTTAATGCGCCAACCGATACCCGTCACAGGACGAGTTTCAAGTGCTCTGGCAGACAACAGCCATGAGCATTCTATTTCAGTTTTACTCTGTATTTTCCTTTACGCGACTCCCGTTGACTAAATCGAAGACCTCGTTGCTCGACTATCCATTGCGGTTGCAAGGGTTCGCGAAACGGTTGGCATCTGTTAAATCATTATCTCCTTGGACACTGCCGGGACTGATGGCCGAGTGGCTAGCACTCTGGTGCACGGTCCCACAGGGTTTTGGTTCTAGTCCCGGAGGTACTATGTATGTTTGTAGGAATACGGAATCCACTTTAAACTGCAGGTTCCGGTCTAATAGGATAGCAGAGCGTTGTGGGGGTACCCGTAGTCTATCTTCAAGCTACATGTGTCCCCTGGGTAGTGCTAAATGAATAACAGCTGTGTGCAGCCTTTGCTTACGGTATAAATATAACTGTATTGCCAGCTGCATTAGGAAAAAAATCCTCACACACTACCAAGCATGTATGACTATGGGTAACCGCAATTTTAAGCATTTATTGTAAATATTGAATCAAAGGAGAACTTTGCAGTGATATTATCAATACATTTTCTTTTCCTGTCGCATTCTTTCGTGTCGTGCTGCAACATGTCATTTCCCACTATACATTCCTGTACAATAATTTTTGGTCTTAGTAAGCTGTGCTAGTCACTCAAAGTTCATCGCATGACCCTTGAATCACCTTATATATACTATATAATTGTCTCTAATGCAGCTGGCAAATACTTAGACAGTTATCTTTGAGGCATTAAGGCAGGCGCTGTACCGACGTTACTCATTTAGCACTACTCAGGAGGTGCGTGTAGCTTGAAGATTAGCTACAGACGCGAGTATCACTATCCCCGCAACGCTCTGCGATTATTTTAAACCGGGACCTTCGCTTTAAAGGGGATTCTGAACCACTACAAACATCCATGACACCGCCAGGACTCAAACCAAGCCGAGCGCCTGAGCACTAGCCACACGGCCATCAGGCCCCATTCAACGTTGTAAAAATAGATTTAGGAACCGAACAACCCAGCACATAATGTCAGAAGTTAAGTATGCCAGAAGTTATGGAAGTTTGACTCTAATTCAGACAAGCTAAACAAAAGCGATTGTTTTCTATGGCATGGATTAGGTCACTTAATTGACGTGTAATGTATTAATTGACATCATATATTGTTGCTTTGTATATATATATATATTAATATATAATTTTTTTCTTTCAGCTGGCTATACTATACCGAAAGGCACTTCTTGTATGATATTGGCATACACCCTGCACCGGGACGAAGAGGTCTACCCCGATCCAGAAAAGTTCGATCCGGAACGATTTTCAGCTGAGAATGCCGCCAAAATACCCGAAGGGGCCTACGCGCCCTTCGCCCTGGGACCGAGGAATTGCATCGGTAAGAAATTTTCACCAAAAACAAGTAGTATAAAAAAAAATTAAAGTCACTTCCTACTTTTTTTTACTCTATTGCAGAAAAGTCCTTTACAAATAAAGTTGAAATTTTGCTTTTGCATCAGGCGCCATCTATTATTAGATGCATGCAACTTAAATCTAAAAAAAACTAAAATTAATTAATTAAATTTAATTACTGAATTAATATTTGAAAAAACTGTATTAACTGTATAATTGTATTAACATTTTGATGACACCGCTGCAAATTAAAAAAAAAATGTACTTGAACTTGAGTGGATGAATAAATAGTTTTTTTACTAACGATTGAAAATTTGAACAATATATATATATAGGGACAGCTTGAGCTAATAGTAGGAATTGAATAAATCTTAGAACACAGAAACATTTTCTTTTCCGCAATGGGTATTCTGCGACATGGAAGACCAGAAAGGTGCAATAAATTATACTTATTAATTTTAATTCCAGATTAACATGGAATGTGTTCCCTCGATAGTTGGAGTTAAATGGTTCCCATAAATATGGATGCTTTTTGTATGTAATATTATACTAAACTAATTGAGTAATTCCATAGTAATCACAGTTTGTGACGACACGTTACCGACTCGTGGCTCAGTGCCAACATTCGCCATTGGCGATCATTAAAGTTGAGGCTCCTCTCTCTCTCAAAAAACACTGTATACACTGTTTCAAAAAACGAGGAACTTCGATGGCGTTTGTGATGTTCAGCATCTTGCCTCGTGACTCAGATTGCTGGGTGAGAGTTTGTTTTCTCCCAAACGATACGCAAATGCAGGGTTGTTTGCCTTAAAATTCTTCCCCTCCTTCTTCAGTGATACGGATCCAATTCAGACTTCTATCTATGGGTGCTCCATCACATCAGAAACTGACCATCTCCCTCCATCCATGAATAGGCAACATGATGGCCAATCGGCTAGTGTTCTGGGCTTTGGTTTGAATTCTGGCGATGCCATGGATATTTGTGTGTGGTTCGGATTCCAAGTTAAACTGTAAGTCAGGGTCTAATTAGCCCAAAGTGTGCACAAAGTTGCCTTAGAGCGACAAACAAAACCAAACTCATTCATGAGTAGACTATTCGTGGGATGTCCTTCCCGCACTTCAGGACACTGGAAATTAGACACAACAAAAGTATGTTGTGAATGACTTTCCACTTATATAAAGTCTCTATACCATTGCCATGCTATGTTGGTTTATTGAAAAAAAACTAGTAAAATTCTATAAATATTTCTATACAACTAAACCATCTCACGCTTGTGAAAGTAATTACTTCCTGAAAGAAATTTTTTTTTAAATATAAATTTCACATCAATAAAAACTAGCTTTGAAACAAAATTTTCCTTATTTACTATATGTTGTTTTATATATAACTGAATAAAAATGTCCGCATTTTGTTCAACAACTGCAAATTATCTATTTCTATGTTGACAGGCCAATGGTATGCTATGTTGGAATTGAAGGCCATGTTGTCCCACATCTTAAGGCACTACACCATTGAATCTCTGGATCCGAGAGAGAGCATAGTTCCGATCATCAGCATCACCCTTCATCCTTCTTCTCCATTCAGAGTCAGATTCAGGCCCAGACCCGCACGTGCAAACCCCTGATCGCATGATGTCTCCACCTGAAGATCACAGTCGTCTGCCTACTCAATCACGAGACATCGCCGGGGACACCTTTTTAACTTCTATCATCTATGTCTTTCATATTCAGTTTGACTTCAGATTTCAAAGGTTTTGTGCAAATGTGAAGTATAGCTTATATTTATTTTTATTTCGCATAAAAAATTCATTTGTTTTGTATTAACATTGTAAAAATTGAATAAATATAATTGTTTGCCATATTATTTTCTTTTTCCTCTCACTTAAAATATGGGTCTACGACAGGGATGGGCAAACTTTTCCGGTCGCGGGCCAAAAATCGAAACATAAATTTTGGCGGGCCAAGATAAATTTTTCTATAATTTTAAAAACAATATACAAGTATTACAGTTTAAATATGTTAATGAGATGAATGAAATTGCGATTTCCTTTTCAAAAGTTTCTTATATTGAGGTTCGAAGTGAGATGTACTGGTTTTAAGGAACGAGGCTAAAGGCTCATCTGTCAGTCTACTTCTGAAATAATTCTTTCTAAGGTTCATAGTTGAAAACACTTGTTCACATATATAAGATGAAGCAAACATAGCACAATAGAAAAAGCCACTGACTGGTGTTTAAAATGCACAGTCTGCCACATGTGAGGTCTAAATCACCTATATTGCATTCCCATATGTCTGCTCCCCGAGAAAGAGATAACGCTTGTTGGCGCCAATCTACAGCTATAACTAACAAAGAACTTCCGCTTTTTAACACTTTACCGATTGAAAGCTGTCTGTGCTTGCTAATACTGTCGATTTATGTTTTGTATAACAAAAATAGAGAAAGTAAAAAAATCCTCAGCCCTTTAAAAAAAAAATAAAAAAATATTTAATCAAAGTAGAAAAGGAAATGAATGTACAATATATATTTCTTTTAATTTGCCTCGGACTGGCAAATTAAAATTCTATCCGCGGGCCGGATAGAACCTTCCAGAGTTTGCCCATCCCTGGTATAGGAGGTAATAACTTTTAAAAAAGGTTTATTTTTCCTTATGAACGCTGTTCTGCGTAAAAAAAATAATTCTGTTGTCTATTTTGAGAAACTAAATGAAATTAATGACTATATGCTTATGCCAAAGGATTACTGTTAAATAAAAATACTTTATTTGGATTAATAGATTAAGCTCTCCTGTGGACCTGATGGGCGAGTGGCTAAATCTTTCTCTTGAAAAGCACTACATTTCTTTTCAGTAATCTACTGCATACGCTTAAATCTGTTTCTTGTTCTTTTATTTCTGCACAATTCTTTTTTATCTTTTACTGTATATGAAAAAAAAATTTCATCAAATGCATATTATGAACCAAAATTAACTTTAAAAAATGTAATTTAAAAAGAATCCAGTAGATGGCGCACCCGGTATTATAGCATCACATTGTGACGAATTTTATGGCTTGTCCGTGAGTGGAAGTATTCTAGAACCAGTTCTCAACAAGAAGATTCGCGTACTTGATTACGATAAATATTTTTACTTTATTTGGTAAATCAACATCTAGTTACATTATTTTGTTTTATTGGGTCTTGATGGCCTAGTGGCTAGCGCGCTGGCGTTCTGTACCATAGGTTTCGGGCTCGAGTCCCGTCGGTACCATGGATGTTTATAGTGGTTCAGAATCCGCTTTGAAATTGTAGATCCCAGGCTTAATATGATCGTAAAGCATTGTGGGGGTAGTTTTACTAGCGTCCGTAGCCTATCTTCAAGTTGGATAGTGTAACGTAAGTGCAGTCTTTTCTTATGGCATAAATACAACTATATAAGTATTTGCCAGCTGCAAATTTTCAATCTTTTATAAAACACTTTTTATTCAAGTCAAGTTCAAATACATTTTTTTTTGAACTTGTAGTGGATGACACTTGATGTTAATACAGTTGTTTCAAATATTAATTCAGTAATTAAATTTAATTAATTAATTTAAATTTTTTTTAGATGTAAGTTGCATATATCTACCATTAGATGGCGCCAGATAAACTTAAAAAAATGAATGAAAATTATTTATAAAGGACTTTCTGCAATAGAGTGAAAAAAAGTAGGAATTGACTTTAAATTTTTTTTTTTATATTACTTGTTTTGAATATTAGTTTCTATAATTTTTATGCCGTGCAGAATGTTAGATAGTTTTTTTTTAATAACGTACTTTAAAATCTTAATTATTTTTAGATCTCTGTCTTCAATTGCATTTTAACTTTTCTGTATATGCCTTAGTGCAAGCATTTATTTTTATACTCTTTACCTACAAGAGTGAAAAAATTGCAGTTAGGATGTAGTATTTCAATTTCCGCAAAACTTTTATGCCTATCATCCATTATTTAATCCACTTTTATTGTATTTAAAACAAGTTTATCCTAAAGAATTAAAACAGAATGTAAATTAAATAAAATAAAATTTGTTCATGATAAATTTTTGTAATAAATTTTGCTTATTACCATATTTAATAAATTGAATACTTGACCTGTCGACGAGAACACTTTTGTGATGAATTAGATATTATTTAAATAGTACATTAATAAATATAATTAAATAAATAAATCATCATTTAAATGTTAGTTAACTCCAAGTTAATCTTCGAGCATATATATTTCCTATAGTTTAAACACTTTTTACGTGTTATCAACTAAAGAAAGACAATTTTTTAAAAATATAATCTGAGTTTATTAAATATTAGTTCAAGAACCGACTACGCTCAGCATCATAAGCTTAATAATAATTATAAAAAATGGTTCCATCCCTGACTCGTGGCTCAATGACAACGTGAGCCGCTGGTGAGCATTAGGGCGGATGTTCAATCCACTGGCGGCTTTGTTGTAGACACTTCAAAAAGCGAGGAGACTCGGTGGCGTTTGAGATGTTCATCTTGCCTCGTGAGTCGGACTACCCTGTGGAAGTTTTCTGGGTTTCTAACATACGAAAAGCAACTGCTGGGTAATTCCCCCTAAAAGTCCTCTCTGAAGGCACTGCCCTCCTTCTTCAGCTGCATGGAGCAAAAGTCTAACTTCTACCTACGTCCATCAAAAACAGAAGTTTTGAACCCTCCCCCTTTTCCCTCCTTCCATGAGGGATACAACAACGACAAATAGTTTAATATGTAACTTTTATAGTAAATAAGATGAAATTCATATGGAAATATATGAAAAGTATGGTGGATGCAATTAAAAATAAATAAATAAAAACAGGGCAAATCTTAATGAATTCAATTTTAATTAATATTTGAAATCAAATTTTAATTAAATAATTTAGTTACTGAAATTTCAATAGTCTAAAGATCGTTGTGTGTTCTTGTAAATTTAGTAAATAATTTATAAATTAGAATTTATTTTTTATTTCGTTTTAGAAACCTTTTTTTTTTAGTTGAAATGTTTCTGTTTTGGTTTGTTAATATTTCTTCTTTCGTTTCAAATATTACAATATTATCTGAACTTTTTTTAATCATCAGGGCACCTCAATTATTTAATAGCAAAACTTTATTTTTCCTTTTTATTTCTATCCATATTTTTTCCATGACAGAAAACTTAAGCACACATATATATAAAAAGTTCCTGTTGTCATTCGTTTGACAATTACTGTTACAATGTTACGATTATACTAGATATGGATGCCAGAAATATATTTTTTTAAAATTAAAAGGTTTGAAATATTCTTTATAATGTAATTTAATATAAATATTTAAATTACAAGGATATTTAAATAAAAAAATATCAAATGACTTGAAAATTTGATGTGTAAGTCATAGTTTTATTTTGTTGAGCATCGATGAGCCCTGATTTCTATGACAGAAAAATTAAGTCAGACATTCCTGTTGTCATTAGTTGGGTTATATTAGAAATGGACGCCAGAAATATTTTTTCTTATAAATTAGAAACCGTCTGTAATGTAATTTAATATAAATATTTAAATTATAAGATTAATAAAACAAAATAAAATGTTAAATAAAAAAAATCAAATGACTTGGTTGTGTACGTCATAGTCATATCTTACTGAACATCGTTGGACCTAGTGTTCCATATATGATACGATGATATCACTAAACGGAGGGACATTGTTACCGGGGGAACTATAAGAGAGGATAATATGGGATGGGTATTGTCGTATGGGTGATAACCCTGAAATATCCTACTAGAACATTTGGCTATCAATTCGAGATGCATTCTACACATTGTGACAATCGGCATCGAATTTTATCTTATTTGAAAGCAATGGCAACAACTTTTCTGACAGCAATGACTTCAGTCCTGCTGCATGTTAATGAGCACATTGCAATTGAACCACGATTCTAGCATGCATTATCCACAGGCTTCAGGTTCGAATCCTGGCGGGGGCATGGAGGTTTGTTAGTGGTTTGGAATCCCCATTGAACTGTAGGTTCCGGTCTAATGAGAATAAACTGTGCATAAAATTACCGTAGAGCGACAAACCAAACCAAACCAAACTAGCATGCATTATTGGGCAAAGAAAAACTTAATGGCGGAAAAAAATGTTTTTAAACATTTGCTTTATTGTTTATTAGCGTTTTTTCTCAATTCTAAGCATTTTTAGTGTATTTTTATATTTTCCCATATTTTACCGTTGCCAACAAGAGTATTAAAATGCGAGTAAGGGTTGGTATCGGTTAGATAAGTGTTATATTTAGTATTGAAATGAAAAAAAAATAATAATTGTTTAATGCTACTATACTGAACCTATTTCACTGAAATATTTCTGCGTTTCTTCGGTCGATTTATTATTATTATTTTGAATTAAATTTATACAAAGGAAACATTTCTACATTTTTTTAGAGGACAATCAATCATTTCTACATTTTTCATATTTTCATCTGATAAAAAAGTAATGTGGAGTTATTGACGTCAAAATAATTAGTCCTATTATCCTGGGAAACCTCGTGTAACTAATGAATAGACTACTGACGTTTTCAATTAAGAATTAGTTGGTGATTGCTGCGCATGTACCAGCCAGAGACATTTCCGATGCGATATCAATAGACAAATGCATTGAACGAGATTTGAGAAGCATAAATAATGCATTTTCGGATTGCTCGATACATGTTGATGCGAACATAAGAATAATTTATGCAGAATAGCGTGTTCGGATATCTTTTCAAACATTTTCCCTTTGAGATTCAGCTTTAGAAAAAAGCCAAATTATCATTTAACATTAAAATCATTTAAGCTAATATATTTGCTTAAATAAGTGCACAGTAATGATAGTAATAGCTGGGGTAATAATAATAATAATAGCTGGGCGTAATGATAGTAATAGTTGGGGACAAGGGCCTGAATGGCCGAGTGGCTGGCGCTCGGTACCACAGGTTTCGGGTTCGAGTCCCGGTGGTGCCATGGATGTTTGTAGTGGTTCCGGAATCCACTTTAAACCGTAGGTCCTGGTCTAATATGATCGTAGAGCGTTGCGGGGGCATTGTTACTCCACATCCGTGGCTTATCTTCAAGTTACACGCGCCCCTGAGTAATGCAAAGTGAGTAACGTCTTTGCAGCGCTTGCCTTAAGGCGTCAAAGACCAAGCTGTCTAGGTGCCAGCTGCATTAGAAAGAAAAAAAAAGTTGGGGTTAATAATAATAATAACTGGGCGTAATGATAGTAATAGCTGTGCGTAATGATAGTAATAGTTTGCGTAAATAGCTGAAATAATGATAGTAATTGAGTCCATTCATGGTAATAAAAGACAAAAAATAGACCATTTATGTAAACCGTTTATAAAACTGTGCGAATGATATTTAAAATATACATTTCAAACTTATTCAGATACAGTATTAGTGATAGTGAGAGATAATTTTGTAGGATTTTTTTTTAAATATAAGAATCTAGCTTGTGGGAGATATTTTAAAGTTTTTTTCTTCATCATTATATCGCCCAGATTGAATATTGAATATTGGCAACTGGCGTACCGATTATGGAGTACCAATGGGGATAGACTCAACCTCAGCATCTTAATTCATATTTTTAAATCCCAATTAATTAGTGGCTGCCTAAATGTTAGTGCAAGTAATGAAATAATGTTTCTGACAATTTAAAGTGACACTCAGAAAATTAAAAATATTTAAAATACTTAAAATAAAATAAAAATTTAAAATTAAAAAAAATAAAAAGAATTTAAATTAAAAATTCAGTACAATTTGGAACCATTTGCAGATGCCATAAATAATTATTTGCTAAAACGTGTGGAGCATATCTGTAATGATGATCTGAAATAGAATTGGTTAATTTCCCCCTTTAAAAAAAGGTGTTTCCCAGAACCAAAACTCAGGTGTTTTATTTTTTCAAGTTTTGATTAAATTGGTCAAATCCTTTTAATTACTACAGAAAAAAGGGGTAAAAAAGAAAAAAAATAAACCTAACTCTGGTTAGTAGTCGTCAGAAAAGTTTCAAGGTGTACATCACAGCAAAATAGCGAAAGAAGCTCTGCTTAGATTCTAACCCTCAACCTTGCGATAAGAAATTCATTTCCTTACATCTGCACCAGTGCGTTTTGAAAAATATTTTAACGATTTTGTGAGAATGCTGTGTAGTTAGTAAATTAAATAATTATTTAAACTGAATATTGATAATGAGTTAGTGAAGAATTTTAGGAAAATACAGAAATTTCATCAGAAAATTATATGAATTGAAAAGAGATTCTAAAATAAATGTAGTACATTCAAATCCGTTTTTGTGAGGGAAATAGGGATCATACTAGCAAATTGCATAAAAAAAATATCCCTGAACTTCTTAAGTAGCTAAATAATTATAACTTAATATATATATATATATATATATATATATATATATATATATATATATATATATATATATATATATATATATATATATATATATATATATATATATATATATATATTATTTGTAACAAATTAATAAACAATGCTTTTATGCTGTAAATGGGAAACGTCACATAAATTACCACATAGAAAAATAAATCAATACTACACGATCTAGCTGGAAATTGATTTTTAAAACAAAGAAAAACGATTCATCGCAATCAAGTACGCGGATCTTGTTGTGAAGTAGTGGTTCAAAATTACTTTTCACCCATGATGCAATATATACAAGCAATTAATTTTGTCATAATGTGATGCTATAATATGCGGTGCGCCATCTGTTGGACTCTTTTTAAATTACTCGTACATTTTTTTAATTAATTTTGATTCATTATATGCATTTGATGGAGATTTTTTTCATACACAGCAAAAGAAAAAAAAATTGTGCAGGAAAAAAAAGACGCTGAAAAAAAGGACCCAATCAAAATAGATTTCAGCGCATGCAGTAGATTACTGAAAAGAAATATAGAGCTTTTCAAGAGAAAGGTTTATATGGAATGACTATTGACAAGCTGAAACGTTTGAAAAAATCATAATTTGTTCGCTTTGGTTATCTTCCGTTTTCGTTTTTTTCCTACTTATAAAAAAGAAAACAAAAGTTTCATTGGAAATTAAAACAACTCGAATTGTAGCATGTTTTTCTCACGAGAAGTGTTGCGTCATTTCATTCCCATAAGCGAGGAATGTATGTTAGTCATATATCATGTTGATAAGTTTATATAAAATCCCATCACTCAAATTTGACCGCAGACGAGTTTTGTAGATATTATATATTACATGCAATTAGTGTTTTGTACTAATAAGAACAACTTGTCACTGAAATCTGATAGCAGATATTCAGTATCATGTATAATAAGGAAATTAGTGAATGTCTGTGTGACCTTCACAGGTCGAAACAACTACAGATTGAAAATGATACATCTCTGAAATGATATAATGAGAACTCTGAAAATCTTTGAACTTGAAGTGAACTGCACTTGTATATCTAATTTATATCTTTAATTTTCATTTTTTTGTAAATATATATATAATGTTTGTAAATCATTTTTAAAGTGATCTCATGAACCTGAAAATGGCCCTCTTCTTGAAGCCGTTATAGGTCTAGTATAGGCCGAGACGCTACAGTATGATGTCAAAAACTAATTGAGTAAAAACTCATGTCGTAAGACACGTTTCAAGAGAGTTTCATTTCCAGTAAATGGTCAACTATTTATTCTCAGAGAAACTACTGGCCTCCAATGAATGCCAGAGTATCTCTTAGCAATGGCATGGCTCAGAAACTATTCGGCCAGTTTTAAAGCAATTCATCAGCCAATGACTTTTTGAGAAGAGTTCATCTTAATATCCTATAAGTCAAATTTTCCCCACAAATATTAAAACGAAATCGTCCGCAATAAAACGCTATACATTTAAAGTGCCTTTATTTTAGTATGTAAATAATACATATTTTCTAACAATAGATAAGAACTATACATTGAAAATAATATTATAAAAAAAGTATAAGAAAACTGTGCTCAATTAAGCTTCTTTTTTGCGAAATATTTTGATATAGCATAGGAAATACGAATATAGATATAAGATCAAGATCCTATCTTCATGTAAAACCAGTAATAAAACTCAAACAATGGAAAAAACCCTTTTTAAATAACCTTTTCAAAATCTTTTTTAATTACAATCTAAAGCGACTCAATTAGTGTGTTCTTTTTGTATAAAACAAAAGAAGCTTTAATTGCTTCATAGAAAAACTGAATTCAAATGTTTTCCTGATTCCAGGTATTCGAAATTCGCAATACAGGAAATGTTTGCATTACGTGAAGGAGGATTTATTGTTTAAAGGACAAAATCTCTTCGCACTCATTTTTCATGCAAATGATTAGTTTGTTTAACTACTCTGTCCAAAAAGTAAAACCAATTTTTAATTTAAAATTTCCGGGGCTTATGGAATTACAATTACTTTTTTAGGTTGTTGGCACTGTCTTTTCTGCATTGGAAATTTCACGTCAAAATATTCATTATTGCTTGACTTTGTGAGACGCTAAAAGACGCGATTTTTGATATGTCTGAATTAGTTGAGAAAACTTGCATTAAATTTTGTTTGCTGAAACGTAGAATGTTGCAGAAAGCATTCGGTGAGCATTCCTATATAAGAAAGAAATGTTTAGAAGGGGGAATCAACAGTTCAAAGAAGGCAGAGAATGTGTTGTAGACGAAGAGCCCTCTGATCGACCACAAACCTCAACCGACGAAGCTCACGTCCAAAAAATTAAAGATTTGTTGCTTGCAAACCGTCGATTTACAATTAGAGACCTTGCTGATGATGCTGAAATTTCAAAAGGATCGATCCATTCCATTTTGGGTCTCAAACGCGTCAAATCTCGATTGGTACCGAAAACACTGAATGCGCCAGCTCACACTGTATTGATTCATCGTGACTGTTTCCCTAAAAATGAAACCCATACCCTTCCACAACCACCGTATTCCCACCGTGTGACTTCTGGCTATTCCCTAAATTCAAAAGACCACTCCGGGGACACCGTTTTGAGTCGATTGAAGAGATTCAACATGAATAATCGCGCGCTTTGAAAGCAATCCCTGACGATGACTTTTTAGCATGCATTGAGGATTGGAAAAAAACCTGGCATAAGTGCATTGTGTCTGGAAGTGATTGCTTTGAAAGCGATGAATTAAAATTGGAAAAATGAATAAAGAGTTTTTAAAAAAAAAATAATTGGTCCGTCACAGTAGTAAGTTACATATATGACGGACTTGCTTAAGAAAGGGTTAAAAAAAATGAAGGGGTAAAAAAAAATTAAATGAAATTACAGAATAGGAATATTATTTAAACCCCTTGAAACCTCTCCCCTTGAAAAAAAATCAATACATTTTATTTAAAACTCATTTAGTTGGAAAAAACCCATCTTTTCATTTTTTCTCCTACATCAAACTACAGTGACATCCGCCTCTAGCAGACCATAAATGAAGCCTTGGTAGAGTTGTCAGAATTAAAAGTCATAAAATCAAGTGCAGTGCATGTTGTCAAATGTAAAAAGTCCACGGCTTCACCCGACGAGCACAAAGGACAGACACCATTAGTAGCTACACCCATGCGGGGCAAGTGTTTATTAAGGAAATCATGTTCTGTCCAGAGTCGGAAATGTGCTGTAAAAACTGCACGGGGCAAGTCCATTGGGATGGGTGATGAAACAAGTATATTCCAAGTTTTATCAGTTGATCTTTTCATTAAAGCAGTACTGTTGTTCCTGCAAGTATATCCGCTTTTTGTTTCTTTATGGGTCTCAGCTATGAAGATTTTTGTTTATATTGTTTTAAAAAAAGTATTTGTGATTACAATGGAATTCCTCTTTGCGAAGATGATTATGTAAACCACTCTGTAAATGTGTAAACCACTCAGTCATCATGAATATTACTTACTTAATAATAATAATTCAGATTGAAAATAATGAGAAACTAATATTCAGCACTTGAAAAATGGTAAACACGTTATATCCCATATTTGTTAAACTGTAAAACCTTTTCTTACTAAAACTTTCTTTTATAGTTTTCCAACTTACAGCTGGATAAGACATTTATACAAATTTAACGTTTATGATAATTTTTATGCAAGGAATGCTATTCAAATGATATGTTGCGTCCAAAAAGTTCGAATAATCACATGTCTTTCCTTATTTGAATACATTCGCTCATGTAAAATTTACGATCCACATCGATCCTCTTTTACAACACTTTCATTAAACAATCTGTCTCAGCACCGATTGTAATCCATTTCTCAAGTGGATAGATACAATCGGACCATTACATCAATGAAATACTAGAGGTTTCCTTTTAAACAAAGTCTCAGCATCAATTGAATTAATTTCTCAGACATATAGTGCATATCCAACCGGAATTTCGTTTCGACTGAAACATTTTTCTCGTCTGCTACCCAACTTTTTTCTTATTCCTCATCCTCACACTCTTTCTTTTTTTCTTCTTTATTTCCGTTTCTGTGTAGAGGGATGATCTCTTCGCTCGTTGACCTTGATTTCAAATTATAAGGGACCCAAAAGACCTTAGTAGTACAAAGTAACGTAATAGCTTTAATAAGTAGCGTAACGTACCTTACAACACTATTGAATATAATGACAAATAAGTTATACATACATTGTCATAAAAATTTAAATTGTTTAGTACTTCATAAAATTCATTAGTGACTGACTATAAGTATTGTAATCTCTGTACGGTCCCATTGTTTGTAAGAGATAAACAAACCACGGAAACTGAAACAGATGCACCTTTTATGAACTGCCTATATATGTATAAAATCTGAAAACCTTCATCGGAAAATATATCAAATCGAAGCAAACTGGTTTGACATCAAATAATGAAAGGAAAATACGTAAAACATTACAAAGGGAGAAGCCAAGTGTCAAGAGTCGGTACATAAAATAAGATTGCCAAAAGTTAGATCCCAAAAGCTGGTACATAGCACAGATAACGTTTCCTTAACAGAACAAGTAGGGGTGATCACTATGCAAAATAAATCCATCTGTGTGATTGGGAAATGGATGGTTGTTGAAAGTGTTGGATTGGTAGAGAAACGCCGCCCTCTTCCTGGGAGTAATGCTAACCTGTCATTGGTAAATGGATGAAGAAATTTGACTTACTCCATTTTTGCTGTCGACGAAAACAGTTTTTTCCACAATCCAATGAAAATACATACATTTTTTCTACAATCCAATAGAATAAATTCTTGCCCTGAAGGAGCTTGAAAATCAGAGCAAAATCTTTTAGCACAGAGGGGGTCTTTTTATAGATAAAAAGACTTCGTCCATTGGAACTTGCTCAGGTTCAGTTCTGTATGCAGTTTGCTTAGGTTGACGGGGAAATTTTTTCTTGAAAGTGGCAGGAAACAAAACATTTGCTGTTACCTGTAGTCATGAAAATGTGACACAGAGAGGATCTGTGTTCCACTGAAGGTTTCTGTTAGGCGGCTTCGTAAATTTACTGCTATCCTCCCAAGATGCCATGCTTCCTTCTAATCCACAATTGATGCAAGTTGTAAGGAAGGTGCAAAGATGCCGCAAGGGAAGGAAAAGAAGAGTTGAAGATTGGTTTAGTTTGCCGCTCTACGTTCATCGCGTTCACACGAGGGCCAAACAGATCGGGAGCTACAGTTTAACGTGGATTCCAAACCTCTTACAATCAACTGTGTCAAGGAGGATTCGAACCTGGAACCTGTGGTGCCAAAGGCCAGAGCACCGGCACACTGGACATCAGGCAGCAAGCAAGGTGGTCGAGAGGAATCAGGAGGTTCGAATGCTTCTTGTCATTCGAGTGTCGGGGGTACCAATAAATGAGTTCGCTCAAGTTTTAATACTAATATTTTATGGAGTTATTTATCTAAGTTCGTGTTTGATTCATTTTCCTATACATAATTTCATTGTATATGTATAATTGTCATATATAATTGAAAAAGTTATCTCCTCCGTCCTAAATTTATTATCTCGTTTGATTAAACATTAATTTGAAAAACGATAATACTGGTTCATGATAACGCTTTTAATTTATCGTAAACAAAAATAGCTCTCAATTAACTAATATCATTCATCGGGGCTTAATTATGCCGTCATTCACTGGATGAGCTGCTATTGTAGTGAATTGGCGAGCAAGACATGCTATATGTCTTCTGAAGATTAAATTCAAATTCATTTTATTTCGACAGCATTAACTTCACCCACGCTCTCTTTTACAAGCCAAGATTGTTTGTTTTCAAATATAAATGCACTGTTCAAACATGCATATTCATGGATAGCTCAGCAATGTGGCTTTCAATTCAAGTCTCATTAGCTGAGCCTTGAAGATTGCATCTTCTAGAAGAGTGAAAGTGTTAGTGAAAAAGTCATTTTCCCCTATCAAGCAAGAAAGATTCTGAGAAAGAAATTTGTGATTATTTTGAAAGTGAACTCATCTATCTCAAAAAATAAATGCTATTTGCATTTTAACATAAGCAAGTACGTGAGTTATGAAGAAAACAAAAATTATTAAATAGGACAAAACGTTATGTTTCTAAGAATAACCAAACCTAGTTATATATACGGAAATACTTAGCAGTTATAAATTTAGATAATAAGTGGAAAAACTACTAAAAATAAAAGGAAATAAAGATAATTTTTATTTTTTACTGAAGGTTGAATAAAAAAAGAATATGAAAGATTCTTATCCAGAGATTTCAATGTTATTGAATGCTTTTGACAAGTATGTACATTTCTTCCAGTAGTTTCCTAAAATAATTTTAAAGTTAAATTAGCTACTCGTAAACCTTCGAATATCCTTACATAAATTATTAATAATTTTTTCCCAACTTTTGTCATGTACAAGGATATCGTCAAGATAACATAAAACAAATTTGTTGCATAAGAATCCTAAAGTATGGTACATTAGCCATTGGAATTTTATTGGTGCGTTATTTAATCCAAATATCATTCTTTCAAATTGTCCAGTTTCATCTAGTTCTATAAATGCAATTTTTTAATTTGGCCATTTCTACCAATCAGATTTGTAGATATCAGTGAGCCAAATCGAGAGTGTAAACTGGCTACAATTGTGTAGCTGTTCCAAAAGATCATCAATATTGACGACAGGAAATTTATTTTTTATTGACTGATTATTTAATTTTCTACAGTCAGTAACTAATTGATTTCCCCCAGTTTTCTTAATGGCAGTTCTTCCCAAATGGCTATCTCTCTCATCTTTGGTACCACAGGCTTCAAATTCGAATCCTGGTGGTGGGATGGATGTTTTTTAGTGGATCGGAATTCAAGTTAAACTGAAGGTCCCGGTCTGATTAGTATAAGTGTGCAAAATATGACCGTAGAGCCCCAAACCAAATAAAACGTCCTAAAAGAACAGGGTTAAAGTATGATGAAAGTGTTTTTTTCACGATACCTTGTTAATTTTATTCATTAACAATTTCTTTTCTTTTAGCTGCAGTTATTTTATACAGCTTCATAGATACAGTTTTGAATCTTCAAATTTTTTCAATATTTATTAATCCTGTTCACCCTAACTTCGATATGTTTAATGTAAAGTAATCTCTAAACTCATTTAATAAATCAACAATGCTTTGTTGTTGCTGTTCACTTAAGCTTTCATTAACTTTTATTTGTTCTAAGATTATAGAATATCTTTCTACATTAGCTGCACTGACATTTAATAATTCCATGGAATGAGTAAAATTAAAGCAAATTAAAGACATTTAAATTTGATGTCGAGTTGACTTCCTCGGCCTATTCTACTTTGCAGATGTTCTGATTTTCCTTTAACATTTCCTTACATCCAACATTAATAATTGGCATTTATTTACAATACAGAATCAAAATTTCTTTCATTTCCTTACATCACAATTAACCCATTATTTACTTGTTCTGTTTTGGCATTTACAAAATTTATGACATTATTTATTATTTCTGTAGTTTCCTCCATTTGCAGTTTAATGCATGGCATTTCTTCGATGCAGTATATTCCAATAATTGGGCAATATTCTGCATAATCGATATGCAAAACATCAGCGATCCTAGCATGCGCAATATGGTAAATCTAAAAAATGGTACGCCATACTAATATACCAACTGGTTAATCTGAATCTGGAACAATTAAAAGAGAAATATTTTTCCCCCATTACTTCACCTATTTAAAAATCCACAACACACAGATCCTAAACTTTGCAAAACTGGGCACTTACGATTCCCAAAACAATAAAGGTCTTTTTTTATAAAACTAAATATTAATTCATAGACTTATTACAAGCCATTCTTTCAATAAACAAGAAGAAGTATCAGTAAACAGCTAATAGAGAGATTATTAATTGCAGCATTTCTCAAATACTTGTAAGTGAATACGGAAGATTCAAGGTCGCATACGCTTACATAATTTCTTTATTTTTTTAACAATATTTGCTATGACCATTTATACCATAAGTACATGAACTTGGGCAATTCTTTGGAATATGACCAAAAAAGATTACCGGGATACCCTTCTCATTATGGATAGTTCAATTAAACACTTTACGGCTATAATTATATTTAGGCGAATTTTCTTTTTCATTAGATTTATGACTTACCATAGCATTTCTTTTGCAATTTATTACACTTCAAATAATTACTTATTTCGAAAACGATGTCTGTCCACATACCTTTAGAATCACTAATATGATTGATGAATTTCTGGCAAAATGTTTTTGTATTTAACTTAAACATCTTTAACAATAAATTCTTAACAAATGTATATTATATTCTCTAGTTTCTTTTTCAAATTCTCTATATATTAACTGCGCAATTTCAAAAAATAACAATTCTAACTAATGAAATACAAAATCGTCTTCTTTTATGGCTACTCGTTTTATCAGGCGTTCAAATACAATTAAAAAAGGAACATATATATCCTTCATTCTGATTAAATCCCTTCAAGATTTCTTAAATCAACCAATTTCTTGTTTATTTCCTTTCCTTCTTGTTATTTGGAACAAATCTTTATTTTCATTTTGAAGCTTTAATTTCTCCAATTCAAAAGTTCTTTGCTTTTCCCGTTCCTCAATTTCAATCTGTCTTTGCTTTTCCTGTTCCCTTTCAAGTTTTTCATTTTCCTTCCCCTTATTTTTTTCCTCAGTTTTTCTTTCGAAAACTTGCTTAACAAATTTTTCATCATAAGTTTTACTATTTTTTTATTATTTTTTAAATATTCGATTTCAGTTGCTAATTCTATGAGTTCACTTTTGCAACCTTATGGTACTTTATGATAGAGACACATCACAAATAAAGTGTGCAAGAGGTCATTCCATTAATATAGGATTGAAATACTAAATTAGATCTGTACAAGGGCTCGAGAACACTTGCGTAGAGTGACTCGCTGCTAAGCACACCTTTCGAAACCAAATTCAAAAAACACACGTGTTGCCAAATATTCTCGCATAACTTCTAACAAATCTTCAGACAGAGAGTAGTAAGTAGAGAACGCTGTTGCGAAGATACTGCACAGTGCTCACTACAATCTGTTTAAAGGAACGGCATTTTGATACGTATTCTTTAAAATACTTGAAATACTTTTGTACTTAAAAATTTACTTTCAACTATAATATAAAAAGAAAATCATTTACTTTTTTTCTTTTCTCTCTCTAAAATCCTGGTGTAGCTTTTTTTTTCTCACGAGAAGAATTTTGGCATTTCATTCCCGTGAGAGAGAAACGTATGTTATTTCACAAATATATAATAACAAAACATCACCCAAATTTAATAGCAGACAAGCAGTATTGTGGTTAATTATATTACATACAATTAGTATTTTGTACTAATGAGAACTAGTACCAGTCACTCAAATCTGATAGCAGATATTAGGTATCGTGTATAATGAGACTCAGGAAATTAACGAATGTCTGTGCGACCTTCACAGGTCGAAACAATTACAGATTGAATATGAACTATACCATGAGTTGTTCCATCGTGATTGGGGATAGACCACGAGCTGAGAAATGCCTTCTGCAATGAGAAGTTAGGGACGCAAACCGCACTCTGCAAGGATTTTCGTAAAAGGAGTTTTTTTGGGGAAAGAAGGGAGACAGTTCTGCGATCAGTTGAACAAAAGTGCTGTGTTTCTTTTTTTTCTCTGGAGTGACCGAATAGACTGAGATGACCCCTGTTTCCAAGTGAATCCCTTGTGGTTTCGTGTATCGCACCGTGTGAGAATTAAGGTCTGTCTAGCGAACTCTGAAAATCACCGAACTTGGAGCGAACTGTACTTGCGATTTAATCATGCACTTGTGATAAAATAATATTTTAATTTTTAATTTCTTTGTATAATAACCCATAGTACATTATTTGTGTGTGTATATATATATACACTCATGTCCATAAATTAAAGATAATGAAGTTCAGGCAAAGAAAGAGACAGAAGCAAAACAAATTTGACTTATTTGTAAAGTCTATTTATTAAACAAAAGGTAAAGAGCAAAAAAGATGCTATATGCTTGACATAATTAATAAAAATTGCGATTTTTACTCCCTGGAGCAAATTTTAAAAAAGAACATATTTACAAAAAACAGTATAACGTGGTTAGTATGATGGTTTATATGGAGTATGTCTCCCGGACGATGCAATACAGGCCTTACAACGCCTAGGCATGCTGAGTATCAAATTATCAATCTGATCTTGGGGAATATTACACCACTCATCAAGCAATGCCCTCCGAAGTTCCGGTTGACAGGTGGAGGGGGGAAGTTGACGGGCTGCAATTCGTCGGCCAAGCATATCCCACACATGCTCTATTGGATTCAAGTCCGGTGAGTATGCTGGCCAATCCATACGGGTGATATCCTCCAATTGAAGGCATTCGTCTACAATGTTTGCACGGTGAGGACGGGCGTTGTCGGGGGCGACCTGTGCTGTAACATCTACTCACATTACCATCATCTTGGAATCGTTGCCAAAGCCTGGAGATGACACTCTGGGCGATTCCAAGTTCCTCGGATACTTCCAGCTGGGTACGTCGACATTCCAGTCGTCCGATAATTCTACCATGTAAAAAATCATCCAAATGCTTCGTTTGTGCCATAAGTTCTTGAAAAAACTGAAAGGCTTTTAAAGCGCTCGTGAACAATTTTACTTCTTTGCCACCATTCCTTATATACCCCTCTCTTACACTCTCTTCATTGTGACGTACTATCCGCGCCATCTGGTGGTTTCCTGTAATTTGCATATTCTTCTTCAAGATGTGTGTGATAATTTTACAGGTAAAATTTTTATTTTAGAGTTCAATTTCTGTGTGATTCTGAATTATCCTTAATTTATGGACTTGAGTGTATATATATATATATATATATATATATATATAGTGCGTGTAAATGAAATTAAAGTGTTCCCATGAATCTGAATGTGGCCCTCTGCTTAGATTGTTTAGCCATTATAGATCTGTTAAAGGTAGAGATGTTACAGCAGTAATCCAATTGCTTTCGCACCAAATATATCTGGAATCAGGTAAATAAAGCACTTTTGAAATATGATCTAAAACCTACTACTATTCATTTTTACATTTTAAACTAATAATAAATTTCATTTCTAAAACAAACATTTCTCTTGAGAACTACAGATCTCTCCGTTAAACTTACTTTGTTTCCATTGCTTTCTACTTTGTTTTCTCCGTAGCATATGCAGTTCGTCATTCAGTAAGGTTACATCCTTTGCAACGTCAGCGCTGGCTGCGTCATCTATCGTTAATCATTATCATTAAAAAATATAGTCTAAATTAGGTACTCCAACATGAAATTCTAATAATAAGAATTACAAACATGATAAATTAACCAGATATTATCACTTTAGCTCAAATTTTCCTTTGATTTTTTTTCCATACACGTAATTCTAGACTAAAGCTAAACGTTCCTAAATCATTTAGATTATACGATTAAATATGAGATATAATTTATTTAATTGGCCAAAAAAGAATTCGTTCCCGGTGAAAAATGTTTTCAAAGGAGAAAAGGAAAATGATAAAATCTCTGCCGTAGAGCAGCTACAATGGTACATTTATTTTAATTCACGTCAGCGTTGACAACTTTTCTTATTTACGTTCGTTTTAATAGTTCTTGAAATAAATTAGCTAAAATTTAATAACCATCCTAATTGAGAATTCATTTGCCTTCTTATTAATTTTCTAATTCTGTATGCCACTGTATATGTGGTAATAATTGATTCCAGAAAATTCTTGTTAGGGCATTTATTTTAACTTTTTAATCTAAAGAAATTTTAAAGAAAAAGAATGGAATTAAAATCAAATTAATAAAGAAGCATTTTTAAATTAATATCCAAGTAATATTATATTTCATGTAATACTATTTTATTTTTATTCATACTGACAAAACTGGCTTAAAATATCAGTAGGCAACTGCTGTTTTATATTATAATTTAATTCTATGGTTTTGAATTCACTTTCTAAAGGATCATTAAGAGAAAGAAAATGATTCTGACATGCAACAAACCCAGAATGGTTCTGCATCTCTCTAACGGATCTAAGGGTTGAAAAATTATGCTGGACAAAACTCGATTCCTCAGATCTGAGAAGAAAGGCACGCAGTAAAGAGAGCAGTTTTATTTTCAAAATTTATTTCAATCTCTGAATCAAAGTCAAAATGAAATTAAATTAATAAGAAGTTAATTTTAGTTAAAGAGTGAATTAAATATGTCAATGAATGACGTGGTTTACATTGTCGTTGTGTTACATTAAATTATAACTAGACAATCAAAATAAGATTGGTTTGGTTTGTCTCTTTACGGTAATCTTGTGTACACGAGGGGTAAATAGACCGGGACCTACAGATCAACGTAGATTCCGAACCACTCACAAACATCCATGCCCCTGCCAGGATTCTAACCTGTGTTATCAACGGCCAATTGGCCATCAGACAGCATAAAAATGACAGTAACTTAAATATTAGTTTATTATATTAATTATGCATTTAGTAATAAGGTTATATTTAAAAGAGTTATAAAATGATTTAAATGATTTATAATATCGTCCAACAGCAAAATTAATATTTAAAAACTTGTCATCTAATATTAAATTAAGTAAAAAATAAATCTTGTGTCTTGTCTTGAGTATCATATGTTTTGCATAAAACATTACTTACAAAAACATTAATTTCTGATGTTTAATTATGTTTTTGCATTAATTAAACATCACTATTATTTATTTGCGTTTAATTGATGTTTTGCATGAAACATTGACAATCCATGCAAAATCTCACCATGTAATTATGGAATTAGACAGTGATTAACCAAAAGTGAATGATTTTTATAACTTATTACAAAAAAATGTATGAACCGTTTTTTTTTTTTTCAGTGATTAAAAAATAATTTTTTCCCTGCTATTTGGATATTTATAGTTATTTAAATGAGGAACATTTACAACACTGAAACTGGCAGTGCGAATGATAACGATTTCTTATTCACATGGCTACTAAGATCTTACGCTGAGTGATTTCTTTTTATGCAGTTATATTAATGATATTGTCTATAAATTACAATTACCCAAAATACGCAATTAATTCAAGAAACGCATAGGTGCTGCTTTAAGAGCAGTTATGTAAACACCGAATGTATGGCACGAACTTGTTGCTACATTAGATGTTTCAAAAGGTTCACAAATTGAACATTTATAACTGAAACAAACATTTTTTTTTATTTTCCTGTATTACTGATTATAGCATGTAGCATTTTCGAAAATATAAATAATTGAAATCCGGCTATTCATTTGTGATCACCCTATAGAGAAACTCTGATTTATTTAAAAAAAAATCCATTTTAATTTTCAATATCTGACGAAAATAATGAGCTTGAAATAGTTAAAACTTTTATGGGTCTGTTTTAATTGCACATACGGCTGTAACAGTACCAGAAATAGAGAACTAATGCGAAATTCAACTGAGAGATATGAGCACCATATCATGCCTTACAAAGAAAATGAAATTTCATAAATACCAACATAGTAGTAATAATAATAATAAAATATAATAGTAAAATAAAGAAATATATAAAATAAATAACTTTTATTCAATATGTAATTTATACTTTTATGTGTATTATTATATAATTATAAAAATAAGAATTGTACAGCTATTTTACACGAGATACTTTAAATTGTAGAGAAATTTAAATTGTGAGTCTAATTTTGTTTTTAAAAATGACTGTGAAAGAATATTTACATTTACATTGGGACAACAAGTTAAAAAATTTAAATTCTGATAAATTAGTATCTTTTTATTAGATAATTACGAAACTAAAAGTCATTTATAATTTTAGTTACTATCAAATTTAGCTACTCCTTTTTATTTTTGTTGAATCGCGGCTATGGGGAACAATTAGGTTATCAAATAAAATTATATTAACGACATTTTGGGAATGTTTTAAATTTTCTGGAAATGACAAAATTGAAATGATGAAAATAAATAATTATTCTTAATGCTTCTTTTATAAAAAGTCTCTTGTGTACTGGTGATTTTCGTAGAGAAAAAGTAACGAAAATGAAAAAAAAAAAAAAATTCTACATAGAATTTTAAATTTATTCCTCGAATGTTCGACAGGATATGAGTTGACGAAATAGAAAAGAGTTTTCACACCTCCAGAGGATCGTATAAGTAAACATTTAGGGCAGCTTTATTTTTGTATGGTTTGAAGTTTTTCAATAGACATTTTTTTGGGGGTATTTCATATAACTTCCCTAATTAATAATTTTTTAATAAAATAATTTAAAAAATACTTTCTTTATTTACATCTTCAATTAATAAGACAAAAGTATATCTTTAAAATATTAGCCACCTCCTATATACAGGACGTTCCTATAATACCGTACAAACTGTGAATATCGAGAATTTTCGATTGGATTACATAAAAGTTGCCCGTACTTTTACACTCATAGCCAATGCCAATGTACAAGAGATTATATCTTAACTGTGACAAGAAGTCTGAGCTTATATCTGCAGTACACAAAGACCTACGTCACAATCAATATGTCTTTGTGTACTGCACGTCGTTGCTGCCATGCAGTATAAACAAAATATTTACATGTCGCCATTTTATTCAGCATTTTCAAACAATTTCTTTCATTTTTATTTTAGGGAAGTTGAAAAGGCCTGATATTTCTTTGTTTCAAATTAATTGTAAAAAAATTAAGTGTGAATAAGAATTTGTATTTCTGAAGAGTGATTGTATAATGATTCTTAGCTGACGGTAAACACAGATTTAAAATTGCATAATGACTATTAGCTGACGATAAACACAGAGTAAATGTTATATAATGACTATTAGCTGATGGTAAACCCAGAGTAAATGTTGCATATTATCTAACATTTCCCGTAGTTTCTGTTCATAATCGATATATATCTTCAAATGTACCAATTATGAATACTTACTGCTTTTATTGTTGTAATAATTCAAACTTTGGCATTATTTTCTTTCCTATTTGGAAATCTGTCAGTTTTCCCTATTTTGTTTTTGTTTTCCTATCCTGAAACTATGAAGTTATTTCTTATTAAATCCACGTTTAAATTTACCAAAAATTCTATATTAACAGTATTTAAAGCATTGCTCATACTTTTAAGAAATATGAATATCTTTTTTTTAATAGGCTATAATGAAAACATGTATTTTTCTGGTAACGTATAATTAGATATATGTAAATATGGCTAATTTTTTATTGCATGCGATTATTATTTTGTTTCGTTCCCGTAAAAGATTTTTATTTCTTAACAATAACTGAGGTACAAAACAGTAAAATATTTAATAACAACAATTATATGTAAAATCAGAATAAATACTTTAAAAAAATTGATTCTGTTTTGTTTGTTGGAAAATTTCCTTTTAAATATTTAGGGTTTAAATAATTCATTCTAAATATATAAGAAGCCCAGTTTAATCTATTGATTTAAAATTTTTTTATAATATCTGGGTCTTTATAGAATTTATAAATTTCTGCGTTCTGCCGCCTTCTTCAATAATCACTTTCTTTTACATCTCCAAGAATAGCCCTTAAAATCTTCGGCTCAAATAGACCCAAAATGGGCCTCATCAGGTCTTGCCAAAGTACAAGTTTCAGAGCCATAGACCAAAATAGGTATAATAAGGGTTTTATATAACAAGAATTTAGTTTTTCTACTTATTTCTTATGGATGCTTATCTGTGTTTTATGCTTCTTATGCTGTGTAGAATGCTTCTTATGCTGTTTCTTATGAACTGTGATTTAAACAGATTTCTTAACCCAAAAAAAGGCCATGTGGCAGACACAATTCTGTTTTTTATTTCATGTCAGATATTATTTTGACAATTTCTAATCCTAAGTATTCAAAACTAAGTACAGGTTCAAAATTGTAAGTGCCTAAATAATAAGTGTATCCTGACAAGTATTTCTTGAGGAAAGCATATATTTTTTTTCTCCTGGTGTATGTTTAGATGTAAACCCCTTACAGTTAATCCAAAAGCTCCAAAAACTTCCTCCAAAGCTGCAAAATATATTGAAATGATTACAACATCGTCAGCATAAGCTAAATTCTGAACAAACTGGAAGAAAATACGTCCTCTTAAGTTTATACCTGAATCTCTTAATACATACATACTATATTACATATTATTTCAAAATTATGTACTGCAAAGAAATTATGTAAAAAGTATATAAATGTTTAACGAACGATAGTAACAGTAATAATAATATAATACACTATTATTTTGCATATTGCTTTCAAAAAATAAAAAGTAATAAAAGAAAGAACAAATTTTATTGCACTTTGCTTAAATTTCATTATCTTGTCATATTAAGCAATTTTGCTACTAAGCAGTTATGTTAAATGCATTTTAAACCTGATCATATTAGATAAGAATCATCAACATATTAATAATAAAACTGGCGAACAAATTTCTCTACAAAGGTCAAGGTCAACTTTATACAATGAAACTATACTTATTTTTTCTTAGTTGCATTTTGTTAGAAATTTTTTTTCGAAGTATGAAAAGATAAGATTTTAATCTAGCTTCAAAAGAGCTACATAATGATAATAGGAAGTTCAAAAGTATGTTTTATATTGCATTTGATTCTTGTATTTAACTGCTGATAAAAATTTCTATTATAGAATTGAAATTTAACTACTTCCTAGTATTCATAAAATTTAAAAGTTTGAGTAAAAACTTATTCATTCTTGTAAATTCAATATCTGTTTTAATGTGAAGTTTGCCATATAAACAAAATTTTCTACAACTTCCGGTTTTGGGTTGTTTTTTTTAACCTCAAACAACTTTATACATATTATTTGAAGTAGTATAAAATTTGCCAATATATAAATAATAAAAATAATAATTTCATTTCTCTAATTATTTACTTGGAATCGATGGAAAATTGAGTTGCATTTTTTATTATTATTAGAATTGTTTATTCTTATTTTAATTTTTTATTTATTTTTTATTATTTATTATTTATTTTTTTTTGCTCTATCAAGTTAAAAACAACAATTATGCTAGTATAATTTACTTCACATATATAAAATTCCGAATTTTGAAATGCTGAAATGCTATTTGATATGCTATTTTGAGGTGAAATGCATTTTTTAATGATACTAAATAAATAAATAATAATAACAAAAACTATTCGTTAAGAAAAAATTAATAATAATATTCAAAACAATGCATCAAGAACGAGAATCAGGATAAGAGAAAAAGTTTCATAATTAGCATAATGCTATTGAAAAAAATATTACATAAAAAGTATGTAAATGTTTAAAGAACGGTAATAGCAGTAATAATAATATACTTTACAGTTTGTTTGCATATTGCTCTCATAAAATAGAAAGAATGAATTTTATTTTATTAATTTCATTGTTCTTTTAAATTTTATTATCTTGTCCTATTATGCAATTTTGCTAAATACATTTTAAGCCAGATCGTATTAGATACGAATCATCAACCTATTGATGATAAAACTAGCGAACAAATTCCTTTACAAAGGTCAATGCCTACTTTAAGGAATGGAAATATCCCTACTTTTTCTCAGTTGTATTTGGTTTGAAATTATTTTTCGAAGTATAAGAAAATAAGATTTTAATCTAGCTTCAAGTATTAATAATGTTCAAAACGTAATGCTTGTAGGAAATTCAAAAGTACATTTTATATTATGCATTAGTAACTATGCATATTATATTATGCATTTTATATTATGCATTAGTAACTATACACATTATATTATGCATTTTATATTATAAATTAGTAACTATGCATATTATATTATGCATATTCTAGTTTCATTTCTATAATTATTTATTTAGAATCTATGTGAAATTGAGATGTTTTTTTATTATTATCAGAATTGTTTATTCCTATTTTATTTATTTTTTTATTTTTGATCTACCAATTCAAAAAAAAAAAATTATGCAAATAAAATTTGCTTCATATATATATACAAAATTCCAAATTTTGATAAGTTGAAAGTAAGCTTATGATTCTATTTTTAGTCAACAAAGAAAGAGGAAAAAAACTCGATGCAGAAAAAAGAAATTTTCCTTGCTCTATGCTTTCCTCGTCTATTATGATGGCCTACCGGTTATGACTGGTGTAAATTTATTAGTTTTATTATGCTTATCTAATTCTTTTCTATTTATAATTATAATTTTAAAGTTTTTTGTAAATATTTTGTAGTAATTGCCAGCTAGTTCCCAAATTTGAAATACTTTTATAGTTATTTAACAGTCTCTACTAAATAGTTATTTTTCTTTTCTATTTAGTAATTTCTACAGGAAAAAATTCATCAAATGTAGCGTTAAAAAATCTAAAAAGATATTATTTAATATAATTCAAATGTATTTCGATTGTAATTCAAAATAGAAAATTTGTAAACATTTTTTGGTAAGAAACTTTTAAAATTAAGAATTGATTATTATTTTAAATTTAGTTTTGAAGAAATATAATTTTGATATCATTAATTTGAAAAATAATACGTGAAATGCATTTTTAATAGCACTAAATAATTAAATAATAATAAAAAACAATGAGTCATGAACAAATAAATAATAATAATAACAGAAACAATGTATCAAGGAAGAGAAATCCGGATAAGAGGAAAATTTCATAATTGCTGTGATGTAAACGATTGAACAATCAAAGGACTCGTAAGCAAGTCCGTCTTATATGTAACTTACTACTGTGACCAAAAAGTAAGACCAATTATTATTTTTCTCAAAATCTCTTTGTTTATTCTTACAAATTTATTTCGTCGCCAACAAAGTAATCCCTTCCGGACACAATGCACTTATGCCAACCTTTTTTTTTCCAATCCTCAATGCATGCTAAAAAGTCATTGGCAAGGATGGCCTTCAAAGCGTGCGGTGATTCACGTTGAATCTCTTCAATCGACTAAAACCGATGTCTCCGGAATGTTCTTTTGTGTTTAGGGAATAGCCAGAAGTCGCACGGTGTGAATGCGGTGGTTGTGGAACGATATGGGTTTCATTTTGTGTGAAAAAGTCACGAAGAATCAAGGCAGTGTTAGCTGGCGCATTCAGCGTTTTCTGTACGAAACGAGATCTGACGCGTTTGAGTCCCAAAATGGAATTAACCGATCCTTTTGAAATTCCAACATCATCAGCAAGGTCTCTAATTGTAAATCGACGGTTTGTAAGCACCAAATCTTTAATTTTTTGGACGTGAACTTCGTCGGTTGAGGTGGAGGGTCGACCAGAGGGCTCTTCGTCTTCAACACGTTCTCTGCCTTCTTTGAACTGCTTATACCACTTCTAAACATTTTTTTTTCAGATATAGGAATGCTCATCGAATGACTTCTGCAACATTCTATACCTTCACGGAAACAAAACTTAATGCAAGTTCTTTGCTCAATTAATTCAGACATTTCAAAAATCGCCGAAATCAGTTTTAGCGTCTCACAAAGATAAGCGTAACTTAGACACTGATGAATATTTTGATGTGAAATTTCCGACAGATGTCAAGGACAATGCCGGCAACTTAAAAAAGAAAAAGAAATTGAAATTCCATAAGCCTCGAGAATATTAAATTGAAAATTGGTCTTTCTTTTTTGACACAGTATTATTGTCTTGTCCGTCTCCAGTTTGTCTCCTTTGTTTATGTCTGACTTACCTGAAGTCTTCCTGCTAAATTTCTTTAATTTGAGGTTTATATCAACAAGATCTCAAAATTGTTGGAGGCTCATCAGGTGGCATGACAGCCTCTGTGACAATATTTCTGTCCTCAAATTAGTTAAGAATGACTTGACTTTTTTAAACCATGAAAAAAGTTTTATCATCATAAAGATAATTTTTCTCAGCATCGTTCCCTATTCAAAGCATTGCCTTCCGATGTATCCCTTCGCTGACCAGTTATTGAAGAGAATAGCTTGCTGAAAAAACAGCAGGTTATTCAAGTCGAAGCCTGATTATCTAAGGCCAATAAATCAAATCTTCATTCAAAGCGCTATTGGCATCATTTTTGCTTCATCACTAAATCAATGGTTAGGTGAGAAAAGAGGCCATTGCATTGTTATCTCGAGTTCTTTTCTTAATTGGTAAAGTCATTCTCCTGTACACTTTTCAATTTAGGAAGCTAATTTATTTTAATACTACAACATCACAATACATAGATGTGCCTTGAGCTGAGTTGCCCCTATACAGTTTGGGAATAAAGTGTGTGAAATGAATGGACGCAAGATGGAGGTGGAAAGATTTTGCATAATTCACTTTTGGAGGTACAGAAGCTGAACAATGAGAAAAATTCTTACAAAAACAAAAGAGAATATCAAACATCTTAAAATTTATAAAAGGGAGAAATATGAAATACGAAAATATATCAATACATTAAGTAAAATATTAGAAAAAAATTAAAACAATGTAATGCAATAAACACTACATAGGAGAATATACAAATCTGAGAGCTTAGGGAATATTCATCAAAGCAATTATTGTACAAATTAGAAAAAGAGTAATAGCTAATAAAAAATAGACAGCAGAAGCAGTTGCTGCAGAATTATGAACAACGGAAACATAAAAGGCAGAAAGAAATTGTATAAGATGTACATGTAATTTATTTTACTGAATGAACCTTGGTTAAAAAATTTTTTGGATAAAATTACAAAGAATGGAATTTACATAAAATGCATTTAAAAAAATTTAATTAGCCATAAATATAAAAATAAACTATTTTGAAACAACGGGTTTAAATTCCAAAAGAAGAATTCAAGGAATTGATCTGAAGAACTATGAATCTTAAAAAGAATGATGGGAGGTTGTTAGTTATTTTACTTAGATAAATTAGATAATAAATGATGTAATTTAGATAATAGAATAATAATTGAATGGGATTACTAGTAGAAAAAATAAATATAACATTTCGACAGACATTTGTACTAAACTTCATTTGAATTAATGATAAGTAAGTATGTGTAATTTACGTAATAATGCCGCTTTCCTCTTTCAGTGATTAATTTAAAGTTCATAACTAGTATGATAAGCATTTGTTAATAGTTGTCTTACTAACTTGTTTTACAACCCAGTTTCAGAAAGAATGTTAGAAATATTATTTTAAAGTTTACCACTTTTATACACTTTTCTTTAAATTAAAAATTCCGATGTTTTATGAATCGTTTTTTTTTCCAAAAAAATTATTTCTACCTAAAATTATTTCTTCTAAAAAGTTATTTTCTTGAACAATTGTATCAATTTTCATTACAAAAAAAAAAAAAAAAAAAATTTTATACTATTAAAGAAAGAAAGAAACTTGTTATATAAATACTTACAGTAGGATACGAACTGTTACTTGCGAAAATTGTTAATACCTGAGTTAACAATGAAACAAGATATTTAACAAAAAATTAAACAAATCATTAAATTTAATTGAACTTCAACGGCATTGCAGAAACACATTTCCTTTTTATCTAACTATGAACTTTGCAGAAAATTACTATTAATTATTAAACATGATGCATACCATACTAATCCCATTTTGAATTAACGACAATGGCTGTGTGTATCATATATCCTAATATAATTTTCACTTTATATTTTGAGTGAAAAAAATTGATAAGCCTCTTAATAAGTGCAATAAAAAATGTTTCCAATTAAAGATCATGCCTATCTATCAAACATAAAAGAAAGTGTTATTGCTTCTTCAATGATATCATAAGCAAGTAAAGCAGACAACATCCGCCACTCCGGTTGAAAATGTTAATATTAGCTATTCTTACATCTAAAAAATCCTGAAATATATAATGAATTTATATTAAAATAATTTTTGTGTTTTAGTTTTCCATAATTCCAAAAAAGGAACTTTTAAAACTAAAATTAATAAGGTTAATTTTAGGGTATTAATCAAAACAATTTTCAAACACTCAATGTATTTTTATCTTTTCTCTAGTTTCCCATTGTTTAGATTCAGTATAATCGAAATCTTTATATTGTAATGAAGAATTCAAAATGTACCCCATAATAGAAAGATTTATTACCATTTTGTATTTCTTTTTTTTTTACCTTCATTGTCTTGCAACTGAACTTTTTGTTTTATTTCTGCTGCCTTTTCTTTGCATTACAATGGGTTTTTTTTCAATGTCAATGGTTCCAATTATGATGCTTCGAAATTTCCTGTGATCTGTAAAAGAAACTCATTCAGTTAAAAATACTTTATTCTTTATGTACAGATTAAAGATTCCTTGCATTTACATGATATTGAAGAGATTTATTTTTTAGCTTATTCTCAAAATAACACAATTACTTTATAGTTTATCTCGGTTTTTCAAAGTCTTCTTAATATTACAATATTTTTATGGTATTATCGTTGCTTGTGAATATTTGTGGGTCCATTACATTAATAGTCGACGTAATCGTTTAAGATCTTCTATCAATGATAAACACACATCAACCAATACAGCTTTCTGTTTGCTTTCTCTTAAAAGTTTTTGTCGTTTGTAAAAATAATATCTCATAACGTCCCCCCACATTGGTTGCATAGAATCTTTAAAGGAAATTCACCTAAAACAAAGCAGAAAAAAAATATGATTGCTTTTGATACCTTTTTTCTACAACTGCAATGACATCGAATGATAACTAAATGATATATGAACGAAATTAATGCGCGAACCACCTAGTGCAAACTAAATGAAATAACCAAAGAGACATTAGAAAGACAACCATCTCGAACGTAGTCCCACTGAAGCTAACGAGAGAGAAAGCATCGCATCTGATCGTAAATTAAACATACTTAATACAACTGTATATTGGGTTTGCGTGATTTAACAAATAATAATAGATAAACAAAAAATAAAAGGAAGCAAGATAAACAATAACCTTCCAAATAGCTATTTACTGGATTTATATTAATATTGCGAGAACATTTCTAAGAATTTATAATTTGAATCTCACATTTTGTTTGCAATACACAAGTGCTTTTCACTTACATTTGGTCCTATGAGGGTTTTCTATTCTCAACGAAGAAATTTAAATCAAATATAACAAAAATACAAAGATATTTTTATTTTTTTATTTCAGAACATTTCTATTTTGAATAGCAGCACAAAACTTCCGAAAAGTTTACTTACTTGAAGAACATCTTTTTCTTTCCTTCATTGTCTTGCAACTGAACTTTTTGTTTTATTGCAGTTGCATTTTCTTTGCATTACAATGGATTTTTTTTCAATGTCAATGTCTTCAAATGTCAACATTTCCAATTGTCATATTTCGAAATTTCCTGTAAAAGAAACTCATTCAGATAAAAGTACTTTATTCTTTATGTACAAACTAAAGATTTGTATTTACATAACGAAATATCTAATAGATTTTTCTTCATTTTTACTCAAAATAGTAAAACTATTTTTTAGTTTATCTTCTTTTTTTCAAAGGCTTCTTAATATTATGATATTTGTATGTTATTTGCTTTTTTGTTAATATTTATGGGTCCGTTACAATATTAGTTGATCTATTTCGTCATAATCGCTTAAGATCTTTAATCAATTATAAAGGCATAATAACCATTACAGGTTTTTATTTGTTTTCTCTTAAATGTTCTTGTCGTATATAAAAATAATATCTTAAAATGCCTCCTCACATTGGTTGCATATAATCTTTAAAGGTTTCAAGTCCGCCTAAAATAAAACAAAAATCACCTGATTGCATCCGAATCCTTTTTTCTATAAATTCCATAACATCGAATGATAACTGACATATGAATGAAAGTATTATAAAGAATTCCGCGGCAAATTGCAAGCCAAATAATATGGGGTTCAACTAAAAAATTGAGTTAATCCTCTTTTTTTCACTCATTGTAAATGGATAATATTAATATAGTAAAACCATTTCAAAGATTACCTTTATACCATAAAAATAAATTATGCAATCTTCCTGTGTTATGAATCATAGTTATAGTGCAGTATTTATAATGCCACATCCAACGCAAACCAGTAATTAAAAAACCACTCATAAACATTTAACTACTAATTTTTCCCATTACAAATTAATTGGTAAGTTATTTAATGCTTAGAAGTTTTGAGGCCTCACTTCATATGGTTACATATAATCTTTAAAGTTTCAAGTCCACTTAAAACAAAGCATAAATCATTTGATTACATCCGAGACTTTTTTTCTATTAACTTCCATAACATGATAACTAAATGACATTTGAAAGAAAATAACGCGCGAACCATGTACCGCAAACTAAATGAAATACAAAGAAACATTAGAAAGACAACAACCATGACCGTAGTCCTACTGAGTCTAACGAAAATACAAGATTGCCTGTGATCGCATTAGCCACGTCTTGGCCTATAACAGACATATAACGGCTTCAAGAAGAGAACCACATTTTAGACCATGGGAACACTTTAATTTTATTTACGAGCACTATATGTACACTAATCCAGAACTCTGGATTATCATGATTTATTCACAAAGAATGGAAATTAAATATTTAAACTTGATTCACAAATGCAAGATTAAATCACAAGTACAGTTCACTCCAAGATCTTAGAATTTCAAGGTTCTCGAGACTGCGTAGAATCTTACTGTCTGGTCTGCGAGAGACCTCAATTATCACACGGCGGGATACACGAAACCACAAGGGATTCACTTTGAAAAACAGGCGGAATCTCTAACCTATTCAATCCCTCCAGAGAAAAAAAAAAAAACAACACTTATGGTCGACTCGTCGCAGCCCTCCCTCTCTTTTTAACAACAAAAAAAAAATAGCTCCCGTCAAGTGGGGGTTGGTTAAACGTGGTCATCTTCTCTCACTTCTCATTGGAGTAGACATTTCTGTGTTCGTGGTCTATTACCAATACCGATGGAGCAACTCATGGTATAGTTGTACTAGTGGTACTTCATATATTCTATTCATCGGTGAACTATTAAAATGTATCATCTATTTGATCTGTTGATTTATTTGATCTTTTTCTTTCTTTTTGAAATTTACTCTTCTTATCTATACTTTTTTGGTTGCTAGAAAATAACGTTTCTTGATTTTTAAAAGGAATTTTTATGCCGTCATAGGCAATGATTTCTAGAATTTCGAGTTTTAGAGTAATTCATTTCTAAGGGTTTCTTTTTCATTTTTGCCAAATTGTTTTCAAAGCACCAAATCAAGTCAAGTCAAGTTCCATGTAACATAAATTGGAAGTAATTTTTTAATTAAAAAACAACATAGTTATTATAAAATCCTACAGACAACATATTTTATTATAAAATCATACAGACAACATATTTTATTATAAAATTATACAGATTAATTCCCGTTCACAAAAAAAAAATCAACAACTTTTATTTAACTTCATTTTAAAATATAAAACTTTAGTGTTATGATATTTAAATTGAAAGAACCACTTTCAAAGCCCCCCTCCGCCAAAAGAAAATTAAATGTGTAAAAAAGAGGAATAATAAACATGGAACATGTTTCATTTTGCTTGTTTGGCGACTTTTTCAATTTGCCCCAATTTTTTTTTTTTTTTTTTTTCAGAAATTCGAATTTTTTGCATTTAAATCGGGAAACAATCCTACTCGAATCGTATTTGAAGTTGCGTTGTTTAAACGTCATGGAGGTTATTTGAAGGCACAAAAAAAATGTAGTATTTTTTCAGATTTTATCTATGAAAATTTAAGGAAAAATTTAGTTGACGTAATGCTTTAAATCACAAGTAACTTAAAACTGCTTCCTGTTAAAATTCTGAAGAAATCCATTGAGGGAAAATGTTTGTTGAAAATATAAAATTGTCCCAAAATTATAGAAAGCAGAAAAATTGTTAGTACAACGTGACTATAAACATTATTAATACAGCTGTACGCACGTTTGGCGTAATTTAACAAATAACAATAGATAAAAAATAAAAGGAAGCAAGACGAACAATAACTTTCAAAATAGCTACTTATTGAATTTAAATTAATATTGCGAGGACATTTCTAAGAATTTATCCTTTGAATCTCATATTTTATTTGCAATACATAAATACTTTTCACTTACATTTGGTTCTATGAGATTTTATCTATTCAAATTGCAGAAATTTAAATCAAATATAATAAAAGTGCAAGGATTTTTTTTTATATCAGAACCTTTTTTTCAATTCCTACTATTAGCTCACACTCTCGCTATATATATCTTGTTCAAATTTTCAAACGTTAATAAAATAATTTTTATTCCTCCACTCAAGTTCAAACACATTTTTTTTGAATTTGTAGTAGATGGCACTTGATGTTAATACAGTTTTTTCAAATATTAATTCATTAATTAAATTTAATTCATTAATTTCATTTTTTTTTAGATTTAAGTTACATGTATCTAATGATAAATGGCGCCAGATCTAACAGGAAAATTTCAACTTCATTTGTAAAGGACTTTTCTGCTGTATAGTGAAAAAATGTAGGAATTGACTTAAAAATTGTTTTGTTCGTATTACTTGTTTTTATATTAGATGATAGCTGTTCAGACCTTGCGTAAGGCCTAAAGATTAACTGTCTCAGTATTGCCAGCTGCATTAGAACAACATAACGATTAATAAGCACAAAATAACGATTTTAACACTTAAGTATCCATTTCAATACGTTAGTCCTGGAAAATACAATAAACATACGTCTTTCTACCCATACCATTAGCCGTTTCATGCATAATTAACTAGCTTTTGTTGAACAAATTTTAAAGGTGGAGCATTTTAATTCATGAAAAAATTTAAAAATATTTATACTATAAAATCAATGTGAAGTCCCAGACGAGATCACTTTATTGAAGCACATTTTCTTCCCTTATTAATTAGTCCATAGCTGTTTTAAAAGAATTTATTAAGCTTTTAATTTTAGACTACTCTTGTTGATACTCCTGACATATTCAATAAATTCGTCCCCCTCAAAATAAAAAATCTTTTCGACTGTAAAATTTTCCTTTTCAAAGGTTTTTTTTTTTTTTTTTTTTAATTTTTAATGCTTGTTGATCAATTTATTATTTTCTGGACCAATTTGAATCGAAGTTTCATGAAAAATGACGGAAAATTTTTTTAAAGTTTAATCATACAGAAAATGGGAGCATTGTATAATGTTCATTCATAACCTGAATAAAATAATTTTATAAACACTTTACATTTTTTTAAAACTTTTAAATTACTTTTGTCTAAATAGATTAATGGCCGTTCAAAAAAAAAAAAAAAATTCAACGATTTTTATGTAACTTCTTTCCAAAGTATAAAACATTAGTGTTATGATATTTAAAACGGAAGTCCAATTTTCAAATTTTTTACTTTTCAGCCACATTAATTCCCAAAATAAATAAATCTGTGAAGAAGAGGAATAATAAACATCGAGCATGTATGATTTTGTACGTAATTCCTTTTTTCAAATTTTTCCAATTTTTCTATTTGTTCCAATTTTTTTAAAAAAAATTCGAATTTTTTGATTTTTAAAATTCTTATTTGCATTTTAATTTTTGTTTATGTTGGTTATTACTGCATGGGCATATCGGCCTATTTCGGCACACAGGTCAACGCACCTAATCATTTTTTCCGTTTCTACTCACGTAATTATTGAAACGTCCTTTCCCTTATTTCTAATCCTCTGATTTCATTACTCTGTTATTTGCGACAAATGCGCAGCAAATTCTCCGGCCTTTCGGCAAATGCATGAAAGCAGCATAAATAAGCGCTTCCAACACTCAATTACTCTTATTCTAAAGTAAATCACCCAGTCGATATAAAATTGTGTTTAAACTATACATTTTACAGAAAGACACATTTAAATGTATTACATATCACGAAAAGATACATTTATTAAAGAAAATTTTTTTTTATTTTTATTAAACTAAAATTTGTTTCTTGTTTTAATCATTCAGCAAAATAAGAAAAAAAAAATCAAAATAATAATAATAACAATAATAATAATTCAGTAAAATTATGCAGGCGAAGAGATGTCGCAAAGAGTTCCCTGCGTTGTAGGGTTATTGTATCCTTGGTGACACTTCCTGGATCGAGGAAGGTCATCTCGTGATCGCACATCGCTCGCAATTTGCATATTCTTCATTGTTTTGAAAAGACATTATCTAAATCAAGATTAGTGTTACAGATATTATCGTTCTTTATTCCAAGGGCATTGCAAAAGGGTAATCCCGATATTTAAAAATACACTAAACGAGATACGAGCACGAACAGCATTTTGAAAACGTGTGTTTTCTGGTACAGAGGAACAAACATCTTTACTATTTTATTTATTAAATAGTACAGATATTAATTCATTATATATTATTATATAATGAATTAATATGTTTAACATTATTACAGATAATAATATATTATTAGTATATGTTAAATGTTACAGATATTATCATTCTGTATTCCAAGGGCATTGCAAAAGGGTAATCCCGATATTTAAAAATGACTCTACTTCGAAGTTTACGGCATTTAATTAAAAATATCTTAATATGAAACACGATACGAGCACAAACATCATTTTGAAAATTGTATTCTGATTGTTGAAAATTGTTTCTACTTCGAAGTTTACGGCATTTAATTAAAAATATCTTAATATGAAACACGATACGAGCACAAACATCATTTTGAAAATTGTTTTCTGATTGTTGAAAACTGTTTCTACTTCGAAGTTTACGGCATTTAATTAAAAATATCTTAATATGAAACACGATACGAGCACAAACATCATTTTGAAAATTGTTTATTCTGATTGTTGAAAATTGTTTCTACTTCGAAGTTTACGGCATTTAATTAAAAATATCTTAATATGAAACACGATACGAGCACAAACATCATTTTGAAAATTGTATTCTGATTGTTGAAAATTGTTTCTACTTCGAAGTTTACGGCATTTAATTAAAAATATCTTAATATGAAACACGATACGAGCACAAACATCATTTTGAAAATTGTTTTCTGATTGTTGAAAACTGTTTCTACTTCGAAGTTTACGGCATTTAATTAAAAATATCTTAATATGAAACACGATACGAGCACAAACATCATTTTGAAAATTGTATTCTGATTGTTGAAAACTGTTTCTACTTCGAAGTTTACGGCATTCAATTAAAAATATCTTAATATGAAACACGATACGAGCACAAACATCATTTTGAAAATTGTATTCTGATTGTTGAAAACTGTTTCTACTTCGAAGTTTACGGCATTTAATTAAAAATATCTTAATATGAAACACGATACGAGCACAAACATCATTTTGAAAATTGTATTCTGATTGTTGAAAACTGTTTCTACTTCGAAGTTTACGGCATTTAATTAAAAATATCTTAATATGAAACACGATACGAGCACAAACATCATTTTGAAAATTGTTGTTCTGATTGTTGAAAATTGTTTCTACTTCGAAGTTTACGGCATTCAATTAAAAATATCTTAATATGAAACACGATACGAGCACAAACATCATTTTGAAAATTGTTTTCTGATTGTTGAAAATTGTTTCTACTTCGAAGTTTACGGCATTTAATTAAAAATATCTAATATGAAACACGATCTTAATATGAAACACGATACGAGCACAAACATCATTTTGAAAATTGTATTCTGATTGTTGAAAACTGTTTCTACTTCGAAGTTTACGGCATTTAATTAAAAATATCTTAATATGAAACACGATACGAGCACAAACATCATTTTGAAAATTGTATTCTGATTGTTGAAAACTGTTTCTACTTCGAAGTTTACGGCATTTAATTAAAAATATCTTAATATGAAACACGATACGAGCACAAACATCATTTTGAAAATTGTATTCTGATTGTTGAAAACTGTTTCTACTTCGAAGTTTACGGCATTTAATTAAAAATATCTTAATATGAAACACGATACGAGCACAAACATCATTTTGAAAATTGTATTCTGATTGTTGAAAACTGTTTCTACTTCGAAGTTTACGGCATTTAATTAAAAATATCTTAATATGAAACACGATACGAGCACAAACATCATTTTGAAAATTGTATTCTGATTGTTGAAAATTGTTTCTACTTCGAAGTTTACGGCATTCAATTAAAAATATCTTAATATGAAACACGATACGAGCACAAACATCATTTTGAAAATTGTATTCTGATTGTTGAAAACTGTTTCTACTTCGAAGTTTACGGCATTTAATTAAAAATATCTTAATATGAAACACGATACGAGCACAAACATCATTTTGAAAATTGTATTCTGATTGTTGAAAACTGTTTCTACTTCGAAGTTTACGGCATTCAATTAAAAATATCTTAATATGAAACACGATACGAGCACAAACATCATTTTGAAAATTGTATTCTGATTGTTGAAAACTGTTTCTACTTCGAAGTTTACGGCATTTAATTAAAAATATCTTAATATGAAACACGATACGAGCACAAACATCATTTTGAAAGCATTTGTTTTTGGTACAGAGGAACAAGCATCTTTACTATTTTATTTATTAAGTTATTTAGAGCACCTAATTCGAACTAAACACTTTTTCGGAATTTCGAATTCAGTTAAATGATTATTGTGTGAATTTCTTACTGCAGAAATAATCAAGCAAGAACTCTCTATTGCTCTAATGCTAATGTCGTTAATTTATTCCAGACAGTATGAACAAAAAACCCTTTTTATTATAAATATTTATTATGAAATAGAATGAATAAAAGAATAATTTATAATGAATGAATAATCATAGTTATTTTCCACGTAATAAAATTTGCAAAATAAAATCTTTCCCATAATTAAAATAAACGAGTGTCATAAATCGAATCTTTCAGTCAATTATATTATAGCAAGCATTTTTGAGGAATTATTATTAATTTTAAAAAGTGAGCGTAATTTCATGAACAATGAAATGTTTGTTCCTAAATTTGCTTCCTTCTGTTTCTGTTGCCAACATTAAATAGATAAACTGGAAAAATTTTTTGGCAACTTTGTCACCAGAGTATCTCAAAATCAACGTGTGTTAACTTTAATTGTAAGATTGTAACAAACCATATAGCGGGATATTAATTGTAACTGTGGTGGACTGTTAACGCCACCTATAGAATCAGAAATGGTAATAATAAAATTTAAACCAAGTAATGAACTCATGTGTACTCGCAATTTTTTGAAGTATATTTTGTCTACGTAAATGTTTTGTCTTGTGCTTGCTTTATGTCTATATATCGCTTCCGTGAACCCATGTTTAAAATCATTAATGTCACCTTATTGAAGCCATATCATCCTATATATTTAAAAAGTTCATGACACAAAATTAATTTATTCCCAATCAACTTTGTCACAGTAAATTAAATTTAAAAAATGAATATAAGTAATTTATTATAACTTACTATAAACTTATTTTGCCCCTTGTACTTTCTGGTCCTGAAATCAATAAAAGTAATAGAAAAGAGGTTTCATGGTTTATTTCAACAAGTTAAAGGAAAAAAGGTGCTTTGAAGTAAATTTCTTCTTTCATAATAAAGCCCTTTTCGGCTTTTACGATCTGAAAAAAGTCTACTGCAAATTCATCTTCCTTTTAATTGCCGCAATAGGTCCATGGTGAGCCAATGCCGTCTGCCTACTGGCAGATTTCGAGAAAGGAGATGGTTTATTTTTAGCACCTTAGATCGATGGCAGTCATATTAGATCCGGATCTTCAGTTTAAAGGGGACTCTAAACCACTACAAATACTGCACGGGGACTCGAACTCGAAACCTGTGGTACCGAGCCGTCATGCCCCATTTGTGGACATAGTTATATCTAATAAGAAACAATTTGTTAATTCGAAAATATTACTTTTTCTAAACGAGATTTTATGAAAGCCTTTAAAAAAGATTAGATCCAGTCATTAGATCCAAAATCAATATTTTATAATTCTACATGTTTTCCTTTTTTACGAGAAACTGACAGTTTGCTGCTTAAACACAATTTTTCTCGTTCTTTATGAATTATTTTTCTCCTTTCCAGTAATAAAGGTATTCACTTGTTTTACCCAAGCATTTTTACGAAACATAATTTTGTCAAGTAGGTTCAATATTAAAAAAGACACTAAACAGAAATAGTTGGGTCCAAAATATTCTAAACCTTTTACAGGGCCCTTAGATAAACGAATTTAGCTACATTGTTAAAGGAATCAAAACACTGCATAAGAATTTGATTTATACAGCAGCTCCATTACAACGAATATTAAATATAAAATATCTGTAATATTGTTTTCGAAACTTAGTAAACACTTCTTGGAGTCAATATCAAATAACTGTATCCTTTATAGTCACTAATTTGCTTTTTGTTCGTGAGGAAGTGGCTTTTCAAATGAAATACTTAAAAAATTTGCGTTGAAATAACAGTGGATTGAAAGAAAAACAATGAATGGTGAGATTTTAGAGAGATAAATTTTTGTTTGTCTACTCTGAGATAGAAATCGTTTATAGTTGTCAATTTTGAATAAGATATTAACCTTGCAGAGGCCAACTGCAATGCTAAACATCAAAGTAAAACACTTGTTTTGGAATAAATATTTAGCTACTTTAATTTGCAACACTTGCCATTTCGGAAATAAAAAAGGATTCCACAAATACACTTTATAGTTTAAAAAAATGATAAATGGGGGTTGGTCACATTTTTTTATAAAAATGAAAAAATAAAATCGTTTAAAAAAATTTATTGTCATAATTTGAAATATTTTTTAGTGACAAAATAAATAAAAATCCCAATGAAATCAATAAGGAATCTCTCTTCTGGAATGCATCTTTATCCTCTGCAGTGCATTCGATTTAAATACTCCGGAATAGATGCTCTGCCAAGATTCATACCACAAACTCTTTTCCTTTAGATTATATCAAATTTTTGATTAACAACTTTGTGGCTGTCAGTGCTAAGAGGTGGCGAGCGCTTTTCCTCATTCTCTCCTCAATTTCCTCATAAGTTGAAGAAGAGTAAAACAGAAAGTGGTGAATTATAAACGAGATCTTTATCACTAAATGTGAGACGTCAATAAAGTATTTTTTTAAGATGAGATGACAAACTATTCTGGAAAAAATTCTCTAAAATTTATATTTAACTGTCATTTAAAACCATAAAACCAAGTGATGTTAATAACCTAATTGAATTTCATTACTTATAATGTCTAGATTTTGTCAAAGCTGCAAAATAGGGGAATAGACGAAGCCATAGCAGAATCCCGATAGCCCGTGAGAAACCAAAACATACTATCCTTTTTTGGCGAGGCGATGGAAGTTTTTCCGATGATGACTCATCATCAACTTCAGGGATAATCTTTCTATCGATATAAATGAGGACTCATGAGTAGGACCGGATTTTCCTATAGGCTAACTAGGCTTCAGCCTAGGGCCTCAAGATCAAGAGGGGCCTACATTCAAATTGTTAGCAAAATTAGAATTACGCTATTCTAAAAACAGTAAACACTAAAACACTGAATCGAAAATAAGAAGAAATTCTACACAGACTCATAAACAAACATAAAAATTTATTGGTTAAGATCGACGCGTTCGGCTCATTGGGTCTGTTCGTTTGTATAGACTAGATTGCACCAAAGTGTAATTCATACGTTCATTGATTGCTATGGCAAATATTGATGTGCCTCGTGCTACTAAGCTCTGGTTTGTTCTTGCATAAATAAAGTGCAGATTGTGTAAATTGAAACTTTAAATGCGAATTAATACGAAATAAATTTATCTGAATTGAATTTGCTTTGATTTTCAATGCATTGAATATATTTATTTTAATTTGATAGAAAATATGATAATTTTTATCGCATATTTTATTTTCGTAGTCAAAGATTTTTGTTATTTCAATTTTTTTTTCTTTTTAAATGTTGGGTGTTAAGTTTCATGAGTTATTGTTACGAGTACTATATAGGGTGCTGAGAATAAATGGCCAAATAAGTGTTCTCGACTTTTTTTTTATTTATTATCCGTGCCACATTTGTTTATAAAGATTAATACCAATCACAAAATGTTTCATTTAACATATTGATATATATTCCAGTAATGACGTATTTTATTATCTGTCGTGTAATTTACAAACTTAAAAATGGGAGGAATAGCCTAGGGCCTCTTTTCATCTAAATCCGGCCCTGCTTGTAAGGATGCGTTGTGCAGGGAATTCATGCGCTATTAAACTTTTTTTAATGAAAACTCCTCATGGGACGCAATGAATCCTTCACAGTTTTCACGTTCTTTTCTCATTGATAAGAGGCTTACAGGCTACAAAAAATAACATGAGGCTTACAAAAAATAACATAACTACTTTTTCAATTCGTTTCTCGTTTACTGCTCATTTTTGCTCATTTTATAGAGATGTACAAACTGCCCATGTAAATTATATTCCCCCAAAATTATTTGTAGCTCAGAAATGAGCCGATTGTTATTTTGATACATTTTCTCATATTTAGGAAGAATCTGCTGATCATGCTTCTCAGCTAGTCTCAGAAGCATGTGCTCCTTATATCTAACATCGAAAGCGATGAGAAGTTTGAGTATTCAAATTCTATTTCAAATCCAATCATTTGTGAAGTTGATGTGCTGCCGAGATACAAAATGTGGAACTTAGAATCCGTTGGCGCAAATTAAAAGTTAAAAAATTATTTCATTCTTAAATCATTTACAAATTACACATTAAAACAAAATATTACTATATTAATAATACCAAATATGTATTTAGTATCAAATATTATGAACATTGACTGCTACCTTTCAGAAAAACATCACCAAAAGCAAACACGTTCAGCTACATATGCGCTATTTTTTATATTTAAGAAAAATGAATTCTTTAGAATATTTTTTAAATAGAAGGAATCTTCTTTAAAAAAAAGTCAGTGAAATAAGATATCGAATACTTTAAAAATGTCTATGCACATTCATAAGAATACTTTCGTGAATCAACAATGTCAAAACGCCTATTCTCAGACAAGAGAAATTAGAAAATTTATTTGTTTTGATTTTTGTTTTGAATGATGATCATGTTATAAAACTATAGTTTATGAAAAACATAATAGCACGTAACAATATAAGTTTTTTTTAAAAAGAAGCAATTTCACAATTTAAATTTGTGCTTCAAATGAAAAATGAAAAATAAAAGATTTTGCTGTCACTCCACATAACTGATGATTTTCTTAAAAATATTTTATTCCTAATTCATTCATGTTCTTTCCTGAAAATGTTAACCGTCTGTGTTCTTTCCTTTGGAAAAGCCACAGGGGCAAAGGGGAAGAAGACGACCCAAGTTGACGACGGATAGACGCAGTTCAAAAAGATTTTGTTGTACTAAAGGTTAAGAATTGGAGGCTGGCTCAGTTGGCTCACGAGATCATCAATAATAGTTCTCCTCGGGCCCTGGTTATTTACACTGACGGAAGCAAATCTGACTCTGGAAGAATAGGTAGCGTAATTTTTATGAAGACAAGTACAGGAGAATTTAGATATCGTTTTAGAAACCCGGACCACAGCTCAGTATTCCGCTCAGAATTAATTGCTATAAGCGAAGCTCTGAGCCTAGCTTTAGACTTTGAAGTACCTAATATTTGGATTCTGACTGATAGTAAGAGCTCAATATAGTATTTGAAGGATTGGCCAAGCATCCTGGACAAATTGTGGCAGGATATCGTTTCTAAACTAGCTGTTTTGTACCAGATCGGATCGATGTGCTTGCAGTGGATTCCCTCCCATGTGGGCATCTATGGAAATAAAATTGCTGATCTGCTCGCTAGGAAAGGTTGCGAACTTCCCAAGGCTTCTTCATCCAATCTGTTAGCTTCAGAGGTTCATTCCATGACATTAGCCAGAGTGAATACCGCTTGGAGGTCGCCACCAATTCATGCTTGGTACGCCGCTAAATATCCTGGTACGTCCTTGCAGCGCTCTTGTCTTAGACCTGGTCACACGGCTTTAGCTAGACTAAGGACTGGCCACACTAAGAGTTTGACCTTCAATGGAGACAAGAAGACATATACCATTTGTCATCGTTCGGCCATCGCGTCTCCCTCTCATCTCATCGATTGTATGGGTGCCTCTGTGAGGCAACTGTTGAATGAGAGGGAGGACCGTTTACGATCTATTGATGCAGCAGGATCTACTGGACTTGGTTTAGGATTCTAAATCAAGGGGATAAGTAACAACAACAAGAATTGTTGGATCAATGTCTCCCACAGGAATGCGTGGAAATCTCTTCAAGGGAAAGTCTTGGCACACTCTGGGCTGTCGTGCTATTGATGATGATGATGATGTCTTTCCTAGTTTTCAAAAGTTATTTTTTAATATTCAAGCAATTCTTTCAATCTAAAACCAAATCTTTAGAATATTTAACGCTTCATTTCTCTCCAGAAACTTAAAAAGAAGAGATAAATATTAACAAGTTCAACATACCTAACCCTATGCGTGTTCTATTTCAAATTACATTTGTGACAATTTCTTATATCTTGTAATATACGTATCAAATTGTATCCAATGCAAATTTTCAAAGTATTGAAGTAAAACTGAAATTTATCCAGTGTGGGAAATTATCTATGAAAATTTAATTAAAAACTACATTTAAATTAACTTTTAATAGTAAAACAATGAAATAAATTTATTTTAATTTATTTAATTAATTAGTTAATTCTAAATTAATAATTTAAATAAGATATAATTACTGAATTCAATTCATTTATGAAAATTTAAGGAAAAAATTTAGATTTATACGTCAAACAAAATCACTTAAAATGAAAAAAGGATGTAAATTTGTAGATAGCAATCGCTGTCATTCATATTTGTATTCATCAAAATGTATCCAATCAATTATTTTGAAAACACAAATTGGATAATTATTTATCTTAGCAATTTAAACCAGCCAGCAGTTTAAACCACATCCACTTATGCGTCACGAGAAAAGCCCTTGATGAAGTTCAAGCAATGGATCCGGTTGTAATAAGGAAGTACAGAAAAAATTTCCATGAATCTAATGTCTTAATCCACAGTAACAAAGAGTGCCATCGCGATTATATTAATATTAATGTTATTAAGCATGTGCTTTATCAACAATTGAACCAAACAACGTGATATAATCAAAAATTAAAGGAAACTAAATGCCAAATGGCAAAAAAAGAAAAACTCTTTAAAAATAGTCACTCATTATTAATTGTTTTTTCCTTTTGAATTTCTCATTTTTTTTCCTGTATAGTAATGTTTTTTTTTACTTATATAAATAACTGTCTATTTCTTTTAATAAATACTACACACTGGTTAATCGGGTGACATAAAAAGTTTTTAAAAAGTTATTTCCAAAAGTGTGAATACCTATTGGCTTTTTCAACTAGCAGCACAAAACTTTTCAATACTTACTATAATTGTGCAGAAAAACATACTTTCTTGAATTTTTTAAAACTGCAACATGCTGTTCGAAATCGTTGCTAGTGTGTCCATCATTGTCATCGCTCTGCTGGCCAAACTGTCTTGGTGGAGACATCAATGTAATCGATTTATCGTTAACGACAAACCCAACTTCTTCAATCCTCTGGGAGGGATTTTGGAGTACGACGCTTTCGAATTTTCTGGAAAAAAACAAGCGGTGCATCTGGGTATGTGCTGAAATTTATTTGTTATTAAAAGACAATTAGGCATTATATTGTAATTACCATTTCAATTTATTGTAAAATCATTTGTAGTGTCATCATTTCTAAAATTCATTTATCAGTAATTTTGTTGCCATTTACTTTAAAATTTTACTAACACATAAGGAGCCTGATGACCGAGTAGCTAGCGCTCTGGCGCTTGGTACCACAGGTATTGGGTTAAAATCCCGGCTTTGCCATGGGTGTTTGAAGTGGTTCGGAACCCACATTAAACCGTAGATCGCGGTCCTAATAGGATCGTAGAGCGTTGCGGGGGGCGTAAGTGGCTTATCTTCAAGTTACACGCGCCCCCTGGGTAGTGCAAGATGAGTAACGTCAGTGTAGTTCTTATGGCATGAAAGATCATGGTCTATTTGCCAGCTGCATTAGAAAAAAAAAACTTGAATATCTGTAGAATTATATGGCTCTGTTTATGTTTGTTGTAATTTATTCTGTCTTTTATAGACACATATTGCTCCGTATTTATTTCTTTATATAATTGATTTATAAGATAAATACACAATTACTTTCATATCATTTTTAGTACACCTATTATGGAATTAGTATTGGTCTGTATGCAAATTTCTAGTGTTAGCCATCAACTTATTTATCGTAAAATTTTAAATGGGCGTTGTCCGTTATAATTATTATTATACAAAAATAATAAATAAATTACAAATTAATTAAAAAATTTTACAAACATAATTACTTTTATATCAAAGTACTTTTTTGAAAAATTTTGCGCTGTAAAAAAATGCGCTGAAAATTTTGCACTGGCTATAGTCACAATAAAGTGTTTGAGGAAAAAACAAATGAAAAAAATTTATGGGCATTAATTTATTTATTATTATTATTGACGTCTTTAAAATATATAAATTATTAGCATTGTTTACATTTTTTTTTGTCTTGAAATAAATAACATTTTTAATGAAATTTATATTACCAAAGTTACTGTGTGTAATTATTAAAACCATAAATTTAAAATATATTCGTTTATTCTTAATTCAATCACTCCTTTCTAATAGTTCTTTTCGCATTTGATTTATTCAATTTTACAAGCATTTTCGTTACAGTTGCTATATAAATGATCTATTTAATGTAGTAAAGAAAATTATTTTTTATAATTGCATTTGTAGATATTTTTACAAATTTGTAGACATTTTTTTTTTCTTCTTTAGGTTTAATGGCAGCATTTAGAAAATGGTCGAATAAATTTAGGGCATATCCATTAGTTTGTAAATGGATGACCTACGTCCCATTTGTACTTATTCACAAGTCAGACGCTGTCAAGGTTAGTTCACCATTTCTTACTTTTTATAAATTATCTTGTAGTTATGCCAGTAAATAAAATTGAATGTCTACTTTGTGTACAGTAGAAAAAATAATGGATTTATTATAAGTTTAATCAATTAGTTAATTCACTAATAATTTATATAAATAATGCCGCATGCTATTTGGTAATAACCGAAGAATACTAGTTCTATTCACTAGTTCCCAGTTGTAGTTCCCTACTTCAAAATAGTAGATTGATTTTTCGGTATATATATATATATACAAACATACAGAATGATGACTGATATACACGTTCATACGTAAGAGAATTTGCATATACTATATTAGCGAATTTCATGAAAAGAACTGAACAAAATGAAACACTAGTGCTTCGAAACGAAGATGCAAATTTTGTTAATCGATTACGGAACCTTATACGTGTGTGTGGGTGGAACCAGAAGAGGAACTGGTTTATAAACACGCGAGGCAAAATCTGCATTCCGTTTACTCTCACACCTTGAAGACTTTCTTGGGGTTCTTTTACAGAAATCTGTTAAATTTAAACTTTAACAGTAAGTCGTTGTCCACCATTAAACGTTGGGAGTGATTCATTCCAAACGTTTATTGATGAAATAAGTTGGCTAATGACTGAGACGCTAGAAGGACAGTCTAAATTCCAGATTTGTAGAGACTACAATGTAACGCCAAGCATCGTGTATCATATATATATATATATATATATATATATATATATATATAAGCGTGTGTGTATTACAAGTCCAAAAGCTGTTGCAAATTGTATATATAAAGGTAGAATTTATGGATTAATGGAAAGTTATGAGTCATTTACTCTATTTTACCATCAATCTAAAAGAACTGAAAGAGTCGGTGGGTTCCTACTCAGGAAGGGAACGGGGGTCAGAAAAGTCCAAATTCAAGAACTGTGAAAGAAAGTGATAAAGAATCTGCAGTTAAAGCAAATGAAATTCGAAACAAATCTTTAAAAGTCTTTCCGTTAGTATATTGCAGAGAGTGATAAACGAACAAATGGAGAGAGTTCATATACAGAAAACTTTAAAGCAGCAATGAATTATATGAAAGTTGGAAATAGCTGATGAGAGACAAAATGGAGAACATAAGCTTAAAAAAGGAATATCACACTAAAGGAATATGCTAAATGTAGGATGTAATTGTTAAGTATTTCTCATTATTTTCTTCAATGTTTTGCGATATCATCAATTAGAATTTAGAATCTAATCAGCTCATTGTTAGATGGTGCCGTGAAATGTAGCAAAGAAAATGATGGCCCAATAAACAATAATCTCCAATCGAAACGAATTTTTTTTTTTTTTAAATTCTTAGTTTATAAATATTAAAAAATATTTTAGAAAAAAAAATGTGCAATCTAAAAATTTTTATTTATTATGTATTCATTTTGAGACATGTAAGTTTAAGAGGGTGAGAAACATATTTCAACAGAAAAAAAAGGTTCAACAAAAAAACTAATGTGATTTAAAATGGATTGACTGTACTGGGAAACTTATTCTTTTAAATATTCAAATTAATTTCACGTAATTAAATTTAGCTTCGACATAGTCATTATTTGTTAATTTGGCTTTTATTGGCCTCGATATTGTCATTATTAGTTAATTCAAATTCCAAAATGAGGATTTACATTGACATACTTCGTATTTATAGATTTTATTTTCTTATATTTTCAGGATCTCTTACTAGTGAAAAAAAATGTCGAAAAGGGTTGGTTTTATGACTTCTTTGCACAAATTTGTGGAAAAAGTCTTTTTACTTGGTAAGTTGGCATCATCAGTCTTTTTACTTGGTAAGTCGGCAATTCGAGGTGTGTGTAAATATAAGAGCTGGGCCAAGCAGAAAGCAACTCTTTGCATTGTCGAATTACACACACAGGAAATATATCACACACAGGAATAATAAATAACAATCTATTTTCTAAACAATTGACTAAAATTCAATTAATTATTTTAAATCAAGACTGTTCGAATTTATAAAGCATACTCATTTTCTACATTTGCGAAGAATGTCTTCAAAATTCAGACACTCATTCCAAGTTACCAGAGTACCTTAAACTTCCATCTTGTAGTTCTACAGGAAATAATAAGAGATGGTTGCAAAAAAGTAGCAAAGGGGTTCACACGTGATAACATTGCTGAGGGAAGTAAGGCAGTGATGAATCAATCCATGAAAAAAAAAATAATAATAAAGCCAGAAATATTTTTAGAAATGGGACATAGCAGCAAAATATATTAAAGCGAATGTACTAGGGATGGAAAGAGTAACCCTGTTAGAAAAGATAAGTAAGCAGGGTAAGGTCAATGCTTATACCCACAAAGTGAAGGCACGGACTAGCACCAACGGACTAGTTCGTTCAGTGGGATTGCAAATTATAGTATGCAAACCCACCCTTGGCCGTTTAGTGTTGAGAGAAAGATAAATGATTTACAAGAAAGTTCTTTTATCTTTTCAATATTAGGAGCTTGTTTAGAAATTTATTGGTATAAAGGCAACAGCTGATTGGCCACTTCGGTAACCAAATTTGTTCAACCACAATTTGTTTTGACAGTACATGGAAGCTCTTGTATTTTAAATACGCTTTTGTTGAAGAATGTGACTGTACTTGGTATTTTTGAAAATATGCAGGTAGATAATTGTCCACTGTCACCGTTAGTCGCCACCGAAGTCGTTATAAAAAATAATGCAAAACATTAATTTAAAAAATTTAAAATTTGGTAATATTTCTTTTGATTGCTTTTAAATATTTGACCATACATTGCCGTAAGAAAAGAGTTATATTATTAAGTCTTTCTAATGTTTGTCATTTTTATTTTGAAGCATCCTGATTTTATACAAAAAAAAAAAAAAAAAAAAACTTTTCTCTCTACTTAGCCTTTTTTTCTTAATTATAAACAATATAACAAGCAACATAAATTAATAATTATATAAACAATATAATTGCAATATCGTTTTCTCAATCGATGTGCTGAGAGTCAGCTTCCACAAACGCGTGAGCAGAGAATAAGCCAGTGTAACGCCATAACGAAGCAAGTTTATATATCCTTGTATCTATGGCCTTGTGTATTTATTTTTCGATGCAAGTATTATATTTTGTGCACACAGTGTTGGTATTGAGTTCTATGGGAAGATTTTCATAATTTGATTGTAAAATATTTATAATATCAGAAATGCTTATGTGCTCATAAACCTGATTTAATTATCAAGCACTTGTGTTACTTATTTTTCATTTGTTCAAATATATTGTGCCACGATGCCTCGAATTTCAAGGTTGAGGTTTTCGAATTTCCGAATGCCTCCTCAAGGTTGAGACTACTCATTTATAGTTTTAATTTATTATTACATGAGATTATTTCATGTTATGAATTGATTTTGTTTTTGATCTTCTGTAGACATATTCTCCTCGTATTCTCCAAATAATTTTTCAAAATTAAAATATTAGATAAAAATTTTGGCAGTAAGAAATTGTACTCCAAATGGGAAGAAAATCGTGTTTACATGTGTTGAAAAAAGCGCGATTAATATCTCAATCGATTTTACACATCGAGTAAAAATCAATAGGAATAGTGATCTCTGATGCTCGTTACAAGTTCTCTGTTAATAATAACTAATCAGATGATCTGAGGTTAATTCAGTTCTCGAATTCTGTTGTCTCTTTCTGGTAAGAGCATTGCCTTTTGGATGCTGTTTCTTGTCACGCTGCTACTTGTTCGTCGGCAATGTCAAATAGCTGTCGACAAACAAGTAGCACCTTGGTTTACAACAAGCAAGTAGCACCGACAAACAATGGCACCAAAGCCAAGAGGTCATTCGTTTTGACCATCCTGTTTCCTTTATCTAAATACCTATCTCTCAATTGGTGATTTTTTTTTCATGCATTTGTGAAGAACGTTGCTGGTATGAAATTGGCTAGATGGAAATAATGCATGATAAATGAAATTTCATCTCCCTAAAAGCACAGATACCAAACCGTCAAACCAAATGGAGAGTCAGTTTGCTATGCATTTATTGGATACAAAAACCTAATCAATGCTTGCTAAAATGTAATCATTGGATAGTTGGATTCGAAAGTATTTGCTTATTAGCTTTCTGTACCTGACTGTAAAAGGTTATGCAGCTTAGCTTAAGTACATATTTTTTCCTCTTTTCAATTATCCCCATGCATTTTTATTATTGATTTTTTTTTTAAATTTCCTCTATTACGTTATATCAAAAGTGAATGATTATACTATTTCAATTTGGAAGTTTTAACTCATTCTGCATTTCAGTGACAGTGTCCAGTGGAAAGACAGGAGGAAGCTGTTCGCCCCTTGCTTCCAGAGCAACATGCTCAAAGGCTACCTCACCCTTTTCAACGAGCACTCGCACAAGTTCGTCAAGTACCTCATGAAAGAGACGGAGAACGATTTTACTAGTGTTGACGAACCGATATCCCTGTCAACTTTGGATATTCTATGCGGTAATTTACTATTCAATTCTTGATAATTACGAATCATCAATTTTTTTCCATAGACAAAGCGCTTCAGGGAAACCTGCAGATCAGAAAAAATGTACTTATCATAAATGATATAGATGTCGATTCGTACAGGAAGAAATAATTTTACAGTAAAAAATTCTAACAAAAATGAAATAGAAGTAATTTTTAAAGAAATTTATTAAGGGCTAATCCAGACTTAGCATCTGATATTAATATGAGTATATATATATATATATATATACTCATATTAATATCAGATGACTCATCTTGATATCAGACTAATTTTTTAAATACGCTATTTATATATATATATATATATATATATATAGCGTATTTAAAAAATTAGTAGTTTTCTCTCATAAATCAATAGAAAAGTATATAAAAATAATGTTTGCATAAATGATCCCTTACATACACTGATAATTTTATAAAATGCCTTATATTTGCTATCAGTAAATAATTATGCGATATAACACAATGAATTTCTTTGTAATACGACATCAATATATTCAATAACGCACATTCATTACGATGACTTATAGTATGTACAGTAATAATGCGTAAAAATACCATTAAATGCGATACTTTGAAAACAACAACAACTTGTTAAACTTGTGGGATTCAAGTATCCCTTCCCCACCTGCATGGCCTTGCTACCTTTTACAAATCAAGGAGCCTTCTCTGCCACTGCAGAGTCTCAACAAACTTTTTTGTTTCTTACTTGCTCTCGCTTTTATCTTTGCGATTCATGCTTCTTCTTTTCCCGCGTGGCATATCAGAGATAGTTTCCTCCCTTGCAGCTTATTGTAGCTCAACTGTCTAATTCCTGCAACATGGAGGCTGTATGTAAAGAAAGAAAAAGAATTAAAATTAAATGCACAGACTTTTTTATATTTTTTCAGTTAATAATAATAACTTAAGCATGTCATCTTCAATGGTTTCCTGCACATGTCAACAATGAGGGCAACGAATGCGCTGACTCTTTAGTCAAAGAAGCCAGGGACAACGATCAACCCAGAGCTACCATCCCACTTGCAGATGCTAACGCAGTTTCCAAAATCCGACTAATTTCTCATAACTTTAAGAAGCCACTCATCACGGACTTCAACTGCCCTAGGAAGTTAATATCAGTTATTAGTAGACTCAGAACTAATCATTACAGAGGGATGAAGATTCTCCCTGACAAGACCAGGGAATACATCCCCTGCGGAAATTGCCCCAACGCTTTCCTAGCACCTAAGCACATTCTTGAGTGCCGAGCACTCACTCCCCATGTTTTGCAATTGGGTACAGTGCCAATCGAGGTCAACTTGTGAGAAGTCCTGTATAGTGAAGCGGCGCCATTGCTGGCGGCCGCTATCGTGAAGACTTTTGACTTGAGCTAACTTTGATATTTATATTTTAAATCTATGGACACGATAACAACAACAACACAAGCATGAACTTGGAAATAAGAGAGGAGCAACGCATCCCGTACACTCCGAATGAAGAAGTGAAATTGTAAAACAGGTTTGTTTCACTTGTTAAAATTGCATTCCCGTTTCGATATCTTGTGTGAAAGTCTTGTTTGTGAACCTCATAATACATATAATGTAAATACTGTGCTTTCCATTAAGTATTGCGTTTGGATCGCGGTCTGTCGAGACTGTGGTCTGGACAGATATGAGAGTATCCTCTTAAACACCACACATGTCAGATTCTTTTCGAATCACATTTCATGGAGCTGATCAGAACTAAAAAATGTTAAATGTTAAAATTAGGAATTGTATCAATTAAATTAGTCCGGTTTTGTTGAGTTTCAAATCAAATATTTCAATAAATAAAATTTAAATTGCGTATTAATTTTTCTCTTTCATTTTAGAATGCATTATGGGCGTGAAAATAGGAGCGCTTGAGAACAAAAGCAAACAATACGTCGAATCTCTTCACAGGTATGTCGTAGAGAACGCATGTGGTGTTATTTGAAACGAAGCCTGACATATTTTACTATGCATCTGAAACTCTTCCAAACACAATTGAAAACTCGCAATTACTTTGAGTCGTGGTTAATATTTTTCACATCTCAGTAAACATGGTGTTGATATTTCTTATTATTCGTTCACTGTCTTTTACGTAGAACATCTTAAAATGATGTTTTTATAAGTTTATTCTTGTTCAAATTTTTTATTATTGAATTTTGAATTATTCCCATAGGTTAGTCTGAATCCTGATTATTGTTCAATTCCTTCTATTAGCTCACACTCTCCCTATATATATCTTGTTCCAATTTTCAATCGTTCATAAAATATTTTTTATTCATCCACTCAAATTCAAATACATTTTTTTTAACTTGTATTGGATGACACTTGATGTTAATACAGTTTTCCAAATATTAATTCAGTAATTAAATTTAATTAATTAATTTTAGTTTTTTTTTAGATTTAAGTTGCATGTATCTACCAATAGATGGGGCCAGATAAACTTTAAAAAAATGAATGAAAATTATTTATAAAGGACTTTCTGCAATAGAGTGAAAGAAAAAGTAGGAATTGATTTTAAAAAAAAAAATTACAGTATTTTTTAATGAGATTGTGTCATCGTCATTAAAAATAGCTGTTCATTTAAATTCTACACAATATCACATCTTTATCGAAATATAATCTTTCATTCATTTACAGATACATTTGATGATCCTAAAAATATATCATATGAATCACGACAAGTTTGTGACAAAATAAAGATTAATAATGACAGTTTTTATAATATGTTTAACTTGTTTGTTTATTTAAATTCATCACACAAGTTTTCCCTTTTCAATACTAAAAACTCGAAATGATTCCGTTAGCCAGTACCTGTTGCGACACCAGAACAAGTTGACAGTCGGGAAGAATTGTGAAAGATTCCTGACCAGCTGAGAGAGAGTAATAACCTGTTGACATATTCCCAACTGATGAAATTTTCGAGATTTTAATTGAAGTTTATTTAAAAAGTCGTTAGTTGTAAATATAATTTTGATTTCTCAACTTAAAAAAATGAATGAACATTATTTATAAAGGACTTTCTGCAATAGAGTGAAAGAAAAAGTAGGAATTGACTTTAATTTTTTTTTTTATATTACTTGTTGAAAGATAAAAAACTTCATAGTTTTTATTATATTATTCCTCTTAATTTCAAAAGCTATATGAATAAATTGTTAAATTTATGTTTACTTATTATTCATTGCAACATGTGATATCTAATTTTTATTAATTTCTTCGAAGGAACTTGGACCTAATGATGGCTAGAGTTCTCAAATTTTGGCAGTGGCCCAATCTGCTCTACTGGAATTCGAAAACTGGAAAAGATGCAGCCTATCACAGAAAAGTGATGCATGATTTCTCTAGAGCTGTAAGTAAATTTATTAATTATGTTTTAAACAAAATAATGAAGTTTTGAATATTATTTTTGGGAGAATTTTGTAAAACTATCTTTGATTAATCAAATACTGATTGGAACTACATTTATCCATTAGGAGTGCTAGCGCTTGTAATATATATCGAATTGTCACTTATTATATTAAAGAATGAATTTTTAAATGTTATTATACATTTTGATGTTTTCACAAGAAAAAGAAAAATATATATATTTTTATTTAAACAAGATACAGTTAACACTATATAGAACTGAGTTCAAAAATATTGTCAAAAATAGTTCAAAGTTATGGTTTAATTAATCCAATTTTTAATGGTGTATTCGTTTAAAAAATAATTTCAAATGTTTTACAAACCTATTTAGTAATCTTAAAATCTGCACAATTATAGAAAATTTTCCCGAATTTCTCAATTCTTCTAATATGAAAGATACGATGTTTAGGTAACTAATTTTACATCGAATTTAATGTTTATTACGAAACAAACGTAGTAGAACTTCTACCATGCGATTGAAAAGTATAAATACCCTTACGATAAATACTTTGACAGATAAGTATCAATGGTTAGATTTTATGTATTTGTTTAATTTTTTATTCTTCAAAAATTATAACTTATTTACTTATGTATGTATACTTATTCCAATCGTGTACATATTTATAAAATCTTATTTTGTGTATATGGAAACTAAAATTCTTCAAGTTTGCGAAAGAAGAAAACAATTTTGTGAATTCAAATTAAGAAATATAATTAAAATGGTTAAAACGCCTTATCCAATTTAAACAGTTACAGTGTGCATTTAGTGCAAAATGAAATTGAAAGAGACTTTCTCTGTTCAAAGCAGGCACAGTTTCACGTGCTTATTCTGAAGGCTCTAATTATGAAGACTAAGAAGTTTTCACTGTTTTAAATAAAAGAAGATAATATGGTTTCTATATGTTTAAAGAACGCAATCTTGTTTTTTTAGTCTAATAATCCATTGGAATTTCTAGATAATCGAGGAGAGGAAACGGAGGTACCTGAACGGTGAGAAGGCGGACGACAGCAGCAAGTACAAATCTTTGTTGGAAGTTCTCTTGAAATTGCACATCGAGGACCAAGCGCTCGACGAGGAAGGAGTGAAGCGAGAAGTGGACACTTTCATCATCGCGGTAGGTTCCAGCCGACTTTAACTTTCAATTTGTATATTTTACATGATGTGATGAGATTATAGTTAAGCCGTAGGCATTGAATATTTACAAGAGGGTGGAGTGGAATGGCAGAATCTGAATTTGGTTGAATTCAGAATGTACAAAAAAAATTGTTTGTTTGAAAAATTTTTCGACTCCATAAGACTAATAAAATCTCTTACAATAGTAGACGGATGTATATTTTGTACAACATATCATCTGGTGGAGTGTTTTTCAAAATTTTTTTCATAAATGCAAGACAATCTTAGAGAAAGCTAATATATGAGGCAAAAAAATATTAATTTTCTCTGTATGAGAAAATTTATCTCTATAACTCTATAGTTATTTCCTGATTTCTCTAAATTAATATGTTCATTCTTGAAGATGTAGTGCAACATATCTTGTCAATATGTACCTCTGAATCGGCACCATGTCTAATATCTGTATTTCTGAATTTTTCGCTTCATTCTATGTAGTGAAAAAGAAACAATGCAGAGACAACTAATTATTGTGAATTTAATAAATAATTTTACTAAATTAACAGGGTCATGACACAGTTGCGGCAACTATCAAGTTTGCCCTGTACCTGATAGGTCATCACCCTGAGGTGCAAGAGAAGATCCACCAAGAAATAGACAGCGTCTTCGAAGGAGACGCAGACAGACCTCTTTCAGTGGACGATCTCAGCGATCTCAAATATCTGGAGTGCGTTTTAAAGGTAAGAGACATCATAATGTAAGGAAAATGGTCAAATCCAAATGAATTTTCTTTGTAAAAGTGTACCACACTTATTTTATTATTTATCCTTTGATCATTTTAAAACATTTAGTTGCTTGCAAGAAAATTTTCATTTAAAGAAATTTCTAGGACATCTTTTGTATTGAACATATTTATAAAGAGTTAGTTAGTTTCATTAACAGTATTTATTTTTAATTCAAGTTAGTTTATTTAAAAAAATTTCTTTAAAGTAAGAAGTTTAAAGAAATCAAATTTTTTGTTGTTTTATTTTAAAATCTATGTTGGTTATTTTTTATTTTACGAAACTTCTTTTTATAAAATAATTTATTTTTATTATTGCTTCTTTCAAATTTATTTTATTTTATAAAATTAATTTTCGAAAAAGAATTTATTTTTTTTATTATTATTATTGATTTGTTATATTTAAAAAAAAATTTTTTTGTAAACGAATTTATTAATTTTTTTAATTTCTTCATTTTTAATTTATAATTTTTTCCCATTGTGTTACAAAATTTATTTTCCTTTTTACAAATGTCTTCTATTTAAAGATAATTATTTCAGCAAACGATAATTTTCATTTCATTTTTTAATGTGATTTGTTAAATTATTTTATAATTTGCTTCCTTCTAAAAAAAAATATTTTTTTCTACTATTGTTTTACAACATCTTAAAATCTCTCGCATTTCTTTTTAAATACGATATTCGTTTCAAATTTGTAAGTTAGTTTCAATAACAGTATTTACTTCTAATTCAAATTTGTTTATTTAAAAAAATTATTTAAACCAATAATTTAAGTAAATTAAATTTTTTGTTGTTTTATTTTAAAATCTATGTTGATTATAGTAGTCAATATTTTGAACGATATTATATATATGCTGAATTATAAATAAATTTTGGTTTTATTGATACTAATCAAGAATTTAAAAAACATATTACATTATTCAAATAAAATGCCATATTAAATGCAAAGAGGACAGAAAGATTCTATTCAACAAATTAAACTAATCACTAATTTCTATTGTCTTTCATTGTTATTTTACAGACGCTACATGCAAACCCACATTTCTTTTTTAAAATGATAAATTCACCTTGCTTGAAGAAAAAAATTATTATTACTGCAGGATCTTATTTCGAATTATTGATAGTAAAATGCTTCCATGTGTATCATGTACCATTAAATTTATGTATCATATCCCAATTAATTTTCAAATTAATGTATCATGTAGGCTTATTTATATTTGTAGTAGATGTGGTAGTTTGGTTTGGGTATGGTCAATTAGGTGTGGACAAAACGAGTCCCAAGTACAATAACACATTTATTGTGACACACACACAAGTACGACATTAATACCACAATGAACTATTGTTTCTATTAACTATTTCTTATCATTAATTGAGACGACTCTCAGTTGATTAAATATATATATATTTATTGGCACAAATACTTATTCGAGCCACCGCTCGCCATCGTCAACTCCATTGCTTACCGTACTTGCCCTTGTTCTTACATAGGAATCCCCGTACTGTACCACACCTTCGTACGGAGTTACATCTCTTGTTGGTGGCGCCATCTATTGTCTTTCATATTAACAAATAGCTTACACAATAAACAATATTTAACACCCATGTAGCACATTTAACGATACACACTAAAAGATGAGTGGGAGGATTCCACTAAATACTCTCGGGATGAGAGATTGTTATTTTGCGCTAGTAGCGCCTTGGGTTCTCTCGGGCGGGAAGTTCGATGCCAACCGAATCTTTCACCGGGACGCCGCAAGGGGCGCTCTTGCAGGGCGTAGAAGGAACACGGTTACTAGTGGGAACACAGTAGGTAGAACAACGGTTACATATTTCACTTTCTATTTTTATGAATAGTTATTCACATCGTACTTTCTTTACGGTTAGACAAGCAAGCTTCAAAATCGTTATCAGTGTTTTGCATCCATGCTTGAGATTTTATTTTGATTCCTTTGCAAATTTTACCTTTTTTTTCGAATAAAATTTACCAAACCATCGTCGAAACCACGAAAAAATTCTCATGAAAAACTTATTATATCAGAATAAGTTTCGCTAAATGCAGAAATTAATACGAAAAATAAAGTAAGTTATACAATTAATGCAATGGATATATTCATGAACATTTTAATTCTATGATTAAATATTAAAAATATTTGTTTTTATGAAACCATGTAATACAAATTCAGCCAATTTCAAAAGAATAGATGCGAGTGCTTCATTGTTGAATCAAAATTATAAGCAAATAAAGCTGAGAATAAAGAGTCCTTCAAGTTAAAAACTATACGCACAAATCAGATATTTATTTTACAATCTTCGAAAATAACTTATGTTATTGTAAATAAATTATGTAACATTTCATATTATTTTTCCATAGTTCTATAAAGAAAATTGTAAAACTAAAATATACCTAAATAAAATTGGATTTTAGGCGCTTATCAAATTAAATTTTTAAATCATCAATGCAATGACCCTTTTTATGTTATTCTTTACGTGCATCGCTATGCAGGAACTGACAAAACTGTAACTGATTTCTAAAATTATCTAAACATCTGTAATTGTTTCTATTGCATTATACATCTTTTTTTTTTTGTGTCAACTATAAATATTTAATATTTCAGGAATGTAACCGTATCTATCCCTCAGTACCTATGTTTGGCAGACATATTTCTGAGGAGACCAAACTTTGTAAGTAATTTATATCATATTATTTGGATCATTCCAGATTAAATAACTGTTGTAAATTATACAAGTAAACATACATTTCAAATCAACACCCATAGCAAATCAATATACACATTTAACATATTTGTTGACAGATATTAATCAAAAGTAGCATAACGGTAGCTTGTGTATTAAAAACCTTTTATAATATTTGAACATCTTTCTTTTTGTGAAAAAATAAACACCTGTATAAAATAAAAATAAAAACATTATCATTGAAATCTCAATACTAAAAAAAAATCATAGATTTAAATGATCTTCTTATAATCCAGATAAAAAACTCAACAAGAAGTTATTATGTAGATTTTTTTTTATATAATATATACTGCAGTTGATTTTTTTAAAAATGTAAAGAATGATAATTTTTTTTTTGTAGAAATTTAAACTTTGATTCATAAATTCTTCTCAACAAATCTGAAGAAGTACTAAAAATTATTTTACATTAAATTTAAAGGCTTCATTAAAATTAGGAGGTTATTTGAAATATATGCACAGATATACATATAATACAGTGAATAAAGGAAATGCGATAAAGAAAGCGTTAACTTGGTTAACAAGTTTAGTTAGTGGTCATTTAGCTAGTGATTTCTTTTTCTTTTATTAATGTTTACTTTTTCATCTAAAATTTTTTTCATACTAGTTTCGTATGTTTTTTAATTTTTTTTTTTCCTCAATTTTTAATTACTTCTATTTTTTTGTATTTTGAATCCGTTTAAACATTTGTTATCCTTATATTAATGTATTACTTGTAGTGAACAAATTTATTTATAAGTAAAAGTTACTTTTGTTATCGTGATTAACTTGTTCGGTCCATAATAAATAGAAGAAAATATACAGAAGAAAAATAGATTGGCAATTCAAATGAAAAAAATACAAACAATGTTATTTCATTTTAGAGTAATTGCATTGGAAAAACTCTGTAGTTGTTTGAGCTGGCAAGGACATATTGGTTAGAGTCCTTCACTAACTTGCTGCTTAACTTGGAAGAAATGAATTGCTGCTAAGTTTTCCATCACAGCCATATAATAAAAACTGTCTAACATTTAAAATAATGAACTAAAATTATAGATATTAAATTAACATTTATTATTATTCGCCATCAATAATAAAATTAGTAAAGAATTTGAAAATAAAATATGTTATAAAAGAAATTTTCAAGTTAATTATGATTATCCAATACATGGCATGTTGAAGTTTTAATCAACCTTACTTGAATGTAATTTCTATAATGCTTGTGATGAAAGAATTTTTATTGAATTAAAGAAAACACTACTTCAGTTTCAATTGTTTAAAATTCTGAACACATATTTATCTAATTTTGATATTTTGTGCATCAATGCACACTATAAAAAGTTAACTTCAAAAATATTTTGAAAAACGTTTGGAGTTGCAAATTACATAATTTTAGTTATTTATTTATTTTGCAAGAAAATGTAAACATTTTTTTGATTTAAAATGAAAAAAATTTTTTTTTAAATTGTTGTTTTATTATGTAACTTTCTTATTTAGAATATAAGGAAAAAAATGTGCAATAAGTAAAGAAGTAATGCATTTCTATTTGTGATATCCTATTTCTTAGTATTGACTGATTTCTTCGTGCATTTATATGCCAAAATGAGTATTCTGAATTGAACTAAATGAAAGTTATAATAAACAGCATTACGTAAATAAGATATCATTTTCTTTTAAATTTCAGGATTTCTCTAGTACATAGAAAAAGCAATTCACTATCTACTATAATTGCTTAATCTTCAAATAATATTTAAATATAATTTTTTATCATGATTTCAACTGAAGTCTAACATAGCATTGTTTTGAACAGAGACAATCATAAACATCCCTTAAAACAAATTTGTCGAAATGCTGAATTAAGTAGAATATTATACAATAAATGCATAGGTTATTAACATTTTTAAAATATATAATGTAACATTAAAATTAATTATTGCTATAGCAGTCATTATATTTTCTTAAAATTTATAATATTGAAACATATCTATTTTCCAGGTGGCTATACCGCACCCAAAGGAGCTTCGGCTATTGTCATGACTTACTTCCTGCACAGAGACCCAGAATTTTTTCCTGATCCAGAAAAATTCGATCCGGATAGGTTTCTCCTAGAGAATAAGAATAAGATTCCTGAGTGTGCTTATGTGCCTTTTGGAGCTGGGCCAAGACATTGTATAGGTAAGGACGGCAACTAAATAAATAAAATCTTTATAAAATTTAAAAAAATAAGTTAAACCCGCATTTGCAAATAATATTGAATTTCAGTAAAGCAGAAATCTAATGTCCCAAAAATTGGCTGTTTAATGTCTTAGGTATACTTTACTAATTGTTATGCATAATCATTTCATTAGGTGAAAAAAAAATGGTCAAGTTTGCTTTCAAATTGTGGGAATACACTACAGAATTAAAGTTTGAAAGATAAGAAATTAATAATATTCAATTTATGATAACGATATTAATAATTAGCATTCTATGTTTAATTTTTTTAATCGTTAAAGTTTTTAAATTCTTAAATAATTTCGGATTGATTTTTTTAAATTGTGCATACGCTAAAATCTAATTAGAATATTAATTATAATAATTAAAGTCATGGTTTAAATTATGAATAAAAATTATGAGATAAATAAAAATATTAGATAACATTTTTATTTCAAAAAACTGTAAAATTATGTTGTCTAAAGATTTGATATTAAAACAAATAGTCCTAATTATATAAATTATAAATGTATAATTGGTAAGACTGCACATTTTTATTTTGTACATGAAACTGCTGTAGGAGTAACAAATCATTGATGAAAGATAATACTTAAACTTGTAATTAAATTTGGTATTTTCATAATAATATATTCTCCAAGAAATCAAAGATGTCAATTGTAAATAATTTCGAAACCTACTGGATAATAATTAAAGTGACACTTTCTACATAATTATCAGTTTCCAAGTAAATCATTACATACTTTGTTGGTATAAAAGTCATACTTTGTCAAGTTGAATGAACAATGTAAACTTTAATTCTGGTTAATGTTTTCTTTTCGCAGTTTTTGATTATGTAGTTTTCGAATTTTACACATTTTTAATTGAGTGTTTCTTGGAATACGCATAAATTTCAAAAAGCAAATAAAAAATAAATACTGTAGGAAGGTTAAACAAGGCATATAAGTTTGTACCTATTTCTATGACGAAGGTTACGCACACTGTAGAATGCATCAAGTTCTCTGTTTATACATATATATGTTGCTGTTTTCTCCGCAGGACGGTGGTTCGGAGAGATGGAGGTGAAGACTATGGTGTGCCACATTTTGAGAAACTTCTCCCTTCACTCTCTGGACTCGAGGGACAAAATGTTGACGGTCATGAACATCACTCTGCAGTCTTCTCAGCCAGTTCGCATCAGGTTTCGACCGAGGCACAACAACAACAGCAAGTGACAACGCCTGTATTTGGACTAGTCTTGTAATATATTGTACATTTAAAATAAAAATTTTTAATCTGTCTTTGTGTGAAATATATACATATTTATTCCTTACTTTATATGAAGACATATTTGGAGATAGTCGCTGTGTTCCAGCTCTTATCAAAAATGACGACATTCCATATAACAGCTAAAGTTCTTTAAAAAACAACTGTTATAGCAACATTATTTATCTTATACGAAGCTAAATATTTTCTTCGTAGTGTTACATATGAAATTCATTCAATTTTTTAAATTTTTATTTTAAATATCGCATCACTACGAATTTGAATACACTAAATTTATTTCTCTAAATATTTATAGATTAGTTGCAAAGCCTGATTCTGTTAGTTGAAGATGTTAAATACTCTGCTTTTGTGCTACCAATAATTATTCTATGCGTATTTTTGTCTTAAATACGTCAAATTCGCTCATTATTCTTTTTTTAGCTTCAACATTGTAATCTTTTGATGCAGGTGTCTTTTGTAAGGATCTAATCAGAACTATTCTTCAGTGGAGTGGAAACGCGCGTTTCCAAGCTCTCCTATGTCTCCGATGTCGCCTATTTCTTTCGCTAGTAATTTAATATTCTGCAAGACAAAGCAAATTTAGCCCGCATCTTTGCAAATATCTTAAGATGTTTTTAAAAATTTACTTTTGAACTCGTCTTGTTTTAAAATCATTTCGTGCCTTAAAATGTACATTATGGATAATCCTTAGTTGTTAAAGCATTCTTTAATTGAACATTTATTTAAAGCAGGAGTTAGTGGGGTGTGAATTTTTTTGACTAAGACATTTCTGTAAGACACACCAGTGATAATTTTACTTTTTCAATAGATTCCTTTTTACGATAATCTTTGAATTCATGTAATGTTAAAGTAATACATTTCTCGGTAATTATACGTGGTATGTTACCGTTGTTTAATGCCTCTCATTGATTTGATAATGCAAGATTTGGTTAATAACATGATAAATCAAAATGAATTTAGAAAATGATCAATGGCTGTGAGTATATTTATAATGTTTGTTAGTAGATGGAAGAGAACCTAAAAAACTTCATGTGGGACATATGTATCGCCTTTAGGTATAGGGCTTATAAACTCTTCGTCGTTGATTTACATGATTACAGTTCGCTAGCACAAGCTGAACTTTGCTTGTTAATCTTATGAATTAACCAGGTTGGAAAATTTCTTCAGTTTTTGCGACATCAAATGATCCTTTTTTTTTCATGCGCTTGCTTAATTATTTCGGTTTACACTGAGACAGGTACGACTAACAGTTATTTGCCGTCAACGATTAAAAACAATCTCATTACACATTTTAAAAACATTAGATTTTTCGTTTTTCAAAAGTTATTTTACTGTCGTTATATATTCTTCATTGCATTGTCCATTCTTAATCCTCGAAGTAATTTCGTCTTATGTGATGCTGAATATTTGTCGGCGACTTAAAGCCTCCACGTGTTTCGTTTGGTTACACGTGAACAGTTTCATAATTAAATATTGACAAGAAAATCACCCATCATGCGAACTTAAGTGTTATGCCTTTTATTTTCATCATTTTAAAAAAAAATCTGAATAGTCAATAAATATCTTCAATTAGATACATTGTAAAAAATGGCGGACATTTTTAAGGGATGATATTACCGCTAACATTTCTAGCTCATAACTGGAATATCTTTCTTTATGTGGGAGTGTTTTCTTGTTCATGTAGTAGATTGAGTGGCATTACAATGACATTCAATCTACTACAAAATCATCATCAGACTCTCGAAGATCATGAAATTCAGAAGACTCTCGAACTCTCGGTTCATGACCAGAAGACTCTCGAAGACATCATGAAACCAACATCAGACTCTCGAAGTAATATCGCACCGTAACCGTATTTACTAGCATATGTACGAGTTAGTTAGCATGCTGTTAAAAGTTAGTTAGCATGATGAATAAAAATATGTAAAACAGGACCAGAAGAAAGAGCTACTTTTAATTTCTCAAAGGAATTAAGTTGCTTATCACCAAAAAAAAAACTACTTACTTAGGTCACTGAGGTAAGACACTGAGGTTAGACTGAGTGATTTAGAAATGATTAATCCAATGATTGACAGTGTTTAATTTTATCCGAGGAGAATTTAATTGTTCCATTTTCGATTACGTACCCAAGAAATTAGATTTTATAATGCAAAAATGGATCTTTGCTAAAGTTAATCTCGAAATCAAATTTTAATTTAATGGTCAAAACAAGCTTTAATTTTTTACTACCTTCTTGCGTATTTTCCGATTTAATGATTATGTCATCCATGTAAAAAAGAATAGTGTCATCGTGCAGTATGTCTATCGAAACATAAGAAACAGAACATTGAAAAACAGTAGGGTACAAAGCCTAAATGCTGCAAAATTAAACCCAGATCATAATCAGTTATAAATGCTGTATTTTTCTTGCTTGTTTCATCTTTATGAACATGAAAAAAAAAAAACATTCTTAAGATCAAGCAATATAATTGTTTGGAAGAATGAAGTTGGTCTATGGCGTTTCTAATAAGGGGAAGAGGAAATCGATCTTTTACGATTTTCTTATTCAATTTAAAGTGATCCACCACAAAGGCGAGTGGAACCATTCATGAAGATTTCAGCTGGCTGCTGCTGCCACCTAGTTGAAAAGGAGGTGTCAAATGCATCGTGAAGATTTTAATCTCATACCACCGCCTTCTCATGTATATTTATATATAAATGGATATTACTTGAATGCTGTAAAATAATGTTGATATTATGTGTAGTAAATCATGTCTCTTAATAAAAACTGAAAGCATTTAAAAGTCTAATTTTGAATTTATAATTACAACTAATTTAGGGAAATTTTGTCATGTTTAGTGGAATTTTCAGTCTTGGATTTGAATTTATGTATAAGCATGCATTTAGAAAATTAAATTAAATACTGTGCAATTGTGATTTATTGAATATAATTAAAGGACATTAATTTAAGAGTAAGTGATGTAAAAGCTTAAACTACGAAGAATCTTATAGCTGGTCAGAAGCAATCGGGATTAAACCTTTGAAAGCTAGAGCAACATGAAATGCATTCATGGAAATGTTTATGAGGCCTAACATGCCCAGAATTATTGCGATGCTAAAGATGCGAACTTTGTTTCAAAGCACTTTGAAGCGAACTTTGTTTTCTTTGTAAAGCATATACTACTCTAAACAAAAGCATAAAATATTGTTTTAATCATGTAATGAAGTTAAAATAGCGAAGTAAAAAATTCTAACATGGGTCTTACTTTGTTTAAGCTTGTTGTTTGATTGTTCTGTGTTGATGCATTTTAAAATTCGGTTATTAACTTTTCTGGTCTCTTTCAATATATATTTTATACTAAAAATAGTTTAAAAAAATTGACAAAAGAAGAAAAGTGTTTTAAAACAATATAAACCTGTTAGAGTTTTAAAGCAACCCAAATTTAGTGGTTGTAAAAAAATAATAATTGTATAAATTTAATATTATTTACAATTTTTTCAAAAACCTTTGATGTGCAGAATAAGATAACGTTGATTTAATTTGTCTAAAATTAACGATAACATTGATATAATTTTTCTCAAAATCTATTTATAAAATTTAACTATGAAATATATTTGCTGAAATATATTTGAGTCTACTAAATGTATTGTAAAACATTTAGCATTATAACTAAGAATATTCATTTAGTTGTGGAGCACGTTTATTAAATATATTTTATTTCAATTAATTTAGAGTAGCTTTTCCATTGAAATGATTATGAAAGACAGCTAAAATTATCACTATGAATGCGGTGCACTTACGGAGATGCATGGCCTTCTTCCCTCCAGATGTCCCAGATACGTCGTTGGTCATCGTATCAGTTTCAGATCGAAGACAAATTGTCCAGCACAGCGACGAATTCCGACGAACACATAAACAGCGATTTCGAACAGCATGTTGAAGATGCACATCAATGAACAATCAGATATGGAAATGCTTCTTTAACATGACTGTGTTGTTTTTGAAGATTTATAATATTCATTTTATGGAGAGATAATTCAGGATGTTCCTAGTTACCTACAGAGGGAGCTCTGTGCAGATAAAACTTAAAATGCTAATAAAATTTTACACCATGCGAAGAATCTGTGTAGTGGCAGTATTGGACCTTGAACTCTGGCCCTGGAAGAAGGGAAAAACCCCGTTAGTTGGGCGCGAGAGGAGAAAGCTAACTGACATGGGAGATGGCGATGCTGCGTCAAGCAGCGGTAGAAAATGGTTGTGAATGATTAATACTGTAAATATTAATGTAAATATATTCATTAAATATGTGTTGTTGAGAGAAAACCAACGTTTCGTTGATGTGTTTGGAAATACACCCCTAGACACCCACTGCAAAAGTACAGCCACTGTTAGACTGGTAGAGAAGTCTAACAAAACTGTAGGTTCGGCCGGGATGCATCAGTTGAAACCGGTGTAAATCTACATAAATTGGGGTTTCGCCCGAGATGCGTCTTTTCCAGGCGCCCAACTCTACATAAATTGGGGGTTTGGCCGGGATCCGTCTTTTGCAACCTCCCAAATCTACAAAATTGGGGCTCGGGTCGAGATGAATCCGCTGGACTGTTGAAATCTACAGAAATTGGCAAGCATTTTTTGTGTATCCGGCCGCCCTGGCCTATTGGATGAAGTGATACAGTGAGATAAGGCCACCCTGGCCAAGATGAATCCATTGGAATTTGAAGAATCCATTTTGTTGCAAGTATTTTTTGTGTATCCGGCCGCCCTGGCCTATTGGATGAAGTGATACAGTGAGATAAGGCCACCCTTTCCAAGATGAATCTTGTTTTTTTGTGTATCCGGCCGCCCTGGCCTATTGGATGAAGTGATACAGTGAGATAATGCCACCCCGGCCAGTGATTGTTTTTTGTTTTTGGAGCATCCGTGTGATAGCCACCCCGGCTATAAGTGATCTTGGGCAAAAGTGATTTGTTTTCTGTGCACAGTGTGATAGCCACCCCGGCTATAAGTGATTCTGCAAAGGAGATAGCCATCCCGGCTATAACAAGGCAAACCGTATTTGTGTATCCGGCCAGATAAGACATTTATTTTACAATAACTTATTTTCATATTTGCATGATAATATTTAATTTTAATTATTGCATTTTTGTTCTAATTCTATAAAAGTAATTGTTTTCATTCTGTTTAAATTTAAAAGGTTATTTTAGAAAGAGAATTCTATACAGTTGCTATTTTTTATTTGTTTTAAATACTTAAACATTATTTTTAATCTTGGGATATTCTATGCATTTGAATCATATGTTTTTATATGTCTTTCTTTGATAAATTAATATTAACTAGTAAAATATCTAGAAATGTTTCTGTATTTGGATGATAGAGTAGAAAGTGCTATTTGACTTAACAACTTATTGATTTAACTGATGTGTGCTATAGATTATTTTTGCTAATTGATTTTATGGAAATTGAAATGTTTTCTATATTTGGATTAATAATATTTTTGTGGATTAGTATTTGTTTTGAGTTCTAAATCAAATTAAGGGTGAAGTTGATTTATTGTTATTGTTTGTTTTGAAGATATAAATTTTAGGAAATTTAAAATGGCTTATATAGCCAAGGGTTTAAAAGAGGACTTGTGCATATTGTGTAGAGAACTAGGTATATCTACAAATCCCGATTTTAGAATTATCGATTACAAGAATGCTATTCTTAAAAGCGACAATTATGATGAGGGATTTTGTAGGGAGTTGTTAAGCACGATTATTAAGGAGAGGAATGCGAAGAGAGACGAAGACGAACGACGTCGTAAAAGTGAATTTGAATTTAAAAATTACAAATAATGCGCAAAAGGTCGAATTACGTGTTGGAAAACTCAAACACTGAGGTTGGGAGTAGACTCCCTGATAGAGAGGAAAAACAAAACAAACACAGTTCAATATTTGATAAAATTAAGGAAAATCAGGAAACGATTAATGAAAATCAGGAAACTCAAAATATTAATGCTGTTCAAATCCCTTCTGCAATGTTTACAGAACGACACATAACAAAAGAGATTAAATTAAATAAAAGAAATGTGGTCGCACTTGTCAAAACAGGTAGTTCCGTAAGTCTATTACTTGAAGATGTATGTAATGAAATGCCGTATGTTTCTAGTAAAGGAGTAGTCATGGAAAGGTTTGGAAATTCATGGATTTCCACTAAGGGTTCTGTACAACAAGAAGTTACTATAGATGAAAATAATTTAACTTTGATACGGCATGTAGTGCCAACCGCAGAGTTACAGTTTCAGGCGGTTATAGGGGCTGATATTTTAAGTCAGGCTTCAATGAATTTCGTAAATGATAATGTGGAATTTTGTAAATACGAAACAGAGATATGTTCAAAGCAGGCATTCAAATTAAATTTGGGCAATGAGGTTAAACTGAGTCACACTAGTGACACGCTGGTAAAAAATAAACCCACAGATCTTATTTCTTCGTGTAATTCAGTTGTAACTGAAACCATTGATACATCTAGGAGAATTATGTCGAAGGACGACAAAGTGTATCCTACACATGCTAGAATGTTACCTAGAGAAGACGTTAAACCTGAGGTCTTGAGTAGTGTTATTAAACATTTAGGATGTTCTGATCCTTTTCAAGAAACCCATTTAGAAAAATCGTCCGTAGTATCTAATGGTAAAAAAATTGAAGATTTGGCTGAAGGTAAATTTGGTATTACTAGAGGAGATAAGGCAGAGCTACTTAGTTTAGAAGATAAACATGAGTTTCCACAAAAGGAAGATGTAGTTCAGTTTCAAAGGGGAGTATCGAAGGATGAATGCGCTGTTAACATTAAAGCTGTCAGAGCAAAAATACACGGTATCGTTGATACAATTAAAGGTAATTTTGGATTTTTATTGTACGGAGCAGAAGAAAGGGAAAAGCTGTTATTGCCCATATCTGAGGTTAAAAATGATGTAAAAGTACTATCTGAGGATAAAGTAGAGAATAATGTTATTCTTCGTAAACGTACTGAAAAATATGCTGCTCGTAATGTTGTGAAGATAGGTGATGGTCGAAAACACCAGCGGTATGAGGGACTGCGTCGCTCGCGTGGTGTATCAGTTGGCGGAATACCTCGTCTTACCCACATTCAACAACCTAAAGGATATGATAGATCAACGGGTTTTAAGTTGCGAGGATCGAAGTACAGAGATCCAAATCATTCAAAGGAAAGATTTCGGGGTAGGACGGGAAATTCAAAGCGTACTAGAGGCATTCGAAGACGTTTTAAGGAAGGAGAGGATCCCCCTGATCCTTTTATGCAAAATTTGGATTAAGAATTAGATTAAGCACATACCTGATGTTAACTACTATTTCTACTAATATGATATGTTTTTGTGTCTTACCAGTTTTTCTTATATGTAGTATAAGAGTTTTTGAATTTGATATTGGCATAATTTGCATGTATTTCAGTATATGTTATTGGTATAATTTACATATATTTCAGAATATGATATTGGTATAATTTAATGTGTTTCAGAATATGATATTAGTATAATTTAATGTATTTCAGAATATGATATTGGTATAATTTCATGTATTTCAGAATATGTTATTGGTATAATTTGCATGTTTTTCAGAATATGTTATTGGTATAATTTGCATGTTTTTCAGAATATGTTATTGGTATAATTTGTATGGTATTTCGAATTATGATATTTGCTATTTTTAATTTGTCATTATTATTCGTAGTATTTGATTGAACATTTTGCCATTTTATTGAACTACTGATAATCATATTCTCCAATTATTTGATTTTTGTGTGTTAAGTCACTGAGGGCAGTGACCTGCAGGATGGCCGATTCTGTAGGATTTGTTTGCCTACTAAGCACCAGATGGAAACACCTCACGGACTATGTGCTTTTACACCAACCTTTTGCCATGTAGTGGCGGTATTGGACCTTGAACTCTGGCCCTGGAAGAAGGGAAAAAACCCCGTTAGTTGGACGCGAGAGAGGAACGCTGGGAGATGGCGAAATTGCATTGCGTCAAGCAGCGGTAGAAAATGGTTGTGAATGATTAACAATTAATGTAAATATTGATGTACATATATTCATTAAATACGTGTTGTTGAGAGAAAACCAACGTCTCGTTGATGTGTTTGGAAATACACCCCTAGACACCCACTGCAAAAGTACAGCCACTGTTACACTGGTAGAGAAGTCTAACAAAACTGTAGGTTCGGCCGGGATGCATCAGTTGAAATCGGTGTAAGTCTACATAAATTGGGGTTTCGCCCGAGAAGCGTCTTTTTGCAAGCGGCTAACCTTACATAAGTTCGTAATATTTTCTTCGGAGTTGTAACTACTCTGGTATAGGATCGTCAAAAATAATCTAATAAAGTTGCATATTAAATCTTTCAATACAAATGCTCTGCACTATTTAATATTGGGTAGAAAATTTGAAACAAATATCGTATTTAAAAAGGAATGCGAGATATTTTAAGAAAAACTTTAAATACCAAACGAAGTTTTGGATAATTAAATTTCTAATGAAATGATAAAAAAAAAATGTTTTAACACAATAGAGAAAAAAAACTAATTTTTTTTAGAAGGAAGCAAATTATAAAATAATTTAACAAATCGCATTAAAAAATGAAAAGAAAATTATCGTTTGCTGAAATAATTATCTTTAAATAGAAGACGTTTGTAAAAAGGAAAATAAACTTCGTACCACAATGGGGAACAATTATAAATTAAAAAATAAATAAATTCCTTTACAGAAATAAATTTTGTAAAATATAACAAATATAATCGAAATGACAAAAAAATTGGAATTAGAAATTAAAAATGTACAAAAAAGAAAAATAATTTTGTTAAAAATAAATAATAATAATAAATAAAATAAAAAAATTCTTTTACGAAAATAAGTTTTGCAAAATAAAATAAATTTGAAAGAAGCAATAATAAAAATAAATTATTTTATAAAAAGAAGTTTCTTACAATAAAAAAAAAAAAAATTAAGTCAAATTGAAATAAATATAAACAATTTTTAAAAAAATCCTTTTGCAGAATAAATAAATAATAAAAATTGAAATAAATTTCTTCACCAAATAAATTTTGCAAATTGAAAACAATTATCCGTATAATAATATAAATTTGTAAAATATTCCAATAAAATAGCAAATTAAAAATTTTCAAATTAATAGAAATACATACACTGAAATGACAAAAGTCATGGGATACATCTTAATATCGTGTCGGCCCTCCTTTCGGCCGGCGAAGTGCAGCAACTCGACGTGGCATGGACTCAACAAGTCGTTGGAAGTCTTCTGCAGGAATATTGAGCCATGCTGTCTCGATAGACGTCCATAATTGTGAAAGCGTTGATGGTGCAGGATTTTGGGCACGAACAGACCTCTCGATGATGTTCCATAAATGCTCGATGGGATTCATGTCGGGCGATCTAGGTGGCCAGATCATTCGTTGGAATTGTCCAGAATGTTCTTCAAACCAATCGCGAACAGTTGTGGCCCAGTGACATGGCGCATTGTCATCCATAAAAATCCCATCGTTGTTTGGGTACATGAAGTCCATGAATGGCTGCAAGTGATCTCCAAGTAGCTGAACATAAGCATTTCCAGTCAATGTTCGGTCCAGTCGCACCAGAGGACCAAGTCCATGCCATGAAAAAACAGCCCACACCATTACGGAGCCACCACCAGCTTGAACAGTGCCTTGCTGACAGTTTCGGCTGACAGTTATGGCTTCGTGGGGTCTGCGCCACACTCGAATCCTACCATCAGCTCTTACCAACTGAAATCGTGACTCATCGGACCAGGCCACGGTTTTCCATTCATCTAGGGGCCAACCGATATGCTCACGTGCCCGCGAGAGTCGCTGCAAGCGATGTCGTTCTGTCAGTTAAGGCACTCGAGTCGGTCTTCTGCTGGAATAGCCCAAGAAAGCCAAATTTCTCAGCACAGTTCTAACAGACAAGTCCCTTGTACGTCCCACATTGATTTCTGCGGTTATTTGACGCAGTGTTGCTTGTCTGTTAGAATTTACGACTCTTTGCAGACGTCGCCGGTCTCGGTCGTTAAGTGCAGGCGGTCGACCACTGCGCTGTCCATGGTGGGATGTTATGCCTGAAATTTCATACTCTCGGCACACTCTTGACACAGTGGATCTGGGAATGTTGAATTCCCTAACGATTTCCGAAATGGCATGACCCATGCGTCTAGCTCCAACTAACATTCCGCGCTCAAAGTCTGTTAATTCCCGTCGTGCGGTCATGATCACGTCAAAACCTCTTCACATGAATAACTTGAACAGAAATGAAAGCTCTGCGAAAGCACTGCGCATTTATACCTGTTCTACGCGATGCTACTGCCATCTGAAAATTTGCATATTGCTATCCCATGACTTTTGTCACTTCAGTGTATATTCCTTTACCAATGAATTTTGTAAAATGCAAGAAAATATGTAAATTAAAATTAAAAAATCATTTGTTTTAAAAAGAATCAACAGTAAATTAAAAGTATTTAATTATTTAAAAAGAAGAATTATACTAATAATAAACTCCTTTACTATACTTATCCTCCTTAGACATTACAGACGTTCGCCAGTGAACAATCAGATATGGAAATGCTTCTTTAACAAGACCGTGCTCTGTTTTTGAAGATATTTAATACTTATTTTATGGAGAGATAATTCAAGATGATCTTAGTTCTCCCTCTGTGCATATAAAATTTAAGTTCCTCATACCTTTTACTCCATGCAGAGAATCTACACTTATTATAGTAAGTAAAATTGCACTCCCATACAAACAAGAAAAATTAATACATAAATTTTTAAAATAACGCAACAAAAAAAATCTCACACAAATCAACGTTTAGATGTTTTTCAAGTTATTTTGCAATTGTTTTCTTTGTCTCTTTTGCAATTGTTTCGAAAATATAAAAAACACAAGCAATAAATACAACAACGAATTTTTGTGACCATTAACCCTCTGTAGGGATGTTTAACGCTTGATAATAATTTTTTATCGTGTTTCCTCAAGAAAACAATTGGTATTATCTTTTGTTAATACAAATATTATAAAAATGATTACAATCACTTTATATACGATGCAATGCTCTTTCTTCTCATTGTTATATAATGATGACATAATGCATTTTTATGAATTAAATTGAGCTTTCCTTAAAATTTACTGTGATAACAAAAGAATAATAAATTAACTTTGGAACTGAAGCAATATGCAACACGAATAAATGAAAGCTGAAGTTGAAAACAATAAACAAATGTTTTTAATACAATAAAGAATTATTTTTTTTAAAGCGATAGTGATGAAACACGTATTTAAGATATTTGGATAGCACACGTGCCGGAATTATTTTTTTCTAGTTAAGTAACTGAATACAATATTTTAAAAGAAGCCTAAATCCAAGGTCTAATTATTTTTTGAAAATTATATGATTAGAGCCAAGTTATAACACATTTTATTTTAATGTAATAATAAATCATAACAAATTGGTCAAGAAAAGTTCACTTTTGTCGACTATTAACGAATTTAAAAACTTAGTAAACTCGGATCCATTCGATGTAAATTTCTTATTAACAAAATTCTTAAGTGAATTTGATATCTCTCTGAAGAATTTTATTTCAACAGGCATATGCCTCACAGTAGCATTTAATGAAACGAAAAGTTAGGTATTACAATTAATGTAAGACAAATATTAATTGAGCTCTTAACTTTTCTTCAGTAACGTTTTTTTTTTAGAAATAGAAACAAATGCAACGGATTGTAATGCAGTTCAATAACTCACGCCCATAAATTAAAAAGAAACTGACGACTGTCATGTCTATCACTCGAACTTGTACTACTGTGTCCAAAATGTAAGACCATTTTTCAATTTAAAATTCCCGGGGCACATGGAATTTCATTTTTTTTCTTTTTTAAGTTGCTGGCACTATCCTTGACATCTGTGTGAAATTTGACATCAAAATATTCATTAGTCTTATGCTTGGCTTTGTGAGACGCTAAAAATGATTCCGGCGATTTTTGAAATGTCTGAATTAATTGAGAAAGAACTTGCATTAAATTTTGTTTGTAGAAACGTATAAGAATGCTGCAGATGGCATTCAGGGAGCATTCCTATATCGGAAAGAAATGTTTACAAGTTGTATAAACAGTTCAAAGAAGACAGAGAATGCGTTGAAGAAGTTGAGCCCTCTGGTCGACCATTAACCTCAACCGACGTAGCTCACGTCCAAAAAATTAAAGATTTGATGCTTACAAACCGTCGATTTACAATTAGAGACCTTTTTGATGATTTTGAATTTCAAAACGATCAGTCAATTCCATTTTGGGCCTCAAAAGCATCAAATCTCGATTGGTACCGAAAACATTGAATGCACCACCTCAAACTGAAGGCCATCCCTGCCGATGACTTTTTAGCATGCATTGAGGATTGGAAAAAAAGTTGGCATATGTGTATTGTGTCCGGAGGTGATTTCTTTGAAGGCGATGAAATAAATTTGGAAGAATAAATAAAGAGTTTTTGAAAAAGCAAATGGTCTTACATTTCGGGCACAGTGTATGTTGTTTACCAAAGATAATCTCAGAAGAAAGTCAGTGAAAGCAAGGTGTAGATTAGTACTCAGAAAATACTTGCTTCTTGAATATTGCAGATCTAGCATTAAAAGTTATCGCAAAATTGATTAGATAAAAATAATCACACAAAAAAAATTTTCGCTTCGAAATAGAAGTACGTATTGTACTCTGAAAAGGAATTCTAGTGATTTGAAAATTAAGGTCTTATTAGAATTTGGAAAATAAACGTCATAAAACTTATGTTTGTCAAACGTTTAGCAGCAGAGTAGGTTTCATGGAATTATTTTCTTTCTAAAATGTCTTACCCCGCGTTATCTTGTAGACAAAAATGTTTCAGACTCCAACGAAGAAAAATTTCCTTTTTTAAACAACACTACACTCTGTAATGTCGAAATGTTGACTTTTAAAGCAGATTACAGAAGAAAAAAACAAACTAAATTAACTTTAAACTTTTCAAAATTTTTGGAATAAGAAAATCTATGTGATACTGCTGTAGTTTCCACACCCAAGTTAGATCTACATCTTCAAACAGGAGTACAGATATTAAGAGCTACAGATAAATATTGAGTTTAATGCTATCAATTGTTTCATTGATTCCTTCTGTAGAAGTCAGGCAAATATTTCTTACACAACTACATCTTTTTAAATATAATTTTTGAAGGATGTATACCTAAAGAAAAAAAACATATTTTCAATTAAGTGTGATGCCATAGCGGATAGCAAAGTATAATGAGTCCTCAAGACTAAATAAATTGAACTCTACACATACCTTCATACTTCTCTTACTGAGTGTATCATACTTAGTCGAAAATATTTTAAACGTGTACCAGATTTCGAATCATCCAAATATTTTAAAAAAAATTTTAAGACTTACTTCTTGATTTAAAAAAAAAGCAAAAACAAGTATAAAAATATACTTAGTAGTCTTTTCTAAAAACTCTTTTAGCATGACAAAGTATAAAATAATATATACTACACCCTTTCAGAACCATGTTGAATGGGAAACATAATTTATACCTTTTGGTTTATTAATAAAGCCTATTCAGTGTTATAGAAATAGAAATAGGGACAGAAGAGCCTGTTACATAACGCGATGCATTTCAGAAATTAAGGAAGTTTGATTCTAACCTCGATAAGCAAAATAAAAACGATTGCTTACTGTGACATGCATTAAATATGCATGCATTAATTCATTGGTAGTGTATTAATTGACTTGTAGGCCGGAAAAACCTTGCAATGGAAAAGAAAGAAAGGCATTTGTGTTTCTCTGGGAGATCTCCGAATCTTCCTTTAGATCTCCGACTTTTTTACGTCATCTCACTTCTGGTAAAAATGAAAAAAAAAATCCTTGCAGAGTTATTAACTCGGAATTAATTAACTAAAAAACGAGTAGAGGAATTCACAAAAATAATTGGGTTTTTTTCCTATTATACATAGATAAAAATGATACCTTGAAAAAAATTATTCATAGAAATATTTTAGAAATATAGAAATTTATTATTTACAGAAAAACTGCAAAAAAATGTAAATTTTAAAATGAACATTAGAAAATTCTTCTGACACAATGGTTTGTCAAACAAATTATTAACAAATGCTTATCAAACTATTTATGTAATTTAAATAATCATTGGAAAAGGAAAGCCTCATTGTTATCTAAATTACACATGTTTACATAACATTAATGCAAAGAAATTTTTGTACAAATATCTGTCGAAATAATGATCGTTATAATTATTTTCACTACCAGTAATCCTATTCAGTTTTTATTCTATTATTTAATTTTTAAATTTATTTCTCATTGTTAGTTAAATGACTGATAACATCCCTTTCTTCATTTTTTTTATGATTTATTGTTCTCCTGATCCTTTCCTCGAGTTCTACTTTTGAAATTTGAACACATTGTTTCAAATTAGTTCATTTTTATATTTATGGCTAATTTTAATTTTTTAAATACATGTTATCAAAATTCCAGACATTGTAATTTTACCAACAAAATAGTTTTAACCAAATTTTAATCACTAAAACAAATTATCTTCCTGAACTGTAAAGTGGATAAAAGGATAGTTCATAAAGAAAAAGATAAGTAGATATAACAATTCAATGGCCTCCTTTCTCAAAACCTAACTTCAAAATCATGTGCACTACTGTCGAAAATTGTAACTCTGAAAGGAGGGGTGTTTCCTAGATCGCTGTTGAAGAATGTGATCCAAAACAAAACAACGTAAAACGAAGGGGTTATGTTCAAGTTCACAACACAGGAAGCAAGAGGATGAATCTATACAATTGGACTTAGAATGTAACAGGGATGAGGGGAGGAACATATTGAGCGGTTTGTGAGACCGTATGTTCTCTTTATGGACTAAAATACTTTGTTTAAAAATGACTTTTTATCTTTATAAGTTACAACTGTTTTTAAATGCATGTTATTTAGATTCCAGACATTGTTTATCCATAAATTAATTTTAACCTAAGTACTTTTCGTAAAGCATATTAGCATCTTAAATTTAACAATAGAAAGAAGGATGAATTTACTAAAAAATAAATATATGACTAGTTATAACAATATAATGGCCTAGTTCTATCGTAACCCTTGATTTAGTGCTGATGCATCTGATGGTAGTAGCGCTAAGATTTGATTTACTTGCCTGAGAATGTTAGCTTCGACTTGAGGTTAGATGGCTAGTTTTTTCTCTTAGCATACGCAAGGGCTGGGCAACAGCTGATGAAGCGCCCCTAATAGGGCATTGCTTCTCACAGTAAACGACACTGACAAAAAATTAAGTCTAAGACGATAAAATGTTTCACGATTTGCTTGCCTTAAGCATCTTATGCCTTAGTATCTTATCCTATATCTATGCAAATTCTATTTCAGCGCTAACGAAAGAAACAAGTTATAAATTTAAAAACAAAACACAACTGAAAAATAAAAATTTACATCATTTTCAGTTACTTTTACATATTTAAACCCCCAATTGGAATCGGAAAATATTGACTCGTTAATCTCAAATTTTACATTTCTTATGTATTCTTTATATGCATATGTATAAGAATATCGAAAAAAAAAATTTTAAGCACCCACCTATTTCATATACTATTTTTTTGTTTGGATTTCTTTTTTTTTTCTTTTGCTATATACAATTAATATGTATTCAAAATTTTTTTTGGTAACGTTCAACGCATTGATACATTTATAGGCTTTTAAATACAAATAGATTCACATAGATATTTTATGTAGTTTATTTGGTACTAATTTACCCTAATCATAATATTAATTAAAAGTGAAAAACATGTTTTAAATTCTTACAAATATAATGCATTTTTTGAAATGATTAAAAATTTTATTTGAAATAATTTCAATGAAATTTATTTTGAATAATAAAATGAAATTTTTTTTTTACTTTTTTTAAAAACATTCAAAAAATTGCTTCCCGTCCAAGTTATTAAAGGCTAATATACAAAAAATCGTTCACAAAAACATTTCTGTCAGAAAATTCTTTCTCCGTATTATTACCAGACGCATTTTAAAAAGACTTCCGAGAAAAAAAATATTAACGAATAACAATAGCATGTTTAAAGCAATTTAATATGCATTCACGCAACTTAATATGCATTCTTTTGTCTAAAATAGCAAAAAAAAAAAAAAATGTTAGATGATTTATTAGCATTTGACTAGGTTTGATTAGATTAGATTTCGCTTAGATTAGATTAGATTTCGCTTAGATTAGATTAGATTTCGCTTAGATTAGATTAGATTTAGATTAGATAATTAATCAAAGCAGTTTTCATAACAGGAACCTTTCATTCAAATCCAAATGTATTCGATAAAAAATATTTGTTGATTGTTTTTGTAGAATAAAATTAATAAAATATTATAATATAAAGTATTAATTATAAAATTCTATGGATTAGTTAATTATTAATTATAAAATTGATTAAATATTTGAGATTACTTTTGTTTTTCCAGCTGTTGACCAAAATCCAGTTATTGACCAAGTGGTCACCTACGTTTCCTTCTTAAGTCATTTACAAAGTACTTTCTATTACAAGGAAATTAATCTTATATTGAGGACAATAAATACATATTTGTATGATATTATAATTTTGAATAAATTTGAACATTATTTGTCATCTTTCACAAAAATATCATCACCTAAAGCAGGCAAACATGATCAGATATTTACTATTTTTATATTTAAGAAAATAGACTCATTTGCTTATGTATTAAATGGAAGTAGCCTACTTAAAAATTGCCCCAGTAATAAGATAACGCATAGTTTACTATTTTAATATACATCATAAAATATGTTCATGAATAAACAATGTCAAAATGCCTAATTGTTATTTATGAAAACTAAATGCTTTTAAAAGAGAAGCAGTTTTGCAATTTCAAAATTGTTCTTCAAATGTAAAAGAACAACAATAGATTTTACTATTAAATAACTTGATGGAGGAGGAATCTTTTACAGCAAGATTTGAAAATATTTTGCCCTTAAATTTTAATGTACATTAAAAAAACTTGTAACCACCTACTTACCCAAACTTGAAATGCCTTTTAGTTTACAAACAACAAATTCTTCATTCATTGCCAATAATAAGAAATTTGAGAAAGGTCGAATATTAAATAGTGCATGGTAGCAATCCTTATGAGTGCTTAATTTCAAATAAAAATTATACAAATTTCTTAAATCCAGTAAGTATCTTATGAAATTATATCCAAACATGCATTTTTTTTGGACTTTATCCAATTGTTATATATTATAATTAAGGGAGAAATTATATTTCTAGAATGTCATACATGAAACGTCATACCTGTAAGCATCATACAAAATCACTTAAATTTCAGAGAATGTATATATGTTCATATTAAACCCTGCGTCCAATTATTTTTGGGAAAATCCATTAGGATAAACATCTTAAAGATAGACATAGTATTTACTTATTTTTAAATGCCTGGGAAAATTCTCTGAAAGGTGGCCCGCCTTTTAAATTACATATACTGATACTATCTACGTCACGAGAAAATTTCTTGTCGAAGTCTTAACAAAGCTTTCGGTTGCATAAGGAAGTAGACAAAAAAAATTTACATAACTTTTTTAGTGACAATGTATTACATTACTGCGTGATTGTATCATCCTTTATGAAATTAAGTATGCATTTTATCAATAATTGAGCCAAACAACAAGAGTAATTCGACCAATTAAAGGAAATATAATGCCAAATGATAAAAAGAATATTTAGAAATATTCATTAGTGATGCAATTATTGTCCCATTGTATCTCCGATTTTTTCCCCTTATAGTTGGGTTTTTTTTCTTATATAAAGCCCTGTCAAATTTTTTAATGCACAATTTAATAGGGAGAGAAGAATTTTTTTTAAAAAGTACGTTCAAAGATATTTGTTTTCAATATTACAAAAGGCGAGAATACCTATTGGTATATCGACTAGCAGCACAAAGCTTTCCAATATTTTTTTGATAATTTCACATAGCACTATATTTTTTTCAATTTTATAATATTGCAACATGCTGTTAGAAATCGCTGCCTGTGTGTCCATCGTTGTCATCGCCATGCTGGCCAAGCTGTCTTGGTGGAGACAGCGGTATAATAGACTCATCCCTGCTGAGAAACTGAGCTTCTTCAATCCTCTGGGACAGGTTTTGGATTACGACGCTTTCGAATTTTCTGGAAAGAAACAAGCGGTGCATCTCGGTATGTCCTGAAATTTATTCATTATTAACAAGCAATATATAAAAAAAAAATTTAAGTCAATTCCTACTTTTTTTTTCTCTGTATTGCAGAAAGTCCATTAAAAATAATTTTCATTCATTTTTTTAAAGTTTATCTGGCGTCATCTATTGGTAGATATATGCAACTTAAATCTAAATAAACCAAAATTAATTAATTAAATTTAATTACTGAATTAATATTTGAAAAAAAACTGTATTAACCTCCAGTGTCATCCACTACAAGTTTAAAAATGTATTTGAATTTGAGTGGATGAATAAAAAGTATTTTATTAACGTTTGAAAATTTGAACAAGATATATATATTGAGAGTGGGAGCTAATAGAAGGAATCGAAAAAGCAAATAATATTTAATGAAACTTGCAGTTTGTTATATCATTTGCACAACTATACGGCATTATGTAACATTTTTAAAATTTTTTATATCAGTAATAATGTTATATAGCACTATGTATATTTATTATTTATTATTTGGTATATAGCACTATATATTTATTGTATTTACGCATATTTGATTTATGAGATTAGCGTACAGTTACTTTCACATCATTTTAAATATTTAATTCCATTTATCCTAGATATATTATTAATCTCTATGGGGATTTTAAGTGTTACCAATAAAATTTCTTATTATAAAAAAAGTAAATGAACATTGTCCATGGTTAAATACTTTTATAAAAAATATTTTTAGAAATTTATATACTATAAAGCTAATGTTGTGACAAATACTGTCTTAGTTACGATACTGCATCTGAAGAAGTATATTTGAAGGAAATTTATGATATTCATTGGTCAATAATTTATGTATTATTAAAATTAAACATAAATTTGTTTAAAACTTTAAAGTTTATTAATGATTGGCTTTGTTTTAATTTTATTTATTCAAACAAATAACATTACTTCAAATAAAACATATCTTACCAATGTCACTGTGCGTAAATATTAAAACTATAAATTAAAAATATATTTGTTAGTTTCAAACATACCTTTCTGATAGTTCTTTTTCACATTATTTGCATTCTTATCCATTGATTTACCAATGGAAATTTTACAAGTATTTCTACGGCAAATATTATATTTATGGCATGTTAAATGAAGTAAAAAAATTTTTATATTTGTTTATTTTGTAACTTAACTAAATCACTTTTATGCCAGGTTTTATCTTTTTAAACTTGTAGATCATTTTTTTTTCTTGTTCAGGTATAATGAAGGCTTTTGCAAAATGGTCAAATAAATTTAAGGAATACCCACTCTGCTGTACCTGGATAACGTACACCCCTTTTGTTCTTATTCACAAGGCGGAAGCAGTCAGGGTATGTTCATAAATTTTTACTTTTCATAAAAACATTTTGTCTCTGCAGTTTTTAAAATAACTGGAATTAAACGACAGTAAGATAGAAGAATCTATATTAGATTTCTTGGATTAAACTACAAAAACACTAATTATTTAAAGAAAATAATATTTTTTTCTTTAAAAATTTTATCAAAAAAATCTACTAAAAATCTAAATATTTTAAATATTTTACTTTTAATCTAAAATCTACTTTACTACTAATATTTTATTTTTAATCTATAGTTTAATCTAAAATATTTTACTTTTTGAAAATGAAAGAATTATTTTCTCCAAGGCCGTTTTCTTTTGTAAATTTTTTATAAAAAAAATTATTTAAAAATAGTCAAATAGTTCCGCAGTTAAAGCAAATGAAATTAAAAACAAATCTTTAAAAATGAGAAACAAAGAAATGGAGAAAGTTCTTACACAGAAATGTTAAAGCAGCGATAAATTATAGAAAAGTTAGGAATATCTGATGATAGAAAAAGCAAGAACAAAAGGTTAAAAAAGGAATAATGCAATAAAGGAATCTATTAAATGTAGGATATAATCGTTAAATCTTCCGTATTATCTTCTACAATGTTGGAGCTTCTACAAGCTTTCGAAAACCCCTCCCAAAAACTCTTGGCATTTTGCTAGGAAACCGAGAGGATCTTTGCAACTTAGACCGAGATTCCATCAGACTGCTTTTTCTCGGTTCTTGAGTGGCCACACAAGTGCCCTCACTTTTAGGCACAGTCAAAAAATATTTCCTCAGTGCTATTGGTTCTCTTCTGACATGGTTTCCCCCGCACATATTTTGACTTGTTTGGGATTTGACAAAGACGAGGTCATCCGTGACCCTCAACTGTTCTTAGACTTTTTAGACATTTTCGGATTCATGGGGAATTCCAAGATTAGTAACAACAACATAAGCTATTCAGCTCATCGCTAGATGACGATAATAATAATAGCCAATAAACAATAATCACTAATCGAAACGAAAAAAAACATTGGTAGAGTGCCGGCATCATCGTCATCATTGAAAACAACTTAATCAATAAAGTGTTTTTTTTATTTGGTATCACTGGCCATTTAATTCCACCGTCGTTTATAACGATTTCCGCAAACTTGCATCCCAATCTGCTTTACATTTTCTATTACAATACCAAATATACGCAAAAAAAAGTGATATAAATACGAAAACTTAATTTAATACAAAAACTTTAGAAGCAAAATTAATGGAAAACGTTTAATTCACACAAAATTGTTAAAAATTATTAATTATCATAAAAATACTCATTCATAAGAATGTAAAAAAAAAAAAAATGGCTTGCGACACGACACAAAAAGGCTACTCTCAACTCATCAATGTGATTGAAAATAAAATAGTATTCTTTTTGAGACGCCAACATGTAAGTTTAAAAGGGTGAAAAAATTATTTCAACAGAAAAAAATGGTCGAACAAAAAGTAATGTGATTTAAAAAAAATTGACTGTACTGGGAAACATATTATTTTAAATATTCAAATAAATTTTACGAATTTATAAAGGCATTCATTTAAATGCTGGTGAATTTTTTTGGCTTCGACATAGTCATAATTAGTTAATTCAAAATTCAAAATGAGGATTTACTTTTACAAACTTCGTATTCATAGATTTTATTATCTTGTACTTTCAGGATCTCTTACTAGTGAAAAGAAATGTCGAAAAGAGTTGGATTTATTACTTCTTCGGACAAATTTGTGGAAAAAGTCTTTTTACTTGGTAAGTTGCCGTCATCAATTCGAGGTGAAAAGTAAAACTGTCCATTCAACAATACATGGTCGAATTCGATGTAATATCACACTCAGGAAAGATTAATAATAATTTATTTTCTAAACAATTGACATTCTCTTTAAAGGTTCGAATTTACAAATCGTGCTACTTTTCAACTTTTTTAAGAATGTCTTTAAAATTCAGGGACTCATTCCAAGTTACCGGAGTGCCTTGGACTCGCAGGGTCTTAAACTTTTATCATGTAGTTCTGCACAATGTAGTAAAGGGGTTCACACGTGATACAGTGCTGAGGGAAGTAAGACTGTGATGAATCACCCCATGAAAAAAAAGTTAAAGCCAGAAAAATTTTTAGAAATATGACACAGCAGCAAGACGAAAGTAACAAAAAATATTTAAGCGAATGCACTAGGGATGGAAAGAGTAACCCTGTTAGAAAAGATAAGCAAGAAAGGCAAGTTCAGTGCTTTTATCCAAAACCTGACTGCACGGTCACAATTTACAGGCTCTCACCATTGGACTAGTTCGTTGAGTAGGATTGCAAATTATGCAAACCCACCCTTGGGCTTTTAGTGTTGAGAGAAAGATAAATAATTTACAAAAAAATTCTTTTATCTTCTCACTATTACTTAAATTATTTGGCATAAATAGTATAAGAGCTGATTGGCCACTTCAAAAACCAAATTTGTTCTACCACAATTTATTTTGACAGTATATGTATGCTCTTGTATTTTAAATACTCTTTTGTTGAAGAATGTGACTGTACTTGGTATTTTCGAAAATATGCAGAAAATCTTGGTTAATGGTTGCAGGTAAGTAATTGTCCACTCTCGTAATTTACGGGCAGTTGTTAGCAAAAAATAATGCAAAATATTTATTTCAAAAATTAAAAATTTGATATTTTATAATTTTTTTCTGATTGTTTTTAAAAGTTTAACCATATACTGAAGTAGGAAAGAGTTTGTTTTATCACGTCTTTGTATTGTTTGCTATTTTTATTTTCAATCCCCCTGAATTTTATTTAAAAAATTCTTTGTCTCAGACTTTTTTTTTTTCTTAATTATAAGCAATATAATTGCAAACAAAATAAGAAACAATATAATTAAAGATTTCCGTATAAATTAATGTGGTAAAAGTGAGCTTCCCCAAAAAAGGTGCATAGCCTAATGGCATCAGCTTAACCCAAAAAAAATTATTTCGCAGAAAACATTGCACATATTTCATTCCCCTACTTCTGCTTCTTGCCATTTTTGCTTAAAGATTTAAAATCGCACGCGATTATTCTATTGCTCTTTGAATTATTCTGTTGATTCAAAAAATGATTCCATTGTAAATTAAAAACCGTTTTACTGATTAAATTCCTTAAAATAAATACAATTAGTATTACAGCATTTAATTTTTGAATTATAATGGAACTAAATACGTTTTTATAAAAAAATTTAACTTTACTAACGTCGAAATACTTTCAGGCAAGGACTTCAGTTTTGTTAACCAATGTATCAAGGGACCAGGTATTATGGAATATATATATATATATGTATGCGTGTGCATGTATGTATAAGTATACTGATAGTATCGTTATTGTCACGAACATATGCTTCCTACCTTAAGTGAGCAAGTAAATTTGTATTATATAACAAGCCCTTTTTACTATTATTTTTTCTATGACTTTAAGTACCAGCAGACATAAAAGGTTTTTTTTATTGTTTTAAAATAAGTGACAATTGTCAGGCCACGAGCGTTACGATTGAAGAAGAGAATACGCCAGTGTAACCCCATGACAAATGGAATTTATATATCCTTGTATCTATGGCCTTGTCCATTTATTTTTTGATGTAATTATTATATTTGGTGCACAAAGTGTTGGTATTGTCTTGTATGGGGAGAATTTCATAAATTAAGGATAAAATATTTATTATATCATAAATGCTTATATGCTCATGAACCTGATTTACTTTTATCTTGCATTTGTGTTACTTACATTGCATTTGTTTACATATATTGATCAACAATGCTTCGAATTTCAAGGACTACCGTCAAAGCAGGATGAGACTACTCATTTATAGTTTTAACTACTGATTGCATAAGACTATTTTGTGTTATGAATTGATCGACTTTAGACATATTCACCTGTTACTGCTCAAGTAAATTTTCAAGAATAATAAGTAAAAAAATTGACCCTAAGAAATGGTAATCCGAATTGGAAGAAAATCGTCATCATGTGTGTTACACATATGCAAAGAAAAAGGCGCGATTAATACATCAGTCGAATTTAGATATCGGGAATAAATCAATAGGAATAACGATCTCCGATACTCGTTTCTTTGTTAATAATAAATAATCAGGTGATCTGAGGATAATTCAGTTCTCGTATTCTGTTGTCTCTTTCTGGTAAAAGCGTTGCTTCTTGGAAGCTGTTTTCTGCCACAGTACTAACTGTTCTGTTGACAATGCCGAAAAGCCGTTGACATAAAAGCAAAGAGGTCTTTCGTTTTGACCATCCTGTCTCCTTTATCTAAATACATATCTCTCAATTGGTGATTTTTGTTCATACATTTGTAAAGAACGTTGCTGGTATTGGCTAGATGGAAATAATGCCTGAGAAAGGAAGTTTTCATTCCCCTAAAAAGGCAGATACAAGATCATCGAGCGTCAAGTTGCAATGCATTTATTGGATATAAAAACTTAATCATTGCTTGCTAAAATGTAATCAATGGATAGTTGGATTCGAAAGTATTTGCTTAAATCCTTTCGTTATCTGACTGTAAAAGGTTATGCAGCTAAGCCTAAGTACATACTTTTTTCTTCCTTTCAATTATCACCATGCATTTTTATTGTTGATTTTTTTAAAAAAAAGTTCATCTATTACATTATATTAAAAATGAATGATTACTTATAATAATTGAATTCGGAAGTTTTAACATATTCTGCATTTCAGTGATAGTATCCAGTGGAAAGACCGAAGGAAGCTGTTCGCCCCTTGCTTCCAGAGCAACATGCTCAAAGGTTACCTCACCGTCTTCAACGAGCACTCGCAGAAGTTCTCCAAGTACCTCATGAAAGAGACGGAGAACGATTTCACTAGCGTTGACGAACCGATATCTCTGTCCGCTTTGGATATTGTCTGCGGTAATTTACTATTGAATCCTTGATAATTATGAATCATTAATTTTTTTCTTCCATATACAAGAAGATTTAGGGAAACCTGCAGATCAGAAAAAAAGCACTTATGTTGTTGTTGTTGCTTATCCCCTTGATTTAGAATCTATACCAAGTCCAGTAGATCATGCTGCATTAATAGATCGTAAACTGTCCTCCCCTCATTCAACAGTTGCCTCACAGAGGCACCAATACAATCGATGAGATGAGAGGGAGACGTGATGGCCGAACGATGACAAAGGGTATGTGCCTTCTCATCTTCATTGAAGAACAAACTCTTAGTGTGGTCAGTCCTTAGTCTAGTTAAAGCCGTTTGAGCAGATCTAGGACAGGAGCACTGCAAGGACATACCAGGATATTTAGCGGCGTACAATGCAAGAATTGGTGGCGACCTCCAAGCGATATTCACTCTGGCTAAAGTCATGGAATGAACCTCTGAAGTAAAGCACTTATTATACAAAATATAGATTTCTATTCTTATAATACGAAATAATTTTGAAGTAAAAAATTCTAGAAAAAAGATGGAATTAATTTTTAGAGAAATTTGTAAAGCGCTAATCTGGACTTGGTAACTGATTTTAATTTTAGTATATATTTAGTGTATTTTAAAAATTAGTAATTTCCTCTCATAAATTATGAAAAATGGGGAGTAAATTCAAGCACAAAATATATAAGGATACAAGTTTTGCATAAAGGATCCCTTACATACACCGATAAATTTATTAAAACGCCTTATATTTGCTGTCAGTAAATAATTACTCTATACAACGCAAAGTACGTCTTAGTAAAACAACATCAATGTATTCAATAACGCACGTTCATTACAGTGGCTTATACACAGTAATAACAGTACTTAACCAGCTCGAAAAATGAGCGGAAATGTACAATGAACAACAAAAACACTACTATACACTCGAGCAACGAACAACATATAGATGTGGAAAAATAACATTAAATACGACACTGTGAAAGCAACTACAACTTCTTAAACTTGCGTCACTCGAGGATCCCCCTTCATCCTGTGTGACGTTAATAATCATCTACAAATTAACGAGCCCTGTCTGACACTGCAACCAGCTCAACAACACTTTTTTTTCCTTACTTGCTCTCACTCTTATCTTTGTGATTCATGCTTCTTCTTTTTCCGCGTGGCGTATCAGAGATAGTTTCCTGATGTGCAGCTTATTTTAGCCCGACTGTCTAACTGCTGCGCCACAGAGAATGTACAGAAACAAGTAATATAAAAAAAATTTTAAGTTAATTCCAACTTTTTTTTCACTCTATTGCAGAAAGTCATTTATAAATAATTTTCATTCCTTTTTTAAAGTTTATCTGGCGCCATCTATTGGTAGATATATGCAACTTAAATCTAAGAAAAACTAAAATTAATGAATTAAATTTAATTATTGAATTAATATCTGAAAAGACTGTATTAACATCAAGTGTCCTCCACTACAAGTTCAAAAAAATATATTTGAACTTGAGTGGATGAATCAAAAGTATTTTATGAACGATTGAAAATTTGAACAAAATATATATAGGGAGAGTGTAAGCTAATAGAAGGAATTGAAAAAAAAAAGAAATTAAAATTAAACTCACAGAATTTGAGCACATAATTTTTTAAAATTTTCAATTAATAATAATAATTTTAATATCTGCTGGAAATAAGGTAGGATCATCGCATCCAGTACACTCCCAATAAAGAAGCGAAATTGTAAAACAAGTCTCAATTGCTAAAATTGCATTCCAATTTTTGTTGCTTGCAGGAAAGCCTTGTTTGTGCACTCATGTAAAAATGCAGTGCTTTCTAGCTCGTATTGTGTTTGGATCGCGGTCTGTCGAGACTGTGGTCTGGACAGAGATGAGAGCATCCTCCTAAACACCACACATGCCAGTTTCTTTTCGAATCACATTTCATGGAGCTGGTAGGAACAAAAAAAAACACATTACATGTTGAAATTAGCAATTGTATGAATTACATTTGTTCGTTTCTATTAAGATTCAAATCAAGTATTTTAATAAACAAAATGTAAAATTGCTTATTCATTTTTCTCTCTTATTACTGAAGAAATATTTTCATAAATGGAATGTAAAGATGATTCTTCTTTTTTTTATTTTTAGAATGCATTATGGGAGTGAATATAGGAGCGTTTGAGAACAAAAGCAAGCAATACGTTGAATCTCTTCACAGGTATGTAAAAGGAAATTAAGTGTTATTTGAAACGAAGCCGTACGTATTTTACAATGCATCTGAAACTCTTATAAACACGTTTGAAAATTCTCAATTACTTTGAGTCGTGGTTAATATTTTTCGCATCTCAGTAAACATGGTGTTGAATTTATTTTTTTATTATTTGTTCACTATCTTTTACGTAGCACATCTTAAAATGATGTGTTTATAAATTTATTCTTGTTCAAATTTTTTATTATTGAATTTTGAATTATTCACATAGGTTAGTCTGAATTCCGATTATTGTTTTTTATTGAGATAGTGTCTCGCCATTAAAAATAGTTGTTAAATTACATCCCATGAGCAATTCAAATAATTTCCATGAATTCTACACAATATCACATCTTTATCGAAATATAAGCTTTCATTCATTTACGGATACATTTGATGATCCTAAAAATATATCAGATGAATAACGACAAGTTTGTGACAAAATACAGATTGAAATTTTTTTATAACTTGTTTGGCTTGTTTGTTCATTTAAAGTCCCCAAACAAGCCATCCCTTGTCAATACTAAAAATTCGGAAAGATTCTGTCACCAGAAGGAGTTGGTAATCGGGAAGCATTGTGAAAGGTAACCTGTTGACATTTTCCCAACTCGTAAAACTTTCGAGATTTTAATTAAAGTACATTTAAAAAATTGTTAGTTGTAAATATAATTTCGATTTTTCCAGATAAGTATGTCAAGATATCCATCCCTTTTCATAGAAAAGATATGGATATCATGACAAACTTATATGGAGAAATCTAAATTATGGATTCATATATTTTGTTCATCGTTAGTGAACAAAATAGAAAATTCAATGCCGAAGTACGATGTTGTTTAAAAATTGCATTAATTGGAATATTTACCGATTGGTTATTTATTTTACTATTTAAAATTATGAAGATGCATTTTATCTTTAAACTATTTATTTATCAAGTAATCATCCAAAAAATTCATTTGTCTAAACTGAGTGATTTTCTCATGTAAGATCAATTTTCGGTCATTGAAAGGCAACACCAGCGAAATTTATGTAGAGACCTTATGAACGTTTCTAAAATATCTTATTCAGTCTATAGTTTTTATTTTTTTATTTTAAGGTATTTTTAAATAAAGTTATTATTAATTTGAAAGATACAAAACTTCACAGTTTTTAAGATAATTATTCCTTTTAATTTCAAAAGCTCTAACAATCAATTGTTAAATTTATGTCTACTTATTATTCATTGCAACATGTGATATCTAATTTTTATTAATTTCTTCGAAGGACCTTGGACCTAGTAATGGCTAGAGTTCTCAAGTTTTGGCAGTGGCCCAATCTGCTCTACTGGAATTCGAAAACTGGAAAAGAAGCAGCCTTTCACAGACAAGTAATGCATGATTTCTCTAGAGCTGTAAGTAAATTTATTAATTATGTTTTAAACAAAATAATATTATTTTATCAAAATAATAAAGTTTTAAATATTATTTTGGGAGAATTTTGTAAAAATTAATTAGCAAGTGTTTTTGAAATTGAATTGTTTGCAAAAAATCTAATTTTGATTAATCAAATACTGATTGGAACTATATTTATCTAGCGCTTGTAATAGATATCGAATTTACATTTATTGTATTAAAATATTAATTTTTAAATGTTGTTATACATTTTGATGTTTTCACAAAAAAAAAATGTTTTTAATTAAAGAAGATACAGTTAACACTATATAGAATTTAATTCAAAAATATTGCCAAAAATAGTTCCAATTTATTGTTTAAATAGTCCAATTTTTAAAATAGCATTCTTTCTAAAAATAATTTCAAATGATTTACAAATTTATTTCGCAATCTTAAAATTTGCACAATTATAGAAAATTTTCCCAGATCTCCCAATTCTTCTAATATGAAAGATACGATGTTTAGGTAATTAATTTTACATCGAGTTTAATGTTTATTGCGAAACAAATGCAATAGAACTTCTACCATACGATTGAAAAGTATAAATACTCTTACGATAAATACTTTGACAGATCTATCAATGGTGATAATTTATGTATTTGTTTTCTTTTTTACTTTTCAAAAATATAAATTATGTATGTATACTTATTCCAATCGTGTGCAGATTTATAAAATATTATTTTGTGTATATGAAAACTAAAATTCTTCAAGTTTCCGAAAGAAGAAATAATTGTGAACTCAATTTAAGTGGTAAAAACGCCTTATTCAATCTAAACAGTTACAGTGTGTTTTTTGGTGCAAAATGAAATTGAAAGAGACATTCTCTGTCTAAATCAGGTACAGTTTCACGTGTTTATTTTGAAAACTTTAATTATGAAGAGTAAGAAGTTTTCACTGTTTTAAATAAAAGAAGATTATATGGATGTCTTTAAAAAAACGTAATCTTGTACAATTGTTCAATAATCCATTGAAATTTCTAGATAATCGAGGAGAGGAAACGGAGGTACTTGAACGGTGAGAAGGCGGACGACAGCAGCAAGTACAAGTCGTTGTTGGAGGTCCTCTTGAAATTGCACATCGAGGACCAAGCGCTCGATGAGGAAGGCGTGAGGCGAGAAGTGGACACTTTCATAGTGGCGGTAGGTTCCAATTGACATTCACTTTCCAGTAGTATATTTTACATGATATGAGATTCTTATCGGTAAGCAGTAGGCATTGAATATTTACGAGAAGGGGGAAGGGAAGGGCCCAATCAGAAGTTGATTGAATTCAAAATTTACAAAATGCAAAAAAAATTGTTTTTCAGGAGAATGTTGGTGGATTCGACTCCGTAACACTAATAAAATATCTTAATGTGTTATGGTCCTGTTCATTTCACCAAACTATTATATGGTTGTGTTTCTTTCAATTTTCTCATAAAAGCAAGACATTTACTCTAAAAGAAATTTTTGAGATTGAAAAATATATTAGCTTTTTCTATATTAGAAAAAAATAATTTAGATAAAGCTAATTAATATACTTCATTTTTAACATGTAGTGTAATATCACTTATCAATATCTACTTCCTAATCTGCCAGGCATCGAATATCTGTGGTACTAATAAAAATGATTATGAAAAGGAATTACATTGGTCTCACTGAATTTGCAGGGTCATGACACAGTTGCGACTACTATCAAGTGGGCCCTGTACCTGATAGGTCTCCATCCTGAGGTGCAAGACAAGATCCACCAAGAAATAGACAGCGTCTTCGAAGGAGACGCAGAGAGACCTCTTTCGGTGGACGATCTCAGCGATCTCAAATATCTGGAGTGCGTTTTAAAGGTAAGAGACATCATAATGTAATTAAAATGGTCAAATCCAAATGAAATGAATTTTTTTTTGTGAAAATGTACTACACTTTTTTAGGATCTATCCTTTGTTTATTTTAAAACTTTTATTTACTTGCAAGAACATTTTCAGTTAAAGACATAGACATTTCTAAGACATCTTTTGTATTGTAAGTTATACGATTAAGGTAATGGATATATTCTAAAACCTTTTTAATTCCATGAAAACAATAAAAATTGTTAATTTTTAAAAATTATCATTATTAAAAATATTTTATTTTAGGTAGTCGTGTAAGGTCAATTAATTTTAAAGAATACATGTGAGATCTTTATTGCTGAATTAAAATCATAAGTAAATAAAGTTTAGAATAAAAGAAGAAAGAGCCCTTCAAGTTAAAAAAACTATATGCAAATATCAGATATTTATTTTACAATCTTCGGAAATAAATCATGTAGATGTAAATTCATGTTGCATATTATTTTCCCGTAGTTCCAAAAAGAAATTGGTAAAACTAAAATACATCTAATTTAAACAAGAATTTAGGCGCTTATCAAATTAATTCTCATAACTTAAAATACAATGCCCATTTTTATGTTTTTATTTATGTACATTACTATACAGGAATTTACAAAACTATAACTGATTTCTAAAATTATCTAAACATTTGTATTTATTTCTTTGCATTATATATATATATATTTTTGTATGTCAGCTATAAAAGTTTAATATTTCAGGAATGTAACCGTATCTATCCCTCTGTACCTATATTTGGCAGACATATTTCTGAGGAGACCAAACTTTGTAAGTAATTTATATCTATTATTTGGACCATTCTAGATTAAATAAATGTTATAAACTATACAAGTAAACCTGCATTTGAAATCAACACACATAACAAATCAATATACATATTTAATATATTTTTTTCTAGATTTTAATCAAAAGTGGTATAATGATAGTTTGCGTGTTGAAAAAGTTTTATAAAAAGTGAACATCGTTTTTTGTGAAAAAATTTTTATATAAAATAAAATATTATCATTGAAATCTCAGAACTAAAGAAACCATAGATTGAAATGATATTCTTATAATCAAGATAAACAGCTAAATAAGAGGTTATTATTTAGAAATTTTTTATATATTTCACAAATTTTGTTGTAAAGAATATTTGGTAAAAGAATATATTTACTTTTATTAATTTGATTATTTTCAATTTGCTATTTTATTGGAAATTTTACAAATTTATATTATTATGCAGATAATTATTTTTTATTTGCAATATTTATTTGGTGAAGAAATTAATTTTAATTTTTATTATTTTTTTTTATTCATTTATTCTATGAAAGTGTTTTTTTTATAATTTTTTACATTATTTTCAATTTGACTTAATTTTTATTTTTATTTTACGAAACTTCTTTTTATAAATGAATTTATTTTTATAATTAATTCTTTCAAATTTATTTTATTTTACAAAACTTATTTTCGTAAAAGAATTTATTTGTTTTATTTGTTTATTATTATTTATTTTTTACAAAATTTATTTCTCCTTTTTATACATTTTTAATTTTTAATTCCAATTTTTTTCATTGCGATTGTATTTGCTATATTTTGCAAAATTTATTTTTATAAAGGAATCTATTTACTTTTTAATTTATCTATTTTTAATTTATAATTTTTCCCTATTGTGTTTCAAAATTTATTTTCCTTTTTACAAATGTCTTCTATTTAAAGATAATTATTTCAGCAAACGAAATTTTTCATTTCATTTTTTAATGTGATTTGTTAAATTATTTTATAATTTGCTTCCTTCTAAAAAAATTAGTTTTTTTTTTTTCTCTAATGTGTTACAATATTTTTTTTTATCGTTTCATTAAAATTTAATTTTCCAAAACTTCGTTTGGCATTTAAAGTTTTTCTTAAAATCACTCGTATTTCTTTTTAAATACGATATTCATTTCAAATTTTCTACTAATTATTAAATACTGCAGGGCATTTGTTTTGAAAGATTTAATATATAAGTTTAATAACTTTTTGAATATCATATACCGGAATACTCCGAAGAAAATATTACGAATTTATATACATTTAACCAATTAGTTACCTTCATTAAAATGCAGAATTTTTTTTTAATACAAATATACTTTAATTACATTATACATGAAATTTCCCTTCAAATCACTATTTTGTTTCTAATATTTCTTCCTTCATACTCGATTCTATTTTGATAAAACCTATAACTTCTTGCTGATAATAAAATTTCTTAGCATGTATTTCTTTTCAAGCATTTAGAAATAAACACAAACTCAAAGTGAAAATCGTAACAAACACCACAACATAAATCTGCTATCATTTTCTTTTAAATTTTATTATTCTTGATATATAAAAAAAGCAATTCTTTGTCTGTTAAAATTGCTTAATTTTGAGAAAATATTTAGTTATAATTTTTATCAAGATTTCAACAGAAGTCTAATGTAACACTTTTCTTGACAACGACAATGAGAAAAATCCCTCAAAACAAATTTGTCAAAATTCTGAATTATTGTCTGCAGCCATATTGAATATTATACGATGAATAGATTATTAATATTTATAATATAATATTATTAAAATTAATGATTTTCATAGTAATGATTATGTTTTTTACACTTATTTAATACTCTATTCTTTCTTACATCTATAATATTGAGACACGTGCATTTTCCAGGTGGCTATACCGCACCCAAAGGAACTTCCGCTATTGTGATGTCGTACTTTCTGCACAGAGACGAAGAAGTTTTTCCTGATCCGGAGAAATTCGATCCGGATAGGTTTCTTCCAAAGAACAAAAATAGAATTCCTGAGTGTGCTTATGTGCCGTTTGGAGCTGGGCCAAGACATTGTATAGGTAAGGAAGGCAACCAAATCAATAAAAACTTTATAAAATTTAAAAAAAAAAATAAGTAGTTAAACCTTCATTTGCACTTAAAATTGAATTTCCATAAAGCAGAAATCTGATGCACAAAAATTGAACTGTTTAATGTCTTAGGTATACTTCAACTAATTCTTGTGCATACCATTTCAGTAAATGAAAAAAAATTTAAAATTTTAAGTCAAAAAAATTGTCAAGTTGGCTTTCAAACTGTGGGAAATACTGCAGAATTAAAGTTTCAAAGAACGAGAAACACAATTTATGGAAACGATATGAATAATTAGCATTCTATGTTCAATTTTTAAACAGTTGAAGTTTCGAATTCTTAAATAATTTAGGATTGGTTTTTTTTGAAATAGTGCATACACTAAAATCTAATTAGAATATTAATTACTATAAATTTAGCCATTGTTCAAATTCTGAATAAAAAATTATTAGATGAAATTTTAATTTACAAGCATGCAAAATTACGTTTCGGTCTATACAGTAATATCCATGAAAATTAAAAAAAAATTTATTAAATCAAATAATTCTAAATAAAATAAATTAAAAATGTATACTTGGCAAAATTGTGCATTTTCTTTTACATGGAACTGCTGTAGAAGTAACAATTCATGAATAAAAATAAAAATTAAATTTGTAAATATTTTTGGTGTTTTCATAATAATGTTTCCTAAAAGAAATCATCGATGTTAATCGTAGATAATTTCGAAACCAACTAGATAATAATTAAAGTGACACTTTCTAAATAATTATTAAATTCTACGTAAATTAGTATATGCTTTGTTGAAGTTAAATTCAAGTAAATTTTTGCATGCCTATTTCAAATTTTAATTGGTTTAATGTTTTCTTTTCGCAGTTTTCCATCATGTAGGTTTCGAATTTTACACATTTTTAATTGAGTTTTTCTTGGAATACGCATGAATTGCAAAAATAAATAAATACTGTAGGAAGATTAAACAAGGCATATAAGTTTGTACCTATTTCTATGACGAAGGTTACACACACTGTAGAATGCATCAAGTTCTCTGTTGATACATATATATGTTGCTGTTTTTTCCACAGGACGGTGGTTCGGAGAGATGGAAGTGAAGACCATGGTGTGTCACATTTTGAGAAACTTCTCCCTTCACTCTCTGGACTCGAGGGACAAAATGTTGACGGTCATGAACATCACTCTGCAGTCTTCTCAGCCAGCACGCATCAGGTTTCGACCGAGACACAACAACAACAGCATGTGACAACGCATGGAATTGTACTAGTCTTGTAATATATTGTACATTTAAAATAAAATTTTTTAATTTCTCTTTGTGTGAAATGTATACATATTTCTTACTTTATATGAAGGCATATTTGGGATTAGTCGCTATGTTCCAGTGCTTATCAGAAAGGAAGACATTTATTATGAAAGATAATGTTCTTTAAAAAGCAATTGTTAGAACAATATTATTACTCTTAAACAAAGCTAAAGTTTTCTTTTTAGAAAATAAAAGAAAATAATAATGTAGGGGAGAATGATTGGTGAGATAATTAGATGTATATACAATAATTTGAAATAAAACAGGTTAAGAAATAAATTATTTTAAATTTATTATAAAAATGTTATTTTAAATATTTTGTCTTATAAAATCAGAGTGTGTGTTTATTTCTAAATGCTTGAAAAAAAATGCATGTTAAGAAATTTTTTAGTATCAGCAAGAAGTGATAGGTTTTATCAAAATAGAATCGAGTGTGAAGGAAGAAATATTAGAAACAAAAAAGGGAGTTGAAAGAAAATTCCATGACTATTTTAATTAAAGTATATTTGTATTAAAAAATTCTGCATTTTAATGAAAGTAACTAATTGGTTTAATATACATGAATTCGTATTATTTTCTTCGGAGCTGTAACTATTCTGGTATATGGTCTATGATTAATAAACTTACATACTAAATCTGTCAAAACAAATGACCTGCAGTATTTAATAATCAGTAGAAAATTTGAAACGAATATCGCATTTAAAAAGAAATGCGAGAGATTTAAAGAAAAACTTTACATGCCAAACGAAGTTTTGGATAATTAAATTTCTAATGAATTGATAAAAAAAAAAAGAAATATTGTAACACACTAGAGAAAAAAAAATTTTTTTTAGAAGGAAGCAAATTATAAAATAATTTAACAAATCACATTAAAAAATGAAAAGAAAATTATCGTTTGTTGAAATAATTATCTTTAAATAAAAACATTTGTGAAAAGGAAAATAAATTCACAATGAGGAAAAATTATTAATTAAAAATAAATTAATTAAAAAATAAATAAATTCCTTTACAAAAATAAATTTTGTAAAATATAACAAATACAATCGAAATTAAAAAATGTTGAAATTAAAAATTATAAATGTACAAAAAAGAAAAATAAATTTTGTAAAAAATAAATAATAATAATAAATAAAATTAAAAAAACTATTTTACGTAAATAAGTTTTATAAAATAAAATAAATTTGAAAGAAGCAATAATAAAAATAAATTCTTTTGATAAAAAGAAGTTTCGTAAAATAAAAAAATTAAGTCAAATTGAAATAAATATAAACAATTAAAAAAAATCATTTTTCAAAAATCATTCAGCAGAATAAACAAATATTAAAATCAAATAATAAAAACTAAAATAAATTTGTTCACCAAATATATTTTGCAAATAGAAAATAATTATTTGTATAAAAATATAAATTTGTAAAATATTCCAATAAAATAACAATTTAAAAATTATCAAATTAATAAAAATAAATATATTCCTTTACTAAATAAATTTGTGAAATATTCCAAACAAATAGCAAATTAAAAATAATAAAAATAAATATATTCCTTTACCAAATAAATTTTGTAAAATACAACAAAATTTGTAAATTAAAATTAAAAAATCACTTGTTTTAAAAAGACTCAACAGTAAATTAAAAGAAAATTAAAAAAAAAAAAGAATTATGATAATAATAAATTCCTTTACTATACTTACCCTCCTTAGACATGGCAGACGTTCACCAGTGAACATTCAGATATGGAAATGCTTCTTTTACAAGACTATACGCTGTTTTTGAAGATTTTTAATACTTTTTAATGCAGAAATAATTCAAAATGTTCCTAGTTCTTCCTCTGTGCAGATAAAATTTAATTTCCTCATAATTTTTACTCCATGCAGAGAATCTCCACATTTTGTGGTAAGTAAAATAAATTGCATTCCTATACAAACAAGAAAAATTAGTAGATAAGTTTTAAAATAATGTAGCAAATATTATTTTTGTCCAAATGAACATTTAGATGTTTTCAATTGTTTATATAAAGTAAACAATCGTTATATTTTGAGGAATATATGAAAAACACAAGCAATTAAATACATTAACTAATATTTGTAACCATCAGCATTCTGTTTTATGTTTGATAATAGTTTTTATCGTGTTTCCTCAAGAAAACAACTGATATTATCTTTTCTAAATAAAAATATTGTAAAAATGATTACAATCACTTTAGACACGATACAATGCTCTTTCTTCTCATTATTATATAATGATGACATAATGCATTCTTATAAATTAAATTGAGCCTTCCTTAAAATCTCAAGGGAATAATACATTAACTTTAGAACTGAAACAGTATGCAACACGCATACATAATACATGAAAACGACAATTTAAAACAGTAAAGAAATTTTTTTAAAAGCTGATAGTGATGAAACACGAATTCAAGGTATTTGAATGGCACACGTGCCGTTATCGTTATGCCGTGAGTTGTTAACTTTTTCACCAGATAAATAATTGAATAAAATATTTTTAAAGAAGCCTAAATCCAAGATTTTATTACTTTTTGAAAGATTATATGACTAGAGCCAAATTATAGTACATTTTATTCCAATGTCATAATAAATCATGACAAACTGGTCAAAAAGAGTTCACTTTTGTCAATTATTAACGAATTTAAAAACTCTTAACCATTCGCTGTTAATTTCTTATTAACAAAATTCTTGACGCGATTTGTACCATTTGATATCTCTGTCAAGAATTTTATTTCAACAGACACATGTCTCATATAATCCTTTGATGAAACGAAAAGATAGCTATTATAATTATTGTAAGAAAAATATTAAATGAGTTCTTTAGTTTCCTTAAGTAACGTTTTTTTTTTTATTTTAGAAATGCAACGGACTTTATAATATTATATTAAGTTCAATATAATTTATAATATAATAATAATATACAATTCAATAATAATAAACCCATATCCATAAATTAACTGAGGACTGTCATGTCTATCACTCGAAATTTTATGTTGAATCTCAGAAGCAAGTCAGTGAAAACAAGATGTAGAGTAGTACTCAACAAACTCCTTACTTCTTGAGGATTGCAGATTTAGCTTAAAAGTTATTGCAAAATTGATTAGATAAAAATAATCGCTCAGCAAATAATGTCTTGTATCGGAATAGAAGTACCTATAATATTTTTAAAAAGAATTCTAGGGGTTTGAAAATTAAGGCCTTATTAGAATTTGGGGAATAAACGTCATAAAACTTTTCATCGTCTATTGTTTAATAGCACAGAAAGAAGTATATTGTCGCATCACGTAGTTTACATGTTTTATGATATGCGTATTCTCCTAAAATGTCTGACTTCGCGTTACCATCTAGAGATGAAAGGATTTAAAAGAAAAAAAAATTAATTTTTTTAAATGAGCCAACACTCTGTGAATGTCGAAATGTTGAATTTTAAAGCATATTTCAGAACTAAGGGAAAAACAAGCTTGGTAAACTTAACGAAATTTTTAGAATTAAAAAACGCTATGTGGTACTGCTGTAGTTCCCAAACCCATATTAAACCTACATCTTCCAATAGATATTAAGAGCTATAGAGAAATAACAGTTTTAATGTCTACAATACTTACTGATCCATCAGTCTCGATAGTAGTCAGGCAAATACTTCTTAATCAACTACACCTTTCTCAAAGATAATTTTCTGAAGATGTACACCTAAAGAAAAAAAACATATTTGAGTAAGTGTGATGCCATAGTGGATAGTATAGGTATATAGAATACTCAAGACTCAATAAATTAAACTTTACATTTATTTTTATATTTCTATTACTTAGTGCAACATCTGAGCCGAAAATATTTTAAACGTGTACCTACAAAAGATTACGAATCATCAAAAATTTTTAAAAATTTTAAATCTTACTTCGTGTTTTTAAAAAAGCAAAAACAATATAAAATTATACTTAGTCTTTTCTAAAAATTCCTTTAGCACCATGACAAATTATAACAGATAATTATATTACATCATTTCAGAACCATGATAAGGGGCAAATATAATTTATGTGTTTTCTTTTATCAATAAAAGCCTATTCAGTATTATAAAAATAGAATTGGAATGGTCTGGTACGTAACGCGATGCATTTCAGAAGTTAAGAAAGCTTCATTCTAACTCCAAAAAGAGAACCAGAAACGATTGATTTCTATGACATTCATCAAGTCAATTAATTGACTTGTAAATTTAAATCCTTTCGATGGAGAAGGCAGGAAGGCATCTGATCTTCTCTGGGAGATCGTCGAATTTTCCTTCAGATAAGACAATTTTCTGCTCTGGAAGATTGTTCTTTCCAGAATGTATAGTCACTATATAAATGGATTGCAGATTAGTGGTTGATTGCAGTTTAATGTTGAAACTGTTTCACATGTGTCCTAGTTGACAATGACTTTAATGACTTAAAATTCCTTGTTGAGTTATTAACCCCAAATTATTTAACTAAAAAAGAGTAAAGTAATTAACTAAAAATGTCGTAATTTTTCCTATTATACATTGCTACAAATCATTCCTTGAAAAAATTATTCATAAAAATTTACCGATTTCTTTTATTTACCGAAAAAGTATAAAAATAGGTAAATTTTAAAATTAATATTCGAAAATTTTTTTCTGAAACAATGGATTGTAAAGCAATTTATTTCCATGAACAAATGCTTATCATACTAGTTATGAACTTTAAATACTCACAGAAAGAGGAAAGTGGCATTATTACTTAAATTACACGTACTTACTTACCAGTAATTCAAAGGAAATTTAGTACAAATATCTAATCTTTAGAAATAGTGTTCATTATAACTCTTTTTACTACAAGTAATCACATTCAATTTGTATTTTATCATCTAATCTTTAAATTTCGTTCACAGGGTTAATAAAATAACTAAAAACATCACTTTCTTCATTCTTTATACGATTTATCTTTCTCCTGATCCTTTCCTTGAGTTCTATTTTTTTAAACATATTGTTTCTAAGTAGTTCATTTCTATATTTATGGCTAATTAAATTTCTTGAAATGAATGGTATTTAAACTTCAAACATTGCAATTTTAAAAAAAATAGTATTGAACAAGGTTCGTTCAGTAAATGAATTATATGTTCCTTGCATATTATCTCGTATGTAATGTCTTCCTGCCCTTTATATTTCCATTGTTTATAATTTTTGAGCAACTGCTTCTGCTGTCTATTTTTTATTAGCTATTACTCTTTTTCTAATTTGTACAATAATTGCTTTGATGAATATTCCTGCAACTCTCTGATTTGTATATTCTCCTATGTAATATTTATTTTATTACATTGTTTTACATTTTTAAAAAATATTTTTCCTAATCTATTTATGTATTTTCATATTTCATATTTCACCCTTTTTTAATATTTAAATTTTTTGTTATCCGTTTCTGTTTTTGTAAGAATTTTCTTCATTGTGCAGCTTTTGTACCGCCAAAAGTGAATTATGCAAAATATCTCGCCTCCATCTTGCGTCCATTCATTTCACCCCACCGTCATTCCCAAACTGTAAAGGGGCGACTCAAAGGGGTACAATGGGGCAAAGGGGCACAATAATGTGGTGTGGTGTACCAGTAGTAGTATTAAAATAAATTAGCTTCCTAAATTTAAAAGTGGATAGAAGGATGACTTTGCTAATAAAGGAAAGATAACGAAAGACAACAATGCAATGGCCTTCTTTCTCATCAGACCTTTGATTTAGTGATGATTACATTAATATTTGACATTTAATTGGATGGCCGATATATTTTTCTCTTTCTTTAAATCCTTAAATTTGTCCATTTCACAAGCATGTGAAAAAGTAGTGAAAACTATTCCTGTACATTTTTGGATTTGAATCCTCAATTTCTCCGTAAGGTCCAGGAAATTTTAATATGTTTTAAAGAGGATTTCTAACATTTCGATTAGCCTCAACGGAGGACCATTTGAATCGATTTTTCCCATAGTAGTATTTCATAGAATGACTAACTGCTTCTGGATCAGAGAAATCATTGCCATCAGAAGAAATTTCAGAGTCTGTTGAGTGGGAACTTTCACAGACAATATCTTCTTCACGGCCATCTTCTGCTCTAACAGCACTTCCAACTTCCTTTACAATCTTTTACAGCTCTTCAATAAAACGCGGATCAAGGATTGAGGGATATATTTACTCGGATTTCGTTCTCCAAACCTGATTTCAAAAGCACGTGTACTACTGCTGAAAATTGTAACACTGAAAGGAAAGGTGAGGTCTCACACACCATTCTTGAAGAATGAGATGGAATTTCTATCGGAGGCAAGTGCCAAAACAATGTGTTAGGAGGGGGTTATGATCAAGGTCACAAAAAGAAAGCAAGTGGAAGAATCTATACAGTTGGACTAAGTACATAATAAGGATGACAGGAAGAGCAAATTGAGCTGTCTGTGAGACCGCATTTACTGCGTTAGGGGTATGTAATGTTATTTTTTTTATTTTTATAACCTGCAACTGCTTTTAAATGCATGTTATTTAGATTCCAGACACTGTTTGCCCATAAATTAAATTTAATCTAGGTTTTTTTACGTAAAACATATTAGCATCTTAAGCTGAATAGTGGATAGAAGGATGACTTTACTAATAAAGTAAAATACGATTAGTGATACAAATTTAATGGTCTCGGTTCTCACCTGACCCTTGATTTAGTGGTGATGCATCTGGTGGTAGTAACGCTTTGGAAAAAGATTTGATTTACTAGTCTGAGAGTGTCTGGCTTCGACTTGAAGTTCGATTGCTGGTTTTCTCTCATAGCATTGGCAAGGATTGCAATCATGCAAATCATAAAACGTTTTACGAGTTGCATGCTTTAAAAAGTGATAATTAGTTAAATAATTCATGATGGAGAACGAAGACATTGAATAAACTGCTCAAGTGGTATTCCGTATCAAGATTTGGTCATCTAGTTGTTTCAAGAGTTAAATTTGAAAATGAGTTTTATGGTCATATAAAAGGAAAATTGTGAAATACAGGCTGACGTCCACCACATAATAAACAAAATCGATGTCTGTAAGATGTTTTCAAAATATTTACAAAAATGATTTGACGTCAAGAGGAAATTCCTTTGTGATTTTGAAATCAAGTCCATGTCATCGTAATCAGTATATAATTTTAAACTTGTTTTGCCAGTATATTATTATGACGTAAATTATTATGAATTTCAAATTATTATTATTTTGAACAATTTTTTTTTTAAATTGCAAAATTCATAAATTCATTGAATAAATCCTGAGCCCAATTTGGACATAAATAGATTAATGCTATTTATCAAAGAAGTTTAATTTTTGTATATATGTGCTTTTCTTATTAATAGGTATGCATTTAGTGTTGTAAAATTTTTTACATTTGTATCACCATAATAACCCTGTATCCTTTATTTCCAGTCCATATTGCACTGTGCTGTCAAGTTAAAGATGGCCCAACAAAGTACCAGATTGCCTATTTCATTTTGCGTGTTTCTACAATAAATGTTTTACCTTTTTTTAATAGTTTTTGAGTTATATCAATTTAATTTTTATCAAATATAAATATAAAATATCAATCGGTTGTGATGGTCGCTTCTTGGCACTTTGATTTTTATATCAATGTATAATTAAAATGTAATGCGATGTTCATTGATTTTAAGTGTTGCAATTTATTGGTGTGGTCCTCCAATGTGACAACATTCACATGCCTTAATTTGGTGGGTGCACTACCAGGAATGCGAAATTTTCAATTGTGCGAGTGCAGGAAGGAGCCTGATGACCGAGTGGCTAGAGCACTAGCGCTCGGTAACACAGGGTTCGAATTCTGGCGATGCCATGGATACTTGTACATGGTTCATAATCCCCTTTAAGCCGTAGGTCCTGGTCTCATATGACCATAGAGAGTCATGAAGCCCAATCAGACTTCTCACCCGCATCATTTCTAAATTGTAAAGGGGTAACGCAGCTCTTGGCGCTGTGATGTGGTAGTAGTAGCGTGTACGGGAATAACTGTTTACAAAAGACCCGATCGAGATTGTTTCTTTTAAGGCCAATGAAACCAATGTCTTTCAAATTGACAGTTTTGTGAGTTAACATGTTTTATTTATTTTAATGCGTAAATGTGTCCGTTTTACTTAAATTCTTTCCAAACTGTAATTATTGTAAAGTAACTGCATATATATCTTAAAAAATTTTTTTACCATTTAAAAAAGCATTCTATTTTCCAAAACTTCTGTTTAAAATAAAAATGTTTATTTTATTGTATTGAAAAAATATTTTGCAAGCATCTCTTTTAAACAACTTTTTTTTTTTCACTCACACACATTTTTTTTTAATTTGCAGCATCAGGAAACAATTACTTTATATAAACTTTTCATCTAAATAATTATAATTTGAACATACTAATTAACTTACCGAAAAAAATCCAAAATTAAGTGTCAATTTTCCGATTATTTTATATATAAAGAGTTCATTTACCGTTTTCTTTATTATTATTTTTTTTGCTTCAAATCCTGTCACGAACAGAATTTTAAGAGTTTTCAAAGATTAACAATATTTTTATGGTATTACTCTCATAAAACATTGTTTAGAATCTTTTATTTAACAGCAGTTGGTTTTGGTGGTATGCGATTCTTAATTATGAAAAAATTAAATAAAATTAACTTTAAAAAAATTGTAATATGTCTAGGTTCCAAAAATGTGTCCAGAGAGTAAATGGAGAATTTTTCATTTCAGGAAAATTAATAAAATTATTCATGCCACAAATATTACTGAATAGAATTTATGAAGTATTTGAAAACGGCTCATATAATTTTTGGCCACTTCTGCAAAATCACGCATTTTTAAAATAATTTTTCTATTATTCATATAAATAATAACAATCAACTAAAGTTACACTTTTATCGAAACTGAAATAATATTCATAATCCTAAAAATTTCTATATTTCAATAATTTCTATAATTTTTTTTTTACATTCTAACAAAAAAACATTAAATATATTAATACCCCAAGCCACCTTGAATATTAAGATTTGTTTTTCTTACATTATTAGTACACTTAATATTTGAGGAATTTTCGATAAAATGAATTTCAGAATCCACATTCTAAGTAGACTTTAAAAAGCATATGTTTTAATTTTGTCTTAATGCCTGATCTTTCCCCATCGAAAGATATTCATGGAATACTTCTTTAATTTGGTAACTACTTTGGTTTTTTTAATTTGGTTTTTTATTTTGGTTTGGTTTTTTGGTTTTGGTTATTTTTGGTAACTGAAGATTATAAAATTATTTTTCCAATTGTTCCTTTTAGTCAAAAAAAAATTATAATCAAATTTGGAGCCCTGTAACCGGAAAATGGTTATTTGTACGTCATGACTTATTTTCATTTGAAGGATATAGTAGCACTTTCTGGTAAGTTCAGACACAGTTGTAAATTCCTTTAAATAAATGTAGGTGTAATAATAAATAGGATTGTGTAGGAAATGTATCTGTTTTCCAGAATATTTGGAGAGTTACGCACGCGTATCTCATAGACAACATTAATGTATTTTTGTGAAATATTACGAGTAGTTATGACAAATTCTGACGCCCTAATCAGATAAATGTAATAAATGCGTTACTAAATTATGTAATGGCCATCCAAAACATCTGAGTAAGATTAACATTGTTGTTAAGGGTATTTCATATCTTTAGGTATCTTTCATTAAGAAAAACATATTTTTATCTTATTTCCAGGCAAATTATATTTCTGCACTTGTAAAAGAAAAGAAAATATAAATTAAAAGACAAAAAAAAAAAAAAAAACCACTGAAGAAGGAAATTTGCATCATTTTCAATTACTTTTACATATTTAAACCTCTAATAGAAACCTCAATATATTGATTAGTTAACCTCACATTTTGCTTTTCTTATATTTTCTTTTTATACAATAATAATATATAACAATATCGAAAAAAATTTCTTAAGCTCCCTTCCTAATATATATATGCATTTATATATATAATATAATATATTATATACGTGATTATATTTTTTTATATAGTTAATATGTAATAATTAATATGTAAGCAAATTATTTTTCGTATAGTTCAACGCCTTTATATTTTAATCGACTTTTTAATACAAATAGATACACATAGATATTTTATATATTTTATTTTTTACTAATTTACACTAATTATAATTTTAATTATAATTGAAAAACTTGTTAAAAATTCCTACAAATATGATGCATTTTTTTTAAATGATTAAAACTTTTATTTAAAATAATTTTAATGAAATTTATTTTGAATAATAAAAGGAAATTTTTCTTATATTCTTTATAACAAGTAATATAAAACAAAAATTTTAAAGTCAATTCGTACTTTTTTTTCACTCTATTGCAGAAAGTCCTTTATAAATAATTGTCGTTCCTTTTTTTTAAGTTTATCTGACGCCATCTATTGGTAGATATATACAACTTAATTCTAAAATTAATTAGTTAAATTTAATTACTGAATTCATATTTGAAAAACTGTATTAACATCAAGTGTCATCCACTACAAGTTAAAAAAAAATGTATTTGAACTTGAGTGGACGAATAAAAAGTATTTTATGAACGATTGAAAATTTGAACAAGATATAATAGGGAGAGTGTGAGCTAATAGAAGGAATTGAAAAAATTCGCAAACTTTTTTTAAATGAAACGTGTTGATGGATACGCGATTTGTTTCTAGCTCCTCACGATTCGGATACTCGTCACTTTTGCTTCTTGCCTTACCAATTTCGTGATAACAAGAAAGAACAATTTGCTTGATGGATCCGCAAGACTTTGAGTGCATTTGGTGGATCCACCGTATTTAGATCGGTGAGTATTTTGATAACTGATCATGAATGTTATTGATTATACTATTGTACTGTGCTTTAATACTTTCAGAATTTTTGTTTAATTACTAAAATCTGTCAGTGACAGTTGTAAATTCAGAAAGAGCATTTCTAGATTACGACGATTGGTTGTACATCATAGGTAATTTAACATTAACACAATTAAAAATTTGAACAAGATATATATAGGGAGAGTGTGAGCTAATAGAAGGAATTGAAAAACATTCAAAAAATTGCTTCCCGTAAAAGCTCTTAAATGTTATACGAAGAATCATTCACAAAATATTAACGATACAAGAGAAAAAAATATTAACGAATAACAATAGGATGTTTAAAGCAATTTAATATGTATTCGAGCAACTTAATAAGTATTCTTTTGTGGTAAAAAAAAAGTTAAGTTGATTTATTATATTAGATTAGATTTAGATTAGATAAATAGTAAAAGAAAATATCATAAAAGGAATATTTTTTTCAAATCGATAAAGAATTAAGTTGTATTCGATAAAGAATATTTGTTTTACATAAATTAGTTTTGTATTTACAACTATTGACTAAAATAAGTGATCACCTACAATTTCATTCTTAAGTTATTTACAAAGTACCTTTTAATGCAAAAAATAATAATAATAGTTAAATATTAAAAAAAAACAAATAAATATTTACAATCAAACATTTTGAGCATCTACCCTTCTTTCATAAAAAAACCATCACCAAAAACAAGGTGTGCATGAACAAATACCTATTTACTTTTTCATACTTAAGGAAAATAGACTTCTTTGCTTATATACTAAAAGAAGCAGTCTACTATAAAAAAGTTCCTCCTAATAATATGAAATATGATTTAATAATTTCAATACATCGCCATTAAATACGTTTATGAATAAACAACGTCATAATGCCTAAACTCAAGAACCAGACCAAATTATGAAATGGACTTCCATTGCTTTTAAAACACTTTATTTTCAAGTGATGATCGCGATCTAAGATTGTAATTTATGATAAACTTAATACATTTATCAATAAATGCTTTTAAAAGAGAAGCAATATTTCAATTTAAAAATAGTTCTTCAAATGTAAAATAACAACAATAGATTTTACTATTAAATAACTTGATGGAGGATGAATCTTTTACAGCAAGATTTGAAAATATTTTGCATTTTAACTTTTAATGTACATTAAAAAAAATTGTAACCACCTACTTACCCAAACTTGAAATGTGTTTTAGTTTACAAGTTTAGTTTACAAAAAATTCTTCACTCATTACCAGTAATAAGAAATGTGAGAAAGGACGAACATTAAACAGTGCAGTGTAGCAATCCCTATGAGCGCTTGATTTCAAATAAAGTTCATACAAATTTCTTAAATCCTGTAAGTACCTTACGAAATTGTATCCAAATATGCATTTTTTAAAAAATTTATCCAATTGTTATCTATTATAATTAAAGGAAAAATTAGATTTCTGTATTGCGGAAACGTCATACATGCACGCATTATACAAAGTAACTTAAAATTTATAAGGATGTACATCAGTCCATATGAATCACGGTCATTTTTATTTTTATTGTTCAAAATGTGTCCAATTATTTTCTTGAGAAATTCCGTTCCGATAAACATCTTAAAGATAAATATATTATATACCTATTTTTAAATCCCTGAGATGATTCGCCGAAAGGTGGGCAGCATTTTAAATTACATACTACCTACGTCACATGAAAATTTCTTGTCCAAGTCTTAACAAAGCTTTCGGTTGCACAAGGAAGTAGAAAAAAAAACATTTTCATGACTATTTTAGTAACAGTTGCTGATTGTATCATCCTTTATGTAATTAAGCGACTATTTTATCAGTAATTGAGTCAAACAAACATGAGCACTTCGAAAATTAAAGGAAATATAATGCCTAATTATAAAAAAAGAAAACCTTTAAAAATATTCAATCCTGAAGCAAGTTTTTTCCCTCTGTATTTCCATTTTTTTCCCTATATAGTGGTTTTTTTTTACTTATATAGGACCTATCAAATTTGTTTAATGCACACTGCACGCAATTTTATCGGGAGACAAAAGTTTTTAAAAAAAGACGCTCAAAGATATTTGTTTTCAAAGGTGGGAATACCTATTGGTATCTGAACTAGCAGCACAAATCTTTCTAATATTTTTTTATAATTTCACATAACAATATAATTGAATGAAAATTAATTTGAATTTTGTAATATTGCAAAATGTTGTTGGAAATCGTTGCTTGTGTATCCATCGTTGTCATCGCCCTGCTGGTCAAGCTGTCTTGGTGGAGACAGAGGTGTAATAGACTCATCCCTAACAACCAACCGAGCTTCTTCAATCCTCTGGGAGAGGTTTTCGATTACGATGCTTTCGAATTTTCTGGACAGAAACAAGCGGTACACCTCGGTATGTACTGAAATATATTCAATATTAAAACGCAAACAGTATTTAATTAACATTGCAATTTTTTATATAATCATTTGTAAAGATATATGAGTATGTTTGTTGAAATATATTGTAGTTACATGCCTTTATGTATATGTGTTGCAATTTTATGTCACTTGCAGAACTATATGACACTATATATAAATTTGTCTTTATGAAAGTTTGATTTATAAGATTAGCTTAAGATCTTAAGAGATTTATAAGATCTCTATATTATTATTGTCAGCAATCAATACATTGACATTGTCTATGAATAAATCCTTTATACAACATCTTTATTTACAGATGTCTGTATTGTAAATTTAAAGTTTATTAAAAAGCAAACAGTACTTAATAAACCTTGTAATGTGTTATATCGTTTGTAGAATTATACAGACACTACATGTCCTTTTTGCAATTTATTATATCAGTTATAATGCCATATAACATTCTTTATAATTATTATATATTAGTATTTAATATAGTTCTAGGTATATTTATTGTATTTATACATAATTGATTTATGAGAGTTCCTTTCATGTCATTTTAAACGATATTTTGTTGCACTTATCTTGGATATATTATTAGTCTCTAAATTAATTTTAAGTGTTACCAATTCAATTTTATTATAAAAAAGTAAATGGACACTGTCTATGGTTAATTATTTAATTTTTTTTTTTTTTTTAAATTCCTGTACTGTAAAGTTAAAGTTGTGATAGAGGCTAACTTTAGTTATGATACTACATATAAGGAAATAAATTTTTGATCCCTAATTTATTTATTATTAAAATTTAAATATAAAATAGATAAAACAAAAAATTTATGAATGATTAGCTTTGTTTTGAATTTTTTTTTTCTGTTAAAACAAATATCAAGTTTTAAATTGAAATAAATCTCACTAATGTTATTTTGTGTAAATATGAAAATTATAAATTGAAAAATTCATTCATTCTTGTTTTAAACACTCATTTATAATAAATAGTTCTTTTCACCTTTAGCAATGGTAATTTTGTAGCAATGGTAATTTTTCATTGTAATTATTGCATTTATGACATGTTTAATGAAGTACAGAAAAAATTTTGAGATTTGTATCTGTTATGATTTAAAAATTAAATCTTATTTTCTTTGCAGATTTTATTTTTTTTAAACTTGTAGATCATTTTTTTTTTGTTCAGGTATAATGAAGGCTTTTGCAAAATGGTCAAATAAATTCAAGAAATACCCACTATGCTGTACTTGGATAGCGTACACCCCTTATACTCTTATTCACAAGTCGGAAGCAGTCAGGGTATGCTCATCAATTTTTACTTTTCATAAAAACATTTTGTCTCTGCAGTTTTTAAAATAACTGGAATTAAACGACAGTATGATAGAAGAATCTCTAATAGATTTCTTGGATTAAACAACAAAAACCACTAATTATTTAAAGAAAATAATATTTTTATTCTTTAAAAATTTTATTAAAAAATCCTACAAATTAAGGCAGAGTTTTTAAAAATGAGTTAATTACTGTTTTCGTCCGAATTACTGTCTGAGAGAATTACTGTTTTTTTTTTTTTAATTTTTTATAAAAAAAAAAATGTTATTTAAACATATATTCAAAAATAAGTTAATTATTCCTCAATACGTTTCCTACTTTCTTGATATATACTATCTAAGTTTCTGTCACCACATTTTTGTATATTTTATCTATTGTATCATATAGTCTGTTATATTTCCATATTAAGTCTTTGTTTCATTTATTTATTTTTGACAAGTAACCTTAGAACTGCAAAGTTCGTTATTGATTTATATTACTATTTATATTAGTTTGTATAATTATAAATAAACATATATATCCTCTAATGCAGTATTTGATATAATAGAAAAGCAATTATTTTCGACAATAGAGGAAGGTGGGACAGCCTAATTAAATTTGTTTAATTGGCTCCTTTAAAATGATTCATTGAGGACAGTAATAAACTTAAAAGAAGTTAAAAATGTTAATAGAAACAAAAGCAAGCTTTTTAAATAAATTTTATTTTTAAGTTATTGAAAGCAAAATTTTAAAACCACGCATTCTTAAAGTTTTTGTTCAAGTGATTGGAGCACTTCAGGGAAAAAATAATATTACTCTTTTATGTTTGAAAATATATATATATATATATATTCTGTAATTGTTTTTTAACTCATTAAGACAACAGTACTGTGCATCCTTTTTTCTAAATCTAAGTTGACTAGTTAAAAAATAGTTTCTTTGATCTCAAAGCAGGCATTTTATATAAATTTCATTTTTAAAGTATTGAAAGCAAAATTTTGAAATATCACATTTTCGAAATTTTTTAGGAGGTCTGACTTGTTCAGAGAAAAAAAATAGTATTACTTTTTTAAGTCTGAAAGTATATATTCTGTAATTTTTTTTCATTCATTATAACAACATAGACAAGAGTACTGCGAATCCTTTTTTTTAAAAATCTAAGTTGACTAATTAAAAAAATAAAAACTTCGATTATTTTGAAAATTTAGGAGGTTTGAGTAGTTCAGGGAAAAAATAGTATTACTTTTTTGTATCTGAAAAAATAAATAAGTATATTTTCTGTAATTGTTTTTCACTCATTAAGACAACAGCATAGAGCAGAGTACTGTGCATCCTTTTTTTTTTAAACTAAGTTGACTAGTTAAAAAATAGTTTCTTTGATCTCAAAGCAGGCATTTTATATAAATTTAATTTTTAAAGTATTGAAAGCAAAATTTTGAAACAGCACATTTTTGAAATTTTTTAGGAGGTCTGAGTTGTTCAGAGAGAAAAAAAATAGTATTACTTTTTAAGTCTTAAAAAAATAAATAAGTATATATTCTGTAATTTTTTTTCATTCATTATAACAACAGCATAGACAAGAGTACTGCGAATCCTTTTTTTTTTTTTATCTAAGTTGACTAATTAAAAAAATAAAAACTTTGATTATTTTGAAAATTTAGGAGGTTTGAGTAGTTCAGGGGAAAAAATAATATTACTTTTTTAAGTCTTAAAAAAAATAAATAAGTATATGTTCTATAATTTTTTTTTCAGCATAGAGCAACAGCAATGACAAATGTGCATGCTGTTTTAAAATCTAATTTGACTAAGTAAAAAGTAGTTTCTTTGATCGCAAGCAGGCATTTTATATAAATTTCATTTTAAACTATTGAAAGCAAAATTTTGAAACATCACATTTTTGAAATTTTTTAGGAGGTCTCAGTAGTTTAGCGAAACAAAATAGTATTACTTTTTTAAGTCTTAAAAAAAATAAATAAGTATGTATTCTGTAATTTTTTTTCACTCATTATAACAACGGCATAGACAAGAGTACTGCGAATCCTTTTTTATAATCTAAGTTGACTAATTATAATATAGTTTATTTGATTGCCAATCGTAATTGTACCCAAATATTCGTTTCTTCAGAACAAAATTATTAAAAATATATTATATTTTATTAAGCTAAATATATTATTGTTGTTTTAAAATTATGAGATTTGATGCATTTATATAATAAACATATATTAAAGAAAGTATTAGAAAATAGAAGGCTATAGAAGCATCAAGGACTCATCCTGATTGGATGCCAAAAATTACTAAATTTATGATAACGAATAAAGATAAAAAGTTACTTGAAAGCCATCAAAATAAATAAAGTAATAAAAGAAAAACAAATAATCACAAATTAATCATGAAATAAATTTATATCTTTAAAGATGTGGGATAATGACTAAGATACATCGATAGCGATTGTTAATACTACATCACTGGTGACAGCTATGTGAGATTTAAATAATAATTTTAAAATTGTTTGAACCATTGCCATTCCATTTATGCAAAAGAAATTAATTTAAAAGTGGGAAATTTTTTTTTCCTTGAAATTCTTATCAAAATGGATTGTTTATATCAAGGATATCAAATGGTTCCTCCTTTTTTTAATTTGTGATATAAAGGGAGGCTTTGAATTATTTTTATCAAAACACATCCTCTAAAAATTAATAGATGCTGAATTTTATTTATTTCATTACATCATATAATACCCTCCAAAAACCTTCTGTTTTCCCAGCTAATTCGATATTAAGATGTCTTATCATTGCTGTGCATAAATGTAAGGCTAAATCTTTTTTTAAAATTATTTTAGCTTACGGCTACTGATTTGTAATGCATTTCTTATGACCAGTAATGCATTTTTTATGCAATACATTTCTTATGTAATATATTTCTAACACAATGCTTTCTCATGTAATGCATTTCTCATGCAATACATTTCTTGTACAATACATTTCTTATGATCAGTAATGCCTTTCGTATGTACTTAATACATTTCTTATGATCAGTAAGGCCTTTCGTATGTACTTAATACATTTCTTATGATCATTAATGCCTTTCGTATGAACTTAATACATTTCTTATGATCAGTAATGCATTTCTTATGATCAGTAATGCATTACTTATGATCAGTAATGCATTTCTTATGTAATGCATTTCTGATGTTCAGTAATGCATTTATTATGTAATGCATTTCTGATGATCAGCAATGCATTTCTCATACATACAATGCATTTCTTACGATCAGTATGCTCCAAAATATGACTCGCATTTCTCCTAAAATGGTTTCGTAAGTTAACTTTTATTGTCAACTACCCTAAGATCAAGATTAAAAAGTCCACTTCAAGGAAGCACATAAAATGTTTAATTTTTCATATAAACTTTGAACTTCGTTATATAAGAAAATTAGTGGATAATCAGAAAAATTCAACTAAGATAAAAATAAAAAAAATATTTGAAACAATTCCCTATAATAATTTCAAAAAAAAAAAAAAAAAAAAAAAAAAAAAAAAAAGAAAGAAAGAAAGAAAACGAGAAACATTGTGTCCCCACACTATACAACAGCATGGAAATCAACTTTTTGCTGCAATTTTGTATTCAATTATCAAGAGATTTTGTAACAGAAGCAACTAAAGAAATTCTTTATTTTTATCTATATTAATTGAATTTATTTACAATAATGATTATAAATCCTATTATTGATTCAATATCAGTTTATGTACATATCACCGAATAGTATCTAGTAACTACCGAAGTTCTCTGATCTCCTTCACACGTACCCCCTCACCACACGTACCCCCTTCATACATCAAATGGATTCTACTAATAAATAAAAAGTTATACGTCATTTCACTTCCTTTTAAGAAAATTTAAAAAGGTGGAGTTCAGATCATGGGGGGGGGGGACTGGGAAGAGAAAAGTAGACGTCCAAGAGCTGCGAAAGTTCCAAGCCGTCTGGCAGTAACAGCAAATGAAATAAAAATAAATATGTTTTAGTTACTATATTGTAGAGCATGGGAAACATAGATATGGAGAGAGTTTGTAAAGAGTTATATTAAAGAAGCGATTAATTATGCAATAGTTAAAAGTGTTTATTGTGAGAAAATGTGAGAGCGAAAGATTAAATAAGGAACAACACAATAAAAGGATTTGTTAATTGTAGGATGAAATTGTTATATCTTCCGAATTATCTTCTACGATGTTTGGCCGATATCATCTATTGGAATTTTTAAGCCAATCAGCAAGTCGCTAGATGAGGCAGTTAAAATGAAACCAAAAAGTAATGCATTAATAAACAATAACCTGCAACCAAAGCGAAAAAAGAAATTAAGAAGAATGCTGGAATCTAAATCAAATTCAATGAGATTTTAAATTAATAATTGTCCACTTGATGTCCAATTAATTTCATATTCTACAAATATGTTTCACAATCCATTTTACATAATCTGTTGTTGTTGTTGTCGTTTTCCCTGACGAATACAAGAAAGTAAAATATCATGGTGCCCCCGAATAATATTGGCTATGTCAATTACCAGCTCAGAGTATAAATCCTTTTCCGAGAGATGGTCCAGACAAGGCATGTCGGCTGCAACAGCTGGGCAATCAAAGACATGATGACGAGTAAGTTCGACATTAGGGCAATAGCCATATTTTTTGTATTTTTTAACGCCATCAACTGAAATTTGTATATTTTTGTGGTGCTTCATCCTTAATTTTGTGAGAATAGTAGTTGTTTCTATATTCCATCTACATTTAATTCTGTAATTTGGTATCTAATTTTAATCTTAGAAGGAAATGTAAGTTTAGATATTGCAAAGGCATTTGCATCTGCAAGGGAATTAGGAACGGCAGTCTGATATTGAATATCTTCAATTCTTTGCCGTAATCGTACAATATCAATTTTTTGGAAAAAGAAAGTAATATAAATTCGAAACTTAGGAAAATAAATACAAAAATGTAATAGTAAAATTTGAAGTATTAATATCTAACTTCGACTTTTATTAATTAAATTAAACTTTCTACGAAACATTTATGTTCATATCAAATAAATTAATAAGAAAGAGCGAAAAAATTTTTCGGTTTACTTCATTAAATTTACCTTCATGAAATTTACCTTTATGACTAATTTGAATATTTACATCAAGTAATTTGAACAAAATATCTGGATATTTTCTGAACTTCGTAAATAAATTTTGTTTTCCTTAAGCCAAAATAAGTTTTTTAATTAACTTTCATAGTTGTAGATATTTATCAATTTTCAATCCTTTTAGATAGGAACACTATAAAATTCAACATTTTTTCATAAATAGTGTTATTCAACCACGCATGGCCTTGTTCATGCATGGCCATACATTCTTGTTCAGGATATAGTATCAGTTATTCAATCGAAACAGGAAGATAGATATTATCTTGCAGATGCAAATTGGGAAGGAATTTTCCATCTAACAAGATATAATTTAATATTTTATATAATTGTAAAAACACAAATTTTTAATTTATACAGAGTTCGAAATATTTAAATCAAACAATGATTGTTGCTAAAAATAATTCTGCAATTATCTTATTGTTTATCGTAAGAAAATATTCGTACTGTGGCTTCAAAGAGTTGATATTATAGCCCTACACATTTACAAAAATGGAAAAAAATGTCTTATATCATACAAGACTTGAGCACAAAAATGACTATTCTCAAATACCAAGTGTGAAGGAAAATAAAATAAAATTTGTTTTGAAGTACCAATGTATAAGTTTAAGAGAATCAGAAATAATTCCAACAGAAAAATCGTCGAACATGGATTGAACGTACTGGGAAGTTATTATTTAAAATATTTAAATAATTTTCTCATATTTATAAATATTTACATCTAAGTTATAGTAATTTATATCAGATTCGACATAGTCATTATTAGTTAATTAAAATTTCCAATGGAGGAATTACATTTTCGTGTATTGTATTTAATAATTTTACTATCTTGAATTTTCAGGATCTGTTACAAGTGAAAAAAAATATCGAAAAGAGTTGGCTTTATTACTTCTTTCAGACAATTGTAGGAAAGGGTCTTTTTACTTGGTAAGTTTGTGTCATTAATACAATGTGAGTGTAAGTGTAAGATGTGTAGGGCACACAGAAAGAAACGCTTCCCATGCAACAATGAACATCCATTGAAATGAATCTATTTTCTGAACAATTGGTGTTCCCTTTAATTATTTTTAATCAAAAAGTCTTTTTCATATGCAAGACTGTTTGAATATGCAATTCATACCACTTTTCTTCGTGTGAAGACTGTCTTTAAAATTCAGACAATCATTCCAAGTTTTCTGAAAATCTTTTCAACGCAGGACCTTAAAATCTTATCTTGTAATTCTGAGAGTTGCGAGGAAGTTATCATAATATGTCATATAGAGAAGTCACAGTTATCATATGCAGAAGTTATTCTATTACATATCACATTATCATACTACACATCATATATATATATATACAAAGAAATGAAAGGAAGAAAAGCAATAGGAAAAAGAGGCAACTTAAATTTAAAACTAATTCACATATTGGGAATAATTCCATAAAATTAGCATTCTTTGATAGTCGGTTACACAATCTAATCATCATGATCATTCTCATCTAATAGTGGGACAAGAAAGGCAATTGCCTTTCGGATTATGTTTGCAGCGAGGGTTTTAACTTTGCTGTCAACATAAAAGCCAAACCATACTTCGTTTTGACCAATCTGATTCCTAAGTGCATATCTTTCAGTTAGTGACATTTGTAAAATCGTCAATCTTTGGGCGAAACATTGGTAGTGTTACAGTGACTAGATAGAAAATTAGATTCCTCCTCAGGGAATACTCAGACCCAATACCATGGGGCGTCAGTTAGCTATTCAGTCCTTGGCTGCTGAAATTTAATAAATGTCTAGAAAGTATTTGCATACAAATTTTCGTTATCTGATTGTAGAGAGTGATGTAAATTTACCAAAGTACGTTATTTTCCCCTTTAAATATAATTCATCATACATTTCTATTAATGATTTTTTTATATTTTACTTATCTCTTAAGTAATATTAAAAAAGAATGAAAATTGCCGCATTTCGATTCAGAAGTTTTAACATTTTGTGTATTTCAGTGACAGTACTCAATGGAAGGACCGAAGGAAGCTGTTCGCCCCTTGCTTCCAGAGCAACATGCTGAAAGGCTACCTCACCGTCTTCAACGAGCACTCGCACAAGTTCGTCAAGTACCTCATGAAAGAGACGGAGAACGATTTCACGATTGTGGACGAAATGATATCTCTGTCCACTTTGGATATTGTGTGCGGTAATTGTTTACTGTTGAATCTTTGATAATTACGAATCATTAATTTTTTTCATAGACAAGACGATTCGGGGAAACCTGCACATCAGAAAAAATGAACTTATAATAAGTCTATTCTTATAGTATGAAATAATTTTACAGTAAAAAATTCTAACACTCTAAACACGCACATCAGAAAACATGGGCATTTTAAACAGGATATATATCTTTATTCTTATACTGAGAAGTAATTTTGGAATAAAGAAATCTAAAAAAAAGTGCTGTAATATGTAAAGTTATAAAAGGGCTAATTTGTATCGGATAATAATTTTACTATCTCTAATGGAGAATATTAGGAGTTGTAATTTTATCTCATAAATTTTGTAAGACAGCAGATAAATCAAGTACAAAAATGTATAGGGCTCTAAATTTTAAAAGAAATTATGTTTCATATGACCATACAACTTTATAGGGGGCCTTAAAATACAAATCCAATATATCAATCCTGGGATCCAATCCAATGCGGACGTGGTTCTTTTTTGGTTATAAGACGTGGTTCTTATTCTTTATTATTTACATCGTGTAGATGAAGTTTTCGAATTTCTAGAAAAGCACTAAAACGATATAAATATTGAGAGCTGAAGCAGATATCGCTTAGCATTTTACAATTCTATCTTGAAATTAATTATATTCTTGATAGAGTTTTTGATGACTCATCTTTTATGCGTCTGGGTTCCTTGTTGTTGTCGTACGGCTTGTAACTCTGTGTGGAGGCGAAGCGAAACGGAAGGTTCCGAGAAAAAAAATCATTGGATATCGAAGTCTTTTGAAATAGTCTCCCGAATATACTAATCTAACTCTACAAGATTTCTCTCGATGGAGTTTTCTAAAAGACAAGGTATGCAGCACACTATAGCTGTGTTCTGAATTAAAGTTAACAGTCTGTGGGACCAGATTATAATTCAGATTACCCAGAAACCTGAGATGCTACAGCCCGTTGAACAGATCCCAAATTTCTGTTGTTGCAGATGATACAAATTGCGAGTAAATAATTAGCGAGACCATGATGAGTCTTGGATTTTTAACACACTCCTTTTTTACTATAGATAGATACTAATTTTAAAATTCCTTCTTTAGTTCGAACATGATTTCACTTCATGAGGTTGCAGCTGCATAACCTCTATAATTGAAAAACTGCTTTTAATGCATTCATAATAATTGATATTTTTAAACTCTGCGAAATAAGCATGATTTTGCATTCATATCAAAATTTGTTTTTTATACATACTGTTTAAAATAATGCGAGGAAATTTAGGATTTCAATACATAAAAATCTTATCATGTATAAAAATCTTATCATGTCTGGTGGCATGTATGCTTTAGTTGTTCGAAGTCTATGCTAACCTGTAGGTCAAGGCCTAATTAGACTAATGTGTGCAAAAAATGATCGAAGAGCGACAAACCAAAGCAAATCTATCAACTACTGTCTTTATTTTAAAGGTTAATAAGAGGAAAATTACTACTCTTACGTACTTAGAAGAGGGAAGTATAAAACTATTAATTATTGGAACTATTAAATTATACAAGGAAGATGTTAATCCAGATTAAAGCTCAATTTAGTTCCAAAAATCGCAGGTGTTTTTGTCATTTATATATGCTGTGAATGACAAAAATAAGTGAAAATCTTAAATCTTCGACTAAAAATAAGATTAGAGGAAAATTACTAAAGAACGACGTAGATAAGAGGAACTTTAATTATTTCTTGTTATTTTCGTAGATTTTATCTTCCAACTACAATGAACGAAATACCACTCAACAAGACATTTCTTAAATAGTAATTATCTGAAGTCATAATATCGCAATACTTCTTTGAGTAATGTTTGTTATAATGTATTTTTTAATATGATGTTTGTAATATATTTTTCTCTAATTTTTTAAGCATTTTTAAATGTACTCTAAATTATTATTTTATACAGCATCTTAATCAGATAACATATCGACTTTCTATAGTACTGAAGAATACATACATACACACGTAAATATATACACTATTGTCCAATGAAAATGATATAGCACGAAAGTGGCACCTAATAAATAAGAAATTAAAATTTAAAGTACAGGATTTATAGTAATTTATTATGTTTTCATTTACTGTAACTGAAATACCACCGATTAAATACATGCTAGGAACGAAGGTAAGAATGGCGCAACATATATACTAAGAATAAAGAAGGGAAATTGTAGAACGATTTTAACATACATAAATGCATTTCCCTTTTCTGTTGCTTGTACCCCATGTAACGAAAAGGCCGCCTTCCTTCACGTATCTTAATAGGCAGACAACCAGGCCTGTGGTCTTTTGAGAGACAGGTGGATCTTCCTAAATGCCAAACAAGTCAGTTTCTTTTCGAAGCACAGTTCATGGAGCTGGTAGGAACACAACAAATTTATAATATAAAATTAATAATTGTACAAATTAAATTTGCTCATTTCTATGGAGATTCATATCAAGTATTTTCATAAATGTAATGTAAGGATTCTTCTTTTTTTTACTTTTAGAATGCATTATGGGAGTGAATATAGGAGCGCTTGAGAATGAAAGCAAGCAATACGTCGAATCTCTTCACAGGTATGTCGTAGGGAACTCACGAAGTGTTATCTGCCACGAAACCTGACACATTTTGCTATACATCTTAAACTCTTAAAACACACTTGAAAATTTGCAATAACTTCAAACTGTGGTTCTTGTTTCTCAAATCTCAATATTCATGATGATAATTTTTTATTATTTATTAAAATATTTTACGTGCCATTAATTAAAATAAAATTTCTATTTATCGAATCGATAAATTTCCATTAATCTTAGTCCATTAATCGAATTATTAATCATTTTAATTATAAAGATTCTGGTATCATACATTGTGAGTTTAAATAAAAGTTTTTATTTTAAATATAAGTTTATTATAACGTAATTTTTAACATATTCTTATGTAAATGTAATTTTAGCTACCAAGTGCTTTTTTTTATATAAAAAGTATATATCATGGTAGCTTTAATGAAGTTAAGTACGTCTTGGATTTTTGTCAAAAGCGCAAAATGTCAGACATAACAGACATTCAAATAGACCACTTTGTAGGAGCTTGACTATCTGGAGCAACTGTAACAAAAACATCACATCTTTTAGATGTTTCTAGAGGTACTGTGTTTAAAGTCATGACAGCGTACATACGGCCCGGAAAGATAAGCTAGGCAAAGCAAATACGCGATGATGGATAGTATTTTCTCTTTCTTTTAAAACCCAAGCAAAGATGGGAGGCGAAACTGAGTGAAAGAGACCGCTAGGTATTCGATGGATTATAATGTCAAAAAAAAAAAAAAAAAAAAAAAAAAAAAACTACTGCAGCCAAAGTGACAGATAGCTGGAGCTCCAATGCCAATAATTACAGATAAGAGGCCCCTTCACAAAAAAGGACATTTACTGCAGAGCAGCAATGTCAAAGACACATCTGTTAATGCCAAAAGTAATGGTGCCACACCGATAAATCTGGCGATTGGTAAGTGGAAGACAGTTATAAGATCAATCCAATCATCTTTTCCATTTTTCCCCACAACAGGACGGGTGAACGTTTGGAGCACACCTTCAGAAGAGTATGATCATGATTGTCTCCATTATTATTAGTCCCCATTGACTGTATGTGGAGACATGTCTCGGTTTTCTGCTGGTCCAATTACCCCAATTCAATTGACTTAACCCATACTATGATGCAAACTTTTTTTCCTGCAGGAGGTGGAATTTCCTAGATAATATAATGACAATGACAATATAATATAATATAATGACAATGAAATGAAATGTTTACCTTGGCGCAAACATTTCTCTGAGCTCCATATCATCCAGTCGTTATGATCTATTTTAGAGCGATCAATCCAGAATAAACATCCTCTCCCGACATTTTCACGGTATCTCGGTGAAGAATGACTCAGTATTCATCTAAACACTATTCAGCACTTGTATGATTCGATTTCCAGAAAATTATATTTAAATTTAAATATAACTTTCCCTCTCTTTTAAATCCCACGTCAAAATCTATGTTTGCTTTTTAATAACAGCAGCAAGAAGCAATTTAATTTATTTCATTTTTTCAAAGGTCTTTGGACTTATTGATGGCTAGAGTTCTCAAATTTTGGCAGTGGCCCAATCTCCTGTACTGGAATTCGAAAACTGGAAGAGAAACAGCCTATCACAAAAAAGTAGTGAATGATTTCTCTAGAGTTGTAAGTAGATTTATTAACTACGAATACGAATTTAAACAAAATCATTCATTTACCATAATTGTTCACAAAATTGCTATAAGACTTCAATTTTTAAGAAAGTTCAAAATGTAAATATAAGTAATTTACTGTGCGAACATAGTGATCTAGAAATTTTATAAAGCTGATTTATCAAATTAATAGATACGTCAGCAACACTCAGAATATATTCAGAAAGTTTGAGATAAAAAAAATATATTATATCTATTCTATATATTACAAAAACATTGTTTTGACTATATGATATTATGAAAACATTATTTTGCGCAGTTTACTACAAATCAAGTTTAAACGTTTTAGAAATTGAGTTCTTCTCAATAGGTAAATATTGAATAATCGAATTCTGACAGCAGCCGTCTTATTCGATTAGGGTTTGGGTAGCGCTTGTTATAAATATAAAATTATGAGCAATTATACTAAAATATTTACACCATACTCCAGTCCTTATTGTACTGAGAAATTAAACAAAGTATACAGAAATTACAGTTTTTACACATAATTCCTTAAACTACTTCAATTATTATATTAAAAAAAAACAGTGTTTTAAAATATTAATTTTTAAATGCAATAAGAATTTCTGATATATTCTAAGAAAAAAATGGGTTTTAATTAATGCAGATACAATCCTCCTTTATTGAATTCAGTTCAAAAATATTATTTAAAATATTCAAATTCTTTGTTAAATCTATCAATTTTTTTTTAAAGTATATTTGTGTTAAATTAACGAAATAAATTTGTAGAGCGTTTTAAAATCTCTTAAAATTTTCAAAAATATCAAATAAATATTTATTTCTCTACAATAAAAAATAGGTAATTGATTTTAAATTTATTAGTTAATTGATTTTACATTTATTAGTTAATTGATTTTATATAGTGTCAAATAGTGTACGGATTAAATAATCTAATTTTTTGTATTTGCAAATTAATTTCTTAAAGTTTTAATATAATTTTGGTGAGAGATTTAGTTAAAATGCTCAAAACGTCTAACTCAATCCAAACAACTATTGTGTATGTTTGGTGCTCAATAATAAAGATAAATTCGCTGTCAAAACATATAAAATTGCAGTTCTTTTCAAAAGGCTTTATTTTTTATAAAAATATGCTTTCACTGGAATGCATCAAAGAAGACAAAATGATTTCTTTATCTTTCAAAAGACGCAATCTTGTATTCAGAAACGCAATTGTTTTGTATTGTTCAATAATCCATTTGAATTTCTAGATAATCGAGGAGAGGAAACGCAGGTACTTGAACGGTGAAAAGTCGGACGATAGCACCAAGTACAAATCTTTGTTGGAAGTCCTCTTGAAATTGCACATCGAGGACCAAGCGCTCGATGAGAAAGGTGTGAGGCAAGAAGTGGACACATTCATCGTGGCGGTAAGTACCAGTAGACTTATACTTCCTAGTAAAAGTATATTTCTAATAATTTATTTTATATGATATGAGATTCTTATTGATAAGCAGTAGGCATTGAATATTTACGAGAAGGTGGAGTGGAATGGCCCAATCTGAAGTTAGTTGAATTCAGAATGTACAAAAAAAATTGTTTGTCCGAGGAATGTGTGTAGATTGGACTCTATAGGACTAATAAAACGTCTTAAAACGGTAGACTCATGGTCGTTTCCACAACATATCATATGATTTTGTTCTCTTAAATATTCTTATAAATGCAAGACAATTACTCAAAGAGAAATTTAATGTGAGAGTGAAAAATATATTACAGTTTTTTCTAAGTTACGAAAAAATAATTTATCAGAAAGCTAATTTATATATTCCTTTTTGAAGATATAATCCAACATCACTTGTTAATATCTACTTCCTAATCTGCAAGACATCGAATATCGGTAGTACTAATGAAAACGTTTGTGAAAATTATGAAAAAAAATTAATTGATTTTACTGAAATTGCAGGGTCATGACACAGTTGCAACTACTATCAAGTGGACCCTGTACCTGATAGGCCTCCATCCTGAGGTGCAAGAGAAGATCCACCAAGAAGTGGACAGCGTGCTCGAAGGAGACGCAGACAGACCTCTTTCGGTGGACGATCTCAGCGATCTCAAATATCTGGATTGCGTCCTGAAGGTAAGAAACATCATGGCGTTATTGAAAATGATCCAAACCGAATAAAACAATAAAATCTTTTATTGTTTCTAACAAGATCGAACTATTGCCATATTTATAATTGTAACTTAATAATGGAAATAATGATGGTGTTGCCACCGATTACCACCAAATATACAAATACCGCCATAATCACTGAAAATAAATATTACTTTTTTAAAGTCCTGTTTAAGTAGTTTTTAACCATAGTTCCAAAAAAAAATTTTTAAACTAAAAAAATACCTAATTAAAATTAGATTCTATAAGTTTCAATATAATGCACCTTTTTCTGTTAACATTAACAAAGCATAATATAAGAAATCAATAAATAGGAATGAATAAATGGTTCCAATCACTGTTAGATCGATAATTTATCTTTCATTTATTTTGTATGTCAACTATATATATTTAATGTTTCAGGAATGTAATCGATTGTATCCTTCTGTTCCTCAGTTTGGTAGAAGTATTTCTGAGGATACCAAAATTTGTAAGTACTTTAAATCGTATTATTTTTAGCATTTCACCTTAAATCAACATTTCAACTTACACAATAACCATAGATATACACACAAATTATAAAACATACATATGCATAACATATCTTATATATAGAACAAATACATAACATAACTTATATATAGAACAAATACATAACATAACTTATATGTAAAACACATACTAAATCAATATACATACACACTTAACATGATTTTTCTCCAGATTTTGATCGAAAGTGGTATAATGATAGATGATAATAAAAAAAAAATAAAGCATGAGCAGCTTTATTTAAAAAAATATTAATAATAATATTAATAAATTAAAACATTATTAAATTATAGAAATTCCAGAACTATAAAAATCTCAAACTATACATTCAAATGGTCCTCTTACAATCTACCTAAAGAGCGAAAGGAGTTATGTCTTATAATATGTACCATAATAGATTTTTTTTATAATCTAGAGTATTATAATTCTTTTGACAGAAATTTAAATTTTAATTCATAAAAAATATCATATAAATAAATTTTAATATCAGAAATTTTTTCAATAAAACTGAACGGTTCATTCAAATTCAGTGTCAATTTTTAATAAATAAACTCTTATCAATGCAGTGAATAAAAAAAATTACGACAAAAAAGATTTAGTTAGCAAACAATATACTTGTTGATAATTTGTAATTAATTCCAATATATAAACTATTGTAGTATTATTCAATAAATATCTATTATGTAAAAATATATTTGTATATTGCAAAACATTTAGGTAATTCTGTTTTGCTTTCATTAATATTTAGTTTTTTTTGCGTGTTAACTTCCTATACTAGTTTTTAAATTAATTAATTTATATTTATTTTTCTTTTACAATCCGTTTAATATTTTTTCTCATATTATTGTATTATCGAAATGAATTTACTTTTGTAATCTTGATTAATTTTATTGGTCTAATAAAATTGTGTTAAAAAAAAAGATTTAAAAAAAATCAGCAAAAACATTTCTTACAATTTTTTTTAATTTTTTATTTTTAAAAAGAAGTAGCAGAATTGAAAATTCAGTGTAAAGAGAAATGCATTATGCCGTCTAAATTTCAATATTTAAATTTAAATTCCAGAATTAATTAAAAATTTTTAAAAAAGTAATATATATAATTAAATGCTGTAGAGTTGTTTGTACTAATTGTAATTGATTTATTTTTTTTTTGTTCATAATTGCTTCATAGTTAAAATAATTTGAAAACGTATCTGCATCTGTTTAAAATCTAAATTAAAAGCATTAAAAGAAGCCTTATACGGTGAATTATGTACTCAACAAAGTGCAGAACACAATCCAAATCTATGATGTTTTTTCTTATCTTAAGTAATACAGGGGGGAGGGGATGGTCCGGACAGTTCAAGTTAAAATACTAACTCTGCTACTTCATTTTTGAGTAATTGCATTGGGAAAAAACAAATTTGTCGAAATTCTCATTTATATTATACAATGAATACAAAGATTATTAAAATTTTTAGGATATATCATATAATATGATAAAAGTTCATGATTGCTAAGGTCATCATTATTATTTTTACACGTATTTAATGTTCTATACTCACTTACAACTATAATATTGAAACATGTGCATTTTCCAGGTGGCTATACCGCACCCAAAGGAGCTTCCGCTATTGTGATGACGTACTTCCTGCACAGAGACGAAGATGTTTTTCCTGATCCAGAGAAATTCGATCCGGATAGGTTTCTTCCAGAGAATAAAAATAAGATTCCTGAATTTGCTTATGTTCCGTTTGGAGCTGGGGCTAGACATTGCATAGGTAAGGACTACAACTAAAATAAAATATAATAATTGGATAAACCTACATTTGCAATTAAAATACGAATTTCAACAAAGCAGTAATATAAGGTTAAAAATAAGGCCCAAAATTTGAATGTTTAATGTAAATAGATTTAGTAGTAAGTGAAAAAATTAAAATTAAAATAAAAAAAGGCTTAATTTACTTCATAATAAGAGATTGAAACATAAAAAACAATATTTATGAAAATGATATAAGTAATTGGCTTTGTATGTTGATTTGTTTTAATCATCAACATTGTTAAATTCATATTTTTAAGAACAAATATATACACCGCAATCTATTTAAAATATTAATGGTTTTAATTTTATCTAAGCTTTAAATGCTGAATAAAAAATTATGGGAAAAATAAAAAGCCAAGGGGAAAATTCAAGGGATAAAAAAAAAATGTATATTTGTAAAATTATAAAATATTTATAGTCTGTAGCGAAATAAAAAAAGAAAGATAAAAAAGCTATGAGAAAAAAAATGTTGTTAAAACAAGTAATCCTAACTAAAAAGTAGTTCACTAAAAATGGACATTCTTAATTTATACATAAAAATGAATTAGAGGTAATAAACCTTCATTAAAAGATAATATTTAAACTTTTCATCAGGTTTGACATTTTCATTAGTCTATTATAAGGAAGAAAGCGTGAAACTTAGTAGAAGACAATTTCGACATGTACAGAATAACAATAGGAGTGGTGTTTTCTCCAGGATTAAACGTTTTTGCTTAATATAACACATGTTTTACTCAAGTTTCATACACAAGATTTTTATTGAACATGAAAACATTAAAATCTCGTTTAATGCTTCCTTGCGCGGCCATCCATCATACAGATTACACATTTTACATTTTTTTATTTGAATGTTACGAGGAAAACCTTTCGGAAAATTACACATGACACCCAAAATTGTATCTATTTGTATTTCGATAGTTACACACACCATGTTACACTTTAATTATAGAATGCATCAAGTTATCTGTTGATACATTAGAATTGCTTTTTCTCCGCAGGACGATGGTTCGGAGAGATGGAGGTGAAGACCATGATGTGCCACATTTTGAGAAACTTCACCCTTCACTCTCTGGACTCGAGGGATAAAATGTTGACGATCATGAACATCACTCTCCAGTCTACTCAACCCTTTCGAATAAGGTTTCGATCGAGACACAACAACAACAGCAAGTGACAACGAGTGGATTTGTACTAGTCTTGTAATATATTTGTAAATTTAAAATTAAAAATTTTAATCTCCCTTTGTGTGAAATTTTTTCTTCTAACTTAAATTATAGACATCATGATTGCTAGTTTTCGGGTTTATCAGAAAACAAGGCATTCCGTGAAAACTATAATGTTCTTTAAAAGACTATTGTTAAACCACTATTAATTTCATGCAAAGGTGAAAATTGCTATGTAGTACTATATAAAAATGAAAGTTGATTTATTTGTAATTTTTATTCAATTAATTATCTACTTTTTCTATATATTTAAAAAAATTTCACACTGGCAATGGGCTTAGACCAATCGACAAGAACCCTTTTTTTCCAGGACGGAGGTTTATGGTCGCGGCGCGACCAATGCACTCCGAAAATCTACAACGAATTATATAATGAATTTCATAAAATTATTAAATTCTTTTTAATTCACCTGCTTACACAAATCCTGTACTAAAGATATGTTTTCTGGAATCACAACTGTAAAATACATAATAATTTTTATTCTCTAAGACTCGTTCTCCAATCCAACACATATCCTTTATGGCAATTAAATCAATATTCTATAAGTTCTTTTGTCCAACAAGCTGTTATTCAGACATATAACAGTTAAAAATCTTCAATTTATCTCTCTAGATATTTATACATATGCGACTAATTCTTCTATCAGTTGAAGTTAAACACATTGATTTTGTACTGCCTATAAATTTTGCTATTACGAATGTAAAGATTGTCCCAAAATTCATGCAAGAAATTATATTTTTAATATATATTTGATATTTTGTCTCTCGAAAACAATTCAGTTTGCAAAAAAAAAAAAAAAAAAAAAAAAAAAAAAAAATTATGCCCTAATCATAATACAGCTAAGATGGTAAGGTGTTTTGACAATAAAAAAAAAATATTGAAATATCAACATAATTTCAATAAATTTAACCTTAATTTCATCGATTTCGCACTTATTATTTTTTTGAGCTGGAATCTTGATCAACTTTTGTGAAAATATAATATGAGCTATTCGAGATTGGGGTAGAAACTTTCAATTTCCAAGCTCTGCTATGCTATTCTCGAATTTGTCACTGTTGGCAATTTATTAGTCTGAATTTCTCAACTAATTTAGGCAGCATATTCGCAAAAATCTTCTTAATTTTAACACATTTCTAAAATTTATTTTTGAAATTCCTTCCTCATACGAAAGAATATCGTATCCCAAAAAGTACGACGTGGTTATCCCCGAATTTTAAAATAATGCAAACTGCATTATTTGCAGGGATTAGGGACACAAATTTTCCTGCTGCAACAGGACAAGCCTTCCAAATTATTCAAAATGTTTACATTTATTGTAATAATCATTATCTCTCCTTGATATTGAAAATGAATATTTCCAAATCCGCAACTGACAGAATAGATATTTCTCTCTCCAGCTGCGATTCCTTGAGAGTGGACATTTTAGCACTTTGTTAAAGGATTTATGGCACTTCAATTTCTGGGACAACTCCCAATATTTGTCTTATGTTTCTCATGAGGTCATATCAAATTACTAGAAAGGCAGATGCGCAGTTTATTAAGCAAGGGTGCAAAACGTCTAGAAGAGAGAAGCCAATGCATTATACCTTCCTTAAAAACAAATACCTCTGGATATGTCATCTCATGGATTACCACCCTCTTTTTGAATAGTATAGAAGCTTTCTAGTCAGGTTTCATACTTGTTTGTGCTGCTTCGTGAACCCAACCCACTATCAGAAATTTTTTTTTTCTTTTGGTTTTATTTTATAAAAACTTAATATTTATATCACAAAAACTGTTAATAGTTATAAAAATAAAAAAAAGGGTATTCATAATCTCAATTGTTAGTACTGATCATTTATTTCAATTGCATATTGATATTAAATTAGAATAAAATGTTTTTATATTAACTTTAATATTCTGCTGAGTTAATGCTTAAAGATTCATCATCTTGTACAGAGCTAATGCTCCAATCTCATACAACATCATCAGTGTTTTCTATCCAAATTTTCATTTAGGATGTACATTTAATTATGAAATTTCTTCAAATATCAGGATTTCAGACTGTAAAATCTTTTCTCAAATTCAATTATCATGAATGCCATCTACAAATTGAGCCCATAGAAAGATTTCGGCTATTGACATCTTACATTTTTAAGGACAAATAAATTCACAATCTTCAATATCCCATTTAAATATTGAAATATATTCAGCAATTGATTTTCAGCATATTATGTTGATAAGCATTTATGTTGAGACAAAAGAAAACTTTTTGCACAAAGATGAGTTTCAAATGCAATCATGATTTCATCATACGTCAGTTCGGCGAAATCAATGCAGTTAATATATTATAATTTATTGCTCGAATTGAGTTAAGAGGAATCTGAGCATATAATACCTTATTTCTAAGCTGTACTTCATTTCTAAGAAATTTTCGAAACGTTGATGATAGAGTGTAAAAGATTCTTTCGTAGAGTGGAAACAAACTACTTATAGAACTTTCTAAACGTTCATTAGAATTTGATAAATAGTGTCCGGTATTTTAGCAAACTAAAATTTATCAAGTAATTGTTGTTGCATTTCAAAAGAATCCATAAACTATGAAATAAATCCATAAATTAAAGAACTAGTAAATACTACCACATAACTAAGAATACGTAGAGCAGCCATAAACTATCTAAATTGCTCAGCATTCCTATTGAGAATACGCGAAATGTCAACAATTGTTCATTTTAGCTTAGTATTTGGAACCCATATTACTTGTTTTACCTCGTCACAAATTGCAATAGTTAAATATGAATCGAAAATAAGTTTCCAGTTATCCTTTATTTTTTCTAACAAGATCGAATTATTGCCATATTTATAATTTTAACTTAATAACGGAAATAATGATGACGTTGCCATCGGATATTACAAATATGCAAATACAACAATAAATTTGTAAAATAAATTTTATTTTCTTAAAGTCCTGTTTATGTAGTATTTATCCATAGTTCCAAAAAGAAATTTGCAAAACTAAAAAAAAATTATAATGAAAATTAGATTATGTATAATTCAAAATAATGCACCTTTTTCTATTTAAATGGACGAAAAATAATAAAATAAATCAATTAATAGGAAAGAAAAAAAGTGTAACTGTTTCCTATCACAATTAGAAGATTCATAATTTGTGTTTTTATTTAATCATATTTTTCATTTTTTTTGTATGTCAACTATAAATATTTAATGTTCTAGGAATGTAATCGATTATATCCTTCAGTACCTGTGTTTGGCAGACAAATTTCTGTGGAAACCAAAATTTGAACCGTATTGTTTGGAACATTCCACATTAAATCAACATTTCAATTTATACAATAGCCATATTATGCACACAAATTATAAAACATACATATACATAGCATAACTTATATATGAATCATACATATAAGTAACATAACTTATTTATAAAACACATAATAAATCAATATGCACGTTAACATAATATATTTCTCCAGATTTTGATCGAATGATGGAAAGGGGTATAATGATAGCCTATCGATAAAAGACATGTAAAACATGAGCAGCTTTATTTCAAGAAGAAAATGATAATATATAATAATAGTAAATTTAAAAAATAATTAAATTCATAGAAATTTCAGAACTATGGAAATCTCAAACCGTACATTCAAAAGTTCTTCTTATAATCTAGCTAAAAATCAAAAAGGAATGTAAGTATTTCAAATGATACTTCTTGTAATATGTAGCGCAATAAAAAAAATTTTAATTTAAAGTATTAAAATCCTTTTGGTGGAAATTTTAACTTTAATTTTAAAAAAATCATCCCAGCAAATTTGAAAAATTTTTGCAAGTAATAGTACATTTCTGTTTGTGATGCCCTATTTCTGAGAATTGACCGATTTCTTCGTGTATTTGTGTAGGTTAGCTTATTTTTAATATTTTAAAATTTTATACTATTGAAAATGTTAATTTCTTCATAGCAAGAAGTTCAATTCACAAACTATTTCTTAAATAATCACATGAAATTCAAAATAGATATAAAGAATTAAAGTATCAACAGAATCAGGTTAATAAATGGAGAATATTTCTATAGTATTATTAATTAGCATAAAAACAAAAGAGTTATTAAAATTTAAAAAAAATAGAATTTTAATAATTAAAGCAAATTATTTATAGCAAGTAGCTTTTTAATATGCTTTTGAATAAAAAATTACTTCTTTTTTGTTTTTTTAAAATTAATATAAATTTATAATATATATTCTTAAAACAAGACATATGAAAAATAAATTAACATGTTCTAAATTATTCATGTTCATTCATTGCATATTTGTTTCTAATCATCAAAACAAAATATGTTCACCAATTTTAAAGTAAAATTTTAAATTTACTTTTATTATCATTTTTTAAATTTGTTGTATGTAGAATCTACAATGGGCAAATGATTTATAAAAAATTTAGAAAGAATGAATTTTTAATTCACTTTTTTTAATGATGTATTTTAGGGTAGTTTAGATTTTGTACAATTATCCAATCTTATTACCAATGAAACACTGAGCATCTGTATACGATAATCTAGTTTCATAAAAACAGAAAAGCGATTTTATTTTTATACTATATTTTAATTTTAAAAAATTGCATTTTAAAAACAAGTACTATGATAAATGTCAACTACTCAACTAGATAAATAATTTAATCTTATAAATTATATTTGCAATAATATTTGAATACAATTTTTGCATTAAACATAAGTTTTGAAAGGAAAATATAAAAGTAGTACTAGTTACAATACATTTAATTACATATCACATTACTAAATATGTATTATATACAACTGAAGCTAAAATGATGCAACATATTAACGGGTACAAATTACAGACACAGGTTATTATTTTTAAATAGCCTTTTGAATTTAAAAAAACAGGATTGAAAAATAATTGAAATATCAATAAAAATAGATTGTTAATTTGAAAATATTTGCATAATATTTTTCATTAGCTTAAATTGGGCACATAACTTTTTCAAAATTAAAAATATGTAATTATTAGAATTTAAGTAATTAAGTAAACACGTATATACATCGAATTACATTATTATTTAAAAGTACATTATTTAAATTATTACATATATCTATGGGTAAAGCTATGTATTTTCAGGGAATAACTTAAGTGGGATTAACTTTTATCAAGATTTTATTTCCACTATATCTGTATTGGAAACGAAAAGATGTCTTCGATGGAGAGAAAAGTCGATGTTTAAATTCAAACAAAAACAACAATGCTAGCCATAACAAAGCAACTGCAAATAGAAATGTTTTTTTTTTTTTTTTTTTTTTTTTTTTAATTCATTGCATGTTTTGATATTTCATTTCTTTTAACTTTTCATTCTTATTCTTAAGAGAATAATTAATATGCTATTTGTTCTTAAATGAATAATGTTGAAAATTCTTAGAAGGAAAAAAAAAACCTTGTAAGAATAAAAAAAAATTATAATTTTAAGAACAGAATTGTGAACCAAATTGAATTAAATTTATTACAATTGTGCAAGTAGAAAGATTTAAAAAATAATACAATTCTAAATATTCTGCGAATATTTGAAGATTTATTAAAAAATATACGGCTCTTATTGTAATACATGGATGAATAGCAATTAGTAAGTGGACCACAAGCGTATATGAAATACATTTTGCAATTTTTTGTATTACAAACAAATAATCAAAAAAAAAATTTTTTTCTCCTATGGCAAACGATTAAAATCTGCATCTTTTAGATCTTAAAAATTATTCCTGTAGAGATCTGTATATTTGAACTTCTAGATCATCACCCAGCTCCTCGCATTCATGATCAAGTATAGCAGCTGTTTCAAAATTAATTTAAATGGAAGCGGACGTTATGCAAAAACTCTTTTTAAGCTTCCCGATGAATTGCCGATTTCTGATTAGCGCGTGCACAGAAACATCATGCGCCTGTAGCTTAAAAGTGAAAGCGTATGGTTCCGTTGTGCAAAAACTCTCGAATATTTTAAGAAGAAATATATTTTTAAGGAGAGGATTTGAATAAACAAGAATCAATGTACTGAAGATAAATTGCTGATGGCGCCATCTGTTGTTCATGAAATGATTAATATCTTTCACGTCGTTCATCATCCATTTGCTATGTCTCGCGGTGTGGACATTCCATAACTCTGGTGGGATTCATCCATTCAATACATCTGTGACTGTCATTGATAATAAAAAGTTTGACTCACTAGAAAACACCACTATTTCTCAGTCCATTGTCCACGTAGGTCTGTGTTCGGCAGAAAAATAATAGGGTAATCACAGGGAAAAAATTCCCTGTGATTTACCTGTTCGGTAGGTAAATCACAAAAAATACAAAAACGTCTTCATTTTTCTAGTTATCAGGTTCTTCAACAGATGGCGCCATCATTTTTGGTTTAAGATACACAACAAAAACTCAACAGAAGTCAGGAAAAATGCATTTTTTTTCTTTTTCTTTTCTTTATTTTGATGTTTTACTAAAGAAGAATTAGCAATAAAATAGGGGTTTAAGTATTTAAAATTTAAAGTTTGACTAGAGCTATTAAGATAAACTATTGAATTAAAAATGTAAAAGGTAAATAAATGAAGGGGAAAAAAATTGTATAATTATTTAATATTTGAGAATTAAAAATTTAAGATAAAACTATTAATCATGATTAAGAAAATTTAAAAGTGATTTAGCCAGTAAAGGTGATCTATTAAAATAAACTATTGAGTTAAGAATTTAAAAGGTAAACAAAGAAGGAAAAATTTTTAAATGCAATTTAAAACATATTTAAGATTAATTAAAACTAATAACAATTAAAAAGTTAAAAGTCAGATAGCCATATTTTAGATTAAGACGCAACATCGTAGCAATTAACTAAGATTTAAAGGCCAAAGATTGCAGCTCAGATTCGTTTGAACTGATTGACGTACCTAGTCTCCAGCCACAGCGGTAGAATCAATCGTCGAGGAATAAGCCTCTACGTTTCTTCAGTGACAGAAAAGACTCCCAGGCCGTATCGTAAATAGCTCTGGTTCTTTTTTCAATTCCTTCTATTAGCTCACACTCTCCCTATATATATCTTGTTCAAATTTTCAATCGTTCATAAAATACTTTTTATTTATCCACTCAAATTCAAACATTTTTTTTTTTTTAACTTGTAGTGTATGATACTGGATGTTAACACAGTTTTTTCAAATATTAATTCAATAATTAAATGTAATTAATTAATTAAAAAAATTTTAGATTTAATTTGCATATATCTACCAATAGATGGCGCCAGATAAACTTAAAAAAATGAATGAAAATTATTTATAAAGGACTTTCTGCAATATAGAGAAAAAAAAGTAGGAATTGACTTTAAAGATTTTTTTTTTTATATTACTTGTTTTGGAGCTCGCCACCCCTGGTCTGAGGGCATTTAGAATGAAATGGTTTAGAAATTTTGAAAATATAATCCAAAACAGGATCGAGATCAACGTCTCTGTGGAGTTGTTTCCTTCTGATAAACCGCGGAACATTAACTATCATAGCTATCTGCTTATTTTGATAGATTTGCAGCTTCTTTAGGTTTGTAAGCGAGGGGGACGCCCAAATGGGACATCCGTATAAGAGAATCGGTCGAAGGATTGATTTATAGAGCAAAATTTTATGTCTGATCTCTAGCCTGCTCTTTCGAGAAATTAGGCTTTTGAGCTTAACGTTAGCTGCAGTTGCTTTAGCAACTAGTACTTTAGATGTATGGGAATTAAAGTTTAATTTTGAGGCTAAAACTAACCCCAGGTACTTATACTCAGTAACCCAGGGGACTGGTTGGCCGAAAAGAGTGACATTTAAAATGGAACCAACGTTCCGTTTTCGTGTAAACATGAGACACGCACTTTTTGTAGGATTAACTTTGATTTTCCAGTTGGTCAACCAACTTTCCAAGCTAGGAATATAATTATCAAAAAGAGCTGCTGTGCAATAATAGCTGTGTCATCTGCGAACATGGGCAGTTTACAGAACTCTGGCTTGGGAATATCGTTCACAGAGATTAAAAATAATCTAGGAGCGAGTAGTGATCCCTGTGGAATGCCGCTTAAAAAAGTCACGAGAATCAATGCAGTTTGAGCTTTCGCGTTCAGAGTTTTCGGTATCAACCGAGATTTGACGCGTTTGAGGGCCAAAATGGAATTGGCCGATACTTTTGTAATTCCAACATCAGCAACAAGGTCTTTAATTGTAATTAACGGTTTGCAAGCATCAAATCTTTAATTTTTTGGATGTGAGCTTCGTCGGTTGAGGTCGATGGTTGACCAGTGGGCTCTTCGTTTTCAACGCGTTCCGCGTTTCATTCCGATATAGATGCCTATAGATATATTCCTCACCGAATGCCTCCTGCAACATTCTTATACGTTTCCGCAAACAAAATTGAATGCAAGTTCTTTGTTCAATTAATTCAGACATTTCAAAACCCCGAGACACGTCAAAATCATCCCATTTAGCGTGTCACAAAGTCAAACGTAACTCAAACACTAATGAATATTTTGACGTCAAATTTCACAAAGATGTCAAGGACAGTGCCAGTAACCTAAAGGGGAAAAAAACTGAAATTCCATAAGCCGCGAGAATTTTAAATTGAAAATTGGTATTACTTTTTGGACACAGTAGTATGTTTAAACTTATATAATTAATTCAAACTTGTGTTATTTTACGCGAAATCTTCTAAACGCGGAGAAAGCTTTCTTCCAGTTGTTTTGCAGTGCTTTATATGTTTGATATGGTTTGCTCATTTCTAGATAATAGTTTTATGAAAATACCAAACTTTATTGTAATAATTAGCATTTGTCGTTTTCAAATACGGTTTTTTAAAAAATATATAAAATATAAGTGTACTTCTTCACTGAATATAAATTTATCTATTTTTTTCTTAGTCACAATAATTTTGTCAAAGAAAAAATCTCTTACACAGTCTAATCTCTCAATGCATCAATCAAAATTTATGCCATATCAGAAAAAAAAACTAATCTTAATATTTACATATAATCCTTTAACTGTGAATCTTTTGATTTGCTGCATTTTTTATAATTTATTGATATTGTAACTCTCATTCTAAAGTATGTATAGTTTCAATCAAGCTGAAATTATTTACAGATACAAAATTCTTAATGTGTAAATCATTTAACTTGAGAACGCTTGCCGCATGCAAAATAAATATTTTCTGACTCCATTTTGTGTTCAAAATATACAAAATTAGCTTAAAAAGATTAACTATCAATTTTCAGGGATTTTGCATTTTTAATTTCAAACCTTTTCTTTCATCTAGCCTATACGTTTTTATGATGTCCGAGCTTTCAAAATATATTCATTGAATATTCCTTTAATTTCATAATTGAAAATTAAGAAATTGTTTTTCCAGTTGTTTCTATTATTCCAAAAATTTTTTTATTAAATTTGAAGCCCTGAGATATGAACTCGCTTAATTGTACGTGATACATTAACTCCTTCTGGTAAATTCAGAGGCTAGTTTTGTAAATTCATTCAAATGATTGTGGGGGATATTGCATCAGTTATCAAGAACATTTGGAGAGTTATGCATGCGTATCTCAAGGAAACAATTACATATTTTGGGGGTGTATTACTTGTAATTAAAACAAATTCCGCACAAATAATCATATAAATGTAATAAATGCAATATTAAATGATTTAATGGCTATACAAAAACAGCCTCAGTAAGAGTAACATTGATGTTAAATGTAACTCATATTTTTAGTTTATATCGTTAAGAAAAACTAATTATCTATCTTATTTTCATGAACTTCTATTTCTGCACAACCCCCCCCCAAAAAAAAAAAAACAGAAATTGAAAAGAGGGTGTTTAGTGTAGAAGAGTGCACTAAGAGAACACTAAATCAGTACACTAAGAAATGTACATAATTAAATCTTCAGTTAGAACATCAAAACATTTGTTGCATACTCTAAAATCTCTACACTTTTTTATATTCTGTAAGTATTTTCTGTATTTAAGTATAAGTATATTTTGATATAGAATTTTTATGCTCCAGCTTAATTACACACACACATGTTATATTCGGGCATATTTTGTTTGGATTTCCTTTTTATTTATTTTTTTTTACTTCGTAGTTTTTCGAAAGTTAATATGTATATAAACTATTCCTTGTAGATCGATAATTTAATTCGGACAGTTTTTTGTTACTTAACTACGCAGCATTAAATAAAATAGAAAATCATGATGTATTTTTAAAACGTTTAACAAATTTCATTTGAATTAATTTAATGAAATTTGTCTTGAGGAATAAAACGAAATGTTTCTTTAACATCTTATAAAAATTAAAAAAAGTTTTTCCCATCCATGTCTTGAATATTAACGTGCTAAAAATAATTCATGAACACTTTTATTTTCAGAAAATTCTTTTTCCCCAATCTTATCAGCCATTTTTTAACTTGATCTCCGAGACAGATAACATAACCAAAAATTAATGGGGCACTTAAAGGAATTTAAAATGCATTATTTTAACTAAAATTGAACACAACGTTACTTCATTTACTAATATTTGACTAGATTTGTCGTGAACACATTTATCCCTGAAGGAACCTTTCTATAAACCAAAGTGTATTCGATAAATAAATTTATTTGCCGATTGGTTTTAACATAGATTATATCAAGATCCAACTGTTGACCAAACCCGGTGATAACCTACATTTTCATTCTTAAATATTTTACAAAAAACTCTCTAATACAAAAAAAATTGATCTGATATTAATAATAAAAAATGTGTATATTTAGTAACAAATATTATGAGCATTGAGAAACCTTTAAAAAAACAATACCAAAAATAATAAACATGATATAAATATAACCCCTTTTCATACAGCTTAAATAGAAGCAGACAACTTTTGGAAAGTTTCCCCGTAATAAGGTGACGAATAATTTAAGAATTTTGCTTCAAATGCAATACAATAAAAATAGTATGCTACCAAATCAAAAATTGATGATGAATCGTTTAATGAATAGGGTTTTAAAAATATTTTGTTTCTAGCACATTCATAAAATTTTATTACTTTATAAAATTTTAACAGCGTACAAATTTTTTAAAGTATTTTAACCACTTATTTTTCTTAGTTTATAATTTTTTTTTTTTAATTTACAAGCAACTTTTTCAATCCGTAAGCCAATCTTTCTACCATTAACTGTTCATTAATTCCCAAAAGTAAAAAAAATAGGAGAAATAAGTAATATAAAAAAAAAAAATTTTTTAGTCAATTCCTACTTTTTTTCACTCTATTGTAGAAAGTTCTTTATAAATAATTTTCATTCATTTTTTTTCTGAATTAACATCAAGTGTCATCCACTACAAGTTAAAAAAATGTATTTGAGCTTGAGTGGATGATTAAAAAGTACTATATGAACGATTGATAATTTGAGCAAGATATATATAGGAAGAGTGTGACCTAATAGTAGGAATTGAAAAATAAATATTAAACTGTGCAACAAACCTATTTCTGTGCGTATTTTATTTCAAATTATGTCTATGACAATTACTTTCATCTTGCGAGTAAAGCCTCACATTGTATCCAAATATGTATTTTTCAAAAGTACTGAAATAAAACTGAAATTTATCCAATGAAAATTTAATGAAAAATTACAATTAAATTAACACTTTAAAGATCTTACTTTAGAGAACACTTTAATCAATGAAATTTTAATTAATTAATTAATTTCTACTAAATTTTACCAATATTTAAGTAACAGTTTCAGCCTGTAAAATAAAGCAATTTCACAATTTAAGAATTTTGCTTCAAATGCAATATAACAACAATAGTATACTATCAAATCAATTTATCTACTATCTACAGTATACCATCAAATCAAAAACTGATTGTGAATCTTTTCATGAATCAGATTTAGAAAATGCATTATTTTCTAATTCCTTCATGTTCTTCATAAAATAACTAATAACATTCCTTTTCCTATTTGACCAATATTTAAGGACGAATTATAGTACTAAAATACGACAAAAGTCATTCAAAGTCAATTACAATCAAAAAGGACAGTAATCGCTGTCATTTCACATTGATCAAAATGTACACAATTGGTTTTGGAGAATCATAGTTTAACTATTAAATTAAATTATAGGAACAGTATTTCCTGATCATTAAATTCCTACGATAATTAGCCAACCGGCTGCGAGGAGTTTAAACGACATTTCCTTTTTCGCCATGAGAAAAACACCTGCCGAAATTTAACCAATAGGTAAGATTGTATCAAAGAATTGGTAATAGTTTTAGTAATGTGGCAGCGATAAGCAATAAAAAATTTCATCACTGTGTCATTATATTATCAGTAATATATTGAAGCATGCGTTTCATCAACAACTGAATTAAGTAATGGCTATAAAACGAAAATTAAAGGAAGTATAATGTCGAATTACAAAAAACAACTTTAAAAAAATAGGTAACTTGTTTGAAATGCTTTTCCCTTTCATTCACATATTTTATTTCTTGTACAGCAAGAGGTTCTTTATTTATATTAGATCATGGTACATTTTCTAATATCCACTGCACATAATTTAATCGGCAGGCAAAATTTTTTTATAAGCATTTCAAAGATAGTTGATTTTAAAAGTGAGAATACGTATTGGCATTTCCAAGTAACACAAAGGGGTCCAGTGTTTTTTAATAATTGCACGTAACAATATATTTTATTGAATTTTGTAGTACTGCAACATGCTGTTCGAAATCGTTGCTTGTGTGTCCATCGCTGTCATCGCCCTGCTGGCCAAACTGTCTTGGTGGAGACAGCGGTGCAATCAACTCATCCCTAACAACCAACGGAGCTTCTTCAATCCTCTAGGAGACGTTTTGGATTATGATGGTTTCGAGTTTTCTGGAAAAAAACACGCTGTGCATCTAGGTATGTGCTGAAGTATATTCGTTATTAAAAGCAAACAGTATTTAACTAACATATAATCATTTGTAGAGTTATATGGTATAAGTATATTTATTGAAATTTATGATAAACTTTATAGTTACGTGTCTTTATGCATATTTGTTGCAATTTAATATATCCTTTACATTATTATATAGCTCTATATATAAATTTGTTTTCATAAAAGTTTGGTTTATAAGATTAGCTCAGAATTACTTTCATACCATTTGAGACAAGACAATATTTCAGTTAACTTATGGAAATATTATTGATCTGTATATTAATATTTAGTATCAGCAATCTATATATAGATATTGTCTATGAATAATTCTTTTATATACTAGCTTTATTTACAAATTTCTGTACTGTAAATTTAAAGTTGTAACAATTGCAGCACTTAATCACGATACAGCATACAAATAACAATAGTAGAAGAAAATTTATGGACATCAATATATTTATTATTAAAATTAAATTACTTGAAAATTTAAGTTTATCAATTATTTCATATAAAACATCAATTACCAATTCTACTGTGGAGAAATAGTAAAACTAAATTTAAAGTATATTAAATTTTTCTTATTTCATGAACTAATTTCTAATAACTCTCTTCACATTTGATATATGAATGAAAATTTTACAAGTATTTTCATAGAAGTCAACGTATTTTTGACTGTTTCTTGAAGTAAGGTACTTATTATTTTTATTTGTATATTTTTAATTTAAAAAATGTAATTCCTTTTTCGTAAGATTTTATTCATTTGAAAATTGTTAATATTTACTTTTCAGGCATAATATCGGCGTTTCGAAAATGGTCAAATACATTTAGAAAATATCCATTATTTTGTGGATGGATAACTTATGTCCCATTTGTACTTATTCACAAATCAGAAGCTGTCAAGGTAAGCTCAACATTATTTACTTTTCGTTAAATTGCATAGTTTCGTAGTTATAACAATGAATGGAAATGGAAAGCTTTTTTATGTATAACAGGAAAAAAGGATTTAATATTAGTTTACGTACTGATTACTGGATGTCATTTGATAACCACCGAATAGTACTGGTCGTGTTTGTAGTTCATTCCTTCGTACTCTACTTGCATATTTTGTCGAATTTCATGAAAATTATAGCTTTGCGACAAAGATGCATATCTTTTCTGCCTAATACGCAAACCTATACTTGTGTGTGGGAGGATGTAGTAGAGGAACAATTTATATCAACGCGCATGGCAAAATTAGCATTTCTTCCGCTAGCAACCTCACCAAGTTTCTTGGTGGGTTTTTTTTTAATACATAACCTTTGCTTTCTGGCATAAAGGCCGTTTTCATTAACCCTTCGGTATTCCGTTTGCATGATACAGCAGTTCCAGTGGTTGCTTTTTGTTTTTTGTTATGCTTTTTTTTCGTAAGTTCCTTTAACTTGCTAGCTTTGTAAACTGTCTCCATATTCTATTTTCTTTTTAAGGTTTTTTACCGAACTTCTTGACACTCCTACAATGTTAGTTATTTTATACGGTGACAGCCTATTTGTCTTCACCAAACCATTCTGAAAAAACAACAAAACTTTTATAAATTTTACTTTTAAACAATATATTATTTAATAGAAAATATTATTCAATGGATATAACACATTATTACTTAATTAACAACAAACAATAAAATAAAACAATTCATATCTTAATTAAAGATGATTAAGGAAAGACCTCAATTCAAAAACATACATACTTGTTATTTTTGTACGTGATATTTATTCATTTATTGATTCAGTGTTTCTAGTTCTTAAAACAGTATTTGTACAAGTGCTATCAACACGTGCAGCACCTAAATTTAATGAAAAGATGTAGGTATTGTAGTATTTTATTAAAAATAAGTGATTTTTATTAAAATTAATGGTATGTATCTAATAATATGACACAGAATTGTATGTATATATATATATATACATATATATACACATATATAATGAACACTAGCGTGCAAAACTTAAGCAACAAATGCATTTTTCAACATGTAACCCTGAAATTGTTGAACATGACTTTGGCGACTATTAACAGTGAAATGGCAACTCAGTAGAAAGGGGGTGCCAATGCAATTATCAGAAATGTGACATCAGAGAGGACTTCACAGCAAGCAAATGCGTATAATGTGCGTGCTCTGTGACAATGAAACTAAAGAAGATGGAGGAATTACGCATTTCCAGACATTCCCAGCAAATGGAAGTGAATTCGTACATTCATAGTTGCTACAAGAAACCATCAAGATGCCTTTACACATGGTAGAATGATCGGTAAGCTTGTAGAGCGTCGTAGTTTGACGAGTGTTGCATAAGATTTTGCAATTGACAAAAGTGTAGTTTCAAGAGCTTGGAAGGCCTTCCACGCGCTTCCGAACGGTGCATATCATTAACAACAGCTTATCTGTGGCACCATTCACGGTGATGTCAAGAATACAAAGATTGGACATCTCATCAATGGAGACACTTTCTATTTACTGATGAGAGACGTTTTAGTCTGAGCAACTATAGTTAGCGGCAGTTGATAAGAGACAAGGTCTCATCTCCCTAACCTCATTGAAAGAGACCATTGAGATGATTCTGGATTGCTTACATGGGGAGGTATTATGTTGAATAGACGAACGAGTTCATATTTTCAACAGCGCTTACTAAACGGATATCGTTATTGCGATGAAATTATCCTTCCACACTTGCGTCTGTGCCTAGATGCCATTGATCCAACTTTATATCTATGGATGACAATATGCGTCCAAACAGGACCACTGTTGTTGAGGAGCTTCTAAATGATATCTGCCAGAATGGATTGGCCAGCAAACTCCACCTGATTTAAATTCCATCGTATATGTATGGAAGGTTTTGGGAAGACGTTCCTCGAACCTTCTTCAAGCAAACCATTCTGAAAAAAACAACAAAACTTTTATAAATTGTACATTTAAACATGATATTATTTAATAGAAAATATTAATCAATGGATATAACACATTATTACTCAATCAACAACAAACAATGAAATAAAACAAATCGCAATTGAATTAAAGATGTGATGAAGAATTGCGACTCTTACGTAAGAGTCCAAATTATCCAGAAGGAACTGCTGGATAATTTAGTAATTTGTTATTGGTTATGAACAGATGATGGATAATTTGGCCGATTATATTATTGGATAATTTGGTATTGGGTATGAACAGAATAGTCACGCAACCATTGCAGTTAGGGGAAGTCATATCCCTTGCTAAAGGACTTTAGTTTGTTGTTCTTCCTCAAGGACCAACAATGATTTTATACTAACGGCTTTCTGTCAATGAAACCTTTTTATACTTCGTTCCAAAATATATGCGTACAATTTTTTTTTTTGGCTACAATACTTTCTTCACCCTACAAGAACTCTATTGTGACTCTGTATAAATTGTGGGCCTCTATCTTGATTTATTTGAGGCATTACGGCAAAATCAGAAAATTTGCTTAAGTTTCTCACACTGGTGCATATGTGTGTGTGTTAATGAACGCGAATATGTGCAACAAGTTCGAAAGCTGCTGCATACTGTACGAGTATTTTATATCCTATTGGATGATAATTATAAATGAAACGTTTTGAAAAATTTTACTTCATTGTATCAACAATTTAAAAGAGTTGGGGTCATCAGTCAATAGCTGCAAAAAATCAAAACAAAACAATTGAAATTGTTTTGATTATTATATCGCAGATAGTTGGAGACATAGAAATGGAGAGATATCATAAACAGAAATGTTAAAACAGCGATAAATTATAGGAAAATTAAGAACATTTGATGTGGGAAAATGCGAGAACACAGTTACAAATGATTATCCCAATAAAAGAATCTGCTAAGTGTAGGATAAAAATTGTTAAATTCTTTGTATTACCTTCTGAAATGTTTGGCTTGCATCCTCTATTGGAATTTATAGGCAAATAGCACAGATAGCACAGAGAAATATAACTAAGAATGTGAATGTTCAGTAAAAAATAACTTCCGATCGAAATCAAAGAAGTATTAGAAGAGCAGCATCATCTTTTCTAATCCATTGAGAATGATCTAATGCGTAAATTTTTTTTTACCATCGTTTGGCCAATTAATTACACCATCGTTCTCAACGCCATTTATGAACATGTTTCACAATCTGTTTGTTAAATTTAATTCTGTCCCTTAAACATAAGTGGATATGTTGATATGTTTCACGACCTGCTGCTTATTACTCTAACAGCTTCACACATCATCAGTCCTTATTTAACTTTCAATAGCTTCATAGTTCATCATGTTTTACTTACCTAAACAGCTCCATATTTCCTCAGCTGTTACTCATATCTTGAACAGCTTCATCAGCTGTTACTTTATACTTCATTATAGCTTATGTGCCTAATAGATATATGAAACATTTTTATAACGGCTGAGATAATAATGTTAACTGAGTTCTTATTTATGATAAGAAAATATTCTTGCCGTAGCTCAATAGAGTTGATATTAAAACCATACACACTCACAAAAACGGAAAGTTCAAAAAACGACAGAAAAATGGCGACTCTCAAATATCAAGTGGGCATGAAAATAAAATATTATTGGTTTTGTAGTGCCAACTTGTAAACTTAAGAGGGTCAGAAAATATTGCAGCATTAAAAGCACACAAAAAATGTAAGGTAATTTAAAATGGATTGACTGTACTTGGAAATTTATTATTTAAGATATTAATAAATATTTCCTGATATACCTTTCACGTATAGATAAATATTTGCATCTAAATGACAGTCATTTATATTAGCCACGATATATTCATTATCAGTTAATTAAAATCTCAAATGGAAAAATTACATTCACGTATATTGTATTTAATGAATTTAATAGGTGGTATTTTCAGGATCTTTTACAAGTGAAAAAAAATATCCAAAAGAGTTGGATTTATTACTTCTTTGAAGCAATTATCGGCAAAGGTCTTTTAACTAGGTAAGTTTGTGTCATCAACACAAGGTGAGTGTAATTGTAAGTGATGAGAGACTCACAGAAAGAAGCGCTCCTCATTAAAAAAAACCATTAAATTGAATCTTTATTTCTGAACAATTGACATTCTCTATAATTGTTTTTACTCTTTTCTTAAAATTCTTTTCCATATGCAATACATTTGGACAATACAAATCATATTATCTTTTTTGTATGTGCGAAGAATGTGCTTAAAATCCAGACAATCATACCATATTATCTTATTAACTTGGCATCGCAGCAACGTCTTAAAATCTTATCTTGCAGTTGAGTAAGTTGCAGGAAATACAAGTAATGACAGCAGAAAGTAGCAAAATTATCCTCACATGGTACAATGCTGAGAGAAGTACGGTAGTAATGAATCAGCCTATGAAAAAAAAATAAAGCCGAAAATTTTTTTTTAAGAACAACGTGATAAAATTGATGTATTTTGCATGGGAATAGTTAGAAATGATGATGATACTCCTGTGAGTGATGGTTTGAGTATTTCATTGCCAGTGCTTCAATAATTAAACTGAAGTTCATATTTCGGAACTCTGACTGCTGGTTCAAAATGGGTGGGGGTTTGCATTTCAAAAATATTTTGGTGGGGTTGGAAATTATTCAAAATTGCCTTGAAGCATTTAGTGTTAAAAGGAACACATAAAACTAAGGAAAAGAGTCTTTATTTTTACAATAGTGGTGACGTAATTATGGTTAGGAATTTGATTGAAAACCCGGCAACTTTCTTTTCCATTCATTAATTTGTCTAAGTATAACGGTTGATTTGTTGGTCATTCTTTTGATAGTATCTGAAAGCTTTTGTATTTTAAATAAGTTTTGTTCAAGAAAAAATGATTCTGGTTTATTATTTATTTTCGTTGTGTTTAAACGTTTCATGGTTACCGATGCATTGCCATAAGAAAAGATTTGTTCCTGTGTGCCCCATTGTGTTTATATGGCGTCCATCACTTTTATTTTGAATCATGATGATTTTATAAAAACAAACCTCTTTCTTGCATCCCCTTTTTTTCAAATTAAAAAAATTAGTCTTACATTATAGATATTTTATATAATTCTTAGTCTTACATTTTGTAAAAGCGAACTTCCACGAAAGTGTTCATGACCTAAAAGTAATCACTAGATCAAAAACTTACTGTGTAAAATGTTTTACACATATTTTCATCAATTTCTCATTTTTGTTAGCCGTGTTTTTTTTTCTTTATACCTGTAAAAATGCAAAATTTCATGCGATTATTCAATGTCAGATGCATGAAACGGGAAATGGTGAGAAATATCATGAGACATATGACTTTTAGCTGATCTATGCCTTCTTTAGCTGTTTCCAAGAATAATTGGAATCATACTTGTAATTTGAAAGAGATTATAATGATTCAATTGCTCTGAAAATGTAATCAATATTATGTCACTTAATATCAAATGTCAGTGAAATATTTTGTTTCACAAATATCAAATTCCTGATATGAAATCACTGCTATAATAAATTTGTATCTAAAATCTGCTAACTAAGATTAGCCATTTAAATTTTGTTTGAAGAAATAGATTTCAGCCCAGAGTCCACAGATTTGAAAAACAATTGTTTACTCTGAATAAATCGCAAAATGCATTGCATAAAAAAATTTAAACTTATGGAACCTTCAATTTACAACACATTTTAAAAACTGAATTGTTGTAATATTCATTTATTATTCGGATATAAACGTTATTTTTTTTGTTTACCGCGTTATATCATGCTGTTATCCGTCATGCTTTATCTGTTTGTTTTTTTAATCCATATTGTTTTGGTTACCCATTAAGTAATTTTGTCAAAACAAGATATAAGGCAAAAACAAAAGATTGAAACATTACACTAATTTACATAACGGAAATAGTTTAGTAAAACTAGACGTCCTTGATAGTCGATTACACGGTTCATTGTTAAGAAAGAATAATCGGGTGATAATCGTTCTTATCTTATTCAGGTCATCATCACGAACATTATCATCTAATAGTGTGTCTTGAAAAATTGTTGCGCTTTGGATCCTGTTGGCAGCGAGAGTTTTAGCTTTGCTGTCAACATAAAAGATAAGTCATCCTTCGGTTTGAGCAACCTGGTTTCTAAAATACATATCTTCCAATTAGTGGCATATGCAAAACCGTCAACCTTTGGGAAAAGCATTGGTATTGTCAAAGCAACTAGATGGAATGTAATATCCTGAAAAAGAAGTTTTCTTCCTCATGGAGTACTCAGACAGAATACCGCGGAACACCAACTAGCTATTTCTTCATTGGCTGCTGAAATTTATTCATTTGTTATTTGGATCGAAAAGTATTTGCAAAGATTATTATCTGATTATAGAGAGTAATTTAAATTTACCTAATGCGCTACTGTCCTGTTTGAGTGCAATTCATGATACATTTCTATTGTTGTTGTTTTTTTAAAATTTACTTCTATCTGACGTAATATTAAAAAGGAATGTAAATTGCCGCATTTCAATTCAGAAGTTTTAACTTATTCTGTGTTTCAGTGACAGTGTCCAGTGGAAGGATAGGAGGAAGCTGTTCGCCCCTTGCTTCCAGAGCAACATGCTCAAAGGCTACCTCACCGTCTTCAACGAGCACTCGCACAAGTTCGTCAAGCACCTCATGAAAGAGACAGAGAATGAATTCACCAGCGTTGACGTCCCGATATCTCTGTCCACTTTGGACATTCTATGTGGTAATTTACCATTCAATCAGTGGCAATTACAAATTATTAATGTATTTTCCATATACAAGAAGCTTCAGAGAAACCTGCACATCAGAAAGCATGGATATTTTATACAGAAATATCTTTATTCTTATACTGAGAAATAATTTTGGAATAAAGACATCTAGAAAAAATAGCATTAATATGTAGGTGAAGCTATAAAGGGCTGGATCTGACATTAATTCTACTGTCTCCAATTCTAAATATTATAAGTTGTAATATTTTATAAATTATGTAAGAAAGTTTTAAAATCAAGTCCAAAAGTGTATACGTTTCTAATCTTCCAATAAAATTGTCATTAAAGGTACGCAATAGAGTTGTCTTTTATAGGATGTCTTAAAATACAAATCGAATAATTTTCCATCACCATTATAACCACGTCACTAACAACCAACAAACAGCTGAAAGTTTAAAAGGAAAAAAGGATACATCTTTTGAATCACATTTCATAAAGCTAGTCGGAACAAAATAAAATTAAAAGTTAAAGTTAAAAATTGCATGAATTAAATTTGTTCAGTTCTATTGAAAGTCAATCTAGTATGCTAATAAATGAAATGTAAACTTGATTATACTTTTTTTTTCTTGACTTTTAGAATGCATTATGGGCGTGAAAATAGGAGCGCTTGAGAACGAAAGCAAGCAATACGTCGAATCTCTTCACAGGTATGTCGTAGGGAATTCACAAAATGTTATTTGTAACTATGTCTGACATGTTTTACTACGCATCTGAAACTCTTGAAACACACTTGAAAATTTGCAATAACTTCAAACCGTAGTTCTTGTTTCTCAAATCTCAATATTCATGATGATAAATTTTTATTATTTATTAAAATATTTTACGTAGTGTTAATTAAAGTAAAATTCTTCGAAAAATTATTAATATTTTATTTTAACTGTCCACATAGATTTCTGTCAATCGTAACTTTTGCTCTATAATATGACAGTGTCTTCATCAAAAAAATTAGTTATTCTTTAAATTCTATGAACATTTTATTTAAATGGACATTTCCTTCAAAGACGTTGAATTATGTATAATAACATATTTTTTATCAAAACATAAGCAGTTATGAATTAGAATATTTGATAGTTCTAAAAAAAATTTAGGTATAACATCACCTTTGAGACAAATACATATTAAAGATTTTTATAATCTCTTTCGAATGTGTTTTTTTAAGCAATCAAACAAGACATTCCCTTAAAATAACAAAAAATAGAATATAATCTTTGGGCTTGGATATGTTCCAAAATCATAACGTGTTGGCCATCCTAAAAAATTTTGAATGATTCGTGACCATCTGAGGAAGAGCTATCATTCTATAAGATTTTCCCAACTGTTGAAATTTTCGAGATTTCCATTTAAGTAAATTTCAAAAGTCGTTAACAGTAAATATATTTTTGGCTTGCTCAGTCGTATTTGGCGAAGATTTCGCTTTTCATTATGCGAACGTAATGCAAAAATCGAGAAAGAAGTATCATGATTTTTTTTAAATTTCTTTTACTTATTATATTTACCGAATGATTAATCATTTTAATTATAAAAATTCGGATTTCGTATAAATGGAGTTTAAATAAAAGTTTTTATTTTAAATCACGAAAAAAAATTATTTTACGAAAGTGAGCGGTTTTCTCATTCACGATCAATTGTCTATCTTTAAAATGGAGAATCAGCGAAAGTTAAGCATTAAACTTTATTAAAATTTTATCATCTAATCAACATATATATAACTTTTGCCATCTAATTAACACAAAGTTTTACTATAAATATTACATATATTATTATAATTTAACTCTTGAAATGTTCTTTTCTTTTTTTTTTAATTTCATGTTATTTAAAAAAACTAAATATCTACTTTGGGGACCAAAACTTAATCTACCATTATGGTTATAATCATTTCCCTCAAAATCGTATCATTAACACATTTATAGATTACAAAATCCCATTTATTGACCATCAAAAATTGTGTCTTTCTACTGTTTCCAAAAATTAGAAACTTTGCAAAATAAGCCTTTGAGACGGAGTAACTTGTGCAATTAAGGCAACCCCTGTCGAGGCTATGTTATTATTAACGAAAACCATACCTTAACATAAACATTCCAAGCCATCATTGAAGAATGAGCTTTGCTCTTGTAGGAAAAATTCATACAAAATGATGACTTGTTCTGATGTAAATATCAACCAAAAATCATAAACTTCTAAACAAAACTTAAATTTATTCAAAGGCTAAGTTTGTGAAGAAACATTATGAATTCTGCGAGGAAGTTCAGAAAAATTTAAGACCATTAAATCCCAAAAAATAGGTTGGATTGCAACAAAATTAATTCTTAAGAATGGCATTATAAAGAAACAGACAACTCCGGAAATTTTGACATCACTAGCATTGGGAGCCATACATACTGACTATACATAGCACAATTGGCTACATGGCTACATTCATAAATGACTTCTAATCTAACTCTCACATGATAGCAGGTTCTGGAGTTTTTTCAGATTTGTTTTTGTTCTATACATCCGCTGGAAAACACAGAACCGCTTTTGATGTTAAAGTTCATGACTTGCATATTGGATTGAAACAACTGTTGTCCATTCACTATAAGTTTGAAAAAGTCGTATTATTTTCCGATTTCCAGGCTGCATTTCAAGCAATTAGCTGACTTGGGAACACATTTTCGAATAAAATACTTAATTAGGAGCTCATCGAACTTCTAGAGCAGAAGAACAAAATAGTAGTTCTCCAGTGGATACCTAGCAAGTGCGGTATCTACGTAACGATCAGGTTGATTTCCTTGCTCGAAAGGCCACTAAATTGTTTCAACCAAATTGTTATGGAATGTCGTACTATTCTGTAAAATTATATATAAAAAATCATTATGAAAATGAGGATCTTTTCAGAGCTACGAGAGAGAATAAAGAATAAGAATTGGAGTGCGACAGAGACAGATACAATACCAGACAAACCTCCCTGTAGCTCTTTTCAGACTTATAACAGAAAACGACTGCCTGGGTGAACACTTATATCATATAGGTGTATATGATCATCCCTATTTCCGTCTTTGTAGGTTGAAAGAGCCTATGGAAACACCGGCAATGTTGCAAGACACTCCATGGAACTCACTCCGAGATTGCAAGATATTGGCGTGCCATAGAGATCTTGGGGCCATGACTTCGTTCTTTACTCCTTCTACTGTGCTTTAATATTTTTGTTCTTTCTTTGTTCTATTTGTTTATATGTATGTACTCATCATAATTGGAAATGAAAAAAAAAATTGCATTTTCTTTCTCTGTACTAAGGAACCACAATATTTCTCCTAGAGAATTATAGACATCTTGAACATATTATTTTAAAACTTTTGAACCAAGAGCGATTTTTAATGAGCGGTACATTTTCATTCATATCAGGTGATAGTGATATACCATTCCTTAAATAAATTTTAAAATTTCATTTCGTCATGGTTTCATATAGTCTTTAAAGTTGAATAAATTTCTTCTTTTTTATATTTCTATCTTTCAAAAGCCGCATCAAATTTTATATTTTCTTATTAACAACTGCATCAAGAAGTAACTTATTTTATTTCTTCAAAGGTCCTTGGATCTAGTGATGGCTAGAGTTCTCAAATTTTGGCAGTGGCCCGATCTCCTCTACTGGAATTCGAAAACTGGAAGAGAAGCAGCCTATCACAGTAAAGTAGCGCATGATTTCTCTAGAACCGTAAGTAAATTTATTAACTACGAATTTAATTGTTAATAAAATTAAATAATTTATAAAAAAAATAATGTGTAATTGTTCATAAAATTGTTTACAATGCTATTCCTTTAGTTAAAAGAAAGTTAAAGTTCAGACTTCATTTTTTACGACAGACAGTTTGATATTATTGAGGCATTTTAGCAGCGTTAACCTCCATATACCTCTATCTTGATGGTTCCTTTGGAAGTAAATGATAAAAGAAATGGCTTGATCAGTAAATGAAGTAAAAAAGTAGAGAAAAATAAAATATAGAATAAAATCAACGCACGGAGAGAGCTGAATAAAATATTTATTTATTTAGTATATTCAGAGAGGTGAGCGAACGTTTATTGTTGGTAGGTAGCGTTATGTCATAATCAGGTAATCTTTTAACTAAAGGATTTGGATAGTTAGGAGTGTTATTATAAAAATTTGTGAATAAAATTTTTAATGGTAGTGATGTCCAAAGCAGATAAAATGTCATTATTTCGCATGTACCATGGTGCATCAACTTCCATGCGCAGGACCTTGTTCTCCAAATTTTGGATGTCCTTAATTCTTGATTTGCAGGCGGATCCCCATATTTGACTAGCATATGTAATAATGGGACGCATGTAGACCATATAAATAAGAATTTTAGTGTCTATAGTGGTGAGGCTATTTCGTGCAATGAGTGGATAAAGCTTTTTAATAACTAAATTAAATTTATTCTTAATGTAGTTAATATGCGAGTGATACTTGAGGTGTTTGTCCAGTATGACTCCAAGGTATTTTGCTTCATTTGACCATGAAATAGGATTATTATAGATAGTAACGTTAGGGCGTTCCCAAGTGTAGAGTACTGCTTCAGTCTTATTAACATTAAGTTTAATGCGCCTCACTTTTTACGAAAGCTCAAAATTTACATATGAGTCATTTACTTTGCGAATATAGGATTTATAAATGATATAAAACTGATTTATCAAATTAATAGATAAGCAAACAAGCCACAGAAATTAATAAAGATGTAATTCAGAAAGTTTTAGGTATAAAAAGATAGAAAAAACATAATTTTGAATATTATTTTAGGAGAATTTAGTTCAAATCAAGTTTAAATGTTTTAGAAATTGATTTTTTCTCAATAGGTAAACATTGAATAATAAAATTCTGACAGAAATCTTTTTAATCAATTAGAGTGTGGGTAGTACTTGTACTAAGTATCGAATTCTGAATCATTATATTAAAATACTCACACAATACTTCAGTCATTATATTATTGAGACATGAAATAAAGTATATAGGAATTACAATTTTTACACTTCATTCATTAAACTACTTCAGTTATTATATTAAAAAAATTCAGTGATTTTTAATTTTTAAATGATATAAGAATAAGAAAGAATATTTGCTTTAAAATAATTTAAAATGTTCTATAAATTTAAAAAATATGAATATTTAATATTTTGAATACTTTATTATGAATATTTTAATATTTCTTCCGTTTTCAAAATTATGGAATAAATAATTCTTCCTCTAAAATAAAAATTTAGGACATTTATAAGTTAATTGATATTAGTGAGATTTTAATTTTTATTACGAAAAAAAGGCAGTAAAATTCCAAAACGAGTTTCAAAAGTACGATATCCCCCTCGTATAACATTTGGAAAAATGTTTTAAGGCATGGTTTTATTTTATTATTCTCTTCAATAATATGAATTATTTTAAAGAGTGAAGGGATAATTAGTCAAACCAGAATATATGTATACATATATAGAGATATATATATATTCACAATAAGAAATGTGAGTTCCCAATAAGAAATATAGGTAAAATGGTTAGAACATCTAATTCAATCTAAAATATTACAGTGTACATTTGGTGCAGAATGAAATTGAAAGAGACATTCTCTGTTCAAAGCAGGTACAATTTCACGTGCTTATTTTGAAGGCTTTAATTATGAAGACTAAGAAGGTTTTACTCTTTTAATTACAATCTACAAGGGTTTCTATTTCAATGGTTTTAGTATCTTTAAAAACACAATCTTGTATAATTTGTTCAATAATTCATTTGAATTTCTAGATAATCGAGGAGAGGAAACGGAGGTACCTGAACGGCGAGAAGGCGGACGACAGCAGCAGGTACAAATCATTGCTGGAAGTCCTCTTGAAGTTGCACATCGAGGAACATGCACTCGATGAGGAAAGCTTGAGGCAAGAAGTACAGACTTTCATCGTGGCGGTAGGTTCAAACTGATTTTTCCATTCTAATAACTCATTCTACAATATAGGCCTTCATGGAGAAACTTAAGTATTGATAAATAGAAAGCATCGAATATTTAGGTTAAGAAGGAGCGAAATGGTCCAATCAAAAGTCGGTTGAATTAAGAACCTATTAAAAATGAATGCTTGTTTTAAGAAGGAATGCATGCGTGTTTGATACCATAAGACTAATAAAATACATTAAAATGGTAGGTTCATGTTCTCATTAATATATCATAGAACCCTGACACCATAAGACTAATAAAATGAATTAAATTGGTAGACTCATGTTTATTTTACCAGTCTATCATTTGGTTGTGTTTTTTTTCTCTCATAAATGCAAGGCAATTACCCTAAGAGAACGTTAATATGTGAGGGAAAGATATTTTTTTATGGTAGAAAGAACTATATTTTGAGAAAGCTAATTAATAGATTCATTTATGAAGATATAGTGCAACATCACTTCTCAATATCTACTTCTGAATCTGTAAGACGTCGTCAGTAGGACATATACAAAAAATTTTTAAACAAATTTAAACTTTTATTTTAAATTACAATGATTTTACTAAATTTGCAGGGTCATGATACAGCTACGACTACTATCAAGTGGGCCCTGTACCTGATAGGTCTTCACCCTGAGGTGCAAGAGAAGATTCACCAAGAAATAGACAGCGTGCTCGAAGGAGACGCACAGAGACCTCTTTCTGTGGATGATCTCAACGATCTCAAATATCTGGATTGTGTTCTGAAGGTAGGATCCACCATAACGTCGAGAAAATGTTCAAAACCAAATGGAAAGAATTACTATTTGTTAATTATTTTTAATTCAAGATTGCTGACACAAATATTTAAAATAATCAAACACTTTTAATGAAATATTTTTGTTCTTTTCTTTTAAAATCTACATGGATTACAGTATAGTATTTTAATCTATTGATATTTTTAAAAATAATTTTGCTGAATAATAAATAAATTTTCATTTTAATGATATGAATCAAGGATTTACAAAAAATATTAAATCATTGAAATACTGTATTAAATGCAAAGAGCATAAAAAAGAATTCCAAATGTATTTAATAACGTCAATATTTCTTTTTTTTTTATTGTTATATTTCACCTACTCTTGGTTTGAAGGAAAACTGTTTACAACTCTGAAAGCAAGATTCAACTCTTGCCTTATTTATAATTGAACTTATTAACGGAAATAATCATAGTGATGCAATCAGATATCATAACAATTCTCCCTTCTTTAATTGGAAGCTACACATAAATTTGCATCTTTATTTCATGTCATAGTCTAATAAATATGAGGTTTTCCTTACTTGTCCTAATGATCGTCAAAGTTGCTTTCGTGAATTTAAGGGTTGATATTTAGTTGAAACTTTAGGTTGAGTCTGGACATAAGAGCTTTGATTGACTAGTTGCTGTAATTTATTTCTATAGTTGGTACACTTATCCACAGAGGTTCAAAATATGGTTAAATTCACTTGGAGCCGTCTTGATCCCGAATAATCGTCTATTCATAAGACACGTTTCGCTATGAGTTTGAATTATGCTACTTTCTTCATCTCTATTTGCACATGATAAGCGTTGTGTAAATTTAAGCAGCCAAAATATCTAGAACCATTGAAACTGTTGAGAATCCCACCAATTCGTGTGATAGAATAATTCATTAACAACATACCTAATCTACATACCTAATCAACATAACTAACATACCTAATCTATAATCACTTGTTCCATTTCTCGAAATAAAACCTTGATCTACCAATTTATCTTTTTTTTTTCTACGAGCGTAAGCATATCTCTTTCCTTGAGGAAGATTGGCTTACTGCTTTCTCTTATTAGCAATGATGTTTTGACTCACTCATATTTTGACCTACTTTTTTGCTTGAAAATATCAAGATAGTTATCATAATGCCTTCAATATTATTTATAAAATTGTGCCCATAAAAATGATATCGCCTATTAACGTCTCGCATTTGCACGGAGAAATAAATTCATAATCTATCATATCCCATCTAAGTGTTGCAATATAAACAGCAATTCTCTGATTTTCAGCTTGATTAGAATTTATGTACTTGAGACACAAAAATATTTTTTGGACAAAGATGAGTTCCAACTGCAGACATGATTTCATCATAAGTCAGTTTGGCGGAATCAATGCAGTTAACATATTATAATTTATTGCACATATTATAATTAATTGAGTTAAGCGGAATCTGAACATATAATACCTTATTTGCAAGCTGTACTTCATTTCTAAGAAATTTTCGAAACTTTGATGATAAAGCATCAAAGATTGTTTCTTAGAGTTGAAACAATCAACTTAAAGAACTTTCTGACCTTTCATTAGAATTGGAATTACAGCTCCTTTGATTTAGAAGCTAACAGTTTATCAAGAAACTGTTGTTGTATTTCGAAAGAATTCATAAACTGTCATAAATCAATAAAGAAAATTACTAGTAATTACTATAACATAACTAAGAATATATAAAGCAGCCATAAACAGTCTAAATATTGTTCAGCATTTATATTGTGAATGAGGAAATGTCACTGTGTGAATTCAAAAGTCAAAGTCCGAACAAGTTCACATTATTTGACACATGCAGACAATAATTGTTCATTTTAAGTTAGTATTTTGAAAGCATATTACTTGTTTTACTTAATCGCAAATTACAATAGTTAAATATCAATCGAATATAAGTTTCCATTTTAGACATTATCCTTTATTATTTCAAACAATGCCGAACTGTTGCCATATCTCTTAAAGTAACTTTATAATTGTAACTAAGTCCTGTTTAAAAAGTAGTTATCCATGTCCCAAAAAGACATTTGTATATCTAAAAAAAAACTAATTAAAATTAGATTTTGTAAGTTTCAATATAATGCAACTTTTTTGAATGAAAAATAATAAAAGAAATCAATAAATAGTAATGAATAAAAGTATGACTGATCACTATTAGAAGACGAAAAATTTATGTTTTTATTTAATCTTATTTTTCATTTTTTTTTTTGCATGTCAACTATAAATATTTAATGTTCCAGGAATGTAATCGATTATACCCTTCTGTACCTCTGCTTGGCAGACATATTTATGAAGAAACCAAAATATGTAAGTAGTTCAAATCGTATTATTTGGAACAATACACATTAAATCAACATTTCAACTAATACAAGTAACTATACATATGTATGCAATCTATAAAGTATATATATATATATATATATATATACATATATATATACATATATATATATATATATATATATATATATATATATATATATATATACATATATATATATATATATATATATATATATATATATATATATATATATATAACATAACTTGTATATAAAACACATAATAAATCCATATACATATTTTCCATAGTTTTTGCTGGATTTTGATCAAAAGTAGCCAATGGATAAAAAAAATTTCTAAAAATTGATATTTTTTAAAAATCATGACCTTTGTTATAATTTTACTTAACTTAACTAAAATATATATATTATAACTTTACTTACTTACTATAACCTATTAATACTACTGTACCCAAAAAAGTAAAACCAATTTTCAATTTAAATTTCCCGGATATATGGAATTTCATTTTTTTATTTTCTTTTTTATGTTTTTGGCACTTTCCTTGACATCTGTGTGAAATTTCCCGTCGAAATATTCATTAGTGTTTGAGTTACGCTTGGCTTTGTGAGACACTAAAAGTGATTTCGGCGATTTTTGAAATGTCTAAATTAATTTAGCAAAGAACTTGCATTCAGTTTTGTTTGCGGAACGAATATTCGTGTGTGGAAACATACAGAATGTTGCAGAAAGCATTTGTTGAGAAAACTATATTGGAAAGAAATGTTTACAAGTGGTATAAACAGTTCAAAGAAGACAGAGAACTCGTTGAATACGAAAAGAGCTCTGGCCAACCATCAACCTAAACCGACGAAGCTCACGTCCAAAAAATTAAAGATTTGGTGCTTGCAAACAGTCGACTTACAATTAGAGACCTTGCTGATAATGTTGGAATTTCAAAAGGATCGGTCAATTCCATTTTAAAAGATATTTTGATCCTCAACGCGTCAAATCACGATTGGTACCGAAAACACTGAATTTTTTGAAAAAACATCGTCGCATTGAAATGTGTGAAATAATGCTTTCTGACTATCAGGAGAAGTTGAAATGCATCATAACTGGAAATGAGACTTGGATTTATGCTTACAACCCGGAAACAACCGATCAATCGCGCGAATATCGTGTCAAAGGTGAAGCAAGAACGAAAAGATCATACCAAAGTTGCTCAAAATCAAGGTCATGTTTTCTTCGATTACAGCGGCGTATTATGAATTCCTTCCGCCGGGCCAAATTGTCAACAAGGGATATTATTTAACTGTTATGCGTCGTTTGCGTGAAGCTATTCGCAAAAAGAGGTCACATTTATGGAAAGGCAACTCTTGGTTTTTCAATCACGATAATGCGCCAGCTCACATTGTATTGATTCTTTGTGAAATTTTTTATTCCTTCTTCTTCCAAAAATTAATCTTCCAAAAATTAAACCCTTATCGTTCCAAAACCAGCGTATTCACCTGATTTAGCACTGTGCAACTTCCAGCTATTCCCTAAACTCAAAAGACCAATCCGGAGACACCGTTTTGAGTCGATTGTAGAGATTTAACTTCATTCAACTTCGGCGTGCGTTTTAAAGGCCATCTGGGCCAATGACTTTTTAGTACGCATTGAGGATTGGAAAAAACGTTGGCATAAGTGCATTGTGTCTGGAGGGGATTACTTTGAGGACGATGAAATAAATTTGGAAGAATAAATAAAGAGTTTTTGAAGAAAATAAAAATTGGTCTTACTTTTCGGCCGCAGTAGTATGTATGATGTAATAAGATCAAAACTAATGATTGTTATAACAACCATTATTATTTTACTCTAATTTTTCATACAATTTATAATAGTGAAAAATGCGCATTTTCCAGGTAGTTATACAGTACCCAAAGGAGCTTCCGCTATTGTGATGACATACTTTCTGCACAGAGACGAAGATGTTTTTCCTGATCCGGAGAAATTCGATCCGGAAAGGTTTTTTCCAGAAAACAAAAATAAGATTCCTGAGTTTGCTTATGTTCCCTTTGGAGCTGGAGCTAGGCATTGTATAGGTAAGGACAGAAACCAAAAAAATTAAAGGATAAACCTAAATTTTCGGGAAAATATGAATTTCAAAGCTTTATGCAAATGCATAAAAGTTGATTTTTTAATATAATTGTATAGACTTAAACTGATTTTGGTGATATTAATAAGTTTAATTGTATCTAAACTCCATATACAAAAAAAAAGTTATGGGAAAAATAAAAAACCAAGGGATGGATAAAATTTATATTTGTAAAATTATATAATAATTTAATCTATAGTGAAAAAAAAATTGTTAAAACAAGTAATTCCAAATAAAAAGTAGTTCATTAAAAATGTACATTTTTAGTTTAATATGAAACTGCCGTAGAGGTAATAAATCTTCATTAAAAGATAATATTTGAATTTGTAATCAATTTTGACATTTTCATTAATCTATATGTGAAAGAATATATGAAACTTAATTGGAAGACAATTTCGAAACTCACAGGATAACAATAGGATTTATGCTTTCCCTAAAATTAAAGGTATTCGTATAAAATAATACGTTTTGTTGAAGTTACATTTACAGGATGGGCTTTGAACATGAAAGCATTAAAATAGTTTTTAATGCTTTCTTTACGCGGTCATTCATCATACAGATTCCGCACTTTATACTTTGTTATTCGAAAACACATGAATTGCAAAAGAATAAAAAACACATCCTTTCGTATATTTGTATTTGCGAAATTTCTTTATTATTTGCGAAATTTCTTTGCGTCTATTTGTATTTCAATAGTTACACACACACTGTGGAATGCATCAAGTTCTGTGTTGATACGTGAGTGTTGCTGTTTTCTCCGCAGGACGGTGGTTCGGAGAGATGGAGGTGAAGACCTTGGTGTGCCACATTTTGAGAAACTTTACCCTTCACTCTCCGGACACGAGGGACAAAATGTTGCCGGTCATGAACCTCACTCTCCAGTCGTCGCAGCCAGTTCGTATTAGGTTTCGACCGAGGCACAACAACATCAGCAAGTGACAACGAGTGGATTTGGACAGACTTCGTAACATTTTTGTAATATAAGATAAGATATAAAAAGTTTTATTACAATTTGGACTATTCTTGTAATATATTTTTAAATTTAAATAAAAATTTTTAATTTTTTGTATGAAATGTATGCATTATTCCTTATTTTAATTATAGACATATTAAATGCTAGTTGTCCCTTTTATTAGAAGACACATTCTAAAAATTGAAATATTCTTTAAAAAACAATTGTTATACCTCTATAACAAAGCATTTCATAAAACTATTAAATTTCATTTATATATCGCATCCTTCCAATTATATAATATGTTCAGACATATTACTGTTCTTCTTCTATTGATACCACAGCCCATGGTGGGCCAAGGTCTTCTGGGGAACTTTCTTCCATTCCAATCTCTGTTTTACGAACGTTTTCCAGTTAGAAACTCTTAAAACTTGACAATCTGCCTCCACACAATTGGTAAATCTGAACTTGGATCTCGCCCCAGTTCTAGCGCCAAAATGTATTCAGTTGAATATCCTAAATGACAAGGTTGAAGCGTCCATTGACAAACGTGGCACCTGCAACGTATATCACTTATCTTGAATATAATGATATCTTCCTCCTTAAAAAAACTTTTATAATTCAAAATTAAACCGTTGCCTACGCAACTAAGTATTATACACTGGTGTGCAAAGCTTCAGCAACAATGTAAAAATTTAGCAGATAGCCATGAAAGTGCAGAAAAGGAAGTCTGGAGATCAGTACAATGAATACGTAAGTCAGTAGAAACGTCATGCGTATGAAAATATCAGGAACGAAACGTCGGAGGCGACATGAGCGTACGCAAAACGCGTGAAGTCGGCGCGCGCAGCTCAACAGTAGAATAAAAGGAGACGCAATTCAACATATTCGCTGCAAGTGCCAGTGAGTCAGTTCGTGAAATATGGCTAGAAGAAATCACCTGGACGACTTCACACGTGGAAGAATGATCAGAAAGTTGGAGGAGAGGCGTACTGTCACCACTGTAGCTGTAGAGTTCGGAATCAACAAAAGTATCGTTTCGCACGCTTGGAAAGCGTTCCAAACCACAGGTACAGCTGTTAGAAAGGTTGGTGGGGGCCGCCCGAGGAAGACAACTGCAGGGGATGACAGATATATCGTCCTCAAGGCGAAAAGAGGCCGACAGCTGTCAGCACTCGCCATTGCTCAGCAACTCTGTACAGCAACGGGGTGACAAGTGTAGCGGTTTACTGTGACCAGACGCCTTCACAAAGTGGGCCTATTCGCCCGCCGTCCAGAACGGTGCTTCCCGTTGAAAGTTGGCCACCGACGCCACCGTTTACAGTGGTGCAAAGAGCACAAAAACTGGACAACTGATCAATGGGGTCGTGTCCTCTTTACGGATGAGAGTTGGTTCTGCACCAGAAGAGATTCTCGACGCGTTTTGATTTGAAGAGAGGTCGGGACCCGGTTTTATCCCAGTAACCTCAAGGAAAGACACCGTTATTGTGGTTCTGGAGTTCTTGTCTGGGGAGGCATTTTTCTGTACGGGCGTACTGAGCTCCACGTTTTCGACAGATGGTCTGTAACCGGGGATCGCTATTGTGAGGAGGTACTCCTTCCCCATGGGCGCCTGTTCCGAGGTGCCATTGACCCAGACTTCATTTTTATGGATGACAATACACGGCCACATTGGACTCTTGCTGTTGAAGAGCTACTGGAAAGTGAAGATATCACTCGAATGGATTGGCCAGCGTACTCCCCAGATTTAAATCCCATCAAACATGTGCGGGATGCTTTGGGGAGACGCATTGCAGCACGCTTACATGCTCCGGAGAATACCGAACAACTCAAACAGATGCTGATTGTGGAATTGGCTTTCCTACAGCGAGAAATGTTAAAACCAGCTGGTTCTGAGTATGCGGAGACGGTGCGAAGCAACCATTGCAGTGACGGGAGGGCACATCCCATATTAAGGAACATCTGCTTGTTGTCCTTCCTCTTGGATAAGCAATCATAAATCACGATACTATGCGTTCAATAAAGCTTGTTAATACTATGCGTTCAATAAAGCCATACCGTATGCATTGCATTCCTTTTTCTCAGTTCCGATGCTTTCGTCATCCTTTACGTACATAATACTCTCCCTCATTTCTGAATGTCATGTCTCTCAGATAATTTCTCGTGGAGTTATGGCAAAAGAACCCCCTGTTGCTTAAGCTTGTTACACCAGTCTACATTGTGACAAACATATTTCTAAGAGCATTTCGCTCAAAGATGGCCAACTGTTCAGCAGGGTCGGATTTTCCTATAGGCTAACTAGGCTTCAGCCTAGGGCCTCAAGATCAAGAGGAGCCTACATTCAAATTAGAATTACACTATTCTAAAAATAGTAAACACTAAAACACTGAATCAAAAATAAGGAGAAATTCTACACATATGGATTGAATCAGTTCTTAAATAAAATAACTATTAACATAAAATTTAATAAAATTAAAAAAGAAAATATCAAATTGTATATTTTCTTTTTTGTGAACTTTAACTTTAAATGAGAATTATTATGAAATAAATTTATCTGAATTGAATTTGCTTTAATCTTCAATGTAGTGAATATATTCAATTTAATTTGATAGAAAACATGTTAATTTTTATTGCATATTTTATTTTTGTAGTCAAAGGTTTTTATTATTTGAATTTTGTTTCTTTGTAAATGTTGTGGGTTATGTTTGATGAGTTATTGTTACAAGTACTATATATGGTGATGAGAATAAATCTCCAAATAAGTGTTCTCGACTAAGTACCTCTAAATATGTGTTTTATTTATTAAACGTGCCACATTTTTGATAAAAATTAGTACCAGTCACAACATGTTTCATTTAACACATTGATATATATCACAGTAATGATCTGTTTTATTATCTCTCATGTAATTTACAAACTTAAAAATGGGAGGTGTAAGGGCCTCATAAGTGGAATAGCCTAGGGCCTCTTTTCATCTAAATTCAGCCCTGACCAGAGGTCACCGACGTATAAAAATCTTTAAGGTTTTTGTAATTAGCCACATCCCATCCCCATTTAAAACATATAATATTGACGATATTTTCTACTATCTAGACTTTCCTCAATATTCTACGTGTTGAGTTTTTTCAAATAATAAAAATCTTTTTTTGACTTTTTTCATACCTTCGCCTTTTCGGCACAGAATATTATTACAGATTTAAATTTCATTACTACGTGTAGAAGCATTAATAATTCTTTTTCTCCTTATAATATAAATATAATACTTTTTTCCATTATTCTCATTTTAGATATATACTACTGTGCCCGAAAATTAATACCAATTATTTTTTTGTTCAAAAACTCTTTATTTCATCTTCCAAATTTATTTCATCGCCTTCATAGTAATCCCCTCCGGACACAATGCACTTATGGCAACTTTTTTTCCAATCCTCAATGCATGCTAAAAAGTCATCAACAGGGATGGCCTTCAAAGCGCGCACCGATTCACGTTGAATCTCTTCAAACGACTCAAAACGGTGTCCCCGGAGTGGTCTTTTGAGTTTAGGGAATAGCCAGAAGTCGCCCGGTGTGAATACGGTGGTTTGGAACGATATGAGTTTCATTTTTGGCGAAAAAGTCACGAAGAATTAATGGTGTGAGCTGGCGCATTCAGTGTTTTCGGTACCAATCCAGATTTGACGTGTTTAACGCCCAAAACAGAATTGATCGCTCCTTTTGAAATTCCAACATCTTCAGCAGGGTCTCTAATTGTAAATCGATGGTTTGGAAACACCAAATCTTTAATTTTTTGGACGTGAGCTTCGTCGGTTGAGGTTGATGGTCGACCAGAGGGTTCTTTGTCTACCTTCTTTGGACTGTTTGTACCACTTCTAAACATTTATTTCCGTTATAGGAATGCTCACCGAATGCCTTCTGTAACATTCTACACGTTTTCGCAAGCAAAATTTAATGCAAGTTCTTTGCTCAATTATTTCAGACATTTCAAAAATAGCTGGGATCAGTTTTTTTGTTTCTGATTTTTTTAAACTTCAGATAGAAATAAACATATTAAGCTCACAAAGCCAAACGTAACTCAAACATAATGCATATTTTGACGTGAAATTTCACACAGATGTCAAGGACAGTGCCAGCAAACTAAAAAAAAAAAAATTAAATTCCATAAGCCCCGGGAATTTTAAATTTAAAATGGGTCTTACTTTTTGGACACATTTCTGGTTTTCCCTCAACATTTTTTTTTGGTCGTATTGGTATTTTCTTAGATGTCTGGTTTAGTCTATTTTGTAGATAGAATGAGTCTAGTGCTGACTAGTCTAGTCTAATGCTATTACAGATTTAAATTTCATTAATATGTGTAGAAGAATTAATAATTCTTTTTTTTTCCTTATAATATAATTATAATTTTTTTTTCTTTATAATATAATTAAAATTCTTTTTTCCTAATAATATAATTATACTTTTTTTTTCCATTACTATCATTTTAAATATATATTTCTGGTTTTCCCTCAACATTTTTTTTTTTTGGTCGTACTGGTATTTTCGTAGATGTCTGGTCTAGTCTACTTCCTAGGTAGAATTTTCCAAATCAGCATATTTAACATGAACAGTTAGACTAATTGTAATGGTAATGTAATAATTCTATATTGAAAGTATATTTCATTATTTATTTTTAAATAATGAATTATACTTTCATTATTTATTTTGATAATGTAAAAACTCTGTATTAAAAGTATACTTTATTTTTTATTATTAATAGGATTGAATTTCTCAGTGACCTTTTTTGAATGAGGAAACTTCAGAAGGAAATAAACATATTAAGCTATGAAATTATGATTTTCAAAACATAAACAAAATGTTGCAATTGAATGTTATTATAAATTATAAAATATTTATCATTAAAAAACCAGTGCAGTGATTCTTAGACTTAGAAGAAGTTACAAATTTATCACTTATACTAGAATTTTCCAAATCAGCATATTTAAAATGAATAGTTAGACTAATTGTAATGGTAATGTAATAATTCTATATTGAAAGTATATTTCATTATTTATTTTTAAAAGCTTTGAATTTATCAGTGAAACGGCTTAAGATGTGAAACTAAAAAGATAGATAACAACAAAAAAGGAAAGTGAAAAAGGAAGAATATATTTGGAATTTAAATGAATTTTATTCTGAAACAATAGGTTTTTTTTTATTTAGATTATCAGCTATCGCACAATTCCAAAGGTACGAGATAATGTATTGCATCATTTTATCTGATTGCATCAGAAGAAACGCCGACTACAAAACACCTTGAAAATAGAAAAATCAATCAGATGGGAAAGAAATGTAAGAATAACTACGTGCCGATAATTTAGATTCAACATTAACAGTTGAATGAATCATATAATGGAGCGAAATTCAATTGCAGAATCTCAGCGAGCACCATTTACGTTTATTTGGACAATCGACAATTTTTCTCCTCAGACTTGTTTGAATCTGTTTAGTCCATCATTTACAGTGGAATCGATGGGAAATACAAGATGGTATATCGATTTGGAAGAACACGACGAGTTTGGTTGTTCTCTTGTAAGGGAAGGCAACAAGGACACAGGACCAAAAAGCATTGAAATAGATTTCGAGATTGCCGTACTTGCTGACAATGGATCTGTCCTAATTTCCGAAAAAGGCCACGACGTTTTTAAAAAGAAGCCATACCGTACTTATTCTTATTTGTTCGAATTGGATGATCCTTTATGGGAGAAATGGAGGAAGGTTTCATCAAGAGATATTCTCACCATTCGATGTCGAATGTGGAAAACCCACGGACAAAAACGAGTAAGGTCTACATCAGCTGACATGTGCTTTGCATGCTCTAAACTGAGGGTGGAACAAAATTCCTTTATATGGTCCGTCAGAGATTTTAGCTCTTTACTTGTGCGGCAGCAAAAAATTCTTTCTTGGCAGTCCCCCACAAATGAAGAACCGAAGATATCTTTAGATTTGCACTTATATGAGTATAAAAATAAAGAGGAAGTAATCATATATCCCACACTAGAGAAAGGCCGTGATTGCAATTATGCCATCAGCTTTTCCATTTCAGTGTTGGACGCCCGTGGAAGAGAAGTGGATTGTCTTATTGACAGACGGCGTATGGAATATCCAAAGGAAACTTATTTGTGTTCTTCTATTATTTCTAAAAGCAAATTAATAGCTAATAAAGATCTATTTCTGAAAAATGATGTGCTGCTACTACGATGCACCTTCATGATTGGGAAAGGATTTATCTCGAAGCCTGTTGAATATTCTTATTCTACATCTTCTGGAAAAGCAAACAAGCTCAACATGAATGTGAATAAGTCTTCTATTTCTTATGGTATGAGGAAGACCTTTAAAAACATTCGCGATAAATTATTTTCAAGGATTCCATCAGCTATTGATTTGATTGAAAGTAAATCCGAAACTTCTAATGAGGAAGAGAAAGACCATTTTACTTTTTCATGCGCATCCCGTTCTCTGAAAAATGCGTTAAAAGGTTTATTTGAAGATGGAGTACTCAGTGATGCAGTCCTGCGAACTGGAGAAGAATTCTTCCCTATTCACAGAAATATTGTCAGCGCAAGATCTCCTGTGTTCAGACGTATGTTTGACAAAGAAATGAAGGAGAATGAACTCATAGATGTTCCTGATTTAGATGCCGATACCCTCCGGAACCTGCTGCTGTTCTTGTACACGGAAACTGTGAAAGATCTCCAATGGCAGAATGCTTCGCAACTTTTTAAAGCAGCTCATTTATACCAAATAAGAGATTGCGAACGTTTGCCCTTCTTTTTAGAGGGAGAATCTCTCCGAATCTAACGTTGAGGATGTACTGTCAATAGGTGAAAAGTTTAACGACGATAATCTGAAATTGGCTTTAATGCAATTTTCTTCTGGTCAAAGTAAATAAACTGCCTTCTCAGTACCAATAATTTTGGAAACCTTTACACTGTACTGTAGGTACTAAAAATAAGAGGTAAGCAGCAAGTACTTTTGTTATATATATATATACCAAAAGTAGATAGAAAAATAATATATATTGATAGATAAATTAATTACTGAAATTTTAGTTATAATAGTGTTCTGTAGAGAACCACAAAGAATTAACTGAGTTGTAAAAGTGAAAAGCAACTAAATTGCTGATTTAATTTAGTGAAAATGAAATTATGTAAGTAAAACTTGAATATATTGTAAGATCAATGAATGTATAACAAAAATTTTGTTGATTGATTTAACTTTTTTTGGTAGTAATAAAATATTTTTTGAGCGATTTTCACGTTGAGAATTACTTATTTTATAAACATAAGGAATAATCTTTTGATGTGAAAACGAGTAAGTTTATTATGAAGCATTTAATATTTTTGTGTTGTGAGTTGGCGATGTATCTTGGTCACTTAGCAACTACTCTTATTTTGAGCTGCTGAGGTAAGTAGGGTGCTCTTTGATTGTTTGGTAAAAGTTAAGTAAAAATAGAAGTCCTCTAATTATTATTATTATTGAAAGCTGAAGTTAAATTTAAGATAGAAAAAACAATTGATTTAAAAATAAGTATATATAAAATAAAAATAAAAATTTCAAAAATCAGAAAATTTAAGATATAAAAATTAAAGAGATAATTCAAATAAAAATTATAGACAACTAATTTTTGAAAAAATAACCGGAGAAAGTTCATTCAATGAACATTTAACTAAATAATAATCTAACATAAAGTAGGGATACAATGGAGATGCTTCAGAAAAACGCATATCTGGGAATCAGTTTAAAAATTAAGTACAGCTCTTTGTCTTTCTCTATTTCTCAACAGAGTAGAGTCAAATTTTGAATGACACTTTAATTCAAAGTTGTCAATATTTGATATTATTTTAAAAATCACTAGTAATTTTAAAGTCAAATTGCTTGAAACTGGGGAGGAAAATTGCATATCTGTTTTTCTTATTTCTGAAGTATAATGACACTTAATCATATATCATACTTAGGCTTAGTACTTAATCATATACATACATAGGTTTACCAAATTAGGTGGTATATTACACTACTGTGTCCAAAAATAAAGACCAAATTTCAATTGAAAAAACCCGGGCCTTATGAAATTTCATTTTTTTTTTTTTTTAGGTTGCTGGCACTGTCCTTGACATCTGTGTAAAATTTGACGTCAAAATATTCATTAGTGTTTGAGGTACGCTCGGCATTGTGAGACACTAAAATTGATTCCGGCGATTTTTGAAGTGTCTGAATTCATTGCGCAAAGAACTTGCATTCAATTTTGTTTGCGGAAACGTATAGAATGTTGCAGAAGGCATTCGGTGAGTATTCCTATATCGGAAAGAAATGTTTAGAAGTGGTACAAACAGTTCAAAGAAGGCAGAGAACGCTTTGAAGACGAAGAGCCGTCCGATCGACCATCAACCTCAACCGACGAAGATCACGTCCAAAAAATTAAAGATTTGGTGCTTGCAAACCGTCGATGTACAATTAGAGACCTTGCTGAGGATGTTTAGAATTTCAAAAGGATCGGCCAATTCCACCTTGGGCGTCAAACGCGTCAAATCTGGATTGGTACCGAAAACAATGAATACGCCAGCTCACACTGCATTGATTCTTCATAACTTTTTTGCCAAAAGGAAACCCATATCGTTCCACAACCACCGTATTCCCACCGTGCGACTTCTGGCTATTCCCTAAACTCAAACACCGTCACACCTAAACTCCAGGAACACCGTTTTGAATCGATTGAAGAGATTCAACATGAATCGGCGCGCGCTTTGAAGGCCATCCTGCAAATGATTTTTTAGCATGCATTGAGGATTGGAAAAAAAGTTGGCATAAGTGCATTGTGTCCGGAGGGGATTACTTTGAAGGCGATGAAATAAATTTGGAAGAATAAATATAGAGTTTTTGAAAAAAAAAATAATTGGTCTTACTTGTTGGGCACCATAGTATATGCTATAAATGTATGAAAGTAGGCAAGATAAATGAGTTTTTTATTGGTTACTGAAAAAAATATAGATATTTAGAATGGTAGATTAGATTTAGATTTTTAAGAATGATTTATACTTTTTGCAAATGAAGGGATAGAACTTGCCAAATTTAGTGTAAAATGTATTTCTTATTTTTATTTTTTTAAATTTTATTTTGGATTTTCAACATGATAACGATAGTTTAGCTTTTTGTCAAGGATTACCCATAAATACATAATACCTGCTGACCAGGTGATTGCAATACTTGGAATATTGCCTGGAAAATTGCAATACTTGGAAAATTGCAATACTTGGAATATTGTATTATCTTTTACGATTTAATAACACTTCAATTTTATCAAATAAGTATAAATTTTCACCTAATTAGCAAATTTTTTTAAATCAGTGAGGTAATTATGTTGACGAGAGGATTTTTAAGTTTCCTCTTTTATGAGACTTACTGTGTCGTCAATATACAAACTGAGTTTGATCGTGTGAGTCTGCGGGTTGTCATTAATATAAATTTTATACAGAAATGGCCCACGTATTGAAACCTGGAGAAAGCTAGCTTTGATTACTTTGACCGAAGAGGCAGTTTTGCCAATTGCAATCTAAAAATTTCTACTAGAAAAACAACTATGGATAATTTTGACTAGAAAGGGATTGGAAGTTGTAAGAGATAAGTTTGTGCACCACTCCATTGATGCATACGTAATCAAAAGCTTTGAATACATCAAGGAACACAGTAGAAATTTCAAGTTTCCAACAGAAATTTTCCAAACAGTTTCAATGTTTCAATGGGTCTGTATATTTTCTGTTTCAATGGTTTGTATATACTAGATTGCGCCAAAGTATAGTTCACACGTTCACTGATTGCTATGGCAAATATTGACGTGCCTTGTGCTACTAAACTCCGGTTTGTTCTTGTATAAATAAAGTGCAGATTGGAACAGACAAACGGGCAGACCTATTAATATCCCGGCGTTCGGTTATATTCATATTACTTCGATAATATGAAATACGAGTTAAAGTTATTAGAAAAGATTCTTATTTTAGGATTGCGTACACGATCATTTGATTCTCGCCTTTTGAGTTCAGTAGGTTCAATATTTTAATGAAGTGTTATAGATTATTGAAAATTTTTTTACAAGTACTATATATGGTGCTGAGAATAAATGTTCAAATAAGTGTTCTCGACTTTTTTTTTTTATTTATTATCCATGCCACATTTCTTATAAAGATTAGTACCCATCACAACATGTTTCATTTAATATATTGATATATATTACAATAATGATGTATTTTATTTTCTCTCATGTAATTTACAAACTTAAAAATGGGAGGTGAAAGGGCCTCATAAGTGGAATAGCCTAGGGCCTCTTTTCATCTAAGAAAAAGATTAAATGATTATGTAATATGAAATTTAATAAAATTGAGTTTATTGTACATTGTGTTAAGAATAATAATTAAGCAAATAAAAGCACACTTGAGTAAATGAAGTACGATAGGAGAAAATTCTTCAATTACTTAGTGTTTATTTAAAGATATATTATTTTTTCAATTTAATTGCATTTTAATGAAAAACGTTTCTAAAAAAAGTATATATTTATATATTATAAAAAAATATCAACTGAAATAAATATTTATATAGAAAGGGTTAGAAAAGCACTGGAAATATTTATTCTTTAATAAATGGAATGGGAAAATTGAAATATGGCCAAAAGGGGAATAAACAGATTGGTTGAAATTTTTGAAATCTTTATATATTAATGAAGAAAATGCTAAAATTGATTCCTATAATATGGACTTCTTTAAATAATGAACAATGTTCTTGCAAAACAAAAAAAAGTTATTAAGAATCAATATAGTAAATTTATTTATGCTTGCAATTAATTATAAATGTATATAATATAAATTAATAATTTCACATGAAGCATGCAAGAAAGTAGAAATTGTAATGATTCATTTATATATTATTTTTTTACTTTTAATTTGCAGATAGCAGAAAGATTTGTAAAAAGGTTTAAAATTATTAACTTTTATATCATTAAAAAATCTTGATAAAAAGAAAATTTTTAATCCAAAAAAAAGGGCTTACAAATATAAAAATAAACCAAATCTTTAAAAAAGTAACTAATATTAAGGATGAAAATGAATAAAAACATATTTCTTGTTATCTGTTGTTTTCTTAAATAAAGAATAATTTTCAAAATAAACCAGCAAATTTATTAAGTACTTATATAATAGAACATTTAGTTTATCTATGTATATTTTCAATTTATTATAAAACTCAATTCAAAATATAAAAAGTACTATTCAGAAAAATCATATGAAATACAAAATAGAAATAAAAAATTAAAATATCAACAGAAGCAGGTTAATAAATGGAAAATATTTCTCTAGTACTTTTAATTAGCATAAAAATAAAAGAGTAATCAAAATAAAAAATAGTTAAATATCAGAAATTTAATAATTAAACACATTATTTATATCAAGTAGTTTTTTAATATGCTTTGAAATAAAAAAAACTAATTGTGTTTGTTTTAAATTAATATAAATTTATAATATATATTCTTAAAAGTAGATATATGAAAACAAATTAATATTAAAATTAGTCATCTTCATTCATGGCTCATATGTTTCTAATCAACAAAGTAAATTATGTTCAGCAATTTTTATTTACATTTATAATTATTTTTTTTAATTGTGTTATGCATAATCTCCAATGGTAAATGCTTTATAAGAAATTTGGAAAGAACGAATTTTTAATTCCTTTTTCTTGACTTAATTTAAATAAATTAAAATATTTTTTAGATTAGTCTAGAAACTTGTACAAAGAAAACATTTGTGTATTTCATTTAAAAAAGAATAAGACTTATAATCAAAATCATAAATGATGATGAGCAATAAAGACAAAATCTCCTACGAATCCTAAAAGTAATTTTTCCAGTCTATTTTTGTATTAAAAATAACAGAGTTCTTTAGTAACTTACAGAGTTTCTTTATATAACTATACTTAAAGCTAATTAATTCTAAAATTCCCATTATGGTCTGATAAAGCTTAATAAATTTCCATTCATGTAACATTTTAAGTTTTACATATAATGATGTTTGAGTATCTAATTGCAAAATTATAAACAAATAATTTTTAACTTTTTTTTTATTGTATATTGATTTATAAATATTAAAATTTATTTACTGCGAAGAATATTTCCCCCCTGAATAATATTCCAAATTCAAGAAAATTTGGATTATACATGCATATTGAAATTTTAAGCTGTATAAAATAAGCTTTGTTCAATTTAAATGAGTGTGAGAATTTACCCCACTCCCCTATTTTTTTATTATAAAGATAATGACAACTAGAAAATATTTTTTTCACATTTTAGTTGTTTTGTTCCAAATCATATTCCTTTAACAGGCCTTCGAGAATAAAAATATGTATCAATTTCAGAATGGTACATTGAATGATATAATAGTCAATGTTTGTATATTCATTTTTTTTTTTTATATACCTGGTAGATTGAGTCAAATAATACACTGGTGTGCAAAACTTAAGCAACAATGTAAAAATCTAGCAGATAGCTATGAAATTCCGGAAAAGGAGGTCTGGAGATCAGTACAATGAACACGTAAGTCAGTAGAAACGTCATGCGTATGCAAATATCAGGAACGAAACGTCGGAGGCGACGTGAGCGTACGCAAAACGCGTGATGTCGGCGCGAGAAGCTCAACAGTAGAATAAAAGGAAGGATGGAGACGCAATTCAACATATTCGCTGCAAGTGCCAGTGAGTCAGTTCGTGAAATATGGCTAGAAGAAATCACCTGGACGACTTCACACGTGGAAGAATGATCGGAAAGCTGGAGGACTGTCACCAGTGTAGCTGCAGAGTTCGGAATCAACAAAAGTGTCGTTTCGCGCGCTTGGAAAGCGTTCCAAACCACAGGCACAGCTGTTAGAAAGGTTGGTGGTGGCCGCCTGAGGAAGACAACTGCAGGGGATGACCGATATATCGTCATGCAGGCGATAAGAGGCCGACAGCATTTAGAAAGTGCCATTGCTCAGCAACTCTGTACAGCAGCGGGGCGACAAGTGTCGCGGCTTACTGTGGCCAGGCGCCTTCACAAAGTTGGCCCGCCGTCCTGAACGCTGCCTTCCCGTTGAAAGTTGGCCACCATTTACATAGTTTAAAAGAGTGCAGAGAAAGGAAATGGATCTTGAGAATATTTATTTGGATATTTTTGCTTTTTTTTTTTTTTTTTTTTTAATTTAGGACTTCAATTTGTGTTATAAATTGGAGTAATGCATATAATTCTGTAACTGTAATTCAATGAAATATACATGAATATTGTACAGCATATAATAAAACAAACTTTAATGGGAATGTAATAAATATAATTATTTATTGTATAGATAATTATCCTTTTTGGAATATTAATCAAGCTTATATATTCTCATTTAATAAAATATTAGATTTGTCTATTTATCTTTATATCTCCCTTATCGTCTCCCTCTCATCTCATAGATTGTATTGGTGCCTCTGTGAGGCAACTATTGAATGAGGGGAGGACAGTTTACGATCTATTGATGCAGCATGATCTACTGGACTTGGTTTAGGATTCTAAATCAAGGGGATAAGCAACAACAACAACAACATCTTTATATAACTTAATAATAATTATTGGCTCATTTGCATTTAATGAATTTATTTTATTTTATTATTATTAAGGATAAAGTTATCACTATTACACATAATAATAAATAATTTAAATTCAATATTTTTTTTAAGGTTGACCGAAAGAGAAAAGAAGAATGCCACATGAAGGAAAAGAATTTATAAATTTTTTAATAAACACCTGATATGTCTTACTAAATGATTATGTAGTATTAAGTGTAATAACTTTAAGTTTATTTTATATATGTGTTAAGAATAATAATCAAGCAAATAAATGAAGTATGACCGAAAAAAAATTCAGTTGCTTACTATAAATTTCAATACATAATATTTTTTTTTTTCAATTTATTCTTTAAGAAATTGAAAGGAAAACAGAAATAAAACCAAAAGGAGAATAAACAGTTAGCTTAAATTTTAAAAAACTTTACATATTAATGATGAAAATGTTCAAATTAATTTCTATATAAGTCATTGGTAGTAAGATTTTACAGGATTGTACAAAATCAAAACTATCTTAAAATATATCAAGAAAAGTGGAATAAAAATTAATTCTTTCTAAATTTCTTACAAAGCATTTGCCCATTGCAGATTATATAGAACAAATTAAAAAAATAATAATAATAAATGTAAATTTAAAATTTTACTTAAAAATTGGTGGACATAATTTTTTTGATGATTAGAAACAAATATGCCATGAATGAACATGACTACTTTTAATGTTAATTTATTTTTCAAGTATGTATGTTATAAATTTGTATTAATTTGAAAGAAACAAAAAGAAGTATTTTTTTTTTATTTAAAAGCATATTAAAAAGCATATTAATAATTTTCTTTAATTATTAAAATTCTAATATTTAACTATTTCTTATCTTGATAACTCTTATTTTTATGCTAATTAAAGTACTATAGAAATATTTTCCATAAATTAACCTGCTTGTGTTGGTATTTTAATATTTTATTTCTATTTTGTATTTTATATGATTATTTAAGAAATAATTTGTAAATTGTACTTGTTACTATGAAGAATTTAGAATTTTTAATAGTATAATATTTTAAAATATTATAAATAAGTTATATATAAAAGGTGTCAATTTTGTGCCCTTCTGTTTTAACGTGATTATGTTAGTATAGATTTATTTTCTGAATGATAATTTTTATATTTTCAATTGAGTTTTATAATAAATTGAAAATGAAGATAAACTAAATATAAAATTAAATAAGTACTTAATAAATTTGCTTGTTTATTTTGAAAATTATTCTTGTTGTTGTTGTTTCTTATCCCACTTGGCTGGCCAAGCCCACGAGCCCATACGTACTCATGGTTGAAGGAGAAGGAAGCAGCTTCTGTTGTGATGGAGCACCCGTAGGTAGAAGCCTGACTTTTGCTCCGTGACGCTCTTACAATCATAGAAGACCGGGACCTACGGCTTAAAGTGGATTCCGAACCATTACAAACATCCGTGGCACCGCCGGGATTCGAACCCGAAACCTGTGACACCGAGCGCCAGAGCGCTAGACACTCGGCCATTCAGGTCCCAAATTTGCCAACGGCACGCGGTGTTCCCAGGTGGTCACCCACCCAAGTACTGACCGCGCCCAATGATGCTTAACTTCGGTGATCTAACGTGAACCGGTATATTCAGCATGGTTGAAAATTATTCTTTATTTAAGGAAATAACATACAGCAAGAAATACATTTTTATTCATTTTATCCTTTATATTAGTTACTTTTTTAAAGATTTGGTTTATTTTTTTATACTTAATTGCATTTTTTTTTTTTTTTTTTTTTTTTTTTTTTTCCTTTTTATGAATTTTTCTCTTTTTTATGAAGGTTTTTTGTAATGATATAAAAGTTAATAATTTTTAACTTTTAAAAAAATCTTTCTGCTATCTGCAAATTAAAAGTTAAGTAGTAATATATTGTAAATGAATCATTACAATTTCTATTTTCTTTGCATGCTTCATATGAAATTAATAATTTATTTTAAACACCTTTATAATAAATTGCATGCATAAATAAATTTACTATATTGTCGAACTACCCCCATATATATATATAATATATACACCCTACATTACACTAGAAAACTATTATTTAGATATTGTATGATCTCCATTCACTTCCTGCTTTCTAAAGCTAGCATAAGTCGAAAATTATTACTGATATCCTACAGGCATATTTTATTGAAAATAATATTTGCTATTATTACCCGAATAGTTGTGGAATTCATTAGAAATATTTTTTCTATTAACTTTGATCCTAAAACATCTCTTACTAAAGCATGATTGTTAGCAAATAGAATTCTACATTTAATCAGAACAAAACACATGACATCAATAAAATCAAGAAAAAAATTATTTTTAAATTGATTCTACTTATCTGCAATCTTATAGGTTATTAAAAAATTTAGTCATTTCCCTATTGCAAGGAAAACGATTTTACTAAAATGTTATGAAACAACTTTATTTCAATATAAAATTATATCTTTGTAGAATACTAGAAACACATTTTATTAGGAAGTATTAGAAAATATATTGTATTTCTAGAAACATAATTTTTCTACCTTCCCTTGATAAATTTCATAAACAAAAATATTCCATCATTCGATTTATTACGAATTTCACTCAAAAAAATCAGAATAAATTAATTTTAATATTACTTTCAAATTTAAATGTTATATTTTATTAATAGAACATTTAAATGCGAAAGTAATTAAACTGTAATTAATTAATCATTCTTTTTCAAGTAAGATTTTTTTTACATGATTTTACTTTATTATCACATTTTTTCGCACAAAAAGTTTTGTTTTTTTGTTTTATTTAACTTATTATAACATAAATTTAAAAAAACTTTGAGTTAAATTTATTTTTTTAAAAATTGAAGAAATATATATTAAGGATTATTCTAAGATGTTACCAGTTCCTGAAATCAGTTTTTTTTATATATAAGTTCCAATCTATGTTCTAATATTTTATGGAATAGATGTGATTTGTAGAAACAATTATGGGTCTAAGTTTCTATTTAGTTTGAAACGAAGAAATCAGACAGTTTCTTTTCAGGCGGTTAATACAGTCTTGTACGAATATTCACAAACATTTTAAACATGCAATTAATTATCTGTAAAAAAACGTTATTTTCTTTCCACTACACCTACGTTGTTTCCTCCGGAAAGTTCAAAGTATACTGAGGGAGTATTTTATTTTTAGTTAAAAATAAAGCGTCATGTGCTGCCATCTTTTTACATTCGAACATTTATTTCGAACATTCTTTCGCAATTTGATTAAAAACAATTAAACAATTGAACAGATTAAAAACAATTAAACAATTGAACAGATTAAAAACAATTTGTTATGAATCACCTGAACAAATTATTTTCATACAATGTGCCATTAATAGTGTAAAAGATAAGGTTTTAAAAAATAAGGCATAATAGTAGATAAGTTTTTTGAACTGAAGCAAAGTAATCATTGAAAAGCAAAAGCAGTATAAAATGCAAATATTTTTTGTTAATTCAAAGGAAGTTTTGTGCAAGTATCTGACGAAATACGGTTCATTATACTATGTTTCGACTACTAGTTACATTCTTTGTTTTATTCTATTGTCTAAATTCTAATTTTCCTACAAATATGTTTATTTTATTCATGTTTAGTAAAAATGCAATTACACTTTCCTTTCATCACGTATCGTTCTCCAAATCCTTTGCTTGATTTTACCGTTTGAAATTTAAATTCTATTTTTTTTTTAATATTGTAGCTTATGACTAGTTTGCACGTTATTTAGATTCCAGACATTGATATTTTATCCGTAAAATAATTTTAACCAAGGTTTTTTTTTGGGGGAACAGATTAGCATCTAAAATCGAAAAATCGACAGAAGTAGGGCTTTTCTAATGAAAAATGATATACAACACTGTTTCATAACTCATTTCATACCTGTACAATACCCTCATTTTCGGATAACGTCACGGACCCCCAAACAGGATAACATCGTCTTCACACAGGATAATTAAAAAAAAAACACCCACTGAAAACGAAAGTTTACATTATTTACAGTTACTTTTACATATTTAAACCCCCAGTTGGAGACGAAAAATATTATTTGATAAATCTCACATTTCGTATTTATTATATTTTCTTTATATACTTATATATAACAATATTGAGAAAAAAAATTTAAGCTCCCTTCTTAATGTGTATAATCTATAATGTGTATAATCTATATGTATATAATCTATAATGTAATATATTATATACGTGATTATTATTTTTTTTTTGTTTAGATTTCTTTTTTTATTCTTATGCTATACATAGTTAATATGTATGCAAACTATTTTTTGTTAAAGTTCAACGCATTGATATTTATAAATAGATATTTTGTATGTTTTATTTGCTACCAATTGGCCATAATTTTAATATTAATAGGATGCAATTTTTTTAAAGTTTAAAAAATTTCATTGGTAATAATTTGGAAAGAACAATTTCAAAAACATTTGGAAAGTTACACACGCGTATCTTACAGAAGCAGATACATTTTTTAATTTTATCAGGAATTGTTAAAACAAATACTGGTATATTAATCAGATAAAATTAATAAAGCATTATTAAATCATGTAAAACAGCCTGAGCAAGAATAACATTGGGATTAAATTTCTTAATTTCTTATTTTACTTATCTATCGTTAAGAAAAACTAATTATTTATCTTATCCCTCTGCAATTTCTATTTCTGCACTAGAAAACAAAACCGCTGAAAAGTGAAAATTTGAGTAACCTTCAACAAAATGTACGTACTTAAATCTTAAATTAGAATCTGAAAATATTTATTGAATACTCTAAAATTTTACACATCTGTTATATTCTGTATATACTATAAGTATATCGAAAGGAAACTTTTTATGCTACAGCTTAATTACATACACATGTTATATTCGCCGTATTTTGTTTGGATTTCTTTTTTCTTATAATATTCAGAATGTATATAAAGTATATCTTGTGGAGTTCCGACCATCGATACTTTAATTTAGGCAGTGTTTTTTGTTAAACTATCCTAAATATAACATTAATTAAAATTGAAAATCTTGTTTTAAATTTCTGCAAAAGTGATACATTTTCCAAAACGTTTAAGAAATTTCATTTGAAATAATTTAAAGAAATTTGTCTTGAAGAATAAAATTAAATGTTTCTTTAACATATTGTAAACCTGAAAAAAGGTTTTCCCACTCATGTCTTGAATATTACCATACTAAAAATAATTCATAAACACTTTTATAATCAGAAAATTCTTTTTCCGTAATCTTACCAGCCATTTTGCAATGGGATTTCCGAGAGAGATAATATAACCAAAAAATTAATGCAGCACTTTAAAAATAATTGAGCATTCAAAGGTAAGCAATTTAAAATGCATTATTTTCCTAAAATTCTATACAATGTTACTTTATTTATTAACATTTGACCTATTTTTTAATTTATTAACATATTTATCCCTGAAGGAACTGTTCTTTCAAACAGAAGTATATTTGATTAAAAAGTGTTTTTTGCTGATAGTTTTTAGATAGATTATTTTTGTTTTTCCTGCTTTTGACCAAAATAAATGACAATAATAAATGAATTGTTTTTCCTGCTGTTGACCATTTTCATTCTTAAGTACTATACTAATACTTTCTAATACAAAAAATTAATATTACATTAATCAAAAATTATAATACTAATACATATTAAATATTCTGAGGATTACTCATCATCTTGAAAAACCCACCAAAGCAAGTAAACAGGGTCAAATAATTATGCTCAATTTTTTATACATAAAAATAAATTCCTTTTCGTTTAGTTTAATAGAAGCAGATTACTTTAGGAAAGTTAGTAAGGTGACGAATCATTTAAAATTTTCAATATACCTCCAAAGAAAACGCTCTTTAATCAACAGTGTCAAAATGGCTAAACTTATGAAGAGAAGAAATTAGGAAATTAACTTTCATTGCATTGAATTTTTTTTTCAATTAATATTCACTTTCTAAGATTGTTGTTTATGAAAACGTAATAATATGTTGTAACCTCTCGGCCTATAACAGCTTCAAGAAAAGGACCTCTTTCAGGTTCATGGGAACACTAAATTTTATTTACAATCATTATATATATATATATATATATATATATATATATATACAGGGCCGGATTTAGATGAAAAGAGGCCCTAGGCTATTCCACTTATGAGGCCCTTTCACCTCCCATTTTTAAGTTTGTAAATTACATGAGAGAAAATAAAATACATCATTATTGTAATATATATCAATATATTAAATGTAACATGTTGTGATGGGTACTAATCTATATAAGCACGAATACTAAATAAAAAAAAGTCGAGAACACTTATTTGGACCTTTATTCTCAGCACCCTATATACTAGTTGTAACAATAACTCATCAAACATAACACACAACATTTACAAAGAAACAAAATTCAAATAATAAAAATCTTTGACTACGAAAATAAAATATGCAATAAAAATTTTCATATTTTCTATCAAATTAAATGAAATATATTCAATACATTGAAGATTAAAGCAAATTCAATTCAGAAAAATTTATTTCATAATAATTCGCATTTAAAGTTTAAGTATGAATTGAATTGTTATAAATTTTAAGTTTTAATTTGAACCAAAGAGGGAGCTTTATTAAAAAAAAATCCAGATCACAAAAAAAAGAAAATATCAAATTGTATATCATATTAAATTTTATGTTAATAGTTATTTTATTTACGAACTGATTCTTTGCAAGTATACATTTAAAGCGAAGCAGTAGATTAGAAGAATTTCTTTTCTAAACTTATTCACACAGAATTCTTCTATGAGTGCATCAAAATCTAGGTTCTGAAGGTTTCAATTTCGATGCACAAAATACTTAATGAATAGAATTTCTCCTTATTTTCGATTCAATGTTTTAGTGTTTATTGTTTTTAGAATAGTGTGATGCTAATTTTGCTAACAATTTGAATGTAGGCCCCTCTTGATCCTGAGGCCCTAGGCTGAAGCCTAGTTAGCCTATAGGAAAATCTGGCCTTGTGTATATATATATCTATATACAGAACTCTATTTTCAAAAAATGTAAATTAAGGATATAAATTAGATATACAAGTGCAGTTCACTCCAAGTTCGGAGATTTTAAGAGTTCTCGTATCTACGATGAATCTGATGCACTGGTCTGAGGTAGACCTTAATTATCATAAGGCGTGATACACGAAACCACACTTTGTAAACAGGCGGAATTTATTATTATACTATTATTATTATTATATTTATTATTATACTATTATTATTATTATTATATTATTATTATTATTATATTTATTATTATTATATTATTATTATACTATTATATTATTATTTTATATTTACCTCTAATAATTATCAGGCCTATTGAGTCAATTCAGAGGGGAAAAAAAGAAAAACAACACTTCTGGTCGACTCGTCGCAGAACATTCCCCTCTTCTACATCAAAATTCTTCACTTAAGACAATCTCTCAAGTAAGGGGAGGGGGTCAGTTCCCTCACTTCTCATTAGAGTAGACACTTCTCAGCTCGTGGTCTGTCACTTAACACGATGAAACAATGCGTGGTATATCAATTGGTTGAAAATAAATCTGTAATTTCTTCGACCTATGAAGGTCGTTAATATCCTGAGTCTCATTATACATGATAAAGAATATATGCTATCAGATTTGAGTGACAGGCTGTTCTCATTAATACAAAACACTAATGGCGTGTATTATAACTACACACAATAAGTGATGGATTTATTATATATTTTTCCAATAACATACATTTATTTCAACTGAGAATAAAATGCCAAAACTCGTCTCGTAAGAAAAAAATACCATGTAACAATTTAAGCCTAATTAAATTCAGAATTTAAGAATTTTGCTTCAAATGTAATATAACAACAATAGGTTTTACTATCAAATCAAATTATCTACTAACAACAATATAGCATCCAATAAAAAACTAATTATGAATCTGTTCGTGAATCAGGTTTTGAAAATACATTGTTTCTAATTCATTCGTGGTATTTATAAAATAACTAATAACATTCTTTTTCCTATTTGCCCAATATTTAAGGACGAATTATAGAACTATAATGCGACAAACGTCATTACGATGAAAAAGGATAGTAATTGTTATCAATTTGAATTTTTCAAAATGTACACAATTGTTTTTGAGAATGATAGACTAACTATTTAATTAAATTAAAAAAATAGTATTTCCTGATCATTAAACTCCTACGATATTTCGCTCCTTCGATAACTGCAGCCAGCAATTTAAACCACGTTAACTTTTTCGTCATGAGACAAACACAGGCGAAATTGAAACAATGGGTGACTTTGTATTAAATATTGAGTAATAATGAAGTAATAAGGAATAAAAAATTGCAACAATGCGTCATTATTTTATAATTACAATTTTTTAAGCATGCATTTTATCAACAACTGAATCAAGCAATATCAATACCAAAAGAATTAAAGGAAGTATAATGTCGAATAAGAAAAAATAACCTTTAAAAAGAAATTAATTTGTTTGAAATTTTTTTCCCTTTGAATCACCCACTTTTTTCCTGTATAATAAGATATTTTTATTTATATAAGATCATGGTACGTTTCCTAACACCCACTGCACACAATTTAATCGGCAGACAAAAAAATTTTTATAAAACTTGCGAGGATATTTTTTTTCTAAAGTGAAAACACCAATTGGCATTTCGAAGTAACACATAGCGTTCCAATGTTTTTATAATCGCACATAACAATATATTTTATTGAATTTTGTAATACTGCAACATGCTGTTAGAAATCGTTGCTTGTGTGTCTATCATTGTCATCGCCCTGCTGGCCAAACTGTCTTATTGGAGACAGCAGTGCAATCAACTCATCCCTAACAACCAACGGAGCTTCTTCAATCCTCTAGGAGAGGTTTTCGATTACGACGGTTTCGAGATTTCTGGAAAGAAGTACGCGGTGCATCTCGGTATGTGCTGAAATATATTCATTATTAAAAGCAAACAGTATTTAATTAACATTGTAATTTTTTTATGTAATCATTTGTAGAGTTATATGATACAAGTATATTTGTTGCAATGTATGATAAACTTTATAGTTATATGTCTTTATGTATACTTGTTGAAATTTAATATATCATTTACAGAAGCATATTTCACTATATATGTTGGTCTTTATACAATTTAGATTAAGATTAGCTCACAGTTATTTTCATATCATTTTATACAATATTTAAGTTTACTTATGGAAATATTATTGATCTCTAATGGTGTCAGCAATGTATATATTGATATTGTCTATGAATAATTCTTTTATACACTAGATTTATTTAAAAATGTATGTACTGTAAATTTAAAGTTATAACAATTGCAGTATTTAATCACGATACAGTAAGTAGACGAAGAACAATATTTGAAGGAAATTTATGCACATTAATTTACTTATTATTAAAATTAAATTACTTGATCATTTAAATTGATGAATTATAAGCCTTGTTTTAATTTTCTTTTTCTGTTCAAATTATCATTATAATATAAAACATCAATTACCAATATTACTGTGTAGAAATAGTAAAACTAAATTTAAAATATATTAAATATTTCTTATTTCATGCACTCATTTCCAATAATTCTCTTCACATTTGATATATGAATGAAATTTTTACAAGTATTTTCATTGAAGTCATCGTATTTTTGACTATTTAATAAAGTAATGTAATTTATATTTGTATATTTTCAATTTAAAAAATTTAATTCCTTTTTTGTAAGATTTTATTCATTTGAAACTTGTCAATTTTTACTTTTCAGGTATAATATCGGCGTTTCGAAAATGGTCAAATACATTTAAAAAATATCCATTATTTTGTGTGTGGATAACCTATGCCCCATTTGTACTTATTCACAAATCAGAAGCTGTCAAGGTTAGTTCATCATTATTTACTTTTCATTAAATACCATAGTATCGTGGTTATGACAATGAATGGAAATGAAAAGATTTTTTGTGTATAATAGGAAAAGAGGATTTAATATTAGTTTATGTACTGATTGCTGGATATCATTTAGTTGCCATCGAAGGGTACAGGTCGTGTTTGTAGTTCACTGTGTCCCAAATAAAAAAGTAAAGTAATTTAAAATGGATTGACTGAACTTGGAAGGTTATTATTTAAAATATTTTAATACTTTTCACGTATTTATGAATATTTGCATCTAAATTATAGTCATTTATATTATCTTCGACATAGCCATTATTAGTTAAATGAAATTGCAAATGGAAAAATTACATTTACTTGTATTTATTAAATTTAATATGTTATATTTTCAGGATCTCTTACAAGTGAAAAAAAATATCCAAAAGAGTTGGATTTATTACTTCTTTCAAGCAGTTTGCGGAAAAGGTCTTTTTACTTGGTAAGTTTGTGTCAACAACATAATGTAGTGATGAGAGACATACAGAAAGAAACGCTTTCCATTCAGCAATGAATGTCAAATTATTATTTTAATTAAATTAATGTGTGTAAATTAAATTATTATTTTAATTAAATTAATGTGTGTAAATTAAATTATTATTTTAATTAAATTAATGTGTGTAAATTAAATTATTATTTTGAGGCTATAATAATTTAATTCCCGCTAAAAATACAATCAGTATTATATTACTTAATATCGAATTTGGTCACTGAAATGTTTTGTTTGATAAATATCATAATCTTAATATGGTATCACTGTTGTCATAATTTTGAATCTAAAAACTGCTAACTAAAATTTGCCATTGAAATTTTGTTTGAAGAAATGGTTGCAGCCCAGAGTCTACAGATTTGAAAAACTATTGTTTACTCTGAATAAATCTGAAAATACATCGCTAAAAAAATTAAAACTTATAGAATGTTCAATTTACACCACATTTTAAAAATTAAATTTTTGTATTATTTATTTAATTAGTGGGATATGAACTTTATCTTTTCTTGTTTAACCAGTTCAAGATTACTACAGAAGCAATGAGTAAAATTTTAGGAAAAAATTATGTAAGTTTTTTTTGGTTGTGATCAGTAATGATTTTTAATGTTTTTTATTCAGAATGTAATCAATCGATTGCCTGTAAATCTCATATCAATTGCAAAATATAAAAAAATTATTAAAAATTTCGTAAAAGGAACATAAATAAGGAAAAAAAAAAGAAAATACTCGTATACATTATAAACTGGTTTTAATTTTAAAAAATTTTATAACAGTAAAAAAAAAGTAAGTTTTGATAAAAGTTTCACGTTTGTTTCTTAGCCTGTTTCCCGTGCAAAATCCTTTCCTTCTTTTGACATTTTACAATTTGTCATACTTTCTTGAATGACCCGTGGTGTTTTCATGCTAATGCTAATCTGTAATTTCTTGAAGGTAATGAAGTCAGATGGTCGTCAGGACTAAACAAAGTATAAGCCATTGTAGTTACATGGTGATTAAACACTTTATTCTGTAGTAATTTCTAGCCGCATTTATTGTATATGGTGCACAATTTTGTTATTGATTTTTATATTTGGAATTTCATATAAATATTTATAATATCAGTAAAGCTATATACATCTCAACCTGATTTATCGTATCAATAATTTGTATTGCTTAAATTTCTTCAAATTCCGAAACTGCTGAAAATCAGCTGAATTTACTCACTTAAAATTTTTTTTATTACTATATGATTTTATTTTATGTTATGACATGAAATCCATCATATTTTCTCTTTTTTTTTCTTTGCAATCCATATTGTCTTCGTAGTCATTAAAGAATTTTGACAAAAAAAATATAAGACAAAAAAATATTCGCACTATTAAAGTTTAATCCAAATGGAAAGCAAAAGTTATCATATGCATATAAATATGTAAGGAAAAAGAAATTGGAATTTAAAATGAATTTACATATCCAGAATAATTAAAAAAACTAGTAGTCCCAGATGGTCGACTACACGGTCTAATGTTAATAATGACTAATAAGGTGATCTAATAATATTTCTTATCTCATTCAAAACATCATCATGAACAGTCTCATCTCATTGTGTATTTAGAAAAATTGCTGCCGTTTGAATTTGGTTTGCAGTGAAGGTTCTATTTTTGCTGTCAACGTAAAAGTCAAGTGATTCTTCGATTTGTCCAACCTGGTTTCTAAAATACATATCTTCCGATTAGTGACATATGTAAGAAAGGCAATCTTTGGGCAAAACATTGGCCGTGTTAAGTGACTAGATTGAAAGTAATGCCCTGGAATTGAACTTTTCCTCTTCATGGAATATTCATATAAAATACCATGAAGCGTCAGCTAAATATTCAGTCATTGGCTGCTGAAATTTATTCATTGGCTAGTTGGATCGAAAAATATTTTCAAACAAACTTTCCTTATCTGATGGTAGAGAGTGATGTAAATTTAAGTAACTACGCCATTTACTCATTTGAGTGTATTTCATCATGCATCTTTATTATTGATTTTTTTTTAAATTTTACTTATCTCTCACGTAATACTAAGATGGAATGTAAATTTCCGCATTTTAATTCAGAAGTTTTAACTTATTCTGTGTTTCAGTGAGAGGACCCAGTGGAAAGACCGAAGGAAGCTGTTCGCCCCTTGCTTCCAGAGCAACATGCTCAAAGGCTACCTCACCGTCTTCAACGAGCACTCGCTGAAGTTCGTCAAGTACCTCATGAAAGAGATGGAGAGCAATTTCACTTGTGTTGATGTCCCGATATCTTTATCCACTTTGGATATTGTCTGCGGTAATTTACTAATAAATCATTAATGTTTTCTATAGACAAGACGCTTAAAAGTACTTGAAAGTACGCTTTTTAAAAAAATACTCTAAATTATCATTTTATACGGCTTCTTCATCAGATAAAATATCGACTTTCTATATTACTGAAGCACACATACAGACATAAACATACATACACACACATAAATATATACAGTATTTTCCATTGTTTGAACAAAACAAAGTGTAAAGTTAAAATTAACAATTATATGAATTAATTTTGCTCCTTTCTATGGAGATTCAAATCAAGTATTTTAATAAATGGAATGTAAAGATGATTATTCATTTTTTAGAATGCATTATGGGAGTGAATATAGGAGCGTTTGAGAATGGAAGCAAGCAATACGTCGAATCTCTTCACAGGTATGTCGTAGGGAACTCATGAAGTGTTATTTCCAGCGAAGCCTGACATATTTTGATATGGATTTGAAACTCTTGAAAATTAAAAAAAAAAAAGCCTTCGTACTTATTTCTCGAATATCATTAAACATGGTGTTGATTTTTTAAATTATTTATAAAAATATTTAGCATAAAAAGCATTAGTTAAAGTATAAGTTAAAAACATTAGTTAAAGTTAAATTTTTCTCAAATTTATTACTATTTTATTTTGGCTCTCCACATAGATATCTTTCAATCATAAATTTTACTTTTTAATAGGACAGTGTCTTCCTCATACAAGTCAGCTATTCATTTAAATTCTATAAATATTTCATTTAAATGAGCATTTCATCCAAAGTCTTTGAATTATGTACAACAACACATTTTTACCACAACAAAGCATTCCTTTATTTATGAAAGAGTATGCATTTGATAATTCTAAAAAATTTTTTGTCAAAAGCGTAAAGTGTCTGACATTCAAAGACACCAAATTGTAGAAGCCGACCAGCCTGAGCAATTATGACAGAAACATGCCATCTCCTTAGCGTTTCTAGAGGTACGGTGTCTAAAGTCATGACAGCGTACAAACAGCGAGGAAAGACAAACTCGGCAAAGCAAAATACTGAATTTTAAGTAGACACTGAATGAAAAAGACCGACGGGTATTGAACGAATTATAATGTCTAAAAAGAAAACAACTGCAGCCAAAGAGCTCAATCAGCATCTGAATTCTCCAGTGTTAATAATTCGGTTAAGGGGCAACTTCACAAACAGGACATTTGCAGCAGATCAGCAATATGCGAGACACTTGTCACATCTATTAATGCCGAAAGTGATCTACAGTGGTGCCACACCGACAAAACCTCGCCGATTGATAAATGGAAGATAGTTACAAGGTCAGGCGAATCATCTTTCTTACTTTCTCCCCCAATAGTAAGAGTGCACTTTGGGAGGGCACCTTCACAAGCGTATGATCATGTTTGTCTCCATTATTATTAATCTCCATTGACTGTATGGGGAGACATGTCTTGATTTTCTGCAGGCGCAATCGCCCTAATTTAGCTGGCAACCCCCCTCCTGTTATGCAAACTTTGTTTCCTACAGGAGGTGGAATTTTCCTGCATGATAATGCTCCTATTCCTGCAATACGATCTCTCCTATCATGGTTTGATGACCATGAAGTTGAAATGAAATTTATACCTTGACGCGAACATTCCTCCGAGCTCAATATCATAGAGTCGTTATGAACTATTTTAGAGCGATTAATCCGGAATCAATATCCTCTCCCCAAACTTTCACGGTATCTCGATGAAAAATGACTCGACATTCATCTAAACACTATTTAGAACTTGTATGATTCGACTTCCAGGCGAATCCAAGATGTATTATATGCCAAGTGTTCTCCTACGTCTTATTAGTAAAGTATTCCTTATAACTCTTGGGTGTTTCCATTAATTTAAAAACCACCTGTGCAATATTAAAATTTAATGCTTGAAATTTTCTTTTATTTATTTAATTTCAAATTATTGAGAAAAACCCTAAATACGCACTTTTGCTACCAAAATTGTTTTGCCATTTTGGTTATAGTCATTTACCCCTCAAAATTGTCTCATATGCACAGTTATAGATTACAAAATCACATTGATTGATCATCAAAAATTGTATCTTCCTTTCAAATTTTCTTTCTCTCTACAGAAGAGCCTGGATATTTCTCCTAGAGAATTAGAGCCATCTTCAATATATTATTATAAAAGTTTTGAGCCAAGAGCGACTGCTCTTGAGCGTTACATTTTCATTCAAATAGGTTGACTGTGGTATACAATTCTTAAAATTAACTTTAAAAAATGAATGAATGAGTCCTTCCTTCATTTTTTAATTTTTTTTCATTCATAAATTTAATAGATATATGACTCAATGAATGAGTCATATAGCTATTAAATTTAAAAATAACTTTCTCTTTCTTTTGAAATAAACATTTAAATTTATGTTTACTTTTTAATAACTGCAGCAAGGAGCAACTTATTTTATTTCATTTTGCCAAAGGTCCTTGGATCTAGTGATGGCTAGAGTTCTCAAATTTTGGCAGTGGCCCAATCTCCTCTACTGGAATTCGGAAACTGGAAGAGAAGCAGCCAGTCACAGTAAAGTGGTGCATGATTTCTCAAGAACTGTTAGTAAATTTATTTATTAAGTAACTAATTTAAACAAAATATTAAGTTTAAAATAATTGCTCTTAAAATGCTTACAATGCTAGTTCATGCTCCAATTTTTACGAAAACTCAAAATGTACAGGCGAGTCATTTACTATGCGAATATATAGATTTATAAATTTGATAAAACTGATTCATCAAATTTATAAATACGCCAGCAATACACTATACGAATTTAGCACAAATGAGATTTGCTTGTTTTAGAAATATAATTGTTCTCAATATTTAAATATTCATTACTAAAATTCAGAGAAGAAAATTATTAATTCATTAATGTTCTGGTAGCACTGTTATAGGTTTTGAATTTTCAGTCCTTATACTAAAATAGTTTCACTCAGAAGCAACTTATAACATTAAACAGAGGCATTCAATAAAGTGTGCATAAATTGCAAATTTTACACTTCATTCATATACTACATATCAATAGATTAAAGAAATTCAGTGATAAAAATATTAATTTTTAAATGCTATAAGATCTTCTGACATATTTTGCAAAAAAGTCTCAGTTTTAATTAAAGAAGCTACAGTTCATCCCCTGTTGAAATGAGTTAAAAAATATTGTTTAAATGTTCAAATTCGTTGTTTAATTTATCAATTTTTGAAACTATATTTGTTTTAAAATAATTAAATAAATTTGTAGATAGTTTTAAATTATCTAAAATTTTCAAAATTTTGGAATAAATATTTCTTCCTCTACAATGAAAAAATAGGACATTGTTTATTTAATTGAATTTATATTAGTAAAATAATGTACAAATTAAATAATCTAATTTTCTGTATTTGGAAACTAATTTTCTTGAAGTTTATATGTATTGAAGTTTATATATCTTGAAGTTTATATATATATATATCCTGTAAATTTACGTTGAGAAATTTAGTTAAAATGTTCAAAACATCTAGTTCAATTTAAACAACTATTGTGTGTGTTTGGTACTGATAAATAGAGAAAAATTCTATGTCAAGGCAGATATAGCTGCACGTGCTTTTTCAAAAGGCTTTATTTTTAATAGAAAGGTTTTTTCACTGGAATACATCGTAGGGGACAAAATGGTTTCCATATCTTTAAAGAATGCAATCTTGTTTTTTTAGTCTAATAATTCATTCGAATTTCCAGGTAATTGAAGACAAGAAACGAAGGTACCTGAACGGTGAAACGGCGGACAACAGCAGCAGGTACAAATCGTTGTTGGAGGTCCTCTTGAAATTGCACATCGAGGAACAGGCGCTCGACGAGGAAAGCTTGAGGCAAGAAGTAGACACTTTCATCATCGCTGTAGGTTCCAACTGACTTTAACTTTCCAGTAGTATATTTTACATATTATCAGATGCTTATTGATAAACAGTAGTAACTGAATATTTACTAGAAGGTGGAGTGGAATGGCACATTCTGAAAATCGTGTAATTCAGAATGTACAAAAAAATTATTTATCCGAAGAATGTGTGTGGATTCGAATCCATACGACTAATAAAATGTCTTAAAATGGCAGACTCGTGGCCGCTTCCGCAACAAATCATACGGTAGAGTTTTCTAAAATATTCTCATAAGTGCAAGACAATTACTCTAAGAGAAATTTTATGTGAGAGCCAAAAATATATTAGTCTTTTTATGTTAGGAAAAAAAATGTTTGAGAAAGCTAATTAATATATTCTTTTTTAAAGCATATAATACAATATCAATGCCAATGTCTACTTCCGAATCTGCAAGACGTCGAGTATCAGTAGTACACTTAAAAAAAATTGTGAAAATTATGAAAAAAAAGTACATTGATTTTACTGAATTTGCAGGGTCATGACACAGTTGCAACTACTATCAAGTGGGCCCTGTACCTGATAGGTCTTCATCCTGAGGTGCAAGAGAAGATTCACCAAGAAGTGGACAGCGTGCTCGAAGGAGACACACAGAGACCGCTTTCGGTGGACGATCTCGGCGATCTCAAGTATCTGGATTGCGTTCTGAAGGTAAGAGACATCATAACATTATTGAAAATGATCCAAACCGAATGAAATGAATTATCGTCGTGAAAATGCGAACACAGTTATCAATATTATTTATCTTTTCTTCATTTTAAAACCTTTTTATATATTTGAAATGATATTTTCAGTTAAAAAAGTGTTTAAGGATTCTTACATATTAATCAGTTTGATAAATTGTTAATCAGTTTCATTTATTCTATTTATTTTTAATTCAAGTTTGGTTGAAACAAATTTCTTAAAATATACACTTTTGAAGCTGGAGGTTGAGTTTATACATCTGAAGTATGATTGTCAAGTTACTGTAATTTATTTCTATAGTTGGTACACTTATCCACAGAGATTCAGAAAGTACATATTCGATTTCTGGTAACTGCCCTTCATGAGATTTAATTTCTGGAGCCCGCCTTCCGGATTTCTTTGGAATGAAGTTCGCACATCTTCAATCTTTAGAGACAAAGAAGGTTTTTTTTCTTATATGGTTTTTTTTAATCCATCTACTATGATGTCGTCGAAAGACAAGGTGTTTGGGGCAACACTTGAATTTCATTGTCGCATAAGTATTCAAAATATTGAGTCTAGAATAAATTATTCCGAATGACAAATTAATGATTATTCAAGGATGATTATTCAGTGATCATTCATAATATAGGTTTCACGATGAGTCGATAAAGTTTGAATTATTCCACATTCTTCATGTCTATTTGCACATGATAAGAGTTGTATAAATCTATGCAGCCAAATTTTCTAGAATGCTTTAAATCATTGAGAATCTCATCAATTCGACTGATAGGATAGTTTAATGAAGCCGAATTTTTATCACGTCTGCAATACTTGGTGAGATGAATATTTCTACCACAACGGTGACATACTTTAATCCGATATTTTCATAATCGATTCTCGACCGTGAATATGGAAGGGTAGCACTTGATCTGGTTTGAGAACTTGACAGAACTGAAGCTTGCGACTTGTATTGGAGTGGTTCATGTTCACCACATATAAAACTTCGATTTTTTGAAATTTTGTTTAAATTTTAATGTTTTTATTTAATTAATTGTTTTTATTAATTAAATGTTTTTATTTAATCTTATTTTTCATTTTTTTTTTTTTGTATGTCAACTGTAAATATTTAATGTTCTAGGAATGTAATCGATTATATCCTTCTGTACCTCAGTTTGGCAGACATATTTCTGAAGAAACCAAACTTTGTAAGTAGTTTAAATTGTATTATTTTGAACATTCCACATTAAATCAACATTTCAACTTATACAATAACCATACATATGCACACAAATTATAAAACATACATATGCATAATATATCTTATATATAAAATACATTCTAAATCATTATGCACATTAACATAATATTTCTCCAGATTTTGATCAAAAGTGATATAATGATAGAATATGGATAAAATATATATATACATATATAAAGCATGAACAGCTTTATTTAAAAAAAAAATTAAAATTTATATAAAAATTAATTTTTTAAAATTTATCTGGTGAAGAAATTAATTTTTATTTTTATTATTTTTTTAAATATTTATTTAGTCTGCGATTGTTTTTTTAAATTGTTTATATTAATTTCAATTTGTCTTAACTTTTTTTTTTATTTTACGAAACTTCTTTTTATGACAGAATTTATTTTTATTATTCTTTCAAATTTATTTTACTTTTACAAAAATTATTTTCTTAAAAGAATTTATTTATTTTATTTATTATTATTATTTATTATTACAAAATTTATTTTTCTTTTTTATGCATTTTTAATTCCATTTTTTTCATTGCGAATGTATTTGTTATATTTTGCAAGATTTACTTTTGTAAAAGAATTTATTTATTTTAAATTTATATTTTTTCCCCATTGTGTTACAAAATTTATTTCCCTTTTTAGAAATGTCTTCTATTTAAAGATTATTAGTTCAGCAAGCGATAATTTTCTTTTCTTTTTTTAATGTGATTTTTTAAATTATTTTATAATTTGCTTCCTTCTAAAAAAAATCATTTTCCCTAGTGTGTTACAACATTTTTTTTTATCATTTCATTAGAAATTTAATTATCCAAAACTTCATTTGGCATAAATTTTTCTTGAAATCTCTCGCTTTGCAATTTTAAATACGATATACGTTTCAAATTTTCTACCCAATATTAAATACTGCAGAGCATTTGTATTGAAAGATTTAATATATAACTTTACTAACTTTTTGAAGATCATATACCAGAATAGTTACAATTGCTAAGAAAATATTACGAATTTATGTATATTTAACTAATTAGTTACCTTCATTAAATTGCAGAACTTCTTTTTAACAAAAGTGTACTTTAATTAAAATAGTCCTGAAATTTTCTTTCAACTCACTTTTTGTTTCTAATATTTCTTTCTTCATACTAGATTCGATTGTGATAAAAACTATTACTTCTTGCTGATACTAAAAAAAATTTTAGCATGCATTTTTTTTCATGCATTTAGAAATAAACACAGACTCATGAAAGTGAAAGTTGTAACTACCTCCACAACATAAATATGCTATCATTCTTTATTAAATTTCAGAATTTCATTGATACATAGAAAAAAGCAATTCTTTCTCTCCTATAATTGCTTAATTGTCAGATAATATTTAAATATAATTTTCATCAAGATTTCAACTAAAGTCTAAGGTAGCACTTTTTCATTTGTTCAGAGACAATGAGAAAAATCCTTCAAAACAAATTTGTCGAAATTATGAATTATTGTCTGCAGCCATATTGAATATTATGCAATGAATTCAAAGAATATTAAAATTTTAAAATATATATTATAATATGATTAAAGTCAATGACTGTTAAGGTTATAATTGTTATTTTTACACGTATTTAATGCTCTGTTCCTTCTTACAACTATAATATTGAAACATGTGCATTTTCCAGGTGGCTATACCGCACCCAAAGGATCTTCCGCTATTGTGATGACGTACTTCCTGCACAGAGACGAAGATGTTTTTCCTGATCCTGAGAAATTCGATCCGGATAGGTTTCTTCCAGAGAACAAAAATAAGATTCCTGAATTTGCTTATGTTCCTTTCGGAGCTGGGGCTAGACATTGTATAGGTAAGGACTGCAACTAAAATCTTTATAAAATAAAAAATTATAATTGGATAAACCTACATTTGCAATTCAAATATGAATTTCAACAAAGAAGTTATATAATGTCTAAAAATCGAATGTTTAATGCAAATAGATAGATTTAAACTGTTTCTGATAAATAACACTTTTAGATACACTTAAATGAAAAAATTTAAACTTAAGGTAAAAAAAAGGCTTAATTTACTTCAGAATAAAAGAATGAAACATAAAAAAAACATTATTTATGATAATAAGTAATTGGCATTATAAGTTGAAGATTTTTAATCATCAACATTATTAAATTCTTATTTTTATGAACAAATATATACACCGTAAACTATTTAAAATGTTAATGATTTTAATTCCGCCTGAAATTAAAAAATGTTGAATAAAAAAAAAGCAAAAAATAAAATTCCAAGCGATAGGTAAAATTTATATTTTGAAATTATAAAATATTATTAATATTTTTTGTACAATCTTACCTATGAGAAATAAAAAATAATTGCTCTGTTCCCTAAAAATGTATATTTTTTATTTATACAAGAATCTGCCTTGGATGTAAGGAATCATCAATAAAAGACAATACTTCAACTTGTCATCAAGTTTGACATTTTCATATGTCTATTATCAGGAAGAAATCACGAACCTTTATGGAAGACAATTTTAAACGTTTACTCACAATGAATGTTTGAATAAATTTGAACTATTGTTCTTGGATAACAATAGAATTGCTGTTTTCCCGATAATTAAATGTTTTCGCGTAAAATAATACATGTTTTGTTCTAGTTTCATGGACAAGATGTGCATTGAACATCAAAGCATTTAAATAATGCTTTTGTGCTTCCTTTTCACAGTGATCTATCATAGACATTTTACACATTTCACATTAACACATTTTACAATTTGTTATTTGAATGTTAGGAGGAAAACACATAAATTGCGAAAAGTAATTCTTGTCAGAAAATTGCACATGGCATATAGAATTCTATCTGCTTGTATTTCGATTGTTCGCTGTCATCCAAAATGCAGTTTCCGAATTCTAAACATTGTAAATGATTATTATATTGTACGCATACAACAGTTGTACAAGCAAAAGAGAAAAAATCATGTGGGAAGAGTAAGCATGGCATGCTGTATTGTTTCTATGCCAGTGGTTAGTGATACGGTGGAATACATCAAATTCTCTGTTGATACATTAGACTTGCTGTTTTCTCCGCAGGACGGTGGTTCGGAGAGATGGAGGTGAAGACCATGGTATGCCACATTTTGAGAAACTTCTCCCTTCATTCTCTGGACCCGAGGGATAAAATGTTGACGGTCATGAACATCACTCTGCAGTCAACTCAACCCTTTCGCATCAGGTTTCGACCGAGACACAACAACAACAGCACGTGATGGACTTGGACTAGTTTTGTAACATATTTGTAAATTTAAAATAAAATATTTTAATCACCCTTTGTGTGAAATATATACAAATTTATTTCTACCTTTAATTATAGACATCCTGACTGCTAGTTTTCGGGTTTACTGAGACTAATTCTTCTGTCAGATGAAGTCAAACACATTGCTTTTGTACTGCCTATAAATATTGCTGTAACGAATGTAAAGGTTTCCCTACAATTCACGCTAGAAATGATGTCATTTTTTAATAAATATTTAATATATTGTCTCACGAACGCTATTCAGTTTGCAAAAACATATACCCTAATCATGATACAGCTAACATGGTCAATTAAGGTGTTTTGACGATAAAAAAGATATTGAAATATCAACCTAATTTGAATGAATTTTGCATGAATTTTGGCCTACCAATTATTTTATCCTTAATTTCATAGATTTCGTACATTATTCTTTTTTTTAACCTGAACCTTGATCAACTTTCAATTCTTTTGTACAAAACAAATATGAGCTTTTCGATATTGTAGAAATTTCTATCTTCCAAGATCTCTTATTCCATTTTAGAATTTAGCACTGTTGGTAATTTATTAGTCTGAATAGCTCAACTAATTTAGGGTGTATTTTTGGAAATGTATTGCTGATTTTTAACCTATTTATAAAATTTACTTTTGATATTTCAACTTCTTGCTAAAGAATCTTGTACCCCAAAAGTTACATTTTTATTCCAAAACTGTAAGCAGACACAAATTTGCCTTCCCCAACAGAACACGCCGGTAATTTTAAATGTTTGGCCAATGTGTGAAATGTAAGAGCACTATCATCTGTCATCTCAATAGCATTTTTATCCGCAATCGCATAAGAAATACAGGTTGTTAAAAGGACATGCTTGATGAAATGCTTGTTATAATAAAATATATTTGTTAAATAAATTAATGAAAACTTAATTGGTCGCATCATGACGCACAAAATATTAAAAAAAAAAAAAAAAAAAACTGATCTAAATCCTACTTTACTTAAAATTACGATCTTATATCATTTTATTTCGTCTTAAATGCTTGTTATAATAAAACATATTTGCTAAATGAATTAATGAAAACTTAATTGGTCTCATCATGACATACAAAATATTAAAGTAAAAACTGATTGCAATCATACATTACTTAAAATTACGATCATTTTGTTTCTTCTTGTGTTTCATAAACATGTGACAAAAAATAAATAATTATTCGAAAATCTGTCTAGAAATAAATTTATATATGTACAACAGGAGATAAAAGTTCAACGTAACATTCTGTTTTTCTTGTACACATCGAGCAGATTTAAGATTGGAATCTCAAAGAGCAGGGAAGCGAAGAAAGAAGTCACGTACGTGTACAGCAGGATTCTCGTGTAGATTGATAACTGAAAAAAAATGCATAAAATTAATACCTGAAAATTGTATGCCTCAGCAAAACAGTAAAAGTGCATGCAGCAATCAAGACTGATTATCAATAAATTATGTGTATATTATTTTCAAGGAAGCGATAATTATAATTTTTGACAACAATAATAGTTTCATTTTGAAGAGAGTAAGTAAGATTTAATTAATTAAGTAAGATTTTTTTAATGTAGCACAGAAAATAATTACAAACGTAGTCTAAGATTTAGTCCCACATTCATGACATACGCAGTCTAAGATTTAGTCTCACGCTGGTAACGTAGTCTAAGATTTAATCCCACATTAATGATAAACGCAGTCTAAGATTTAGTCCCGCATTAATGAAATTTTGTAATTTTATATTTTCCAATAGCGAATAATATTTTTTCAACTGTTATTATGCAATTTTCATGCATTTTCAGTTATGCAATTTTCATGTTATCATAAAACTGGTTTTTAATTTAATCCACTTTTTTCGTTACTAATGGTAGGCGCAATATTAACATATGAATATTTGCAAGCAGAATTGTTTTTAAAATTAAAATATATCCATTTCTCAATACAACTATGTAGTATTTTAATTTTAACCTTATTGAATTCAAATAAAATTTTAAATGTTAAAAGGATTGAATGATGATCAAACTGATTAAGAATATCTAATATACAATTAATATTAAATTTTATAAAGTGTTTTTGTGTGAATTTTTTTTTATTTATACTGATAACAGTTTTTTAAAATACCTCTATCTCCCGGCAATTATAAATTTTAACTTCATTTTTATGTGTTCAAATTCACTTTTTAGTCCATTATAAAAAGGAAAAAAAAGTCATACTAACAAACAACAACTCAGAATGGTCCTGCATTTCTGTCAAGGATCGAAAATACCTCAGAAGAAACAAGAAGTGTATCAAATAAGCACAGTAGGACAAACGTGCGAGCGGTAGAAACACTCTGCAGGACAAAAATCGATTTATCAGACCTGAAAAAAGAAAAGCATACAGCAAAGAGAGAAATTTTATTCTCAAAATTTCATTTTAATCTCTGCATCAAAATCCCCATTGCAGTTAAATGAATGAAATATGGTGTTCCATATTGATTTATTGGAACCAATATGATTTCATTGTCCCTAAATTGCATTAAACAACAGTCATACAATGAATATATAGGATAATTATAATTTAAGTCCTACTTTGAAAATGCTGTCAAAAAAGAACCCTTCGTCACAATGGGTTAAATTTTAATTGAAGATACTTGAAGAACAGGGAAACGGTACGACGTCAAAAAATTTTCGAAATGTATTAATAGACGGCGCTGTAAAGAAAGTGAATTCGGCAGCCAATGAATCGAAATGACAACGTATTTGGCATGAGTTGCATATTAAACCAACGTGCTTGATTGCTTCTTTTTTTGGACGGAAAAAATGACTTCCAAGTCATTCAACAGTCGTGACACTGTTAGAGGAGAGTCCTTCCACCGCGGCAATTGAATGAGAAAAATCAGTGGAACTTTTTTTTTGGTGCCATACCCTTGCCCCCTTCTTTAAGTATCTTCAGTTCAAATTTGAACTCATTGTGACGAGTGATTCTTTTTTACAGCATTTTGAAAGTGGGACTTTGATTATAATCACCCTGTACATATTGACATATTAAATTAGTTATGGTAAGTAGTAATGATGCATTTAATAATAAACCTTCAATACGGGTATATTTAAAAAAAAAATTATGTTTTTATAGTATTGATAATCAAAACAAATTCTAAAAAAATCATTATCAAATATTAAATTAAGTAAAATTAAATCTTGTATTATATCATGTACAGAAATTCGTAACAGTAAATGTGAGGTAATTTGAGGATACAAACCTCCTTGTCCCGATATGCACAGAAACATAATCCACGCGAGGCCGCAGGGAAAAAATAAGTGTTTCAGACCATTGTAAACTGCAGATTCAATCGCTGATTCTTCTACGCTGTAGAGTCCCAAGTAGCAAAACCCCATCATCAGAGCAGTGACAAACCATCCGAAACGCAAGAACATCTAAAATAAAAATAAAATAATCCCATTACATAAAATGGAAGGAGGTTTTTGCTTATTATACTGCTTTCTATTTACATACATTTTTTTGGGTTACAGTTTAAATGTGCTGCCTCTTAGTTACAATGAGGTTTATTAGGTATCACAATTTCGAGGAGTCGTGCCTAAGGATGCAAGTGTTTACCGTTATGAATCTTCTACGACTTTGCTTAAATATTTTATTATCTCAGTAAGCCATAACTGCAAGGTTTTACAGATTTTCTAATAGAGCGTTTACTTATATATAATCATTTTCAAGCTGTTATTAAATGTAAAAATTTCATTGAAAAATAGAAATAATTCTTTTTTATTTCTATTTACAAGGCAGGAATAAAAAATAAAACAAACAAAACTCAAGGAAGAAAAGGAACGCACAAATATAGACGCAGATTAATACAGTATTTGAGATAAGAACAATTTCAATTCAAATAATAGTTCGGGATCCTTGTCTCAACATCTTTCTGTATCACTTAGCCGTCTACGAATCCTACTAATATTCATAGGCTTCATTACCTTTCAAAATGGGTAATAGCCGTTTTCATAAATAGAGATACAATGGTTTCCAGATAGTTAAGACCCAACAATTGCTGTGTGGGTCCATAATGTGGATAATCGAAAATGTTCATTGAAATCTCCTTCTTCCTGCACATTGTTTTGATTTCGCCATACAATTGGGGTTTTTTCATTCAAAATCTGTTTAGTTTTATGAAATAACGCAGTATTTTGCCAAGTGTAATAATGATTGAATTTAAAAATTACATATACTTTTGAAAACAGTGGTTGTGTTTCAATTCCACAAATTACCAAACTTTGTAAAAATGGAAATATTAATTGTTCGTGGGAGAAATCTCCTCAACAATCAGAATTAGCTTTGGCTCTTACAATGCACAAATATCCAGGGTGGACTCTGAATAATTCATAATTTGAATAAATCTTCTTTGTATATTTGTGTGAGAGGGAAAGAGAGGAGTTGATACATACTTTCACCATATGTTGAATTGAATACATCAATATACGTTGAATACATTGAATACTTCAACACACGTTGAATACGTTGAATACATTGAATTGAATACCTTAACATGCGTTGAATTGAATACTTCAACATACGTTGAATTGAATACTACAACATACGTTGAATACGTTGAATTGAATACTACAACATACGTTGAATACGTTGAATTGAATACTACAACATACGTTGAATACGTTGAATTGATACTACAACATACGTTGAATTGAATACTTCAACATTTGAAATTTGTGGAATTTTGGAAATACTTCACATTTGTGGAATTGAATACTTCAACACACGTTGATTACGATGAATTGAATGCTACAACATACGTTGAATATGTTGAATTGAATACTTCAACATTTGAAATTTGTGGAATTTTAGAAATACTTCACATTTGTGGAATTTAATGCTTCAACACACGTTGAATACGTTGAATTGAATACATCGACATACGTTGAATTGAATACTACAACATACGTTGAAATAAATACTTCAACATATGAAATTTGTAGAATTTTGGAAATATTTCACGCTTGTGGAATTGAATACTTCAACATACGTTGATTACGGTGAATTGAATACGTCAACATACGTTGAATACGTTGAATTGAATGCTACAACATACGTTGAATTGAATGCTACAACATACGTTGAATATGTTGAATTGAATACGTCGACATACGTTGAATTGAATACTTCAACATTTGAAATTTGTGGAATTTTGAAATACTGCACATTTGTGGAATTGAATACTTCAACGTAAGTTGAATGCATATTTTTTTTGAGTGATTCAGAGCTCCTCATACTACCTGAAAGTTAAGCTCTACAGAAACTTGCAAAAGCTCCATTACGGGAAAAAAAATTAATAATAATTCTATTGTAATGAAGTTTTGTGAATTGAATATAATATTTTCAAATTATTATACTAAAAAATGAAAGTTAAACAACCTTTTCCAAACCATTAGAAATACGTCTTGGAGTACTTAAGAATTTTATCCTTATATTAATCCATGAAGTAGTAAATATTGTTTTTAAAAAATTGCTTTTATTAATATATACAGGGGGATATTAATTAAAGTCCACTTTCAAAATGCTGTAAAACAAGGACCACTCATTAGAATGACTTCAAATTTGAACTGAAGATACTTGAAAAAGGGGAAACTCTACGACCTCGGCAAGATTAGCAGGCGGTTTAATTGTTGCTTTTTATGAAGTTTTTAGTCCAAGTACAATTAAAAACTGATTCTTCCCATCCAGTGTAGTATGACCTTTCTGTGGTGGAGGGGCTTTCCTCTAAAAATTTCACAAATGTTGAATGACTTGGAAGTCATTTTTTTCTCCCAAACAAACTGAAACAACCAAGCACATTGAGCTGTACAGTTGGTTTAATGTGTAAATCATGTCATAGTTTCGATTTAAAATGTCATTGGTAGCCCAATCCACTTTCGTCATGCAGATTATAGCACCATCTATTAATTCACTTTGGAACTGTTTTCTGGTGCCGTACCGTTTCTTCCTTCTTCAAGTATCGTCAGTTCAAATTTGATCTCATTCTGACGAGGGATTCTTTTTTTATCCAGCATTTTAAAAGTGGGGCTTTAAATTATAATCACCCTGCACTTAAAATAAACCAAAGAAATATCATTTAAAAATAAAAATGAAATCACCAAACTATTTTTTCTGTCTTTATTTTCCCTTCTCGTATAAAAGTAATATCCAAGAGCTATTCCAATTAAATAGGGAGGTATTCTTGTGTATGGCTTCTGATACACCAGGTTGAAGTAACGGAAAAATCTGAGAGGAAAACAAAAATAATATTAATTTGAAACATTAAAAAATAAAACAAATTGATTATCCACACAAAGAATATTGTAATTGGTTTTCTGATATTTTAAGTATATATGTACAGACAGGGCCGGATTTAGATGAAAAGAGGCCCTAAGCTATTCCACTTATGAGGCCATTCCACCACCTTTCACTGCACTTATGAGGCCCTAGCATAAATAAAAGTTAAGAACTTACCTAGAATTTCGCGAAATGAAAATGTTGTCACAAAAAAAGTTTCAATAGTCTATAAACACTTCACTAAAGTATTGAACCTATTGAATTCAAAAAGCGTGAATCAAATGATCGTGTACGCAATCCTAAAATAATAATCTTTTCTAATAACATTCATATTATCGAAGTAATATGAATATAACCGAACGACGGGATATCAATAGGTCTGTTCGTTTGTCTGTTCTAATCTACACTAATCAGCACTTTATTTATGCAAGAACAAACCAGAGCTTAGTAGTATAAGGCATGTCAATATTTGCCATAGCAATCAGTGAACGCATGAACTATACTTTGGTGAAATCTACTATATACAAACGAACAGACCCAATGAGCCGAACGTGTTGATCTTAACCAATACATTTTTATGTTTGTTTATTTGTCATATGTATAGAATTTCTCCTTATTTTCGATTCAGTGTTTTAGTGTTTACTGTTTTAAGAATAGTGGAATTGTAATTTTTTTAACAATTTGAATGTAGGCCCCTCTTGATCTTGAGGCCTAGTTAGCCTATAGGAAAATCCAGCCCTGTGTACAGATCTTTTTAATACATTTTTGTATACAAATAAAAAAATTAGGATTTATTTTCACCTTAAAATCGTATATGTAACGTTTAATCTTTTGACTCAGTAGTTTCAAAAAAGGAGGAAAAAGCAAAGTTTTAGGAAAGTTTTCTCTTGAATTGAATATGTTGGTTGGAAACAGTGGGCTCAAATAGTTTCTGCCAACTTAAGTTATACTTCATTGAGACTGTTAAGTCCCCAAAATAAAAAGGCAGCCTGGTGGCCAATTGGCTAGCGCTCTGTCTTTTGGTACCACATGCTTCAGATTCGAATGGCAGGGATTTTTTGGTGTGGTTCGGAATCCACTTTAAACTGTAGGTCCCTGTCTGTTTAGCTCTCGTGTGCGCAAGATGACTGTACAGCGACAAACCAAATCAAAATAATAAGAAAATTAAAATATGGAAAAAATGTTTAATCAGCAATATTTAAAAATATTTATAATGCCCTCCGCATTAAGATTTTCTAAACACACAACTAAACTTCTGTGTTTTATATTGTAGTACAAAAATACCTGACAGTTACAAATTTCAATATTGTAAAAATGTTTCCTGTAGTTTGGAATTCTAATTAAAATAAATTTCCTAATATATTTTGTTTGGCATAAAATAAAGTTGTTTTCTTTAAATATGATTTATAATTTATACTTATTTGCTGAAATTTTCGAAATATTAATGTATTCAAATGGTACAACAATGAAAGTTTCATTAATTTCCCAATTTTTTTCATAAATTCATTAAATTTCATTAAATTTCCAAAGGATTTTATTAATTTCTCAATTTTTCATAAAGGATTTCATTAAATTTCCAAAGGATTTCATTAATTTCCCAATTTTTCATAAAGGATTTCATTAAATTTCCAAGGGATTCCATTAATTTTCCAATTTTCCATCAAGGATTTCATTAATTTCCCATTTATTCATAAAGGATTTCATTAAATTTCCAAAGAATTCCATTAATTTCCCAATTTTTTATAAAGGATTTCATTAAATTTCCAAGGGATTCCATTAATTTCCCAATTTTTCATAAAGGATTTCATTAAATTTCCAAGGGATACCATTAATTTCCCAATTTTTCATAAAGGATTTCATTAATTTCCCAATTTTTCATACAGGATTTCATTAAATTCCATATTATTTCACCAATCTTCATTACCGCAACAGTCCCATAGATTTTTAGACTGGAGATGCTTTCTTTTTATGGGCTAGGCTATCAACCGGCCAGAATCTAGGCCGCCCACCTATCTTGATATGCCCACAGCCAAGATAGACCGGGACCTACGGTTTAAAGTGGAACCATTACAAACATCCATGGCACAGCCGGGACTCGAGTGCGAAATCTGTGGTATCGAGCGCCAGAGCGGTAGCCACTCCGCCATCAGGCGTCATCTCAATAGCTGTAACATACGCTATTAGCCAAGAAGCTTGTAAGTACAGATTCTAAGAGTAAGTTAAATTAAGTAGAGATTATAAGAGTAAGTAGAGTAATGTTAAATTACCTATGAAGTACAACCAATCATCGTAATCTAGAAATCCTCTTTCTCAATTTACAACTGTCATTGATATATTTTAGTAAATAAACAAAAATTCTGAAAGTATTAAAGCACAGTACAATAATATAATCAATAACATTCATGATCAGTTATCAAAATACTCACCGATCTATATACGATGGATCCATCAAATGCTGGCAAAATCTTGCGGTTCCATCAAGTAAATTGTTCTGGTTTGTTATCACGAAATTGGCAAGGCAAGAAGCAAAAGTGACCACACCAATCAAAGAGTATCCGAATCGTGAGGAGCTAGAAATAAATCCATCAACACGTTTGATTTCAGAAAAGGTTGTCAATTTTTCAATTCTTCTATTAGCTCACACTCTCCCTATATATATCTTGTTCAAATTTTCAATCGTTCATCTAATACTTCTTATTCATCCACTCAAGTTCAAATACATTTTTCTTGAACTTGTAGTGGATGACACTGGATGTTAATTAAGATGTTAAGTTTTTGTTAAGGATATTAAGTTTTTTCAAATATTAATTTATTCATTAAATTTAATTAATTAATTCTAGTTTTTTTTAGATTTAAGTTGCATGTATCTACCAATAGATGGCGCCAGATAAACTTAAAATTATTTATAGAGGACTTTCTGCAATGTAATGAAAAAAAAGTAGGAATTGACTATAAAATTTTTTTTTTACATTACTTGTTTTATATTCAATAACTAGTGATAAAAATAATCTTATTAGTATTTCATTTAGTCATTTCATCATCATTTAAGCTCTTCTTATTATAGTTTCATATTTTTAATAGGAATTTATTTAGTATAAATTTATAGATTCAAAAATTTGATCTTCGGGAATAAAACTGGAACATCACTAAATAATAAGAATGATAATAAATAATATAAAAATTTATTGCAATGGTCCTTTTAAATCGCTTTGAAGTGAAAAAAAAATATTTGGGAAACATTTGATAAATTGTTATAAGTAATTTGCTAGTTGCACTGCATTTCTGCATTTCAAATTAGTAATATTTAATTATATAATGTTTAATATTATGTTACAAGTAATAGTATATTATTATTAATAATATAATATTTAATATTATATATTTTTAAATATCTCGCGTAAGTCTTTCGCGCGTTTCTTGGTTCTAAATATTTTAAGCATTGAAATAAAATGTCTTCAACTGTTTCTGGAGTTTTGCAGAGCGAGCATAATGGAGATGAAGTCAGGCCAAATCTATGGAGTTTAGCATTGTTAGGATATGTCTTTGTGCGAAATCTGGAAATAAGAAAGTTTTCTTTTTGACGATTACAGAAAGATCTGTGAGAAGTTTTAATACTATTCAAATGACTGAATTCCTTGGCATATTTGGTACCCATCCACTGCTCTGTTGCTTTTAGCTGTTTCTTTTTCAATTCCTGCTATTAGTTCACACTCTCCCTATATATATCTTGTTCAAATATTCAATCGTTCATAAAATACTTTTTAATCATCCGCTCGAGCTCAAATACATTTTTTTTAACTTGTAGTGGATGACACTGGATGTTAATACGGTTCTTTCAAATATTAATTCATTCATTAAATTTAATAAATCAATTTTAGTTTTTTTTTTAGGTTTAAGTTGCATATATGTACAAACAGATGGCGCCAGATAAACTTAAAAAAATGAATTAAAATTATTTGCAAAGGACTTTTCTGCAATATATTGGAAAAAAAGTAGGAATTGACTTAATTTTTTTTCTATGTTACTTGTCTTGTTGAAGTATGAGATCTTCTGGTGGTACCCAATGAAATATTATTGTGGAGGATCTTGTACAACACTGGCTTGGACGTGCGGGTGATAAGGATTTACATTTATGCATATGGCACTAATATACCCTGATCTTTATATTACGAAAGGTTCACACATCGAACATGAGTAACGAAAATAAATTTAAAAAAAACTGCAACAGCGTTTCTTTATTTTCATGTATCGCTTAAGTGTAATAGTTTTTAAAATATAAATTTTGAAAATACTGTCTTTCACTTATGCTAACAATGTGTAATAACTCTAATGTAAAGAAATAATGAGTGTGTAATAATTTTTTATAGCATATAGTTAAAATAGCACATACCGCTGTAGCAGTATCATAAATAGAGGACTGATGATATAAAACTGCATATCAACAGCGAGATACCAGCACCATCCCAAGCACTACAAGATATAAAAAATATTTTAAGAAAAAAAATATTTTATTTAATAAGCATTTTTATACTTTTAGATACAGTACATCAGATTCTATAAATCGTAGAGAAAATTAAATTTTCAGTAGAGATTTTAAAAATAATAATTGCCAAATGTGAATGCTTACATTTACACTGAGGTAGCAAGTTTTAAAAATTACATTTTGAGAAATTTATCTGATATCTATTATATATTTTAATTGATATCAGAATTTTAATTGATATCAATATTTTTTTATATACATTATATATTTATCTGATCATTATATCCATTATGTATTTTAATTCTGAGAAATTTATCCAACCTTATTTATTCGATATTTACAAGTGGCCTGGTGGCCAAGTAGTTAGCGCTATGGCCTTGGTATAACAGGCTTCAGGTTCTAATCGTGGCGGTGGCATGGATGTTTGTGAGTTCGGAATCCACTTCAAACTGTATGTGCCGGTCTAATTAGCACCGTAGAGGGATGAACCAAACCGATATTTGCCCTATCTAAAGAAATTTAGAATTTTGATTACCATCAGATGTTGCTCTAAATTTTATTTTTGTTAACTCTAATTATTGAAATTTTTTGAACATTTCAAATTTTCGATAATGCCAAAATTGAAATGATAAAAAGCAATACTAATCCGTAATGCTTCTTTTATGCATGGGCCTCTCACACTCTGAAGAATTTTTGTGGTAACGAAAATGAAAAGAATTGTTTTTAATATAGAATATCAAATGTGTCAATGTAGATTTATTCATTATTATTTTATTTTAATTACGTCGAGGACCGGGTCGTATTGATCATGTCCCTGTGAGCAGCCCAATACAAACCAGCCTTGAGAAGGCATGTCCTGTGGGCTGCACCGACGAAAGCTGTACTCATTTAGCACTACCCAGGGGACACTTGTAGCGTAAAGATAGGCTACGGATGCGAGTAACACTACCCTCACAACTCTACGATCCTATTAGACAGGGACCTACTGTTTAAAATGTATTTAAAATCACTAAGCATCCATGACACCCCGGGATTCTAACCCGAAACCTGTGGCATCGAGCGCCAGGGCGCTGACCATTCATCACTGTCATAAACAAAACTATGTTATACGTTTTTTATCACTGGCTTACTTTTTAATTGGTTGTTAGCCACACGGCCATCAGAATTGAGTGAGGAATTGAGAATATTGAATTGAAGTTATTTAGTAGACAATCAAATTGTTTTAGCAACTCATCCGTAGTAATGCTTGTAGTGGTTCGGAATTCACTTTAAACCGTAGGGTCCAGTCTAATATGACTGCAGAGCGTTGGGAATAGGGCTGAAACCCTACCCCATAAAAAGAAAACATCTCCTGTCTCGAAATCTGCCAGCCGGCAAACACCTTGGCCCAACTGATGATGATGATAATGATCTGTAGGAATAAAAAGTGCATGTTTAAATCTGTTCGCTCCCACCAGTGATCGCTTATTAAGACATCAGCCACAAGGGGATTTCGCACCATTTTCTTCCCCCAAGCAGTGTGCAAACTCATGCAGTTTCTTTAACATGCATTTTACGACCGAACTGCTTGGCCAATTTCGAGTCACTCAATGAGCAAAAATTAATTAACATGTACTTTTTAGTATCGGAACTGCTTAAATAAAAAAGTTGCTACTTCACGAGGTGTCCAAACATTTAAAAGAGCATAATACGCGAAAAGAAGGTAGCATTCATTGAGATGTAACCATACCAACTCAGATAAATATTATATAAATAATGGTTATCTCAGCATAAGGGTTGCAAACTTTACCTCATATCTCATTAAGATCTCAGGACACACCTGGAAAATCCAGAATAACTCCGCAGGAATGAAAGAGTGCCAAGTAAATAATGCAGAATGCATCCACAAAAATAAAATGGCAGACAGACGATAAAGTAAACTAAGGATGCATATTCTCCTTTCGGAATGTTGCGCTATACTAGGTCTTGGATTAACTTGTACGAAAGCTAGCACAACCTCCTCTATATCCTCACAAATCGTCCATGGTAAATCTTTGGAAAGTTCGAACAACCACTGATATAAATAATATATGGCTAAAAGTATGCATCATTCCACGTTGAAGCCCCCTGTTAGTCGCATAATGCACTTGGCAGCCCTTTCAGCCAGATGCATAATCCGCTTGAAGCCCCTGTTAGTCGCATATTGCACTTGGCAGACCTTTCAGCCAGATGCATATTCCGCTTGAAGCCCCCTGTTAGTCGCATAATGCACTTGGCAGACCTTTCAGCCAGATGCATATTCAGCTTGAAGCCCCCTGTTAGTCGCATAATGCACTTGGCAGACCTTTCAGCCAGATGAATATTCCGCTTGAAGCCCCCTGTTAGTCGCTTAATGCACTTGGCAGACCTTTCAGCCAGATGCATATTTCGCTTGAAGCATCCTATCAGTCACATAATGCACTTGTTAGCCCTTTCAGCCAGATGCATATTCCGCTTGAAGCCCTATTAGTCGCATATTCCGCGTTGAAGCCCCTATTAGTCGCATAACGCACTTGGCAGCCCTTTCAGTCAGATGTACATTCGTATGATCACTGTGAGAACTACACGTTCCTATGATCCGCTGCGTCACCACCTGCTACTCCATCTAGTACGTTTGAAAAGCGTTTCCGACCCCAGTCCGCAATGTCCGAAATTTCCAAACCTGGTGATGAAATACCATAGTCTATAAAACAACTGAATGAACTCACCTGTTTTTCGGCTATTACAAAATTGTTAATGTAAAGCAGATTGTACCACCCGTTTTTTTCACACGCCGGATGAGTGCAGTATGTTGGCCACAGAGGGCCCGAACCCATGTACGGAAACAAAAAAGTGTATATTCCTAACACTGCCATATACACGGGTGTCAACCTAAGAAATCAAAGTTCTAAAATTAAAAGCTATTAAAACAGGATTATTTTAGGATTGACAATATTTAAATAGTGGTTAGTCAGCCACAAAAATCAACATAAACTTATTTGAATAACAATATTTAAGAAATTATAAATGTTTAATAAAGCAATTAAATTCACAGCAATGTTACATTTTATGAGTGAAATAATATTTTATAAATTAATTTATAAAAACCAAAATACTTTTTCAGAAATGTCAAAAATATCTACTTACAAGGCGTACTTTTGTAGAACGCTTCACGATTTCACTCTTATTTTAGCAGGAACGATAAACATAGGCCCGAATGGCCGAGTGTCATGCGTTCTGTCGCTCGGTGTCATGGGTTTAAGATCCCGGCTGTGCTATGGATGTGTGTAGTGGTTCGGAATCCCCTTTAAAACATAGATCTCATTCTCATATGACCGTAGAGCGTTGTCTTGAGGTTTAGTTAATCTTCAGCCCTCATGGTTCCTTGCCAAAAGTGAAGCTGTCTATTACCCTTAACCATGGACGTAACCTACGACGGCGTCCTTTGGACCTGGTGTACGCTTTCCTGCACCAGGGGGAATAGCAATAACAACGAAAAACTTTGTCTGTCACGATTGAAAAGGGATCTTTCGGTATGCATGAAGCAATATTTGCTGTTAGTTATATTGGAGTTAAAAGGGCTCCAAGGAAATATATTGGTGTTGACGTTCGAAACCTGATAATTAAGTTAAGTGGAAATAAAAAACTTGGACTGAAATTGCAAGCATTGTTGAGAAATGTTGGCCTATTGTCCAAACTATTCTAAGGAAATATGAAGAAATTATAAGTATTTTTAACATACCTTATATTGGAAGGCCAAGGGATCGAAATGCTCGACCAACGACAAAGAAAGTGGGCTTGAATGGCCAAGTGGCTAGCGCTCTTGCGCTCGGTACCACAGGGTTCGAGTCCCGGAGGGGTGCCATGGATGTTTGTAGTGGTTCGGGATCCACTTTAAACCGTAGTTCCCGGTCTAATAGGATCGTAGAGCATTGCGGGGGCATTTTTATTAACATTAGCTTAGTTATCTTATTATCTTCTATCTTATTATCTTAGTTATCTTAGTTATCTTTATTAACATTAGCTTAGTTACACGCGCCCCCTGTGTAATGTAAAGTGAGTAACGTCTGTGCAGCGCTTGCCTTAAGGCATCTAAGACAGCTGCCTAAGTGCCCAGCTGCATTAGGAAAAAAAAGTTAAATAAAGGGAGGGATATTGTATATTGTTCGAAATGTGATATTGTTCTCTGTTCAATTACAATTTCTTGGCCAGCCATTTCAAGATCTCATCATAAAAACGTGGATACTAAAATATATGAATTGAATTGAAAGTGTGGGTCTCTTCACCACAAGCTACCCTGGTTTCCAGACGGCAGTTCAAGCTAAATATCTTCTAAACATTTTTTTTAATCATAATTTCTTTTTCATCAATTTCATTACCACGTGTAACGAATAATCCAGTGAGGATAATTTGGGACCTGAATGGTCGAGTGGCTAGCGCTCTGGCACTCGATACCACAGGTTTTGGATTCGAGTCCCGTTGGTGCTAGAGTTATTTGTAGTAGTTCGGAATCCACTTTAAGCCGTAATCCTGGTCTCTTATGACCGTAGAGCGTCACAGAGCCCAATCAAACTTCTTCTCACCCACATCATTTCCAAACTGTAAAGGGGCAACTCAGCTCTAGGCAAAGTGATATGGTTTGGTGTTATGTAATAAAAGTAGTAGTGGTAACAACTAATAACAATGTTAATGCGGGAATGGTTTGAAGAATCCTCCGATCTGCATGTTACACGAAGAAAACAAGTCGTATGCAGATCAAACCACAGAAAAAAAAGGTGAATTTCACTAATGAATATATCTGTAAGGATTATGGTATTTTTAAAATTGTCCTTTTTACTGATGAGATCAAGTATAAGGGTTTTCAGAAGTGATGGAATTACCAAAGTATTGCCTGCGCATAAACGAACAATTGAAGTTTTTAAAAATTGTTCCAATAGTGAAGGATGGTGGAGCAGTAGTCATGATTTGAGTTCAATGCCGGATGATGTAGTTGGGAAATGAACCTTCATTGAAAATATGAAGAATATTTCCAAATATTTACAGATATTGTAAGATAATGTGTAGACATCTGTTGATAGTTTACAGCGTGGAAACCAGTGGATCCTTCAACAGGACAACAATCCAAAACACACAGCGAAAATTGTGAAAAAAATGGGTTTTTATAAAGTACCTGCGCATGTTACATGGCACATGGTATGGGATGAAATTGACAAATGGGTTATAAAATATAGGGTCCGAGATAAAGATCCTTAAATGCATTGTTGCAAGTATGGTCTGAAATTAAGCGGGATGCCACACAAAATCGTACTGCTGAAATATCTAAAAAATTACAAGTGGTCATTATTTCACAAGTCCATATTACACGATATTAAAATATTTTAAATTATACATTCAAGAGCCAAAGCATTATGACCACCCCTACATTTTGCAATAAACTCGTGGAAGGCACGTGATTAGGTAGAAGTGATATTTAACTGCTGCTGGAGAGTCTGAAGAATCATTCTTTCATTTACCTCTGTGTGTGTGATGGGAAAAGCTGCGGATCTAAGCGACTTTGATAGAGGGCAGATTGTAATGGCTCGAAGGCTCGGAACAAGTAATTCCGAAACTGCACCACTCGTGGGTTGTTCGCGATCTGCAGTTGTTAGTACTTATGCAAAGTGGATGAATGACAGTGAAACCAGCAGTAGACGACATGGTGTTGCACGTCCACACGCTATCAAAGAAAAAGGTCGTCGGAGACTGTCTCGCATGGTGAAGCAAAACCGGAGCCAGACAGTGGCTCAGCTGACAGCCCAATACAATGCAGGGTCAAGTAGAATAGTATCGGAGCACACTGTTCAGCGGACACTGTTGGATATGGGGCTACGCAGCAAACGTCCCACTCGTGTGCCATTGCTGACCAAGCGTTATCGCCAACTGCGCCTGCGCTGGGCCCGGGAACATCGTGACTGGTCCATGGATCAATGGGAGACAGTTGCCTGTTCAGATGAATCACGGTTTGTCATTCATCACGCAGATGGCCGTGTCAGGATACGCCGTCTTCCAGGCGAACAGTTGCTAACTCAATGTACAGTAGGTCATACACAGGCCGGTGGTGGCGGTATTATGCTTTGGGGGACGTTCTCTTGGGCGTCTCTGGTACCCGTGGTTGTGGTAGAGCAGACCATGAATGCTACAGGGTATCTAAACATCATTGCGGACCTGTTGCACCCTTACATGGCCTCTGTTTTTCCAGCTGGAAATGGAATGTTCAAACAGGACAACGCCCCTTGTCACAAGGCTACAATTGTGTTAGAGTGGTTCCAGGAACATGATGCTGAATTCCAGTTAATGTCCTGGCCGCCTAACGCACCGGATCTCAATCAGATAGAACACATTTAGGATGTCCTGGGACGGCAGCTCAGAGTTCAAAGACCACCAATTCGCAATATCTCGAATTTGCGTGACCGTTGCTTAAACATCTGGTACAATCTGTCTCTGGCCATCTGCCAAGGACTTGTGGCATCCATGCCAAGGCGGGTTGAAGCTGTGTTGCGCGCCAAAGGTGGGACAACTCGTTATTGGCAGGTGGTCATAATGTTTTGGCTCTTGAGTGTATATTAGTTTTTGATTTTCCTTTAACTTTATGTAAACTTTGGTTTTAATGGTATTTTCATTAAATGGATTATTTTTCGTATATCATTTTTTTGGTGAACATTTTGTGGTCCTCATGTACAGTCGACCAATAGATGATGAGGAAAGGTCAGTATCTTCCTTATGGACTTTTAGGGATAATTGCCCCATGTTCCTGTCATATGAGAGAAAACCAGCAAACTCCCACCCAGCATCCTGATTGTCGATGCGGGGCGATTTTACACAAATTCTCACAACCACCAACGAGTGTCTTTGTTTCTGAAAGCAGTGACTAGAACAGGGGTGGCCAACCCGCGGCCCTTTGGAAACATGCTGCCCGCCTTGAACTTTTTTCCAGCCCGTGAGATTTATCCCACTTTAACAAAATATATTTATTTTATAATGGACAAAGTAGTGAAAACCAATGTATTAAAAAATACATTATGTGTGCCTCCCTATATTCAAAACTGTACTATCGAAATGATGAGAAAAAATTAACTTTGGTTTTAAAATAATATTCGCGCGAATTTAGGACAGGTATTGCCCGTTTTATTTATGAGTTTACAGTTATGAGTTCGCAGAATAATTAGTGGGTCTAAATCTAATATGAGGATATATAATTTTATATGCGGCCAGCGGAGTTAAGATGCTTTTCCGAAGTGTCCCGCAAGATAATTTGGGTTGGCTACACCTGGACTAGAACAATAAAAACGTAATTTATATTTCAATACAAAAATATTGCAGATTTTTAGTTGTTATAATCATATAAAAAAGGTCCTTTTTGAGGTTGTTGTATATTGACTTTGGGGTTGGAAAAAAACAATATCGATAAAAGCAATTGAGACATTTATGAAAGTTGGTATATCTGTTTAATCAACTAAATAGAATAGTATAAAATAAAACACAAACCTGACAAATCTCTTGATATAAAAGTAAGGCCACGATATTTTTCCATTCAATTTCTCGTATTCTTGGGAAAACAAGTATGCATTTAAAAACCCACTAGAATCCAAGAGAAGAAAATATATTAGTACATGAATGGGTGTACTATATAATGGAAAGTAAATCTTTCAAAGTTTAATTGTGAAAATTATCGATGTCTCAAAGTGAAAGTTATTAGGTCTTTCACAATCTCCTTGTTGACAGTACTTCACATCTCATATAAATAGAATTGCACTTAATGGATATTTGAACGATATCATGACTTCAGTACTAGATAATAATCTCGTTTGAAAGGCTGATTTCATTTTTAGAAATATATATATAGCTTAATCGACAGAATATTTTTAATCTGCGACATCAATGTTTTGAGGCACAACATTTAAATTCTGCAGTCTGCTGCATTGGACAGACCAGTATTGCAGGATGTGTAGCAAAACTTAACATTTTTTGGCGGAATTCTTGTTTTACAAGTATTTCAAAATAGCAGTCATTGGGAGAGCTACAACTGAAGGTATGTCAACAGTTTAATTTTTTTTTTTTTTTTTTTTGGCTGAAAAATAGCTAACTTGTAATTTTAAATGCTTATTAATGAAATTAAGTTGCATTTTTATTGTATTTATTTATTATTTTGTTGAGAAAAAATAGCTCTGTGTTTGTCAGTGTCCTGGACAGTGGGACTTGATCCATTTATTCATTTATTTATTATGTTTTTATTGAAAAATAGCTCTGTATTTGTCAACGATCCGGGCTTGAATGGCCAAGTGGCTAGCGCTGCGTTGCTAGGTACCACAGGGTTCGAGTCCCGTCGGTGCCATGGATGTTTGTAGTGGTACGGATTCCGCTTTAAACTGTAGGTCCCGGTCTGTATAGCCTAAAGTGTGCACAAGATGACCGTAGAGCGACAAACCAAAACCAATTGTCATTGTCCTGGACAATAGGACTTGATTCGTTAATTTATTATGTGCTTATTGAAAAAAAACCTCTGAATTTGTCAGTGTCCTGGGCAATGGGACCTTAATTCATTTATTTATTTTGTTTTTATTTAAAATAAAATATCACTGTATTTGTCAGTGTCCTGGATAAAACTCGATTCGTTAATAATGTGTTCAAAACTGAAAACTAATCTTTAATAATTTCTTTTAACAAGAAATATCAACGTTATTGCCTCACAACATAATGTTGTATTCCAAAATAAAATAAATTATACCGGACATTGTACTCCTGAAGTCCGTTATACTGGACACACAGACACCAAATATTTAATCTTCTTGATTGTGTTGCAAAAGGACTTATCGTACTGTTTGGTAGTATTTTTAGAAGATTTATCTCAAAGGGTTAAAAGACATGATCAGAAGAAAACGAATCATAAAATGAAAGACATCATAAGAAAATTGTTACATTTTCTTATGCTATAAGGTATTTCTTATTGTTAAAGCTTCTTATGCTTTTTCCATAGAAATTTTATAATGTATCTGTTCATCTAAGAAATGTATGGTCATCTTGATGAACATGTTCAAAGTTCAAAATAAAATAAATTTGAGATATTGAAAAATAACCTTAGTAATTATAGGAAAAATATTTTGCTTAAAAAATAAGTGAACCCCTTACCTCATTACAAAGAATGCATCAACAGTTACAATATGGTTGGCTATGAACCGGGCAGTCCCCGATTTCATCACAGGCTGCAGTTCCTCTAAGTTTCCTTCAAAAGTAATAGCATTCTTGAAGAAAAAAACATTTTTACGAGAATACACATTTCGCTGTCTTTCATCAAAATGAAGATTAAAAAAAGTAACATACAAAAAATGTAAAGTCAATTCCTACTTTCTTTTCACTCTATTACAGAAAGTCCTTTATAAATAATTTTCATTCATTTTTTTTTTTTAATTTATCTAGCGCCATCTATTACTGAATTAATATTTGAAAAAACTGTATTAACATCCAGTGTCCTCCACTACAAGTTTTAAAAAATGTATTTGAACTTGAGGGGATGATTAAAATATATTTTATGAACGCTTGAAAATTTGAACAAGATACAAATAGGGAGAGTGGGAGCTAATAGAAGGAATTGAAAAAACGGGTGAAATGCATATCATGCGTTGTAATCTACGAATTTATATTTTTGATAGATGATTAAATTTCTGACACTCCGAGATTACATCCATGTGAGGGAAATCATCTCGGATGCAGCGACGCTATTTTTACATAAAAGCAACTGCTATAGAGAGCGCGAAGACCTAAGGGGAGCAAACAATTTGATTTTAGACCACACACTTATATACAGGGTGATTATAATTAAAGTCCCACTTTCAAAATGCTGCAAAAAAAACCGTACGAACGAATCATTGTAGTGTTTCGGAATTCACTTTAAAGAGTAGGTCCCTGTCTAATAAGATCGTAGAGCGTTGTGGGGGTGGTGTGACTCACGTCCTTAACCTATCTTCAAGCTACACGTGACCTTGGGTAGTACTAAATGAGTAACGTCGGTGCAACCCTAGCTTATGGCATCAAAGGTGAACTGTCTCTGTATTGCCAGCTGCATTAAATAAAAAAACAGAAAGAATAATAATAAAAACGGAAATACTAAATGTAACGTTCTGTTCAGACGTCCATTATTTTTTAGCTCTACCGCAGTTGTAAGCGCTAATTACTTATGTATGTAACCGTGATTCCACCTAAGCAAACATGTTTCCTCCGACGCAACCATACGCACTGCAAGAGCGTCTCTTCCAGCGTTCTGAAGAAATCTTCAGTAGCTATCAAGACTCTCACCAGAGAGAAAGTACGACGAAATAAGCGCTGCCGTTAGTTACAAGCGCTCATCCCGAGAGCTATAAATTGAATCCTTACACTAATCTGTACTTGTATGCATTTAAATAAGTTATGTGTTGTGTGTTAGTTATTGTACGTGTGCCGTGTTTGCGTGCTTGAAAATAAACCGGTGTGTTCTTAAACCTGTAGTGGCCTGGGGGCCAAGTAGCTAGCGTTCTGGCCTTTGGTATTCCAGGCTTCAACTTCGAATCCTGGCGGCGGATGTTTGGGAGTGGTTCGGAATCCACGTTTAGCTATATGTCCCTGTCTGTTAGCCTAAAGTGTGCACAAGATGACCATAGAGCGACAAACCAAACCAAATCTTAAATCTGTATCTCCTCCCTACCACACCAAGATTCAGTTGCACAAACAAATGGCGACGACTGCATATATAAGTAAAACATATGACTTACTTAACACGTAAAAATATACTATGCATATATGCATAGCCACAACACTGCAATTGCTGAGGAAGCGCATGCCGTTGATGCATCCGAACTGGCCCTCGCCTGAACTGAGGCTCAGCAGTTTCCGTGCATTGGTGATGCCGCAAAAGCATTTGAAAAAGAGACTCCAATTTTCTAACCCAGCTGAAAACAGAAAACGCTATCTAAATACACAGGTTGTTAATTCGTATGCATAAATATTTCAAATAAAATAAATATACGAAAAGTTATTTTAAATTCATATAGTAACATAAATATTTAATAAATTCCATGAAAATTTCCTTTACTATTACTTTTATTTCTTTCAATTATTATAAAAATTGTTATTTCTTTAAGTAGATATTAGAAAATTACAATGTTAGAATTTTTCAATGTCGCTCCACAATTAAATGTGCTTATTTTTCAGTAAAACATTTTAACCACAGTTTAATAATAATCCAAACCTGTAACTGAAACTTTTATTGCAATCTATTTTGAAATTTATGTGTCTATGCATTTCTTATATTAAATATTATTTCACCACAAACCATAATTTAATTACTAATGAAGAAACTATAACACAAATGTTAGAATTGTCTTACCTTATAAGATAAATAATTATTTGATATCTAATTTTATATCATTAAATGAATTAAAAACTTCAAGTTTATTTAGAACAGGGCTAGCCATCGCAATATATCACGAATCTCCCATTTAGGTAATGAAACAATACAGTTGTTCTTAAAAAAAATTGCCTCAATGTATTATGCCCTCCCTTATCCTCTGAATGGTTTGGTTTGTCTCTCTCTACTATCATTTGTTGTACACTTAAGTCTATTTAGACCGGGACTTACAGTTTAACGTGGATTCCAAACCACTCATAAACATTCATTCCACAGCCAGGATTCGAACCTGTGGTACTAAAAGCTACAGAGCTACCCAATGGGCAAGCGGCAGCCCATTGGCCGCTTGCCATTTGAATGAGTTGTAACTGTTATCTAGAACTAATAATTTCAAGAATATAATAAAACTTTCACCAATGAATTTCATTATATTCTGTCTTTTCTATCCCCCCAGATAAAATGCAAATTAAGATAGATCATGGCTCATGCAAGTTTAAAATTTTTTATCTAATTGCGAGGGACCTGATGGCCGAGCGACTAGTGCTCTGATGCTCGTTGCCATGGATGTTTGTAGTGCTTCGGAGTCCTCTTTAAGCCGTAGGTTCTGGTCTAATAGGACTGCAGAGCGTAGAGCTGGCAACTCAATGCGGTAAAAAGAAAACATCTCATATTTCGAAATTTGCTAGCAGGCAGACGGCCTTGACCCACCATGGGGCTGTTGTGCCATTAATAATGATTGAATTGTGAAGTTGATTTTTTAGACCTTCTTGAGTGCCACAGTAAATCAAGTAACGTAAAAAAGACAGAGATTTGGATTTCACATGTCATCTGCGTCATTCCAAAACTGATATCGACAGCAACTGGTGCATGCCTTCTATTCACACGAACTCTTTAGTGTCTATGCTGAATTATCTTAAAGTTCTGGATTCAAAATTTTGTTTTTTAGGTTGAAAGTTATGTCCAAGGCATACAACGGCATTTCTAAGCATTTAATTGATTCCTTTACATAAATACAGCATATTACGCGATATGAATATCTTATTTTCGAATTCAAGAAATGATACATATGACTGGTGGATAATTTTTGGTTAATTAAGTTGGGATCAAAATTTTGTTTTTCAAACTGAAAGATTATGCCCAAGGCACAATGGTATTTCTAACATATAATTGATTTCTACGCATAAGTATTGCATATTACGCGATATGAATATCTTATTTTCAAATTCAAGAAATGAGACGTATGAGTGACGGATAATTTTTGGTTAATTATATTATTAAAAAAAGTAATTTTTACAAAATTAATGTAGAATATTATAATGATTTTTTTTATCGTGTTTTATAGAAAATATGATACCTTTAGATTTCTGTTTGCCAGTTTTCACCTCTTTGGTAGTCTCTCCCGAGTGTTTTCCTGCTGATTTCGTCTTGAAGAAGAGTTCATAAAGGCTGATAGAACTGCCAATCACAACGAGCAGAGCGAAGCAGAGAATCACAGAGCTGAAACATTGAAATACTCCGGTTCACATTGTTGCAAAGTCTATGCCAGCATTAAATTATTTGAGTTATCTCTATTTATTTGGTTGAGGATAAATATAAATGGATTAATTCCTTAATGAAATTATACTTGTATGGCTCTGTTTGGATGAATATTCCCTTGGCATTTAACATACAGGGGGATTATAATTTAAGTCCCCCTTCCAAAATGCTATAAAAAAGAACCATTCGTCAATTGAGTTCACATTTAAGCTGAAGATACTTGAAGAAGCGGGAAACGGTACGGCATCAAAAAAAGTTCCAAAGTGGATTAATAGAGGGCACTGTAAGCGGCATAAAGAAAATGAATTTGGTTGCCCGGAATATTTTGAATCGAAAGGGCAATGTATTTGGCATGAGTTGCACATTAAACCACCTGTAATGTTCAATGTGCTTGATTGTTTTGGCTTTCTGACGGAAAAAATGACTTCCAAGTCATTCAACAGTCGTGACACTGTGAGTGGAAAGCCCATCCACCACGGCAAGGTCATACCATATTGGATGGGAAAAATCGGTGGAACTTTTTGTGGAATTTTTTTGAAGCTATATCGTTTACCCCTTCTTTAAGTATCTTCAGTTCAAATTTGAACTCATTGTGACGAGTAGTTCTTTTTTTTTCAACATTTTGAAAATGGGACTTTAATTATAATCACCCTGTATATAACATTTATTTTAAAAGTAGCATTTTCGAAAAAAAGAAAAATAATTTATTAAAACTGTTTTGAACTGTGAACAGTTTTCACAATAATTTTTTTGACAAGGAAATCAAGATTTGAAAAAATCACGAAAATCAAAAATCAATTTTTTTTTTGTAGTAAGAAAGCAAACTATTCGTTGAAATCGATCAAATTTACATACACTTGAAACATATTTTTCATATTCACATTATAATAAAATTTTGTTACATAGAAGGTTATGAAACGACTCTTCACATAAAAGATACGTTACATCATGCAAATAGCCTCGGTTGTTAAATCCTTTTCAATTTCCACTATTACTTTTCCATTCAAGTAGGCTTTTGATTCAACTACAAACAAAAAAGAAATGTATTAATTTTCTGATTTTAAAAAATTCAAAAGTAATAGCATTACGTTTCATTGATATGAATTTTAAATTAATATTATATATTAATTTTTTATTGAAAAATAGGAATTTTTTTTAATTTTGGAAATTTTAATCATAAAAAACAGCTATGAATTCCTTTTTCTCACCCAAATGTACATTTATCATTCAGCTTTTAGTTCCAAACATGAGTTGTTTGCTTACATTCTTTGAAAATTGCAACAAAGTATATTAATAATAAATTCGTAGCAAATAATAAGTTAAGGAAATAGTTAACATAATTATAGTTTGACAAAAAAGTGAAGTAGATAAAAGTCACAGAAGTATTCTGATATTTTGGACAAATTGTTATTCCACGGAGGACATACAAAAATATATATTTATTGTTCACTGTCATATATTTCATTCATATATAAGGAATAATTAATCAAGTTCTATCGCGTGAGATGTTTTATTTTTTCCTTTCTTTTAGAAAAAAGTTGCCCTTATGTTTTTTCCAATAATTTAATCTACATATGGTGACTGGGTGTTTTCACATCTTCAAAGAATCGTATTAGTTAACATTTAAGACAGTTTTCTTTTGTGGTTTAAACTTTAATACATTTGTTTTCCAATAGACTATTTCTTCTGCATACTTCATATATTTTTTCTAATTAATTGTGTGTAAATTAAACAATTTCAAAAATGATTTAAATTTTCCATTGATAAGGCAAAAATATATCTCCAAAATTTTAGCCCCCTAATACATAGAGGGTGTCGGCATAAACTGAGCTAGGTCAGAGTCATCGCTTAGAGTACATAAAAGACGTTCATACCTCTGCCATACATAGTTTTCGAGAAACGTGCCACAGAAATGTCTGACGTTACATCCGTTGCATGGCGAATGAGTTTTATTAGACTCATGTGAAACTACTGAATAGACGAAAAGTAAATATATTTAAGGAAACGAAATAAAAATTGTACCTTACGGAAATAGATAACAGATGCGAGTCTATTACTCGACTGAACAGCAGACATTGGGAACATTTTGTGTGGAAGTATCAGAAACTTTGCATGGGAATGGATAATTGAAACTGTGCATGCAATTAATTGTGTGTCTAAGAAGTTCTGTGCACAACTCGAATGCTATAAACACATTAGTTAGAAGAGATACGCAGTTTGCAGATTACTGTTCACAGTGGTATGGGATTTTGTCCGAGATGAAAAAACATTTAGTTCAAAATCTGGACGATAAAGAGCGTTACTAGTCATATTTTCTCAGTTATATTAGATTGGGGCATAATTATCAGGCGTTTCTTTGAAGTGCTATATTTTAATAAAAATTTACAATATCTTGTAAATTTACGAATTAAAATATCCTTCTACTTTTAGATTATAAAAATGTGTGTCGATAATCATACTCATACTCATTTTTGGTTTGGGTTCTACCAATAACGTATCCCTTTTAAGATGATTTCCCCATGGATAATTCTGCTTCTGTCCCACCAAACACACCACGTTGCCTTCTTACAGTGCACGTCCTTCGTTACTCTTTTTGTAAAACTCCTGGCGAAACGCAGACCTTCTTCTTTTTGAGGTTTTCGAAGAGAAGCCATGATTCATCCGCAGTGACAAGATCCTTTAGAAACGGATCCTGCTCGTTTCGTTCAAGCAAATCAGTAAAAATTCAGACACGTTCGACATTATTGTTGTCGCTGAGTTCGCGGGAGACCCATCCAGCCAATTTCCACACCTTTCCAAGGCTTTTGAGACGACGAACGATGGTTGAATGGTCCACATTGAAGTTGCCAACCAGCATTCGAGTTCACTAGCTTTCGTTCCCTTCCACTTTCCCTGGTCATCGAAATCTGATGGTCGACCTCTTCCTGGCGTATCTTCCAAGCTAATGCCGCCAAATTTGAAACAGGCAACCCATTCGCTGCATCAACTTTCTCTGATTGTGCCCTCACCGAAAAGTTCATAGGGGTCGTGAAATGACTGCGCTGCTTTCCATCCTTTCTCAAAGTGGTATAGAATAATACGACGGATATAAGTATGATTATTGACACGCATTTTTATAACCTAAAAGTAGAAGGATATTTTCATTCGTAAATTTACAAGATATTGTAAAGTTTTATAAAAATATAGCACATTAAAGAAACGCCTGATAATTATGCACCTACCCAATAATTTCTTCCCATCTTCTCATCTTGTTGTTATCCTTCCTTATTGTCAGTAATCGGATATAAAGTTAATTACTCGTTCGTCTTCACTTTAGTGGCCACGAGACTGTAGGATTGTGTACAATTAACCATTGTACAGTGCGTGCATGCATTTCTCGTTATGCTTGGCTGTAATTTTGAGTACATTCTTTTCTATTGACCAAGATCTTTGGATCGATCCTCTACAGAGAACTTTTCCGTTCTTCCGATCTTAGTGCTTTTCTCACTTAAAATGTGACACCACTATTTCACTATTCACCACTGTATACTACTATGATGTCCCTATTTTACTATTCACCCCTATATACTACTATGACGCCACTATTAGCCACTATATCGTACTACTAAGACGCCACTATTTTACAATTACTCCAGTCAAATTGTTTTTATTAAAAAAATTCATCTCATTGGAATTTCAAATTACCGCTTCATGGGCCGGCGCTGCTCCAGTGTTTGACTATAAACTTTTTTGCAACTTTTCAAATTTTATACGAAATTTCATCGAGCATTCCATCGCTAAATTCATTTACTTAACATATTAAAACCTGTATGCCAGGACGTCCTGTGTGGCGTATATATCTGTCAACCTGACTGTAGAAAAAAAAAATAATATATTACTTTTTGTAACCTTGACTTTTTGAATCAAAATAAACTTTACCAGCATGGCCATACACGTCATCCGAGTTTATACACTGGATGTATTTCAAAACGTATTTTCTCTGTTATACTTCACTTTTCATCTTCACAACTTATTGTTATCCTTTCCTACTACTGTGCCCAAAACGTAAGACCAATTATTTTTTTTCTTCAAAAACTCTTTATTTATTCTCCCAAATTTATTTTATCACCTTCAAAGTAATCGCCTCCTGACACAATGCACTTATGCCAATTTTTTTTCCAATCCTCAATGCATGCTAAAAAGTCGTCGGCAGGGATGGCCTTCAAAGCGCGCGGTGATTCACGTTGAATCTCTTCAATCGACTCAAAACGGTGTCCACGAAGTGGTCTTTTGAATGTAGGAATAGCCAGACGCATGGGGTGAATACGGCGGTTGTGGAACGATATGGGTTTCATATTTGGCGGAAAAGACACGAAGAATCAATGCAGTGTGAGCTGGTGCATGCAGTGTTTTCGGTACCAATCGAAGATTTGACGCGTTTGACACCCAAAGGAATCGACCGATCCTTTTGAAATTCCGACATCATTAGCAAGGTCTGTAATTGTAAATCGACGGTTTGCAAGCACCCAATCTTTAATTTTTTGGACGTGAGCTTCGTCGGTTGAGATGGATCGTGAACCAGAGGGCTCTTCGTCTTCAACGCGTTCTCTGCCTTCTTTGAACTGTTTTTACCACTTCTAAACATTTCTTTCCGATATAGGAATGTTCACCGAACGCCTTCTGCAACATTCTATACGTTTCCACAAATAAAATGTAATGCAAGTTCTTCACTCAATTAATTCAGGCATTTCAAAAATTGCTGGAATCAGTTTTAGCGTCTCACAAAGCGAAGCCTAACTCAAACACTAATGAATATTTTGCCATTCAATTTCACACAGATATCAAGGACAGTGCCAGCAAGCTAAAAAAGAAAAAAAAATTAAAATTACATAAGCCCCGGGAATTTTAAATTTGAAATTGGTCTTACATTTTGGACACAGTAGTATCCTTCCTTATTGAGATTAATAGGGGATAAAACCACTCTCTCTCCCTTTATTGACTTTTATGAAGACCATTTCCTATGCAATTACTATTGTTCCTTTTTCTATTTAAAGCTCCTTTTCCGCCAATAGATTTTGACATCAAACTTTTCTGTCGCTTTTTCCTCGAAAACGATACTTTGTAGGGGCTTGGTCCGTTTGACAACTTTTATGTACTTTCAGCAAGAATTTTTCTCTCTGTGCAGTTTGTATGGTACTGACCTTGTATTTAATAGTTGTATGTAATTACTTTTTTTGTTTTCCATATGTATTTCCGGTTAGCAATTTGTATGGAGAACTCATTGATTGGGCACAAAGTTGCATAAGACTGTGATTCATCTGCACATATCACGCAATTTTAATGGGAACTTTTTAGATTGATAATTATTTCTATTTTTAGATTTTTATTTAAAATTTCCAACTTTTTTGAAAAATTATATTAATAATTTGTGAGAAACTATCAGTTTCAAATTTACGTAATACACTCATGTCCATAAATTAAGGATAATGAAGTTCAGGCAAAGAAAGAGACAGAAGCAAAACAAATTTGACTTATTTGTAAAGTCTATTTATTAAACAAAAGGTAAAGAGCAAAAAAGATGCTATATGTTTGACATAATTAATAAAAATTGCGATTTTTAGTCCCTGGAGCAAATTTCAAAAAAGAACCTATTTACAAAAAACAGTATAACATGGTTAGTATGATGGTTAATATGGAGTATGTCTCCCGGACGATGCAATACAGGCCTTACAACGCCTAGGCATGCTGAGTATCAAATTATCAATCTGATTTTGGGGAATATTACACCACTCATCAAGCAATGCCCTCCGAAGTTCTGGTTGACAGGTGGGAGGGGGTTGACGGGCTGCAATTCAGCGGCCAAGCGTATCCCACACATGCTCTATTGGATTCAAGTCCGGTGAGTATGCTGGCCAATCCATACGGGTGATATCCTCCAATTGAAGGCATTCGTCTACAATGTTTGCACGGTGAGGACGGGCGTTGTCATCCATAAACAGAAATTCAGCACCCATGGCGCCCCGAAACAAACGTACATGTTGTTCCAGAATGGCATCCCGATAGATGTGGCCTGTCTTCGTTACACTCTGAACATGCAGGTCAGTTCTGGAACCAAGAATAATTCCTCCCCAAACGAGCCATCCTGCACCACCGTAACGGTGTCGTTCAATGGTAATCTCTTGGTGGTAACGGGTACCTGGCGCTCTCCATAGGAAAGTCCGGCGAGAATCAGACTGCAAACTAAACCTGGACTCGTCGGAAAACATCACACAAGATCACTGTTGCGGTGTCCACAATGCATACTCTCTACTCCAGGTTAATCGCAGGCGACAGTGAGTTGCGGTAAGTGGAACACATCTGACAGGCCTACGAGCATATAGACCAATGTGCCCTAAGCGTCTATACACGGTCTGCCTTGAAACTGTCGCACCGGTAGCTGAAGAAAGCTGACGAGACAGGTCTGATGCTGTGCTCCGTCTGTTTCTTTTGGCAGTAACTGCTAAATACCGGTCCTCATTCAGCGTTGTAACTCGGGGGCGACCTGTGCTGTAACATCTACTCACATTACCATCATCTTGGAATCGTTGCCAACACCTGGAGATGACACTCTGGGTGATTCCAAGTTCTTCGGATACTTTCTTCGGATACTGGGTACGTCCACATTCCAGTCGTCCGATAATTCTACCACGTAAAAAATCCTCCAAATGCTTCCTTTGTGCCATAACTATGCTGTTATTGCAATGAAAGGCTTTTAAAGCGCTTGTGAACAATTTTACTTCTTTCCACCATTCCTCATATACCTCTCTCTTACACTCTCGTCATTGTGACGTACTATCCGCGCCATCTGGTGGTTTCCTGTAATTTGCATATTCTTCTTCAAGATGTGTGTGATAATTCTACAGGTGAAATTTTTATGTTAGAGTTCAATTTTTGTGTGATTCAGAATTATCCTTAATTTATGGACATGAGTGTACTTTTCTGTTATTTAGGAGTTTATAGTTTTTAAAACTGAAGATGAAAGATCTTTTGTTCTTTCAATGTTTTTTTTATTGTAAATCACACAATATAACAAAGTTATTTATAAAAAAATCACTGCAATTTTTCAGGCATCGGAATTTCAAGTGAATTATTTCCTGTGGATTTTTAATAAAGGATTCTATAATAAATATATATTTTTGAATGCTTTTTTTAATATATTAATATGCAGCTTTTTAAACCGTTATTTTTTAGTATGCATTAAATATAATTAAATGTCCTTTCTGAATGCCTTCAGCTAATAATTTTGAAAATGCAAAATTTTGAAAATAATTATTCCTCTTTATGCTTGCTGTTATTTCTTCTTAGAAAATTATTTGTTTTAAAGGGTTTAAGAAACATAAATCTTTCAATTTATAATATATCAAAATATTTATCAATATTTTACTTATCGTAAATGTATTTAAAAAACGTCACACATATTAAGTTTAATATTTAAGAGTTGCACAGTGAAAAAAAGCATTTAAGAAATTTTTATTATTTTAATATTCTTTTCAAACAAATTTAAATATTAATTTTTAGCTGATGATATTAAAAAAGAGGTTTGAAAATAAATGCGAATAAATTTATTAATTTTTAAAATTGAGTATATATGATTTTATTTGTTTATTTAATGGGTGACAATAAATCCCCTTTTAAAATATTTTCTCAGAAGGTATACTCAAGTTAGTTGCGAAAAGCGTTTTCTTTTCAATTTTTTTTTTTTTTTTAATTACTACTCCTCTCTATTTAAATTAATTTCAACGATTTCAAACTTAACAAACAATCGAGATAAAGAAGAGTGATATTAAGAACAATAGCTGCAGTCTATTTCTTATATTGTTTTATAATGTTGGATTCAGTTCTTTCAGCTGATCCTGAAGCAATAACGGTAAGCCACTTTCAAAATTATTAGAAGTTTCTGTGTTTTGCATCTAATCTACAAACCACTTTCTAGCATCAAGTCGTTGTTTCATTATTACAGCTTTAGCAAACTTTTCAATTTGTATGTCCAACAATATCTAAACACACCTTTTGTAATGTTTAGTAGACGAATCAATAAAAACTGTATTATTCTTTAGATCTACAGGTATACACACACACACACATATATATATATATCGAAAATTTTAAACTAATAATTGCATTCCTAATTAAAACAACAAATACAATTTAATTAAATTTTATAGCTCAATGTAAAATATTAATCATAATTCTATAATCATTGATGCGTTAAATAATCTTGATTTTTTTAGTGTGAAAAATTTCAAATAAAAATATGTTCTCACAATCTCACCTTGCATCATTCTTACATAGCATGCAACTGTTGATTCCCACACAGATGAATCGCAGAGATGTTCTCGGGCATCGTTCATTTTGGATTCATTAAACATCTACCAACACAATGATACTGAAATTCCCTTATTTAAGGTACCTCATTAAAATGTACTGCGTAACAGATTTAAGATAGTAAACAAGTTTGCACAAATTAGAGGAAAATCAGATAAATTGCTTTCATTGTATCCAATTATCATAAAACATGCTGTATTTCATGCATGCCGTCTGCATTTCAGAATATGACAATGCAAATTAAAAGAGCTGCTGACGTCACTAGAAACGTGGTAAAAAAAAAAGATTTAATATCATCCGCAGTTTCAGAAAGTAGAAAACTCTCTACCCAGTATATTTAACTTCCTGTTTATGCTCTTCCAGTTACTCTTTCATTTTATTTTAATTCTCTCCCATGTATTTTAATTACTTTCATCACTTATTATTAAAATAATAATAATAAAAAAAAAAAACATCACTCTATTAAATTAGGCATATATAATATGGTATGCTTGTATCATTATTTTAAGATTATATATTTCTACGTTTGTTTCTATTACTTATTAAGAAGAAGATAAAATTCTCCTTTTAAAATGAAAGCTATCAAATTATGAATTATGTTTAAAAAGTTCAGCGAAAATTTTAAAGTTTTTAAGAAAAGTAGAATTATTTTAAAATAGAAAATGTATATACAAATATGAAATAAAAGTTTTTAAACACTTACCATAAAATTCTAATTTTATGGAGTAAATTGCAAATAAATAAGATAAACGAAACGATCTTTCCAAAAATATTTTCTTTGGAAAAAAGGGATGCAATGTCTTATGTAAAACGTTGACTATAAATAAAAATGTAATGCCTCAATAAAGATTTTTTTTCGAAGAGGAAAAAATGTTTTGAATATAAAAATTTCATTGCCTCATTTACATTAATGCTTTCCTTAATGTAAATCGTTATAAGGAAAGGCTTCGAGTAGCCTGTGAAATTTTCACTGTTATGTAATGGATTAAAATTGGAACTAAAGGAAAATGTAAAATGTAAATGTTTTTAATGTAAAAAGAAACATTACATAGTTTAAAAAAACGTTACATGGTTTATGAAGTATGCAAAAAATATGTGCATTATTATCAGCAAAACATCGATTTTCGTTTGAGTTACGCTGCATTTAAAAAAAAACTATAGACCTTGAAACATTTTTTTAGTAGTGATTTGTCTAAAATTAGTATTATACTCGAGTTACTTCTTAAATGTGATTGTGATCTCTTGCATCATTTTTTTTTTTTTTTTTTTTTTCTGTGTGGTGGGTCTTTAAAGAAAGAGATCGGAGCCATTTTTAAGAATTACTTTTTGTTCTGTGGGGTGCACTCTTTGGCGATAGCGATCTTAACCATTTTTAAGAATTCCTTTTTGTTCTTGGTTTTTGGAAGAACTATTTGCCAGACAGCAATTGGGGTTTTGGCTTGCTCACCAAGGCGACAAGATTTTGACGTCACCGCGGTCGCCTGAAACCGGTTTGGCTCGCCGCGTGGAGTACCCAACTTTCAACTTCAAGCGGTTTTTCTATGCGTAATGCTATTTCTGACGTTTCGCTGTGAAGGGGCCGAAAAAATTTGGTCGCTTGCCTCTTGCATCTTCACGTCTCTCGCCTCGGTGGGAACGAGCCTTTAGTGAGTTGGGATACTTTAGGCTTAGTAAATTTAAGGGCGGAAAGTTCTTGTTCGATTTCAGTGAAGAGGGTGGTGCGGGGAAGTCCTTTAACAACTGCTTTAAGGGGCCTTTCATTGCGGGGGGTAATGAGGAAGAAGTCCATTTTAGAATTTTTAAGGAATTGTGTTATTTTTCGGTGTTCGTCGGAGTCTTTAGAGTAGATTTTAAGGAGTTCTCCAGAGAAGGTGAGTTTTAAGTTGGTTTTTGATATTATCAGATTGTCAGACCATTATGGGGGTAAAATCTGGGAGCCTGTGGTGTGGGCGGATCAGGAATAGGAAGAGATTCAAGTTGGGCGAATTTATTGGTGGTGGGGACAGAATTTGGAAAAGTAAACATCGGAGGTTTGACTGCGTTTCGTTTTGGGGGTAGTTGAAACCCGTCGTTATCACGGTCAGGCGCGCGCTTTAGGTTATTAGATGCAGATTGAGAAGTGGCAGATGGGTTGCCAAGATTTTCGGTAGATAAAGAGTGCATATTGCAATTAAACTTTGGGAAGAACCAATTAGTCTTACCTTGTGTACATGTGTTGAGATCTTTTGTTCCACGAGCTCCATGGCACTTTGATACGAGTCCATCAGTCCTGGGGTTTGCTGCATGGATTTGAGGCTTGCGCAAATCTGATAGGAGGCAAGCTCCTCTTGATAACTTGAGATTTCCGATTCAATGGATTGCAGAGTGCTGCAAATAGCGTCGGGAGATTGAGGTTGTTGATGTTGTTCAGGAGCGGCTGGCGATATTCGGCCCTGAAAAGAACTCTGACTATCGTCCGGAGAAACTTCCATTTCCATCATGCTGGAAACGCCTGCGTGGATACTCATCAAATCACACACGACAGACTCAACAGTCTTCGCAAATTAATCAGAAACTACTGTCACTTCACACCAGTCTTCGCAAACTAATCAGAAACTAAGCTAGTATATAGAAGAAAAGCTAGGCTTGTGATCAGTAATATATCAATCTCACATAAGCAAAAAACTGACTATTAAGATGCAACATGAAACACCAGTAATCAAGCTCGAACTTTCACTGTTTTTTATCACTTTTGTTTGTAAACAATATTTATTCGTTATAAATGTAGGATTGTAAAAAAAAAGAAGTGGTTTTAGTGGCTGGTACGTATTAACTTTATTTCAATTAATTTCAATGGGAAAAAATGATTTCAATTACGAACTCTTATCTATTTTGAATAACGATCTTGGCCATGGACTGAACGAATCTTGAGCTCTTGATATGATTCTATAGGGAATTAAAGGTTGAATGGTTTTTCTCCCTAGCGCGCATGCTCATAGGAAACATTATTACAGATACGCATGCTCAATTTCATATGAGCATGCGCGCTAGGGAGAAAAAAATATTGGACGATAAAAATACGGTATGCAAAAACTCTCTATTATAAACTGCTTCAATTCTTAAGTAAAATTAAAACTTATTCACTTCTCAGCTACAAAAAATGTACGATAAGATGCATTTTCTAATGTGAGGTAAATGAAATCGCTTGAAAACTTAAAGAGGCATTAAACTGCAATTCATTTGAAAAGCATTGTGAATGATATTCGTGTGTATTAAAATGCTTGCAATTAAAAGTGTAGAAGCCCGATAATAGAAATTACTTATCTAAACCACAATAGCATTACTTCCTTATTGTTATGGCAAAATGATAAACCACCCAGAGGACATCAGCTTCAGACACATTCACTTGCAATCCGCCATTCACTGAAAGGGCCCTTGGTTATTAACTCGGGCAGCCACTTGGATAATATCTTTTTAATAAGGCATCTGTAATAAAAAGAAATTACCCAAAAATATTTCACATAATTATTTGTAACAAAAAAGTGATTACACAATCTGATTATATCATGATGAGTGTAATTATATGTATATTTTATACATCTAAGATAACAAAAAAAAAATAAATATTTTTTCCAAATAAAAGGAAGCAAAATGTTTTAAGCCACTTATATATTGCTACTATAGGATAAAAAAAAGTTATTTAGAAATACCCGCTTATTGTAACATTTTGGTTTTTCCTCTTAAGACCTTATTTCATTCCCTACTACTAATATCTATTCACATTGTCTTCAATTTATATAATATTATATTACGTAATATCCACACTCACTGAATAAATTTTAATATAAAAATTAAAGACAAACCTTATTATGTTATTTTTTTGAGAGAATGCAGATTGTCATTTGAAATAGAACACAAAGCTTTAGAATATTTGCAACAGAACGATATAATCTCTTGACTTGCAAAATGTTGTTCGAAATCGTTGCTTGTGTGTCCATCGCTGCCATAGCCCTGCTGACCAAACTGTCTTGGTGGAGACAGAGGTGCAATCAACTCATCCCTAACAACCAACGGAGCTTCTTCAATCCTCTGGGAGACGTTTTGGATTACGACGGTTTCGAGATTTCTGGAAAAAAACACGCTGTGCATCTCGGTATGTGCTGAAGTGTATTTATTATTAAAATGGAAACAGTAATTAACATTGCAATTTTCTATATAATCATTTACAGAATAATGTGATACTATGTATATTTATTGCACTATGCACGATAGATTGGTACATAAATAGTTTTATATCTTTTCGGAATCTACTGCATACTATGCAAATTTCGTTAGAATCTATGAAGATTTTATATGTCGATAAATTATTTTATTTAAAAAAATTTGAATGGATATTATTAACAGTTTATTATTTTAGTTTTATATCTTTTCAGAACATATTACTTACCATGCAAACTTCTTTAGAATTTATGAAAATTTCAAATGTTGATAAATTATTTTTATTTTTTAAAAAATAAATGGATATCATTAATGGTTTAATATTTTTTTGTATAAATTTTTAAAAAAATTCAATTCTATAAAATTAGTGGATTTTTTATAATACATTTTAATCAGGCTGTAGTATATGAAAAAGGAAACACATGAACATACGAAAAGAACATTTAAAGAAAATTTGTGATATTTATTGGGCGCTAAATTTATTTCATATGAAACCGTTAATATATCAAATACTAGACAACGTTAAAATTTATGAATTTCATGTCTGGTTTATAACATTTTCTATTCAAGTGAATAATGTATAAATTAAAACATATTTAAACCGTGTTAATGAGATTAAATATCAAAAATGTAAATTTAAATTACTTTCATTTATTTTCAATAATGCTGCTCATATTAAATTTATCATTGACAATTTTACAAGTGCATAAATATTTTCTTTACAATTATTTTATTTATGACGAGCATCAGGATGAAAAGGAGATTTATTTTAAACCTGTATATATTTTTTTAATTATAACTTTAACGGTTTAGTATTTTTATATATAAATGTTTAGAAAAATTAAATTCTATAAAATTAATGATTTTTTTTACAGTAAACTTTAATCAGGCTGTAGCATATGAAAAAGGAAACATATGAACATATTAAAAGATCAGTTAAGATAAAAAAGGAAACACATGAACATACGGAAATATCAGTTAAGATAAAAAAGGAAACATATGAACATATGAAAAGATCAGTTAAGATAAAAAAGGAAACATATGAACATATGAAAAGATCAGTTAAGATAAAAAAAAAAGGAAACATATGAACATATGAAAAGATCAGTTAAGATAAAAAAAAGGAAACATATGAACATATGAAAAGATCAGTTAAGATAAAAAAGGAAACATATGAACATATGAAAAGATCAGTTAAGATAAAAAAGGAAACATATGAACATATGAAAACATCAGTTAAGATAAAAAAAGGAAACATATGAACATATGAAGAGATCCGTTAAGATAAAAAAGGAAACATATGAACATATGAAAAGATCAGTTAAGATAAAAAAGGAAACATATGAACATATGAAAACATCAGTTAAGATAAAAAAAGGAAACATATGAACATATGAAAAGATCAGTTAAGATAAAAAGGAAACATATGGACATATGAAAAGATCAGTTAAGATAAAAAAGGAAAAAAAAACATATGAAAAGATCAGTTAAAATAAAAAAGGAAACATATGAACATATGAAAAGATCAGTTAAGATAAAAAAAGGAGACATATGAACACAAGAAACGATCAGTTAAGATAAAAAAGGAAACATATGAACATATGAAAAGATCAGTTAAAAAAATTGTGATATTTATTAGACTGTAATTTATTTCATATTAAACCATTAATATATCAATTACAAGACAACGTTAAAATTTATGAATTTCATGTCTGGTTTTATAACATTTTCTATTCAAACGAATAATGTATAAATTAAAACATATTTAACCAAAAAAAAAATGTATTAAAAAATATTAAAAATGTAAATTTAAATTATTTTTATTTATTTTTATCTTAAGCATTTACTTTTTAATAATGCTTCTCATATTAAATTTATCAGTGGCAATTTTACAAGTGCATAGATATTTTCAATGCAATTATTTTATTTATGACAAGATTTTAAATGCTAATAAATACAAAATTAATGGTTTTATTTTTACAATAAACTTTAATCAGCTGCAACATATGGAAAAGATCAGTTAAAGAAAATTTGTGATATTTATTGGAAGCTAAATTTATTTATTATTAAATTGTTAACATATTAGTTACTAAACAACGCAAAAATTTATGAATTTCGTGTCTAGTTTTATAACACCTTCTATTCAATAGTGCATAAATTAAAGCATATTTAATCAAAGTTAATGTACGTAAATATTGAAAATGCAAATTTAAATAAATTTAATTTATTTTTATCTTAAGTATTTATTTTTAATAAGGTACGTAAACAAAATTTAATGTTAGTCAAAGTCAAAATTACAAAAAAAAATTAATGCCAGTCAAAGTCAAAGTTAAAAAAATTAAATTTAGTCAAAGTTAATGTACGCAAATATTAAAAAGGTCAATTTAAATTATTTTCATTTATTTTTGTCTGAAGTATTTATTTTTAACAAGGTGCGTAACAAAAATTAATGTTAGTCAAAGTCAAACTTAAATTTAGTCAAAGTTAATGAAGTAAATATTAAAAATGTAAATTTAAATTATTTTCATTTAATAATTTAATTTCAATTATTTTCATTCAAGCGTATAAATATTTTCATTGCAATTATTTTATTTATGGCAAATAACATGAAGAAAAGAAGATTTATTTTAAACATGTAGTTTTTATTTAAAATTATATTTCTTCCTTACCAGATTTATCATTTGTGAATTGCAGATTTTTTCTTTCTTGCTCAGGTTTGATGGAAGCTTTTCGAAAATGGTCATATAAATTTCGGAATTATCCACTTTATTGTACCTGGATAGCATACAGTCCTTTTGTACTTATTCACAAATCGGAAGCAGTCAGGGTTCGTTCACTAATTTTTTACTTTTTATTAAATTTCTTAGACTTCACAGTTATGGCAATAAATTAAATTGAATAGCTACTTTGTATACAATAGAAAAATAAGTGCAATAACAATTTCTTAAACAAAGACAGGACATGATTTTCTTAATAAACACTTTCACAGCATGGGTGTAGCTACTCATGATGTCTGTCCTCTGTGCTCGCAGGTGAAACCATGACTTTGTACATTTGACAACATGCACTGTCTTTGATTTACCAAGGTGATTGAATTGGGCTTCTAGAGTTCTTAGGGCGGATATCACTACAGTTTGATGTAGGGAAAAAAATTTCATTTTAAACATTAAAAGTCACTAATTATTCATAAAAATAAATATTGCTACTCTTAAAAGCTTTTTTTTTTCTTAGAATATGAAATCAAATCTTCCAGAAATTAATTTTTTTATTACAATTGTTTTTGTTTTTTTCTGAATATTTCTGTGGTTTTTATGAATAAATTATTTAATAATATATTCAATAACAGGTTAAATCTCAATAACTGATAATGCTTTCTTGACATGAACCACCTAAACAAACTTCTGCATAACATTTGTTTTTATCCAATATATCATGTAATCAGGTATATTTCCATACTTAACCTTTTATTTCCTTTCACTAAAATTGTCAAATCGCCCTTGAATTGCACAGTTACGACATTGGAGGACTGTTTATGTTAGCTTGGTCAATTCAATGACGGAACCACATAAAATATTTTAATTTTTCATCAAAGCAACAAACACCGTTATATAAGAAAATTACTGGACAGCTATGTACCTAAAACACATTCAAATTTGACAGTGTTTTAAACTTCAATATTTGTGGCTTTTTGTAACAAAAAAATATGTGTAGTTCTCAAACACCGAATAAATTTATCTTAGAATAATAATTAATCTGTACCTCTTAATAAATTTTTAAAAAAACATACTTTCTTTTGTAAAACTCCCGCTCAGTAAGATATATTTAATGTTTTCTTTATAAAAAATTTAGGATAAAGTTATAAAAAATTGTTTTGAAAACAGTGCAAAATGAAGAAATCTAACTTATTATGTAAACCATAATAAGGTAGATTTACCTTGAATACTAAAATAGTTCTTTTTGCTGACTAGAAAATAGATAATAAAGATATTGCTATCAACTAAAAATGTAGAAAATGCCTTGTTACACACCACAAGAATTAACCACCAACATAAATTTAAATGTGACCAAAAATTAAATAATATTGGTTTTCATTGGTCAAAATATGAGTTAAAGAGCACGAAAAAGATTATAGTTTTTAAATAGTCAAGTAGTAATATTTTTTATGTGTGATTTAAAAGGGAATGCCTGTACTGTGAAACTTATTATGCAAAAGTCTTGATAAATTTTAACTTATTCAAAAGGGATTGCTACCCTACACTTATAACTTATCGAAGTTTAGTCATATTCATCATTATTTAATAAAGTTAAAAAAGTTTGTATTAGTTAATCAAAGTTTTAAAAAATATATTAACATTTGAATGTATCATATTTAAAGATAATTACTATCTGCTATTTTCAGGATCTTTTGCAAGTGAAAAAAAATATCGAAAAGAGTTGGAGTTATAATTTCGTTCATAGAGTTGTCGGAAGAAGTCTTTTCACTTGGTAAGTTTAAATCAACACTGCAAGGTAAGTTTGAATACATATGACGAACTGCAAAAGATGAGAGAGTACACAGAATGAGATGCGTTCCATAGAACAATATGCGGCCATACGTGTAAGCGCACGCGAAAAAGTATTGAAATTGAACCATTTTACAGTATTTTATCTATGATTTTCCCCTGCAAATAATACATTTTAACTTCTGTGGGTGATATCTGGCCGATGCAAACAAATTGGGCTATTGTAGCATGCGTGTCCAACTGACATCCACTGTCCTGAACCAGTGAATTGAACTGTACTGAACTAGCTTTACAGCGTTTTATCTGTGGGTTTTTCATTTCTTCTCAAAACAGCTGGCAAATAATACCATTTTAACTTCTGTGGGTGATATCTGGCGAGTCGGCCAAATTGGGCTATTGTAGCATGCGTGTCCACCGACATCCACTCTCCTTCGTTCTGAAAATTTAAGTGCAATAGTTTTACACATATTTCAGTAGTCATGGTATTGGTGAGCAGTTTTGAGTGGAAAAGCAAATACTCACACGATTGTTCTGTAGCAGATCGGTAAAACGAGAAAAAACAGATTATTACACAACAGCAAGTCCATTCACTTTTACCGAGTTTTTAAAGGATTTAGGGTAAGTTTTATAATAGTATGAAAGGACATATGACATTAATTAATCATTAAAGCTTAATGAAAAAGTATTGGAACATAGATTTGTGACAGAGTATTGTGTAGCCCCATGGAGTATGAAAACAGCGCATTCTAAAGAATTTACTGTAAATATATATTGGCCAGTAAATTCTTTAGATACTGTCCTTCCATGTTCATTATGCAGTATCCTATTCTGTGGGCCCAGTGTTTTTATTGACTTCTAAAGCTCGAAGATCCTAATTCTATGCTGAAATACTAATATTGTTAGAAGTAAATATACATGTACTCGTACAGGATTGGTTTTCCTTGACCACGTGACGCCTCGTATTTCAAAAAATCCCGCCGAACCGGATAAAGCATTGAATGGCATAAAATGGCGGCATCGTTGCAACGCAGATGTCGAGAACACCTTCATCTGATTCTATATTTTCTTAAGACCACGTGCACGTTCTCCCTCAAACGGTGACACATACCATTACCATGACTGAACCTATGTGAAGACATTACTGTATCACTTTGGGTAGAAGAGTATCCAAACAAAATTTAAGACATATCCTTGAAATTTAGTTTTACCTCTTAGACATAACATATGGATGCTTAGTTGCGAAGCTGTGGTGCTTCAACTATTCATTCACTGATTCCATTCAAAAATTAATTATTAACTAGTTTTATTGAAATGTATTTGGATACCACATTTGTTTCGAATTGTAGCAGTTTTTATGTTGTTGTTGTTGTTCTAATGCAGCTAGCAGTACAGAGAATCTTTATGCCATAAGCAAAGACTGCGCCGCTCTTACTCATTCAGAACTACTCAGGAGGCACGTGTAGCTGTAGGAGTTTATATAATTTTTTAAAAAACACCATTTTTTTCGTCTTTGAATGTAATTCACTATATACTTTTGTTATTTATTTATTTGTCTATCATTTAAGATTAATAATAAATAAATAATAAAACGTTGGTATTCAGAACTATCATCTCATTCTGTGTTTCAGTGACAGCACCCAGTGGAGAGAGCGAAGGAAGCTGTTCGCCCTTTGCTTCCAGAGCAACATGCTCAAAGGCTACCTCACCGTCTTCAACGAGCACTCGCACAAGTTCGCCAAGCACCTCATGAAAGAGACGGAGAACGAATTCACCTGCGTTGACGTCCCGATATCTCTCTCCACTTTGGATATTCTTTGCGGTAATTTACCATTGAATCCTTGATATTTATGGATCTTTATTTTTTCTTTGCGTTGCACCCCTAATTAGGGAATTTTGGGGATTTTAATTTGAAAAGTATGAGAAATATTATAAAAATGTTGAGCTTCCGCGACTAAATATAAAATGATCTTTTAAATTTAATTAGAAAATTTGAAATGCAAATCCCACAGTTGTCGGTCATATTTATAGTTAATTCACTAAAACTTATCAAATAGATAAAATTTTAAACATTTATTTGTAATTATTCATTATTTTGAAAGAGTATAAAAACGGAAATTGTAGTTAGTACTAGTAAGCATAAATTAGTGTCTGGGAAATCTCGTCATGCATCAAATTTCTTCGAAACCTCTACCAGGATAAGAGTGTTGAGATCTCAAGAAAATCAAACTTGCTTAAAATTTAAATGGTTCTACTAAAGTCCATCTACGTTCCATGTTGTTGGTTAAATGCGAAATATTCTGTGAGAAAATCTAAGGCCCAAAGTCATCTGATATGGAGGTATTCAAGAAAAGCTTCCAAAATCAACTAACCTAACTCTACCAGATTTCTTCTGGTTGTGTTACCAGGTATGCCGTTTGACATAGCGCAATATTAACCATCTCCGAGACCACATTATCCTCGCTTGTACATAGCTGAAGACTGCATCCCAAATGTGTATTTTTGCCAAGAATTCTTTTTGAAAACAATTCCATCCATGGTCAAGAAAGGATGTCCACTTTAGACGCTGTTGGTGGCCATTTTAACACAGGAACATTCGAATGTACTGCACAGCCTATTTCAAATACAAGAACTGCATCATGCATGTAAACACCTGGGTGTTTATCGCTCTCAGAAGCATAGGAACAACTCTTTTCAACAGGAGTGAGAAATATAAGTTTTATTACTTCCTTAATAACTTGACATCCAAGTCTCAGCTACATCACTTTCGATGAGGTTAAACCTTATTGAAATTCATTTTCATAAAAAAAAAAACACATGTCTTCGTTCATATTACGGAAAGCACACTTTGCAAATTTTATGTTTGACGAAACATGCAATGAATTAAATTTAAGCATTTTTTTGTACCGTGTATCCCATCCCATTATAATACAACACTTATGAAAATTTCTCTCCAGTCGAAGTATTTAATCGTTTTAATTATCGGAACTCTCCAAATATTTAAATTGTGCCCGAAAGATAGTATAACTTACGCTTTTTGTATTCATTCAGAAAAACTAGAAATTGTCTATAGATTCCCAATTGAGCCTTGTAGGTGGCGCAACAAACGGGTTCTTATGTACGGGTGTTTGTCATTGCACTTCTCCTAAACTGTTTGACCGATTTTGATAAAATTTTGTGTGTGTATTTGCCAAAACATGGAGAATGTTTTTAGGCTATCCCTTTTGTTGTAAGTCACCACCCGATGATGCTGAAGTATTATATCAAATTCTATACTGTTGACCCCATCGCTATGAAAATGGGTAATAAATGGGATTCACGAGTATGGAAAATAGGTTCACGCTGTTCACTGTATTGTTACTTGCCACCAGAGGGTGCTGCAGCATTTCATCTTGTATCCCGTTCAAGCGATATCCATGAAAATGAGTATGCACCTTATTGGAACATGGAGAATAGATTCGTGATATGTAATTTTCTTCAATGCATTTTTTTGTCAGAACAAAGGATGTCGGGTTCTGCTAGTATATGCATATGTATACATAAAGAAAAGACAGAAAAACCAAAGGAGAACAGACAAGGAAAGAATTAGAAAATCTTACATCTTACATGCTAAAAGCTACTGCGGGCAATCGCTACACCAAATTGTACAATCATTATATATATATATATATATATATATATTATAAGGCTTTTCAGCAAAACCATACTGCATTTTAAAAGTAATGACTCAACGAATTAAATATGTTATTTTCTATTTGGCTACCAATCGAATCTTGTCAATAAAATGAAATGATTATAACAATTTTATTTTCTTTGCAGAATGCGTTATGGGTGTGAAAATAGGAGCACTTGAGAATGAAGGCGCTCAGTACGTCAGATCTCTTCACAGGTAAGAACAGGCTCTTCACAGGCCTTTTTACCCTAATCTTTATGAACGTGCATCACTAATACTTATGGTACTACTGCTTATGAACGAAAAATAAAAAATTATCATTTTTTATTTTTGTTTCATTCTGTGTTCATTATATTTATCATGTATCAAATTATACTTTATCTCGTTATATTTTTAACTCGCCATTTATACTTTCCTAGTTAATAATTTTTTACTTTTACTTTCACTGATATTCTCTAATTGTAATTCTTTACTTGCATGTTATATTCATTTTCAGAATTTTTTTAAATATTTTTTTTTAATTTTCTTGGTTTGAAATGGAAAAACTTAGGATCCATCTACTTATTGCAGTAAATATTGATCAAGAAGAATAATATTATTTTGGATTTATTAATACTTTTAACAATGTTGTTTCAGTAACTCCAGTTTAAAAAAAGAAATCACTTTACAGAGGCTGTTCAGGCATTTTTGTAATGATTTTAACTTTCTTTACGAATGAATACGAACTTTCGTACGAATGAATAAAATGAAAAAATGAATGGCAACAGTTCGGAATAGGGTTTACTTATCGTCTGCATCTTTAAAACTATACTTCGCTTTAATGTATATAAATTTATGCTTCGCTCACTTATAATTCCGAGGATATATTTTTGCTCTTTACGAAGATAAAACATTAAAAATGTGAAAAATATTATTTTAATATTTGTATAAAATAAGTGACATAACTAATAAAATAGTAAAGAAATGTTAGCAAATACATTTAATTGGATGAAAAGGTGAAAAATACAAATTCAACTAGCTTAATTAAATTTCTTTTTTTATCTAAAGTTGCAACTCATATTTAAACAATCCGAAACTCCAAAGAACTATCGCTATAAAAACTGTGAACAAAAGTATAATATTTAATTTCGAACTAATAATAATAATAATAAAAACATGACATTCACATTTTAACTCCCAAACATGTTTGTCAGCCTAAGACTATGAGCAAACGTTGTAAGGAAGTTATTAGGTAGGAGGAAATGGAAGTATGTCATTGTAATTAATGCGACTTGGATTTAATACATTCATCAGATTGCAATGCAAAAAGATCGATTAACTTCACAGAAAGAGGAGAAAAAACCTAAAAGAGTACATAGATAAACGAGATAAATTTGTTAAAGGTTTAATGGTTGTTAATGGATTTTCTTATAAAGGAAAATTTGAAATAGTGAAAGTAGAAAGATTTGAATATTAACTATATTATTATGACTATCAAAATTACGACTATCAGAAATAGGATTTATTACTTATTCAATTCCTTTTATTAGTTCACACTCTCCCTATATATATCTTGTTCCAATTTTCAATCGTTCATAAAATACTTTTTATTCATTCACTCAAGTTCAAATACATTTTTTTTGAACTTGTAGTGGATGACACTTCAGGTTAATAAAGTTTTTTTTTAAATATTAGTTCATTAATTAAATTTAATTAATTAATGTTAGTTTTTTTTAGATTTAAGTTGCATATATCTACCCATAGATGGCGCCAGATAAACTTAAAAAACTGAATGAAAATTATTTATAAAGGACTTTCTGCAATGGAGTGAAAAAAAAAGTAGGAATTGACTTTAAACAATTTTTTTTTAATATTACTTGTTTTTAAAAAAGACATTCCATCTTTTTACCTAAACAATTTCCACCGTGTTAAATTCCATCAGTATAAAAATTCCAGTTATGCCTCTAAATATATTGCTCTATATTTGAATAAAAGGAGGATTGAAGGCGGAATTGAGGCTATTCTATTTAAATGCAACCCGCCCAAGTGCCCATACGTGTTTGTCGTGGGTTACGGCGCATTTCGGGCTTTTAAAATAAGCTTTGTATAAGCGGATCTCAAAACGTTGGAAGATAATGTTCAAAAGCGTTACAAAATTGAGTGAACACTTATATATGTGATTTTCCCTTTGATTTCTAGCATTTGATTGTGACTTTAATAGATTTTCTGCCAGCCTTTCATTTAAATTCTAAAAGCACTGTAAAATAAAATATTTGCATCAAAATGTAACTATTCATAATATAATCTCAATAAACTATACAGAATATCATAATAATTTGTGACAAAATACAGAATAAAATTTTCTTGCATATAACTTTCTTTGAAACTTTCTTTCCTTTTTTTTTTGTTACCTTAAAATTAAATTTATTTTTTAAGTGCTGCAACATGAAGTAACTGTCCTTATTGCATTTCTTTAAAGGACAACGAATTTAGTGATGGCTAGAGTTCTCAAATTTTGGCAGTGGACCGACATCCTCTACTGGAATTCAAAAACTGGAAGAGAAGCAACCTATCACATTAAAGAAGTGCACAATTTCTCTAGAAGTGTAAGAAAATTATTTCCTTTTGATAGTCATGATTTTCAGAAATATTTTATGATTTTATAAAATTATTTCATCGTGATCTTTTTCCTTCTTCTGAGTATACATTTTTACGAAAGCTGATGAAAACATCTTATCTGACATAAATTTTTACAAAAGCTACTGAAAACATCTTATCTAACATAAATTTTTACAAAAGCTACTGAAAACATCTTATCGAACAGAGTATAAATTTTTACGAAAGCTAATGAAAACATCTTATCTAACAAAGTATAAATTTTTACGAAAGCTACTGAAAATCCCTTATCTAACAGAGTATATATTTTTCCGAAAGCTAATGATTTCAGAAAATATACTCGTTTTTTACGCAACTCAAGTTAAAGATTTTGTTGGTTAGTTAAAAAATCTAAGTGCTGCAAAATTTTGATTTCATCTGATTCTATTAGTTAAATCCAGCGTTGATTAACAGATTTGATAGGGATTGAAATCGAAAGAAGAATAAACGTTTCAAATGAGATTGAGTTGTGCGTGCCCATGTCTGTTCAAAAGGCAAGTTGTCTTTTTCCAATACATATCAAGCCGTCTTGACTAAATAACAATAAATTTAAATTGCGTCATAGAAAATTATAAAATTAGTTATTTCAATCTTATTACAGACATCTGACTTCTACTATTTCTGAGTAGCCTAATATTTCGTTTGAATGTATAGGTAATCCAAGATAGGAGACGGAGGTACCTGAACGGTGAGAAGGGGGACGACAGCACCAAGTACAAGTCATTGTTGGAAGTCCTCTTGAAATTGCACATCGAGGACAAAGCGCTCGACGAGAAAGGCGTGAGGCAAGAAGTGGACACTTTCATGGTGGCGGTAAGTTCAATATTTCCCATAGAACGTTATTTTTCAAAACTCTATTTAACAAAATACGCATTTAAACAGAAAATTATGAATAGAGACTATTGAATGTTTTGGTCAAAACGGAATGTAATAGCCTCTTCATAGATCGGTTGATTTAAGAATCCACTGAGGTTGAATCTTTGTAGGAAATGTTGATTTTTGTTCCTCTGTGAAGATACTTTAATATGGAAGATTGATGTACATTTTGGTAAAATATCATCAGGCTGTCAGCGTGGTATTTTTTTCTAAAGATTTTTCTAAATGCAAAACATTATTCTCTGAAAAGACTGAAGGGACTTCCCACTTGTGGATGTAATATAAATACCATGTCATCAACATGTACCTGGCGGCCTGATGGCCAAGTGACTTGCACTCTGACCATTGGTACCATAGGCATCAAGTTCGAATACTGGCGGTGGCATAGATGTTTGGGAGTGGTTTGTAATTCACGTTAAACTGTAGGTCTCGGTCCAATTAGCCTAAAGTGTATTTAAAAATTACCCTAAAACGACTAACTAAACCCCAGCCTCAACATGCACCTCTGAACCTGAAACACGTATATTGTATAATACATGACAACAGCTCGAATCAGAGTGTCTGAAATTAAATCATGAAAGGAAATCAAACAAAATTTGCCTATCATAAATACACAGTTAAAATTTTATAAATATTTTTTTCCTTTATTTAAATAAGGGTCATGACACAGCAGCTGCAGCTGTGAAGTGGGCCCTGTACCTCATAGGTCTCCACCCTGAGGTGCAAGCGAAGATTCACCAAGAAGTTGACAGCCTATTTGAAGGAGACTCACAGAGACCTCTTTCGGTGGACCATCTCAACGATCTCAAATACTTGGAATGCGTCCTAAAGGTAAGGTTCATTATAATGCAAAGTAAACGATCATTTTCCAAGAAAACAAATTTTTAATGAAGAAAGACGAACATTATTTTTTAAAATTTTGTACATGCTACATCTTTACAAACTTTATTTTTTACTTATAATCACTCTAGTGAAATAAACTTGTTTAACCGCCATAGCCATAACAGTTTTATCGCCATATTAAAAATGATATATACCAAATAATCACATTTTTAATAAATGACAATACAGTGTTTTATAATCATCCTACCCTATTACAATTTTCATTTATTCGCAAGTGAAAGAAACTTGTTTAACAGCTTAATAAGAGCAATAAAAATGGGGATTTGTTTCCTATGACAGATAATGTTTACCTTTCAAAAATAATGTATGAATGCTTCTTTCGGGATATTATAAGCAAGTAAAGTTGACTATGTAAATGTAACAACCACCAAGCTGAAAAATGTATGTTAATGCTAAATATTTATATAACTGAACAACCATGGAATATAAGTTAAATTTATATTGAAATCAGTTATAAATTTTCTTATTACATAATTTTAGAGAGATTTTACGATTAAAATAAATTTATCGAAATTTTTTTATGCATTTATCAAGTTAATTTTTAAACTTTCTGTGAATTGCATCTTTTTTGGTTAGCATACATCTTTGGCAATTGAATCCAATTTATTAGTGATTTTTATTACAGGACAAAACGTTCTCAACAACTTCTTGTTCTAAACATCTTCAAAGTTCTTGTTTTTGTTACTTAATATTGTGTGTGTTTATTTTTGTTTGTAAACTTTAAATATTTAATCATTTAAATACTTGACGTTCCAGGAGTGTAACCGTATTTATCCCTCTGTACCAATGTTTGGAAGACATATTTTTGAAGAAACCAAGATTTGTAAGCAATTTAATTATATTATTTGGGTCACTCCAATCTCAATATACATATGTAACATAAATATATCAGATTTTGATCAAATTTGTCATAATGGTAAGATACATACACAGAGTGTTTATAATAAAAATCTTTGATGCAGAATGCCTAGCTATCATATTACACATAGGAGATTAGTTCGTTACGTGTTATTAAGATACTGAATTCATGCATTTAAAATTTTCAATAGCATTTCTGTATTTTTTGCTACATCACCAAATGATAGCACTCATAATATTTTTCACAATCTAATGAAATTTTAACTCTACGTTTTGAATGATAGTATGTATGGAGTGAACTAAAAGGATTTAACTATATTGACTTTTCTGTTAAACTATTACTTGTGTTTCTTGTATTTTTAGCCTAGATTACTCGATTGATTGTATCTTAGATATACTTTAAAACGATATATTTTTTTTATATTGTCGGATAAATTGAGATAAAGCAGCTAATTCGAGCATAAATCTCAAAGTCAAGTCTATATTTTAATTTTTGTGTTTTCAATGTTTTATAACCAAATTTAGCAATTGCATCCCCAAAAACTTCCTTAAAACATTATTCATAAATTCTTCCTCTGTAGGTGGTCATTAATCTTAAATGTGATTTTCAACGAAATTCCATTTCAAGACTATAGCATTCTTCTTAAACAAATAATTATTTGAATCATGAGAAAATCCCCAACAATTGATTTAGCTTAAAGCTGAATTACTGCTTTTTCAAAATAGATTTATTGTCAAGGAATACAAAGAAATATTAATAATTTCAATATATATGTATTTAAAGGGATTATAATTGATTATTAATGGGTAAAAATCTAGAATCCTGTACCCTTTGTGCCAAATGCATTGCCAAGATGCCGAGTCACTAAGTAAGCATAGTAATGAATGCACCAGGTAGTTTTCGCGGTAAAATGATATTACGCCAAAATTATTCACTGGGATGCCAAATCGCCAATTAAAAATGACTGATGGTGTCATTGTAAAACGCTATTTCGCCAAAATGTATCGCTAAACATTGCTATTAAGCTAATATTAGTAACCAAACAGTTATTATATAAAAGTTTATTTCTGAAAGTACTTTTAAGCCAAAGTTCAAGTAAAAGTAGCCAAAGTTTAACGCTGAAAGTTTATTCTGAAAATAATTATCAAAGTAGAAATAAATAGTCATTATATTGTTCCGAGAAAGAAGTTACGAATTCCTATAGAATATTGTAACCCTAAAGAAATTCGCGGAAAATTGGAGAAATATTCCGGGTTGCAAGATTGGCGACTTCCTCAAAGATACAGTATTCTAGATTTCTATCCATTGTTGTAATAATGATTATTAACTTACACATTCCATACATTTATTTTAATAAAAATTTATAACGGAAAATAAAAAGAAGATTTCTGTCCCAGGTGGCTACACCTTACCCAAAGGAGCTTCCGCTGTTGTGCTAACATACTTCTTGCACAGAAACGAAGACGTTTTTCCCGATCCAGAAAAATTTGATCCGGAACGATTTGGTCCGGAAAGTAGAATTAGCATTCCTGAGTTCGCATACATTCCTTTTGGAGCTGGACCAAGAAACTGTATAGGTAAGAGCTTTTAACTAATGTTTTTAGTAAAGCACATTTAATTTTTAAAAATTAAATTAAAATTAAGGAACTTTTATTTATTAATTATACAGTATTACTTGAAAATATGAAAGCACATGAGTAGTAGTTTTTTTTCATATATCAAACTGTAGCGATATCCGCCATAAGAACTCTAGCAGCCCAATAAAATTTAGCCTTGGTAAATTTGTCAGAATTAAAAGTCATAAAATCAAGTGCAGTGCATGTTGTCAAATGTACAAAGTCATGGTTTCACCCTGCGAGCACAGAGGACAGACATCATTAGTAGCTACACCCATGCGGTGCAAGTGTTTATTAAAAAAATCATGTCCTGTCGAGAGTCGGAAATTTGCTGTAAAAACTACACGGGGCAAGTCCATTGGGATGGGTAATGAAAACAGTATCTTCCACGTTTTATGCTGTTGGTGTAATTGAGAAGGTGTTACCTTTTGATAAATCTACTTGTAATATTGAAATTATTTGGTGGATGGCTTCTAAATTCATACAAACTACAGAAAATGCTACACATTAAAAGATTGAGTGGTGAGAAACTCAATTTATGCAAACTACATTAAAGATTAGCATCATATGATGATTCTGTTAAAAATCAAGATTGTTGATATGTATACATTATAAAATCAGAGTATTAACAAATTCGTAACATTATTACAGCCAAACATCAAACCTACAGGAAAAAATTGCAAGATCTTTTTTTTTTTTTTTTTGCTGAAATGGTATAGAATTCTGCATCATGATCATCCCTGAGATATTATATATGAAAAATAAAATTTTTATTCGATTAATATGAATTTTGTAAATATGAATTTCGATAAGAAAAATACTATAGGGTTTAATAAATTTAACTGCAGTAGAGCTGTTAAAACATTTTTAAATGACAGCAATTAAAAAATAACTGAAATAAATCTTGCGTTTTCATAATATCGTTATGTTGAAGGAACCAGGAAACGTATCGAAGAAAAACTTTTGACATAAAAGGATACATGTTTTGTATACATCAAGCTGCATAGATGAGAAATGTATTGAGCATTGTTTATTAAAACCGTGTTTAATGCTTCCATTAGCCATCATACAGTTTCCACTTTCTACAAATTGTAAATGAATGTTATAATGTGCATATACAAAAATTGCAAAAGCAGACGCACGTCTGCAAGGAGATTAAGTATGGTGTGTGAAATTGTGTCTTTTTCTATATCGATAATTACTGGCATGATGGAGTGCATTAAGTTCTCTGTTGATACGTGAGCGTTTCTGTTTTCTCCGCAGGACGGTGGTTCGGAGAGATGGAGGTGAAGACCATGGTGTGCCACATTTTGAGGAACTTCTCCATTCACTCGCTGGACCCAAGGGACAAAGTGTTGCCGGTCATGAACGTCACTCTCCAGTCATTCCAGCCTATTCGCATCAGGTTTCGACCGAGGCATATCAACAACAGCATGTGACAATGTATGGATTTGGATTAGTTTTGCAAAATATCTGCTAATTTAAAATAAATAATTTGAATTGGCAGTCTGTGATTAATTTATTAATCTTTGTTCTTTACTTTAAATAAAAGATCAATTTATCATGCTTCACAGAATACTAGGTATATCAAATCATTGATGATATTTTTCTTTGTATAAATAGATGTATTGAAATTCGAAGAGTTGAATTCATTTTTTAAAAACTATGTTTGATGGATTATATCTCGCCATAATCACTTTAAATGAAAAAATTTTTCAACTAACATTCAAATATACGCCATTCACGATGAAAACACATTCTCAATTCAAACATGGATAGAAAAATAAATTAAATATAAGTTAGATTAAATTACACTCAAATACGTTCAATGATTTGTAAATACAACAAAATATAGCTTCACTGCTGAGGTCTACAAACAGCAAAGATAGCATTAAAATAATTATCGGTTTTTCCGATGTAACGACTAACAGAAAGTATTTTGAGAACGATAATAAAAAAACAACTGGGGTTTTAAAGATTTAAAAAATTCCATTTAAAGAAATCAATAATCCAAACAGATATTTAATGAATAAGCCAAAAGAATCCAATTATTTTTCTGGGAAAAAACCATTTAAAATCAATGTATTTTAAATAAAGGGTATGTTTTAAGCTATGATTCACTGGGAGTGTGAATTCATACACTAAAACACGATACTTTTAAGTGATAAGATACTTTTATTTTAAACACATTTTTTTTAAAGAGTCACCGGTCTTATCTTAAACAAACTTACATTGTTCCCACACTGTTGGCAACGTAGCATACATCAATTATGCCATCTGCATTATGTCAGCGCTGTCTACGCCATCTATCGTTCATGACATAATTTGTAAAAATAGTATGCAATCTTTTTTTTTTTTTAATTTTTTGAAAATTTAACTAGATTTGTATATTTTAAAAATATTATATTTAAAAAGAAAAATTCTTAATTTTTCTTTTTTACAAAGAAAAAAAAATTATCATTACTTGACTTATAAAATTCGAATAAATAAAAACATAATGTTTTTAATATGTTTTTTCCATATAGTACAATCTAAAAGTATTTTTAATTAAATAATTAAAGAGACATCTACTCTACTAGAAGGGGTCACCTAATTTTTTTGAAAATCAGAACTGTATCGACTTTGTGCCCAAATATAAAATCGGAGGAACCAAAATTATTAAATAACAAATTTTTTATGCAATAAAGTCCATTGCTATATGTAATTCATAATATGTTGATATATTTGTTAATTAATATACATATTTACGCCAAAATTGCAAGACATATTGTTTTTTCTCACTGCAATTTAACAAATAAAGACGAATATTTCAATAATATGTTTTTAAAAAATTTTAAAATAAAGTTAATATAATTTTGACACAAAGGGAAAACAACATTTGGGGCAAATAATGCAGGGAAAACAATATATAAACTTTTATCAAATCGGATAAACTTAAATAATGTAATCAAACCGGTATAAAAAATTTTATGAAACCTTTGCGAGATATTGAAGAAAAAAAAATCAATTATGGTCAGCTTTAGATATCAACATTTTTTTTTATTAAATATTTGCATTTGCATGAATGAAATTATGCTAGCGATGCTTTCGTAAGTAACGAGAGAGGAAAGTTAATAAGATTTTCTTTCTTCAGTTTTTTAATCTTTTCAACTTAATTTTTATATATTTAATTAATTGTTTTTAATTTAAAAACGGAAGAATCCCCGATTATACATTAACAAAATTCTCAAACAATAAAATTCTCAACAATTCCAAATGAAATTTTACCAGTGGTGCTTTACGCGAAGAATTTTAAATTTGAGTGTGTATCTTCAGTTACACTCGGCATTTCTTATTGGGCCAGAGTTTCTAGACGTACGGGGTTAGTATCTACAAAAAGCGCTGAGCATTAGGAATTGGCAAAAAAGCGCTTATTTGGGGATAACTGTTTCAATGTATAATTTTTTTTTTCATTCAATATTAAACTCTACTCGATACTTCAGTGTCATTAAACTGTATTAAAAACATTCTTCCTAAACAAACTTTTATGATAAAAGTATACTTTATTTTTTTTTTTTTTTTACTAACAAACTATAAATTTCTTATATTTCGAATTGTTCTAAGAATTTCTTTTGGTTTTGAACTTTAATCATATTGTGGTAAAAAAAAACAATTTTTTTTTTAATTTTACATAAGGCCTATTATGTTAATTAAAAAAAAATCGATTAGAAATTAGAAGTTTATATGAAAATATGCCCGATTTTTTATTTCTTAATAAAACATTTGAAGACTGCTATAAATGTAAGTGCACCTTTATTTATTTATTGAAATATTTTTGAATCATATAATGCAGATAAATGCTTGAACTTTAGTAAAAGCATCAATTTAGAATTGCATTAAATATCAAAAAGTAAATAATTATTAGATTATTTGAAATTTTCAAAACAACATATAGATATTTTTAAACAAACGTAGAAATAGCTATTGAAATGAAAGTTGAAATTGAAGCTTTTTTTCATTAAAAGGTGCCTTTGAGGAACTTTTTTTTTTTCAAATTTTAATTGAATTAAAATTATTTCTTAGGGCCTTATAAATAAATTGTGTAATTAAATACATTTTAAAAACTATAACAAAATTTTTTAATAAACTGATTTCTACTGATTGATTTAGATATCGACGAAATTGGGTAGAATAATCGACGTCCTGTGTGCGTAGTGGTCATTTACTCAGTTTCAGAATAATCGAAAAAGTGTGATATGAAGTGGCTGAAAGTTAACGATTTAAAAGGAAAAATGTAAAATTAATTTGAATTCTAAACACACTTTTAGAAATGCTAGCATCAACAAGTATTAATTTGTTTTTAAATTTTTCCGGTACTTACGTATTAACGCTACCTTGGCTACAGTTGCGCCAATAAAGAGCAATCTTGTTCGCAAGCGCACGCAGTTATCTTTTGAACGCCAACCGCAGCTACAGATTTGGCGGTTTTTAAGTGGTGCCAATCTACACTTAAAATTTTTGTTCCAAATAATAAAATATATAAAACACTTCATTTAAAATTAAAACGCTTTCAAAATTCAAAACACTTTATTTAAACACAAAGTAGTCAAACAGATTTCAGTGGAAAACAGGCCGATATAGAGTTTATCATGGACGTTTAGTAAACAAACTTTCACCAATTTCCACAATGCAATCTGGTCCACCTACCTTCTTTTTTGGTTTATTCTCCATATCCGAGACACATAATTTACGCATGTAATTGTTCCAATCTATAACAGTTTTATCCGATAAATCAAGTTGTTTTTCACAATATTTAATCGACGTCAACTCCTCACACCAGCAGTATATGAATCTCAAAGCTGTACAAAATGGAATTCTGTTTCCCTCAAACCAGTTGTCTTTTCTAAGTCCCCCACGATGAGCACACTAATTGAAATTGCATTTCCAAAACTTACGTTTACCAAAATAAAGTTTCATGTCATGGGAATTGGGACATTTTCGTTTTTTTGGTAAAATATTTCGCTCCTGAAAAAATAAAATTGCATCTTGTTCTATTTCTGGCAAATCCCAAATACGCATTTTCGTAGCACTACAAAATGGCGTCAAGAATAAGCAAATCTGTAGCTGTTAGATTGGCGCCACATAAAAACAGCCAAATCTGTAGCTGTTAGATTGGCGACACTTAAAAACCGCCAAATCTGTAGCCAAGGTAGCGTTAATACGTAAGTACCATTTTTCCTTTGCAATTAATAATAAATTGTCAAAAATTATACTTTTTATAAATGTTTTAAAGTTATGTTATAAAAGAAATTAAATAAATAGAACAATATTAATAAATTATGTTGTTTAATGAAAGATAAAATTTGTTTATTTCATTTCTAAGATTTTCAAGAAAGTTTTTGTAAATTAAAAAATTACAAATAATAATATTAGTAATAATAGTAAGAAAGGAAATCATTCATTTAAAATAATTTTGCATGTACAGATATATGGTACAGTTTGATTTATTAAATATAGTATTTTTTTAATTTTGAAAAAAAAATTAACAAATAATAATTTTACTTCGAAATAAATATCACAAAATTTTATCATTAGACATTGTCTGCTTTACATTAATTTTCAATCGTAATGAAGTAATAGCTTTTCAAACACAGCTTTCCATATTAAATAAAACCGTCTGTTAACAACATTATTTTATTTTATTTTATTTTTTTATTTATTATTATTTTTTTTTTTTTGGAATTAGAATACCTTCATGACTAAATCACGCGAGCATAATTTATTCCAAAAACGTTAAACTAATTAAGCAAAACTTAAGAAATAAATCTTGGTAATTTATTCACTGGCTTTCCTTGTATCCATATTGGATTTTTTTTTATTACAGATCTCCAATGCTTTCAAAGTTCACTGCTCACTCACTGAAAGGGTTAATGAAACGCTTTGGCTCGATTAAATATCAATTGGCGTTGAATCAGCCTCCTTAGCAGAGATATTCCGCTTTAACGCGCATCGAATTTCGCAACAGTTTTGTTTTAATGTCACCTGTTAAAATTTGACGGTCAGTGTATATTTGTTGTATGATATTCATTAATATTATGCTTTTAACTATTTGATGTATTGAAAATTATTAGCTAAATTTTTGGAACCTTTGTTACATTCTTCCATTTTATTGTGTTAAAAATGTTGCGGATAACGAAACATTGAATTTCATGTGATTACTGTGAATTCTTTTGAGTTTCTCTTCCCTTTACATTGTTTGTAATTTTTATCGTGTTGAAATTGAGTTTCAAGATTAATTTTCATTTTGGTCCATCATGGCACTATCACCAATACAAAACCAAGGCATCCTATTTTAAAAAACAAAGCATATTACCTCTACAGTTATCACCAAGCCATTATAATATTTCATTATAATGGCTTTAATATATTCATTTAATCTTTCATTTTAAATATTTCATTTAAAGAACTTGTTTCAGAATTAGTAATTTTTATTTAATTTTTAAAAGTACTTTTAACCATATATAAATGAAATATGAAATAAAATATTAGATTTAATGTAAAAAAAATTATTTGAATGTTAAGTCAAGTTTGAAAACAATAAATATTTAAATTTTATTTCTTATGTTTATTTAAATCATTTTTATAATCGAAAATGTTAAGTATTTTCGAAAAATAAAATAATAATTTTTTCGTTCTTTTACTGTATTAGTTATGAAATTAGTGAGAATTCATGTGTTTGTCACAGTAAATTTATTTTTATAAGTACTGAATATATACATTTTTATATTCTGCATACTTGTCGAAAACAACACAATAAAACAAGAATATTAAAATTTTATTGCAATGAATTTATATTTATTTTAATAATTAATAAATTTAAAAACATAATAAAACTTTAATTTTTCTTTTATTAATCTGTTAATTGATATTATTTTATAGCTTTCACTGAAAGGCTGATGATTTGGTTACTTCAGGTACTTAGTCACTGCAAAGAATTATTTGTCTCTATCTTATGATTAATCTAATCAATACAAGTAATTTTCAATACTGTGTTTTACATCTGTTTAATGTATTAGTAGGTAATGTATTATCTATGATTTATTTACTACATTATGTTATTAAAATTTTATATACTTTTGTATTTGTAAGTTTGTGAAATGTATTTATAATTTTGATTACATAGTTATCTAAAAAAAAGGACTCATTCATTATTATATATATGGGTACTTACGTATTAACAGTACCTTGGCGACAGTTGCGCCAATAAAGAGCACACGCGCCAACCGCAGCTACAGATTTGTTTATTATGTATGCATGTTAATTTTTTACATGGAATTAAAATACTTACATGATTGAAAAACTTTTTGATATAGAACTTATATTTCAGATAAAATAATTATTTTTCATCAACATTTGCCCATTTATTAATTGTAAAACATTCTAATCACTATTTCAGTCTTGATATTTCAAAGTTATTTAATATCACATAGATAATAGTGCATGGTTTTTCTTTTTATAAAATGTTATTTAAACTAATTTTCAAGAAAGATTTTTCTTCTCAATATTGCATTTTTAATCATGATATCACGATTTTCTATAGATTTAAAGTTTCATGGTTGTTTCTCATGCTGTAAAACATTGAAATTAATTAACATTTAAATTTTGTATTTTAAATGTATTTGAGACATTTTTATAATCAAAATTACTATTTAAAAAGATTTTTTTTCTTAAGAATTTAATATAAAGGGTATTAATCTTAGTATTTTAAAATAAGTTAACTACTATTGTTTCATCGGAGTTAAAAAATATTTTAAATTGAATACTTAACTAATTACAAATTTCTGAATAACAAATTGCAATTATTGTTATTTTCAATTTCTATTTTTATCTTATTTATTTATTTTGCTTGTAAATTGTTTTTCTGTTTAAATATAAAAAAAGTAAAAATTTACTATGAGAAAAAGATTATTTCATACCGATATTTTTCCCATTATCTATTTATATCTGCCAATTATATTTGATTATTTTTAAATAGTATTTTAAACTGTTAACTGCTATACCATCATTACAGCAGGTATAGTTTTAGTAATGTTTGTTTCTAAAATACTTGCAAATTAATTTTGAAGAATTACATATTTGATATCAATATACATCATACATATAAAAACAAAATTCTTATTTTGAATCTGCTTTTAATAATATTAAATTAATATCAGACATGTAGAGATAATTAAAATGATTTATAATGAGTGCATTATGCTAAAAAAATTTCAATTATATATTAATATATATTGAATAATTGTTTATTTTTCAAGTATATTTATTTAATAGGAAACTAAGATTTTTGGAAGTTAACAAAGCAATCTTACGAACGATAGTAGTAGAAGAAGCAAATAAATCAAAGTAAATTTATCATAATGACTAATAATTTTAGAAAATGCTTCACATTTTACTGGAGTTAGTTTATTTTGTATCTATGAACAATACTTGTGAATATTGTAAATGAAATAAACATTTTTTACAAACTCTAGAGCGATTCCACAGTATCATGCACACATGCTTAAAAGATATATTTAGAGTTACTGAGCTTAGTAATTACTATACATTAATGCTTTATGCATTAATTGCTGTATTGAAATTTATTTATTAATATATTTTTTTATTTGAATATTTTTTTTAATGATGCTTTAGATGTGTAGACATGAGAGAAAAAATTTTTAAAAATGTGATTTACATTATTTTTAATTTATATAATACAGGAAATTTACTGAAAGAAAAATGACAGTTTTATATTCTAGATTTAATTTATCATTTAATATTGGATGTATATAAAAGACAAAGTGAAAAGATATGTAAAAATTATAAATTTTTATTTCACCAGCTTCAGTCAATGTTAATAGTATTTGGGGAAAAAAAAAAGATATTTAATCTGGTAAAGGATGACCAGAAAATAAGCTTGATGAATTCTATTGAGAGGAATCTTCTCAGATTACAGTTTTTTCGAAAGACTTCAAATTTGCGCGCAGTTATTGAGTAAATTTTATAATTAGAATCAATTTATACTATTTCCATTAAATTAATTGCCACTCATGTAATAAAGTAAATGTGTGTGAATTTCATAAAATAAAAATTCTATATACTATGCAGTTATAGTAAATTATCCAAATATAAAGTTTTATATTTAGTAAATATTGCAATAACAGAAAATGATGATGATGTTAAAATAACAAAAAAAATTAGATAAAGACTCCTATTTATATAACAAGAGAGTTGTTTACATTTTCTTAACAATATTAAATTATAACATTTAAAAAAATTTTTTTTTACTAATTTTTATTGAATTTATTTTTATTAAATACTTTTAAAATAGTAAATTAACTCATAATCATACAAACAGTCTTACAAATTAAGTAAGATCATTTCATTACTGCATAGGAAGAAAGAGAAATATATGTTTAAAAAGAAAGTAAATTTTTTTTCAATTAAAAAAAAATTTACTTTTTTTCTTTTTGAGTTTATTTAGACTCACCAGTTAAATGTGTCTTTGTTAATCATTTTATATAGCAAATTGTTTTCATTTTTTTGTATACATATATTTAAAATTATTGTATAAAATTCAGGTGGCTTTAAGAGCCAAAAACATTTTATCCATTTGAAAAACTTGACCAATCATCTTAATTTAATTAAAGCATACAAATATTAGCACAACAGTGAAGTTGCTTAAATTATAGAATATTAATATAAGAAAATAGAACAAGTTAAAATTTAAGAAAAACACCTCCTGCTTGCTAACAATTAAAGCAGGAGATCGAAAAAGCTAAAGCTTTCGGTACAATTAGGGGTCCGTTGGCGATGCCCAAAAATAAAAGATTAAGATGATTAAAAATAAAAGAAATAAAGATTAAGCAAAAGATAAAAATATCAAAAGTAAAATGGTTTGACTTACAAGCAGTGTTGAACACCACTTGTTTACATGTCAGTGTTTACAGATTTCGGCGATAGATGGCGCCATGAGCAAAAGCTCCAAAACCTAGCCAAGCTAGGAAAGAACAGCTTTTTTGCATTTGTTAATAGTATACTTTACGAAATACACATTCAAGATAGCACGCGAGCAGCAAAACAGTTAAGATTTACTATTGTAAGATAAAAATTTTACAGTTACTATTTGAATAAAAACTAAAACCAGGTAAAGGAATTAAAAGTTGAGATGTAAACAAACGATTTGATAAAAGGAATTTAGAAAAAGGATTAATGCAAACAAACGATTAGGTGGAAGTAAATAAGAGTAAGCTAACAATATAAGAAAAGTAATTAAAACAAAAGTGAACTATTAAAAACCTACTATTAAATTTAAAATAACAACTAAAAGAGTCAGATAGCCATGTTCTAAATTAAGGTGCACATCGTAGCAAATAAACAATTAAGATTTATATGCCAAAGAGTAGCAGCTCAGATTCGCTTAAAGTGATCGGAGTGACTAGACAACAGCCACAGCGGTAGGATCGGCGGTTGTAGGATAATATCCACAACGCCTCTTCAATGCCGGGAAAGATTCCCATTGCTGATCATAGATGGCTCTGGGTCTCTTCCTGGAGCTAGCCACACCTGGATGGTATACAGGTATTTGTCTGATCGCTTCGTTGCGGATCTGAGGGCATTTAGAATGAAAATTCTTAGAAATTTTGAAAATATAGTCCATAATGGGTTCTATATTCAGGTCTCTGTGGAGTTGTTTCCTTCTAACAAACCACGGGGCGTTGACTATCATAGCTATCTGTTTATTTTGAAACACTTGAAGCTTCTTGAGATTAGCGATTGAGGAGGACGCCCAAATGGACATGCATATAAGAGAATTGGTCGAAGGATTGACTTGTAGAGCAAAACCTTGTGTCTGATCGCTAGCCTGCTCTTTCGAGAAATTAGGCTTTTTAGCTTTACGCTAGCAGCAGTTGCTTTTGCAACTACTTTGGCAAAGTGGGTCTTGTAAGTTAATTTAGAGTCAAAAATTAACCCCAGGTACTTGTACTCAGTAACCCAGGGGACTGGCTGGCCGAAGCTGAGCAATAATCGCTGGTCTTATTTCTATTTGTTTAATTAGATTTCTATATCTGAAGTAATTAAAGTGTTTGATTAAGACTAAAATTATGCTCTGAATGACATGTATATATGCAAATGAAATCAATATGTGTAAGATGAAGAATTTTATCTACTCAACTAAAAATCATTCTTAAAATTGAGTTGTTGAAAATTTTGTAGAATTTATTATTAATGCAGGGGTGGGAAATCTACCTAAAACTGCTCTAAAATTCATAGTTCCTTTATTTTAATTTAGTAACGCAGAGCCTATATATATAATATAGCCTAATATGAATGAGCTTATCCTGTAATATCGTTATTAGACGGGGTAAGAATTAACCAATGTTATAAGAGTTCTATTTTAATGAGGTTTTTGCTGGCGATAGGATTTATTAGGCATGTCAACATATTCGAGGCCATTTTGTGGCGCCATCTATTGTTCTTTATAGGAACAAATACGATAAATAATGTGTTTGTCAACATATACTAAATGTTTCTACAATAACTGTTTCAAATAAATGTATTAAATTTAAATTAATTCCGAATTTTATTAATATTTTACATTTGTAAATTATTCACCACCAAGCATATTTTTTTTAATTTCTAAACATTTTTTAATCTTTTCTCTACAACTAATATGTTTTATTTGTATCCCTTTTTTATTTATTGCCTGTTAAGTAATTTTCAAATAATTTTATTTTTAATAATAATTTTAAAAAATTAGCTGTAATCTATTATTTGCAGGATTGCAGCAATTCGTTATTTCCCATTAATTACTTGAACTGAATTTCTTAAGCACATTTTTTTTTCTCCAGACCTACAACTATGTTATATCTTAGAAATATTAAAATTCAAAAAAATGAAATTTGTTACATAAATTTAAAAATATATTTATGACATTTGTCCATTATTTATCTGTATATGTAATTATTGTTCATTCTCTTTATGCATGACAATTACATGCATTTATTAATATTTTTATTTTTTAACGGCTAACAATTTTTCTTTATCCTTCCTGCAACTTCGAATATTTTGGAATTCTTAGCAATGAAAATTTTTTGTATTTTTTCTAAAATTAAATATATATAATTTTAGATTTAATTTTGAAACTAAAAAACACCATTTTGATTTTATATTAATTTTTGTGATATATATATATATATATATATATTTTCTTCCAGAATAGGGAAAAGAAGATTTTTGTGGTATAAGAAAAGGAGAATGATATTTATAGAGATGCCCAAGCTGCAAAGTGGGGTCAAAGGCAAGCCTTTTGTTTGCAATGCGTGCAATCAATCCTTTTTGAGAAAAGATGTTTTAAAAGCTCATTTGATTTACCATTCGGGAACAAAGCCTCACGTGTGTCATGTTTGCTACAAAACATTTTTCATGAAAAAGGATTTGAAGCGACATTTGCTCATTCACACAGGACTCAAACCACACGTTTGTGATGCGTGCAGCTGGTCCTTTGCTCAAAAGGTTAATCTGCAAACCCATATGCTCACCCATACGAAAGAAAAAGCCAACGAATGCACTGTGTGCGGAAAAGCATTTACTTAAAAACATAATAAAAACATTATAACATTATAAAAACAATCTGAAACGACATTTGAGGATTCACACGAAGGAAAAGCCTTACTCATGTGAATTGTGCAATGCCAAGTTTACTTCTGCGAGTTATATGAAAAATCATCGCCGTGTCCATACCAAAGAAAAACCCTTTGCGTGTGAAGTGTGTCAGATAAGATTTTCGCAAAATGGCCATTTAATGCGTCATTTTCTCACCCACACCAAAGAAAAACCTCATGTGCGTAAGATATGTGAAAAAGGATTTTCACAGAAAGCACACCTAACACGTCACTTATCTGTACATGAAAGAGAAAAATGTCCAAATCGTGGTGCATCTCACAAAGATACTTCATTGTCTCCAGTGTTGAAGGGACATACGTGAAGGAATGACGCGAAGGATCCATAGAATACCGAAAAGGAATAGGAGCAAATATTGAAAGCTGTGTCCCAATCCTAATGCATCTCAAAAGATGGTACTTCACCTTCTCCGGTTTCGAAGGACGTTGACAGCCTCATGACGCGAAGGATCCATAGAATACCGAAAAGGAATAGAAGCAAATATTGAAAGCTGTGTCCAAATCCTAATGCATCTCAAAAGATGGTACTTCACCTTCCCCAATGTTGAAGGGACATACCCAGCCTCATAATATGAATGATCCGTACAATACTCAAAAGCCATAGGAGCAAGTATTGAAAGCTGTATACAGGGTTATTTATAATGAAGGAAGTTTTGAAAATGAATGGCAATGTGGTGCCGTATGGTACATATCAATGAATGAGTAAAATTTTTTTTCATTATGAGAATACATTCAGGTGATGAAAGTTGCAACCCGTTCCATTTTATTGACATGTTTTCTGCGTAAAAAAGTTTTTTTTTTTTAACTTTTTCACAAAAGTTATATTATTTTAGCAATTGTTTTTTGATTAATTTTGTAGAATCGTAATTGTGACTTTATGTTTACTAGTTAAGGAGTAGTTTGATTTCAGACTTTGTTTACTAGTTTTGCAGCTGATCTACAATTTCATTATATTGGACTTGTGTTTTATTCCTGTAAATATTGTTCGAAATTAAGTATTATATTTTATTTTGTTCCTGGTTTTTATATTTAATTATACTTTATTTGTGAAATGTGCCTTTTAACAGGGAATATTTAAGACTAAATTGCATAGTTGTTTGTTTGTTGATTTTAAAGTCAGTATTAATATTTTTGTCGATATTTCTAGTTTATAACATAATCATTATGTGTTAAGTATCTCAACAATTTTGCAGTCAATATTGTTCATGATCGTGTACAAATACAGTTTTCAGTAATAAATATTTTTTTAATTTTATTTCCAGTCTTTTGTTTTATATTGCATTCCTTTTCTAAATTTGGGAGAAATCCTATTTTGTACCATCAAGGTGAGCTAAAATATGGCTGCATTCAACATCAAAATCACATTAAATGGTTACAGTTAAAAATAAAATGTCTTAACTAGTAAGGACATAAAATGCTAAAAAGAAAAAGAAAATGCAATATCAAATAGGAAATTAACCAGTTTAATAGTTGACATTTTATTTAACATAATTAAATAATAACATATAATTAAAATTCGCATTTCTTTAAGAATATTATGGGCACACAAAGCTTAACATCAGGTCTCAATCAAGAAGCTAACAAAGACAACGCATTTGACAATAAAATTACCGATTTTGATGCTATTTGTGTTTTCCTGTCATAGATCCAAGTGGGAATTACAGTGAAAATGTTTGTATAGTTGGTGAAATACAGCCGCTCAGGAAATATACACATTTTAAAGAGAACATTTTTTCTTGAATAAGAATGCAAGAAAACAGAACATTTCAACTATGAAAAAGCTTCTTATTTTCACGTATTTGAAGAACTAAAATTCCTTAGCATATCAATGAGATGAAACAAAAACAAAGCCTCTGTAAGTGAGATTTAGAGAAATATAGTACTTAATGATATTTTCGATAATTTATGAGTATTTCTGATTAGGATTGACAGTTTTTTGATATTTTTATTTAAAATAACTCAATATCCTCATTTTTTCTTTTGCAAAAAAAAAAAATAAATATATGTATATATTAATTTTTTCCTATGTCCCCCCTCCAATGTCAAGTTTAGAGGATAACAGATATAAATATATATATATATATATAAAGAACCAGATAGAAACAAACGACATCAGTTAATCCATCAATAAAAGTCTGGCAATCCAATAACGAAACAGCAAGCAAAGTGAGGCATATCCATTTTTTCCTAGTTATCACACAGGATAACTGGATATGCCTTAGAGATCAAGGACAAGTTTAATTCTGTGAAGGTGCTTGCGGAGACAATCGTGACCGTAGCAATGACACCAATTTTTCTCTAGGCCATTCAGGGATATCATGAATAGGATCGTACCAGGACTTGTGACCATTTCTAGCGGCAGCATCCTCAAAGAAGGAGACCCTAAGAATATTTTTGCAGCACCTAAGAATAACGGAATGATAGGCCAACTAATGGTTATTTTGCTGTACGGACTTTACAATAAGTATTTCTTCAGAGTTTTGGAATGCCAAGGTAAAACGCTTGATTGACACAAGAAACCCCTTTTTTTCCCTTTAAAGTATGGAATGCTTTGTATGTAACACGAAAGTTTTAAGGAAAAATTCTAGAATGCAAAACAAAAGAGTTTCAAATAAAAAAAAAAATCAAGTTGTTATAGAAGTAGGATAGAGAAAACATGAAAAAAACATATCGTCTTATTTTATAACATTTAAAAAATGTATGTAAATATTTATTTTTAAAGCGTAAAAAAATCAGTTTATGGTAAAAATTTAACAACAGCATTTGATATTCCTGAGAGAATATCAAATGCTAACAAAAGAGTAATATTCCTAGAATGCAAAACAAAAGAGTTTCAAATAAAAAAAAAAATCAAGTTGTTATAGAAGTAGGATAGAGAAAACATGAAAAAAACATATCGTCTTATATTCGAAAGTATAACATTTTAAAAAATGTATGTAAATATTTATTTTTAAAGCGTAAAAAAATCAGTTTATGGTAAAAATTTAACAACAGCATTTGATATTCCTGAGAGAAAAAGTCTATTTGAAGTGAATATCTCATCTCATGAAAATTTGTATGGCAATTTTATTCTGCTCAATAATTAAATAAAAGTACAAAAGAAAAAGATTAACATGAGAATGTAAAAAAGAAAGAACTAACACATTTTAAATGCTATAAAATTTGAAATATTCATTGAAAGTATACATTTTAGTATTAAGTGTGTGAATATTTCATATAGCTGTTATGCTGTATGCATTTTCAAGATAATTGTCAGTGACTGCAAAATATACTATTTGAACTTAGCTTGATTTATTTTTTTATAAGGTATTATATGTTTTTTAAATTCTTTCACATCATTCTCAAGTGAAAAAGAAACAATTATTTAATTCGATTTGCTTTTAAACGAACTCATAAACATTAGTTTTTTTAAGTTTTATTGATTTAATTCTTATATTTATAATTTTACCATAGGTAATTAAAAAAAAAAAATAGTTTGCTTGAATTTAGAAGACTTGCTTTAATAAAAACCAAGATAAAAAAATATTCGTATATTTTTCCTCTTTTTGAGTTCTGCTTGCTTTAACACAAAATTAAAAAAAAAAACGTCTTTTAAGCATTTGAACAAATGAAGTTGATGGTATTTCACAAACGTGACGTCTAGGTCAGGGGTCGGCAACCTGCGGCTCGCGAGCCACATGCGGCTCTTTGGATGTGAAGCTGCGGCTCTTTGGATCCATAAGCAAATATTATGTATTTTATAAAAAAAAAAAGCATTTAAAAATCGTTCTGAATCGATTAACGAGGATTAGGCACCGATTCTATCTCTCAGCCACTTGTACTCGCTTTTCACCGCACTCAAAGAAACAAAGTTCTATGATTCTGTTTCTCATTCCAATAACCAGGTCCTCAAAGATCTTCAAAATTTTGATTATGATATTGCTCTTCCCAGCAGCCGCAAACTCCCACGATACGTACTTAATATTAATAAACAATGCGCTTGCTATTAGTTTCTTCCCAGACAACCGATGGTTGCTTTCCCCCTCGGCGCCGCTTTTCAAAATCAGAGGTTATTTTCGCCTTGGCTCTGGTGGACTGAAGAGATGGTTTTGGTTTCTTACTCGATTCTCGCACCTCGCTTGATTTTTATTTTTGTGCTTTTATTTAGCTACACCGACTGTGCTCGAATAATTGCAAAATTTGTAATCTGCTGTTTTGGATACCTAAATAATAATTTTAAAGATCCTTTATTACAGCTTTACCGCAAGCATGGCATCTATAAAAAAAAGAGAAGAACTGAAGATGAACATCGAGAATTCAATCGGGATTGGACGGAGTCGTTCGCTTTCATATGCAACTCAGATGGCCTTCCGACTTGTCTCATGTGCCACGAAACACTCGCACACAATAAGAAATCAAATTTAGAGAGACACTTCACTGAAAAACATATTCAGTTTGCTAGTAAATATCCAGCCGGCGAAGAATGAAAAAAAGCTGTCGAAGAGCTCCAAAAGCAAAAACAGCAATCAAGTTCCATGTCAAGTAACTGGGCGCAATTTACAAGTAATGTTAATCTAGCAAGCTTCGCGGTATCACTAGAAATTGCAAAAAAAGGCAAACCATTCACATATGGTGAGTATGTCAGAGATTGCGTCATACGTGCATCTGAAGAACTGTTTCGTGATTTCAAAAACCAACCAGAAATCTTGAAAAAAATCAGAGATTTGCCGTTATACAAGATAGAATAGCTAAAATGTCTTCAAATGTAACATATTTGCAGGTGGAAGATATTCAACTTTCTTCTGTCATATCACTTGCTATAGATGAGTCTTGCGACATAAAAGACACGGCACAAGTTGCCCTTTTTGTCAGGTATATGTCTTCCCAAGGTCAAAAAGAAGAACTTCTAGGATTGCTACCGCTCTCGGGACAAACTAGACAGGAAGATATAGCGAATGCCGTGCAAAAATGCCTTGAAGACAATAAGATCGATTTAAATAAAACCGTTTCAATAGCAACTGATGGAGCCAGAAGTATGACAGGAAAAAATAAAGGGGCAATAACGATTCTTCAGAGAAAAATAAACCACAAAATTCTTACGTTTCACTGCATAATACACCAAGAAGCGCTTTGTGCCGAAACAGTTGAGGTCATGAATTTGGTAATCAAGATGGTTCACAGCATCTTGTCAAAAGCACTCTACCATCGTCAGTTTAAAGAATTCTTAAACGAAATGGAGACTCAGTATTCCGACCTCCTACTTCACAATAAAGTGCGATGGCTTTCCAAAGGTAAGGTGTTGAAACGTTTTGCTTTGTGCTTGAATGAAATAAATACATTCCTAAATGAAAAAGGCATTAATCACCCTGAATTAGAGAACGACAAATGGTTGCAAAAATTTTACTTTATAGTGGATATCACAGCGAAATTAAATGAGCTGAATCTAAAACTGCAAGGAAAGGGAAACCCAGCCTATGTTTTGGTAGAAGAATTGGTTTGTTTTGAAGAAAAATTAATTCTTTTTGCAGAAGATATTCAGAGCGGTAAATTATTTCATTTTCAATTTCTAAAGCAATATCGTGATAAAACTAGTGCAACTGTTGACAGGAGGTACTTCAGCACAGTTATAAAAATAATTAAAGATAAATTTGCTGACAGATTTGAGCAATTCAAAACCAACAAAACCACTCTAGCATTCATAGTAAATCCTCTCAACATAAATAGTACCGAAATCCACATTGAGCCATTTGAAATTGATACTGGATCTCTAGAAATGCAATTGATCGATTTAAAAAGTAAAGCTTTGTGGAGTGAACAAGTTGCAGAGTTGAAAAGCAAGTTGGATGAGTTGGAGGTCCAGAAATGTATGTACGTTACGCAACAAAAGTGGACAACTTTAAAAAAATGCCGCGAGTTGAGGCACTTATATTCGACGCATGAAATAGTCTTCCAGATTGCTACAGTGAGGTGAAGAAGTTGGCATTTGGAGTGCTAACTATCTTCGGATAGACATATTCGTGCGAGCAAGCGTTCTCTTGCATGAATATAATTAAAAGTAAAGTAAGAAGCCAACTAACAAATGAAAATTTAGAGTCGTGTTTGAAACTTAAAGCAACAAGTTATGAGCCAAATTTATCTAAACTTTCTAAAACCATGCAAAGCCAATGCTCCCATTGAATTTGTTTGCTCAAATGTATGTTATTGGTTTTTTTATTGTAAGTACAAATTACATTGTTTAGTAAAGTTTAAATTTTCTACTTGAATAACCATGCAAAGCCATCACTCCCATTGAATTTGTTGGTTAGTGTTGTAAGTAAATGCTTAATTGTTTTAATTTTTTACTTAAACAATAAGTTATCTAATAATGAATAAATAGAATGATATAATGAATAAATAGATATTTTTTCTTATGAATAAATAGATTAGTTTTTTTTATATAAAAAAACTTTATTTATGCGAGTATTAACAGGTGGGCTAGTATTATTAAAACGGCGCTACTGGTATTAAATCCATATGATTTTTAGTGAGCCCTAACCTTCAAAAGACACGTGTATAAATTTGACAGCTGTTGCAATATTAGTATGTGAGTTATATCATTTTTAGTGAAGCAACTTTTGTTAGTTTGAAAAAATGAATAAAAAGGAATTTCGTGGGTTAATAAAGCATTTCTGCTTGGCGAAAAAAAATAAATACTATTGAAGGCAAGGCTTGGCTCGATAAACATTATTCGGACTTTTCACCAGGAAAATCAACCGTAGAGAAGTGGTTTGCTAAATTTAAACGAGGCGAAATGAGCACCGAGGACGATGCACGCAGTGGACGCCCCAAAGAGGCTGTTACCGACGAAAACATCAAAAAAGTCCACAAAACAATTTCTGATAACCGAAAGTGAAGTTGATTGAGATAGCTGAGACCCTAAAGATATCAACGGAACGTGTTGGACATAACGTGAATGAATATTTGGATCTGCGGAAGCTCTGTTCAAAGTGGGTGCCGCGCGAGCTCACAATCGACCCAAAACAACAACGAATTGATGATTCTAAGCAGTGTTTGGAGCTGTTCAATCGTAATAAACCCAAATTTTTGCGTCGATATGTGACAATGGATGAAACATGGCTCCATCATTTCACACCGGAATCCAATCGACAGTCAGTCGAGTGGACTGCACGTGATGAACACTAAAAATGCTTAACTCACATACTAATAGTGAACAGCTATCAAATTTATACACGTGCCTTTTGAAGGTTTGGGCTAACTAAAAATCGTATGGATTTAATACTAGTAGCACCATCTATGTGTCAGCCTATGAACTTTTCAGCCCACCATTTATTTATTGTTGGCAAGAAAAAATTTTGTGGCTCTTTAAAACTTTGAAATTTTGTAAATTGTCATTTTTGGCTCTTCCGACTCAAAAGGTTGCCGACCCCTGGTCTAGGTAAATAAAATTTTCCTAAATGACTTTACATTTGCATTTTTTTTTTCCTTGACTGTTTTTTTATTATTTATTTTTTTATAGCTCATTTTACTCCGAATTACGAGAATTCTACTATCCGCTGCAAACTTGGGGCAGCTCTAGAGAATAAGTCTCACATGGAAGGATTGTCTGACCTACAAATGTATAGAGTACTTCCCAAGGACAAACAGGAGATCATTCTTGTCTTGATCGTCTGCTTCCCTAGTTTGGTTTCGAATTTTGTTCTTCTACTTACGAGTCTCAGTGTTGAAATCTACATGGCAATTCAGGATTCTGAAAACAGGAAATAAATCTTAAAAGCTTAATTTTGTCTTTTTATTTTAAATTTAATACAGTTTTTTTGATGAAATATTTAAAAAGAAGCATTACATAAATGTCTTTCGGAATGAGCATGAAAATTAAAGTGATTGCTTGTAATTAAAAAATCACTACAAGCAAATTGTATTTTACCTTTTATATTGTCTGTTCTTCTAGAATTTAGTTATTATGAAAATTTAATTGGTATTCTAGACTGGTAATGAGTATCCAGTCTAGAATTTATGCCCTGTTACAGTTTGGGAATGATGTGGGATGAGAAGTCTAATTGGGCTCTGTGACACTCTATGGTCATATGAGACCGGGACCTACGGCTTAAAGTGGATTCCGTACCACTACAACATCCATTCAAACAATTGTAGAACGCTATTTCGCCAACATCAGTAGCCAAACAGCTATTACGTCAAAATTTAATCCTGAAAGTGGTTTTAAGCCAAAGTTTATCGCTTTAACGCCAAATATTATCACTATCCTGCCAAATTTTTAATCCGTGAAATGCTTTATAGCCAAATTTTTATCACTAAATATTTTTTATTCATTGAATAGTTTTACGTCAAATGCTGTCGCTTTTAAGCCAAAATTTTGCACTATTATGCTATGCCAAAAAATTATGCCTTTATATCAATTTATATCGCTTTATCGCCAAAGTTTTACCACTATTATAAAAAAAATTTTATTGTTTTCTTTATACGCTACATATTTCTGCTTTAATGCCAAAATATATCATTATTTTGCCAAAATTTTATTCCTAAATTGCTTTTACGCCAAATTTAATCGCTTTATTACCAAACTATTATTTGAAATTATGTTTTGCATAAATGCGTCATTTAGACTAAGATAATAATTGCTATTACAACGAAATTATTCGCTAATACGCCAATTTTTTTTTTCTATTAAGTCAAAAAATATTTCATTTTATTTACGATGCTGAATTCGGATAATGAAACAAAATTATTTAAAAAGGAAAAAAAAAAAATAATAACCACAGAATTACAATTACATTTTATTCCGATATATCCTTTGTTGGAGGCGAAAATAATTATTATTAAATAATTTTTATATAATTTTTATTAAATCGCTAAAACCTGTCAGTCCATAGCCTTATTTAATGAATGAAAAAACAAGAAGAACATCACAAACACCGCAGAACAATTTAATGCGTTCGATCGACGTTTTCGTCGTGAATTAACGTTCTAAAAATAAAAAGTACCATTTTTTCGCGTGATTTCAAATAACGGTTGTTATAAAACCTTAATTATTTCAACAGCATTAAAAAAAATTATTATTTCATAATGTAATATAAGCTATTAATAAATTAAAAAACTGTTTTTCTTGTTTGTTTCGTATTTTCATGAGTGCCAACGTCATAAAAATTGTTTATTTTCTGTATCATATACTGTAAATATACTTTATAAGAACAATCTTAGAATAATCAATAATTTATCGAATTAAATATTTAAAACAATATATATTTATGTTCTTTATTTACTATAACTAAAAAATTCTGCAAATAACTATCAAAGTAGAAATAATTAATAATTATATTGTTCGGAAAAAGAAGTTAAGAATCCCTGTTGAATATTGCAACCGTAAAGAAATTGCGAATTATTCCGGGTTGCAAGATTGGCGTCTTCCTCGGGGGCGCATTATTCTAGATTTGAACCTTGGTTTGTATAGAGTTAAACACACGTGGTTGCTACAGTGCGGGACGGGTCAGCAACGGGTGTCAGTTCTTGAGCTTTACCGCACTTTGGTAAGAACAGATATGCAAATGTGTCACGAAACTGCCTGCTCATTGAACAGTATATAATGAAATTTATAGCACTGTTGATCAGCGCCAGTGCATCCATAGTTTCGCCAAAATTGAGATACACGTTGTTGAAGAAGTCTGTCCCCAATATTCCGCTCAGAAGAGCCAACAGTCCGGCTGGAAACTCTGTCAACAGAAACAGCAGTAGCACAGCCAATAACATCCTCGTGGTACGGTCATGTGATCTGTCAGTATCGGCCCTGTTTTTCAATCTCTGCCTTCGCAAGTTGGTCTCGTAGAGGACGCGTATGAGACCCAAGCTCAGAGCTGTGAGAGCCACACATGGTACCAGTTTGGTGATGACGCTGAAGAGCCAGAAGTTGATTTTTTCCAGAAGTTTGTCATGCCTCTGGGCGATCTCGCTGAAGTCCACTCGGAACATCACCTCTCCGTCGCTTCCTTGGAATTCCGAAACTGTGAAAGTGATGTACACTGGGATACAGAAGATGGTACACGCAGCATACGTGGCTAGGATGGCAGCTTTGGCACGGGGCATCGAGCACAAATTGGCGCTGCTGGCTGGAAAGCTAACAGACATGAATCGCCAAATCGCCACTGTGACTGTCAGCCAAATGGATATGGTGTGATTCACCACAGTGAAGTGAGCGTGGAAGAGGGTGAAAACTGCCCATCCGTATGAGAACTTCTCCTTTTCACTGAGATCGTTGCGAATGTAATTGTGGAATGTGAAAGGTAGGTAGGAAAACATGACAAGCATATCAGCCACGGCGAGACCGGTAAGAATGGCGTTGGTCGGTGACACCATGTTTTTCCGTGTCAGAACGATGATATTGAGAATATTGGCTGTTATTCCAAACATGCAGACAATGAAGCTCAGATATCCATGAATGGAACCATAGCAATTGCGAAAGATTGTGAGGTACTCTCCGTAATAAGGTGAAGATTCTTGGAATTCAAGCGCCACTCTTGTTGAGTTCCATAAACTGAAATTTCTGTCTAGGAAGTCAGATGAGTCATTGAGAAAAAGACTGGTATAGTTCATTATTTCCAGTAGGGCTTCCATGTTTTTGCTACTATGTTTTCTTCCACAAGGAAATATATTAATATTATTTAACTTCAACTATACAGACACATACATATTTTTCTGTTTTGGTCTAGACATAAGAATGAATTGTGTCATGTATCATCAACTTCTTTTTATATACCAAATACATCATCTTTCAGATTACCAGATTGCACTTATAGTATAAATTATCATCCATTAAATAGCTAGTATAAAAATGCAAAGATAATTGTAGATAAGATGTGGTCAATGATAGTAATCAAGAAAAATCCATATTCCCGGCCTCATTTTTCAGTCTGAACCGACAAATGTGTCAAATTACGAAGTTTTCTTCCATTAAGATAATTATCCAACATACGCCATGCTCAGTCAGTTGAATAGGTTCTTCCACTTTTATCTGGAAAATAAAAATAAATATTTAAGTAAATGTATATTTTTTAACACGTATTTCTAATTCTATGAAAGAAAATTTAAAAGAACTATTGTTAAAAGTTTAGTCGGCTATATTTTCTAATTAACTTATCTTTCATAGAAATAAAAAAATTATATAAGAACTGTGATAGTTAAAATTTCATCGAATAATAATCTGCATTCCTTTTGTATAAAATACTTCATCAATCACTAGGCTGTTATTTATAAGAAGGACATGGAATTTAAAAATATATGTAAAAATTTACAGATATATCATTAATTCAAATGTTTTGTTTAATTATCTTAAAATATATTGGAAATTGTTTATACAATAGAAATTGAGAATTAAAACTGAAAAATTAAATCATTAGTTTCTTATGAATATATGAATTATTTCCAACGAACCAGGTTTAAATTTAAGTGGAATTAATTATATACATGCACCATTTATTCAAATGCTTTGGTTATTTTGCAAAAATTATTTCGGACATATGCTATACAGCAAAAATTGATTATTTAAATAAAAAGATTGTGCCCTAAAATAAATATATATTATTTTGGATCTTTTATAAATTTCAGTAATTTGCAAACAATTAAGTTAACCTTAAAGACAAACTCCAATTGGTATTTAACTAAAATTTTCTTAAATTATTAACGTTTCAACTTTTATTGTTTGTTAAAAATAAAGAAAGTATAATCCAGATTATCTTCATGAGAGCAGCATTATGTGTAAAGTACTCCTTCAATCTAAAGGATTTATGCCGTTGAAGAATCCCAATAAAGTAAGGAAACTTTACGTTCCTTGAATTCTATCGACATTCTTTCTCTAATCCGTAAGAAAAATGTCTAAAATCGGTATGGATAGTTGATTCAGGATTAGATCGTTACGTTTTCGTGTCCACTTTGAAATATGGAACAATTCAAAACTTTATACAGTTTGGAAAACATAAATATATTTAAAAATTGATAACGTGCTTTTAAAAAATCACTCCTTTCATACTTTCATCAAATCGCTTTATTCCTTGTTTGCCGCCATATACAATTTAACGGACAGTCGTTATAACTTTTGTTTCAGGATAAGTTAAGTAACATTTATTTCAAGCAAATTTTTAATGCATTTATTAGTATTCTTGTTAGTTGATTCCGGTCAAATATAAATTAAAGTTAATAAATACACTGAAGTGACAAAAGTCATGGGATAGCAATATGCAAATTTTCAGATGGCAGTAGCATCGCGTAGAACAGGTATAAATGCGCAGTGCTTTCGCAGAGCTTTCATTTCTGTTCAAGTTATTCATGTGAAGAGGTTTTGACGTGATGATGACCGCACGACGGAAATTAACAGACTTTGAACGCGGAATGTTAGTTGGCGCTAGACGCATGGGTAATGCCATTTCGGAAATCGTTAGGGAATTCAACATTCCCAGATCACTGTGTCAAGAGTGTGCCGAAAGTATGAAATTTCAGGCATAACATCCCACCATGGACAACGCAGTGGTCGACCGCCTGCACTTAACGACCGAGACCGGCGACGTCTGCAAAGAGTCGTAAATTCTAACAGACAAGCAACACTGCGTCAAATAACCGCAGAAATCAATGTGGGACGTACAAGGGACTTGTCTGTTAGAACTATGCGGAGAAATTTGGCTTTCTTGGGCTATTCCAGCAGAAGACCGACTCGAGTGCCTTTACTGACAGAACGACATCGCTTGCAGCGACTCTCGTGGGCACGTGAGCATATCGGTTGGTCCCTAGATGAATGGAAAACCGTGGCCTGGTCCGATGAGTCACGATGTCAGTTGGTAAGAGCTGATGGTAGGGTTCGTGTGTGGCGCAGACCCCACGAAGCCATGGACCCAAACTGTCAGCAAGGCACTGTTCAAGCTGGTGGTGGCTCCGTAATGGTGTGGGCTGTTTTTTCATGGCATGGACTTGGTCCTCTGGTGCGACTGGACCGAACATTGACTGGAAATGCTTATGTTCAGCTACTTGGAGATCACTTGCAGCCATTCATGGACTTCATGTACCCAAACAACGATGGGATTTTTATGGATGACAATGCGCCATGTCACCGGGCCACAACTGTTCGCGATTGGTTTGAAGAACATTCAGGACAATTCCAACGAATGATCTGGCCACCTAGATCGCCCGACATGAATCCCATCGAGCATTTATGGGACATCATCGAGAGGTCTGTTCGTGCCCAAAATCCTGCACCATCAACGCTTTCACAATTATGGACGTCTATCGAGACAGCATGGCTCAATATTCCTGCAGAAGACTTCCAACGACTTGTTGAGTCCATGCCACGTCGAGTTGCTGCACTTCGCCGAGCGAAAGGAGGGCCGACACGATATTAAGAGGTGTCCCATGACTTTTGTCACTTCAGTGTATAATGCAATGGACATTTTAGACAAAGAAATTTTATGATGCCACTTGTTTTTAGGAAAAAGTTTATGGCATATTTCTTATTCATTTTAAAACAAATGTGATATCAAATGTCAATAAAATATTTATCAAAAAATTGTTAAACATTCACATTGAATTCACAAGTCATTTAAAAAGTGAAAATTTCACTAAAAAGCTAATTTTTCAATCTGGAATATGACATCATTTATGTATATAGAGCGCTAACCACTCGGCCATCAAGCACCCTCTGCAAGATAATTTTTATTTTGAATTTTGAAGCAGTTATTGCTGTAAAAGTTTTAAATTTTGTTATACCTTTAATTGGAAAGGAAACAAATGTCTAATAGAATATTTACACAGGATTAACCAAACTAAATGTTTATGCTTTTGTGAATTACATTCATGAAATTCTCATAGTTGTTTTTATGTAAAGAACGTTTCCTATATTTGAATATTTTTTAGTACGTAATATCTGTATTTATATTTAACTTTACGTAAACCATATTATTTGTTGTAATGCAATACAAATTTTTTTATTGTAATAATGATATTTGGGCCTGATGGCTGAGAGACTGGCACTCCGTGCTACAGGTTTCGGGATCAGGTCCCGGCGGGGCCATGGATGTTTGTAGTAGTTCGGAATCCACTTTAAACCGTAGGTCCCGGACTAACATGACTGAGTGTTGGTCGTAGTGCTGACAACAACACTATTCAGTAAAACGAGAACATCTCCAGTCTCGAAATCTGCCAGTAGGCTGACGGCCTTGGCATATAAGATGAGCAAAAAAGAATATGAGATGAATATAAACTTGCATAAAAGATGAGCAAATCAATAATCTCGTAACTTGTACACTCTAATCCATAAAAAGAAAAATGAAACATCCACAATAACTTCCATAATTGATCTTAGATTTTCACTTGGGGGTATAACTGGAAATATTCGGAAGGAACTTAATTTAAATAACAACAACAATCTGAAAATAGCTTTATTTATTTATTGTAACAACAACAATTTGAAAATTACGGAAACATTTTTTCCTTTCGGCTTCAATACTGGTTTTGAACTTTGAGTCCATTTTTTCAGGGTAAAACACACTCTCGGTTTATATTTGGAAATATACGATACTTGGAAACTCTTTTTGGGGGATTTCTCGAGATTTGAGGAGCCTTTTCTTTCCACCCCATCTACTTATATTGAAACACAGAATGTAATCCTCTTACAAAGCTAGACTTTCCAGCTGCTCGAGAACAGCTCTCATATCGAAAGAGATTTTTGACGGATTTGGTTTTATTTACTTCCGGGTTTATTGTGTTTAAGTCGGTGGACGACTTTACTGAAGCTGCGTGAATAGTTAGGAAGAGTACCCTCCGCAGGAAATTTTGTGTTAGATGTATCTAAAAGTTTCACGTTTCAAAATGTTCGAATATTTGAAAAAAATTGTTGCATTATGTTTATAAAACCATCAAAACCTTTTACCAGTGTGTTAAATCTAGAGGGATTGAGGAAGATAGCAATGAAATATATCCAACAGGAATTTGTTGGTTCAGAAGTTAAGGAATTATATTATTTTTAAAATTAAAACTACATTCAAAAATAAAAGATTGAAGTATTCATAATATATTTATTGCAAGTCTGAAGTGTTGCTACTTTAAAGCACACTGAAAACCAATCATATTGTGAAATTCAAAAGTTTTTCCAATTGAATTTTTTTTAAATAACCTTCAAGCAAACGAAGAAAAGAAAAAATTTGATTTTGCTGATATGACCGTACTCCCAAATACTCCATTGAATTGGCAAAATAAAGCATTCCTCTCTTTAGATGCTAACCAATATGTTTGGCCTTTCCTTAATTTTTTCCAAGAATAATTGAAACTTGGGATAAAAAATGAAATCTGCGCCAGAATTCCAATACTGAGAAACGACGAGTTGATAATTTTTATTTCAATTTCAAAACTGAAGCGCATAAAAGAATACTTCGATTCTTAAATGAAAAGAAAAATGTTCCTTTTTGAATACGAAATTAGTGAGTCGTATCCCAGTCAGACTGTCCTCGTCAATGGAATTGTAGTCTCTGAAAAGAGGCAATTTAATCTTTTAATAAAGCAGTGTCTCTCTGAGAAATAGAAAAAAAAATACTTTTGAATGTTAAATAATAGTGCTGAATAAATAGGTATCTCAAATATTTTCTGTGCCGTAACCTGATTATAAGTAATGACTTTCTATCTTACGTAATGCATATAACTATAACATACATATATACATATATCATAACATACATACATATATACATATATCTATATCTGGTTATATATGTATATACCAAAATGTATATATATGTATATATATTTATATATATACTAGCAGAGCCCGGCATACGTTGTCCTGCTAAAAAATGCATTGTAGAAATTGGTACACAGAGAATATATGTTCCATGTTTCAATATATGTGCATACTCATTTTCATGAATATCGTTTGAACGGTATAGAAGATGAAATACTGCAGCACCATTTGATAACAAACAATAAAGTGGGTTACTCGAACCTATTTTCCATACTAGAATACATATCATTATCAAGTTTCATAGCAATGTGTGAACGTTATAGAAGTTGATATATTTCAGCACTCTCTGGTGGCGACTTACAAAAAAAGTGGATTGCGTAAAAACATTTCCCATGTTTTGTCAAACAAATACAAAAAATTTCCCCAAAATCGGTCCAGCTGTTTAGAAGGAGTTCAGTGACAAACACATGTACATAAGAACCCGATTGCAGCTCCCCTATCGGATCGAATTTTGAATATAAACCCTCCAGGGACCCAATCAAACACACACACAAAATTTCATCAAAATCGGTCCAGCCGTTTAGGAGGAGTTCAGTGACAAACACATATACAGAAGAATTATATATATATATAAATAATTGTTTCGTAAGAAATTTAAAAGAATGTATTATGTCAAAATTGTTAAAAATAAAATATTGAGGCTTTAACTAATACCACTCGTAAAGAAACATCTGAAATATTACATGGAATAATACTTTGCGAAACTTGTTTATAATCCAGTAGTTTAAAGGAATTTCATACATTCATGTGTAATATTTTTGTTAAAATGTGTAATAAATTAAAACGGTTCAGTACGGCAAAGATAATTTTTAGGAAAATGTTTTTATAAGTAAAAAAAAAAAAAATCAATATTGAAAAAATTGTTCAAGATTCAATTCTCTTCAAGACATTAATTCTTGCGTCGGAGTCTGATTTTTAATAAAAGAAAGGTCTAAAGCAAGTTTGGGTTTTTTTGTTGTTGCCAATTTGAAATTAATAACACCAAGGAAAGTATCAAGTAAATTGCATTTTCATCCTGTTTTTTTTTTCCAATTTAAGGACACTACAAAGTACGAATTTATAGTGACTACCTCTGGCAAAAACCCAGTAGTTTTAATTCAGACATCCATCCCTTTGTTTTTGGTAGTGTTTTCGTTTTGGAATCCACCATATTGCTGAAATGATATGAACTCATATGGTTACAAAGTTTCTGAATTAAGCCACTCAAATGATCACGTGATTATGATGTTTAAAAATAAAGTCCCCACTCCAATAATAAAATTATTTTTTAGTCAATTATGTACCTTAAAGTATCTTGCCTTTCTCCCTCACACTGAGTAGTTCATTTCTTTTCTTTCTTTCTTCTTTCTCTTTCTTTCCTCGTTTTGTTCAATTCTTGAATATTAACCCTCAACTTAAAATCTTTTTCTCAGCATACCACACAAATTGCGTCAACCCATTGTGGGTCAAAGCGTTTCCAGTAAGATAGAAAGCGTGATAATTATCGTTTCCTCAAACGTCAAGGCATGGAGGTGACTGTTTTAAGGTTGCCATCAGCAAATTCGCTCGACTCCTACTATACGACTTAATAAAGTCGTTAAAAAAAAGTTAAAACAAGCAAGGATGAAAATATTTTTAAATATTTTTTAAAGTTTCGAGCGATTCAGTGCTAAAGACAGGGTGGTTATAATTAGAGTGACCCTATTCCAACTGCTCTAGAACCTGTTCTGCCTATCGAATTTTAATAAACTTGGTACATACGTTATATATACCACGGGAAAAAGATTTCTGCAATAAAAAACAGTACAAATTTTGATCTAATTTTGATAATTGATAATTGATTATAAATATAATTGATTTGAGACTAAAGAAAGACACAAAAATCTGTCAGAATCATTAAAAATACAGAATTTGATCAACATGTGCTCCATTGACATCAATTACGTGTTGAAAGCGCATTATAGCATGTTCAAGGGCAGCGCGAAAAACTCTCGATTGATTTCAGCAACGTGGCGTGTAATGCTGGATTTCAACTCAAGTAAGATCCTAGTTCTTCCTCCATAAACACGGTCTTCTAGGAATCCCCACAACCAGAAATCACAGGATTTAAGTCGGATGAACGAGGAGGGCAGGCAACCGGAAAAGCTCTGGATTTTACACGAATTGTCGCCAAAGTTAGCACGAAGCAGTTCTTTGACTTGACGCCCAATGTGGAAAGTTGCACCATCTTGTATGAAGACAATGTAAAAGACTTACATTTTTGAAAAAAAAAAAAAAAAAAAAAAAAAATTAAGACAAGCAAAGAATAATATATTTTTAAATATTTTTTAAAGTTTAAAGCATTTACCTGCTCGCCTATTAATGCACTTTTATAAATATTAGCGCTACTGCACACTTCGTTGAGATCGCTGCAAGGATTAATATTTTATTAAAAAACTTCACGCAGCAATTTTGTCTGTTTGATTTCTAAATGCTTGCAGAAATCTTATTATATGTTTACTTCAAATATGTGTAAAGAATTCGAAGATTCAAAATCCTGTTAGGAAAGTAAATTATTTTTTTGTTTAAGTAAAAATGATAGATATTATTCATGAAATTTGATATTCAATAACTTTTCTATTGAAATTCTTGATTGATTATTGAATTCTTGATTTATTGATTTCTTTTTCTATTTGAAATTCAATAACTTTGAAATGAGATAAAAAAAAATGACGATATGTATTTGTTTTAACACAAATGTATTTTTTTTTCCAATAATCCAATAATAAAAATTCACGTTAAATGGATATTCGATTCTCAAATAAGCAGAAATACTTCACTTTGGTTTGTTTTAACCAGTATATTGTTAAAAAAACAGACACCGTAATCTGTTTAAGTTTTGGCTTATGCAAGTATGGTTAAAGGGATGGGTTTGAGAAAAATAATATTCTAAATAAAAAATTGATGTGTTTGACAGATTTCGGGTTTTGTTTTATCACAGCTTTTTTTTTTAATTTTCAAGTCACTGAAAAAGATGAAAATATTTCGCTGACTTTGACACTTTGCATTTTTTACCATTCTTTTTTTATTTCTTCAATGACTCTATGGTTAAATTTTGAAACAAAGTTATTCTAAAAAAGTGACACTCTATACAAAAAAAAAAAAAAAATAAGCAAAGATGGAGAATTTTACTCTTTTTATTCCATAACATAAAAATGATATTCTTTATACTGAAGTAGGATGTTTTTTTCTAAACAATATTTTTTACGTTTTTCTAGAACAATGTCATGCATAGATAATAAATATTATAGAATGAATATATATATATTATAATAAATATTATAGAAAGACAAATCAACCAGAAAAATATACGTGACAATTATATAAAAAAAAAGAACATGAGAAATTTTTTTATAAACATTTTTTCTTTTTAAATTAAACTTCCTACATTTCAATTTTTTTTTGACAACAAGAGTAATGATCCATATATTTTCAATTAAAAAAAATAACGTTTTTATTTCAAAAGTTTATATTTTTAAAACGAGTTAAAGTTAATTGTTTTTTATCCGTCCTTGAAGTATGACAGAAACTTTCGTAATGCAAAGAGAAAAGTACAGAGGAAGAACAGAATATATCAACCAGAAGAATAGAATTAGAAGAGTATAGCAAAAAAATTCAATTTACACTGTGATAAATGCTTCGCCCGAGAGCATATTAGAAATTTAAGAACTGGTAGCCTAAATAATTCAAATATATATATATATATATATATAAAAATCCAACACCTTTTCCGTTCCAAAGTACCAACCTCTGCAGTGTGCTTCTTCATGCGGCAAGTTACGTAACTAGTTGTGAGTTTATTGATGTACTTTGCAAAAATTGTTTCCTGCTACAAAAATCAAATCTTTTCATATTGTGTGTGCGAACTTACTTGATCTTGCAGAGAATGTATTTAATAGCACCTTCGTCCTTTTACACTGAGCTTGCTGACTACAAGCACTTTACTTGTCCTCACAACCCCAGTGACGTTCGTACTCGATATTTATATCCTAAACATACCCCTCATATTTCACTAGCATATTCCAAAACTCCAATTTCCTTAACTTTTCTGTCTCATCCTTTCAAAAATTTCTAACTTGGAGAAAGCATTTCTTTAAGTCATGGAGAAAGAAAGCCATTTAATATTTAACTCAAACAAATATGCTTTTACTTAATATTATCTTTACACGATATACATCATGCCAAAAAAAGAGTAGTTACATTTGAAAAACAAACGAGCTCTCTCACCTATACCTAAAGGAACTGCAACCCTGATTCATTTTACCAATAACGATTCTACAGATTGCACCAATAAGGGACTTATTCATAATACTACTCGGAAAGTTCGACAACAACGGTTATTCAAGGGATTTATCTGCAATGCAAAATTATCCAATGAATTATTTATAGGTGATTCAAAACGATGAATGGAACACTTTTGGGGAACATCTATCACTTTCTAAAAATCTAAAAATCGAAAGCTCTCTGCCAGGTTTGTCGATTTTCTCCAACAATCAGCTGTGCTTCATGTTCTGTTCCCTTCCACGTTGAGTCCATCTCTTTCATCTTTTTCTGATTTCACTTCTTGGTTAGTCTATTTTTTCTCTTGTGCTGCTCTTCAGAGATCAGTTTTCACCACGCGATTGAAGTTCTTATCTACAAACTCATTAATCTTCACTTTCTTGATAGCATGATTAAAATTTTAATTCATTACTCCACCAATAGAGATTTCATCACTAAATTTAATAATGAGTTCTCCACAACACATCAAATCACTGCGGGACCAGCTTTACACAATATTTACACGAGTGACATCCCCAAATTCATTTATGCGGACGGCACTGCAATCTTTACACATGACAACATACCTCAAATAGCCAAAAACCATCTACAGGATTACATTTCCATACTAGAAATCTGGCTAAATTCTTGGAAAATAAAAATTAACATTACCACAGAAGGCGCATTCTAACTCGACAGCTACACTTGCTACCATACAGCAATATTATTCAATTCAGTACATTATTGTGTGTGTGTATGTAGTTTTAGTATGCAATGTTAACATACTTTACTAAAGGTCGTGGATTTAATTACTTCAGTCACTTTTGTTGGAATTACTTCCTTAAGAAATAAAAAGATTCGGTGGAGAATACGACAACCTATACAATTGACATTCGACGTTCAATGCAGGTGTGTTTAGAATGTTTGCCTGGAATTTAGCTTAAATGCAAATTCATTAACAGTTGGCTGTAATACTTTATTCAAGAAGATAATTTCTATTTACACGTTAATGATTTTTTGTAATATGTACTATGTAGAGAACGTAACTTCTAATATTTAAAAATTCTTCTTATTTTTGCAAGCTGTGTACATTATTAGTCAATTTTTGTTAATGATAGTGACTATGTGTGCAAACAATAACAATGCCTGTCATTGCAGTTTGTGCTGTTGTTCACTTTATTAATGATCAACGTATATAAATGTACGGAATGAAGTTTTTCTTTAAACTCTATTGTTGTGCCTGTGTTCACTCTTGTACAGTGAAGTTATTCGAAGTATTTTACAAAGTATTATACTCCTCATTATCGAAGCTGAATATGGTGACTTCATGAGAAATATCAAATCAATGAACATTTTTTTCATAGGACTGATTACTTAATCAAGCGTGTTATCGGGAATGAATTATATACTTAGTAAAAAGAGACTGAAATAAACAAAGAATATTTTAGATTCTTTTTAATTTAATTTGTAGAAAAAAGTGAAGTAGCATTATTTTTTAAACAATAACTCTCTTGTGTATTTTCACTTTCCATGGAGTGTACTTGTCAGTTTAAAAACTAATTTCAGTAATCATTGTACAGTGTTGATTTTTCTTTTGTACTGGTTTATTTATCAATACTAGTATATTCTATTAAACTGATGTTTAATCTATGAATTCTGATTTCGTAGTTGGTAAAATGACGAAATATTTTGTCGAATATTTGACGGATATTGACTAAATATTTTGTTCTTGCTTACACAGGAACAGAATATGCGTAAATATATTAAATATTTATACATTTTAATCACTTAAATTTTTATCTAGAGTAATTTTGTTTAGTTTCCCTGTTAAAACTATTTTGAAGCTCTATAATCAGGCACTATCGTATAGCCAAATTAAAAGCGCTTATTGCAATAAGCTTCCAATCTTATTAAGCACATTTGTAATTCTAAATTTCAGGCATTCACTTTCTGATAAATATTTCAGTGTCAATAAAGTAAGTTTAATGCTTCAGATTTTGAATCGAAAGGAAATGGACGACCCTTAAACCTGCTAGAGGCAGAATACGAGCTTTCGCCTTAAGCCTTTAAGAATTGCTGCTGCTAACAGAAGGACATACACGTGATACTACCCATACAAATATCGAATCAAATAAATTGTTTCGAATTTACTGAGTGATATAATTCTGTTTCTGAATAGCACTTATTAGTTAATAATATCTTTAGAAGTTTTAGCAAGTTACACATGTGCATTCATATCTATTGCAGCTCATTTGATTTAGGTAAATGATTGCTGCAATCGGTATGCGATTATAAAATTGAAATTAATTTGAAAATTTCTTAGGTATACTTGTTATTACAGCTTTACTGAAAATAAATTTAAAAAAAAGTAAATTATTTTTGGTTTCTGTTTTAATGATATTTTAGTTTTTGAAGTTGATGTACTGAATCTCTTCAAATTCTACTGCCCATTGGAACGAATAACACCCCCTGCGAGCTGAGACTTCTGCAAAATAAATAATTATATAATAAATATTCTTTAATATTATTATTTTTATTATGTTATTTAATAATTTAATTAAATAATAATTATGTATAATAATTATTATAAAATTATATTTATTATTTAATAATTATTTAAAAAAATTATAATTAATTATTATTTCATTTATAATTAAATAATAGTCGTAATAATTTATTATATTGATTAACATTTACTTACAAAGGGTCACAACAGTGTGGTGAAAAGGAGAAAGCTAACAAGAATCGGAAGCTATATCGGGAAAGGGTAAGGTAAATTTATAGGCTGGAATGCCCTTCGTTGGCTAGTGTTTTGGTTTGGTTTGCCGCTCTGTGGTCTTCTTGTGCACACAAGGGCTAACAGACTGGGACTTACAGTTTAAAGTAGTTTCCGAACCACTCACAAACATCCATTCCACTGCCAGGATTCGAACTTGACGTTGGCTGCAGTAGAAGATTAAAAAACGCCGCCTTTGGAAATATTCGTTTCGTATACAATATTGATACAGTAAATCTGCTCCCCCATGGTGCACGCTACATCTGCTGTATTTCCAGCGTTGTAAAAAATAATAATTTTGATCAAAACGGCTGATATTCTAAAACAATAATAGCATATTTGGAGAATGGACTACCATAATGGAAGAATAGACACAACGAATTAATTTGTCATAGTGAAAAGGCTAGACCACATGTTGCTCAACCGGTTAAAAATTACTTAGAACAGAACCAGGAAGTGTTTTCACATCAGCCGTAACTCATCAGACAATATATCTTCAGATTACCTTTCCTTTATAATGATGCAGTAATCTCTTTCTACATGCTGCATCTGTTGTATTTGTAGAGTTTTAGAAAATAATAATTTTGGCTAGAGGAGAAGATTGCAAAACACTACTTTTGTAAATATTCGCATTAAACAGAGGTACAATATTGATACAGTATATCAGCCCCTTATGGTGCACGCTGCATCTACTGTATTTGTAGCGTGTTAGAAAATAATTTTGGTTCTTCTAAAACAGTAATAGCATATCTACTTTTAAAAGAAAGTATCTTTTTAACTTAGTTTTAAATAATTCCTTTGTTAAAGAAAATAAAGGGTTTTATCTTAAAAGTAACTAGGATTGTTTTTATTGTTTGTAATTTAGTTTCCTCAAAATTGTTTTTATTATTTTATTGTTTTTACTTCTTAAATAGCATTTTTTTTATAGCATGATGTCTAACACTTTAATTTTTTAAGCACATTTACCACATAATGAGTAAAGTCGTTTTCTTAACCATTTATCATTTTCTTGATCATTACGTAAATCCAATAGAAATAAGCACTTTAAATTTTCTTTCCAAAATTTATATAGAAATGTGAATGTTGCCATTGTTTTAGCAAAGCGAAATGCATTTCACGGACGCCATTTAAAATTATCATAATTAATTTTAGAGCATGAAAGACCCAAATGAAAGAATAACCAAAACAAATTAATTTTTCATCGTGAAAATGGCAGACCACATGTTGCTCAACCTATTAAAAATGACTTAAGACAGAACTAGGAAGAGTTTTCACATCCACCCTACTCATCAGACAAGGAAAGTTCTGATTGCCATTTATTTAGATCGATGTAGTCAGCGCTTTCTGATACAAAATTCATCTCTTTCAAAAATATCGAAATTTGGCTGAAGAATTGGACCGCATTTAAAGAACCGAACATCTTTTTTCAGGTTAAAAAGCAAATTGGCTACCACATGATGAAAGATGTGATTCATTAACGACCATCCAAACCATGTGAACCATTTTGAAAACATCTGAAAGTATTACTGGCGTTGTCTTCCGATGACAACTAGTGAATTAGAAGCGAGCTATAAAGAACGAACTACCAAAAGGGAAAAGTAGACACAACAAATTAATTTTTCACTGTTAAAATACCAGATCACATGTTGCTTAACCGGTTAAAAACTACTTAGAACAGTACTGGGCAGTGTTTTCACATCCACCCTACTCATCTGACAATGGCGGCCTGATGGCCAATTGGCTAGCGCTCTGGCCTTTGGTACCACAGGCTTCAGGTTTGAATCCTGGCTGGGGCATAGATGTTAACTAATGATTCGAAATCCATGTTAAACTGTAGGTACCTGTCTAATTAGCCCAAAGTGTGCACAAGATGACCGTACAGTGACAAACAAAAACCAAAAACCCCAGACAATGAAACTTCTGATTACCATTTGCTTCGATCGATGTAGTTAGCGCTTTCTGATACAAAATTCATTTCTTTCGAAAATATCGAAATTTGGCTGAATAATTGGATCTCATCCGAAGAACCAAACTCCTACAGTGAGGGAATCTATAAAAAAGTTCTTGTTTCAGATGGAGCCTACTTTGTATAAATTTCTGTTTCATTATATAAATAAGCAAACAAAAGTCATTTATTTATTCCAAAAGAAAAAAAAAAGTGGAATCATTTTTGTAAAAGTTTATGCATATGTTTTAAAATTAAGAAAACTTAAAATAACATTTATACATATGTTTTTTAATTCGTTTTTATAGTGCAATTATTCCCAAAATGGATGGTACCGTCCCCTTGGAGGCAGCGGAACCATTAATAACGAGGGGGTTATGGTACCCTCGGGTGTATTTTGGAGGGCATTTAACAATGATAAGTGGGTGGTGACAGGATCAAGGAAGAAGTGAAGAGAAGAATAATTGCATTGCCGTCATCATATTTCGTGAAAGGTAGAGCGTTTATAAATTTCTTGACAACAACAATTAAAAAACTAGTAGACGAAGGAGAAAGAAATAAACCAATTGTGTCGTCGCTTTTTTTTTTTTTTTTTTTTTTCGTTCAGCAAGATCTGGGTGTGGGTAAATGGAGACTGTGTATTAATTACAATACTACAATTACGCAAGAGACTACAATTAAAATTTAAAACAATAACCAATATTTAACATACAGCCTGTATATTTAAAGAACGTTCAATTAGATATTTACTGGAAGGGTTCCACTTCGGATGAGAGATTGTCATTCAGTGTCAGTTGCACCGTGCGTCCTCCTCCTGAGAATCTAATTGCCTACTGACGATTTTCTTCTGTACACCGCATGATGTACAGAAGAAAATCGTCATGACATGGGGCGCTCTTCCAGTGCGTAGGAAGAACCACGATTACGAGGAAACATGGGTGCGTAGGCGGAACCACGGTTACAATTGTAAATAGAGAATCGCAGTAGTTTTAGAAAATTGCTGATAGTTTCATCTTTCTCATTTAAAATATTTTTTAATGTTATTTGTAATTTCTGCTTTCACAGTGACTTTCATTTCCCATCTGTAATGTCAATAATATATATTATGTCTGATTTTAATAAATTTCATCATTTCAAGCTGCAAAGGGCCTTATTTACAACATTTTTATTTACACTGTTTTAAGACATATATACTTGTTGTTTGCTGTTTCTTATCCCACTTGGTCGACAACAACATCTAAACCAAGTGCATTAACCCATGTGTCTTAAACCGACTGAGTCATGATAAAGGGTAAAAAAATGCAGCTTCAGTTTGGCCTTGACTTAGCGGCACAAAGACATAGGGCACCCAAAGGGATATAGATCTTTAAAATAAAAAAGAAAACATTTTTATTTCATATTTCCATTGTTTTTCTCTTCTTTCGCTTAAAGAAAGTAGATTTTCAGAAAGGAGTTGAGGAATCTTTTATCGGATAAGAGGTCGAAGTAACAAATAAGTTTGAAGACCACTGCTATAGTAAAACAGTTTCCAATTCCATATAACTAAACTATGCCAAAACTAAACTAAATCAACTATATAAAAAAGGCATCCGATTTATCCTTTTTACTTCTTAAATCTTCAGTATAAAAGAAGAAATTGGGAAATGCACTACATTTGCATCAAAAGAAAACAAGATTTACAATTTCTCCATTAGCAATAACAACCTATTTCGAGGACAATCATTGCGGAAATTGCATTGACAAGTCGATGCTAAAATAAACAACCTTCTTTTTTTTGTCCACGAGGAAGACCTCATTTAATCCCTAGTTCAGCAAAGGAAGGACATGCCAGACATCTCGCATGGGGATCGTCTCCAAATAGGACCCTCAAGGAGACGATTCAATTTCCTTGATGCTAGCTTGTACATTACCGAGACGAGGTTCGCACTTTTATTTCACCTCCCTTGATGAGACCCAATATCGGTATCGGTTCTTTAAAAGAACCATTTTTGTGGACTTAATGTGGCGACCCAACGATCGTCTGGCAAATTTTTCCAATCACATAAACAGTATAGTATGGCCTCAAGGGAGCTAAAAATGTCCAAAATTGTGTTTCCTGTATGAATCTTGTTAACGAAAACATTTTTTTTTTTGGAAATTCATGTTTTATTATTTATATTACACATAAGATATGAAAGTATAGAACTTAATTAATTTAATAATTCATTTATTAATTTCTGAAATAAAACAGTTATCTTATTTTGCTGCGCAAAACATGTAGTAGGAAATAACGATGAGGTTGAATATTGCGATGAATGGAATATTAACGATCTCATTAACGGTGAGTTGAATATTAACATTCTAATTAACGATGAGTTGAATATTAACGAACATGAGTTGAATTCTAAAAACTATATATATCGGCATTCGATTTATCTTTTTTTAATTCTTGAATCTTTTGATATCCATTAATATAAAAAAAGAAATTGGGAAAAGCACTACATCGATCTCAATAATGATCGATGAATATTAACGATCTCATTAACGATGAGTTGAATATTAACAATATTAACTATGAATTGAATATTAACGATATTAACAATGAGTTGAATATTAAAAAACTATATGAATCAGCTTCCCATTTATGCATTTTACTTCTTAAATTCTTCAATATCCTTCAGTATAAAAGAAGAAATTGGAAAATGCGGGGCATTTGCATCAAAAGAAAATGAAATTTACAATTGCTCCATTAGCAATAACACATACTTCGGGAACAATCATTACGGGAATTGCATTGACAAGCGGATACTGAGATAAACTACTTTCCTTTTTTTGTCAACAAGGAAGACCTCATTTAATCCCTAGTTTAGCAGAGGAAGGACACGCCAGACATCTCGCATAGGGATCGTCTCCAAATAGGACCCTCAGGGAGATGATTCAATTTCCTTGATGCTCTCTTGTACAATACCGAGACGAGGTTCGCACTTTTATTTCACCTCTCCTGATGAGACCCAATATCGGTATCGGTTCTTTAAAAGAACCATTTTTGGGGACTTAATGTGGCGACCCCAACGATCGTCTGGCAACTTTTTCCGATCACATAAATAGTGTATCGCCTAGCGGGAGCTGCAAAAGTACGAAAGTTTCTTGTATGAATCTCTTTAAACAAAAACATTTTTTTCTTAAAATTTTTTATATATGTTTTTATTATTTATATTACATATAAAATATGAAAAAAAAAAGAATATTAGTTTGTTAACTTTTTAAAAAAAGTGTATTAATGAAACTCATTTAAGTTTCAGACATATAATTTCTTAGATGTAATTTCTGTGCAAAAAAAGTTTAAATTTTAATACCCTTCGTCCAGATTCACCTGATATATACAATGAAATATTAAAATTATGGTCCAAAATACTAAATTAAAAATTAATTCAATCTAAACTTGATTTAAATCTTTTTAATCTAAAATACATTTATAAAATAGTTATTTTAAATAATTACTGACAAATTTTAAAATCACATCCATCGATAGATAAAAAATTGGTAAAATAAAATTGGTAGAAATATTAAATAACGGTTTATAATATCAATTCACTGACATTTGCGGTTTAATTTTTGCTGAATGTCTTTTAGATAAAATAAAAGAGCGAAAAAAAAACTTTAAAACATTCTAAATATCCTTTTAAAATAAAATCAAAGTGTTTCTAAAATCCGATCCCCTTTTTGAAATAAAACAATTATCTAACTTTACCGCACAAAACAAGTAGTAGAAAATAACGATGAGGTTGAATACTGCGAAGAGTTGAATATTAATGATCTCAATAACGATGTGTTGAATATTATGATCTCAATAGCGATAAGTTAAATAGTAATGATATTAATGCTGAGTAGAATAAAATTAAAAAACTTTATAAATATTGATTAGATTTAACTTTTTTGCTTCTTAAATCCTTCGATATCCTTCAATATAAAAAAATGAGAAATACACTACATCGGTCTCAATAACGATCGATGAATATGTTAACGATGTTATTAGCGATGAGTTGAATATTAACGATCTCATTAACGATGAGTTGAATATTAAAAATTTTATAAATCGCCATTCGATTTATGTTTTTTACTTATTAAATCATTCGATATCCTTCGATGTAAAAAAGAAATTGGGAAATGCACTACATTTGCATCAAAAGAAAACAAATGCTGATTTGCAATGGCTCCATTAACAGTAACAACATACTTCGAGGACAATCATAGCGGAAATTGCATTGACAAGCGGATACTGAGATAAACTACTTTCCTTTTTTTTGTCAACAAGGAAGACCTCATTTAATCCATAGTTTAGCAGAGGAAGGACATGCCAGACACCTCGCATAGGGATCGCCTCCAAAATGGGACCCTCAGGGAGATGATTCAATTTCCTTGATGTACATTACCGAAAAGAGGTTCACACTTTTATTTCACCCCCCTTGATGAGACCCAATATCGGTATCAGTTCTTTAAAAGACCATTTTTGTGGACTTAATGTGGCGACCCAATGATCGTTTGATAAATTTTTCCGATCACATAAACAGTATAGTATGGCCTCAAGGGGAGGTACAAATGTCCAACTTTATGTTTTTTGTATGAATCTGTTGTTGTTTTTTATCCCACTTGGCTGGCCAAGCCCACGAGCCCATACGTACCATGATTGAAGGGGAAGGAAGCAGCTTCTGTTGTGATGTAGCACCCGAGGTAGAAGCCTGACTTTTGCTGTGACGCTCTTACAGTCATAGGAGACCCGGGACCTTTTGGATTCCGAACCACTACAAACATCCATGGCAACGAACCCAAAACCTGTGGAACCGAGACATGGCCATTCAAAATTTGGGCAAGGTACAAAAGTCCCGCGCCCAGTTGACTATCTAACGAGAACCGGTTTTTGGGACAGACGTTGGCTGTATGAATCTTGTTAAGAAAAACTTTTTTTTTAAATTCATGTTTTTATTATTTATATTATATATAAGATATGAAACAAAAATAATATTAGTTTGTTAGCTTTTTTTTAAAAAGGAATATTGATGAAATTAACTTAAGTTTTGAAAATACAATTTCTGAGTTGCTATTTCCGTGCAATAAATGATTAAATGTTAGTGCCATTCGGCCAACTTCAGTTGATATAAACCAGGGGTGGCCAACCCAAATGATCTTGCGGGCCATTTTGGAAATGCATCCTAACTCCGCGGGCAGCATATAAGATTAAATATTCCCATATTACATTTAGACCCACTAGAGACATTTTTTGAAGTGAAAAATGGAAACAGAATGAATTATTATTTTTGTGTTTACTATTATTCTTATATGTAAACATAGATAATATAATAGTAATGATACTAAACGCACATTATAAAGAAATATATAATACCAAAAATGAAATATAAAAATATATAAATATAAACGAAATAAAAAAATGAAATCATTAAAAAATATTTATGTTACGAGTGTGATATGTGGTTTCCACTCTTTCACGCAGGTTTTGCAAATCGATCTCCATTTGGGTATTTGATGACGATGATGTGTAATTAATTTCAATCATTATTTTGTATTGTTTTATCCACAATATTGTGCGTTGCGCGTTATTAGTATGTTTTCTTATAGAAAATTAGTAAATCATATGTAAATTTAATAAATAATATTTACCATATGAAATTATTTATTATTAAGTAAAATTTTTGTTATTAATGTTTTAGCATTTATTTCAGTAACAAAACTCAGGAATGTTTTTAATAGTAGGGCTGTGGGGTTTCGGTTGTGCAGCTGGATTGTAACCGTGTGTGGTTGGTTGAAACTTGAGACACAAGTTGGAGAACTCACAGCTTTATAGAGACACGCACATACAATTAGAGACATGCAATATTTAACACATTTAAAGACAGATAATTCTAGATTCGTGGTAGGATTCCACTTCTTATCCGAAAATCCGATAGTTAGGCTTGCGCAGGTTGCACGGAATGTACTTCCTCTCCGAGTGAGGATTTGTGGGCCAACTAATACGCAGGGTTGCATTAAATGTATTTCTTTTTCGGATGAGAGACTATAAATTAAACGCTTTTCAGTGCTGTACTTCCTCTCGGGTGAGAGTCTCGAGGCCTACAGACCATTTCTCTTGAATACCATAAGTGGCGCTCTTGACAGTGAGTAGAAGGAAGCACGGTAATACTATCACTATTAAATTATATATGCATTATACCTGAAGTTATATAAAATATCTAATAAATAATAAATATTACGAAAACCCTCAGGTTTGAACGGAATATACTTCCTGTCCGGGTGTGAGTCTGCAGGTCAACAAATACACAGGGTTGTGCTAAATATATTTCTCTCAGGGTGCGCGATTTCCGCTAAACGTTTCTCAACAAAAGCGCGTGATTGGACTCTATTAAACGTTTCTCAGCTGCAGCTCCGTTGCGCTGTACTTCCTCTCGGGCGACAGACTCGGAGCTAATTGACTATTTCTCTTGAACGCCACAGGGGACGCTCTTGCAGTGCATAAGAGGAAGCGCGGCTACAGGACTATTTTTTTTTTTGTTTGGAAGTATCAAAGCTTTGGTGAAAAAAAATAAAATTATATTATTCGATAAAATTCAATTAAGTATTATTCCATAAGTCACAGAATATGAAAAACAAAATTTCACCTTTAAGTTAAATATGTGTTCCTTACTCTGTAAGCATCCAAACAAAATAATTGAACACCAAACAGAAAGAAAATCAATAAATAAGGATTATAGATAAAATATGAAATACGACTAAGTTTAGTAATATTTATACTTGCGGAGAGGTTTTTGCAAAGAACGCTGAACTTATATTTCTTCTGAATGAGTGGTCACTCATAAAATAGGTTTTATTGTAGTAACCATACCAGGTGGCCGTTTAAATCTTTTTTCACTAGACGACGACAGCTGATATTTCCGCTTTTCGTGAAGATTTTTAAGAGAAAAGATTACATTGTTTAAATGGATAATGGCTTCATATATTTGTATTGAAGAAAGAGGGGGGAGGAGGGGGGAGGAGGGGGAGGAAGTGTAGCATGGAAAGTGCATACTGTTTTAAAAAGGGTTTTTGTGTAATGTAGCTGAAACATCCCTTCATACAACTTTTTAACATTTATTTTCAAAACGCAGTTTTGAAAAGTTTTTGATGATAGAAGTATATTTTGTTTGAAATAATCACGGTTTTTTGGAAGAAAAATATTAAACCTTAACTTTTTATTTTAAGATGATGAGAATATTTTTTGCATGAAAAATAATCGTCAATTCTTCAAGAAAAAAATAATTTTAAGAAATGTTCAATTGTCAGAGAAAGAAAGATATATTTAAAATATTGGACAGATGTTTTTAGAAATTTTTTTTTGTTTTGTAGAAATATATATATATATATTATTTTCAATCGTTAAAGATTTCGGTTAAAATTCTTTCGAAATTTTTACAAACATTCATTATTTAAAGATTAAAAAGCTGAGCTGGAATAATTTTTTCCCTTTCGTAAATGATTGAGAAAGACAAAGTTTCTATAAATCTTCTACTTACTTAACTGAAAAAAAACACTTTTGTAAAAAAAAATATAATAATAAGTAATATAAAAAAAAATTTTAAAGTCAATTCCTACTTTTTTTTCACTAAATTGTAAAAGTAGTGTAAAATAATTTTCATTCATTTTTTTAAGTTAGAAAAAATTATCTCTCTCTCACACACTTTCTCTCTTTCACATACACACTTTCCATCTCTCTCATTAATTTGTTTCATTTTCCATTTTGTTCCCTCTTTGATTCAGACTAGAACCCAGGAAGAAAAAAGAATCTGAAAAAGACATTTTTTTTTCCAGCGATCTACACGCTTCGCCACTGACGGTATTTATTCCTAAATTTATATCTTGCTAACTATCTTACATAAGAAAAAAAAATGTCTCCTATATAAAACTAATTAATTAATTAAATTTAATGAATGAATTAATATTTGAAATAACTGTATTAACATCCAGTGTCATCCACTACAAGTTCAAAAAAAATGTATTTGAACTTGAGTGGATGAATAAAAAGTATTTTATTAACGATTGAAAATTTGAATAAGATATATATAGGGAGAGTGTGAACTAATAGTAGGAATTGAAAGAATATTCAAAACTTTCACAATCAAAACATTTTTATTTTAATTCATACTTCTGAACAATTTTAAGAAATTAATTTTCCTCTTTTGTACACAAAACGAGTATTTTCATTTAAAGTATTCCTGATATTTTGTATAGAGCTATTGAACTAATATAAATTAGCATTAGACCCATTTAAAATAATAGGTTATTAAAAAATCATAAAATTTTAGTTATTTATCCATGAGTAGACTACTCATGGGATGTTCGTCCATGAAACACTCTTCCTGCCCGTCCATGAACACTCGTGAAAACACTGATGATTAGACATAATATGTATCTCTACATGTGCATGCCAATTATGTGTTGAAGTGTTAAACGCGTACTTAGAAGAATTTATGTATCACTACAAATGTAAGTCATACATGTATGTATGTATGCATGTCTAACATGTAAGTATATATGTTTGTATATCTAACATATGTATGTATGTCTAACTTATAAGCATGAATGTAGGTCTAACATCGAATTGTATGCCTAAGTTTGTATGTATGTATGTCTAATATCAAAATATATGCCTAAGTATGAAATCGAAATGTATCTCTAACTTATAACTATGTATGTATGTCTATCATCGAAATGTATGTCTAACTTATAAGTATGTATGTATGTTCTATCATCAAAATATATGTCTAACTTATATGTATGTATGTATATCATCGAAATTTATGTCTAACTTATATGTATGTATGTATATCATCGAAATATATGTCTAACTTATATGTATGTATGTATATCATCGAAATATATGTCTAACTTATATGTATGTGTATAAGTCTAACATCGTGTATGTCTAACTTATAAGAATGTATGTATGTCTAAAAGGCATCTGCACTTGTATATGTCATAGCTACGTGTAGTTAGAAATGCTCACTGCATACAATTTGAAATGACTGTTGAGATAATTGCAAATTAATGTTACAGTTATGTGTGTAATAATTTAATGCCTACATATATTTAAATTTTAATAATAGAACTTAATTTTTGTGTTCAAAATATCTTATTGGGCAATTATTCTTTGGATAAGGCTAAGTAACGTAACACGTAATTTCGTATTAATGTATAAATTCCGCCTGAGATAGCACACGTTCAATATCGCCAGTCATGCTGCTTGCACTGAGGTTGATGGAAGCATTCAGCTGCTGAATGGGAGTCACTGCATTCCATTCCTCATCTCAGTCAGGCGACAACACGTCCAAACATGCATCATACTAGTGTGCGGAACAACACATGTCTGTATATTATTCTGTATTTGAGGTTTTAAGCCTGTAGGATATATGATTAATTATGATAACTTATATATTATATGATAACTTATTATATCTTTAAAAAACATTAATTGACACCTTTTCTACTAATATTTTTTTGATAATCTTGGGTTTTGTGTTATTCTATAATTTTAAAAGGCTCATTCTCTAATAGATCATGATTATTCATGATTATTCTATTATTATTACTCTCTTCTAATCTATTATTCTCTAATTTGACAAACTATCACGTAATAAGGGCTGTGAGAAAGAAAGAAAATTCTTTGAGACTTAATAAATATATTTTGGCAATAAAAATAACGTGTATGAAGCAATTCATTACAATATGTTTCATTTTCAAATGCTCCAATAATAATAATAATACTTTATTAATTAATTTTTAAATATTCTAATAATAATAATACTTCTAATGATTCATTACGCTATACCTCAAATTCATTTAAAAACATTTATGTTATCAAACTGTCTATTTATCCATCTCTTTATTAGAAAATGTGTTATGCATTATAAAAATATATCTATAAGCCGATTACGTTTCCCCAAATCTACAACGAGATGCATAACAGTATTAAGTAATTTTTGTACAAATAAATACGCTAAAATAAAGTACTAAAACGTACAACTCTTTAGCGTCCTTGAATTGCATATTAGGGTACACAAAAATTCTCTCTTGTAACAATTAATTAAAAATTACTGGCTTAAACCGCACAAAAAAAATGTAAAACATAAATATTATATTTCGTCTGTATTATACGTTACAACAAATAACAAATATTGTAGCACAATTACCTGCAAATTTTTTTAATGAAGTGTTTTTTATTATCATGAGGTTTTTATTGATGACATTTGAAAGTTGAAACATAATATGAAATGAAAGAAACATAATATGAAATGTTGCTTGGTGTTTTAATAAAATAAAATCAATTATATCATATGTAAAATTCAATCTGTAATACATTTTTTCCTCTTTTACAAATTGATAATAAATAATAGCAAACCTATTCAAATATTTCTGTTTCACTAAAAAATTCAGTTCAGTTACTAGATTTTGTAATTGTGAGAAGTATCTTCTGAGTTATCTGAAAATACTATAGATATATCTGAAACAAACATAAAGCTCACAGCATTTTTTTAGGATTTTATGTCTCAACCACATAACTACAAATTCAATCAGTAAAATATATTTATTGATGGATGAGAAATGTCTGAAACTTTTGAATATTATTCAAAACATTTAGTGTTTCAAAATTAATAATTATTTAGTGTAATTTATTTTCTTGGCATCAAAAGTTGTCAATAACTTCTTTTAATATTTGATCGAACCTAAATCATTTTCATGGAAAAATGAATTTCCTAGGTAAAAATTAACTCAAGTGGCATAAAGGTTGTGTTTATCTTAGCAATTAATAAATAATTTTACATCAAGTTCTATTTTTAATAAGAACTTGTCATGAGATGGTTGGGATTCCTTGAAATTTTAAGGATCAATTTCTAAAATAATTTCTGGTAATTTAATGTAAATATGGTATACAAAAAGATTGTTAAATTGATGAGTTGATAAGTTTTCATTTTGGTTTGACTAAAAAATTCATGCCATTGCCATTCGTCTTCCCATGCCTGGAAATCAAAGTTATTGCTTTTTAAACCCGCGAAAAGATTTGTTAACAACGGAATGATATTCCAGCCTGCAGATTTATCTCATTCGTCGTCGGCATATGAAGCCTTTAGGTTGGGTATTGCCTATCGGGTTTGAAACAGAGTCACCTTCGTACGTTTCTGCGTCTCAGATATTTAAATTAACATATGGTTCTATACGTATTTTAATAAAAAAAAATCATCGAATTTATTGAAATTGTTTATCTAATCTTTATCAATAGTTATCTTAACTTTATTATACTTCTAAAATTATAATATTTTTAAGCTTATAGGGCGGTTCCAAGCACAAAGTAAAATACTTCGTAATAAAGTAAATATATAAGATAAAAATAAATTTATATAAAGAATAAATTTAAAATATATATATATATATATATATAATTTATTCTTCAAAATATTTACTTTATATAAATAATGCTTATCTATAATGACAGCCATGATGCTATAAAATAAATAGCCAAAATGAGATAAAATGCGCGTTGAAACTATTTTCTCTTTCCATTTTGGGAAATATATTTTATAGGCATTCCAAAGTTGTTCCTTAAGCCAGGGCCGAGAAAAGTATTCTTAAAGTATGTCCTGCGTTATTTCTTTTTCTTTCATCAAAATATTTTTAAGCAAAATGTAATGCACAATACTTCTAACAAAAAGGATTTATTATTATTTGCATTTCATCTTATTATTTCTTTCTCTCTTAATCAACATAAGTGTGTTCCTCGAATTTATATGCTTAGAAAATGGACACCCATTTTTATCAGTTGAAAATTTAATCTCAGTTTAAGTAAATTTTTAAATTTATTCTTATACAATTATCTTTTACCTAAGGTATAAATTATAAATTATTCTTTGACAATGACATTGTATTTGCATTCAATACTAATTCATTATTAATACAATTTTTTTCTATAAAGTGTAAATTATATATTAATATTTGACAATGTATTTACAATCCACATTAATACAATTATCTTTTGCTTAAGCTGTAAATTATAATTTATTTTTTGACATTCACTTTGCATTTGCATTCAATACTAATTCAATACTCAATTCAATGCATTAAATACTCAATACTAATTAAATATTAATACAATTATCTTTTGTCTAAGCTGTTAATTATAATTTATTCTCTGACAATGACTTTGCATTTGCATTCAATACTAATAACACTCAATATTAATTCAATGTTAATATAATTTTCATTTGTCTAAGGTGTTTGTCTTTTATAATGATTTTGTATTTGCATTCGTACATTCGAACTGTAAAGTAATTAACTGATTCCCTAATTATGAAATATTTTTAAAATTAGAAGTGTGCATGATATATTTAATTTCTTATAATATTAATTTACTAACAACATTCCTTGAATACATTTATGATAGAAAAAAACACGTAGACCATCCGAAATGTTTTACTACTTTTTTTTATATTGTTATAGGTATGAAACAAAAGGATGTAAGCAAAATGCCTGTAATTACTTACTAATGCAATACTAAATTATTATTTATAGCTGAACAGAAATGAACGTAAATGCATCTAAATAACTTATTTTATTGTTTTTTTCTTATCCAACTTGGTAGACAGCAATATCTAGACCAGGCATGGGCAAACGTTTTCGGTCGCGGGCCAAAAATCGAAAAAAAAAAAAAAAATTTGGCAGGCCAAGATAAATTTTTCTAAAATTTTAAAATCAATATACAAGGATTACAATTTAAATATGTTAATGAGTTCCTTATATTGAGGTGCGAAGTGAAATGTACTGATTCTAAGGAACGAGGCTAAATGCTCATCTGTCAGTCTACTTCTGAAATAATTCTTTCTAAGGTTCATAGTGGAAAACACTTGTTCATATATATAAGATGAGGCAAACATAGCACTGATTTTTTGGGTGGGAGATATTAAATTTGGGAAACTTACTTTCTATAATGATTTGCAAACTCTAACTCTGGCATATTTAAGACCAACTGCTTGAGATGATTGTTAGATTGCAACTCAATTAGTTCAACCTGCAAATCTGACCTCACTGCTTCCCAATTTACGTTGAAGGGCGTGGCAAAAATATCCAATTCTATTTGAATGCCACTGAAATCTTGAAATCTGCGTTCGAACTCAAAATGCAGTTCTTTCAAGCCATCTTCAAAAAATAATATTTAATCAAAGTAGAAAAGAAGATGAATATATAAATATATATTTCTTTTAATTTGCCTCGGACCAGCAAATTAAAATTCTATCTGTGGGCCGTAGTTTGCCTATCCCTGATCTAGATCAAGTCTAAGGACCCGTGGGGTCTCATGGTAGGAGGGAAAGCGGGGGAGGGGGACAGCTTCTGTTGTGATGGAGCTCCCGTAGGTAGAAGTCTGACTTTGCTCTGGATCACTGAATAAGAAGGGCAGTGCCATTTGGAGGATTTTTAGACCAAACTAACCCGCATTCGCATATCGTATGGGAGATAACCCAGAAAACTACCACCAGGTAATCCCACTCACGAGGCAAGATGCTCAATGTTACAAACGCCATCGAGTTTGACTTGGTTTTTGAAACAGTGTCTACAACAAAGCCACCAGCGGATTGAACTTAAATATAACATCTTTGTGCTTTAAATTTGCCTACAAAAATCCATATATCCTATAAAAATTTATGCAAGAAAAAAAAAACTTTGTTATGAAACATCTATTTTTTATAGATATACGAGTTTAATAAAATAATGATTTATTTTATGGGAACCGTATGCAAGTACGATTATTTGTTCATCAGATTCTGAGTTGAGTCGTTTTGCACGGATAACACATCCCTCAAGAAGAATGCTTTAAAGTAATGGCCGGGCAATTTATAAAGCCTTGATATAGACGTAATCAGATGTTCATAAATTTTCTACTTAATTTGCACTGCGAAATAAGAATCTAAATGCCAGCTCCAGCCAGTGTTTGTACTGGAGAGTCATTTACACTCAGGCAATTTTGGAATAATTTTGCGCATCATCATTTGCGAGAACATGATACGGCGTCCACGCATTTTGATGATATCATTAGGATTGTTTCGAAAGCCATTAAAAGAAGATCGCATGAGAAATTTGATGGGATTTATCTGGCAGACTACATATTTTTACAGCAATATTTGATTTATCGTTTAAGATAAATGTTATTTGAATTCATTTCTGTGTCTCTATTTTTTAAACGCTCTTTTTCATTGGGACTTATATAAGTTTCTTATATGTACACATAATAATTATAACGAAAAATAATTAATTTAGACGTAATTCAGAATTATTTTGGCGCTATTCTTATTTTACAAGCATTTGAAAATTGCGCCAACAAAGAGAACAACGATTGAAAGAGCCCCAGCAATTTTAATTTTTTTTTTTTGGCACAAAATAGTTAATATGTAATTTTAAGTGTTAATTAACATTATTAAAGTGTATTTTTACTGTTTGAATTTTATTTATTTATTTTGAGAAACAAGGTTTGAATTTTTTTGTAATTGAACAGTTAACTAGTTTCTCAAAACTGCATACCAAGAAATGTTTGTTTTCTACCAGAAATAACAACTTGATTGGCACATAATATAATGTGAAGCATCAAAAATTAAGTCCATCATATTGAACAGAGGTGGCCAACCCAAATGATCTTGAAGGCCATTTTGGAAATGCCTCCTAACTCCGCGGGCCGCATATGAAATTATATAACCCCATACTAGGTTTATACCAATCTTAGACTCTTTTTGGAGTGAAAAATTATATTATATTTGAATTTACTATTATTCTTACATGTAAACATAGATAATATAATAATAATGATGCTAAACGCACATTGTAAAGAAATATATAACACTCAAAATGAACAGGACACTCAAATATAAAGAGAAACAAAATCAACGGGCGCTTCAATCATCACTGCGTCACTGAGGTCACTTAAAGTGAAACATAGAACCTGTTAAATTAGATTTCCAAGATGCGCGCGCATAGTGAGTTTGCGGAAAATAATTTAATTATTCTGCGAACTCACAACTGAAAACTCATCAATAAAACAGGCAATATCTGTCGCAAGAATATTATTTTAAAATCAAAGTTAATTCTTTCTCATCATTTGGACAGTTCATTTTTGAATACATGGATGCGCACATATATTAAAAAATTACATTAGTTGGTTTAATACATTTGTTTTCGCTACTTTGGCCATTATAAAATAAATATAGACTCTTGTGTGTGAAAATTGCAACACCATGAAGGACTTACGTGAGGGAGCTGAAATTTTCAGGAAATGCAAATTAGCGCATGATATGCAAATGATTAGAATTTCAAATCCGTAGCGCATGCGTATGCTGAGCAGCACCCTCTGAACGGCGGATGGATCCGAATAAATAGACGGCTGTAGCGAGGCGTGTATGGTTATCGGTGGTTATCTGCTAGTGGTAAACGTTAGCTCAATCGTTACTTATGCCTCTTCGACGAAAGAGAGCGAGATTTGAACAACTTACAGTGTTTGAACGGGGGAGAATCATCGGCCTTCGTGAAGCTGGATTGTCTTATCGTGCAGTAGCCGCTCGTGTGCAGCGTAACAGCAGCACAGTGATGTGTCTTTGGAAGCAGTGACGGACGAGCGTCGGACAACTCGGAGATCTGGGAGTGGACCCCGAAATGGGACGTCAGCTCGCGATGATAGACACCTGGTCCGCATGGCGTTCACGGACCGCACAGCTTCCTCTAGACAGTTGGCAGCACAGTGGTCAATAGCTACGGGTGTTTCATTGTGTGCTTCATCAATTCGTAGACGTCTGCTGCAGCGTGGACTGCACGCAAGGACTCCTTTATACAGGATCCCTCTCACGCTAAACCATCGCCGCCTGCGGCTACAGTGGGCCGCTCAGCAGGGTGACTGGCGTGCTGATTGGCAGCATGTCGTGTTTTCTGACGAATCCCGCTTTAATTTGTGGTACCATGATGGCCGCATTCGTGTCAGACGCTATTCCGGTGAACGCCACTTTCCGGAGTGCATTATCGAACGCCACAGTGGACGAACACCCGGAGTTATGGTCTGGGGTGCCATAGCATATCATGGACGATCTCAATTGCTAAGAATTGTGGGCAATCTGAACAGCAACCGGTACATCAGTGAAGTTCTACAGCCCCAAGCTGTTCCCTTTCTTCAAAGCTTTCCAGACGCTTTATTTCAACAGGACAATGCCCGCCCTCATATCGCTAGGACTATTCAATCCTTCTTTGCAACGCGGCAGGTACAGCTTCTTCCTTGGCCTGCGTATTCCCCGGATATGTCGCCGATTGAACATGTGTGGGATTTCGTTGGTCGGCGTCTCGCTCGTGATCCTCGTCCTGTTGCTTCTGCAGACGAATTTTGGGTGCGCATACAAACAATATGGAATGCTCTTCCTCAGGCAGACATTCAAAATTTGTTTGACTCCATGCCACGTCGTGTAGCAGCACTTATTGCGGCGCGTGGTGGCTACGCAAAATACTGATTCCGATCTCTCGTTATTGTTTGTTTGCTTTGAACATTTAATCATTTATTTGTACCACTACCACTCAACTGTGTATTAAATTTCATTCAATTATGACGATTCCTTCATGGTGTTGCAATTTTCACAAACAGGAGTTTATTTTGTAAAAGTGTGATACATTTTATAGGCAGGAAAAATTTTCAATGCGGGCCGCGGATTGGTCACTCCTGACATTGGATAAGCCAAATAGATTAATTTCTATCCTATTTTTTTGGAAAAATGACTCAATATAGGGCTTTATAATATATTTTACAATATTTATGTCTAATTAGGGAAACATTGAGTTCGTAACACTGTCTCGGGTTTCAAGTGCATAATACAAAGTCTTGAATTTAATGAATCTCTTATTGAGATTCATAATGATATATGATCATTTGGTATGATATTGATCAATATGATAATTGATCATTTGATATGATATTGATCGATATGATAATTGATCATTTGATGATGATATATTATCATTTTCGACCTTTGCAACAGTCATGCTTCCACAATGCTCTTCATCCACGCAGTGTCCACCGAATCGTGGACTTACTTTTAATACACCGAACTGCAGGATTCATTACAATGCTCACCTCATCAGGACTCCCCCGAGATGAGTTGCAGTTAAGCTTTTGCTATGGTTCCAAGAATATTATGAGGGGAGAGAATGTGATATTCGCTCTGATAGTTGACTCATATCCGGTAGAGCCACAGAGGTGATCTCTGGTGGATATGGGTTTCAATATCCGATCTCTTAAAACCTTTTTCTGCAAGTGAATACGGAATGACGACAAATTCGTGACAGACTTAACAAACAACCTATTCACTCTACGTCTCCCTGCCATAAGAAAGCTGTTTTCTTTATAATTAATTGTTGTTATAATAAAGAAAAATAAATTGCAGAAAAAAATATCTTGTTAATATGTTAAGTATAATGTTATATTGCATGATTTGAAAATCTTTACCTATAATTCTATAGTTAAGGGCGTCTATATAAGCAAAACTAAAAATTTTGAATAAAAATTTAAAATTTTATAGTGTGGTGTTCAAAAAGAATAATATCGGTGCTATGGTCGAGTGACTAACGCTTTAGCGCGCGGTACCACAGGTTTCGGGTTCGCGTGCAGGTTTGGTTTGTCGCTCTACGGTCACTTTGTGCACACGAGGGCTAAACAGACTGGGACCTACAGTTTAAACCGGATTCAGAACCACTAACAAACATCCATGCCACCACTTATATTCAAAATTATTATAAATTAAAATATTTTGATAATAAATAATAATATAAAATTATTTGCGGTTATTAATAATCTCTTAAACATTTACTGACAAAATTTTATAAAATATTTTTTGTTATTATTAAATAAATTTCATTGTTGTAGAAAAAGAATGATTGTGTTGAAGTGTTAATTTAAAATTCAATAAAGAAAAACAAAATCTCCTTCTAAAATTTAAGTATTTTTATTCTAAAAATTACTCTATCATCATAAAGGCGAAAAAAATCTCGCAAAAATATTACAATATTGATCTAATGTTCTATTAAAAATCATGTTCACATTGTCGGATAATCAAATATTTAAACATTAATAGCAGTTCAGTATTTTTTACTATTAAGGAAAGCTTATTAGGATAATCATCAGCAAATACTGAAAAAGATTTTACAGCTCTGAAATTCAATGATTTCTGATTTCTCACCTTTTTAAATATTATGTTATCTAGGTTTTATGTCAAATATTAAAATCAGAAATTACTTTAAAGGATTAGTTTGAAAATGCAATTTATTTTTTTTTATTTTGAGGTAAGCTAATTTTGTTTAAACAAAAGGTAAAATAATTTTAGTTATACAGCTTACTAATCTACAGCAAACAAATGAAGTATTTAATGTTAATTAACAAAAGATTACTTAAAGATTTATGATAGATTAACTATAAAGAGAATAAATATTTTGAATTGAGACCAAATTTTTTTCTTTTACACGTTAAATATTCACTTAATTTCATAAACTCAATGAATTTTAATTAAATTTGTATTTCAGAATTGTAATTTCAAAAATTTTGTTTATTTAATTTGCCATTTTATACCATAGAATACAAAAATATGATTTTTTTTTTTTTTTTTTTTTTTTTTTTGGTTCTTAATTTTTTTTTTTTTTTTTGGAACAATAAAAAAAATTTTTTGATAAATTTGTCAAAAAATTTTTTTTATCTGACTTTCAAGCAGTTTATCTTTTCTGATTTTGTTTTGTTTTATTTGTCGCTCTACTGTGCACATAAAAGCTAATGAAACCAGGACCTACAGTTTAAAGTGGATTTCGAACCCCTACCAAATATCCATGACAGCGCCAGGATTCAAACCTGGAACCTGTGGTACCAAAGGCCAGAGTTATCTTCCCAGAGAAAAGGTTTGTAAAAAAAAAATTGAACATAAACTTCTGTTTATAAAGAAATGTAACACTAGGAAGGAATCCGAGAGGAAACCTGAAACTTTCAGCAAGTGCAAATTATAGTGTGTTATACACATGAGTAAAATATCAGAGTCACCACGCATAGGTGGGCTGAGCAACGATCTCTGAATTACTGCTGAAACCGTATAAATAGAGGTCTGCAGCGGGATGTTGAGAATAGTCTATGGTTATCTGCTAGATGTAACTGCTAAGTGAGACACAGCTATGCCGCTTTGAAGCAAGAGGACGACATTTCCACAACTTACGTTGTTTGAATGGGTGCAGAATCATCGACCTTTGTGAAGGAGGAGTTTCCTATCGTGCAATAGCAGCCCATGTGCAGCATAAAAGCAGCACAGTGATGCGAGTTTGGAAGAAGTGGAGTCGAAAAGTGATGTCAATGTAGATAAACACCTGGTCCGCATGGACCTGACGGATCTTACAGTTTTATCTGGACAGTTAGCAGCACATTGATCCACTGCTACAGGTGCATCACTGTGTGCGTCCACGTCTGCTTCAGCGTGGATGGTGTGCAAGAACTTCTTTGTACAAGATCCCCTGACGCAAAACCATCGATGTTTGATGCTGCAATGACCTCATTAACATAGATACTGGCTTTTAAAATGGCAACAAGTAAACTTTTACTGACGAATTCAGCTTTAATTTATTGTACCATAATGGCCGCATTCGTGTTAGACGCTTCCTTTTGGAGTGCATTGTCGAACGTCATAGTGGACGAACACCAAGAGTTATGATTTAGAATGTGACTGCGTATCATGGACTGTCTCAGATGCTACGAATTGTGGGTAATCTTAACAGCAACAGGTACATCAATGAAGTGCTGGATCCCGAAGTTGTTCTTTTCCTTCGAAGCATTTTTGGAACTATTTTTCAACAGGACTACATGTTACAAGAAATGTTCTTTTCAGCAGAAAGCATGCAGCTTCTTCCTTGGCCTGCTTATTCGCCTACAGAACATGTCTGGGATTTTGGTGGTCGGCCTCTTGCTCTCGGGATGAAATTTGGATGCGCATGCAAATAATATGTCATGTTCTTCCCCAGGTAGACATTCAAAATCTATTTAACTTCATGCCATCGTATAGCAGCACTTATTGCAGAGAGTGGTGCTAACATCCAATACTGATTTCGGACACTTAATATTTTTTATTTATTTGTACCAATATAATTCCATAAGTTACAATAATAAGTTATAATTCAATAAGTACCAATATAATATAATAAGTCATTTGTGTATTAAATTTCTTTTAATTCTGATGATGCCTTCATAGTGTTGCAATTTTCGCAAAATGAATTTATGCTACAACTGTTAAATGAACGCAAATTGAATTTATGCTACAACTGCTTAGGAATTCGCAACTTTCTGAAAATCAAATTTTAGTCCAATATATTAGGTTGGGAACAATTTAAGTTTTATGCTAGTTGGATAAATGACACTAAAAGTCGAACTAAAAAGATTATTTTGCTTTTTTTTTTTTTTTTTAGGGGGGGGTCCATTCCGTTGTGTGTTACAGGGTGTTACAATGAAAATCAACAAACAGAAAATTTAGTACATTTTAGAGTTTTTCTCCTATAAAGACGAAAATGCAAGCCAGGCGGCTGAACTTGTGGATGGTGTTTATGTTCCTGATACTGTAACAGACAATTAAATGCAATTTTGGTTTCGTCGATTCCATTCAGGTATTTTTGATGTTAAAGATGTACCTTGCAGAGGTAGACCCGTAATAAATCACAGAAATAGTCGAAGTTGGCCGGTATGTCAGCAGTCGTAGCATCGCCCAGGAGCCGAAGATCGACAATAAAACAGTTTTAAACCATTTGCACAAAGCTGGATTCAAGAAATAACTTAATGTTTGGGTGCCACACCAATTAACACAAAAAACATGATGGCCAAACGGAATGAAATCGACCTATTTCTTAAATGGATGGTAACTGGGGACGAGAAATGGGTCGCATACGACAACATCGTGCGTAAAAAAGGGTAAGTGACAGGAAAGGAGTCATTTATTATGAGTTACTTCCATATGGCCAAACACTAAATTCGTATCTCTGTCAACAACAGGACAGTTTGAAGCTAAAGATTGGCCAGAAGCGACCAGAATTGGCTAACAAGAGAGGTGCTGTGTTCCATCAAGATAACTCCAGGCCACATACTTCTATAGTAACTCACCAGAAACTCCGGGAGCTTGGTTGGGAAGTTTTGATGCATCCACCATATAGTCCGGTCCTGGCAAAAAGTGATTACCCTGTTTTTCTTTTAGTGCAAAACTTCCTAAGTGATAAGAAATTGGCATCAAGAGAATATTGTGCAAATCGATTACTAGAGTTTTTTGCGCCCATAAAGAGCAAGACTTCTATGAGAGAGCATTATGAAGCTACCTTTAAAATAGCAACAAAGTATAGAACAAAACGACGCATATTTGACCAAAATTGGTAATCCGAAACATGTTAAATAAAGTTTTGAAGTTCACGTAAAAATAATGGATTTCTTTGTCCCCAACCTGATATATAATTATTTGACTTGCATGACATAAAACTATAAAACTCTTAAAAAAATTATAAATGAATAACTCATTGACGATAATTAATTCATGTACGATTGTAGTAAAAAGAGGAAAATATTTATTTATTTATTTCAAGTCTACACGTCGAATTAAAACTTATTCTATATTATCTGTACAAACAATTGAATCGACACATCTTCTTTACAGCAACATATTTTTAAAAATTAAACTAACAGAATCAAAATTTAATGATAAATAATGCATTTTCATTCGAATTCTTTAACTTTAAAATCTGCCCGGAAATCTTTTCTCTGTTGAATTAATTATGTTATATCACAATTCAGTGAGTTCGTTTGAAAAGAATATATCACATTTTTTCTTCTTCCATTGAAAGGGATAAAACTGGCGAGGACACAAAACCTTGTCCATTGATAAGTTATAAAAATAGAACTTCTAAAAAGTGAGTGAGAAAGTGCTTAGAATAGGGAGCCAATTTCATGCTTTGTTCCTGTAAACATTTTACAGACGACATAAGTTTTTCCCAGAGGATTGCCAAACTATTTTGCGACGCCTTGGGGACATAAACTTATGTCAAAACAAAGAAATCCCCCTTCAAAAACTAAAATTGTAAAAGAAGATTTTGTTTTCCTTTTTCTTTTTGGCATCAGCCATTTTAGTATTTTTTTTTTTTTTTTTTTTTTTACTAGTTACTTATTTCCAAGTTTGTTAATAGTTGTCTAGGATGTTGACAAATGCTTCTTGTTTTAAGTATAATTTTTTTTTTATTAGATGTTATATTTTTAAAATTAAGCGTTTTAATTATTACTTAGTAATTCATTGTGAAAGCTATACAAGTCAAAACTAAGATTAATAAAGAATAAAACTGTTATTTCAAATATAAAATAAATGTAACATTTTTCTAAATTTTTGTTTTCAATTTTTTCACTTACTATTTCTAAATATATACCAATTCAATTTAAATTAATGTCGCCCTTAGTCGTATAAACTACATTTAATTGTTTTATATGTTGTTCTAATACAGCTGGCAATACAGAGACAGTTTAACTTTATGCCATAAGAAAGGGCTGCCCGCTGTTACTCATTTAGCACTACCCAGGGCGCACGAGTAGTTTGAAGGCATACTACGGACGCGAGTCACACTACCCCCACAACGTTCTAATAACCTATTAGACCGGTACCTAAGGCTTTAAAGTAGATTCCGAACCACTAAAAAACATTCATGCCACCACCGGGACTCGAACCCGAAGCCTGTGGTCCCTAGCGTCAGAGCACTAGCTCCTCGGCCATCAGGCGCGCCTATGTATCAATTGTAGCACGTTTAATAAATAACGTATCCTCAATTTATCCTCTTGGCATCTCCCGTTTTTTTTTTTTTTACTAGTTACTTATTTCCAAGTTTGATGTAAGTTGTGAAGGATGTTGACAAATGCTTCTTGTTATAAGTATTCATTGTGGCACACGGTTATATATACACAGTCCAGCCACATTAATGTGACCACCTGTGAAAAGCCAGAATATACACTCTTGTATGTGCTGGCTTTAAGTGGAGTGTGGTTATTAAGGGGAATTCTTTATATACATTCCACTGCAATGTGCTGCCACCTGTCTTTTGTGATGGGTTATTTCACGTTGACGTCGAAAGTAGAGGGTGGTCACATTAATGTGACTGGACTGTGTATATGTATACCACGACCAGATGGGAATTGTAGAGAGGACATTGCACTCCGAGAAGACTTTTAGTGGTAACTGCGCCACATTTATGAGTTCTAGGCACTAACATGCTATCACAATCGCCATAGGGCCTCCTGTTTTCCGAAACGAGTGACTGCAACGCCAGTGGATTCTAATGCGAACACACATGTTAGCAGAAATAATTAACTAATAAATAAAAAACTAAAGACTCTTTAGTACTGAGTCTCGCGTTAGATCTGATAAATAACCAAAAAATTACTTATTAAATCAAATAGCAATTAGTTACGGCAGATAGGCCCGCTAGTAAGCATTAGAGCTGAGGTTCAGTCCTTTGACTGCTTTGTTGTAGACACTGTTCCAAAAAACAATGAGACTCTATGGCGTTTGTGATTTCAGCATCTTGTCTTGTTAGTCGTACTGCTACCACTACATCACACCACATCACTGTGCGTAGAGATGAGTTTCCCCTATACAGTTTGGGAATGATGTGCTGAGAGAAGTCTGACTGGGCTCCGTGACGCTCTACGGTTATATGAGACCGGGACCTACGGCTTAAAGTGGATCCCGAACCACTACAAACATCCATGTAACCGCCGGGAGTTGAACCTAAAACTTGTGGGTTCGAATCCCGGTAGTGCTGTGTACTACTACACCACACCACATCACTGCGCCTAAAGATGAGTTCCCCTATTTGGGATTGATGTAGGTGAGAAATATGATTGGGCTTTGGAACTCTCTACAGTCATATTAGACCAGGACGTACGGATTAAAATGGATTCCGAACCACTGCAAACATTCATTGCACCGCAGGGACTTGAACCCGAAACCTGTGGCACCGAGCTCCAGAGTGCTAAACACTCGGACATCATGCCCCATTAGTCGGACTGCCTGATAAGAGTTATGCAGGTTTCTTGCTAGTCTCTCCTAAAAGTCCTCCCAGAAGGCACTGCCCTCTTTCTTTAGCGTCACGAAGCCGAGTTAGACTTCTACCTACGGGTGATCCATCCCAACAGAAGCTGCTCAATTTCCCTCCATCCATGAGTAGATCACTCATGGGATGTCCTACCCGAGATGCAGGACAATGAGGATTAGTCACAACACAACATTTTTTTTTTATTATTATTTTGACTTTTTTAACAATTTTCAAAATGACTAAAAGTGAGTATTTATTTTTATTTACTTATTTATTTACATTATTATTTTATTTTTTATTTATTATTTTTTTATATTTTAATATTATTATTATTATTATAAGTATTTTACTTTTATTACATTGTAAAAATGAGTATTACTATTTAAAATGAGTAAGCATTAAAATCATTTTTTTAAGTAAACATTTAATAAAGTTTATAAATCTCAAAAAATACAAATCAGAGGATAGATAATTAAAAAACTAGTGAAATATTAGTCATAACAACAAATTATGTTAAAATAATAAATCAATAAAAAATTTAAATGACATTATACTTTACATTTTTCAGTAATGTCTTAATTAGTTGCCATAATATAATATTTTTCGGTTTTCGCTCTATTTAAAATTCGATAATTTATCAATTTTTATATACATTCTTAGTCTACAATTATTTTGTTTTAGTTCTGTTCTTGCTAGCTCTCTCCCAATACAGAAAAGTATATTTACTTAAATTAATTGAATCAAAATATACAAATTAATGAATGACAAATACAAATGATTTTTCACAACAATTAAAAAATTGTAAAGCAAGCATTTAAATAATTATCACGCATTTTATACGGCGTATAACCCAATTATATTTGAAAACTTTGATGACAAAATAATAAGCCATGTTATTTTAGCTGCTCTGAATTACTTGAGATATTTAGAAAGAATTTAATCTAAGCTCAATTCATTTTTTTAAAATCAGCCTATTAATTAATAAAAATCTTTTTCGTATTTGATAAACGACATCATCTTTTATATAATAAGGGTCCCTATCCGTACCAAATCCACAATTAAATTAAAGTATGTTTAAGATAATGACCTGCTTGAAATAATGGATGACATTTCAGATATTGTGTAATTAGACAGCTTCAGATTAGATTAGACTTAGATTTCGCGTTGCATACAAATGCAAAGCAGCGTTCTTTACATTTACTATGAAAATAGCCTCGCATATTTTAAGACTTGTCAAAGAATTATGAGATAAGTGTAAATTAATTGTGCAAAAATTGTTCCCATTTAATTTGATTTGCTGAATGCAGTAAACCTAATGAATCGATACATAGCTATTGTTAAAATACATTTTCAATAATAATTATTCAAAATAAAAATGAAAAATATTAGAATAAACTAGTAAAGATTTTTCTGACTATAACTATTAAAATGTTTTTATTGTTTTCAAAAAGCTTTTTTTTTGTGTCCAATGTATTGTATCCATTAACAAGATATACAAAAATTGATTGTTAATTATTAAAGTTCTACGTTTACGAAGTACTTTGCATTTTTGTTTCGGACTACTTTTTCGACTTCTTAAGGGGCATGATGGACGAGTGGCTAGCGCTCTGGCGCTCGGTGCCACAGGTTTCGGGTTTGAGTTCCGTTGGTTCCCCGGATGTTTGTAGTGGTTCGGAATCCACTTTAAGTGGTAGGTCCCTATGACTATAGAGCATCACAGAGCCTGTGGTACCGAAGGTCAGAGAGGTAGTCAATCGGCCATCAGACCACAGTAGAAATAAGAAGATAGATGAATGGCAGACAGAAAGAGACCTGCAGTATTAGATCTTGAAAAAGAAGTCATCTGTGTGAGATAATTAATTTTATGATATTAAAAAGAGCTCTTGCAAATTTATTTTCTGAATGTAATCAGTTTATGTGGAGAACTTTAGTGAAAATAAATCCGCTAAATAATTATTATTTATTGCCTTACTTTCATTTCGAAAATTAAATAAAAACTACTCCATATTGTTATTTCTTACACTAATTATGTGAAATCGTAATAGTGAGATTTAAAATTCTAGGCAATAATTGATGCATGGCAACTAATCCTTAAAATAGGCCACCTGAAAACTTGTCCAAGCCCGTCAGCCATCTCATTGTAATTTCTATTTCCAGTAAAACAGCCACCAACGAACTGATATCATGGGCTGAAATCCCCAGTTTATCTAATTGGGATTCATCTAATTACAAATTAGTGGGAAGGAGCGAAGTCATCTCTGCGAAAAGATTAATAGTTTAGACAGCGGAGGCATTTTCCCAAATTAAGGGATCAGCTCCGAGATTGCTTGATTAAAGTCGTTCTGTCTCGCGTGATCCTTTATTATTTAATTAGCACCCTTCACTGGACAGTGTGCAAGCATAGGATGCTCAGGAAGTCAAATTCGGTGTTTCGAGATGACTGAAACTTATTTTTTTCCGTTCTCTGCATTGTTAGTAGGATTTGGAGTGAAAACGATCAAGCAACACTAAAATAAGATTGATATAATAGGGCGATATCCTAACTTTTTGGTCGTTAAACTGTAGGTATCTGTTTAATTTGAATAAAGTGTGCATAAAATAGCCATAGAGTGACAAACCAAACCAAATCAAACCTAAGTTTTTGGATTTCGTACGCCTAAGACGGAAATAATATAAAGTTGCATGTAAAGCATGTAATGCACGTAAAAAGCATGTAATGCATGTAATGTAATATACTTTAGTGCCTGTGTATATAGTCAATAATCAAAATATTAATTATTTTAAACACAGTGCATAGTACCGGGTGATTCAATGATAGTGGGGCCAACTTTAATGGAGTGGAACAACTTACTTTTTATTTCTAATGCAGCTGGCAATACAGAGACAGTTGTCTTTATGCCATAAGCAAAGCTGCACCACTGTTATCATTTACCACTACCCAGGGCACATGTAGCGTGAAGATAGGCGGCGGATGCGAGTCATATTACCCCCACAACGCTTTACAATCCTATTAGACCCCTGTCTAAAAGATTTAAAGTGGATTCAAAATTCACCCCTGTCTAATTCTTTAAAGTGGATTCCGAACCACTACAAACATCCATGAGACCGCCGGAACACGAACCCAACATCTCTGGTACAGAGCGCCAGAGCGCTAGCTTGTGTGTAATCATGCCTCAGCAAACTTTAAACATTTATACGCTGAAATTCCTCCATAATAACTGCATCATGGAAATTTCGAAATCTTCCACAAAAACGAACAATGCGTCTTAATAATCTATGGTGGTGCTATGCTCTTCCAATAAGTTGGAAACCCTTGATCACAATAAATGTGCTATTATCTCTCCTCTGTTAAATAATGCAGAAGCGGAACTTCCTAATAAACAGCGCTATCAGAAATGTGGGTATTTTTTAACAAATTGCAATAGTGTTGCAAACAAAGGTAACAGAAAGAAACATTTCCAGACTCTATTATTATGATAAAAAAAGGAAATAAAATCACTTAATCATACTTGTGTCAACCTCCTTTTTGTCGGCAGTCATGTAATTAAGACTTAAAACTTTTCTTAGAAGTTAATTCTCTTTCTGAATTAGCTGATAAAAATTAAAAGAATAGTAAATTTGTTTTAGAAAGTTAAAAGTCAAATTTGTTTCAGAGAAAAAAAAAACTATATTTACATTAAATAAAGTGTTCCTGATAGCCGAGCGTCCGTAAAGGATCACAGATTCCGGGTTCGAATCCCGGCGGTACCATGGATGCTTGTAGTGGTTTAAAATCCACTTTAAGCCGTAGGTCGCGGTCTCATAGGACCGTAGAGCGTCGCAGAGCCCAATCAGACTTCTTCTCATTCACATCATTCCCAAACTGTAAAGGGCAACTCAGCTCTAGGCACAGTGATGTGGTGTAGTAGTAGTAGTAGTAGTTTGTTGAGCGCAGACGACTTCTGTGCTACAGTTGTAGTTCCAATGCTATTTATGGTTTTCGGCTAAGGGATCACATTCCAATAATAAAAGTGGGTGTAACCATTTTAAATTATCGAAATCGTGCAACTATAACCGCAACTGTTAGGGTTTCACAGTTGTTTTTCATATGATTCTTGAGAGCATATCTCAAAGTACCTAAGACCAAAATTTCATTCACTTTTTGTGAATGATGGGATAACTAGGGACTCACATATGTGAAAATCACTCTTTAATGAATGAGAATATATCATACATGTTTATCCTTAAATGTAAACTTAAAATAATATTTTCTAGAAGAGTTTAAATATACATAAGCCGCAATTATGCCAAAATTAATATGGAATACGCTGAAATAACTATGAAATAATATACATTTTAACTGCATCATGGCCATTACAAAATCCCCCACAAAAATCTGAATGATGCGGCTTCATAATCTGTGCGGGGCTCTCTTTCAACATAAGTGATTATTTAATGGGGAAAAGATCCAGGATAAAAAGAGAGAGAGAGATAAAATCCGGAAAACCACATTGTATTGCAATCAATACGACATTCTGCAATAATATATAGGTCAGAGCACAACTATAGAAACCCTTGATCACAATAAATGTGCTATTATCTCTCAACTGTTAAACAATGCAGAAGCGGAACTTCCTAATGAACTGCGCTATCAGAAATGGGGTTTCTTTTTTAAGACACTGCAATGAATAAGTGTCGCAAACAAAGGTTTTTGTAACAGAAAAAACGTTTCCAGACACTATTATTATGATAAAAAAATGAAATAAAATCACTTAATCATACTCGTTTTTGTCTGCAGTCATGTAATTAAGACTTCCAATTTTTCTCAGAAGTTAATTCTTTCGTCTGGATTAGCTGATAAAAATAAAATTAAATAGTAAATTTATCTTAAAAAGCTGAAAGTCAAATTTGTTTGAGATAAAAAAAACAACACTTACATTGTAATAAAAGACCACTTTTCTACACATATTATTTTTATTTTTACTTAATATAATTCTTTGCCAATATTACGCACCGTTGCATAGTAAAATAAGACAGCCAGTACCTCGTCCCGAACTAATGAAAGAACTATGGGAATATGATGAATACATTAGGAGATTAAATTTATGGAATTCGCGCGTATTCCTTAACATGATCGAACGTGGATTCTCAGAAGCAGATAAAGGCATTATGTTTTTTTACATTTCCGCAGACGTGAAAGGTCGATTCATAAATAAAGCAATTGAGATTTGGAGCTGAATGGCCGAGTGTCTAGCGCTCTGGCACTCGGTGCTACGGTTTTCGGGTTCGGATCCCGGCGGTGCCATGGATGTTTGTAGTGGTTCGGAATCCACTTTAAACCGTAAGTCCAGGTCTAATAGGATCACTTTTAGGGCGTTGCGTCACTGTACAGCGTTGTCTTGAGGTGTAGTACGTTTTCAGCCCTAAAGCTGAAGTGAACTTACGTATTACCCTTAGCCATCTTCTAAAATACTATATAGGCTGGTATATTCTTTCCTGCACCAGGGGGATTGTTAACAGCAACACAACTGCGATTTAATTAGTAGTTTCGACATTGATTATGTTCAAATTTCCAAAAGAGCTGACAAAAGTAAGCTGTGATGACACTAAATTTACATTATTACATTCAACGGTCATTTTGCAATAAATTTCTTATAATCAGGGCAAGATTTTGTGTTCACGCTATATTAGCGAAATATCGAAGTAGAAACGAGGTTAAAATGGGAACAGGGCCGACTCATGACCCTGTGGCAATGTGCGAATATGGCGTGCACGAGAACCGAAGTTTAAATATACTGGTGGCATTGCTTTAGTCACTGTTTTCAAAAACGAAAAGTCTCAATGATGATTGTGACAATATGGGTAAACTCGTCTTGCTTCTATAATTACAGTACCTGGTAGGAGATTTCCGATTTTTCTCCCGTATGACAGCGGCCTCACGGCCAATTGGCTAGAGCTCTGGCTTTTGGTACCACAGGCTTCAGGCTCGAATACTGACGGTGGCATGGATGTTGGTGAGGGGTTCGGAATCCACGTTCAACTGTAACTCCCGGTCTGATTAGCATAAAGTGAGCAAAAATGACCGTATAGCGACAAACCAAGAAATTCTTCCATATGACAAGCAAATGCTGTGCAATGATTCCTAAAAGTTCCATAGTATGTGGGCAGTACGTGGGGTATATATGAAGCCCATCAATGTTCAACGAGGAGAATAAATTTAAATGGACGTCTGGATTGAGATAAAATAATGTATTCATTTTAGCTCAGTAACTGATTTCGCAACTCATTTAATATATATTCAATTATATTATCTTCAAAGTAAGAATGTTAAGCAATTTGTTTTTATTAAACGTTGAAATACACTGAAGTGACAAAAGTCATGGGATACCTCTTAATAACTTGTCGGCCCTCCTTTCGCCCGGCGAAGTGCCGCAACTCGACGTGGCATGGACTCAAACCAAGTCGTTGGAAGTTTCTGGGAATATTGAGCCATGCTGTCTCGATAGACGTCCATAATTGTGAAAGCGTTGATGGTGCAGGATTTTGGGCACGAACAGACCTGATGATGTCCCATAAATGCTCGATGGGATTCATGTCGGGCGATCTAGGTGGCACAGATCATTCGTTGGAATTGTCTAGAATGTTCTTCAAACCAATCCGAACAGTTGAAGGAACCCGGTGACATGGCGCATTGTCATCCATAAAAATACCCATCGTTGTTTGGGTACATGAAGTCCATGAATGGCTGCAAGTGATCTCCAAGTAGCTGAACATAAGCATTTCCAGTCAATGTTCGGTTTCGCAAAGAGGACCAAGTCCATGCCATGAAAAATTTACATTACGGAGCCACCACCAGCTTGAACAGTGCTTTGCTGACAGTTTGGGTCCATGGCTTCGTGGGGTTTTGCGCCACACTCGAACTCTACCATCAAACCAACTGAAATCGTGACTCATCGGACCAGGCCGCGGTTTTCCATTCATCTGGGACCAACCGATATGCTCACGTGCCCACGAGAGTCGCTGCAAGCGATGTCGTTCTGTCAAAAAAACTCGAGTCGGTCTTCTGCTGAATAGCCCAAGAAAGCCAAATTTCTCCGCATAGTTCTAACAGACAAGTCCCTTGTACGTCCCATTGATTTCTGCGGTTATTTGACGCAGTGTTGCTTGTCTGCTAGAATTTACGACTCTTTGCAGACGTCACCGGTCTCGGTCGTTAAGTACAGACGGTCGACCACTGCACTGTCCATGGTGGGATGTTATGCCTGAAATTTCATACTCTCGGCACACTCTTGACACAGTGGATCTGGGAATGTTGAATTCCCTAACGATTTACGAAATGGCATGACCCATGCGTCTAGCTCCAACTAACATTCCGCGTTCAAAGTCTGTTAATTTCCGTCGTGCGGTCATCATCACGTCAAAACCTCTTCACATGAATAACTTGAACAGAAATGAAAACTCTGCGCATTTATACCTGTTCTACGCGATGCTACTGCCATCTGAAAATTTGCATATTGCTATCCCATGACTTTTGTCACTTCAGTGTATAATCATAACTCATGCCATTTTTGTCAGAATAGTAAATATTCGGCTGATTCATTCAAAAAATAGCTTTGTTTGGGCCGTCTATTAAACATAATAACATAAAATATTTTTGTGTCCCTTCAGACCTATTGGACATGTCAGGTCGTCCAGCATAGAAGATCCCATGGGAGTTGTCTACAAAGGACATTTTTACTACCAGTCAATGTGCAGAGTTGGAGCCACTGGTGGACTCAATCAAAATAAGTGCGGAGAATATGCTAACAACATGTTTCAAAATGTAACGAGAGGACAAAACAGCCCATTGTGTCTGAAAGACGCTTCCTTGAATCCACTATTATTCGGAGCAAAACACGTTTATTTATGCATTATACATTTGTATCCTGGAAATACATTTATCTCGCGTATTTTAATAAATCAACCCAATTGCCAAATAACTTCAGAACATGGAGAAATATTTAACTATTTAAAGAAACACAACAATTCTAGTTATTTTTTATGTCTGTGTTTAAGTGGTACTGATGGCCGAGTGGCTAACGCTCTAGCGCTCTTATCTGTCTCTGTATTGTCAGCTGCATTAGAACAACTACATTTATGTGTTTTATATGAGAGAATATATTTAAAAACGTAATTAAATAAAAGTTCAAATTTTTTTATTAATTAAAACTGCTAATGCTTTCAAATCTAATACTGGTGTTCAGATGGATGTCAAAATACCCAAGCAGAATGGTACATATTAGGTTCGATTCCGCGAAAAAAAGGGTATTTGGTTCTGAACTTAGAAAGCGCACAGCATAATTAGAAGGCAGTATTCTTCTTCATTGACGCAACAATCCCATGGTGAGCCATGATCGTCTGCCTGCTGTCAGATAGACAACAGTATTGGGACTGTTTAATTCAAAGCTGAAATGAAGTAGGCTTCTATCTTTGTTGTCCTAATGGTACGGGACCTGAATGACCGAGTGTCTAGAGCTGTGCCGCTCGGTGTCCCATTCTTCGGGTACGAGTCCCGTTCTGCCATGGATGTTTGTAGTGGTGCGGAATCCACTACAAGCTGTAGATCCCAGTATCATATGACTGTGAGAGTGTCACAAAACCCAGTCAAACTTCTCACCCACATCATTCCCAAACAGTATAGGGACAACTCATCTCTTGATACAGTGATGTGGTGTGGTGTGGTGTAGTAGTAATTGTGTCCTAATGGTATATGTCTCGAAAACAACAGCATATTGATGATAATTTAACAATGCCACCGATAATTTACAATGGTTTTAAGTCAGTAGAATTTTTTTTGAACATATTATAATATTGTGCTTAAATAGTCATTAAGTAAAAAAAGTGAAAAGTATTTCTGGCAGTATATATAAAATCTATCGACATTTTAGCATTGAATTTTCCTTTTTGATACTAAAATTATTATATTAATTTTGCTTATTTTTTCAAAATTATTTAAATGTAGACATTTATTTATTCGCCTTCTAACAATAAATTTCTATTTTATTTTAATTTGTCGCAATAGTTATATAATTTTTATTCGATGTTTGTAATAGATTTGTCTTTTATTTAAATACCCAACAAAATATTTTATCTGTGAAAATTAGATTAAAATGACTTTGATTTTTTTTTGTTACCATTCCAAATAAATAAACTCCACTAATAATGTAAGAGTTCTAACAAAAATATTTGATTACTTTCAAACACTTTGGTGACGTTAACTGAAACTGAAAGCAATTTAATGTCACATGTGATTCCACTTAAATTGAAAACCTTAACACAAAACAATCATAATTTTAAATGGGAGCTTTGTTCAGTTTTCCCCCTTTCTTTAGCACGGAATGTTTCACAAAATGTTCAATGCCGCAGTCTTTGAAAACATTCCGTGAATAAATAATTCAAAGACTTTAGTTAGTTAAAGCCGCTTGTTTCATCTAGAATTATCTTAATGGATCTTAGAAGTAAATTTAATTACCTCAAAAGATATGACAGAAACACTTACGTTTTTCAGAGAAGGGGAAATGTGTCAGATATGCTTTTGAAATATACAAGCAGATATATATCGATTGGAAGTAGAAGGAGGAAGTATAATTATATTCCTCGTTTTAAAAAGGCAGACCATGTTCAGAGCCAATTTGTTGACTGTTACTTATAGAAATTGTTTTCATCCCTTTGTTCAAATAGGTTATAAAACAATTATAAACATGAATATTAAAATATATATACAGAATATGTTGTTTTGCAAAAATTGACAAAAATCGGATTAATTAATTACATTTCCATAAATCCGTAATTCAATAATTCTGTAAAGACATGAGAAGTTCAGTTTAGTTTAGTATATCGCTCTGCGATCATTTTGTGTTAACTTTGAGCTATTTAGATCGGGACCTACAGTTTAACGTGGTATTCGAACAACCAACAAACATCCATGCCAGCGCCAGCGCCTGAAGCCAGTGGTACCAAAGGTCAGAGCGATAAGCCAATTGGCCATCTGGCCGCCAAAGACAGGAGAAGGAGGATTTTGTGAACAAATAAAAACTTCAAAAAGTCGATGATAATACAATCCTTCCTCTGACAGAGCAGTAATTTTTTGTCCTATTTGGTGTCCGTCCATTGGCAATGTGTGCTGCCCGCGTGCAAGAGAGCTGAGGTTCATATCTGCTGGCGGCATTGTTGCTTTCAGAAATGAAGAAATTCTATGGCGATTGTTGGTAATGTTTGTAAACTTTCTCGATTCGATAGTCAGGCTGTCTGGCGGGATCACATAACATATGACACGCAAAGGCGAATCAGTTTCCCCTAAATATCCTCCGAGAAGACACACTCCCCTTCTCAATACCCATCAGTTTCCTGTTCGTGGTCTATGTGTTACACAGAGATGTCCCACCTTCATTTGCTAGTATGACGATTTCATTTGCTCCGTTATCTACCGACATGGGTTCAAATTCGTAAATATCTTTATTTCTGGTATGCCGTATTCAACTGCTCCACTATTTTACTGACATTATCAAATTCTAAAATCTCCTTGTTTTTAGGAAAAGAGGAATCCGATGTCATCAAAGATTATGAATGGTAGGTGTTCTGATATAGAAACAGATCAAATTTCTTATTGAACAGCAAATACGATCCTTGAGTAGTGATTGTAACTCCCAATGGTATTGGTAGTGCGTGCTAGAGGTTTTTTATCGGAGTTTCTCGAATTGGCACATAAATACACTGAGTTACGCCCTAAACTCCTCTCAGTAGATTACCCGTATCATCTCGTGTGGCTGCAGCATTACAGCTTTCAATTAATTATGGCTATTTGCATTTTTTAATGCAACTTTTCATCGCAATTTCACAGAGCATGCAAGTTGATTCGGTGCTTTTGAGCTATGGATTGGAAGTACTTCTCAAAGCATAACTTATGCATTATTAATAATTAATAAAGATTATAATTATACAGTTTTCTTTCATTTTATTCTAGGTAAGATTAATGTATACAATATGCTAATTTTTGCACTTTGAATTTTTCTGAAATAACATACAACATTATTTTCAGTTAATTAATTATACCTATACTATAGCACTTAGCATAGCATATCAGTAACACTTAACACCATGAAAACTATTTTACTGATACTAATTTAATATTGCAGTGTTTTTTCTTTTCATGTACTTAAACATATAAATAACAATAGAAAAATTAACTGTAGAATAAACAGTAATAATGTCATAATTAAAATTAAATAATTGTTTCCATTAATAAGAAAGCTTTATTTTATTATTTGTTAAAATAAATTTTCGTTAAAAAAAAAGATGTTATATTACTTTCAGAAAAATTCATATTTTTATAAGTACTTAAAACTCTATTTTAATAATCTAACTACTTTTTAACTGACAAAAATCTTTATAGTAAGGATTAAAGAAGTTTACAGTTAGTTTCCCTTTATAGGAAGATTGCATTTTAAATTATTAAAGGTATTGAAATGTAATTAGTATATAAAAATGTATGCTTGATAAGATCTATGTATATTTAATCACTTTGGTATAGGTAAAAAATCGTTTTTAAATTGTAAACGAAACATTTTAAATTATATATATATATATATATATATTACATTTATGGGATTCTACTTTCTTTAACTAAAACATCTTTATTATCTCTTTATAAATAAATGTGATGAATTACTTTTATATTGTTAAAATTTATTTGACTAAGAATATTTCATATTTTGTTAGAAAATTTGAAAATCAAATAATTAAAAAAAAAATTAAGGTACAGTAAATTGTTATTTTTAAATTTAATTTTTAGTTATAATTATTAAATATTTTAAAATGTAATTTTAAACTTTAAAGTACTTTTTATTAAAATTTCTTTTAGATTAATCCTTGAAAAAAGGCATCAACTCACCTTTTTTCCTTTTTTATGTACTTCAAGCATATAGAATGTTGAACGCTGCCATTTTCAAGTTTTTCCCCTCGTTCTTATAAAACATTTTCACCTTTGCAAGTTCTTGTTCTTTATTTGTACTTTAAAAAAGCGTGAACTTTTTTCACAAAAAATTAGCAGTTTTTACAAATATAAGTGTAACTATCAATACAAGTAAATAAAATTAATCATATTTAATAATCGAACCTTTAGAAAACTGTTAACTGTAACTTTTTTTTACGAAGAAGTTGAAATCAGTTCTGATAATCGTGACCGCATCTCTCAGATTTCCCCTGTGATGTCAGGAGAGAACCTTTTAGGGAAAAGGTAAAATCTTTCTCCCTACCTCGGATACAATTCATGTTACAGTGGCTTGAATATAGCATCTGTCTCTCAGTGCCAGCGCTATCCGTCAGAGGGCGCTCCTCCTGAACTCCTTGACCAATGAGATGCGAGTATCGAATTGGATGTGAGCCGCACATTTTTTTCCCAAATCTTCTGCTCTTCTTTCTCTTTGGGCATCTTGTGCTCTTTGATGCGGGACACTGTTTCTTCGTTGCTATGGTAACCACGACTGAAAATTTACAAATTTTCCATATTTATTTATATGGAAAAAATTTCCAAACAAATTCCGGAAAGATTTCCCATATTTATTTAAGAAAATTTTCCAAATTTTTCATATGGCAGTAAATAAATAATATATATGATTGTGTTATGAAATATTTAGGTTTAAATTAAATAGAATGGTTAATTTGACAAAAATTTTAAGTCCATTTTATCAAAAATAATAAATATTCACACATAATAATACTTATTATTAAAATGATTACATAATTGTGAAAATAAAATATGAATAAAAAATTTTTTTGCGAATACCAGGAAGATAACAGTAGTAAAAATTTTACAGTAAGCGCTCTGTAGTTCGGCATTTGATAATTCGGCACTTTTTATTATCCGGTACAGCGGCCTGATGGCCGAGAGGCTGTTGCTCTGGCGCTCGGTATCATAGGTTTCGTGTTCCAGTAACACTACCCCTACAACGCTTTACGATCCTATTAGACCGAAGCACTACAAACATCCATGGCACCGTCGGGACTCGAATCCTGTGGTACCGAGCGCCAGAGCGCTAGCCTCGGCCTTCTGTCTAAATATATCTTTGGTACACTATTTTTAAGAATATTAAATATTTTTAAAAATGTTTAATGAAGTGCTACAGAATAACTTTTATATCACTCATCAAAACGTTGTAATGAATGAATCTGTAAATAAAGTGTCTATATTACTTTTACATAAAAAAATTAATGAAAGTTCATCGCGAAAAAGCAGATCCTTTATCATAAGCTAATGGTTTTACTGTCTCCATTTGATCAAGCCAATCATAACATTTTGATAAAGAGAATGATATCCTAAAGACTCAATAAAATCATGAAGACAAATCACATTGAGCTAAATGAAATCATAAGAATGTTCTATCAACAAGAATGTTCTATGGATGCCGGCGAACGATACTACTGCTTCGGAGGGACAGACTCTAATTTTAGGATCAAATATAGAACGACAGAAGCTTTTTGACACAAATTTCTCCCTCCTGAAATCCTTTATTCACTCATATGCAAGATCTGCATAATGCACGAATAAGTAGGTGACTTTGAGATAATTTTATTTTCCTTATTGCATTCATTATTAACATACATGAATGAATGAGGGTGTCTTGGCTGTCATTTTATTTCCATTCTATTGTGTACGAAGAATAATTTATTTAAATTGAATTATTATACATCGGAATAATAATAGGTTTACCATAACATTTAATTATGTACAAATAAAATAAAAATACTTATATATATTTTTAGTGATTACAAATTCAAAAAAAATTTTTTTTTCTACTATATATATTTTTGTCGTTTATATGTTTCAATTAGGGGCCTGAATGACCGAAAGGCTAGCACACTGGAACTCGGTACCACAGTTTCTGGTCGAGTCCCGTTAGTGCTATGGATGTTTGTAGTGGTTCCGGAATCCACTTTAATCCGTAGGTCCCGGTTTAACAGGATCATAGAGTATGGCGGGGTATGAGTTTATTTGTGTTTGTGTAAAAACATTTTCAATTATATACATTCATATATATTATTACCGATTAATGGCCTGATGGCCGAGTGACAAACGCTCTACTGCTGGGTGTCACAGTGATTTCGAGTTTAAGTCTCGGCGGTGCTATGGATGTTTTTAGAAATGAATTAAACCGTAGGTCCCTGTCTAATACGACTGTAAAGCGTTGGGCATAGGTCTGACAGCCCTACCCAGTCAAAAGGAAACATCTACTGTCTAGAAATCTGCCAGCTGGCAAACGGCCTTGTCCACCATGGGGCTTTTGCACCACTGATGATGATGATGAGGATTATCGATATAAAATAAATTACTTTTATCATAAAACTTCTTATGACCAAAAATTCAAAAATCAGCAGGAAATGGTTATGGCATCCGTATTTTGGGACACGCATGATATTTTGTTCGTCGACTATCTTGAGAAAGATAAAAAGTATCAATAGCTAATATTACATTTTCTTATTGGATCAATTGATTATAGGAATTAAGAAAAAAAAGTGCTGCTTCACCAAGACAATGCCCGTGTCACAAATCGATGAAAACGATGGTTAAATTGAATGAATTACGCTTCGAATTGCTACTTCACCCATCCGTACTCTCCAGATCTGTCCCCCAGCGACTATTAGCTTTTCGCAGACCTCAAAAAGATGTTCCAGGGAAAGAAATTTGGCTCAAATGAAGAAGTGATTGCCGAAACTGAGATTTGTTTTGAGAGCAAAGACAAATCGTTCTACAAAAAAGACATCGATAAATTAGAGGAAAGTTGGAATGAATGTATCACTAGAAGTAGAGTATGTTAACGAATAAAGAATGAATTTCTAAAAATATTTGTTTTCCTTAACTAAATCGGAGACTTATTGAGTGATGTGTTACTTGCATATGCGATGAATTGATTCTGTATATTCTTTTACTAAAGAACAGTTTTCTTAAATTATAATTAAATAATGACTTAAATTTCGATTTGCTTATTAATTATAGTTGTAAGAAAAGTTGTATGAGTTTGATTTTAAACGAAAACTGAGTTAATTATTTTCTGATATAATTGTAATGACTTTCGAATAGGAGAAAACATTATACCATGGTTAGTTAGCCACTAGTGCGGCAGATTATCAATATTATCTCTTTGATTTATGGTGGTCTAATTAGCCTAAAGTGTGCACAAAATGACCGTAAAGGGACAAATCAAACCTTGATGTACAGAAAGTAAATTCGTTTTTTTGACTATTTTAAATTAAATAATACCTTTTTTAAGAAAGGTAATAAATTACATATTTTAAAATCAAGGCAAGGGATTAAATTAAGCAATTTGATTAATATATTGTTTAATAGACAGTAATGTTCTTAATATACGCAATCTGGCCGAGTGGCTAGCGCACTCGGTACCATGGGTTTCGGGTTCGAGTTCCGGCGGTGCCATGGATGTGTGTAGTGGTTCGGAATCCACTTTAAACCGTAAGTGCCGGTCTAATAGGATCGTAAAGATTTGTGGGGCAGTGTGACTAACGTCCGTATCCTACCTTGAAGCTACACGTGCCCCCTTAATAGTGCTTAAATGAGTAACAGCGGTGCAGCCCATGCTTTTGGCATAAACATTAACTGTCTGTCGATTACTAGCTGCATTAGAACAACAATAAATTTAAGTATATTTTTTCTGCAAAATTAATTCCTGTTGATGAAACATACATTAAATTATTTTTTCACTTAAATTTGGATTCAGTCGTTCAAATTACTTATATAATTTGTGACAAATTAAGATGTTTTAAGAAATCAAAAACAACATCGAAAATACATTTAAATCTTTTCTTTTATTACGTCGAGGACTGGGTCGTATCGACCATTTCCCTGTGAGCAGTCCAATGTGGGTTGCACCGACGAACATTGGCGAACCGACGACGCGCTACGGACGCGAGTAACACTACCCCCACAAAGCTCTACGAAAGATCCCGAAACCTTTGGTATCAAGCACCAGGCGCTAGTCACTCCGCTATCAGGCCTCTACACATTTAATGCTAATACATTAAAAAAGTTTTAATATTAATAAATTTAAAAAAAATATTTTTTTTGAATAAGAATCTAATGATCAGATTCCTGTTGTTGTTGTTGTTGCTTATGCCCTTGATTTAGAATCCTAAATCTAGTCCATTAGATCATGTTGCATCAATAGATCGTAAACTGTCCTCCCCTCATTCAATAGTTGCCTCACAGAGGCACGAATACAATCGATGAGATGAGAGGGAGACGCGATGGCCGAACAATGACAAAGGGTATATGTCTCCATTGAAGGTCAAACTCTTAGTGTGGCCAGTTCTTAGTCTAGCTAAAGCCGTTTGAGCAGGTCTAGGACAGGAGCACTGCAAGGACATACCAGGATATTTAGCGGCGTACCATGCATGAATGGGTGGCGACCTCCAAGCGGTATTCACTCTGGCTAAAGTCATGGAATGAACCTCTGAAGCTAACAGATTGGAAGAAGAAGCTTTGGGAAGTTCGCAACCTTCCCTAGCGAGCAGATCAGCAATTTCATTTCCATAGATGCCCACATGGGAGGGAATCCACTGCAAGCACACCGATCCGATCTGGTCCAAAACAGCTAGTTTAGAAACTATATCCTGCCCCAATTTGTCCAAGATGCTTGGCCAATCTTTCAGATACTGTATTGAGCTCTTACTATCAGTCAGAATCCAAACATCAGGTACTTCAGATTCCTTATTATTGAAAGCAAATCATCTTTTTCTGCAAATGATATTGCCATTACAGCCTATTCATTTTTGATTGCGCTAAAGAACGTCCTTCAGTTTCACAATTCTACAAGAATGTTAGTTCATTTCAATCAAAAGGGAGCAATCGGATCCGAATCTATTCTCAAAAAGCATTGTCTAAATAAAAAAGCAATAGCTGTGTAACAGGAAATCAATAACTTTAAACAAAGAACGCCAACTCCAGAGAACCCGAAAATGATTTCATGATTTCTTTATTTTGGCCATTTATTTACACTTCATAGAAAAGAATGGAAGAATTTTGCTTCTCTTCGGAAAATAAAAAGAAGAAAAACGAGTCACTCAGTATTGAATTCCAGAACTATATTTTCGGAATTGTTATTGAAGCCGAAAATAGTTTCGGCGTTATTTCTGAAATTTGCTGAATGCGTTTCAATTACACTTTTCCCTTTTGAAAAGGGGATCTTTTAGCAAGACGGGAGACTTCTGTGTGTGTGTTTATTGTATTGTATACTTGATATTATTGGTATTTTCGAAAGTATACTTGGTACTTGATATTATTGGTATTTTCGAAAGTATACTTGGTACTTGATATTATTGGTATTTTTGAAAGTATACTTGGTACTTGATATTATTGGTATATCGTTTACAAGAAATTTTTATACTTGTATTAATTTAAAAATATGTTTTATTTTTATATAAACGTTTTTAGCGTAGGTCAGAGCTAATGCATTTATCTCTATACAAAAAAGCGTTAAATAATAATATTAAAATTTATTTTTATTAAATATTTTTCCTTTGCTGTACTTTTTTTTAAATCGCATCACCACACAATGATGATTGATAGGTACATATTTCACAATTATTTTAAATTGTATATAAAAACATTATGAGCTATTTTATTTTTAAATAATTGTCTTTAACTTAATAAACGTTTAGATGTGTTAAGGCAGTGCAATTGGGACCTGATGGTCGAGTGACTGGTATTCGGTGCTACAGGTTTCAGGCTCGGCATGGCACCGGAAGGGTCCCGGTGCCATGGATGATTGCGGTGGTTCGATTCCACCTTAAACCTTACGTCCTGTCTCCTATGACTGTAGGACGTAGGTCTGACAACCCTAGCAAGTAAAAGAAAAAACATCTTATGTTTCACAATCTTCCAGTAGGTAGACGGCCTTAGCCCACCATGGGGCTGTTGCGCCATTGACAAGAAAAATGCAGTACAATTATGTAATACTGCCTATTACTTTACAGTATTGAATTCGACTCGTTTTTAACTACATTTACATAGGTACTAAGTGCTAAAAATACTATACAAATGCCGTAGTTTATTGTTCCAAACAACAATATAAAAATTAAATCCAGCTGCATAAGTATAATAAGGTCTAAGTAAAGCATTTCCATCTATAGTATTATGTAATAGCCTCCCTTTTTAATTGGTACATTAGGCAATTACAACTTAATTATGGTATAATATAAATGATCTGTTGTTTCTCTATGCACACTTTCAGCTTATTTAAAAATATTCATAAAATTGCACAATAAGTAATAAAGAAATTTAAAAATGGAGCAAAGTTATGTTTATATTTTTCGTAGACGAATGTATGAACAAATATTATTCCTGATATCATATTTGTTTTACCTAGTTCAGCAAATCTGTATTTTTAATTTGATAAATAAATAGTTTTATTATGCTTACAGTTAAAATACATTCTTTACAGTTAATACATTTTTTAAATTCATATTACAAGAACACAAATAGTAAGATAAAGTATTTTTTTATGCTTCAAGTGTAAAGTATTAAACTTAAAATTAAACAGTAATAGTAATACGACTGCAATTTGTAAAAACACAGTAAAAGATTTTCTTAAAATAAAAGTACATTGAAATTGCTAGATAACTACATTAATATACACTCAAGAGCCAAAACATTATGACCACCCCTACATTTTGCAATGTACTCGCCTGGATGACGTGGAAGGCACGTGAGCAGGTGGAAGTGGTATTAAGTGGTGGTATTAATCCCTGCCAAGGCGGGGTGAAGCTGTGTTGTGCCCCAAAGGTGGGCCAACTCGTTATTGACAGGTGATCATAATGTTTTGGCTCTTGAGTGTATAACTCTTTATAACACAAACCAATTGAAAAATATAGATAATAATATATGTTCATAGTTCACGAAATCATTTTAATAGCGTAATATAGCTAAATTTCATGTTATACAGAAATAAGAAAAATTTCCCCAAGGCATGATCATTTAAAACAAATACGTACGTAAACAAATTTATTAAAAATTTTTGTTTTGTGGAGAAATCTAAAACAAACATGAAGTAATAAAACATCGATGGCAGACAATTACTTGAAGAAAGCATACTTAATAAGTAAGGAATAAGTACTAAATAAGTAATTCAAAATGTCGGAAGGGCATACTAGTTTCAAAAGTAGTAAGTAAATGTAGAAAGAAAAGTAATTGGGATATTCAAAAATAGAAAACGGAGGAAAAATTTTCGAGATGTTTTTCAATTATTTTGAATGCGGATTTCTTCCTTGGGGCTGTTTTACTAATTTAAAAGAAAAAAATAATTGTATCATTTTATTTTAATTAAATTAAACATACATTCGCAGAACTGTGTTAAACGAAAAGAGTACAAAAAATAGTTTATTTAATAAACATTATTAACATTTAACAATGATTAAATCATTTTTTTTTCTTCCAAAGTATTCATTTGTGTCTTAATATACTTTAATACGGTTAAAAATTTGCAGTCACATTAAAAATGATATATGCTATACATTATTCGCATTATATAAATTACACATTACATAAAATCAGCACAAAAATATTAACAGCATGTATGTACTCAATAAATAATATTATGATTATTATTTGCAATTTTGGAAAAAAGGAAGATAATAAAACATATTAAAAGGTCTTTACCTGAAACCAAATTAATAAAAAGACTTTTAAATTAATAGAAGGATAAACTTTTAAATAAACAATGCGTTTGTATTAATTTGTGAGATCGTGTTTCAAAATTTACGTATTGTATTGCTGATTAGCAAATAGTTTTTCTGAAATTTATATCCAAGCAATTAAATAAGTTAAAATCATTCTTCACTGTTTTTATTTCAAATGCTGAGTCTGGAAATATTCGAGAGTTTTTGCATAAAGTTTTTTTTTTATCATCCGATATTTTTGTCTTCCGATCACTCATACTCATAGGAAACATTGCATTATTGCGCATGCATATCGGAAATATTGTACTACTGCGCATGCGATTAGAAAACGTTTTTGATAGCGTACGTAAAACCAATATGGCGTCAAAGTGAGGAGGAATTAAACTCATTATGAAACACGAGAAACAGAAATTAAACGCTATTAACTTAATTTAAATAAATTAAGTTATTTTTTTAAATAGTATAGGATCTTGTACTAAGAAGAATTTTTAACATTTTATATAGAAAAAAAAAGAAATAGGATTTATCAACGAAATTATTAATGATGATGAGAAACAAAGACACATGTACGATCTACTACGAATCACAAAAATAAGTTTTCCAGTTTATTTTTTCGTATTAAAAATATTCTATAATAATTTAGTTTTTTAAATAACTGTATTTAATGCTAATTAATTCTAAAATCCCCATGGTGATCTGTTAAAGCTTAATAAATTTTCATTCATATAACACTCTAAGTTTTACATATAATGATGTTAGAATATCTAACTAACTACAAAATTATAAACAAATAATTTTTAACTTTTTTTATTGTATATTGATTTATAAAAATAACCTGAATAAAGTTAACCTGAGCATAAAATTTTTATATTTATTAAAATGAGACAGATCAATATCAAAATAAATAAACTTCATTACATATCTCAGTAATTTAATACGAAAACAATATTTAATTCTAACAATAATAAATGTTCTTTAAATAATGTCCACGATAAAAATACTCGTTGTTTTTAATAATTTTACAGACCAGTTTATTCCTTACCAGTTCATAGCATTCCTATTTTATGTGATTATTACATAAATAACATTCAAAAATATAAAAATAAATAATTTCATAGCTAAAATACAAGAAACAAACCTTTACAAACGAAACAAAATAAAAATTTGAAAATTTTCTATATGCTTTTCTTCGCTATTTTAATTTTTGTATTTTAAAATAATCCCATAATTTATTTATACTGTAAAGCCCAAAATCTATTTAGGCATGATTTATGAGCCATTAAACATGTCAGAAAGATATTTTAAACATAAAATTACCCACTAGAAAGAATCTTTTCAAAGCATAACAACAAAGAGAGTAAAAACAAAGCAACTTTTACTTTTGACCGTAACTTCTCTTTATATTCAAATGAATTTTCAGCTTTGAATTCCACAATATACTCAAGTATGCAGAGTTCAATTACTTTAAAAGTTTTACTGTGTACTCCTTTAAATAAATATATCCCCAAATACGTATCTGCTATGCGAGGCTGTATTTAAATAGTCACTATGTGCTTTGTGTAGTAGAGTTTCTCTTTTAAATAACAAACTTTCTTTAGTTAGGTTCATTTTTGAAGAATATAGCGTAGAAAATAAATTACAGCCATTATATTTTATTATAATGCGTTTTTAAATTGGTTATTTCCTTGTGAAAAGCTTGCCAGTTCTCTTCTAAATTATGACTAAAGTTTGCCATATTCAAAATTCTAAAAAAAGTAAAATATAATAAGTTTAGAGTTCACCAAGAATAACTCTTTCTTCTTCTTTTAACATTTACAGGATTCTTTAAAATGAGCAAAATATAAACAAAAAATATTAATACAATAAAAATGCCAAATATTTAGATAGAAAATGAATTTACGTTAACTTTATTTACAGTTAATAAAATTAATCTTTTCTTTAGAAAATCGTAGTACGTTTTTTTTTTTTTTGTTGTTCTAATGCAGCTGGCAAACACTTACATAGTTATCTTAGATGCCTTGAGGCAAGCGCTGCACCGATGTTACTCACTTAGCACTACCCAGGAGGTGCCTGTAGCTTGAAGATAAGCTACGGACGCGGAGTACTCTGCCCCTGCAACTCTCTACGATCCTCTTAGACCGGGAGATACGGTTTAAAGTGGATTCCGAACCACTACAAACATTCATGGCCCCTCCGGGACTCGAACCCGAAACCTCTGGTACCGAGCGCCAGCCACTCGGTCATTCAGGGCCCAATCGTTGTATGTTAAATGACTTTATTTTTCTCTTCGCGTCAACAATAAAGTTTATTGGTGACAGCAACAAGTCTATTATGAAAAGGCAAAAACATGTCTAACTAAATATAATTAGCGATTATGGTTTTTATTGGCATAAATAAAAGAAGATGTTGGTTTCAAAAATATTACATTTAACAAGTGTTCAGAAGAACAAGGTAGTTTTAAATATTATTAATTTATTTTCTTTTATGGTGCTTTTATATTTTCACAAATATATAATTAAATACTTATTTGACATAAATTATTAAATTCAGTGAAATTATAAAAGGAATATCTATTAGAGTGAATCGATTGAAAGGAATATCTATTAAATATAAATTATTAAGTTCAGTGAAATTATAAAAGGAATATCTATTAGAATGAATCTATTGAAAGGAATACCTATTAAATATAAATTATTAAATTCAGTGAAATTATAAAAGGAATATCTATTAGAATGAATCTATTGAAAGGAATACCTATTAAATATAAATTATTAAATTCAGTGAAATTATAAAAAAATATGTATTAATATATTAAAAGTATAAAGGATTTAAAGGACTGTAAAAAAGGACGTAGATTAGCAAACTATTACTTTAATTGTTAATTAAATATGAGAATGATTAATAGTTAATAGAAACCGTTCTGAAACAGTCTCTATTAACTACTTAAAGTGTAGCTATTGGATATTTTAATGCATACAGTTCATATATTATTAATATTCAGATTCACATAATAGCTACTGTAAACCGTAGTACTAATATTGCTAACTGCTAATGGGCGAAAACTATTTAATGGAGAATATGATGGTATACATTTTGGAAACTATATACAGATATTTACACGGAACTTCTCAAATGTTTCATGAAAACAGGCAAGTTGATAGCTACGGCGTTATCCTTACGTTCTATATCAGCCCAATGATGAAAATAATCGATCCATAACAGGTGCTACAGACTTCTGAGAAAAACAATTATTGTTATGAAGAAAGTTTCATGTTCATAACTCCGCACGCATCTTGCTTCATATTCGTGAATAAATTAAGTGCAGCAGTCAATAATTTGAGCTCATCAACCAGAGTCTGCGATTACATAAATCAATTCATATTTATATTAATTATTTAGTATTAAAAATGTTGTTGACATTGTTTGAGTTCAGCAAATTTATATTTTTAATATTTCGGTTAATAAAAAATTATTTATTCATTATTATTTCATTGTTTGAATTGAACAACTTTTTTAAATAAACACATTTTATAATTTGATGATTAAATATTTATTTATCCATTACATTGTTTAAATTGAACAATTTTTTTAAATAAACACATTTTATAATTTGATGATTAAATATTTATTTATTCATTACATTGTTTGAATTGAACAATTTTTTTAAATAAACAAATTTTGTAATTTGATGATTAAATATTTAAATATATTTTGAATGTAATAAATTTTTGTTCATTGTTTGAATGTAATAAATTTTTTAAATAAATATCTTTTGAATTTTTATGATATCAGTCAATAAATATTTATTTATTTATTAAATTGTTTCAGTTGAAAAAATTTTTGCATAACATATTTTGTATTTACTTTTATTTATTTTACGTGCTTTTATGTCTCTCAAAATATTAATAATACATTCTAAGCATAGAATTATTAAAAATACTTGCATTAAAAATGTATAGAAGTATTATATGGGAAAATATGTATAGAAGTATCACATGTGAAAATATGTATAAAAGTGTTATCTATGAAAATATTATAGAAGTATTATATGTGAAAATATGTATAAAAGTGTTATCTATGAATATATTATAGAAGTATTATATGTAAAAATATGTATAAAAGTGTTATCTATGGAAATATTATAGAAGTATTATATGTGAAAATATGTATAGAAGTATTATTTGAGAAAATATGTATAGAAGTGTTATCTATGTAAATATTATAGAAGTAATATATGGGAAAATATGTATAAAAGTGTTATCTATGAAAATATTATAGAAGTATTATATGTAAAAATATGTATAAAAGTGTTATCTATGAAAATATTATAGAAGTATTATATGTGAAAATATGTATAGAAGTGTTATCTACGTAAATATGTATAGAATTATTATATGTGTAAATATGTACAGAAGTATTATATGTATTTGTGTGTGAAATAAATAATTCAGCAGTAAGGAAAAGGTCAAGGATATGCTTTTATTTGTTACTTTTTGAGCACTCTTATTCATTAGTTCAAATATTGATATTGTATACATTACTTTATTATAATTAGTATTATTAATATACACTGAAGTGACAAAAGTCATGGGATACCTCTTAATATCGTGTCGGCCCTCCTTTCGCCCGGCGAAGTGCAGCAACTCGACGTGGCATGGACTCAACAAGTCGTTGGAAGTCTTCTGCAGGAATATTGAGCCATGCTGTCTCGATAGACGTCCATAATTGTGAAAGAGTTGATGGTGCAGGATTTTGGGCACGAACAGACCTCTCGATGATGTCCCATAAATGCTGGATGGGATTCATGTCGGGCGATCTAGGTGGCCAGATCATTCGTTGGAATTGTCCAGAATGTTCTTCAAACCAATGGCGAACAGTTGTGGCCCGGTGACATGGCGCATTGTCATCCATAAAAATCCCATCGTTGTTTGGGTACAGGAAGTCCATGAATGGCTGCAAGTGATCTCCAAGTAGCTGAACATAAGCATTTCCAGTCAATGTTCGGTCCAGTCGCACCAGAGGACCAAGTCCATGCCATGAAAAACAGCCCACACCATTACGGAGCCACCACCAGCTTGAACAGTGCCTTGCTGACAGTTTGGGTCCATGGCTTCGTGGGGTCTGCGCCACACACGAACCCTACCATCAGCTCTTACCAACTGAAATCGTGACTCATCGGACCAGGCCACGGTTTTCCATTCATCTAGGGACCAACCGATATGCTCACGTGCCCACGAGAGTCGCTGCAAGCGATGTCGTTCTGTCAGTAAAGGCACTCGAGTCGGTCTTCTGCTGGAATAGGCCAAGAAAGCCAAATTTCTCCGCACAGTTCTAACAGACAAGTCCCTTGTACGTCCCACATTGATTTCTGCAGTTATTTGACGCAGTGTTGCTTGTCTGTTAGAATTTACGACTCTTTGCAGACGTCGCCGGTCTCGGTCGTTAAGTGCAGGCGGTCGACCACTGCGTTGTCCATGGTGGGATGTTATGCCTGAAATTTCATACTCTCGGCACACTCTTGACACAGTGGATCTGGGAATGTTGAATTCCCTAACGATTTCCGAAATGGCATGACCCATGCGTCTAGCTCCAACTAACATTCCGCGTTCAAAGTCTGTTAATTCCCGTCGTGTGGTCATCATCACGTCAAAACCTCTTCACATGAATAACTTGAACAGAAATGAAAGCTCTGCGAAAGCACTGCGAATTTATACCTGTTCTACGCGATGCTACTGCCATCTGAAAATTTGCATATTGCTATCCCATGACTTTTGTCACTTCAGTGTAATTTATTTTGGTAATTTGACTTATAATATGTAAATTTTATGGAATTTAATAAATGCAAGACATCTCAGAATTTATACTTGAAGTACTGTTTTTGATGAAGGTAGCACAATCACAAGCAAAAACTGTAAGCAAATTATTAAAAAATATATGTTTCCTATTGCAACGTCTCTGCATATAACGGCTTTAGGAAGAGGGCTATTTCAGATTCCTGAGAACTCTTTAATTTTTATATTCAAACATCGAATATATATATACAGAATTTTATTCACATAAAAAAATGAAAATTAAAAATAATCTGTATCACAAGTTCAGTTCATTCAAGTTCAGAGATTTTCAGAATTCCCGAGTCTACGTCGAATCTTTATACCAGGTTTGAAGGCAAACCTCAATTATCATACCGCGTGACACACGAAACCACAAGGGCTCACTTTGGAAACAGGCGGAAACTCAGGCCTATACAGTCACTTCAGAGAAAAAGAGAAAAACAGCACTCTTATTCGACTGGTAGCAGAAGTCTCTTCTTCTTCTCCAAAACCTCCCTTAAGAAAATCCGTCAAAAGGCGGTTAAGTGCCCTCACTTCTCATTGGAGTAGACATTTTCTCAGTCCATGTTGCATCCCCAATCTCGATGCAATAATTCAAAGTATATCATATTCAATCTGTAGTTGTTTCGACCTGTGAAGGTTACACAGAAATTCGTTAATTTCCTCATTATACATGATACCGAATATCTGCTATCAGATTTGAGTGACACGTCGTTCTCATTAGTACAAAACACTAACTACCCATGACACTGCTTATCTGCTGTCAAATTTCAGCGATAGGTTGTTATTATGTATTTGTCAAAGAATATACATTCTTCTCTCCTACTACAACTTCTCCCATGGGAAAAACGCTACACTATTTAAAAATTTTCTTTAATTTCAATTTTGGCGTAAAACAAATATTTAAATATGATATTTCTTCAGAAAGATATTGCATACGTATTCAATTTGTACCAAGCTATTAAGATACTTAATTGCTTTAATATTTGAATCACCAGTGCGAATTTATACTCATTATAAATATTTTTATACTACGGTTACTTTATAAAAGTGAATTAATGTTCCAACTCTCAATTATATTAGCTATTATACATGTTTTTCTGCTTTCTTATTTTGTCTAAACTTGATTTGAGAATTTGAATGTGAAAAAGCCAACTCAAAGTCTAGCGGGAAATATTTTTGAAAAAATGCATTGAAAGAGAAACGCCAACCGGAATACAAAAGCAGTTCGTCAGCATTGAATATTAATGCAGAAAAGACTTTCAAATTCATAGGAAAGCAGAGATTTTGCTTGAGAAAATCCAGATATTGTATTTTTTCCTAAATTTATATGGAAAAAAATTGAGAAGTGCCTTTTATTGTAGAAAGAAACGTACTGGAGGAATGAATTTCATTTCTGAATTCCTTTTATCTCCATACCCCATCTAAAAAATATTTTTTAACATTTTATCCCCTTATTACTGAATATAAAATCATGCACAGACACTAAAATAAAGTTAGTATCCATTCTTTATACTACTTAAAAAGTGATCTAGTATCGAAATTGAAGTATGGCAATTATTGTAGACAATGTAGCATTTTTTTTCTTGCGAGAAGAGTTTTGGCATTTCATTCCCAGGAGAGGGACATGTGAATTTAATGAAATTTAAATTGAAGACTGGTCTTACTTTTTGGACACACACGCTGGACACATTTTCTCTCTTGAAATCAACGTGCCGAGGCTCTTCTGCACCTATGACACGCTCCACATCATTTATATCCATTGGCTCAACATTCGTATTTGGAGCACCGAGCTTCGCGCATGCTCAATTTCGATCCCAGGCTCTGTACTCACGTTTTCTATGTGCATTTGAATTTTTTGGATTTTTGGAAACGCCTTGAGTCCCTGTACCTTTTTCAAAAAGTTTCCTTAAATTTGCTGCCACCATCATTGCATATAAAGCGATATTATAAAATTTCACATAGGTTTCCAATTCTTGGATTTCACACGTTTAATTTTATTTCATCGTGGTTTTTATTGTTATATTTAGTTTGACCTCGCTAATACCTTTCCGAAGAGGCCTTGATCTTTGTAAGGCAGATTCTCCAACTCCCACTGCCCTCTCGATGCCCGTTATATGACTTTGCCCACTAGAATCTTTCACCCTTTCTCTAAGGATCATTTAGTTAGATTTTTCAAATCGTGTATAATTTTGAAGTGATTAAATTTGCAACGCAAATCTACCTCCTCGTGGCTCACTCCGGGCAACGTCTGAAACGGCAGAATGATCTACAAACACTACCTTCAGTCTGGCTCTCAGTTTGTGGTCACGATTGTCTCCACATGCGCCTTCACAGAATTAAACTTGACTCCTGACCCTCTCTTCCTCCTGTGTGATAACCTGGCAGAAATGCATATGTCTCACCTTGCTTCCTGTTCTGCACTGCCTCCCGTGTTTTTATGGAAGCGTTATTGGATTGACAAACTTAAGTGGATGGATTAACTGATGTCCTTTGTTTCTAACTTGTTCTTTGTATTTATTTTATGATATCTGTTGTCCTGTAAACTTGCCATTACCAAATTTTAAAAAAAATTCAAAAATTTAATATGAAAACGTAAAGATTCATTCTTGAATAGGTTATTCATGCTGAATTTTAAAAGTTTTCACATAAAAGAATAGAAATTTTTTAGTCCTTTATAGAGACAGTTCATTGTGAAAGCGCTTTAGAGCTCCTCTCTTTCTTTGTCTGTCTTCTGAAAAGACACTTCAGAGAGCTCTTTGTTTGGAACTTTCAACAGCAACCAAATAAAAATAATAATAATAATAACAATAAATAGCAACGTGTTCTTTATCTGTCGCTATTTTCTCTTTAGGAAAGATTCTTTAGATATTTTTTTTTCATCTAAAAAGCTTGCTGTAGCTAGATTAGGCTTTCTCTCTAAAAAGCACTTGAGGTTTTGTGATGGTTTATTAAATAAAGTGGCCATTTCTTTGAGTCTTTTTTAGGTTAAATTAAGGTATTCATTTTGAAAATGGTTGCCTCTTTTCAATCAAGGAAGCGTGTACTTGACTTGGATTTGAGATTTATGCTCTTTGATTGGCTACTTCATCACGAATTGTCCAATAAAGAAAAAGATAAACTAATTACAAAAACCCAACTCGTACTTCAGGACAAAAGCCAAATCATATACCAGGGACAACATTTCCTCTTGTATTAAAAAAAATCTCTCATCTTCCCATGGAAATCTCAATAAACATCCAAAGCAAATGAACAACGCAAAATAATCGTATAAATCTTCGATAATCATTAGCAACTGCTACAGATTGAAAAGAAAATAGCTAAAATGACAACAAGGTAAAGAACAAAGGAAAAATGTTACGACTGTGGTCGTCTGTTTTTATGTAACTAGATTAATAACAAACTTAATTTGTCAGTAGATTGGTAAAAGAGAAAAAAAAAAAAAACTTTTATAGGTCGAGAAGGGAGCATGGAAAGTAAGAAGAGAAATGTCATAAAGATTTCAGACTTTATTGAACATGTTGTAAGAATAGTAATACTGATTAAATTTCATGTTACATCTCGAGAGTTAAGTCATAATACCAAGAGATGCATCGTACAATGTAGCCAAAACTGTTTTGCAATTTTTTCTATGATTGTCATATTGTTTACATCTACTCACCACACCACATCATTGTGCCTAGACCTGAGTTGCCCCTTTACAGTTTGGGAATGATGTGAGTGAGAAGTCTGATTGGGCTCTGAGTCAATGATCTACGATCCTGTGAGACCAGGACCTACGGTTTAAAGTGGATTCTGAATCACTACAAACATCCATGGCGCAGGTGGGATTCGAGACCGAAACCTGTGACACTGAGTGCCAGAGAGCAAGACACTCGGCCATTCAGTCCCCATATTGTTTATATTGAAACAATATAGGTTCCACCACTTTTGAATTATCACAATATGAACATTTTGGTTAGTGATTATCTTTAGAGCTTGGCTTTAGTTGACCAATGATTTGGTACGATTTAAGAAAAAAATGTAAGTAAAAGAAAAATGTTTATGATTTGGTACGAGATATGATATGTGACAGTATTAACAAATATATGATGTATAATCAAGTTTATAATATGAGACAATACTAACATCAGCTTTCCTATATTATGGTTACAGATGGTTTATGTTTGATTTCTCTTATTATTTGCATAGTTACCATATAGTTGTTGTTATATGTCATTTTTTTTATGAGTAATGATGTATTCCGGTGATACCCACTAGAGGATTATATCACCCTAGGCTTCCTTGGCAAAATAATCAGCTGAATATCATTATCTGCCATTTCAAAATATCCTGGGATCTAAATAAAAGTGATAGAAGACGTGTTAGCTACTTTTGAGATTATATGACCAAGCAATTTTATTACTCATGTAGATTGAAAGGTGCTCTATCTGATGGCTATCTGTAATGATGAAAGCCTATCTGTTAAATTAATCTTGAATTGATCTGATTAAATTCTGAACTGATCTCATATAAGATGAGAGAAACAAGAAAAGAATAAAGCTTCGCTTCGCACGAAATACTGCCCTTAAAAAAATTAGTTGAACTTTTTATAGATGCAATGAAATGTTTATGGGTGTTTTTAGAAACATCAGAGGAAAGAATAATTTTATCTTTCCAATGGTGTTCTTTATATTGGTCAAAATTACTTTTAATTAAGTAAGTGGAAAGTGTTTATTTTGTAACTTAAAATCATGAAGATGGATGGGGATGATTTTAGGTTTCTCAAAAGATGGAAAATTAGGAATTAATTAGTATGCAGATCTATACTTATCCAAAAGATTCGTAATCTTAATTTGCAAGGAAAGCTCGTGTTTCAACCGGAATACAAGGTCTGAGACACATTGAAAGAGGATACGATGAATAAAAGAAAAAAAACATTCTGCAGACATTAGCAATCTCCATTATAAAGGGAATTGACCAGTTTCTTTGTGAGAAAAAGGGATGGGGGTATAATTAGGTAGACCTGTTGTAAACACGTTGATATAGTGTTACTGATTGATATCAAAATATGAGATCCATATTTAATGTAAATCCGAATCGAAGAATTTTCAATTTTGATCAAATGTCAATATCTGCAAACCCATGTGCAATCGCTTTAATAGTGTTCAGTTTTTTCATAATTTTCTTTATCAGATTCAAAATTTGTTGCAGAAAAATGACATTCTGAAAAAAATATTAAAATCAGAATACGAGTATATTTTTCCCACGGAATATTGGAATTATATATATATACATATACACTCAAGAGCCAAAACATTATGACCACCCCTACATTTTGCAATGAACTCGCCTGGATGACGTGGAAGGCACGTGATCAGGTGGAAGTGGTATTTAACTGGTATTAAGTGGTGATATTAATCCCTGCCAAGGCGGGTTGAAGCTGTGTTGCGCGCCAAAGATGGGCCAACTCCTTATTGACAGGTGGTCATAATGTTTCAGCTCTTGAGTGTATATATCAGCAGCGATTAAAATTTTGATTAATCTTTTTCTAATCTTCAAATAACTGTACATTGAAGAATACTATGGTCCTGGTATATATGCAGGATCTTTATGTCCTCGGGCGTCAAATTAAAGATGACAAATATTGAGTACCTGATATTTGATGTTCCTCTTGTATAGCACTACTTAGCGGTTGGCTTAACAGGAAGTCGCCACATAAGCCATTTGCAATTCCATTGGTACGGAGGGAGCCAAAGGACCACTCCACGGACTGTTATTCCTGCATTACAAAAATTTCTGGAAAAGATCAAGACCATTAAATATTTTAAATTCCCTATATATATATATATATATATATATATATATATAGTCCGCATAAATAAATCATTATGTATAAACTAAAACTAAACTAAATATCGTCTGTATACACTAAGCATTGGCATATACACATTGTAAACAAAAAAAAAAAGCACTCAAAAAGCTACTTTGCTGTACTCTGCGAGTGAATTGAGGCAGAGATTTTTCATTAAACAGAATAAGAATTCATGTTAGTGATTAAGTAAATAATCACCAAGTAAACCACTTCGCAGCTTTTTCTATGATAAGTTTTATAAAATTTTGAAAGTCAATCCTTCTCTCCAGACTGAATTATATTCTGAGGATGTGGTCAATTTGAAAAATAGAATGAAATCATTCTTATTTAAAACCTCTATAATCTTATGATGAAGAAGTTATTTTATTTCTATATCAGAGTATATTATTTATTTTATCAGAGTTTGAAAGCAAAATAAGTCTATGTAAAACTATTTTTTCCAAAACAAACGTTTTTTGATAAACACCATCGTTAGCGAAATTGAACGATAGAATCTGATTCATTTTGCATCTCTGTTTGGTTCTGATGGGGGATTTATCTCAGCCATTATTAGAGAGTTTTTGCATACCGTACGTTAGTTACCGTAGGACATCCGTTAGCTTTTTCTCCCTAGCGCGCAGGCGTATCTGTAATAATGTTTCCTATGAGCATGCGTGCTAGGGAGAAAAAGCTAACGGATGTCCTACGGTAACTAACGTACGGTATGCAAAAACTCTCTATTATCTCAATGGTACCCGTGAGGCAGATGTTGATACAGTAATCAGTAACTGAAAGATAATAGCCTGTTAGCGATTTGATATTTGCAAGAATTCCATCCCATTCAGGAATTGTTTTGGGTGTTTTATGAACTTTTAACTCGTTAAAAGAAATTGTATTGTTAAAACTATGAGAATTATAGTAGGATAAATCAAAAGGAATAAATTATTTGATAATGGAATTATTTTAATGAAATGCAAGAAATTTTGTCTGCATAATTCGGTTCGCTGGATATATAAAGGGTATACAATATTATAAATATTGTCATACAATATTAAAAATAATTTTTAGAATTTTATGAATCCCGCCATTATAACTTGTCGAATTGTATAACAGTATTGAAGTTTTAATCGGTAAATAATATGTTTCAGCTGTTTTGTCTTTTTTCTATAAATTTATCCAAAGTTCGCTAGATAATTTAATAGGCGGTTAAAAAAAAAACTACATATTACTACTGATTAAATATTTCTCTTCATAAAAGTTACATTGAGAATTGCACCATGGAATATTTAGCTTAGATGGCAGTGAAAAAGTTTTCTTATTGTTATTTAAAATTGTTGAAGTAATCGAATTGAATACTGAATAAGTTTCACGAGGACTTGATGATTTCTCAACAGACCTTAAAACCTTAGATCAAATTTGATGCGGTCTGAAGGATTTAAGTCATTCTGTGGTGAAATGGCCTTTAGGTGCAGGAATATGGATAATCGTTATTTTTTTTTGTTGGTTAAGGTGCATAATAGAGAGTTTTTGCAAAACGTTTTTTTATCGTCCGATATTTTTTTCACCCTCTCGCGCATGCTCGTAGGAAATTGCGCATGTGTATCTGTAATAATGTTTCCTATGAGCCTGAGTGCTAGGGAGAAAAAAATATCGGACGATAAAAAAATGTTATGCAAAAACTCTCTAATAACTGCCAGATTCTCTTTTTCAGATTATAGAAGATTTGTTAACTGAAAGGATCGAAAGGTATTTGAAAAAGGTATTGATTTATTATTGTACGATTTTGAAAAAGGTATTAAGCTAATGCATCTGGCATTCTATTATAAAATAGATACTGTTGGACTGAACATTGAGAAAAGAATACTAAACAGTACAATAAACACTTTGAACACTCATCTGAACTGTTGGAGAGTCTGAATCCTGGGAGAAATCCACGTTTCGTTTTCCGTGTTTTTGCACCTTTGTCTTTTGAGTTTTTTGTTTTAATACTTAAGGCTCGTGCCCACCGAGGCGAGAAGATTTATGTGGCAAGATTTGACCAATCATTAGCCTCACCGCGTTCGCCTGAAATCTACCTCTTGAAGTTGCCCAACTTTCAACTCTCAAATGCCAATAGTAGACCTGTCATCTAGTAGAAGTAACCGGAACTTCACTAGGCGTAAAGCGATTTTCTGACGCTTCGGTGAGAACTGGTGGAAAAAATTTTCTCGCTTGTCGCGTGAATCTTCAACGTTTCTCGCTTCGGTGGCCTTTACAATCCAAGACCATAATTGTTGAATAGCTTGCGTCGCCATTTTGAAAGGTGCATTCACGTGTCTTTAACAAGAAACGACGGATTCTTGCTACAATTCAACCTGTAGCTCGACCACTTCTTTAATTAAACCTGTGTATTTTTTATGTGCTCCTGAAACAGTGATTTCATGCTTAGTAACATAAGAAAACAAGCTTTTCCTATAAAGACCTATTTTTACTGAGCAGGTTTCATCATTTTTGGATGGTAAGTCGCCGAGCTCCTATGAATGAAAGAAGGTTCATTCTGACACATTCAGGAGAAAATTGCTTATGATCGCAGTTGCGCAAAACACATTTATATGCTTGGAAAGTGCAAGCTAAAGTAGGATGGTGTTCCGCGTAATTTTCGCAGCTGGTTAGGTTTTTACAATTAATAGCTGGATGCGAGAAAGTGAAGAAATTACAACATGGACATTGATCATCTATGAAAACAGAAATTTTTGTTGCGTGAGCCTCAGTTTAACATGTTCTGTCCCAAATGTAACATACACCGGAATTAAAACTGGATCATATTGCATCAAGTCGCAGATATGGAAGCGGTCTTCTTCCTCGGTCTCCAAATCTCACTCAACGCTTACATTCGAAAAGATACAGTAATTAACGGTTTTAACTTTTTAAGAATCGTTAATATAATTAAATAATAAAATAGTGTTATTAATTATTAAATAAATGGCACGTTGTAAATATTTATTTAAAAGTGTAGATTTTGACCAAAAATTAATATTGATATAAATCTCCAGCATTCAGACTTATGTCCTGGATGTCCACGATAAATCCATTTCATGGTGGTATTGCTGAGTCTTTTCATTGACTTCGAGGAAGGACGGTGCAAATCATTTTGATGCCATCCACAGGTGTTATTTCAATTTCTCATGGCACAATATGGCCCTCCATGGTGCACTCCGAGTAATGCTGGATCTAATAGATACATTCCGTTCTAGTGGTATTAGGCCTAATTGCCTGGTACTTGAAAAAAGAATGCCAAACCATCTCCATTGTAGCAACCCAAGCCACGAGTACTTGATAATCCCTGTAAGAGGAACTCCATAATTAGTATTTTCCTTATCTGATGGGTTTTTATCAAATTGGAATGGAATTCGGCTAGGTAATGCCTCATTTGGAATCAGTACAAACCGATTTGGAAATTACGGTATGAATGAATAATAGATTTTCATAGATTTTGTGTGGGATTTGCGTGTGTTGTCAATTGTTGCTCTGTTTAAAATGAAGAAAAATGGAGTCATATTTGAAAGGATGATACATAACCACGCACTTTATGTCATTGTCTGTGTTTCAAAAGAAGAATGTACTTAACAGTTAAATTATGAAATAATTAACTTACTATTTACTCAACTGTGATAAAAACTTTTTATCACACAAATATTTATAAAATCAATAAAAATATATTTCAAAAAATTTATTTCAATGATATTAAATTTTTAATATGGATTTAAGTTATTCAAACTGTTTTTTCCAACAGGATTTGCAGATTTTATGTTCAACTATTACATTTCAAAATGTATGAAATTTATTTATTACCTTTTTATTATTTATAAAAAAAAACTAAGAAATATTTATGATATTATGTGGAATAATATTTTTATTATTAATGTATTCAATATACGATTAATACAAAGTAAAATAAAATTTATCATGGTTTTATTGAAATAATTGTTGATATTTATCTGTTATAAATTTGAAACTTTATAGATGAATTTTAATAATATGAAATTAATTTTAAAGTCTTAATTTTATGAATTAATTATCTAATTAATAAATAATTAATTCATATTAATGATATTCATATATAATGCTATATTATTCTTACATATAGTATACATATAATTGAATTATTGATATTATTATATACATACATGATATTCTTATACGTATATGAATTGGCATGCATTAAATTCATATAAATTCATTCATAATTAGTTAATTCATCCATTGCAATGAATGAATGAATTTTGAATGGTTGAATTCAACTGAATAGCTTAAGTCTAGAAATTGCGCAAAAAATTATTATAAGGATGTCAGATGGCCGAGTGGCTAGCGCTCTGGCCTCGACACCACAGGTTTCGGGTTCGAGTCCCGGCGGCACCATGGGTGTTTCTAATGGTTCGGAATTCACTTTCAACCGTAGTTCCCTGTCTAATAAGATCGTACAGCGTTGTGGGGGTTGTGTTACTCGCGTATCATATTACTTATATGTTGCTCATATCTTCAAATTATACTTGTTCCCTGGGTAGTGCTAAACCTTTTCAGGGGCATTTATTCTTATTTATAGGCAATGTTGTAATAATTTTAATAAATTCACTGAAAATAATTTTTTTTTATACTTATTAATTAATAAATTAAAACAAGGCAACAATTAATTATCATCGTTCAATAAAATTAATGTTCTAGTTGTTTTATAAAAATAAAGGGTATATATTTATTTTTTGACATTTGAAAAAATGTAAAAACTTGGTGTCCTTTGAATTTATAAAATATTTGTTTCGTCATTTATATTTAATTTCCAATTGCTACATATACAAGTTAGTTACTTTTAGGCATAGTTATTATATTTCTAGCTTTTCTGGATATATGAAATGTTGTTCGAAATAATGATGAACCTCATCGTCTCTGAAATGATTAATAGTTGAAGAAAAACATACATAATTTTGGCTAATTTAATAAGGATTAGGTCTAGACAGATCTATAGACGGTTTATTTTTAGGACAAAAAATTTTCAGGCAAATAATATGACATATTAAAAGGCAAAAAAAATTCTAAATTAATGCACCATTGTCATTTTTAATGTTATAATAAAAGTCAATTGAGCTAAAAGAGATAAAATACAGTAATATAAAAGGAATGTTATTGAGCATGGAATATATTTTTGTATTGTTATAAACTCTTTAAATCTAAAAGACGTTGGTATAAATATTACAATAACAAAAGCTTTAACATTTTCTGTGTTACATAATATATAAATTTACCCAGATCTTTAACAATATAGACTTATTATAAGTCATTATAATTTTTTTTCTTTCTAATGCAGCTGGCAAATAGACCGTGATCTTTTTATACCATAAGGGCTGCACCGATATTACTCACTTTGTATTACCCAGGGTGCCCGTGCAACTTGACATCACGGACGCGGAGTAACAATGCCCCCGCAACGCTCTACGATCCTATTAGGACCGGGACCTACGGTTTAAAGTGGATTCCTAACCACTACAAACATCTATGGGCAAGCCGGGACTCGAACCCGATACCTGTGGTACCGAGCGCCAGAGCCACTCGGCCATTCAGGCCCCATGTTTCCAATGTATTTCAGGATATAAATATGGGAAGTCTACGATATAAAAGGCCGCCTTTTTTGAGGTGTTCTCCAAGTCCCGCCACTCTTTGGCTCCCTGTGTTTGGCTCCGCAAATCTCAATCAATGCAGAAGCTAAAGGAATATGAAATTAGGCTTAAGAACAATGAACGAACTTAAACTTAATGCATGAATTTTAATGAAAGAATTTAAACTTAATACGCAATAAATAATTAATATAATATTAAAAGTAAATGTTAAAAAAGCATATTGAAGACTTACTTTTCTAATTTCGCTTAAGGAAATTTATTCCTTAAGCCAAACAATAAATAAGTTTAAATCCAATAAATAATATCAGAAGTACAAGCAAAGCAAAAGCAAATACGTTTAAAAATAAGATTAATCCCAAATTAGAATGAGCGTCTTAAAAAAAAATCGGACCATAAAAACAGTTACCATAATGGGAGTAGCGATTCGAATCGCCTTTTGGCGACAGTTAATTTGGTGCGATATTGAGATTTGGTGCAGAGGGGCATTCTGCGTATGAGTATGAAAATACTATATTTCTATACTTACTAAATATTTTAGATTGATATCTAAAGATATGGAGTTTAGCGAATGTGTGAAAAACATATTAACTTTAGCCTTTGAGGTGCATTTCCATTGGTAACGAGATGCTAACGCGACGCCAACTTTGAAGAATCAGCGAGCAAGCGATTTTGAAGGATTTATAGTATGAACCCTCAGTTAATCAACTATAACATCCTGAGAATAAATTTCATTTCTTTTTAAAGAGTAAAATAAAAGGAACACGTATCCTCAGGTTATTATAATCCGTGTTATTTCTGCTCTCCAGATGACTGGATCCAAGATAGCATGTCAAACATATATCTAGCGATGTATTCCGATAACATGAGTTCACAAAATTCCGTAAGATCCGGCAAAGCATATATGTCTGTTTGTGTGTAGGGGCCTGATGGCCGAGTGGCTCTGGCACTCGGTACCACAAGTATCGTGTTCGAATCCCGGACGTGCCATGGGTGTTTGTAGTCTTTCGGAATCCAATTAAACCGTAGGTCCCGGTCCTAACAGGATCGTAGAGCGCTGCGGGGGCATTGTTACTTCGCGTCCGTGGTTTACCATCAAGCTACACGCGCCCCCTGGGTAATGCAAAGTGAGTAACGTCTGTGCAGCGCTTGCCTTAAGGCATCCAAGACCAAGCTGTCTAAGTGTTTGCCAGCTGCATTAGAAAGAAAAACAAAAAAAAAAAGTATTATGTGTACTTCATAATTTATTATTGGGTTTTTTTTTTTGGCATTCACGTTTGCATGCATATTTGATTTGACGCAATTACATTATTGATTTCCGCAAATTAGTGAACAATTTAAAGGGTGAACAATTATACACAGGAAAACTAAATATCATTCATTACTGTATTTTTATTCAACAACGAAACAGGAAAATGGCACTCCCCATAACAATTCCAGCAAGCAGAAAAATTGCTTCGCTATTAAATATTCATTAATTGCCGGACTGATGAACGCTTTTCGGTAATGTCCTGTTCCACTGACGTCCTCTTGGCTTGCGGCCAGATGCCATGCCCACTGATCTTGGCTGCAGGCAACAGATGGGGATGTCACTTGTTTGCCTGCCATGGAAGAAAAAAAAAGAAATTCCCCCGGCAGTATACGCCAGTGTATGTTGCCGTCAATGCCAATATTTATTCTACATCGAATTTCTTTCTATTTTAATATTCTTTCTGCTTCTTCAGATACGAAGCCGTGTTTTTTTTTTTTTTTTTAACAATTTTTTTTATAATTTTAGTTAAAGCTTCTAAAACGTATATTAAATCATTTAATAAAAAATAAAATAATTAATTAAACTTTTTGGCATTTCCAGTAAAATGGATTTCGGCATTATAATGCACTTCATTTTTGAGCATAACATTATGTTGATCATGCATGAATAACATTCTATTTTAACTGTACATTGTTACTTCTTGTTGAATATTAAAATGACTTACCGTGCATGTTTGACAGTAGAATAAACAAATCAAGACTTAAGGGTCAGTGCAGGAAACATAGCTTGCTTTTGTTTTTCAGAAAAAAATTACATACAAACAGTAAACATTTCGTAACTTTATTAATTAAACATTGAAAGTTACATATTTTACAGTTATATACTATTTTTGTGCAAAACAACTTAGTAAAACTATATAAAAACACTTATTCAAAATGTTGTCCTCTTATTGATCACCATTTTCAGATGCTTGTAGAACAAAGATCCCGCCAAAAAATGACAAGTTTTTGCTGCACAGATGATGGTTTTGGTCTGTCCACTGTTACCTAGAAATTTGAAAGTAAAATGTATTGCTATATTTTTATATACTTAATTAAATGCTAATATCTGTTTATAGCGACAGAGGATATATTATTGAAAATATTTTAAGAAGTGACTGAAACAGTGTTATTTTTAATTACTATTGGAAATGTTTAAACTATTACAAAATCTATTTAGACAAAGGTGAAATTATAAGATCAGATTTATCTTTAAATGTGAAATTTTTTTAAAAAATTAAATAATTACTAAATCAACAACAGTAAAAAAATATGCAATGGAAATTTGAAGTATGTTTTTCGTAAGTAGTAAGTTTAGTAAAGTTTTAGTAAGTAAGTAAGTAAGTAAGAAGTGTTTTCGATTTTAGCCTAGTTAGTGTTATATGAAACCCAAAACAATTTCTTTTAACGTATATGTTTCTTCATTGAGGTTCAAATGACAGTAGCAAAAATATATTTTATTATTGATAAGAAATATTATTATTGTAAAAGATTTATATCAAATTATTTATTTGTAAATTTTTCGTGTCATTTTAATCTGTTTTCAGAGATAGAAGCTTCTTTTAAACCATAAAAGTTTAGTTTGCATTTATGACTGGATATATTCGGTTTCTTGCATTTTTTAACTATAGATCCTTTTCTTGCCGGACAGCTTAGAAAAATTTCAACTTTCTTCAGACATGAAATAATGCCAGACACTATCAAATTCTCTACGTGACATTTTTCTTTAAATATCTCACAGTAAAAATTTATCATTTTATAAACCCCCACGCAACGTTATTTTTATGGATTAAACCGAATATATGTAACTTTCATAATTATTGATTTCGGAAATATAACACAAATATGTTTCCAATTTTTTTATGTTTCATTTTATTATCATTATTTTACGATAATTGTGTTTAAATTTAATATTTATATCTTTCATCAGTTATTTAACTGCTATATACTATTTGACTATTATATTGTAATACTTAGAAAAACTTTATAGATCATTTAAGAATATATCAGCCGTTCTTTGGTTTCAGAAAATAAATTAATTTTTAATTTCTATAAATTAACGTTTTAAAATAAATTAAACAAATCGATTAACATCATGATAATAATAAATTATATTGCTCCTGTATGGTGTTCAGCAAATGGATATGAAAACCCTGCTTTTAAATACTATCTCTAATGCGAGTTCAAAATATACTATAGTTACTAAAATTGGAAACAATAATGAAAACACCGCTAAGCGCGAAGCATCAAAATGGAACAAATTGGGTAGTACAGTCTGGAAAAAAATATTTCAACAAAGGGTTGGGGACTATGATATCCTTCCCCATCTTAATTTTGTTTTTTAAATAATGGAATGACGGATATGGATATTTTCATTTTATGAAAGAATGATTAATAAATTTTTTTATCGTTTTTGACTGCACAATAAAAATAATAAATTAAAGAAAAATAATTGAACTTCACAGCATTTAGATTTTGGATTAATTACACACAATCAAAACTGTCTACTTTAAAAGAATATAAATAGACATCTGATATGAATTAATTATTTTTTCTTTATATGTTACATATATTTAATCTGATGAAAATTTTTTATTCATGCATAATTCCACATCATGCAATAAACCAAATTAAAAATTTAAATGAAAATAAAATTTTACGTTTTTTGTTGAAAATGTTCTGAAACAAAATTAATCATAATTTTTAAATATTTTATTTAAATTCTTATTTGTTAAGACTTCATTATCGAAAAAATTTATAACTTAAATAATGCTTAATAAATAAATAAACTTCGTTATTGAAAATCTGAAATAAAAATTAATCACAATTTTTTAGTATTTTATTGAACTTCTTGTTACTGTATAAAATTTAATTAAATTTATTGTATCACATCAGTAACATGTGTTATTGTATATAATGCCTAAATGGATAAAAAATATATATATAACGTTTTTTGTTTTTTTATTTGCATCAAATACTATAACCTAATTCTTTTGAATATCCCTTAATATGCATTTCTGGTGAAAAAAAAGCAGTGAAATCGACATAAAAAATAGGAATCATCAATATTTTTTCCCTAACCCAAACTGGTAGTACTTTGCAGTTAGTAATTTTGAACTCATTTTTTTTCCGAGTACAGAAAGAAATTTTTATTTACTAATTTTAATCATTACATTTTCCGCGGCCTGATGGCTAATATGCTAGCGTTCTGGCTTTGGGTACCACAGACTCCAGATTCGAATCCTGGCTGTGGCATGGATGTTTGTGTTTATTCGGAATCCACTTTAAACTATAGATCCCGGTCTGTTTAGCCCTCGTGTGCACAAGATGACCGTAGAGCGATGAACCAGATCAAACATTAAATTTTTCATAATTCAGAGACATTTGAATGCCAAAAGGCAAGCGTGACATGAGAAAAAAAATGTCAACATAATTATTTATTTGTATTATACAAGATACGATTTCATGACACGATACGACATACGATTGTTTGTGTTACACGATATTACAATGCCAGAAAAGCTTCCAGAAAAGTTTTTTTTTTCAAAGAAGTAGATATTTTATGAAATAAGGGGATGAGCGTATATTTGTATGCACAAAAAATATTTTTTTCTTCAACAAAAACAACCGCTTTTTCCAAGCGCGAAATAAATATAACCTTCATTTTTTATCATCTCCTTAGTTGCAATAAGTTTTCAAGAGCAATACACTTGGTTCTTCTAACAACTAAAGGATCTTACGTTAAAAGCAAAATTCATTTGCTTGTATGTTTCCAAAGAACATGTTTCAACGATATTAACATATTCTTCCGCTATTAGCTTTTCTTCTGGGCCCATAAAAATATTTGCAGGGAAATTGGGTAAACATTGCAGGTTAATATTTAACTACTTTTATTAATTGACTTTAAAAGTGTACTAGAAAGATTTTGACTCTTACCTCGTATAATGGAAGGAAATAAAATAAATTCTCCATATTGTGTAAATATTTCTCCTCCGTACAGAAGAATCTCTTACATTTTTGAAAAAATAAGTTTATAGAATTTTAACAAAAGGAATTATTAAGGTAAAAATTGTCCCTTTACCCTGTTATGTGTAGAAATAAATCCATTTAGAGAAGCATGCAGTTTACATTCTAATTTATTAAAGGTTCAAACGTGCTTATGCATTTTAAAAACTGTTAGAATATATTTTCCAAGGAATCTTTCAATGTATTAAATATAACTGCATGCATATATGCATCAAATATTCTATTTGTAAATACATTTATTCTGTCAATTGAAAAAGGAGCATTAAAATGGATTAGAATAGTGAGAGGGTTTATCTTTAAGTTGCTAAATTAAAAATAAAACAGACAACTCCTCCACTTATTCAGTCAATTTTTTTTAAATGAATATTGATTCAAAACTCGATATGCGAAACCGAACTAGACACCGAAACCGATTTTCTCCTACTTCCACCCTTAACATGTAATTAGAGAGTTTTTGCATACCGTATTTTGGACGTCCGTTATATTTTTCTCCCTAGCGAGCATGCTCATAGGAAACATTATTACAGATATACATGCGCAATTTCCTATGAGCATGCGCGCTAGGGAGAAAAATATAACGGACGTCCAAAATACGGCATGCAAAAACTCTCTATTGTCTAAAGTTGTTGGTCTTCCTGATCGGTACAAGTCGGAAGAATCGAAATTACCGGATTTGAATTTTGAAAACTACCTTTGGCATTTACGAACGTCTGTTGCCTTTGGATAAACATTTCAAATGTTTTTTGTAGCAACCATTGCGTTACTACCCTTGTGAATTTCAAAAATCATACAAAGTCGACTGTGTACCTTTTCTGGTATTTGGCTGGCTATTTAACTATAAGTTGCAAAAAAAAAATAACCAATAATAAGATTTTATTATTTACGAGTAAACAAGTCACTGTAATCTTAAAATGTCTTTGGCACGACATATAATGAGCTGATAAATGACTAAGGAATATCGACATGCACAAAAACGATACATGCTTTTTGGTCTCCCTAATAGTAAATTATATAAAACTTACTTTGTAAAAGCATGGATTCTGCACATTCAACATTATTGTTTTATTGCGAAACACAGTTATCACCTGGGAAATTTTTGCAACTTGTTTATGAATTAAGAAATGTAATCGTCCTTTTCAACAAGTTTAAAATCGACTGGACGAAAGCCGAGAACATTCAAGATTTTTTTTTGTGAGGAAATTGGACACCTTGGTCGACATATTCGAGAAATTAAATACTTTGAACCTCCAACTCTGGCTAATACCCTCTTAAAAAGATGATAAAGTAAAGTATCCCATATTAAAAAACAAAATTTATTTGTATTATAAACTAATATAAAGTATCATAAAATATATGTTTTCAGGATTATTGCAATTCATGTAATATCGATAATTAATTTCATTCGGTAAGTAAATTTTTTAATTCTATCGATAATGGAGATTTATGTATTACAACAGAATGAAGTTGTAGCTAAATACATTTTACAAATGAATGCATTTTACTAAATTAACGGTTTCATTATTTGAGAGTAACTTAATAAATTTTAAGTCCTTAAACGAGTACAATAAATGTTTTATAAATCAGGTAAAATTTGTAAGTCATCACCAACAACTCAGTAAGTATTTGTATATCATGAACTATAAGGGCAACTGAGAATATTTTTCTTCCAATTTCTTTGATTTTCTTACATTAATCATTTTTACGATATAAAAAGAACCAAAACGGATGAAATAAAATGCTTGAAAAATTTCAAACTATCTTTTTGTGGTATTTTACTTTTATTTGGTTATTTTTATGTTCAATTTTTGTAACATATTTTTATGTTGGGAGAAAAAAAATATACAAATTCTTTTTTCTTTCTTATTTTTTGAAAAATATTTTTACAGAAAAAATATTCATAAACGTTATCATTAGTTTTTATGTGAATAATAAAATTTTTCATGTTACAAATTCGAAATATTTATTCATTCATTTCTTATAATCTTAAATTATCATTAATTCAATCAATCATCATTAATTCTTATCATTTCTTATCAACTTTCTTATTATCTTTCTTTCTTATTTTTTAAAAAATATTCATAAACGTTATCATTAGTTTTTATGTGAATAATAAAATTTTTCATGTTACAAATTCGAAATATTTATTCATTCATTTCTTTTCATCTTTTATTTTATTTAAGTTAATTTATTTAATTATTATTTATTACTTTATTTCTTTATAAAGAAATTGTAATAGGTGCATTTTTAAAAGAAGCATTTAAATAAAAAAATAGACCGTTGCAAGGGGAATTTTTCTTAATGATCCAAAATACCCAACATTATTGAGTTTTCAATACATTACAAAAACAGGATTTTTTTTGTTGTTGGAATTTACTTGAAATGTTTTTTTTAAGGCATGAAGTTAAAAATGGTGATTATTTTTCGGTTTTTAAATTCAGATGCATAATTGAGATTTTTCACGCAAAGTAATGATTAAAGTTGTATAAATAGGAGATTGAAGGAATCAATTATCATTAAGTGCAACTTAAATATTATAGCTATAAAAAAAAGAGGACAATTATCTTAAAACAGAATTTCTCCTTTCAGGATCATAAAATGAAAATGCTTGTGACTTTTTGTGATTTGTCTTTTTTTATGTAAAATAATGATTTTGATTCAGAAAAATTTCTTTCATATAGAAAAAAATAAGGTAGTTTAAAAAAAAAATGCATTCAAAATACACCGAAAGGAATTCTATCGAATTAAAAGGATTCATGGAATAAAATTCAGTTTTATTGATTCTTTTTTTTAAAAAATAAAATATTCATTGCGTGGAAAACGAAGCCGTTTTATCGTTAATTTTTTTTTTTTTTACTTATAATACAATTCACTTATTTATTTATTTATTTTTGGAAAAAAAAATACGCAAGTAGTATATTTATATTTTTAATCATATTAAGATACTATTTGATGTTTTAATATTTTTAAATCTCAGGTATTATTAACATAGGATACAAAAATAACTGTTCAATAACATTAAAGTTCTTTTTGTCGTATTTTTTAGTTGACCATATTCAGTTGATATATTCCTCATGGTAAAAGAGAGGAGGGGAGTGGCTTCTGTTTTGATGGAGCACCTGTAAGTAGAAGTCTGTTTCTGAAGAAATAGGGCAGTACGACTTTTAGCGAGGACTTCCCAGCATTTGCGTATCAAATTGCAGAAAACCTGGAAAACTCCCACCAGATAATTCGAATAACGATACAAGGTGCTGAACATCACAAATACTATCGAGTGTCTTCGTTTTTGTATAGAAGATTTATACATATGCATAGAAGTATTATGTATATATAGTAGTATTATATGTTGTTGTTGTTGTTGTCATGGAAGAAGGGAAAGGAGGGCAGCTTCTTTTGTAATGGAACACCCTTAGGTAGAAGTCTGACCTGGCCCCGTGACATTGAAGAAGGAGGAAAATGCCTTCCTGGAGAACTTTCAGGAGAAACTCCCCACATTTGAGTATCACATGCAAGAAAACCCAGTAAACTGCTACTGGTAGTCCGACTCAAGAAGCAAGAGGCTGAACATTACAAACGCCATCGAGTTTCGTCGTCTTTTGAAACGGTGTCTACAACAAAGTCGCCAGTGGATTGAACCTCGACCCTAATGCTCACCTACCCTAATGCCACGAGTCGGTCAAAATAACATTAATACTAGTAAGGTAATTAGTTTGAAATTGTTCAGTTGATCATATTATTTAGATTCTTTATAGCCCAACTTGTGACGTGGCAACCTGCACCACTGTTGAGGATTAGGGGGGGGAGGTTTAATCCACTGTGTCGGCACTGCGTCGTTTGCTATGTTCAGCATCTTGCCTCGTGAGTCACACTACACAAATGTGGGGCAGTTTCCTTTAAAAGTCCTCCCGTTGTCCTCCTTCTTCAGCGGCAGGGAGCCAAGTCAAACTTTTAATTACTGGTGCTGCATCGTAACAGAAACTTTCCCCCTTTCCCTCCCTACATGAGACCACACGGGTCCATGAACTTAGACTAGATGTTGATGTCTACCAAATGAGACAAGAAAAAAAAAATATTGATAAGTAGGAAATAATAACTTTTGTTGTAAAAAATAAATTTAAATTTATATTTCGTTTAAATTTGAGCCACTTTCAAAAAATAATACAAAAAAACCCTATTCTAATAAAGCTTTTTTCTTACAATATATTTGTGATTTATTACCGAAATTTTACAGTGTTTATAATAAATTTACATAAAATTTATATCTTAATGTTGAATTTCGTATAATGACATCGTACTTTTATTTTCCTCGCCTAAATTTATCATTTGTCACTTTAAATTTCCCAGGAGCCCTCTCCTATTTCCGAAGATACCCCTTTCCTCTTCAATCTCCACGTGTCGTTTTGCAGAGTTCCCATACTCAGAAAGTTTACCCCTTTAAAACAAACCCTTTGGGACAAATCGTGTCATTTTACCTTATCGAAAATACTCAACACGCTATTTTGTCATCAGCTGTCATGTTTCAGTTTCTGAATAAAATGTCTTCTTTTTCGTTAAGAGAATAGTAACCACATAGCATTCAACATTTTCTCATTAAATTACATATTGAAATTAAAAAAAAAAATATCGTAAACATTGTTTCGATTGGGCATTCTGAAATATTCTATTTATGGGCGTATACTAGAATAAAATCATAAATATTGCAGCATTTCTCATATAGGAAGAATTGTAGAATTTCATTCAAAGGAGAGAGGAATTTATATTTTTAACAAGTACATAATAACAACCTATCACTCAAATTTGACAGCAGTGTTGTAGATAGTTATATTACATGCAGTTAGTATTTTTTATTGATGATAACAACCTCTCACTCAAATCTGATAGCAGATATTCTTTATCATGTATAATTAGACCTCATGAAATTAACGACTGTCTGTGCGACCTTCACGGGTCAAAACAACAACAGATTTAATATGAACTACACCATGAGTTTTTCCATCGTGATTGGTGATAGACCACGAGCTGAGAAATGTCTACACTAATGAAAAGTGAAGGAGAACCCGCATCCCCCTCTTGATGGATTGTCTTAAAAGGAGATTTTTGTTGAAGAAGGGAAAGAGTTATGCGAAGAGTCGATCAGATGTGTTTTTTTTTTCTTTTGAAGTGACTGAATAGGCAGGAGTTTTCCGCCAGTTTTTAAAATGAGCCCCTTGCGGTTTCGCGTATCACGCCTTGCGATAATTAAGGTCTGCACAAACCTGATGAAATAGATTCGACGCAGACTCGAGAACTCTGAAAAGATCCGAACTTGGAGTGACTGCACTTGTCAAACAAATTATTTTTAATTTTCACATTTTATGTAAATAAAGTTCTATATATATATATATATATTTAAGGTTTGTAAATAACAATTAAAATGTTTCCATGAACCTGAAAGTGCCCCTCTTCTAGAAGCCGTTAAGGTCTAGTATAGGCAGGGAAGTTACAACATATTTAAAATGTAAAACAAGCTTAAAAGGTATTTTGTCCCATGTTTTTTTTTCTACATATTTTGAAAATTCTAAAAACACAAAACTCTTTTTACTTTTTTAAAGTATTGTTGTGTTGTATCGTAAAAAAAAAAATTAATAGATTAATTACAATCCTTACATGATTAAACTAAACATCCCTTTTTAATCAGAATCGCAAAATCTCAGCGTCAATCCTACCAAACTAGTCGCATCTCAACATAAATAAATCAAATTAATGCGTTGTCTATACTCAATTACCCCACAAAGTTACCACTTTAATAAAACACCACAACGTAAAATATTTATTGACAGATTAGAATCTTGTGAGATAAGCGATAACCACAATGCCATAAAATAATGAACAGAAATATATTTAAAAAAATTAAATTTAAATGCATGTATATATATAATATTTACACAAATGATGTTAACAAACAAAACGGAAATATTAACTATCATGATTAATAACACATAGGGGCTCCTAGGTTTAAGTTATGTGATTTCAGTTAATCAACTACCAAAAAGGGCAGTCAATAATCAATCATTGGATAGCATAAATAAAATTTCTTAAAAGGATACGTGACAGGTTGAAAAATAACTGAATAAGTAAATAGAAGTGTAGCTATAGTAAGAAAGAATTGCACATATAGTTATAGTCACAAATCCACACACAGTGTTGTGTCTTATCCCCACTCGGTAAACAGCAACATTTAGACTCAGTCCAAGAATCCATGCGGTCTTATGGAAGGAGGGAGAGGGGATGCAACGTCTGTTGTGATGTAGCACCCGTCGGTAGAAGTCTGACTTGACTCCGAGACACTGACTTTTTATAAGGTAGGATTATTAGTCGTACGCTCTACAATCTTATTAAGTACAGACTGTGGCCTACGGCTTAAAGTAGATTCCTAATCACTACAAACATACATGGCACCTCCGGGATTCGAACCAGAAACCTGTGGTATCGCGCGCCTGAGCACTAGCCACTCGCCCATCAGGCCCCATTAAACTTAATCTACGAAAAAGGTACGATATCACATACAAGTACTTTTTTGTCGTAACAATTCTTAAACAATATAATTCTTATAAAATACAAAGTGTAATACAATTTATATATTAAATTATTTTGCATAAAGCAAAATTATACATAAATTTTATTCCCTTCGACAATTTGTAGAAAGATACTTATTTCATTTTCAAATAAGTTATTCGTAAATATTAGGATTGTTTTAAAGCTACACGGACAAATTTCTTCCTTTAAATTTAATCAGAAGATGCTCTCTCGTGGAGTTTTTGTTTAAAATTAAAGAGGCAAAATGGCAGTGCAGACGTCATGGTTCAACTTTAATAACGTGGATTCTGTTGACTTGGATTAAACACATAACAGTATCCTATATTAAACATTTTAAAACCGTCACTCAAAAACAGCATTATCAACAAAATATTATTATTCCTTTCAAAAAAAGTTTTATGTTTCAAAAATTTTTAAAATTAGTTTTTGGGTATGATATATAAAAGACACCATATTAAGAATTACAGAAGACTCAAATTTAATAAGAAAGCATACTCAACTTTAAGCAATGCCAAATTCCTTCGAATAAATATATCATGGTATTCGGAAGGGAAAAGCATGGATTTCCAAAAGCATGTACTCGCATCTTTTGCTTATTCCAGTCTTTTACGAATCTCTATTCATAATGGGAAAAGGCCATTTTCATGAGTGGTATTTCATGTTTCAGGAATTTGTTTAAATAAAGTATGCTTCTTTCTACAACTTTACAAGGACATGTAGAGTTTCTATAATGTGAAATGATATTTTATATCCCTTACCATACGTTATAAATTTAATATCGCCTTTATTTCAATTACATTCTTTACGTTCTTTGTTTATACACTTATTTTGTTGTTTGTTTATATGATGAGAATGATAGTTACACGAAGGAAATATATATATATTATATATATTTATATATATATATATATACAGGAAAAATGCAAAAACCGCAAACATACACAAGAAATATTAAAAAAAAGAGAATCCATAAGGGATTTCATAAAAACATTACCATTTCGTATAGCAAAACAACAACAGCATTCACAATACATAAATTTTCTTTTTTTTTCCTAGTGAGTCCAATCACATAAACAACACTAAAGACAGAGTGAACAAATAAAAAAAAATGTAAAGTGAAAATATGAAAGATTCGTATTGAGTATGAGCTATAGTGAAGAAAGTGAGAATCATTTAACATGTACGTTGCATGAAAGGACAAATACCAAAAACTACAAAAGATTGTAAAGAAACAGGAGATAGGTATTGGTTCGGCAGGAGAGTACGTTCGATTTTTACCTTGTACTTAAATATAAACAAAAAACAGAACTATTTTCTTACTACCCCAATATGCATATATGCAAATGAGATGGCAAATGACTGATTAAAATATTCTAATGTTTGATTTATCTTTTATTATGTTATCTTTTATAAGGCTTTCTAATGTTTGATTATTTTTTTTCCCTTTTAAGTATGTTATTTTTCCTAATTGGTGAATGGATCCAATTCCAGATGAATCTAATGAAGTAATTCAATAACTTAGAGGGAAAAAAATATTAAAACTAATAAAGGACAATCCCACATGCAGCTGGTTTAAGTAAAATTCGAATCACGAGACATGATCTCGTTTAAGACAATAGAATCATTACAAGAGTATTGTGCGCACATTTTAACTAGTAATTAGTATTTGAATTTTCAAGTTGTCTGGTTGAAACTATTTGAGTTTCAATTTTCAAGTTGTCAGGTTGAAACTATTTGAGTTTCAATTTTCAAGTTGCCAGGTTGAAACTATTTGTGTTTGATTAATTAATATTTTTAAAGAATTTAAAGTGTTTGGGATCCAACTCTGGGAAGTTGCGGTTGTGCGCAAACAACGCGTTTACGAGTTTTGAACATCGCAAAGTGTTTTGCCAAATTAATTATGAGTCATAAACACATCACACTTCAGCGATGATGTTGATGAATAGTAGTTAAAGTTTTCTTTTTTTAAGTTCAACAGTAAATGCTTGTAAATAAATGTTTTGCAAACATTAATGTCCACACAGAGTTTGTACTGATATCTTACCATTCAAGAATAGTTTGAAAAAATGTCAGTAATGGGGACTTGAGGATGAGTTAGAACGTGACATTTCCATTACGCTATGCTATTCCCATTTGAATTCTACTTTTCTAAAACTCATATAATTCTTTACAGAGACATAGTCACCAAATGGCATCGATATTTATAGCATCCCATTGGATGTTTCCATAATAAGTTGGAATCAAAATAATACTTGTAATTTATTCAAAAAAATTGTACAAGAGCCTCTTTCGAGCAAAATTTTTTTTCTGTCTAATGCAACTGGCAAACACTTAGACATGGACGTCTTAAGGCAAGCGCTGCACAGGCGTTACTCACTTTGCATTACCCAGGGGGCGCGCGTAACTTGATGGTAAGCCACGGACGCGGAGTCACAATGCCCCCGCAACGCTCTACGATCCTATTAGGACCGGGACCTTAGGCTTAAAGTGGATTCCGAGCCACTACAAACACCCATGGGCAAAGCCGGGATTTGAACCCGATACCTGTGGTACCGAACACCAGAGCGCTAGCCATTCGGCCATCAGGCCCTCTTTCGGGCACTATAGTAAATGAAAAATTATCTTAATATACATAATTCTTCTGTACATGTGTTTGTCACTGAACTTCTTTTAAACGACTGGACTGATTTGGATGAAATTTTATGTGTGGACTTGAGTGGGTCCCTGGAGCGTTTAGATTCACAATTGAACCCGGTAAGTGGCGCTGCAATCGGTTTCTTCTGCACGTGTGTCTGTCACTGAACTATTCCTAAATGGCTGGACCAATTTTGACGAAATTTTTTGTGTGTTGACAAAATATGAGAATATTTTTATGCTTTCCGCTTTGATGTAAGTAACCACCAGTGGGTGTTGCAGTTTATCAACTTCTGTAGCGTTTAATTCATGAAAATGGGTAATATTGTGTATGCGAGTATGGAAAATAGGTTCGCGCTATCCACTTTATTGCTACTTGCCACCAGAGGTTGTTGCAGCAATTCATCTTTTACACCTTCCAAACGATATCCACGAAAATTAGCATGCACATATATTGGAACATGGAGAATATATTCGAGATGTGTCATTTTCTACAATGCTCATTTGTTTTTGGCAGGACAACGTATGCAGGTTTCTGCTAGTATATTTTAAATTCCTTTTCATCAGAACCTTTTCTGCAAAAATGCATTTTATTCCTCAAATGCTTTAAAGAGAAAATATTCAACTTTAAAACAATAGAATGGAAATATTTGTTTTTATTTGTCCAAAAAAATTATTTTGTGAGAGTCTTACTATTCTTATTACTTATTATAGATTTTTTTACAAAAATATCAATTCCTGGTCTTCAAACTGTATTATCAGCAAACCTTACTCATGAAATTCTATCGACATATTGTACACACCTATAAACTTCATTAAAAGAATTTCGAGTTCCACTTATCGAAAAAAAATATATGCATTAAATAGAATTCTTATAAATGATACATTAAATAGAATAGAAACAGGAAAACGAAGCGATGTTTGTGACAGAATGAATGATCTAATCAGGAAATCGAATGCTGAAAAGGCTTTTTTTGAGGCAAACATCTTTTAACAAAATCTATAAGCGTGACTCCTTAAACTAAATTTCGAAATTACAAATACCGACAAAGCTGACATACCTTTAACGTCAAGAATCTCATTAAAGCCTTTACGACCTTCACACGTCAAAGCGTTTGTGCCATATCTGTCTGGCGTTTTACGAGATGCTCAATATTTATTTGCTTTGGCAAAGAGCACTGGGTATAAATGTCACTTTTATTATTTTCTGTTAAAAGTGTTTATTAAAGATTATTTTTCGAACTTTGGTACAATTTGCCGTGAGTATGTTTACATCGAAACACTTCAAATTGACCACTCGCTATATGACGAAGAATATAGTATAGTATAATACAACTCACAACGTCTCTTAATTTTCTAGCTACAATTTAATGATTGGGAAAGCATACAAATATAAATATATACTTATAAAATAAATTTCAATTTTTTTTAAATTTTGTTTTTAAAATAATCAATTAAATATGTTTCAAGATCCATTTCATGTTTTATTCCATTAGCCATAATTCCATTACTCATTCTTTTTTTTACACATAATTCCTCCCCATTATCCATTATTTCTGACCATTAACCATAATTCTAGTACACATTTCTCCTTTTATCCATAATTCCTTCCCATTATCCATAATTCTCACCATTACCCATAATTCCTTCATATTACTCATAATTCCTTTATTGTATATTGTAAACTCATACGAAGTGAAATCTGACCTTTGGTATCATGGATTTCAGATTCGAATACTGGCTGTGGCATGGAGGTTTGTGAGTGGTTCGGAATCCACGTTAAGCTGTAGGTCCCGGTCTAATGAGCCCAAAGTGTGCAGAAAAGGACAGTAAAGCGATAAAACTAGACAAAACAAACCATACGAAGTGGTGAACGAAAACATTGTTTGTAAAGCAATAATTTAAGTATTTAAAGTGATAAAGTCAGTGTTAAAAGCAGTTGAGACAATTTAAATATTTGGATGATAAGTACAAAAATGCTTATGTCTGAGTAAACATAGTACTTGTCTATAGAAATTATTAGATTTTTGGCATTTTAGGGTAGAATATTAAAAATCATACATTTTTCAATGAAATATATACTTTTTTTCACACATCATTGGGTTCCACAACTTTTTTCCTACATCAAACTGTAGCGATATCCTCCACAAGAACTCTATCAGCCCAATAAAATTGAGCCTTGGTAAAGTGGTCAGAATTAAAAGTCATACAATCAAGTGCAGTGCGTATTGTCGAATGTAAAAAGTCCACTGTTTCATCCGACGAGCACAGACATCATGAGTAGCTACACCCATGCGGTACAAGTGTTTATTAAGAAGATCATGTCCTGTCGATAATCATAAATGTGCTGCACTGGGCAAGTCTATTGGGATGGGAGGTGAATCAAGTATATTCCACTTTTTATTAGTTGAAAGGAGTTTGTAAGTTTGTTTTAAGGATCTATTTTCTTCTTGACCTCAGAACGAAATTGGTGTAAGGTTAAAGGAAATTGTGGCTGCTGTAACTTACAACCCTTTTTGACCAAAAAGTTGGTCTTTTCATTTCCAGGCACCCCGCAGTGGCTGGGAATCCACTGAAAACCAATCTCCCAGACAGAAGCAATAGGGTTCCACAACGTAACAAGTGTGTTTTAATTTTTTTTGTAAGAACTCCTATGAAATTAACGATTTCAATTAATGTAGTAAATTAAACAATTCAAATAGCAAAATTTCCCTCTAAGTATTAATTTTTACCAAGGAATTCAACTCATTTAGCGTCGAGAAGTAACCATGTTCCAAATTTTTATTAGTAATTAGTGTGTTTTCTTTATTTGAAAGAGTTTCATTTTTGACAGGTTTTAAAGTAATGATTTTGCTTGATGAAAAAAATCGATTTGCGTCGTAAACTAACACATTTGGCTAGATTAATGGATTTTTAAGCCGACATCTTTTCTAAAGACAGTCAATTAAGCAAAAAGCTTACATTAATCATTGCATTGTTATATTTTTTTAGTCATTATATTTATTTTTTAAATAGTCCCATTTGCATTACACTTGATTGACAATCAATAAATAAAGATTGGTCAATGCTATTTTATGCATTATTATTATTTTATGCTATTTTATGCTTTAGCATTATTTTATGCTACTTTATGCATTATTATTATTTTATGCTATTTTATGCTACTTTATGCATTATTATTATTTTATGCTATTTTATGCATTAGCATTATTTTATGCATTATTATTATTTTATGCTATTTTATGCATTATTATTATTTTATGCTATTTTAAGCATTATTATTATTATTTTATTATTATTATTTTATGCTATTTTATGCATTATTATTATTTTATGCTACTTTATGCATTATTATTATTTTATGCTATTTTATGCATTAGCATTATTTTATGCTACTTTATGCATTATTATTATTTTATGCTATTTTATGCATTATTATTATTTTATGCTACTTTATGCATTTTTTTATGCATTATTTAATGCAATTTTATGCTATTTTATGCATTAGCATTATTTTATGCTACTTTATGCATTATTATTATTTTATGCTATTTTATGCATTATTATTATTTTATGCTATTTTATGCATTATTATTTTTTTATGCTATTTTATGCATTATTATTATTTTTTACGCTATTTTATGCATTATTATTATTTTATGCTATTTTATGTATTATTATTATTTTATGCTATTTTATGCATTATTATTATTTTATGCTATTTTATGCATTATTATTTTATGCTATTTTATGCATTATTATTATTTTATGCTATTTTATGCATTTTATTATGCATTATTATTATTTTTAAGCTATTTTATGCATTATTATTATTTTATGCTATTTTATGCATTATTATTATTTTATGCTATTTTATGCATTATTATTATTTTATGCATTAGTCTTATTTTATGCTATTTTATGCATTATTATTATTTTATGCTATTTTATGCATTATTATTATTTTATGCTATTTTATGCATTAGCATTTTATGCATTATTTTTTATGCTATTTTATGCATTATTATTATTTTATGCTATTTTATTTTATGCATTAGCATTATTTTTATGCTATTTTATGCATTATTATTATTTTATGCATGCATTTTATGCATTATTTTATGCTATTTTATGCATTATTATTATTTTTTTATGCATTATTATTATTTTATGCTATTTTATGCATTATTATTTTTTATGCTACTTTATGCATTATTATTTTTATTTTTTATGCTTATTATGCTATTTTATGCATTATTATTATTTTATGTTACTTTATGCATTATTATTATTTTATGCTATTTTATGCATTAGCATTATTTTATTCTACTTTATGCATGATTATTATTTTATGCTATTTTATGCATTATTATTATTTTATGCTATTTTATGCATTAGCATTATTTTATGCTACTTTATGCATTATTATTATTTTATGCTATTTTATGCTACTTTATGCATTATTATTATTTTATGCTATTTTATGCATTAACATTATTTTATGCTACTTTATGCATTATTATTATTTTATGCTATTTTATGCATTAACATTATTTTATGCTACTTTATGCATTATTATTATTTTATGCATGATTATTATTTTATGCATTAGTCTTATTTTATGCTATTTTATGCATTAGTATTATTTTATACTATTTTATGCATTAGTATTATTTTATGCATTAATAATCAAGGCCACTTTGACCTAAAGTCATTCGCAACTAGAACATTAGTAGGCTGCTGGCCGCCACTAGAATGATATGATTACCCAGGCAGCATTACGGAGATGTTCTATACGCCATCCACATCATAATTTCGAACGACCACCCCTAAAGGATGGAATCTGAAGAATTCGCATCCTCTAACCAAATAGAAGGATATTCTGGTATAAATATTTAATGTGCCGTCAAACGAAAGCTTTCAGTGTGGCATCACTTGTCAAGTTTTGAACTCAGCTCCCATGGGGTTAGGAAACTCGACTTCCCCATCGCTTAAACTTGTGCTAATAAATATCACAAGGATGAATGTTAGGGCTATGCTTTCAGTGGGTTGTGTTTTAGAAACACACATTGCTTATAAATTATTAAGTTCGTATTATAATAATAAGACAAATTTCACTACGGATTATAGTGAAATCTGTTTCCAATTCACTTATCATGTTTAAATTTAAAAAAATTGTGATTGTGTTGGATATTTTTAGAATATTCATAGGAAATTAAAATTGAGTCATACGGAAAGACGATTTTATTCATATTTAGAACGCATGGTGCATGTATCAACTCAATCAATAAAGACAATAATACATAAATAATATGCACACAAACAGTATAAGAGTATAGGCGAATAGCAACAGTGTAATTTGGTATATTTCTGTGGCTATTGAATTTGTTAATATTTCTTTTAATATTTTCAACAATTGCTTCTTCATGAAGTTTTAGGACTTGGTATATTTCCATGGCTATTGAACTTGGTTATTCTTCTAATAATCTATCTAATTGCTTAATAGATTTATATTATTAAACTTCGATATATTCCTATGTGTACTTATTTTAGTTATAATAATGCTTCTTATTAAAGTTCTAGGTTTATCAAACTGTTAAATTATTAAAGTTCTAGGTATATTCCTGTCGCTATTGAATTTTATAGTTTTGCAGTATTCTTAGATTTGTAGTATTCTTCCGATTGCTTCATACATTTCATCGGTAATTGAAGATTGATTTACTCTCATGAGCATTAGCCCAGTATGGCATGTTCACACATGATAAACTGAAATTCATGAACTCAAATTAATTTCCTTTAGTTAAATTAATGTAAGTATCTTAAAAAATTCAAAACCTACCACTCTCATCAATTTTTTATTTAATCATTTCCCAGTTGATGAAAACCCTCAAAGAAAAAAGAAATTTTGCTAGCTGTTAAATGGAAAATCTTTTATCTTAACCCAATTAGCCATTAGGCCGCGCTCTGGCAGCTCCACCATAATGGTCTTTGAAAAATGTCTTTGAAACACGAAGCCATAATGGAACCCTATCGATTGATCTCCTTATTACTCAAGTCCATCTATCTCGATTTCTTTAAGGTTAAAATGCATTTTTTTCTATCACCCTAAAGAAATCTAATCTATTCATTATTTTAATCTAGGCATTTATAAAACTGAAATTTTTTTTTTTAAATGTGGCATTATTGTAAGTCATTGAAACTTTTTGATCGAGATTCTTACTACAGGAAAATACCAAGAAAGCATTACTTCGTGTTTCATTGATTTTCATCATAGTATCATATATGCACTCTTTATAAAGCTGAAATTGTTACAATACGCGAACCTGTTGACTTAACAAAATACAAAGCATTATAAGATTTGCTGATTTTATTTCAGAGAAATAGTATTATAGGTAAGAATAAAACAAAAATCAATATATTTTGACTTACAATAATATATATTTTGTGTTTTATATTTTGTGTAATAGAAAAAATAATATGTATGTGAAAGTAATGTGAAAAAATAATGTATAATATATTTTGTGTTTTAGAAAAAATACACAGATACAAACAAATGACTTGATTAATATAAATAGATATCATTGAAAAGCTTGTACAAATTATTATTTATTACAACATTTGTGGACTCAAATTATTTTTCATTCATGCAATTGTTGTTTCTGTGTACACAAAAATTTTTTTAAATAAATGTGTTTCACATGGGTGTCAATTTCAAAATATCAATAATTTGTATGGATTACCATTACTAGGAAAATTTTCGTACTGGTAAAATTAAACATTTTTAAATGAAAAGATATTTTTTAAAAAATTGTAAAAAGCAATGTAGGTTTCAATTTTTTTTACACAATGCAATGCAACAATAGTTTTTTAATAATCCAATAAAACAATTTCCCTATGATATCCTCTCATTCTCGCCTTTTTTCGACCATTAACCTATTGGAGACTGCTTCCTTACAAGAAAGCGACCTGATGGCCAATTGGCTAGCGATCTGACCATTGGTACCACAGGCTTCAGATTCGAATCCCGGCCGTGGCATGGATGTTTGTGAGGGGTTCGGAATCCACGTTCAACTGTAGGTCCCGGTCTAATTAGCCCAAAGTTAACCTTGAGAACAGTGAACAAAATGACCGTGGAAAGACGAATCAAATTCTTACACGAAACTAGACTAGCTGTCAGTAACAATTAAACACGACTAAATAATTAAGTATGGCTGCCTGTCGCTTTCATGTTAGCAGACCTATAATGTACCAAATATATCTTCTTAACCAGCCTGGCTGACGTAGTGGATTTTACACGAAGGAATGGCGTTTTACTTATATCAAATAAAATTGCTTCTTTTCAAAAAATGAAGTATTTTCAAGAAAGTTAAATAAGTATCAATGGGTTTTTATCCCTTTAATAGCTTTAAAGGACATTAACGTTTCTTTTTAAGTGTGCTCACTTTTATGGCAAAGAGTATACGAACAACAGAAAAAAAAACAATATAAGAGAAATGCTTTGGAGAAAGAACGTACTATCATTGAGTATCGAATATATTATTATTAACGACAAAACAATATTTTTTTTCCTTTTTATCAGTAAGATAAAATAGTGAAAAAGAATATTCCAAGTATTTTCAAAAATCAAAAGCGATAATTATATAGCATTAAATTGCATAGCAGTAAGGTTAAATTAATGAGTTGGTTGTCTTTTCTTTCCTACAATTATAAGCGTGTGGGACTTATGCAGCTAATGACTTTGAAAGGAATGTGAATTTTTGTAGATTGCAAATCATTCAAAGATTTTATTCGCAGAAACAAACACTGACATTATTTTGCAAGGTAAAAAGAAGAGTATGGTATCATTATTTATTTTTCCAATATATTTCAATTGTTTAAAAATTCAGAAAAACAATATTTTTTGAACACTAAAAGAAAAAAAAACAGGCAACTTTGTCTGAAATAATTTTGAGCAACTTTTACTGAATTTTTTTATTGAAAGTAATTTTCAAAACTGTAAATGATATTTTTTGTAAATTTCTTGGATTGTTCTGGTGAAATTGTTACAAATAAAATTATAAAAAGAACATAGAAAACTGCCATATGAACAAATATTTTAATTATTTTGAATTAAACTTGTTTTTGAGTAATTCAACTGTAAGTTTTAAAATTATTAATTGTTCTGCTATACAAAAATCAATTTTTAAATCTGACTGTCAAATATTATCAATTATGTCAATCGTCTCTTATTTCGCTACAATGTTATTTAGAAATTATCTGTTTTTGTAAATACAAAATTACATTTATATCAATTGATTATAAAAATTATTTTTGAGAACTTCTAGAACAGGGATTGCCACCTCAAATAATCTTGTGAACCCCTTTGGAAATGCTACCTAACTCCGCGGGTCGAATATAAAATTATAATCCTCCTATTAGATTTAGATCCATTATAGACATTTTTGGTGTGAAAAATTTAAACATGATGATTTATTATTATTGTGTTAATTTTTATTCTTACATGTAAACATAGATAACACAATATAATAATAATAATAATAATAATAATAATAATAATAAACACATTGTAAAGAAATATAGAACACTAAAAATGAAATAAAAAATATATATAAATATAAATGAAATAAAAAAAATGAAATCATTGAAAAATATTTATTTTACGAGTGCGATATTTGTTTCTCCACTCATCATGAGTTCATAGCCATGAAATTGCAGAAAAGGAGGTCTGGAGATCAGTACAATGAACACGTAAGTCAGTAGAAACGTCATGCGTGTGCAAATATCAGGAACGAAACGTCGGAGGCGACGTGAGCGTACGCAAAACGCGTGATGTCGGCGCGCGCAGCTCAACAGTAGAATAAAAGGAAGGACAGAGACGCAATTCAACATATTCGCTGCAAGTGCCAGTGAGTCAGTTCGTGAAATATGGCTAGAAGAAATCACCTGGAAGACTTCACACGTGGAAGAATGATCGGAAAGCTGGAGGAGGGGCGTACTGTCACCAGTGTAGCTGCAGAGTTCGGAATCAACAAAAGTGTCGTTTCGCGCGCTTGGAAAGCGTTCCAAACCACAGGTACAGCTGTTAGAAAGGTTGGTGGTGGCCGCCCGAGGAAGACAACTACAGGGGATGACCGATATATCGTCCTGACCGATATACCGTAGGGGCGACAAGTGTCGCGGTTTACTGTGGCCAGACGCCTTCACAAAGTAGGCCTATTCGCCCGCCGTCCTGAACGCTTCCTCCCGTTGAAAGTTGGCCACCGTTTACAATGGAGCAGAGAGCACAAAAACTGGACAATTGATCAATGGAGTAGTGTCCTCTTTACGGATGAAAATCGATTCTGTACCAGAAGCGATTCTCGACGCGTTTTGATTTGGAGAGATGTCAGGGCCCGGTTTTATCCCAGTAACCTCAAGGAAAGACACCGTTATGGTGGTTCTGGAGTTCTTGTCGGGGGAGGAATTTTGCTGAACGGGCGAACTGAGCTCCACGTTTTCGACAGAGGGTCTGTAACCGGGGATCGCTATTGTGAGGAGGTACTCCTTCCCCATGTGCGTCTGTCCCGAAGTGCCATTGGCCCAGACTTCATTTTCATGGATGACAATGCATGGCCACATCGAACTCTTGCTGTTGAGGAGCTACTAGAAAATGAAGATATCACTCGAATGGATTGGCCAGCGTACGCCGCAGATTTAAATCCCATCGAACATGTGCGGGATGCTTTGGGGAGACGCATTGCAGCACGCTTACATGCTCCGGAGAATACCGAACAACTCAAACATATGCTGATTGTGGAATTGGCTTTCTTACCGCGAGAAATGTTAAAACCAGCTGGTTCTGAGTATGCGGAGACGGTGCGAAGCAACCATTGCAGTGAGGGGAGGGCATATCCCATATTAAGGAACATCTGCTTGTTGTCCTTCCTCTTGGATAGACAATCATAAATCACGATACTATGCGTTCAATAAAGCTTGTTTTTGTTTGATTCCATACCGTATGCATTGTATTCCTTTTTCAGCGCCGACGCTTTCGTCATCCTTTACGTACATAATGCTCTCCCTCATTTCTGAATGCCATGTCTCTCAGATGATTTCTCGTGGAGTTATGGCAAAAAAAAAAAACCTGTTGCTTAAGTTTTGCACATCAGTGTAAAATCGGCAATGTTCGTCATATATTCCCAAGAATATTATTTTAAAATCAAAGTTTTTTCTGATAATTTCGACAGTTCAGTTTTGAGTAGATGGATGCACAAATGTGATTTTTTAATACATTCATTTTCACTACCTTGGCCATTATAAAAAAATGTATATATTTTGTAAAAGTGTGAAAAATCTCACGAGCCGGAAAAATCTTCAAGGCGGGCCGCGGATTGGCCGCCCCTGTTTTAGAATATTTTTTTGTTGTTATAAAAAAGTTCTTAAAGCGAAATATTTATTACATAAGCAATATTTTCAATGTTTTGAATGATTGCAGCTTCTGTTTTTTTAGAACATCCGCGTCAGGAAATGACATTTAATTTTTAATTTAAAAACAAGTTAAGTTCGAAAGAATTGATATCTAAATGAGAAACTCTAAACAAGCAGGTAGATATTTTATTGAGTTTATGATTTTACACAAAAAAATTTATAGTCTAAATTAGATTTTATTCAGGAAACAATTTACATTTCGTCAACTTGGGTATACAAAGACACATTCAGAGTATTTAGCTTATAATGTGGAACTTAATAGTGAACGACGACAACATGATATAAATAGAAAATTAAACTTTATAATGCATTTTGATAAATATATTTTGATAATTTAAATGAAACATTACTAAAACTTAGCACAATGGTTGCACACATTTTTGTTGGTGATGCAGTAGATAATGAAAAAACCGATTTTTTCGGATCGTTGTATGAGTATGCTCATTTCAAAGAAACCTGTCATCGTAGAATGATTAATGAATAGAAATGTACTGAAAAAAATCAATAAGAAGAATCAATAGTAAAATCCGATATGACAGATAAGAAAAATTCCTCTTAACCATTCAGGAATGCATGTAAAAAATCCAAATCTAAACCAAAAACCCCAATCCCAAGTAGTTCAATTTCATTACGTGAAGTAAGCTTTTTTTTTTGGTGCTTTTAGTTTAGGGCTTCGCATTGCAACTGTTTTTTTACAAAATAAATAATAATCTAAAATAAATGTTGTCTCATATTTAATTGCGTTGCTCAGTTCGTTTCATTGAGTAAAAACATTATCGCTTGTCTTATTTGGCTATGCAATTCAATATTAATTATCTAAAGTGTTGTTAAATTATGAAGGATCTTCATGCATTATACTATATTATAGCTGTATCATTCTGCTTATAAATTTTATTTATTATGTATTTATTTATTTTAATTTATTCATTTTTATCAAACAATTTTTAACTAAAGTTTTGTTAAATTATGAATGATGCTAATTAATAATAAAATAAATATTTTTCACGAGAAACTGTAAAGTGACTATTTTTTATAATCTTATTTATTATTATTTATTTATTATAATTTTATTTATTTTTATCAAACAATATTATTTATCTAAAGTGTTGTTAAATATGAAGGATCTTAATGAATTATATATTATAGTTGTTTCATTCTGAATGTAAAGTGACTATTATTTATAAATTTCATTGATTATTATCTATTTATTTAAATTTATTTTTATCAAACAATATTATTTATCTTAAGTGGCAAAATATGAAAGATCTTAATGCAGTATATATAATACCCGTTTTTTTCTTACTATAAAGGGAATATTGCTTATAATTTTATTTATTATTAACTATTTTAATTTATTTTATTTTTTACAATAATATTATTTAAATAAAGTGTTAAATTATTAATTATTTTAATACATTATATATATTAAAGCTGTTTCATTCTAACTGTAAGGTGAATATCATTTATAAATTTCATTTATTATTTTTTATTGATGGGGCCTGATGGCCGAGCGACTAGCTGTCAGTGCCACAGGCCTTTGGTGATCCTTAATGCAGTATACATTATAGCTGTTTCATTCTGACTGTAAACTGAATATTGTTTATACATTTTGAATCCGCAATAAAACAAAATTCAATTTAAATAGTGGGAATCTATTATACATCTTGCATTTGAAACATTTTCTTAAAATGATAGATTCCTTGCAATACTTTCCAAAACACGGTTTATGTATTTTTATAGAAAACAGTCAGATATAATGTAGGCTATATTTCATGGCTGGAAGGGAAGCCAATAATCACAGCAAACATTTATGTATTGAAATAAAATTCAAAATGCTCGCTTTTTATGAATAGCAAAAGCTCTAAAGAGATTTTCTTGGCCGAGTATCTTTGTTGGAGAAAAGAGGTAAAAACTCTAAAGATACAAATCATATAAACTTCTTTTTTTCCAAGAAATGCACCCCCAAGAGGCCAATAAACAGAACATTATCGTATTTCGAATGTTCTTTCTGTGGCAGAGTAAAAGAAACGCGAATGTAATACATCAAACTCAGGAACATTTCACCAAGTTGCGAAGAATGTGGGAGATAAATCTCAGCAAAAAGAAAGAACTATTACTAAAAAAAACGGGGTCGCTGTTTACCATTATTCTTTGGTAAATGTTTGTGCTGTTGTTTTTATTCATAATATAAGTTTGAATATGTTTTTGCCTGATGAGAATAATATTTGCCGATTTACCAAATATTTTCAAGTATTAACTTGGATATAAAATAAAATTATATTAGTTATTTATTTATTTAAATGTACTATTCTAGATTTTCAGAAATAGAATATATTACCCTTTTATTATAAATAATGAACTTATACAGATATTTATTTCCATACAGACAAACATTATTTTTCTTAAAATGATAATATAAAAAAATACCATTTTTTTCTTAAATTTAAATTTCTTAGTTACAATCTTAAACGCCTTTTAAAAATTCCATAAAAGAACTTTTCATAGTTTAAGTTATTTATGGCTTAGATATTAATAACTGTATATTCCATGTTAAAAAAATACGCGTAATTCATTATAAAATTTACACGTGATTTAAGGCATGTTTTATATTCTTCAACATAACATATAGTGTGAGAATTCCAGCTTGCGAAATACCCGCGTGAAATATTATGCTAGCTATATTTACCAGAATGCCATCTTAAACATTTTCAGACATTAATAATCGGTAAGAAATAATTATAACCGATATATATTTTCAATACTTTATAATACATTAATTAATAAAAACCTTAATTGCTAGAAATTAATTAAAATTATTGTCTTGAAATTATTTTATTAAAAATAAGACACATAATTACATAGGGCATTGCCTTTATTTTTAACTAGACTTCAATAACCATATTTACTGTCATTTTATTAAGCACACTAATGAAAAAAAAATTAAAGTTTATAAAATTTACAAAATTTATGCTAAAATTATTAAGAAAAGTTACTTGAATTATAAATAGAAATTATTAGTATGTAATTTTTATAAAAAATTTACTTCATTTATATTTTTGTACTGAATTAGACGAAGACTGCAAACTGTAAATTGCACCATTTCTTCAATTGCGGTTTAATGCAATCTGTGGAGACTTTCAGTAATCGAAATGACTTGTACGAAACGAAGGTTGGGGCTATTCTGATGCAAATCGATCCATTGTCTGTGTAATGATATGGCCGGGAATTCTAATTATTGCAGAATTCCATGAGATTCAGAAAGTACTTAATGGAGACAGATGACCCCTCAATAAAACTGACATCCTCATACCCTGTTCATCGACGCCATGTTCCCAAATATTCTGTTAAATTAATGAAATTCTCCAACTGCGTTGGTTTATATCATCAGCTGTCATTTCGGTTAACAATTATGGAACAATCTTCCACTGTTATAATGAGACAAACGAATCTCGCACCTTTGACAGGCAACACTCGTGGTTTAGATCGAACAATTTCTTTAAATTTAGTGACTTAAAATTAAAATTGTTGGCGAAATGAATGTTTTTCACGTGAGATTTGGTTTTATATTTGTAGTTCACCTAACTCAGTTTTACCTACATGCAGAGCGTTGCCTCATGGATAAATAGCTCCACGTGCATAATAAGCTAAAAATATCGAAGTAGAAGCTGACCAGATGATATACACTGAAGTGACAAAAGTCATGGGATAGCAATATGCAAATTTTCAGACGGCAGTAGCATCGCGTAGAACAGGTATAAATGCGCAGTGCTTTAGCAGAGCTTTCATTTCTGTTCAAGTTATTCATGTGAAGAGGTTTTGACGTGATGATGACCGCACGACGGGAATTAACAGACTTTGAACGCGGAATGTTAGTTGGAGCTAGACGCATGGGTCATGCCATTTCGGAAATCGTTAGGGAATTCAACATTCCCGGATCCACTGTGTCAAGAGTGTGCCCAGAGTATGAAATTTCAGGCATAACATCCCACCATGGACATCGCAGTGGTCGACCGCCTGCACTTAACGACCGAGACCGGCGACGTCTGCAAAGAGTCGTAAATTCTAACAGACAAGCAACACTGCGTCAAATAACCGCAGAAATCAATGTGGGATGTACAAGGGACTTGTCTGTTAGAACTGTGCGGAGAAATTTGGCTTTCTTGGGCTATTCCAGCAGAAGACCGACTCGAGTGCCTTTACTGACAAAACGACATCGCTTGCAGCGACTCTTGTGGGCACGTGAGCATATCGGTTGGTCCCTAGATGAATGGAAAACCGTGGCCTGGTCCGATGAGTCCCGATTTCAGTTGGTAAGAGCTGATGATAGGGTTCGAGTGTGGCGCAGACCTTACGAAGCCATGGACCCAAACTGTCAGCAAGGCACTGTTCAAGCTGGTGGTGGCTCCGTAATGGTGTGGGCTGTTTTTTCATGGCATGGACTTGGTCCTCTGGTACGACTGTCCCGAACATTGACTGGAAATGCTTATGTTCAGCTACTTGGAGATCACTTGCAGCCATTCATGGACTTCATGTACCCAAACAACGATGGGATTTTTATGGATGACAATGCGCCATGTCACCGGGCCACAACTGTTCGCGATTGGTTTGAAGAACATTCTGGACAATTCCAACGAATGATCTGGCCACCTAGATCGCCCGACATGAATCCCATCGAGCATTTATGGGACATCATCGAGAGGTCTGTTCGTGCCCAAAATCCTGCACCATCAACGCTTTCACAATTATGGACGTCTATCGAGACAGCATGGCTCAATATTCCTGCAGAAGACTTCCAACGGCTTGTTGAGTCCATGCCACGTCGAGTTGCTGCACTTCGCCGGGCGAAAGGAGGGCCGACACGATATTAAGAGGTATCCCATGACTTTTGTCACTTCAGTGTAATCATCCTTGTTTGCCTGGGTTGAACTGGCTGGAAGGAGAAAGAAATGTACCCAGGGCAGAGTGCGTTTGGTTTGCGAATAAAAGATTTCAGTTTTTTACAATCCACTAAAAGTATATGTTTTTTTTTTATTTTGAGACCTTTATCACAGAGCTTTCGCACATTATTGCATTTATCAATTCAAATTTAAAAATTGTGAACATAATTAGTATTAAAAAATTGCTCAAATTCACATTCTTGTTTGAATGCTTCGTTTAAAAAAGAATAACTAGTGTAGCTTCAATATTTTTTCAGCACCTCAGGATTATCAGAATCCAAAGTTTTTTTTTTTTCTTCTTTTTTTTTTTTAGATTTAAATTTGAGATTCAAAATAACCATCTCTTGTTCCTCAAAGTGTTCTATCAAGCAAATAAAATTTAAGTTCAAATCAAACAATTATAGAGGACTAATAATACCATAAGCAGAGTAAAAAAAATGGATAATTTACAAATAAATAGAGGAAAACGTATTAGCATGAAATAAAGTAAGACAGAAATATATTTATATCAATACAGACATAATACAATCACTACGAATTTGTGTAAATATGTCGACTTTGCGAGATTCGACAAATTTGGAGGCCATGAAACATTCTTTAGCATGTTCTTTGCCACTGAAGTTTGGCACAGTGCAGGGACTAATACAAAAAAGGATGGTCTTGAGTTCTGGCTGCAGACACTAAAACAAAGATTCTTCATCATAGCATGCTAGACTGGATGTCCTATCAAAGGACCTTTTTATTTCTGCATCAAAGATGATCGTTTTCAAGATTGCAAACATATATCATAAACATATTTCATAAAATGCTCAAACATATTTTGATCGTCTAATATCAAAAATCAATACATTTTTCGTTCTAGAAATAAAAAGGAAAAGGGAATTGTGCAAAGAGTGACGAAATGTAATATCTTATAAACATCAGTTCATTTTTATTCTAAATATTATAAACGATTAATAAAATATTAATTTTATAAAATAATTTTAAAATTTATATTATTTTAAGTTATATCCAATTAAAATTTAATTTTAAAATTTCAATGAATTTGGTATTATATATGTTTCGATATTTTTTTAATATGACTTGTATATATTTTCCCAAAGAACTGTGAAACGATACATTGATATTGACAAATTTATTAAAAAACTCTATAGATGCATAAGCTATAGATAACTCTATAGATGATAGCATGCATCTTTTCTGCAGTAAAATACCTTAAGAAGATGACTTTCAAGGGGTTTTTAACATCTCACTCCTTACCGTATTAAAAAATTAATATAATCATTGTAAGATTTGCAATGTTATTTTAAAGAAATGCATAATATCTACTTGTTTATTATCTTCAAAATTTAAGTGAAGCCTTTTACTTTTTAAATCATTACAACAGTTTATAAACTATTAAGCGCATCAAATGAAGAATATTTCGCGATTTCACTAGAGAAACCCTTCAGAGAACTACTTTATGCTTTTCCATCTGTGTTTTATTTTGTTCTGCAATATTGCATGCAGAAAGATGTCCTACCATCAGTGTATTTATGATCCACAAAGGGAAATATTTCAGGCAAGTAATTTTCCGAGGCTGTATAGCAAGAAGAATTATCTTCACTCCTTTCCAGGTGCCATTTTTTTTTTTTTTTTTTTTTTTTTTATACCAGGAACGGATATTTCTTGGCTTGTTGCAAGAAATGCATCTACAAAGCAACTTTAATTCCACATTGTGTTTTATTCTTGACGACGAAAGATGTAATGTCATTTCTGTATACGAATACATCTTAAGTGCATCCCAGAAGATTTTTTTTATTGTATCTGTTTTCTTGAGGGAACAGAAATTGCATTTTTTTTCTCCTTTCACTAAAGGAACAATTGCTTTGAAGAAAAACAGTTTTTAGAAAAAGATGGCTATGCATATTTTCATGAAATTTAATTATTCTTAGTATTCATTACTTAATTTTAGGGCAGTTTTTGACCAAATAGGACTGGTCTATTTCCGCATCGACGAAAAGAGATGAGGTTTTCTTTTATAATCATAATTTGTCGTTTTACACGCATACGTATTAGTACAAATACTACTACTATAAATACTATTACTACTACACATACTATTAAATATACTTATATAATATACGTAAAATACACAGTTACTAGTGAGTAGTCATTCCAAAAAACTATCAGCAATATAATATATATATATATAATCTGAATATACACTATCTTGTAAAAAATGACCGTTGAACGTCAAACCAAACCAGACCACCAACCAATCTCAGTGTAGTATCATCATCTTGTAAAACTTAACTATAAATTACTATATACTAAAATATAATTATATATTGTACTAATTGATATTATATACATTAGTATGCAACATAACTTAATAACATAGTTAATACATAACTTAACAATTAGATCGTCGCCTCCATGTAGTTGAGCGGCCCTTCTTCGGACGATACACAGTTCATTGCATCATCTATTTGCTGTAGAGTATAGCAGAAGCAATAATCACTATATTTTAATTTTATTTTAGAGAGTAAATTTTATTATACATAAAGGTTAAAAAGTAACACTTTACAAAAACTATGCTTTTGGTTTTTAACTTAATAATGATCAAATCATGTTACCTGCAGCCAGCTGACCATCGAGCTCACAATACTTGATTTACATATCAATTCATACATTGGAGCCCGTCGTCACGACCCATTACATGCCTTCAGCATATGATGTCGGATCCGGATGCAAAACGAAAGAAAAATTATTGCATGATTCCCAATACTTTGGGCAACAGGGATGGCCTTCAAAGTGAGCGCCGATTCCTGTTGAATCTCTTCAATCGACTCAAAACGGTGTCCACGGAATGGTCTTTTGAGTTTAAGGAATAACCAGAAGTCGCACGGTGCTAAATCAGGTGAATACGGTGGCTGTGGAACGATATGGGTTTCATCTTCGGCGAAAAAGTCACGAAGAATCAATGCAGTGTGAGCTGGCTCATTATCGTGATACAAAAACCAAGAGTTGTTTTTCCATAAATGTGGCCTCTTTTTGCTAAAAACTTTATGCAAACGACGAAAAAAATCAACATGACCTTGATTTTTGAGCTACTCTGACGTGCTTTTTTTGGTCTTGCTTCACTTTTGTCACGATATTCGCTCGATTGATCGGTTGTTTCCGGGTTGTAAGCATAAATCCGTCTCATCGCCACTTATGATGCATTTCAACTTGTCCTCATAGTCAGAAAGCATTGGTTCACACACTTCAACGCGGCGATGGTTTTTCCAAAAAATTCAGCGTTTTCGGTATCAATCGAGATTTGACGCGTTGGAGGCCCAAAACGCCTTCTAAAATGGAATTGGCCGATCCTTTTGAAATTCCAACATCATCAGCAAGGTCTCTAATTGTAAATCGACGGTTTTCAAGCACCAAATCTTTAATTTTTTCGGCGTTAGCTTCGCCGGTTGAGGTTGATAGTCGAACAGAGCGCTCTTCGTCTTCAACGCATTCTCTTATTTCTTTGAACTGTTTATACCACTTGTAAACATTTCTTTCCGATATAGTTTGCTCACCTAATGCCTTCTACAACATTCTATACGCTTCCGCACACAAAATTTAATGCAAGTTGCTTCCTCAATTAATTCAGACATTTCAAAAATCGCCGAAATCAATTTTAGCGTCTCACAAAGCCAAGCGTAATGACTACACTAATGAATATTTTGTTGTAAAAAATCACACAGATGTCAAGGACAGTGCCAACAACTTAATAAAGAAAAAAAATTGAAATTCCATATAAATTGAAAATTGGTTTTACTTTTTGGGCACTGTAGTATGATTGGCAAATTAGTGAGACCTCAGTTCCCAGAATTATTTGACAAATATTCGCTTCATCAACAAAGAAAAAAATATTCGAATTGGAAAACATTTTAAGGATGTAATCAATTTAAGCAGTACTATTTATTGGCAAACAATCAAAATATTTGAATATAAACAAGAGAATTCAAAATTTATTAAAAATAATTTTATTAAAATTAAAATGCGATTTATTTCATTTTAAAATACCTTCAAGCAGTTACAGAGAAACAACTATTGAGATAAATGCTGAGAAATATTCGAAAATTACCTCTCGTCATTTCGAAGACCAAATATCCTAATTTTTCCTACCAAATACTGAAATCCATCTCAATTTATTCTTATATACAATTTTCGTAAGCAAAGTTAACATTTGTTCGTAAAATATTCTCAGCCTTCGAATTTATTTCTTATTATAGTATTAGACTTTTCCACAACTTCTACGACGAAAAGAGATTTTGCCATCCGAATTATCACATATATTTCAGGTATATGCGTTTTTTCTGCATATTCCACAGTTGCATTGACAGCCCTTAAGTAATGCATTCAGATCGAACTCGTTATTGTAAATGTGTTCTTTTTCGTATTTACGATATGCAGATATGTATGCATCTAAATTACCATCCCTACGATCTGTACCGATTTCTTCTGAAGGGAATTCAAAGTAAAAATCGTCGCACTGTGACCTTCCATCTAATTTGGACAATTTTTCGTTCATATGACATGCAAAATGCCTTTCATATTCGCTTTTATCAGATAATGCTTTTCCGCATTTATCACAAAATATACAAGCACTTAAACCGGCATTGTCCAAAGCACTGTAATCAACATCAATTTTTGAAGAGCAGTCTGGAAGGAGAACTCCATAGTCTGAGACATTATTAATATTTTTTGTAAATTTAGATAATAGTTCAGGATGTGCTTCTGGACAAATATTTGTTTTACTTCTCTTTTCAGATATATTTGAAGAGACCCTTTGCTGACTGTGACTATCAGAAAACTTCGAGCTTATACTAAACAATTTCGTCCGTGAACCACGGGGATTTTGTTTTTCAAATTTCTTTTTACACATTTCTTAAGAATTTGTGCATTCAAATTGTCCTCCTGTTCTTTAGTTAAAATGCACGAATGTTTCATAAAAGATAAAAATTTTCCGAAGCATTTTCCACACCTCAAACAACGATTATCCATCTTAAAATTCTACATTTCACTCACTTTTACATGATACTTAATCCAAAAGTTCGATACTGCGAGAGATGATTTATAATTTTATTTTGATTTACAAACTTTACAGTTAAAACAGGACAGCCGTTTAAAACTACATTCACATTCAATTGTAGTTGATATTATGAAAAATAAGATTTTTCCTCTGAAACATGATGCAAATGTAATGACAATAACCTATTTGAACCAACTAAAATTTAGCACGTTATATATTTTATTTGTGGCTGAGTGGTTAGTGCCTTTGAAATTGTGAGATCTCTGTTTAACTTCTGACAAGAATGTTGCATCAATAGATACCGTAGACGAAACATGGGCATAATAAATCTATGGACTGTTCAACTGAACCCAATTAACGTACTCTGAGTTACTTAATTTATGATACAAGTGTTATATTCTGAAAGGCCCTTCCTCTCATCAAATTTATGTGGCATGATGGCCAATTGGCTAGTGCTCTGGCATTTAGTACCACTGAATTCAGGTTCGAATCCTGACGGTAGCATGGATGTTTGTTAGGGGTTCGGAATCCACTTTAAGCTTTAGGTCCCGGTCTGTTTAGCCTAAAGTGTGCACAAGATGACCGTAGAGCGACAAAACAAGACCATCAAATTTTTGAGCATTTCTTATTGTTTTTGTTTCTTGTTTTATTCAGAAATATTTGTAGAAATATTTCGTAATTGCTTTGCCATTTCTGAGTATTCAATTACCATAAAATCAGTTTAGTATAGTCCATCCAGCAGCATCAGATTTTGACGCATACTGGTGAAAAAAGAAGGATGAAAAATTCATCAGTGATTCGAAAAAATATATAAGAACCTGTCCCTTTTTGAAATTTAATCGAATCCAGATTCGGTTCATCTTTATCGTACAGGATGTATAGTAAAAAATTGTTCATACTGAGCATGTCAGAAATACATTGTTATGATCAGTTAAATGTGCACACTGATTTTCAAACAGAATAGTGAAAACTATTTAAACTGAGCATATCAGACTATGATCAGTTAAATGTGCGCACTGATTTTCAAACAGAATAGCGAAAAATATTTAAACTGAGAGTATCAGGACTCTGATCAGTTAAATGTGCGCGATGTCTTTTAAATAGAAAAGTGATTTTTTTTTTTTTTAAACTGAGCATGTATTGGCATAATCAAATGATCGTGATTCGCTAAAATTTACGCTATACGATTCCTGACTTGCCACTATTCCAACCGGGATTTGATTTTTCCCATGTTGTCGCTAATGTCCAAGTAGATCTTTATTTCGTCAAAAGTGGGTTCGGAGACTTCTGCATTTACCGGAAAGAAATGAGTTCATATAAAGTAAGCCACTATTTTTTATTTCACTCGTATTTGTTGTTGTAGTAAATAATTCGCATCAGTATACCTTTTTATTTATAAATTGATTGTTATGATTAAATGATGTATATGATTGATTGATATGATTAAATGATGTATATGATTGATTGATATGATTAAATGATGTATATGATTGATTGATATGATTTATTTATTTATATGATTGATTGATATGATTAAATGATTTATTTGATATGATTAAATGATTGATTATGATTTGATTGATTGATATGATTATTTATATGATTGATTGATATGATTTATTTATTTATATGATTGATTGATATGATTTATTTATTTATATGATTGATTGATATGATTTATTGATGTATATGATTGATATGATTTATTTATTTATATGATTGATTGATATGATTTATTGATGTATATGATTGATATGATTTTAAATGATGTATATGATTGATTGATATGATTTATTGATGTATATTAAATGATGTATATGATTGATATGATTTATTGATTTATATGATTGATTGATATGATTAAATGATGTATATGATTGATTAAATGATGTATATGATTGATTAAATGATGTATATGATTGATTAAATGATGTATGATTGATTAAATGATGTATATGATTGATTAAATGATGTATATGATTGATATGATTTATTGATGTATATGATTGATGATTGATATGATTTATTGATGTATATGATTGATATGATTTATTGATGTATATGATTGATATGATTTATTGATGTATATGATTGATATGATTTATTGATTAAATTGATGTTGATAAATGATGTATATGATTGATATGATTTATTGATGTATGATTGATATGATTTATTGATGTATATGATTGATTGATATGATTTATTGATGTATATGATTGATTGATATGATTTATTGATGCATAGGATTGATTGTGTATTTTTTAGGTTGTTTATCAATTCAATAGATATGGAGGATTAGAAGTATGTAAATAATTTTTAATATATTAAGTTATTCAAGAGAATTATATACTTTTGGCCATATGTTCATTTATTTAAAGTTCTTGTGAAATTAGCAAAATTTAATGAATTGAATCAATAAATGATCGCAGCCACTCTTCGACACTATCAATACACCTTCCCCTTCATCTTCCTCTCTTCCTATTAGTGAAAGTTATGCAGAATTTAAATAAATCCAAAAACAGAACATGTTTTTTAAAGAAATATCTTCAGTTAAAAAAAAATATTAACTGAATAAATTTATAAATGTCTCTATGTTATATAAAGGAATTATGTGAAGAAATCAATAAATAATGGCGGAATAAAAAAAAAAGAATTATTTTGTAACAATCCGATTTGGACAGATAATTCAAATAAAAAAAGTTTATAGCATATAGGAAAGGTGACCGATCAATACACTGTAATGTATTCTTTGCTCCTAACTTGCAAATCAACTATTTATTATGCATTGGTAAAAAAAAAAAAAATATTTTTAATTGATGATAATGTGTTCCAATATGAAGAAAAAGATCCTATCTGTTAATTAGATTCATTGAGAAATGTATACATAACACATTTTTATCCTTTGAAACTTAAGGAAAAACTTTATTTTTTTTCCTTTATTGATGTGCCTCGACATCCACATTAATAAATATTAATTACTCCAGTATTAAGCTCTTAATTAGAATCCCATTGCTAAATTAAGCAGCTTTTCTGATAATAATGGCTTTGAATAAAAAGAGCTGACGTTTGGATGCGATTTAAAAAAAAGTATATTAAGGCATTAATCAAAACATTCAGAATTTTTTGCTGCGAAAGAAATAAAGTTTTTTTTTTTTTTTTTTTTATGATTATTCACATTTGCAATTTGTGTTGGAATGCAATCATTTCATGCAGTCATTCCATTTAATTTGAATGAATTTTAAACTTCTAAAAATAATATTACTTCATTTAATTTATAACAATTCGTAAATTATTTTTGTACATTTTAAAATATCATCATCATTAATAGCACGACAGCCCAGAGTGGGCCAAGGCTTTCCTTTGAAGAGATTTCCATGAATTCCTCTGGGTGACAAGGGTCCTCCAGTTCTTAACCCTTAGTGCAGCAAAATCTTTCTCAGCTGCGTCTATCCATCGCAACCTGGGTCGTCCTCTTTTTCTTTGTCAAGCCGCTTTGCCTAAATGAACCTTTTTTACAGGGTTTAAATCATTCATTCTAAATAGATGAGCATCCCAATTGAATCTATTGATCTTAATAAATTTTATAATATCTAGTCTTTATAACATTTCTAAATTTCTGCGTTGTACCGTCTTCTCCAATAATAACTTTCCTTAACATCTCCAAGAATAGCTCTTAAAATCTTTCTCTCAAATATATCCAAATGGGCCTCATCAGATCTTGCCGAAGTCCAAGTTTCAGAGCCATAGATCAAAATAGGTCTAATAAGGGTTTTATATAACAAGAATTTAGTTTTTCTGCTTAAGAACTGTGCTTTTAACAGATTTCTTAAGCCAAAAAAAGGCCCTATTGGCAGACACAATTCTATCTTTAAAATATATTTTCTTGAAAAAAAAAATTACTTAATCTAGATATTTTTCATTAAAGAAATAATATAAAACATTCAATTTTGTATTAAATTATATTTATCTAATGGAATAAAGTACTGTTTATGTTCATTTTCTCCGTTTACGTTATGCTTCTGTTATTTTATTTATATAAATGTTTTCCTTCATTAAATTAAATTTTTTTAATATACTCATATATTCTATCATTATATTTTTTTATTAAATTATGGTGATATTTTTTGTTAATCAAATAGGTTTAGAATGTAACTATAAAATTGCTTTATAGCTCTTATATGAAGTAAACTAATATTTTAACGATTAACCAACTACTCAATGCATTAAAACGTTTTAATTTTAGAAGGCAATTTAGAAAGATACTTATGTCAACAATCTGTAATTTTTTATTAACTTTATAATACATGATTTATTATTTTCTTTTATGAACAGCATCCGGTTTCATAAGATGAAGAGAATTATATGTATATATATAATAAAGTGATAAGTAATAACTTAATTATCACTTTACGTACCTCATCTCTTAAACCATTGTAAACAAACTCTGACAACGAGAAAAGATAAGCTGTAAGTAATTATCATCTGTTTTAAACAATGCTAGTTTGCACCTTAGATATATATACTATGCTCTATCATAATAGTTTGATCTCATCTTTAAAGTGATTTATCAACCAATTCAATTTCAAAGTTCTAATTAATCTTTATTCGTCCCTTTTGTGATAATTGCTGGCTTTATAACAACGTCAAAATCAATATTCATACATAAGTGAAAACCCAAATGCAATCTCCAATATTTTTACTGAACAATTTAAATAATACATCAAATGTTTGCTGTATTTCTGGTTAGTTATTTGATAAACAATTCCTTACAAAGTTAAAAAGACAGTTTAAAAGAACGAACATCAATTGTTCATAAAAATATCATTTGGAGAAAAGTAATATCCACATATATATTTTTTTTATTAAACAATTGTCAAATATTGGAATTTCAATCAAACAATGTTTCTGAAGAAATTGAAAAAGTTGTTAAATATTAATTTCATTGCTCTCGGAAAAGAAATTTTAACCCATTTCTTTCTGGAAGGAAGCATCTTAAAAAATTCAAGCATGGCCCTAAAATTTCAAGCCATCATTTTTGAGAGAAAGTAAGTTGAAAGCATTGTTCCCCAGTTGAGCTTTTAACTTTGTCGATTTCCTTTGAAACATTTAATAAATAAAGAAAATAAAGAAGCAAAGCGAAGATATGTTTGAGGTTCTTTACTCTTTTTGTTCTGTATATTTCCATAACTTTATCCTCTTTTCATTGTTTTCATCTGAGAAGCACTTTAGAGATGTCTCTATTTTGGACATCAGCCTGAAGCAAAAAATTGCTCTTCTGTTATGGTTCTTTCCTTCTTCTGAAATCTTTTTTCTTAAGAAAATCTCTTTAGATTCGTTCTTTTCTTTCAAAAACACGATTGATGCCAGATTCTTTTGTTTTCGAAAACTTGGTAGTATTTTTTTAAGGATTGCTATCTAAAGTGAATGTTTTCTTGTTTGCTTTTAAATTAAAATCCTGAATGATTTCCCTTATAGTTGTATAATTTATGTTTCTGCTAATGGCATTCATCAACAATTGAATTAATATAAATAATTTTTGCAAGTAATTTATATCAATACATTAAAATCTGTTTTTGTACGGTGGTTTTTTGTGGGGTTTATTAAAAAACTCCATCAAATAGCACATCATAAAAACAAAATAACATGTAAATTAAAAGAATAGCATGTCAACACAAAATAACATGTAAATTTAAAAAATCCAACTGATGTTCACTCCCCGTTATTATGCGGCCTCGTGGCTAAGTGGCTAACTCTCTGGCCATTGGTATCCCAGACTTCAGGTTCGTATCCTGGAGGAGACATGGATGTTTGTGAGTGGTTCGTAATTGACTTTAAACTGTAGGTCCTGGTCTGTTTAGCCCTCGTTCACAAGATAACAGTAGAGCGATAAACTAAACCAAACCCCGTTATTATATAATCCCATTAATACGAAACCATCTTTAAGTGACGAAAGTGATTTTGAACTTCAGAAAAAGCAGCTCATTTGATTACGATTATTAGTTTTAAATATATCTATATAAGCAAATAAATAATAATTATCTATATAAACAAATAAATTAATGATACTCTATATAAGCAAATAAAGCATTTAAAAATGTTCCGATGTGTCCATTCAATTTGTCCTTGAAAAACCAATTTCTACCTACATCGTGAGGTTTTGAATCACGTATTTTCTATGTGAGACTTTTTTCTATTCTGTCCCTTTTTAGCACATTCTTTTAATGTGTTGCAAATGTTATATTTTATAGCTACTTACAAAGTTTCAAGTTATATTTTTATGCGGTTTTTAATTCCACGAATTCAAATTAGTTCAAAAGCATTTGACGCATTTGATGTTCCTTCTAAAAAATATGTTGGTTGTTAAGCAAAAAGCAAGATTCAAATTTCATCAATTCTGTCGCGTGTCTACTTGGCATAATAAAATAGACCTAATACCTCAAAAATATTTGTAGATTAACAAAATTAATTTCTTATAATTTACTCAAAACTTCTTTACTAGTGATATTATAACGAGTTTCAATACTACTTGCTATTCCATTACTTAGAATTTCCATTTCTTCTTCATTGGCGCAACAGCCCATGGGCCATCGCCATATGCCTACTGGCAGATTTTGAAACGGAAGATGCTTTTTTTTTAAGGTGTAGGCTAGTAAACCCAACGCTCTACAGTCATATTAGACAGGGAACCTACGGTTTAAAGTGGATTCCGAACCACTACAAACATCCGTGATACCACCTATACTCGTACGCTAAGCCTGTGACACCGAGCACCAGAGCTCTAGTCAGTCAAACATGGGGTCCCGTTTCCAATTAATTATACCTTTTTTTCTTTCCAATGGCAAGGCAATACAAAAATGGGAAAAATACAAAAGAAAGAAGAAAATGCACACAAAAGAGTTCAACAAAGTTGACCGAAATCATTGCCTTGAGAGTTCTCTAGGTTGCCAGTAACTCGCCGTCTCGGATTCGCCATGAAGTGCCAAACAACGATGGAGATGAGCTCGGTTCATGAGTTCTGCCAAATCGCAAAGAGGGCAGTTTAGATGGTCTAAATTCTCAATGCGATGTAGATGTTCATTAGAACATTTTTTTTATTACGACAAGTTCATCAGCATTCCATTGCAATACACACAGGCCAACAGGACAATCATGCTGAAAACTGTAGACCAATTAGCCGTATAGAACTTTGTCCAGGGTGCACCACTAGGAGGTAGGTTTGCATTGCACCTCATTATACCTACTGTTAAAGTATTGTTTCATTAATTAACTTATTGCAAAAACTGTGACATGCATTTTTTTAACCATAATTAAATACTGAAAAAAATATACTGCTACACAATTTCTTATCATCATTATTTTATTTTTCTGCTAAAAGACACATCCAACGCTGATACGAATTATGGGATACATTTTGGATTGTTGTTAAATCACAAAATCCTCCACATCCTAATTTATGTACAATAATTTATTATGATTGTTTTATTAATTTTAATATTCTATTATTTTTATATATTTTTAAATTTATTATTTAAACTAAAGTGATAAAAAAATCTTTTTAAATATAGGAATATTAATACATCAGCTTTCAAAACTTATTTTCAGTAAACCTGTGTATAAAATTGAATGTACCTATTTAATTTTCTGTATTAAATTCTTGATTTTGAGTTTTACTGCAATTTTAACCATACATATCTATTTTATGGATAAAATGTATATTTATGGGTATATATTTATATCCATTAATATATATTTATGGGCTAACTAGAAATTATATAACTTATATTTCTGAAATTATGTAACTACTTAAGTGTAGAATACTGTCTATAAATAATGTCTCAGAAATAATGTTAAGAAGATTGCATTTTCATTAAATTGAATTATTAAATAAGATCACAGAAAGCAATTTACAATTTAAGTAAATCATACAAGGCGCAAATATTAATTTTTTCCAATTCATTTGTGATTTTTTTAATCTGTTTTGCATTTTTAATTTCTGCAATTTTAACATCCATTGTGCAGTTCATTCTTAAATTCCTAATACTTTTGTAATAAATTTGTATCTAAGTATCGATAGAGATAACTAATCTTCATCATCAGTGGCGCAACAGCCCCATGGTGGGCCAAGGCCGCCTGCCTACTGGCAGATTTCTAGATAAATGTTATCTTTTTACGGGTAGGGTTGTCAGTACTACACGCCCAACGCTCTACAGTCATTTTTAGACCGGGACTTACGGTTTAAAGGGAATACCGAATCACTATAAGCATCCATGTCACTGTTGGGACTCGAACCCGAAACTTGTAGCACGGAGTGCTAGTCACTCGGCCATTTTAATGCAGCCTAGAAACTGGATTGTTTATTGGAATTTTTTTCCAATACAACTAGTCGTTTACAGTTGGAAATGTTAATGATTGCAGTTACCATATAATTACGCTGATCATGTCGTAATCAACAATATTTACACTCATGTCCATAAATAAAGGATAATGAAGTTCAGGCAAAGAAAGGGACAGAAGCAAAACAAATTTGACTTATTTGTAAAGTCTATTTATTAAACAAAAGGTAAAGAGCAAAACAGATGCTATATGTTTGACATAATTAATCAAAATTGCGATTTTTACTCCCTGGAGCAAATTTCAAAAAAGAACCTATTTACAAGAAACAGTATAACATGGTTAGTATGATGGTTAATATGGAGTATGTCTCCCGGACGATGCAATGCAGGCCTTACAACGCCTAGGCATGCTGAGTATCAAATTATCAATCTGATCTTGGGGAATATTACACCACTCATCAAGCAATGCCCTCCGAAGTTCCGGTTGACAGGTGGGAGGGGGTTGACGGGCTACAATTCGTCGGCCAAGCATATCCCACACATGCTCTATTGGATTCAAGTCCGGTGAGTATGCTGGCCAATCCATACGGGTGATATCCTCCAATTGAAGGCATTCGTCTACAATGTTTGCACGGTGAGGACGGGCGTTGTCATCCATAAACAGAAATTCAGCACCCATGGCGCCCCGAAACAAACGTACATGTTGTTCCAGAATGACATCCCGATAGATGTGGCCTGTCATCGTTATACTCCGAACATGCAAGTCAGTTCTGGAACCAAGAATAATTCCTCCCCAAACGAGCCATCCTGCACCACCGTAACGGTGTCGTTCAATGGTGTTCTCTTGGTGGTAACGGGTACCTGGCGCTCTCCATATGAAAGTCCGGCGAGAATCAGACTGCAAACTAAACCTGAACTCGACGGAAAACATCACACAAGACCACTGTTGCGGTGTCCACAATGCATGCTCTCTACTCCAGGTTAATCGCAGGCGACAGTGAGTTGCGTTAAGTGGAACACATCTGGCAGCCCTACGAGCATATAGACCAATGTGCCCTAAGCGTCTGTACACGGTCTGCCTTGAAACTGTCGTACCGGTAGCTGAAGAGAGCTGACGAGACAGGTCTGATGCTGTGCTCCGTCTGTTTGTTTTGGCAGTAACTGCTAAATACCGGTCCTCATTCGGCGTTGTAACTCGGGGGCGACCTGTGCTGTAACATCTACTCACATTACCGTCATCTTGGAATCGTTGCCAAAGCCTGGAGATGACACTCTGGGCGATTCCAAGTTCCTCGGATACTTCCAGCTGGGTACGCCCACATTCCATTCGTCCGATAATTCTACCACGTAAAAAAACATCCAAATGCTTCCTTTGTGCCATAACTATGCGGTTATTTCACTGAAAGGCTTTCTCGTCATTGTGACGTACTATCCGCGCCATCTGGTGATTTCCTGTAATTTGCATATTCTTCTTCAAGATGTGTGTGATAATTCTACAGGTGAAATTTTTATTTTAGAGTTCAATTTCTGTGTGATTCTGAATTATCCTTAATTTATGGACATGAGTGTATTTTTACAAAAAAATCAAATGAAAACCTTTAAAACTAAGTTCGGCGATGAATTACTCATAATTACATAAATATATTTTACTATGCTGTATTTTCTATAAATAATATTTTTAACTTTTTATGTGTGTTATTCATTTAATAAATTAGAATGCTTGAATTGAATAATTTTATTATTCCTTGAGTTAAGTTTATTTAGCAACAACTAGTTCTAAAACTTGTTTTCGCGATAATAATAAAATGTCACGCAGTCATAAAACTGTTCAACTTTAAACTGAATAATAATAACTGTGATTGTTTTGAAAATGAGATATTCCATAAAATACTTTTTTGTATTTTACATTTTGATAGCCTCCTTTACATGTTAGAATATTCGTTATTCGCGTTGAATAGAAGAGATACATATAAAAAGTATTTTAAAAAAACTATAATACTATAATTCATTTTTAAGAATATTTAACTTTGTTTCAAATAAAGCCGATACTAAAGAAATGAATGTAAATGGAGATAATGCTAAAATAAAATTGTATAAACATACTTTGAAACAATTTATGCATTAAAAAAAATTATTTTATTTACAACAACTAAATAATAACCATATATGTTTAACCATTTATTTTTTATGCAGTATGAATTTTGAACTATTGTATTACTATTTTATTACTATTGTATTAGAACTATTGTAGCTTTTTTAAAAATACTTTATATATGCATCTGAAAAAAATACTTATTAGAATATCTTTATTCGCGTCACATATATATGTTATGAAAGTTATCTAAATATACAAAATTATGTAATAAAAACTTCATGAATAATGCAGTTCACTTAGAAATAATATTGACAATATATTTTAAAAAATTGTATAAATTTTTAGTTGAAATATTCTATTAATAATAAAATTGCTGAAACAAATGTATCTTGAATCTATTTTATGTATTGTTCATTTTATTACATGATTTTATATTTTCTACTGAATACTTTTAAGTAAAAATACACAAATGAAGAACAACATGTAAAAAAATTTTTACTAAATTGTAAAACATCATTAGCACAAAACAACTTATTATATGAAACGTAATCCTTCTGAATAGGAAATTATGGGGTATAAATATTTTGCTATGTTCTAGAAAACATTTTTCTTTTTAAAAAAGTCTCAATTTGTCTGGAAAAGTTTTAAACTGTCATGTAGGCCATTTGGTAAAAAATGTTAAACGATATGTCAAGATTATTTAAATTTGTTTCGGGGAATGTTACTTTAAACATGACATTTGAAAATCAGAACTTTTTTTTAACTGAAAACATCATTTTATTGTTTAGGTTGGTTTTATTCAGCGAATGATCTTTATTGAGATTCACGTGATGTCTTTGGAAAAATGCAAACTCACTTTGATATGCAATGAAAAGCATTTTCGGAAAATAGATATCCCGATTATTTTACTTTATTCATAGGAATATGTCGTCTCTGTATTTATTGTGTTATAATCTTGAAGAATAATTACAGTCAGCAAATTTTGATGGAACTAGTGTTATTTAAAAATACGTGTAACAGTTTAAATAAAATAAGACATATTAATGTGATAAGTTTTCCATAGTTAAAAGGATATATTCCATAGTTGTATGTATTAGTTGTACAATAAGTAGAACGATAAGACGATTTCGACGACAGTCTGATGATTTTGTAGTTTATTTTGAATAAATGATTCCATGACTTCAAAATCAGAAATCATTTCATACTCTTATTTTAATGTTTTCCCCCCAACGATGCTGGTTTTCTAGTGGCTCACCTTATCAAATAGCAATAATTTATAAAGTCAACGTGAAGATTATTAAATACAAGTTTTGGTGAAACATTAATATTTTAACAATTAATTTTAATAAAATGTTTTCACTGATACTTTATTAAAAGCTCCTAATTAATTATAAATTAGCAAGTAAGATTTTGCTATTTGTTTCGATGCAGATTCCTATCTGTTTGAAAGCAGATGCTTCATTATCTTGGACGCAGATGGCTACCTAATTTAATGTAGAGGCCTTGCCATTAGTCTAGACGCATATCATTCTTTTATTAGCTTAGATGCAATGTCTATCTACTTTGATGCAGATGCCATTGTCATTAGCCTGAACTCATATGAAGATGCCACTGTCATTAGCCTGAACTCATATGAAGATGACATTGTCATTAACCAGATGCAGATGTCATTGTCATTAGCCTAGATATATATGTCTTTGTCATTAGCCTGGAATCAGATCTTGGATGCAGATGTCATTGTTAATAGGCTGGATGAAAATACCTTTGTCATTAGCCGGGTCATAGATAGCTACCTACTTGGACACACATGCCTTGCCATTAGCCTGAATGCAATTGCATTTGTCATCAGCCTGGTCGCAGATGACTGCCTACTTGGATGCAGATGCCATTGTCATTAGCCTGGATGCAGATCTTGGATGCATATGACATTGTTAACAGCCTGGATGAAAATACCTTTGTCATTAGCCGGGTCATAGATAGCTACCTACTTGAACACACATGCCTTGCCATTAGCCTGAATGCAATTGCATTTGTCATCAGCCTGGTCGCAGATGACTGCCTACTTGGAGGCAGATGCCATTGTCATTAGCCTGGATGCAGATGCCATTGTCGTTAGTTTATATGTAGATGCCATTGTCACTGGCCTGGAATAAGATCTTGGAAATGTCATTGTCAATAATCTGGATGCAAATACCTTGGTCATTAGCCTTGTCGCAGATGACTGCCTGTTTGTATGCAGATTCCTTGTCATTAGTCTGGTTGCAAATGCATTTGTCATTAACCCTAATGCAGACACTGTCTACTAGAGATGCAATGTGTTATTAATCTGTATGTAGATGCCTTAAATGAAATGCTATTTATTTGACAACCACGGTTGGTCATCATCACTGCAGCCACTGTAAAAGGCTAATTTCGAAAAGTCCATTCTCATCTGAAGGAATTGCAGAAAAGATATTTCTTTCCACACTTAGAAAAAAGATATTGTTATTAGCAAATCTATTTGGATCAGCACATATTTATGAAAAAAAATCACAGGCACAAATAATAAAAACAGGACAAAATAGGAACTTGCTAAATCAGTATTATCTCTTACCGTTCATTAAATTTCTTTATATGCTTTTTCATTTTATCTCTTTTATACATATATATACATGCATGGTAATTATAATTAAAGTTCCACTTTCAAAATGCTATAAAAACAGAACCATTCGTCACAATGAGTTCAAATTTGAACTGAAGATACTAAAAGAAGGGGAAAACGGTATAGCACCAAAAAACAAGTTCCAAAGTGTATTAATATAGGGGCTGTAAGCGGCCTAAAGAAAGTGAATTCGGCTGCCAGTGATATTTTGAATCGAAATGACAACGTATTTGACATGAGTTGCACATTAAATCAACTCTAGTGTTCAATGTGCTTGTGTGTTTCAGTTTTTTTGACGGAAAAAATGTCCAAGTCATTCAACAGTTGTGGCCCTGTTAGTGGAAAGCCCATCCACCACGGCAAGGCATACAATATTGGATGGGAAAAATCGGTGGAACTTATTTGCAACTTTTTTTTGTTTCTATATCATTCCCCCCTTCTTCAAGTATCTTCAATTCAAATTTGTATTCGTGTAACTCGCTCTTTTTTTACGCTATTTTAAAAGTGGGACTTTAATTACAATCACCCCGTATATACGTGTGTGTGTGTCTGTTATTTAAAAATATTTCAGTACAATATAAACAGTATTTCTTTTTAATATAGAAAATTGCAAAGTATCAAATAAATTGCCAAAAGGGCAGCGTATTGTAATTCCAACACGACTTCCAATAGAAGATTCATATTTCTGCAGTTCTCTTCATTTACCCCTACTGAGTTAGAAATCTATTAACTTGGCTTAGATGCGATTATTCTCGAAAGTCTTTAGAGTTATTAAATATTCTCCACTAAAATATGTAACCAACTAATTGGGCTGCGTCGCCTGTGGAAGTTTGGAATGTTAGTCTATTAAAATTTTGAAGCTTAAATTGAAATGTTGCATAATTTGATGATGAAACTTTTGGAGTTTAGCCAATTTATTTCCCTTATAACAACTTGCATTACAAAAACATCAGAAATTTTATTAATCGTACATTTAAAATAAATTAGGGGATGCTATATTTTTAATGCATATCTGAAATTTTAGCACATACAGAAATATTTCTAATTTGGAAAATAAAGCCCTTCAGTTAATAAGTTATTTGCTGTGTATAAGTTATACAAATCGAAACTAAAGTTAATAAAGAATAATACTGTTATTTCAAATAGAAAATCAATTTACTATTTCTCTATTTTTTTCACTTACTATTTTTTTTTCAAATATATATTATATCAATTTAAAAATTTAAATATATATCAGACTTAGTCATATAAACCTACATTTAAATGTTTTATATAATTTTTATTATTTTTAAAATATTTTTACGTATTAAATTTTTAAAAGATTTAACCCTGTAAATCAAATTTATTTCATATATTGAATACTTATTATTATACTTTGATATCAAGTTTTTTAAAAAAATAACACATTGCTGTTTCTGCAAAGGATAAATAAATAAAATATATTTATGTTGTTTTAACTTACAAAAAGTTTTATATCCAATATAATATTTCTAAAAAGAAGAATTTTAACCAATGGTACCAATGCTATAGGTTGTAAATTTAGGGTTGTTTTGAATTTATGTGTTGAAACCAATATTTTTCAAAACATTGCTAAACAAACGATGCTTTACTGTTGTAATTTGATTCCTTGTGACATTATATGATAAAAAGCTATTGTTTCTTTTTTTTTAGTGTTTAAATTGAAAACATAAAAATATTATAACATAGAAATATTTTAAATATGCAGGTTGAAAACAAAAGAATTATTTTAGTCCAAAATAATTTCAACATTAATAAAAATGCGTTAAATATTGATTAGAATACATGTAAATTTAGTGAACAACACATGTATTTTAAATATGTTCCATTGTAACAAAATAATTCAATATAAAAAATTTGAGCACAATTTATTAAGTAACTGTTTGATATGGAGGCGTTCTTCCAATGAATTTTGTTCAATTGGTAATTCATTACTTTTACTCTGTGACTTTCTCTTGTTACAATAAACTTTTCTCATCAACCAGATTTTCGACCACATCGACGCATTTCTAACAATCTATCGGATACATATTTACAATTTTGTTAATTATACTTTTCAAAACAATACCGTATATATATACACTGGGGTAAAGTAAACTCACAACATTAAGCAAGAATTGTGTTAATAGACGATATTGGAAAAGCGTGTTTGCACATCTTTTGCTTATATAATATAATAAATATTTAATAATATGTAGCCTACTTAAAAATGATAAACTACCAAAAAATAATTTTTGTCGTTAAATTAGGTTTACTGAAATGTATTTCAAATAAACGATGTTTTACAGTAATGACTAAATTTAAAAGACCATTATAATTCCATGTCATATAAATGCTATATTTATTATAAATGCTATGTATTACCTTTATCAAACTGAGGGCACGCTTCTGATGTTCGCTAACTACGTTTAATTGTTCAAGAAATTGTTTTATGAACTTCAAGAGAGGAGTTGTTGAATGATAATTGGAAGTCTCATCAAGAGATGAAACCACACGTCCCAATGAATGGGGATGGTACTTGACAAATAGGACATTCAATGCATTTTCATCAAGGCCCTTTACCTTAAGTATACAGCTGCGTGATAGTTATATAAAGGTTATTAGGGAATACATCAGCTTGAGTATATTTAAGGCCAAGTCCCATTTAAACCACAATGAACCAAGTAAAGCCAAGAAATGTAAGACCAAGTCCGTTTAGAATGGGCAAATGTTATTATAAAGTTATGTACAGCACATGTAAAGAATCTATAGCAATAAATGTTTGGAGATTGGCATTTTGATCACTATTTTTATAAATACAAGTATAATATTATACTTATATATTTCAAAAATTTAAGTATATATATATCCTTAATTATCTTACGGTTTTTTAAATTCTAATAAGTAATTAAATACTTTTACATCATAATGACTGTTTTTAAGAAAGGATGTCCTATTTCTTAAACATAAATCTCTTTATCAGTTGTCACATCAATCAATAGAGTCCTATTTCTATGTCAGAAGGATACTTTTAACTGTGAAAATTAACTGCAGATTAGGTATACTTAAGGGCTTTTATTTATATCGATAAAGAAAAAGGCATGAATCCGTTGTACATTATTATTTTTTCTCAAAAAGGGTGTGCATTAATGTCGAGGGGGGTGGGGGCGTTTACAGGCCAACCTTAATACTATTTTACTTCATGTAACTACATTTCTTTGTAAATATTCTAATACGTTAATTTCCTGGAAACGCTGCCTTCTTCAAGATGCTAGGACTCCTATTTTATGAGAACCAGCTCTCCGAAAATGTAAGAAATCATTCGCCATTCAGGCTCAGTTGCGAATTGAGAATTTAGCAAAACATGAAGACACACTTAAGTTGTCCACTGTGAGTTGGACACTATATGCAATTATTATTATTAATATAAACGAATCAAACCTAAAGTGGCATAATAAATCTTAATCACATTAAATCATTCTCTTTCACTAGAACCAAAAATCACACTTAAACATGTTTAAAAAAACACTGCTAAACAGCACGTCAACAGACAAGCAAATCAATTGCTTTGTGGAATCACGCTGGCACTAATCCTCTGCACCATTGATTAGTGCCGGAGGTTGGCCTATGGCATCCAGATAAGCGACCCTACCTGCGTCAAAGCAGGATCTGCACTTGATTAATTGATGCCTGAAGGTAGATTACGTTAATACTAGCGGGGCCTTATCGTGATCGGATGCATTCAAGTCTGTCGCAATAATACAACACCTTGTGAAGTTGGACAGACTTAAATGGTTTTAAAATATATCAACAGTACTACATTATTACAAAAAGGACAATTTTTAGTTTAAACATACATGTATTATATATAAACGTATTTAAATAAATATAATATATATATATATAGATATATATTTAATGTAAGAAGAGTCTGTCAGTTTAAATTGATTTAATTTTAGATGAATCTCTAAATTTAGTCAAGCAAAGCGACTAAATTAAATTCAGATATTTTTTTCATATTTAAATTATAATGTATTAATTTTTCTTGATTAATCGAGAAAAATTGATATCAATCTGTTTGTTTACCTCTTAAAATAATAACCCTAATCCAAAATGCTATGTTATTGCTATTCAAGCTTTTTGAAAAAAAAGCATCCATAAACTGTTCTTTTTTAATATAATATTACGTTACACTTGCTTAAAACACGATATGGAATAAAAAAATATCTGTTAATGATGATTTTAATTTAATAATGTTTTTAACTAAAATGTAATATATTCATGTTTCTAATTAGTTTTCTAATGAAATTTTTGTTATCAATTAAAGACTTACCGATAATTAGTAGTTGAATAACATAAATTTTGGAAAAAATATTTATCTGAAAAACTATTATTAAAAATTGTATAACCAAAATAACACTAATATTCAACAGAGAGAATGGAAAATAAATTTAATTACGTTAACAAAGCCCTATTTTATTGACATTTTTAAAATTATTTAAACTTATTGAAGGCTTAAAACAATTATATTCAATGCCTAAATGCAAAATGCATACAAAATTAGAAAGGTTTCAAATTAACGTGTCACTTTAAGAAATCGTAAGAAAATATTCAGAAAAGTAAAACAAAATTCTGTAATTACCAAATTATTAATGAGGGTATCCAAAGCACATTATGTGGCTGATCAATTTGAAAAAAAAAATGGCTGACACTGGATTTAGTGGTTGAGAAGAACAAAATTAATGATGCATAAATTAAGTAAATTATTGAATTTCAGTTTAGGTTTTTCTTCGTTTATATTCCTTGTAACTTAACCCCAATAATAAATATAGGAGCTCCTTTTTTCAAAGCCAAGTAAATGAATGAATTACATTTCGAAAGCGTTAAAAAAAAAAGGCTTAATTCATTAACGTCAAATTAATTCCATTTCAAAAATGTAAAAAAAGTTAATTTTCAGCTGCTATAAATTATTTTTCTCTCTTTAAGGCTTACCAGGTGAAATCATTCTCTTTAAATCCTTTTTGAATATCGATTTTTCATTACGTTTCTTGTATTAATCATTTTGTATTTTTTTTTTTTAGAATTTATAATCTTCGTATACGCATATATATATAAAGTAGTTAAAGCAGTTTTCAACTGTATTTCTATGCAAAATATTATTTTTACACGGATTCTATTGGTTTTTCTAAACATTCTATACAAACTTATCAATTTTGTACGGTAAAATAAATGTTCTTTTAGTAAAAAAGGCTAAATTAGTATGACACAATTATAGTATTTTGTTATTCATTCTCAGTTTTTATTATTTATATGCAAAAAGGAATAATTTTCAACAAAACATCAACATTCAAAAGTAAATTAGTGGTTCGTCAAGGAGGAAATTTGTAGAGAAAAAAAGCAAAGTTTTTTGATACTGTACAAGTATAAGGAGTCATTGTATTCAACAAAGTATGCACCCTTATTGTCTATATATTTTTGATATTTAAGCGGCTGGTTGTTCTGGCCAGTAGTATAAAACCCTGGCGAACGAGGGTCAAGAAATTTCTTCAAGATCAGTTTTACAGTATTGTCGGAATTAAATTGTTTTTCTATTAAAACGTTGTCCAAATTGCGAAAAAGGTATTGTCAGTGGGGGCTAGGTCTAGTGAGTACAGAGAATGATGAAGAAGTTCCAACTCCAATTCCTGTAGTTATGCCACAGCCATATGTGCAGTCTAGCGTTATCATGCAATACGATAGGAGTCGATCTGTTGACTAATCTGTTTTTCTTTAAGTTTTCGTGTCGTTTTGTCCAGTTATTTACAGCATATTTTTGCTAAGATCGATGAGCCAGGTGTCTTGAAATCAGAATGGATCCCATCGGCACTAGATCACCAAACAATTGATGAATATTACTTTTAGGAGTGAGTTTTGGTGATTAATCCTTGTTCGGCCATTAAGCTGAAAGTTTGCGATAGTCATATTATATCAATTTATCACAAGTAGCAATTCGATTCAAAAATGGATCAGATTTATGATGAGAAAGCAATATCAAGCAAGCTTCTGATCTCTTTTGATACTGTTTTTCATTCAGTACCTGTGGAACCCGGTATCCAATTTTTCCCTTCGCCAATTTCAGCTAAATGAGTTAACATTGTTTTGTTTGCTAATACCAAACTTCAACGATAATTTCTAGGCACTCTGAGATGGGTCAGACTCAACGATGGCCTTTAGTTCCCCATTATTGACCTATGATTCTGGGCGACCGCGTCGTGCACTTTTGAGGTCAAAGTTAATTGTACGAAATTTGGCAAACCAATTTGATACTGTCTGCTGCGTAGCAACATGCTATGCTAGCCAAGTATGCTATTAATGTTTCGGGCAGTTTGCGATGCCGTAGTTCCACGTAAGAAATACTTCATATCAGTGTGAATTTTCGACCATTCTATTTTCCACAAACTTAATTTTAAAAAAAATTTGTAAGTATTTTTAGAACTAACAATTATTTATTTAAAAAAAATATATAACTTTCCAACAACAAAAAAACCCAGGTAAAATATTTAGCCAATGTTAAATAATAAGTTGTTAACGCTGGCAATATTATTAACTACAAATTTCATCTTGCCAACTCAATACATGGTGAACACAAAATCTTGCTTTGGTTATAAAAATATATTGTGCGAAAATTATTATTAATAGACATATGTTTATTTTGATATATTTTAAGTACTGTTTTTAACACGACTACTCACGTGCTGCAGTATAGTATTTCGAGATTCGCCCTCTTGGTAGCTCGGCGAATGTCAAAGAGCTTCTCTCCGGGCTATTCTTTAACATGTCATCCGTAACACTGTACTACGCACAGTATCTTTCGTCCTGGCCTTCAATTCTTCAGCTTCAGCAATTGGTAAGGCAAAGACTCCCTCCTTGATGTACCCCAAAAGGAAAAATCAACAAGAGTAAAATCAGGAGGCCATGATAATAGCAAAGCATTGCACTTAAATTAACGCAGGTACATTTAATTTCTGTACAGTTTGCTCACTTTTATATTTATATCAATTCATAATTTATAATTTACTACTTGTAATTGACTGCATTTTGAAGACCTTTTCGAAACAAAAAATATGCTTGCAACATCTATTTTTGTACCATTCAATTGCATTTAAAACTATCCATCATTGACACACAAGAAATATATCGAAGAGAAACATTTTGTTTTCAACAAATATATCTTTAAAGGAAAAGTTACTTTATATAAACGAAGTATAAGCAAAGGAATCTTGACCAATTGCAAGTAAGGAATATTCTCCAGTGAATAGGGACTCGATTAAATACTGCGCGCTCGGCATCGTCACTGAAAGACGTAATCCTCACTCTTTTAAAGTGATTTGCATACTATACCGAGTCTCTGTTGACAGTCTGGGGGATTCATCGACGGAGACGTCGATAAGCTTTTAACTCTCCGCTCGGGATTTTGGAAATCGATGCCATTCGCTGGAGACATTTAAGAGGGGGTTTATGTTGCGAAAGAATCCTTTATTTAATTAGAAAGGCAATACAACGTTAAAGATACTATTCTAAGACAAGTTAAGGAGAATTAAGTCGATATTATCTTCAATTTAATGTGTTGCTTATACTAACAATGTAATATCAATAGATATGAATTATCAGAGGGCTTGAATGGCCGAGTGTCTAGCGCGCTCCGGCGCTAGGGTTCGAGTCCTGGTGGTGCCATGGATGTTTGTAGTGGTTCGGAATCCCCTTTAAACCTTTATGTCCTTACACTTTAACCTTATGTAAACCTTTATGTCCCAGTCTCATAGGACAGTAAGAACGTCACGGAGCCAAATCGGACTACTACCTACGGGTGCTCCATCACAACGAAAGCTGCCCCTTTCCTTCCATCCATGAGTGGAGGCCTGATGACCAATTAGTTAGGGTCCTTTGATGCCACATGCTTCAAGTTCGAATCCTGGCTGTGGCAAGGACGTTTGTGAGTAGTTCGGAATTCACGTTAAACTGTAGGTGCCGGTCTAATTAGCCTAAAGTGTGAACAAAATGATCGTAGAGCGACAAACCAAACCCTCCATCAGTAGATTACGCATAGGACAGCATCCTGCTCGGCATAACACTGAGGTTCAGTCATAAATCAACATCAATTATCATTAAATATGTATTTATATTGAAAAAACTTAATACCACACCCTATGTCCAAACAAAATAAAAGACATCTATGTATCATCTGAAAGACATAGCATAACAAGTAGAGACATTTCTAAAGTGGACGAAGGTCAATAAGCATTTGCAAAATATTAGAGGTTTTAAACATGAATTGTTTTAATCTAGACGGCTTGATGGTTTAAAATACTGTTGTTACGATTTTTAGAAAGAAAGTAACCAATAGATGCAGCAGATATGTCAATTTTTTTTTCTTTGTTCTAATGCAGCCGGCAAACACTTAGACAGCTTGGTCTTGGATGCCTTAAGGCAAGCGCTGCACAGACGTACTCACTTTGCATGACCCAGGGGCCGCGTGAAACTTGAAGATAAGCCACGGACGTGGAGTAACAATGCTCACGCAACTCTCTACGATCCTATTAGGACCGGCACCTACGGTTTAAAGTGGATTCCGAACCACTACAAACATCCATGGCACCGCCGGGACTTCAACCCGAAACCTGTGGTACCGAGCGCCAGAGCGCTAGCCACTCGGCCATTCAGGCCTCAGATATGTCAAAATTAGATCTAGAATATTCTAGATACTACTAGGGTTAGGGGGAGTAAATGTAAACGAATTTTATGAGTTTCACTTTCTTAACCTTTTTACACCTTAAATGGGATAGAAATATTGCGTTTTGTTATATATTTATATCAATTTATATTTTAAACTATTTCACTTAATTCAAGGTTTTTAATTCTTTTTTTTTAACCGATACACTCAACACTCTTAATAATATCCATTTCAAGATCCTGTATCCAATGGTACATCTCAATTCCTGTTACATTTTATTTTTTAACTTGCAGGGTCATAGTAAATCTGAAATTTTAATTCCCTTGAGATGTTGCCTTTGTTCGGGAACAAATATGCGGGTTCCGACTTTCTTCTTCAAACACGACTTTTTGTACTACTCAATAGATGGGTTCTTTTTCTTGACTCAGCTCTTGAGTTACCCTTTCTTCTCCGTTACAACGAACTCAAGAAACAATCAGTAGAAAACTTTTCTCTGATTTTTGTGCAGCACATTCTCTACCACATTGTTAATTAGTATCGTTATTTATTTTACTCGATTTATATTCGTGCAGAGAATTTTAATTGAGGGATTCGCGAATTTTAATTACTGGTCGCTTGCAAAAAACTATGTTAAAAAATAATTAAACTCTATTTCAATTAAATTCTGTGTAATTGAAAGAATAGTATTCGTTGAAAAGGGTTCACTTTGATTTACAGATGATTGTTTCCTTGAAACTAATTTTAACAAGTATGAGCTCATTATCATTGGCTTAAAATTTCTAATGAGATTCAATTCCAGCAGAGGAAGAGGGCATTTCGAAAAGTTTCTGAGACATTTGATGTTTTAATTTTTCTGTTGATAGGACTATGCCAATTTAATGCATTTTTGCAAATAGTAACAAACAATTTTTAATAAATATTGAATTTTAATTCATTCAATAGATTTTGCAAAATACTATAATGGATTTTCATGATTATATAATGATAATAAGTATCTAAGCATCTTATCATTTCACTATCACGTGATAGTATAAAGGTCAGTTTTTATTTTTGCGACATTAAGATGCTTTTATAACGTATTGTTTATTTAAAAGCCCTGAATTGTTATGGATCGAATACTTATTTTATATTTACACTGCAATGATATATTATGTTATTTCCATAAGTAAATTATCTGTTTTGTAACTGAATTAGCCAGATGGAATTATGATTTCAACTGCCAAAGGTGTGAAAACCAGGAATACGGAAAAATAAACTCGATACTTACTATCTTTATATATATAATTCTTCTGTACATGTGCTTGTCACTGAATTACTCCTAAACGGCTCTGGCCGTTGGTAACGTACGTTTCAGGTTCGAATCCTGGCGGTGGCATGGATGTTTGTTGGTGGTTCGGAATCCCCGTTAAGCTGTAGGTCCCGATCTAATTAGCCTAAAGTGTGCACAAACTGACCGTAGAGCGACAAACAAACCAAACCAAACTTCGTAAACGGCTCAACCGATTTTGTTGAAATTTCTTGTGTGTTTGAGTGAGTCCCTGGATGTTTTAGATTCCCAATTGGACCCGGTAGGTGGCTCTGCAAACGGGTTCTTCTGTGTGGGTGTTAGTCATTGAACTCCTCCTAAACGGCTTGACGGATTTTGATGAAATTTACCCTTCAAACGTTATGAATGAAAATTATATATATTAGAACACGAGGGACTGAATGGCCGAGTGGCTACCGCTCTGGCGCTCTGTACCACAGGTTTCGGGTTCGAGTGCCGGCGGTGCCATGGAATTTTTGTAGTAGTTCGGAATCCACTTTAAACGGTAGTTCCCGGTCCTAATAGGATCGTAAAGCGTTGCGAGGGCATTTTTACTCCGCGTCCGTGGCTTATCTTCAAGTTACACGTGCCCCCTGGGTAATGCAAAGTGAGTAACGTCTGTGCAGCGCTTGCCTTAAGGCATCCAAGACCTAGCTGTCTAAGTGTTTGCCAGCTGCATTGGAACAAAATATATATATATTAGAACATGGATATTCCCGATGTGTAATTGGATGGAATATATTCGCCAAAAAAAAGTTTTCCACGATGCAATTTTCCACAATGCAATGAACCACATATTCCATGTTCTGCTAGTATATTATAAATTACTTATTATATATCGATACTTATTACTATATTACTCTCGATGTCATCATAATTACAATACCAACAGACAAAAACAATAAGTGTTTGAAAAAAGCGGATTTTATAAAATAAGTCCAAAGTAATGGGAAGGAAAAAAAAAACCCATAAAATTAAAATTTTTTGTAACAACAAGTGAGGACTCATTTATCAAAGAATTGATGCTAATACTAACTTAAGTTTTTGCTCTCAGTTTAATTGCTCAAGTAAATGGACGAAAAAAGAAAGAATTTATTAGATGGTTGATTTTTCTACTTTCCAAATAAATGAATAGGAACTGGGTTTTTTTTCTAAGATTTAAAAATACGCTTAACCGTCGTAATTACTTTTTGTGTGTGTGTGTTAGTCTTCTGCAGAAGTTTAGTAATCTTTCTTATAAGCGTGTTTTAACTTGATCATCAAAATGCTTTTCAGCAAAAATATGTTTAATTAGTTCCTTATCCCATTGGTAGCCATCTATACCAAGTCCATGGACCCGTACGGACTCATGGCTGAAGAGAAAGGGGACAGCTTCTGTTTTGTGGAACACCCGCAGGTTGAATTCTGATTTGGCTCCACAAATTTTCCCATCAATTGTTATCACTTAGATTTTAAAAAGGAATTTAAATATTTTCCTTGGTTTTTAAAATTGAAAACCACTGTACTATTTTATTGATGATTAATGTAGAAGACATTGACGCATTTTACGCACAATATTTGAACAAATTTTGTTGCGTTGAGGATCACTAACTCTGACACTTAAAGCCTTTGCCACACCAAAACAAAATCTGATATAAAAAATAAATGCATATTCTAAATTTCTATATCAGGGGTGGCCACCCGCGGCTCGCCTTGACTATTTTTCCGGCTCGTAAGATTTATCACACTTTTACAAAATGTATTTATTTTATGATGGCCAAAGGAGTGAAAACCAATGTAGTGCTTTTGGTTCAACTTACACCTGTGAATCGTTTTCTTCGAAAATGAATTTTATAATTTTTCATTTTTAGTGTTATATATTTCTTTACAGTGGGCGTTTAGTATCATTATTATTATATTGTCTATGTTTGCATCTAAAGAATAATAGTAAACACAAAAATAATAACTCATTCCGTTTCAATTTGTCACTCCAAAAGAATGTCCATAGTGGGTTTAAATCTAATAGGGTGATATATAGTTTTATATGCGTCCCGCAAGATCATTTGGATTTTCCACCTCTCTTCTAAATCTGTTCAATTTATCGCATCCTATTGTTAAGCCAGTCACAGACAAACTCTGTATTATAAACTTCATCTTTTATCCACCAGACTTCACGCTAACCTCGCTTAAGCAAAAGAATTTGCAGATTCAATAGACAATCACCAAATTTTACAGCGCCCATTAATCTCTTCTCCAATTGGCCAGCGCCGTATCCTCTCCCTAACGTTTAATATCGCGATGGTGATGGGGTTCGTAAATTGGTGCCGCCGTCAGAAATGCAGGGGCGCACCCTGAGATGCCCCTGCAATCAGGATGACGTCATTGATTAAGAAGGAAAGAGTTTCGCATAATGTTGGACTGGAATTTTTGAGAACAGGAATTCTGGCGATGATTTAGCATTTTGATTGTGTTTTTTCTTTCATTTTTGTGTGTACTTATACAAAGGCTTAAGGAAGCCTGAACAGAAGAATTTTGATTTTTACGAATTGTACAAGATTTTTATAAAACAGCTTTTTAAACAATGTAATAAATTTTTTTTAGAGTTTTATGATATAAAAAAAAAAAGAATTTGTCCATAATAAGCATCATTAAAAGAGAATAATTTCTATGAACATTTTCGGTTTTAAGTATCTAATTTAGAATTCTCTGCCGGTTTGTGGATATATTTTTAAACTGCTTTTTTTATTATATAGATGAATAAATATTTTCTTAATAAACAATATTTTCATTTTGTTAATGTTTTAATCATTTAAGAAAGAATTTATAAAAAAAACATCAATTTCCAGTAATCTATAAGAATGTATTAAAGCTTTAAGGTTTAAAATAAAATTCCAATTTATATTTTTAGTTAATTTGTTTAAACCATTTTTAAAAGATGTGTCACTTGTTCATAAAACATTTCACTTACATTATACTACATATATTTAATTTTTATTTAAATATGAATTATGGTTTTCAGCTTTTTGAATAATTATGACATCAGCTTTATGTTTATTTACCTAATATAAAATACCATGATTTCTTTTATGTTATATGTTTATTTTTTTTATCTTTTGTATGCTTATTAACTACTAGATAATAAAAGATTTAATTTTAATTATGTATCTTTTATGTAATATTTTTATTTTTGTATTTTAATTATTTAATGCGCATTTAAACTCAAATATCTCAAGTTAAATAATTATTTGAACATTATAAAAGCATTTATTTATTAAAATCAATTATGCATAATAAATATACATATTAACAAAATTAATTATGCATATTAATGCACTTTAATTATCATAAATACGTAAATTTAAATTATTCATTCACAAGTTATTTATTTATAATCTAGAAAATAGGTTATAAACTGTCGAAACATTATATAAATATTATTTTATTATGCATTAAATCCTATGTGAGCTTAATACTATAAGTAAAATATCAACATCAAAGAAAAATAACTATAATTGAATCTACTTTAGGCTATTGTATATAGAAGATCTGCTTTTGAGATAATTGCTGTAAAACTTCCATCGCTCAGGTAACCATCCTCCTTTATTAAGACTGACTATAGTCGAAATAGCTGGAGAAGTCAATTATTTATCTTTTTGTGGATGTTAAGGGAAAATTTGAGTTTCCCCAAAGATCAACAAATAGAAGTCAAAAGTCATTTAATTTCTAAATTTGCTTTAGTTAAACCGTTTTGGTCAGAAATTCTCGAATAAAGTTTATAAGCTAAAAACCTATTATAGAAATAAGCTAGAATGAGTTTACTGACACTTTCTGCAATGTTCTCATTTTATAAACTAAAAACTAACTTAATTCAATTTTTTTCTTTTGTTTGAGCTCCAAACAAGTTTAATTTTTTACAACGAATAATTATCATTCGAAATGAGCCAAGAACATTATTATTTCAGGTTGGAAACAAACCTTTCTTGTAGCATGCATTTTTGAAAGCGTCATTAAAAGATCAAGTCACACTTGTCTAGTGTAAAGGACATTGAAAAATACAGAGGGTTTTTTTTCTAAAAATATACAAACTATAAAAATACAACCTAATTTTATTTATTAAACATTTTTAGCTATTTTTGTGCGAAAACATTTTGTACAAATTTTCATAAATGTATTTATTACTGCCATAGCAGTATGCTAATGACAGCAATATGTAACGATAATAATTGGCAGTATGCTATATTAACCTTGCCTATTAAGGAATTTAAATGAAATTAAAGCGAGTTAAAAAAATATCTCTAATCGTGGGTAAAGAAAAACTCTGAACGTAAAAGGAACATATCTAAAGAAAAAATCTTTAACGTCTAGCTAGCATAACTTCCGTAATTTTTATTTTGCATTCAGAAAAAGAAATTATTATTAAATAACGTAAAATCCTACAGGTAATTTTTAGCTATCATACATGTAACATAAAAATGAACTTATACAAATTTATTAACTATCATTTTTATGTTAAGTTAACTCTTAGCTACTAACGGCATGTAATTTAAGACTAATAAATTCAGTTTCCCAAGCAAGGCAGTACGCTACATTAAAAAAATTTTGTAAAACTAAAACTATGAACGGGGCCTGATGGCCGAGTGACTAGCGTTCTGGCGCTCGATACCACAGGTTTCAGGTTCGAATATCGGCGGTGCTATGGATGTTTTTAAGGGTTTGGAATCCACTTTAAACAGTAGGTTCCGATCTAATATGACTGCGAGCTGACAACCCTACCCCGTAAAAAAATGCGTCTCCTGTCTAAAAATCTCAAGTAGGGGCTGTTGCATCACTGATGTTGAGGAAAACAATGAATATCGAATATTTAAAGAAGTATTTATTATGTTGTCGATATTAATATTTATTTATACGACTACACTATTTATATATAGACTATGTATATAAAATATCTCAATGGAAGGTAAAATAACCCGGTTATACTTTTCTCTCTCTTCTCAAATAAAAACCATTTATCCCTAAAAGATGTCGATATTTGGCATTCTACGCATGCGTTCTCAAACCGAGTTCAGCAAGCAGAATGAATGTCAGAAAAGGAAATGGTAAATATTTGATTTTTCAAACTCAATATTACATAAATAAACAGGCCCCAAATAAAAAAGAATAGCAAAATGACACTTTCCAACTGCAGTTTGTTGACACCTCACTTTTCACACACCCTTTCTCTTTTTTATGGTTCTGTTTGTTTATGGCATTGAATCTTGTTTTTCCAATTTTATGGCAAAGTGTAGGAAGTAGTTGATTACAGCGTTTTCAATTTTATGCTCCGAGAAAGTCTCCGCGGTTATTTTTCCATATAATATAGACATCCCTACCATGTGGTGGGCATCTTTTTTTTTCCCCATTTTTCCGAACGAAATACGGCATAAAACTGGTTTAATATTGAGTTTTACAGAAGCGTTTCAGAAACTTCATTTTATAAGAAAAAACCTAGACCTATTAAAACTGTTTAAAAAATGAGTGCTATTTCGTCACACATATGGGTGTCATTGTCATTACTGGAATATGTGTTACGATTTCTTTTTAAAAAAATAGTAAGAGAGGTAAATAAGAATAAACTATTTTTCTCACAAAAAATACGTCTATTTAGTCTCAAAGAAGGTGGAATGTGCAAATACGATACGATTTTTAATATATTTTTAAGACCTAAGGCAACAATAAAATTATAAAACAAAAAAGATATAAAAGGGTTTTAATATTGAATTTTATAGGTGCATTTTAGAAATTTTATTTGTATAGAACCCTGTTCAAAAAATGGGTGCTATTTCATCCCACATACTGGTGTAATTGTCACCAAATATTTGTTATGGCTTTTTTTAAACTCTTTTAAGAGAGAAAAATAAGCATAAAAAAACTTTTCCCCCAAAAAAATTTGTTTATTTAGTCTAAAAGAAAGTGAATAGTTCAAATTCAATATAATTTTCAATATATTTTATGACCTAAGTATCAATAAAATTATAAAACAAAGAAGACATAAAACGGCTTTAGTGTTAAGTTTTACAGAAAGCATTTTATGAACATTATTTTTACATAATAAAAATCCATTCAAGAATTGTGTGCTAATTTGTCATGCGTATATATTTTTGAAGGTGTACATGCATCAGTGTATAAGAATAGTAAATATATTTCGTAATATATTTATAATAGTTTTATATTTCATTATTATTGTAATTAAGTATCGATACATAACGACAGTCAAAAAACAAAATAAGCACCAATTATCAAAAATCAAGAAGTATTTCGCATAAATGGAATCCATATATATATATATATATATATATATACATATATGAATATCATTGGAGGATATTGTTTTGAAATTTAGCTTCCAAATGAATGTTGTAAGGTCTTGGCCTATACTAGACCTATAACTTTTTCAAGATGAGTGCACTTTCATGTTCCTGAAAACACTTTAATTTTTATTTACAACCATTATATATATATATATATATATATATATATATATATATATATATATATATATATATATATATATATATATATACATAATTCTGAGTTATTACAAATTATTATTTACAAAGAAATGAAAATTAAATTGATTTTTTTTTATATTTAAAATACTTATGAAAGATAAAACAAATAAAGTATATAATTAAACGTATTAAACAAATAATGTATAAAGTCGACTTTCTTTGTCCTGAGAAAATCACCCATTTGTTTTTACAACCTGTTAACAAAATAAAGTCACTTCGGACTATGTCCGTTGACCTAACAGCTGACCTGCAGCCTCTGCTACTGATTGGAAGTGCGTGACCACTTTCTTAAAATGCTCAGCCACCGAATTCCGATTTTTATCTTTGGCGATGCCATTTGCGCCCTCTTCGTAAACCGAAAAAAAAGGGGTTAGTAGAACTTGGGATCGTAACACTTTCTTGAATTGCATTTTACGATGGAGTGTTACAATTTCTTCGTCAATAGCAGAAAACGCAATGCATTTTGATACATCTTTTCCTTGTAGTCCTGAATTCACATAAGCTAATTTATTAATTACAGGGTGATTGTAAGAAAAGTTTTCTCGATATATGTCACCCTAACTATCAGACCATTCCCAGAAATTGTACGAAATTTTCCTTTAATGTACGGTTACAGGGACACGATTTCGAAAATTACAAATAACAACACCTACTTTCGTTTTATTAGGGCCTGAATGGCCGGGTGGCTATCGCTCTGGCGCTCGGTACCACAGGTATTGGGTTCGAATCCTGGCGGTGCCATGGATGCTTATAGTGGTTCGGAATCCACTTTAACCCGTAGGTCCCGGTCCTAATAGGATCGTAGAGCGTTGTGGGGGCATTCTGACTCCGCGTCCGTGGCTTATCTTCAAGTTACACGCGCCTCCTGGGTAATGCAAAGCGAGTAACGTCTGTGCAGCGCTTGCCTTAAGGCATCCAAGACCAAGCTGTCTAAGTGTTTGCCAGCTGCATTAGAACAAAAAGAAAAACTTTCGTTTTATTAGAATGGTATCTCCATAAATAAAAACCTCAGCTAGTATTTGAACAGTACCTATACTAAGTAACTGTTCGACAGACTAAGCAGAATGTTTGGCAGAAGAAATGTGAAGCAACCAATAAGGATAGAGAATGAACAGAAAGCAAAGCATTTTAAAGTGTTTCACAAATTTTCCACAAGACCTCTTTCACGCACTATAACTCTCTGTAGCCAACGGCCATACCATGCTGAATATACCGGTTCTCGTTAGATCACCGAAGTCAAGCATCATTGGGCGCGGTCAGTACTTGGATGGGTGACCACCTGGGAACACCGCGTGCCGTTGGCTTTCACAAATTTGGGACCTGAATGGCTGAGTGGCTAGCGCTCTGGCGCTCGGTACCACAGGTTTCGGGTTCGATTCCCGGCGGTGCCATGGATGTTTGTAGTGGTTCGGAATCCACTTTAAGTCGTAGGTCCCGGTCTCCTATGACTGTAAGCGCGCCACGGAGCAGAAGTCAGACTTCTACCTACGGGTGCTCCATCAGAACAGAAGCTGCACCCCTCTCCCCTCCTTCCGTGAGGGACACGGCAACAACAACAACAGCAACTCTCTGTATGAGACAGATGGTGGATAGCATTGACGTACGTACCATGTTGACGATCAGACGTCTGTTGAACCTGACGTCTGATCGCATCTTTCAAATCAGTCATGCAAAGTGGAAAAATTTATGAAGATCACGTGGAAAAATTGTGAAACATATTAAATTGTTTTGCTTTCTGTTGTTTCGCTGTCTTTATTGGCTGTTTTCATTTTTCTTTGTTTCTCAACCACCACCGGCGACTTTGGTGTTACGTTTTCCGCTATTTACGGTTTTTTATTATGGAGATCCTATTCCAATAAAAAATGTCGATGTTACCATTTGAAATTTTCTAAATCGTGTCATTATTAATTTTTATTTTCTCTACTGTGGAAAAGTAATAAATGAAAAAATATTTATCTTTCTGAATTTAAACTTTGATTAACATAACTCACAATATAGGATAACTAGATTTTAAACTAGAGACACTTTTGATGTTTTTATTTATTTAGAACTCATTAGTTCATTACATAAAAATACACTCTTAAAATTTTCTCAAATTTTATTATTTAAAAGTTTTTTTTTTTTTTTTTTTTTTTTACATTTAAAATTTCTTATTAACAAATAATTATGTTGACAGCATGTAAACACTTAAAAATATAGATTTTATTTGAAACTTAAAACTATAATACATTTTACTATTTTCATGATTCCAATTATATTTTACATGTTGATTTTTTAAGAATGAAATAAACAATGAGTTTACAGTATCAAACACAATATCTATACTTCCCCACAAATCGAACAAGTACTTCAGGGAAACAGATGAATTATAATAAAAAAATCAGAAAAGTTCAATAATTAAGTACGTGTGTTTATTGTTTTTGTATAAAAATCTATTGAAAGCCTTAATTAAAATTTGTAACCGAGGTTCCACTTACACAACCCTGTTTCCTCCTTCGCACTGCAAGAGCGTCCCTTGCTGCGTACAAAAGAGATTGTCAGTAGGCTTCGAGACTCTCGCCAGAGAGGACATATGGCAAAACAAGCGCTGCCGTTAGTTAGGAGCTCTAATACCGAGATCTAAAAGTGGAATCCTTCCACAAATGTATAATTAGATGTTTTAAATATGTTGTGTATTATTTGTATGTGAATGTGGAATTTGTGCGCTTATAAATAAAAGTGGTGTGTCCTTAAAGTTGCGAATTCTTCAACCAAACCACACCCAGTTTTAGTTACACAAACAAACCGGCATTCGACTACAAGTTAAATTTTTTAATCTGATGAAGATATATTTTTAGGAAATGAATGTTTCGTGGTTGAAAAAGTTGTGATTGTTGATCTTGTTGATGATTTTAAAATTCTAAATAAAATGTAAACAATTTAATTTTGTTGTAATACACGTAACCTTAACATTAAATTTATACGGTTATCAATTTCCTCTTTCATTCTTTTTTCATTTAAGGCACAATACAAGATTTACACAAAATCATTCGAAACTAAAATCACCATGGCTTGATTCCAATGACTATTTCAAGGCAATATGGCTAATGAAATTTTTTGTTCTCTTAAATATTAACTGTATGTAGCATTGCGTTAATTGTATCGCATTTTGATTTATTTACTTACTAAGCAATAAATTTCAATTTATTTTTTTAAACGCTTGACGTTTATTTATTTTTTCTTTTAACCGTTCATAAATCACAGAATGATGATAAAAAAAAAATTTTTTTTTTTCGTTACTAAATTTTTCGAACAAAATTCGCATTCTTGTAAGTGTAAATTTGTTATATACAAGGTGATTATAATTAAAGTCCCACGTTCAAAATGCTGTCAAAAAAGAACCGCTCGTCACAATGAGTTGACATTTGAACTGAAGATACTTGAAGAAGAGGGAAACGGCATCAGAAAAAAAGGTTCCACCGATTTTTCGCATCCAATTGGGTATGACCTTGCCGTGGTGGATGGGCTTTCCACTCATAGTGTCACAACTGTTGAATGACTTAGAAGTCATTTTTCTATCAAAAAACCAAAACAATCCAGCACATTGAACACTACAGTTGGTTTAATGTGTACTCATGCCAAATAGGTTGTCATTTCGATTCAAGCCGAATTCCCTTTCTTTAGGCTGTTTACAGCGCCATCTGTTAAAAAACTTTGGAACCGTTTTTTGATGCTGTACCGTTTCCCCCTTCTTCAAGTATATTAAGTTTGAAATTGAACTCATTGTGACGAGGGGTTCTTTTTTGACAGCATTTTGAAAGTGGAACTTTATTTACAATCACCCTGTATATTGAAACATTTCATTAAAGCTGAAAAATAATTTTGAAATTCCCAATTAAATACCTTTTTTCTTGCTTTTTCTTTTGAATATATGTTATCAACAATAGCAATTTTTTTAAAGTTTCTATCAATAATACCTAATACATAATCAAAATTTTAACAAAAAGTATGCTGAATATTTTTAAAAAATTAATAAGTCTATACCGTTTTTCAATTTAAATACAATAATAAATTCATATCATATTAGGTAACGTTTATAACTAACTCGTTAAAGAAAATTAATTTTTGGAATCATTCTCATTAATTTTTAAATTCATTTACTCTTACTATAAAATTAAAGTTAAATATGTTTTCTTATATACATTTTTTAAAAATTTTAAATGACATTACAAAATTTATGTATTATCCAACAAATATAAAAATCTGTAATCTATATTTTATATTTACATTGAAAAATAGTTTAAAATATTTTATGTTTTCTATAATATTTGAAGGAAAACCTGACTTTTTATTCTCATACTTTTACTTCTATACGCGCAATGCTCATAAAAAATAAAAATTTTCTCTATTCCTAAAATCACTGAATGAAAATGTCAGTCTGAGTCCATAGAAATTCCAATAAAAACAGTTTTTATGAGGAATTTTTTCTTCAGCAGATTTTACAGTAACTATCAATTTCAGATTATAATAGTTAAGCTGAAAATAATAATAATCCAATTTATTTTTATGGCCTTCATACCAACTGACCATTTATTAAATTCCATTTCACGCACTTTATATATACTGGATCCACAGTTCAACGTTATTTTTCTAAAGAAATCGTATATGAAAGGTATTTGCTATAAAAAGAATATTTTCCAGATTTTTTTTTTTTTTTTTTTTTTTGGATGAAAATATTTTCGAGATACTTTAAATTTTCTCTTGGATAAGAAGCTGAATTATAGAATATTCATCATTAATTGGCTAATTCAAATTAGTGTACACTATTTACAATGATTTAAAGATAACACGAAAAATTTGAAAATACTGTATATAAATAGTTTCGATTGGTGCCTTTGTCAGTAAGACGACGGCCGATTTAAAGCAGATTCAGCATTACTAAGAATGTATCCGCGAAGGACCTGTTACTCTAAGCCAGGGGTGACCAATCTAAATGATCTTGCGGGCCACTTTGGAAATACATCCTAACTCCGCGGGCCGTATATAAAATTATGTATCCCCCTGTTAGAGAGAGACCCACAATAGACATTTTTTGGAGTGAAAAAATGAAGCATAAGGAGTTATTAGTTTTGTTCTCACTATTATTCTTACATGTAAACAGATATAATATAATAATAATGATACTAAACGCACCTTGTAACGAAATATATTATGAACATTAAAAATGAAATATATAAATATAAACGAAGTAAAAAAAAAAATGAAATCATTTAAAAATATTTATTTTACGAGTGCAATATTTGTTTCTCCACTCTTTCACTTAGCTTTTGCAAATCGATCTCAATTTTAATATTTGCACATCGTAATGGGTGTTGCAGGTAAGCGTCCGTTACGTTTGAGCGTGTTTTGTGTTGGGTCCATTTCATTTTCGAAACAAACGATTCGCAGGTGTAAGTTGAACCAAAAGACCTAACAACTTTATGTGTCAGATTTCTATAATTGGAAAATTTCTCTTTTGTGACTAAAGTGTTATAAAAATCTGTTTTTGATTCTGATGTTACAAAAATGTTTTTAATTCAATATTGCATTGTAGTCAACCAGTTCCATTTGGAGATATTCTGGGACCGACTCGATTTCAACATGAAAGGGAGAAGAATATATATTTTAAAAATTTTGTTGTATTTGTTTAACTCTAAATTACTGAATTGGCTTTCAAAAGCAGGTGTTTTCACTTTGCCCATTATAAAATAAATATATTTTGTAAAAGCATGATAAATCTCACGGGCCGGAAAAATGTTCAAGGCGGGAGGGGGGTTGGCCACCCCTGCTCTAAACCATAAGATGAAAAGAGAAATATTTCTCTAATTACGCACACGTGTACAATTGGAGGAAACCCCGTAAACTCAGAGTCTGACTACCGATGTGGTGTACTCTGTCACTGATGCCAATGTTTTTCAAATGTCTTTTTTTCAATTCCTTCTATTAGCTCACACTGTCCCTATATATATATCTTGTTCAAATTTCCAATCGTTTGTAAAATACTTTTCATTCCTCCACTCGAGTTCAAATACAGTTTTTTTTTTTTTTTTTTTTTTTTTTTTTTTTTTTTTTGAACTTGTAGTGGAGGACACTGGATGTTAATGCAGTTTTCTGAAATATTAATTCATTCATTAAACTTATTTAATTAATTTTAATTTTTTTTAGATTTAAGTTGCATATATCTACCATATATCAACTTAAATAACAGATAAACTTAAAAAAATGAATGAAAATTATTGATAAAGGACTTTCAGCAATAGAGTGAAAAAAAAGTAGGAATTGACTTTAAAAAATTTTTTTTTCATATTACTTGTTAGAGTTTATGCAAGGAATATAAGCTCTTAAGCTTACATATCTGTGATTAAATTAAAAGGAATGACTATTAACAGAGTATTTATTATTATAAAATCCCTTTCAATAGTAGAATCCAATCTTGTTTCCAAGCTTCCTACAAGTTAAATCTGGCTGTGAGACGAGAATAAAAATGAAAAAATTAAAATACTTTTATTATTTCAAAGATCTTTTACCTTCTTAACATTTTTTCGTTCCAAATTTTGCTTACACGAGTGATAAAAGCTGTAGTTCATTAAATCAAGATATTTACTTAAAAATTATAAATTTTAATTACATTCAACTTAAATAAGGAATGTTTGCAAAAATATAAAACTTAATCGACAAAATTGTATATTAAAGGCATAAATTTCATGCATATTCTACCATAATTCATATACCAAAAAAATAACTTTTAAAGAATTTAACTTCACTACCTAATAAACAAAAAGAAATCTTCTTTAAGGGCTTACGAAATATTTTTAAAATTTTAACTCATTTACTGAAATATCTCAGATGTAAAAAATTAATTTCTCTTGAGAATATGCTAAATGGGAAAGTTCTAAATTTTGGTTTCAAAGTAAATATATATCTTTTAAATATTGAAAGCTGTTCTTCCACTTTTAAAATATTCGACGATAAACCAGCGTAGCAGAAAACGGAGACGAAAATTATTTACGGCATTGCGGATTTGCATAATGATTAAAGGCAGAGTCAAGATTATTTAAATATTTTTGCCTTTTTTTCAGATTAATTAAAGTAAAACTGAGAATTTTTGCATATTTTCTTAATTATCTAAATCAAAAATGTTAATAGGTTGTTTTTAAAACAAGTGCAGTTTTTTTCTAAGACATTTTACTCCTTTATCCATTTTTCATTTCAAATTTTAATTGCATTTATTTATGTCATGTTAGCATTTTACAAAATTATATTCAATACATTTCTTTAAGACAGCAAGATTTATGAATTAATTCTCAGAAAAAGCACTCATCACTAAAGTTAAAAAAGAGAGAATGTGAAGAAAACATGAATATTTTAAAACAGTATATTTTGTATGCTGATACATGTCCTTAAAGAGTTACATTATGCAGATATATACATATATACATTATATATAGTTGTTGTCGTTGTCGTCGTATCCCTTATGGTAGGAGGGAAGAGGGAGTAATAATAACACATATAATTGTAACATCTATTTGCAATTATCTCAACAGTCATTTCAAATTTTACGCTATAAGCATTTCTAACTACACACAAGTAGAGATAAATGTTATATATATATTTTAGACCTACATACATACTTATATGTTAGACATACATTACGATGTTAGACAATCATACATAGTTAGATATACATTTCGATGTTAAACACTACACACATACTTATATGTTAGACATGCATACACGTCAGACTTACATTTGTAGTGGTACATACATTCTTCTAAGAACGTGTTTTACACTTCAACACATATTTGGCATGCACATGTAGAAATACATGTTGTGACTCATCCTCAGTATTTTCGCGGAGTGTTCATGAACAGGCATCCTATGAGTACTATAGTCTACTCATTGATGGGCAGAAAGGGGGCAGCTTTATATTTATATTTTTAACCATATTAAGATACAATTTAATATTTTATTATTTATCTAAAATCACAAATCTTCAAAAATATCTGTTTCAATAACATTAATGTTGTTGTTGTCGTATCCCTCGTGGAAGGAGGGAAGAGAGGGACAGCTTCTGTTTTGATGGAGCATCCATAGGTAGAAGTCTGACTTCTACTCCGTGTCGCTGAAGAAGGAGGACAGTGCATTCCGGGAGGACTTTCAGGGGGAACTACTCCACATTTGTGTATCGTATAGAAGAAAACTCATAAAATTCCCACCAGATAGTCAGACTAACGAGGTAAGATGGCAAGCATCACAACTGCCATCGAGTCTGCTCGTTTTTTGAAACAATGTCTACAACAAAGCCGTCTGCTGATTAATTCTTTATCATTTCCGTAAATAAATAATGCTATTTAAATCTTTACCATTTCGGTAAATAAATAAAATAAATACTGTTCAACTCTTTACCATCTCGATGAAAAAATAAAATAAATACTGTAAAAATCTTTACCATTTCGATAAAAAAATAAAATAAATACTTTTCTAATCTTTACCATTTCGATAATTAAATAAAATAAATACTGTAAAAATCTTTACCATTTCGATAAATAAATACAATAAATACTTTTCAAATCTTTACCATTTCGTTAAATAAATAAAATAAATACTTTTCTAATCTTTACCATTTCGATAAATAAATAAAATAAATACTTTTCTAATCTTTACCATTCCGATAAATAAATAAAATAAATGCTGTTCATTCCGAAAATAAATAAAATTTGTTCAAATCCATTCCGATAAATAAATAAAATAAATACTGTAAAAATCTTTACCATTCCGATAAATAAATAAAATAAATACTGTAAAAATCTTTACCATTTGTACAGTAAATCTTTACCGATCTTTACCATTTTACCAAATTTTACCATGTGAAAGGTTCCATTCTCAATTCAAGAAATATTACTGAGAGCAGAAATGATGTGTCCAGAAGAGAATTTTATCCATCATTGGAAGAACTCCAATGACATCACTCCGTGCATGCCCCCCTTATCGATGGACAGGAAAATCAATATCCCTTTTCGGTTGTGTGCAATCAGCTTTTTGTTGGGCAAACTGTTCATTAGATCAAGTTTCGCTTCTAATGAAGAACCATTTATCATAGGCTATAATATTTTAATCTAATACTTATGGTTCAGCTTTAAAGACACTTTAATAAATAACAAGTAATATAAAAAAAAAAATTTAAAGTCAATTCCTACTTTTTACACACTATATGGCAGAAAGTCCTTTATAAATAATTTTCATTCTTTTTTTTCAAGTTTATCTGGAGCCATCTATTGGTTGATACATGCAACTTAAATAAAAAAAAACTAAAAATTAATTAATAAAATTTAATTACTGAATTAATATTTGAAAAAACTGCATTAACATCCAGTGTCCTCCACTACAAGTTCAAAAAAAAAATGTATTTGAACTGGAGTGGATGAATAAAAAGTATTTTGTGAACGATTGAAAATTTGAACAAGACATATATGGGGAGAGTGTGAGCTAATAGAAGGAATTGAAAAATCAATGTGGTTGAAATAAATTCATTTCGAATAGGATACTTCGGCAGCTGATTGTCATATTTCGAGGGGAAATTCATCATGTGATTGCTATTTGTGTAAGACGTTCAATAGGATGGCAACTCCATTATTATGTAATTGTCAAGTGGATTGTTGTCTATGGACACTTTAATAAATAAAAATCAATGTGGTTGAAATAACCAAGTAGTTAGGGCATATCGCTGGCAGGAAATATTATATTCATTAAGAAGGATAACGAAAATGAACATAAACAATTCAAAGCCAAATACTCGTATGTAAGAACTCACCAATAGCGACAAGATGGCTAATCAACCACCTTTGTTTAGCCACGAATGACGCCAGAAATAAAATAGAGATAAAAAAAATAAATATTTGAAGATGGTTCAAGCAAACTTGCAATATATATCTGTAAAAGAGAAATTAGCTTTTTATATATTCATATAAACGAACAAATGAAAAACATTCATGGGCTTACTAATAGTAAAACGAATTTAAATTTTTTTTAATTAAACGCTTTCGTGATTATTATAATAAATAAGAAAATTAATTTTTTAACTTAAAAAGTTTTAATATTAATTTTTTTTAATTTGTTCATAAAAGTTCTTCACTTAATGAGTACTTTTTAAATTTTATCATGATCAAACATATCTATATAATAATTTGAATTCCAAATAAGAATACAGTTTCTAATTTATGAAAACTAAAATGAACTTAATTTTTCATAGAAAATTTCCAATACAAACAAAATGGCGATTTGTAGTATAAAAAAAAAAACTTTGATTTTAATCGCAAAATTACAAATGTTTCTAAAATAATTTTTCTAATTCAAATAAGTACTGTCGGAGATGTGTCGATGTTTGTTTGGGTGGGATCAAAATGTTCCCATGTCTAATAACACATTTATTGTGACACACACAAATACCACAATTATAATAAAAATAAACAATATTTAGCACACAGCATGTATATCTAAAGAACGTTCAATTAAATATTTAGTGGAAGGATTCCACTTCTAGATCTCGGGAAGAGAGATTGTCATTCAGGGCCAATTGCACCGTGCGTCCTCTCGGGCGGGAGATTCGATGCCAACTTCACAGGAACGCCACGAGGGGCGCTCTTGCAATGCGTAGGAGGAACAAGGTTACAGGTGGAAACACGGTAGATGAAACTACGATTACATCACTAATATTTATTTTAAATAACTTTTCAAAAATGTCAAGAATATATGTTTTCTGCAGGGCCGAGTGGCTAGCGCTCTGGTGCTCGGTACCACAGGTTTCGGGTTCGAGTCCCGGTGGGGCCATGGATATTGTAGTGGTTCGGAATCCACTTTAAACCGTAGGTCCCGGTCTAACAGGATCGTAGAGCATTGCGGGGGCATTGTTGCTCCGCGTCCGTGACTTATCAAACTTCAAATTACACGCGCCCCCTGGGTAATGCAAAGTGAGTAACGTCTGTGCAGCGCTTGCCTTAAGGCATCAAATACAAGTGTCTAAGTGTTTGCAGCTGGCAAGCTGCATTAGAACCAAAAAAAAAAATTTGCTTTCTGCATGAAATATTTCTTCAACACTAAGAATTTTCAAATTAAATCTGATTTTTCAATAATTATATTTTAATAAGTCCATCAAATGGTTATTATATTATTTAACTCCAATTACATTAAAAACTATATAAAATAATATTTTACTTTATAATGATAATTCCACATATCGAAAATATTAAAAGAAATTCGGAGAACAATTAAAAAAACACCCTAATTAAGTCACCAGATGGCAGCAAATGTTGCCAAGCAGCATCAGACAAGCGCGCGGAGCAGAAAATATTTTTCGTTTGATTAATAAAGTTTTATAAAAAGTTATATTTTTTGTTTAATCATAATTATGATTAAATCCTTTTTTGGCTGGACACAAAGTTAAAGAATATTTAACTTCAGAGAATAAAAAACCCTAGGATGGCAACAGTTTACAATTTGATTCCAACATGTCAATCTTTCTGTAACAAAACCTAATGTCTTTGTTTTCCAAGAGCAATAAACTAAAAACTGCTAAATAATTGAATTTGAGTTTAATAAGACGTCGTAGAAAACATAACTTTTGTCATTACTTGCAGGAATACATTTAATACAATATAATTGTTTTACGAAAACAAGATTTTTTTCCTGCTACTTCTTCATAAAATAAACAGCTGTTTGTGAATTTGACATAAAATCTCTTGGAAAAAGGAAGATATGATTAATTAAATGCGCTTTTTTCCAAGAATCAAACATAAATACGTATTTTTATTCTATGCCTGGAAATTGAAAAACGAATTACCTTTTATGAAAAGGGCTCGTATAAAATTAAAAATAATTTTTATTTCTTTTATTTTCATTTCTGCGTTTGCACGCAAATGTCACCAACAGATTAACATTTTAAATAAATAAAGTATTTTTCAAATATTGAAAGTTTTGCTAAATTTCATTTCAACTTTTATTATACTGATAGTTTTCGACTTCATTCAGTTTTGCTACTTCTTTCATTTGGGTTAAGTTGAAAATTTTTTTAAATCGAAATTTGGATTAATTTTTGTTTTGGAATTTTTGGGAATTAAATAAATATAAGGAAAATAAATTAATTAAATAACAAGTTTGCATAAAAATTATAAATGATTTTTTTAAGGAAAGTAAAATAAAATTCTTATTTAATTTTTAATTAACAGTTAAATATACTAGAGGAAGAAAGGTAATATCAATATAAAAAACAAAGCATATATTCATAACTAAAAATTTATTTAAACCTCAATTTTTTTTAAATATTAACTAATGTAAAAAAAAGCTTGTCTGTGTGTATGCGTAGTATATATTTTGTTATATTTATGTAAGCCAATGTAACTAAATGCAATAAACTATAGCACTTAGGTTCTATTTTTTTTCTCTGAAGTTAAATATTCTTTACCCTTGTGTCCAACCAAAAAATTATGATTAAATCCAAATCAGCTTTATTAATTAAACAAAAACCCTCTCCTAAACCAAACAACACGACTTAATTTAGAATTTTTTTTTAAATTTAAATTTATTGTCTTAATTTATTAATTTATTGTTATCATAATTTATTAATTTATTATTGACATAATTTATTAATTTATCATTGTCATAATTTATTAATTTATCATTGTCATAATTATTTGTTTCAAATATTCAATTTTGGAAGTTACATTAGTATGGTCTTTTTCAATTCGTTTTTTTTTTTTTTTTTTTCATGTGTGAACATAATGTTGTCCTTGTTAGGGGTCCGTGACGTTATCTGAAAATGAGGGTCAAGCAAATAAAATTGCATTCCAAATTTTGGCGGAAAATGTTACTTTGGGCCCCTTAACTCTTGAAATGCTTCATGAATAACGTTAGTCTTATGGAATTTTCTGGAGAATTTGGCTTCTGTTTGATGTGTTTTGTATAATGGTTTTGAATCACTTTTCATGTTTTGACTTGGGATTTTAAACATTTGTATGTCCTATGGCTATAAGTACTCTTAGTACGCTGATCAATTCCTTCTTCTTGAAGTTTCATATTTATCCCGTTTGGCATTTTCCGGTACCTGTTGAGCTATATAGTGCTTCTTATTGTATTTGGAATACTTCATTCTTTATTTATGCCTAAAATTTTCAAACTTTGATATATTCTCTTAGCTATTGAATATGATAGTGATTCTTTTAAAATTTGGAATACTTCATTCTTCGTTTATGCCTAGAATTTTGGAACTTTGATATATTCTTTTGGGTATTGAATGTGATAATTCTTATAGAATTTGGAATACTTCATTCTTCATTTACGACTACATTTATCTTACTTTTGTATATGCTTTTAGAGATTCTTGAACAATTCATTCTTCATGAAGTTCTTGATCTATTCAACATTGCTATATTCATGGGGCTATTGAATGTGGCCATTCTTAGTAATGTATTATTCCAATCAATTGCTTCATATATCTCGTGCATTATAAAACATTGGACTATTCCTGAGTTTATTCATCCGTTCTCGAATGTTCACACATGATAAGTTGAAATTTGCCGATCAAATATCAGTTTTTTGTTATGTTTTGCATTTTTTTTTTTTTTTTTTTTTTTTTTTTTTTTTTGTAATTTTCTACAATGTATTAATAGTTTAAATGTATTTATAGTTTTGATGTGATGTGATAATTTGAGCTGAAAGGATTATGAATCATAGCTACTCTGGATGCTTATCTAAGAAATTTATCCTCCTCCATCATATCACATTGAAACCTTTTATTTGCTGAGAAAAAAACTAAGAAAGGAAAACATTGGGAAAAAACGAAAATCGATTCCTATCAGCTTAGATAAACACTCCTGTTTATCGATTCGCTTTCAAAATTATGAGGGGAAGATTCTGGATTCTTACAACAGAAAACAGAAGCAATTGCAAGCTGCACTACATATGGTGGTAATTTGGGCCAGGGGCAATAATCGATGGATTATCCGGTAGTAAATACATAGAAGAAGGATTGAAGCTATGAAAGAACAACTTATATCCGAGATTCAAATCAGATAAAGGAATGAAAAATATGATAAAAAATCTTATTTGCTAAAATATACTTTTGAAAAAGTAAGGATCCATTCATAAACCAATGATTGAGTTAAATAAAAACAGATATCTAGACAGAAGATGTTTTCTTTATACGAGTTAAGGTTATCAGCACTATGCCCAACGCTCTACAGCCATATTATACTGCACTTACTGCTTAAAATGGATTCCGAATCACTAAAAACATCGAGGGCCGAACCCGAAACTTGTGGTACCGAGCACTGAGCGTCAGTCACTCGGCCATCAGGCCCCTTTTAATTCATAGTGAAAAGAAATTTTTTAATCAGTATTACTCTAAATAGCAGCAAAAAACTCCAAAACTTCTTTTCTCTTTTCAAGAGAGTCAAACTACATTTTCAAATCATTCTACTGCACGATAAAGATGTAGCGATAAAAATATTTTCAATGTATGTTTGTAGATGATGCGCGTGAAAGGGGAAAATTCTTATCTCACTGATTTCTAACAGGGATTCAACGTGACAAGGAAATGACTTAAATATCGATTCCTTTATTAACTAAATCGCAAACTCATTACTCCATCCAATTTCAAATCGAAAGATATTTATTGCCGCGGATTCTACATTCTGTCTTAATGAATCCGGAATTGAAAACTATCACCCAGGGTGCATTCCTCTCCCTAAAACATCAAACCCTCCATTCTTCCAGACTATCGAAAGCTTCCAAAGTTTTGCGAATTGAATGGAATTTATTAAACGATCCCTTAATTAATGAATCGCCTCCAAAATGAGATCTCGAGATTCTTTCTTAGTTGTTACAGCGAGGAAACAAAGCTCTTTTAGCAGAGTCTGTTCTCTGCAACTAAATTGCTTCGGAGAAAATAATACTGCCATTAAGCTCCAGGCAGGAATCTTAATCCCGAAGTACAACTGAGAGAGGGGGAAGAGAAATGATTTCCTGTTTCCCTGAAATAATACTTGCTCCCGTCAAAATAATTAACGTATGGAAAAGAGTAGATTAAAGTTTTTGTGTCGAAGTACAATGTTTTTGTATTAACTACAAAATACAGAGTTTTTGTGTTAAGTACAAAATACAAAGATTTTGTATCGGAAGAAATTGTGTGTTGGTAATTTCTATATTGTATTTATAAACGTTGTGTTGTCAACGTTGTGTAACGTAGTTGTGTAAATAAAAATTATCTAAACATAGTTGTAACAGTGTAATCTCTATTTTGACATAAAAATTATAGTTTTAATAAGAAAACATCTATAAAATGCATATGAAAAGTCGATTGAAGATTGGTTTGGTTTGTCGCTCTACGGTCATTTTTTGCACACTTTAGGCTAATGAGACAGGAACCTACAGTTTAACGCGGATTCCAAACCATTCACAAGCATCCATACCACCGCCAGGATTCGAATCTGAAGCCGGTGGTACCATGGGCCAGATCCCTAGCCACTTAGCTACTAGGCAGCTCGATTCAAGATTGGAGATCTATGTTTCAATTCGAAATGTTAATAACTCCAAAACTATGCACATAATGTGTGTGGTTGCATAATGCAAATCATTGTGTAAAGGAAAGTTGAAAGATTGGAAGATGTTTGTTTGTCGTTCTACGGTCATTTTGTACCCACTTTGGGCTAATTAGACCGGGACCGGGTTTAACGTGGATTCCGTACCACTCACAAACATCCATGCCACCATCAGGATTCGAACCTGAAGCCCGTGATAGGTTGGGAGAGGAGAAAGCGAGAGAGAACTTTGACCTAGAATCTGGCACCACACGCTCAGTTGACACTATTATATCTAGGTTATGGAAATTATGAAGGGCTCATTGGAAAAGTGTCGGAGAGATTATATTAAATATAAAAATTAAACAAAATGCATATGCGTAAACTCCAAAATAACTGAAATCCTGAATGACATTTTACAATGTCGACATCTATGCAACGATAAATGGAAACAAAATTCGAGGAAATGAATTGAAAAAGGTAGAAGAACTCAGTACGAATCCAAGTAGTTATATCCAGATAGATAATGTGAGTGCAGGGCCCAGGATAGTTGTTGAACTGAGAAAATGACATCTCGAGATTTTTTGTTAGTTGTTATAGCGAGGAAACAAAGCTCTTTCAGCAGAGTCTGTTCTCTGCAATTAAAATTGCTCCGGAGAAAATAATACTGCAATTAAGCTCCAGGCAGGAATTTCTTAGAGCAATCTTAATCCCGAAATAACTACAACTGGGGGACGAGAAATGACTTCCTGTTTCCCTGAATTATACTTGCCTCCGTCTAAATAATTATTGTATGAAAAAGTGTTGGTTAAAGAATTTATGTCTAAGAACAAAGTTTTGTTTTAAGTACAAAGTATAAAGTTTTTGAATCGAAGTTCTTGTCTGTTAGAATTATTTCTACTTTATTACAAAAATTACAGTTTTGATTGGAAAGCATCTACAAAATGCGTATGGATTTATTTTTATATGTTTAATATTCTTTTCTTTTTTTTTTTTTTAAACTGTACATCATAAATTTAGTAAACACTTTTGGAAACTTTCTTTATTAATTTCTATATTAATTATTTTTAATTAGCTTCTTTGGTCTCATGAATTCTCATAAACCACTTTGCTCTGTAAGTAACTCTAAATACAATAATCCCTCGTCACACCAGGCGCTTATTTATTAGAAAAAAAAAGTTTACCTGCTAGAATGAACAATAAACAAGTAATATAAAAAAGAAATTTTTAACGTCAATTCCTACTTAGGTCAACAAAGAAAGTTTTATTTTAGTTACTTTTTATTTATTCCTAAATTTATATTCTGCTAAATATCTTATATAAGAGAAAACATTTAAATATCTTATATAAGAGAAAACATTTTCTCCCATATAAAACTAAAATTAATGAATTAATATTTGAAAAAACTGTATTAACATCAAGTGTCATCCACAACAAGTTAAAAAAATAAATAAATAAATTGATTTTTCCATGGGCTGCCATCTTTTGGTAGCATACTAAACAATTAGCTTTGAACAAATAAATAAATAATAAAACTAAAATTAATGAATTAATATTTGAAAAAACTGTATTAACATCAAGTGTCATCCACAACAAGTTAAAACAATAAATAAATAAATAAACTGATTTTTCCATGGGCTGCCATCTTTTGGTAGCATACTAAACAATTAGCTTTGAACAAATAAATAAATAATAAAACTAAAATTAATGAATTAAATTTAGTTAATGGATTAATATTTGAAAAAACTGTATTAACATCAAGTGTCATCCACTACAAGTTTTAAAAAATGTACTTGAACTTGAGTGGATGAATAAAAGGATTTTATGAACGATTAAAAATTTGAACAAGATATATATAGGGAGAGTGTGAGCTAATAGAAGGAATTGAAAAAAGGAACTTAATATGGCTTATAGGAAATTTACACAGCCCAACTGCGTATGAACAAATAATCCAAATTACATATCTGAAGTGTACTTATTGAATTTCAAAACATTAATTGTAAAATTCTAGTAGAACTAATTGTAAAGTTCTAGAAGAAAACAATATAGAATGAAACTGCCAGTAAGAGTAATTTAATTTGTAACTTTTAAAACCTATACTTTATAACTCAAAATTACTATTTTTTTTAAATTTAATATAAATAATGCATTCAGATATATAGGATTTCTTTCTATCTCCCGACATGTACCAAAAACAATGACCTACAGAATCATATGTCATGATGTCAACTACTATTATAAGTTTATTTTCAGTAATAGATTTTTTCAATGTTTTGGGGCCGAGTGAATAGATCTCTGCCGCTCTGTGACACAGGTTTTTCGGGTTCGAGTCCCGACGATACCATGGATGTTTGTAGTGTTTCGGAATCCACTTTAAGCCGTTGGTCCCTTTCTAATATAACTGTAGAGCGTTGGGCGTAGGATTGGCAACACTACCAAATAAGAACAGAATATCTCATGTCTCGAAATCTGTTAACAGGCAGACGATCTTAGCCCAGCAACAAATTAGCTAAATTGTCAACTAGAAATGTCTCTGGACCACAGCTTCAAACTAGAACTAATCTGGTTAAATAAGGTGAATCAGATAAGCCTAGTTAAAATGACAAACATATAATTATAAACAAATATTTTTCGAAATAATTTTTTTCCAGCAATTTTTCATAATTTCTTTTTTTTTTTTTTTTTTTTTTTCTCAACACCAGGCACAAAGTTGTTCGCAGGCAAACGGTGGGGCACACTTGTTCTATAATATACGTAAGTATGCGTATAATAAGACAAGTACCTGGAGGTTGGTTTTAGACGCAAAATTGAATTTTATTTCCCATATTGCAAAAGCAACTGCTGCGAGCGTTAAGCTCAAAAGCCTCATTGCTCCAAAGAGCCAGCTAGCGATCAGACACGAGATTTTACTTTACAAGTCGATCCTTCGACCGATTCTTTTATACGGATGTCCCAATTCAGCTTCCATCTCGATCACAAATCTAAAGAAGTTTCAAGTCTTTCAAAATAAGCAGATAGCCAAAATTGTAATTGCTCCGTGGTTTTTTCGAAGGAAACAAATTCATAGTGATCTTGATCTCGATCCAGTTATGGATTATATATCCAAATTTTCAAAGTCTTTTCATTCTAAATGCCCCTAGACAAATACCAGATTAACCTGTAATTATATGACATCCATATATATGACATGCCATATGCCATATATGACACCACATGGGAATCTTTCCCAGCTCTCAAAAAATGCGAGGGATCTATTCACCATCGCCGAATGATTCTTACTCTGGAACCAGCTAAGCTACACAAATCAATTCCTGCGAATTTGAGCTGCAATCTTTGGCTTTAATTTTTAATTAAATGTTACGATGTACAACCTTAGTTTAATCAACTGGCTATCAATTTTTTAAATTTAAATAAATACTTTTTGGTTAACTTTAATCTTTAAATCTTAATTTTAATGTAATTTAACTGTTCTTACTTAACTTTTTTCTTAACTTAATCTTAATTTAATTTTAAATCAATAGTTTATCCTTAAACTTTTAACTGCTCTGGTCTTAACTTTAATTACTGTAATTCTTAGTATTTATAATCTTATTTTTAAAAAAAACTCAATCAAACATTTAAGTTTGATATTTGAAATGTAGGTACAGCCGTGGCGCCATCTACTGGACACCTGTACGATTATTTATGATTATTTTCTTTGTCCTGGTGTTAAACATTCGATCATTTAAATCCTTGTAAAACCTGTAAATTTCATATAATCTATTTATAACTTTGTACTTTTAGCAAATTGTATTTCTGTCAAATTGTACCGATAGCTTTTGCTTTTTTATCTCCTACTTTAATTGTTCTCAAGCAGGAGATGTTTTTCATTAATATTCCATAATTTAAGCAAAACACATTTGTGCAAATACTTTAATTAATTTTAAGACGTGGAGGTTCTTACAGCCACATTGGAACTTCGTAACTGGTACTTCCGTTGCACGTAATAAGGCTGTCAATGCGTAGAATAAAAGGGTACGCATGGTTATTTTCAACACTTTTACGACTGCGCAATATAATTTTATTCTGATATATAATATATATTTATAAATATAATATGGAATCATTTGTTGATAAACTGGCATATTCCTTCATGGTTGTATTGGCTTCTACTTTGAAATGAGTAAAAGAGACACTATCTGTTCATATATTCGCAAGAATATTATTTTAAAATCAAAGTTAATTTTTCTCATCATTTCGACAGTTAATTTTGGAATAGATGGATGCACACATAATGTATTTTTGGTACTTACGTATTAACGGTACCTTGGCGACAGATGCGCCAATAAAGAGCACACGCGCCAACCGCAGCTACAGATTTGGCGGTTTTTAAATGGCGCCAACCTATTCTATTGGTTTGGTAACCTTAGTAACTGTTAGATTGGCGACACTTAAAAACCGCCAAGGTACCGTTAATACGTAAGTACCATATTTTTTTCATACATTGGTTTTCACTCCTTTGGCCATTATAAAATAAATATATTTTGTAAAAGTGTGATACATCTCACGGGTTGGAAAAATGTTCAAAGCGTGCCGCGGGTTAACCACCTCTGGATCATTTTATTCCAAAATAATTCACTTTTATATTTGAGCTACAAATAGATCAAATCTACTAGTTTTGGGGCATTACCTTGCCATTTTTTAATCTTCATTTCTGGCAACACATCACCAGTTTATTAGCGTTTTATCTGAGGGTAGTACTTTTCACGCTTCTATTCCATTCTATTCGGTGATTACTTTTCACGTCTTAGACTACTTTTACGCTTTGTAAGTTAAATCTCAAAATATCTTGTTAAGTCTTTAAGTTTCTTGTATAATTTTTAAAAAATATATATTCATAATTATTTAATAATATCATTTAAATTATTGGCCATTTTCACTTATAGAACTCCGCTTGAACCCCAAAGTAGATGTTATTGCAAAGTTATTTTGATTATTTAACAGATAATTTGTAAAAAAATTTCATAATATAAAAATTCTAATAAACTGAAGAAGCTCTTTCTCCTTAACAATTCAGTAATTTTTTATTAACTAACTTTTTTAAGGAAAATAAGAAATTAATTAGAATTGAGTAGATGATTTCTTAAAATTGTATCTTCCTATATAATTTGCTAAATTTAAATATATATATTTAGCATAAGATTTATTTTAGTAATAAGTTTGAGCTGACATATATATCCCATTGCAACATAAAATATTGAAAAAACATTAAATATTTTTAAATGAATACATGGAAAAATAAAAGATAGTTTCGTTTTAAAATAAGTATGATACAGTACAAGTACTGAAAAGATTTTACACCATGCATGCCATGAAAAAAATACTTTGGTAAATAACAATAATTTTTCAAACTTATAATATATTTTAAGGATTTTAGAACTTGCTTACAACTTGATAAATAAAAAAAGATAAAATTTTTTGGCAATAACTATGAATTACTTTTATTTTTCAAAGAATTAGTTTAAATTATACTATATTCTGACAATACTATTTGCTAAAAAAAATGACATTATGTATTTTATAAAAGAAATTACTTTTGTGTTTAAATAGTCAAAGTTACTATAATTTTCATTTGTAATATTTTTTTTATATAAATGTTTTTATAGCTCTATAGATGGATGCCTATCAGCAAAATTTTTCTGATGCATTAGCTGTATATGAAACAAATGTAACTGCTATAAAGAAATTTAGTAAAAATGTATGTGAAAATATTTGGTTCCTTTTGATATCACTTAAGAGAACCAATTTGTAAATATATATATATGTATATAAATGACAATATTACTGTAGTTTCTATAGAAAATATAAATTTTGGATTAAGTACAGAGATATAATATTTCTGTAGAAATATTAGTTTTTTCTGATTAATAATAAATAATTTAAAAAAAATTCCATCATTTTTATAAAGAAAATTTTATTTGGTTTTTTTTTTTTTTTTTTTTTTTTTTCTTCAATAGTTAAGAAAGTAGCATTTAATTTTGTTGAATAATGTGCATAAATATATATGTGTCACTATTACATATTGTTCCTTATTATGAAAAAGAATTGTAGACTTTGAGTTGTCTTTAAAGGAAGATTTAGTTAAAATTGAAAAACCTAATATTGTTATATATAAGCTATTTACAATAAGTAATTATTTATATATAAGTTTTATTAATTTATTTTCAATGCATATATTTTCATTTAAAAGTACTGTACTGCATTATGTATTTAAAAATTATATATTTTTATCTACATTATATCTAATTTTCAATAATGTCACCACATAAAAATATTTCCTAAGAGATTTTAATCAATATTGAATACTATTCTGAAAAACATGGGCCCATTGCTAAAAGGAAAAAGTATTGTTAAGAATTCTTATACAAATTGCAGAAATCCTAATCATGTAAATGTTTTTTCTATCTATTTGAAAACTGATTAGCCTTCTTAATTAGCTGATTTTAAAAGTTCACTTTTTAATATATATGTTGATTATTTATGTTTATTGTATTCCTTTAAAATTATAATAATAATTTTAAATATATGATTGATTTCTATGTATGTAATTTTCAGATAAATGCTTTGGATGGAAAAATATACTCCTTTGCATTATGCCTATTTTGGAGGAAGTATTGCCTGCATGGAACTCATTTTGTAATTGGGTGCCGATATTCATATTCCTCAAAGTGGGACTATATCATTGCATCTTGCATGTATAAATGATAAAGTAGGATGTGCAGAGATGCTATTAAAATATGGAGGAAATGTAAGTACTTTTTTTATAACAGATTTTAATGGCAGAATATTCTGTATAATTTATGCAAAAGATTAAAAAATATTTATATTTACTTTAAATAACACTTACAAAAAAGAGATAGTTCTATGGAAAAATCTTAAAATACATTTTTGTTAGTCTTAGGTGTTTTTATTGATTTTGAGAAATAAACATTGCCAGCTTTTGTAAAATTAGAAATTATGAGTTTTTTTGTCCAATATTTGAGTAACATTCAATCTTATTCATTATTCTGCCCAAATTTATTAAAAATAAATATGGTGTAAATGTAAGTACTATGTAAAATTTACTTTCCTTAAAATTTCTTATGGTCTAAACAAAAAAAAAAAGTATGTGAATTTTTTAAATACATCTGTTTGTGTATTACTTTTCCAATTTGTACAATTAAAAATCTGCTCATTTCTAGAAAAGTGTCATCTTTGTATAAAATTGAAAATTATTTGCATAATAATCAATAATAATAATATTCAATTAAAATTCTTATATATTGCTTTTTTTTTTTTCTATATTACATGAGGACTTTGTAAAGAAGGTTCAAATTTAATTGATAACTAGTTTTTCAGTTTTTTTTTTTTAACTATTGGTAGTATTAAGATAAAGAATCTTATTGCTTATACTACTTTAATTAACCCTACTTGTATCTTGACTCTGTGAGTGTAAAAAAAGAATGAGGATATTACATTACTTGAAAGCTACCATTCTGAATGAGCACCTCTCTTGTTGTGAATTTAATAATGTGCATTGACATATTTGATTAGAACCTAGTGATGTGTGTTTTCCAAATAAACCCAGCACTATTAAATTCTACTTCTGTGAACAATAAAAAATAGAAATTTGTCTGACTTTTATTACTGAATAGTCCCATTTGAGGTTCGCATCTCTGAAAATAGTGATTTCTACATGGGGAAAGCTTCAGTATAAAATGTATTTAATTATTAGTTAAATATGTTATTTTTTAAATAGGATATTTTTACTTAGAATGGCAATTTATATAGTAATATTTTATAAACTTTTAATCCTGCAATTTTTCAAATAATTTTTTTAAACAATACTTAATATTTTTCTGAAATGTTTATTGCATTATTTGTTTTTTTCATGCATTCTAGTTTTAATCATAGTTCTTGGAGAAGATATTCCCCTTCCTCATAAAAAGCATGAAAGACTTATTAAGGAATGAAAGACTTATTCTTATTTATTTAAGGAATTTAAGAGTTCATTTCTTAAATGCATCTTGATAATTTATATTCCTTCAAATTTCTTACATTAATTATAAATACATTTATTTTTTAGATTAATAAACTATTCAAAATAATTATCTATGTATGTAATTTTCAAATAAATTCTTTGGACGAAGATGAGGAAACTCCCTTGCATAATGTCTATTTCATTGGGAATATTGCTTTTAAAAATGTTTGCTAATGTTCATACTCCTGAAGGTGTTACGAGATCTTTGCATTTATCATGTCTAGAGGATAAAGTGGAATGTGCAGAATGTTACTTAAATTTGGAGCAAATGTATGTATTGTGCAGTAATTCACTAAAAATTCAAAAATAGTTCAAAAATACTTTGTTTTTAAAATATAGACACCACCTGAGAAAGATAATGAATATTTTGTATTTATTATGAACTACTAAATATATATATATATATATATATATATATATGGAATTTTTTTTTTAAATGCAATGTTTTTCTCTATTAGTTTTATCATAGGACAATGAAAAACTTCTACAAATTTCAAAAAAAACTGTGCTAGTTTTTCTGTAAAATTTGAAATTATATGCATTTTTTTTTTTAATTAATGAAGTTGTATTCAATGTTTATTCATTAATCAGCTAATATTTTGTTTCTGGTGCATTTTTTTTTTTTTTTTTTTTTTTTTTAAATCTAGAACTGATTAGTTTTTTAAGTATTTTATAGGTGGTTAGAATTAAATATCTATAAGGTTTTTGATGTAAAATTTCATTTTTTATTCCACTTTTAATTGGTTATGTTCTCATACTAAAAATACATACAGGCTATATCTATTTCTTTACCTTATAATAAGTTTGGTCCATAGTAAATCTCACTTTTCATATTGGTAACATTAAGTTACATTCTTAAATTAACCTTATTTAGATGCCAACTTAATGATTTTTAAGTGTTGCATTACTTGATAATGTTATAAATTGTAGCTACAGTTGGGATATACACCTCTGGTAATATAAATTTTGTGATAACACACATTGACAGTTTCAATTGGGAAAAAAAGGGTGGCATATGTTAAACCCTTTGCCTAATTGCACCAATTTCTACTACTATAAACCATAAAAAAAACTACAGAAAAGGTCTACAAATTATTGAGTAGTCTCATTTGAGGTTTGCCAGTAAGCATCTGCAAAAAAAATTCATTGCTTTATTAGTTAATTTTTATTTATATATAATTTCTCTTAAAAAACCAAGCAAAATATTGTACTAGCTTTTGATGTGATACAATTTTTCTTTATCAAGCAGTTCATATTTTTTGGGAGTGTATTACTTACTAATTATAGATTTGTGCAGAATATTTTTTTTTACAGCACATATTTTAGTTTTTAAATAGAATATGTTCTCTAAACAACACATGTAAGTTGTTTTCATGTATCTTTCAGAAAAGTTGTTTTCATGTATCTTGGAGTTGGTTTTTCAGAGCATTTCTGCCATGCGACCTGTCCGTTACAATTGGTATTTCGCAGTCCTGAGTATTTTTAAAGTTGTGTTACCAATTTTTATTAAAGATACAATGGGTTATTGGATTTATTAGACAAAATATTTAAAAAATATGAAAAAGATGTATTATTTGATTATTTGACTTTACACAATTTTTTAAGGAAAAGAACTTTAAAATTTTAAAAAAATCCATCCAAAAGAAACTTGTGTTATGCTATTTGTGCTGCAAGAACTCAATGTCAATTCAAGCCTGAAAAAATTGTAAATAGAGTATATCAATGTTTGTATAGTTATGATTTTATGAAATTTTTAAAAACGAACAATTTATATAGCGCAACACTAATGTTGAAATTATTACTTGCTTCCAAACAGCATGTGTTATGAAAACTTATAATGCTGTTTATACTACTGTTGAAATTTTTACTTGTTTTCCAAACAGAATGTGTTATGAAAACTTTTATATTGTTGTTGTTTTATAAAAACTTATACTGAAATAAATATTTTTGTATTTAATCAAGTGATGTTGTTTTTATTTTTGTTATTTCATTTAGTCAATTCTAATCCTACTTGGAATAAAAATTATTTAACTTGGTCATTAGTAAATGAAACAAATTATAGTTTTCTTGATGATGTAATTGAAATGTGGAATATAGAACCTTTAGAATTTGCTAGAGTAGATCCAGGTAAAGGAGATATAAATATTTATTTCAAAACTATGACAAATGAACATGTTATGGGATATGCTCATTATCCAGAAGAAGGTAAAGTGTTTATCAATGATAAATTAAAACCTAATCAAGTATTTTATGTTTTGCAACATGAATTGGGACATGCATTAGGATCAACACATGATGTGAATCAAAATTCTACCATGTTTCCTTATTTTTTAGGTAAAAATAATGTGTCTGAATACGATCGACAAATATTACAAAAATTATACAAGTGTCATTTTGATAGTGTTGCTTTAATTAATTATTATACATATTTTAAATTTTTTGGATCATTTTATCAAAGGTTAGATTTAAATACGATGGATACAACTTCAGATAAAATATGGTTACCATTTTTAAGAAATATTGATGCTATTCACAGAAATGAAAGTGGATCTTATATTTTAAATTATAAACATTTAGATTATTTATTTCCAAATATTCAATATGTAGATGCTATTTTAAAATTACGTAATAATACATTATATATATTTTCAAATCAATATGTACATATTTCAAAATTATTTAGACCTAGACCCAATTTTCCAATTCAAGGTGCATTTCAAAATATAGATGGTAACATTTATTTGATTGATAAAACACATATATATATTTATGATTCATATTTTAAATTTATTGAGAAAACTATAATTTGTAAACATTATTTATATTCTAAAATACATTGTTGTAAAGAAATTGTTTAATAAATAAAAATTATTTAGTAAATAAAAATTTTTTATGTTGGTACCAACAGTCGACTAATTAATTGACACACTGTACCAGCTGTTCATTTTGTGGAAAATTTTAAAGAGCTATAAATCAATTTTCTGTTAAAATGAAAAATGTATTTTAAAGAAATGTTAATTCAGAAGGAATATTCTAACATTGAAACATACCTTAACAAAAAGGAAAACAAATACTGCTTATGTGATTTTTTCAAAATTACGTAGTGCTGCAATGTGTAAATGCTGTGAACAATTTGATTTAAAAATAATTAGCCTTCTTAATTTTTTTCAACATTCACTTTCTAAAATGCATCTTGATGTTTTTTTATGAAAATTTTGAAACATTACTTGTTAATGCAATGTGCAATTTTTTCAAGATTGAAAAGAGATCCCAAGGGGATTTGCACATGAAAATGGTGGCAATTTGCTGAAATTATTTTTTACAAGAGAAGACATCTGATAGAAATTATTTATATTTTATGTGTATTAAGCCTAAATTATTTAAACAAGTATACTTTAACCTCTGTGTTGAATGCATACTTTATTTTGTTATTGGTATGTTGAATTACTAATTCTGTTCTTCAATTGGGCTTCCATTATGTGTATGCAGAGGGGGAAAGCAAAATTCTAAGGTACAGTGTCACCTTTAAAAAACACATTCAGAGAGAATTGCTGTTCAACATTTTGCTATTTTTTTTTATGCAAGTTTCTTTAAAAAAAAAAAAGACCAATGTTAAAATAAATCAGTCTTGATAAAAATAGTTTAAATGAAATAAGTTATCTGTATTTATTTTAGTAAGAGTAATTACCTTATAATAATTCGAAAATTACTGTTTTACTAGTTTTTTTAGGTTTATTCAATTTTTTAAATTAAATTTCATAAAGATATGTTATTTTTTTCATATTAAATAACTGATAAAAATGGTTTTAATAACTTTTAATGTACACATACAGTGATTCTGAGTAGGGAGAATACCAGGAAACTAATATTATTATTAGATATTAGTCAGGAAAATGTTGCAAGTTTAGTCAGAAAAAAAAATTTCTGCTTCTGTAGCCACCCTGTTTAATTTTTTTAGACTTGTGAGTAGTTTAATTTATATTGCATTCTAAATATGTATAATAAATGAATTGTTAATGTAAATAAGAGGGGCTTAGTAAATGCTACCAAGGAAAACCACAAAGAGGTTACAGAAATATTACTTGAGTATGGTGCCAATGTATATGCAAGGAATGACCAAAATTATATGACTTGTTAATTCAATCTGCAAGTAATTTAATTTGTATCTTGAAAATGATGTTTACTTTATTTTGCACTACAATAAATGTTAATTTGATTAATGATTTTATCATAATACAATTAATTGAATAGTGTGAATTAGTCAAAAAAATTGATATTTTATATTATTCAGTAATAAAATTCATATTACATTTTTTACCTTTACTTTAATTGCTGATTTTGTTTATGCATTTTATTAATGATTGGATGCCATGTTATTTATATAGAAAGATTTCATACCTATAAATGTTACTCTTCATATTATTTAAAAACATAATTTGAATTATAAATAGATCTTTCAAATTCATACAAAACCTTAAAATAATGTTTGCAACAATAAATCATCATATACCATGAAGTATTTATTTTATTGGTAAACCAAAAAAATTAGGCATTTGTAATGTTAGGGTGAAGTGGTTAACAGGTTTCAGTTTCATTTAGTAAATATTAACAATGAGGATATTTATGAGCTCTATTTGTAATTAATTAATAGGACACACAAACCAAATTTTTATATCTACTACTAGTAAGAATTGCTGATGCAATTTTGAAAATGAAAATACACTAAATTAGAAAGTGTATTTTAGCATTATCAACCTGGAGGTTTTTTTATTTTTATCCTATATAATATGAAATAGAAATAATCGCCAAACTCCATCTCTTCCCTCCATAACAGCAGTCCACTAAAGCAGTTTTTCTCAAGATTCTGCTTGCAAGTGCTTTTTTAATAGAGCAATATAAAAATTTCCAATATAAAGAAATATTGAAAATTTTATATCTAATCTCAAGAGTTGTTGCTCCTGCAATGGTAATGAAATTAGCAGGTCTAAAGTATTGCATCACCCACTATATGTATATCGACTTCTTTGTATTATCTTCATTTCATTACTTTTGAGGAAAAAATGTCATGATTATATAAAACATAACACATATATAAAAATTTTAGATTTATGATATATATATAAGGGAATAACGAAATTAAATTATATTTTCATTAGGATATTATTAGAAAGAAGTAGTAGAAATAAACTTTTAGAATAAATCATTTAAGTTTGTACTGATAATTTCATTTATTATAAAAAAAAATTATGTGTTTATATTTTAAGAATCCTTATGTGTAAAATTTTAATATAAAATTTTGTATTTCTTCTTATATTTATTGATTTGTAATATTTCTTTTTTTTTTTTCAGATCAAGCAGTTTTGTTGAAGAATTTGTGCTGTTGAAAGATACATGCAGATCTTGATGGCCACAGATTGGAGTTTTTACATGGCTGTGAATTAACTGTTGATTCTGGATTCAAAAATAAAGTCTTAATGTACAGAATATTGTGTCTTGAATATATAAAGTATACAACTGACTGAAAAGAACTTAATTAAACACATTATTATTATTATTATTTTTTTTTTTTTGGCTGCATAATATATATAGAGAGTACCTTTAATAAATTTTGTTATAATTAAATTTTCATATCGGTAGTATTTCCAGATCCATCGGTAGTATTTATTTGTCTTCCTAATAAATCCTTTGTAAAAACTGCATTTGTAGTAGGATTTTTACCATGGGATCATATCAGTATATATATTCATTTAAATGTAACTATTGTTTCCATTTTGTTAAGTACTGATTATAGATATTTTGATATACGTAAGGCTGTAAGGTCAAAAATTGACAATTTTAAACTACATTTTTCCATTAGATATGCCAAATTACAAAGTGTTCTAATTGAAAATTGTGACAAACCTTTGTATGAATTTGGGGATTTTAAAAAAAAAGACAAATCAGATGATAAAAGCTTTAATAATTTTCTTTTTGCCGAATATGCCAAAAAAAGAAATAACAAATGTATATGAGCTGATGTCATCATATTCCCATTTTTCTTATATGAAATGTCCATTTAAAGATGTAACACATGATCACAAAGAAGATCATGAATTACATTTTGAAAATGCAAAGAAATATGTACAAATTTCTGATCGAAAAGACTCTCTAAAAATGCTGTAGAAGTTGTAAAGGCAGAACAATTCATGTCCTGCAAAATGGTATCCAATATAGAAATTTTGGAATCAAAAACTCTTGAACTATGTAATGACTTAATTGATAAAAGTGAATTGTGTGATGCTGTGTCAAATGCACTTTTTTTTCAAAACGTGATATGTAACAATCCGGATGTAAAACAAAAATATTTCAAAATGTTTCATCACATATTAGAAAGTTTTAATTGTGGTGAACCGAAACAACGGTACACAGCCTTAATTGGAGACTTCAACTGCGGGAAAACATCTCTTGCATATTCTTTTCTTTCGCTATTTACTGGTACTTCAATAAACTGTAACGTAGAATATGGACGTATTGGATTTTTCCTTGGAGAAGCTATTAACCAGAGGTTTGTTTTGTTCGACGACGTTTCGAATAAAGGATTCAAAAATTTAGACGAATTAAGGGATCATCTGGACGGCCGTGTTCCTGTTCTCCTGGAAAAAAAGAACATGCAACCACTTCTTCAAAAATTTCCAGCAGGAATAATAACATCGAACTTACCTCTTCCTGGGAATCTCCATGTAAGAGTTAGAGAGTTTAAATTAGAAAACTTTGATCTCAAAGGACATGAATATAAAATGGATTGTAACGTTTTGTTCATTGTCTTAGTGATGTGGAATTTAATTCCTGCCGAGTCCTTTTTTTTTAAAGAAATTAATAACTTTAAATACAAATGGAAAGAAGAACATGTTTCCAAATGTGAAATGTGTAAAAATTTTGATTAATGATTTTCTTTTTAGCATTTTGAATATTTTTACATTTTTGTGTATAACGTGTATTTTTCTATTGTCTTTATTTAAATCATGAATTTTCATTTAAAGCAAGGAATAAATGAACAGAAATTTTGTGACATCGCGGCTAATTGTGGTTTCAATATTTTAAAATTGTTATTCATTGAAATTTTTGTTTATAGCATGTATTTTTCTTTGAAACTTTTGTTTATAACATGTATTTTTATTTGACATTTCTGTTTATAATATGCAATTTTTTACATTGTTAGTTTTGCTTTATTTTTTTGTACTCAATTATTTGGCTTTATATTTTGTACTTATTTTGTATTATTTTGTACTTTACTTTTTGTATACAATAAAGGGATAAGTCCCAATGGTTATCCTCTACGACTGTCTAGATTTATTCTAGCTTTAGTTGAGTGTATCTTTTAGGATTTCCCGATAATGACAATGTATTATTATATAAATGACAATCCAATTTTACAGTTTTAATAATTGTTTATTGTTAAGTTACAAACTTTGACTAGAAGTACACATAAAAAAATTTAATGAAATATATATACATGCTTATTCGTATTCAGTTACTTTTTTTATCTCGTTTACAACCATAGTTTCTACAGGTATTGAGTCCAGAACCGGAAAAGTATTAGATTCATCTTCACCTTCGCCTTCATCATTGACTTCATTAGATAGGTGTGGTTGATGACCTGGAACTGAGTCTGGACTTCCGATTCCGAGATTTATGTAGTCGCAATCTAATACGTCTGGAATGCGAATCCAAGTACATTGCTGCTTAAAATCATTTTTGCATTGCACGTCCGGAAGACCAGTATGTTTCGAAAAATTATTGATAATATACAACACAGAGGAAATGGTTGCCTTATACATTTCTTTAGTTAAATCTGAAATATTGGTACGGGATCTCATCCTTTCAGATACTCTTTTCTTAAATTCGTCATCTAAATTTTTTTTACATTTAATCGGATCTTCATCCTCCCAACATTGCTTGCGTCTTACGTTATATTCATCAACTTCTTCATCGTTCAGATATAGATGCAGTAAAAATTCTCTAGATGCGTCCATGAACATATCCTTTTCACTAGCAATTCCGTCAACTTGATCCCCCATCTCATTTTGACGATTAGACAACTTCTTATACATGACATAAGAGATTTCTGCAATGAGTTCAATTGCATCCAAGAATTTATTCCTGTAAGACTCCATCGCTGAAAATAAAAGAAATAGAGGCTCAATGGTTTTTAAAATGAAATGTGTATATATCTTTATTTATTCGCGACCTGTATACCTATTCGGAGGAAGCACTTCTGGTGGGGGTTGTGATGAGGAATCTTTTTCTGTAGGATTTGAAGAAACTTTTATTTCATCCTGTGCTCCAGTTAAAGAAATTTCATTTGGCCTTAATCGTTTCAAAATTTCTGAACTATGCTCAGTTCGAAGGAACGAGTTATCCCAGAAATCACTATTTTCTTCAGGGTCTACCATTATAGAAGTTCCAGGATCACCGTAGTGTGTTTCATTTTGTGGAGTAATTCTACCCATTTGTGTGTCAATAATTTTTTGCAGAAGTTCTGATTGATCGGCGTGCATTTTTCTTAGTCTGAAAAATAACCTAAATCCGAAATCCTCGTAATTTTCGCCGCTGCTTGTTGAATAAAAATGAACTCCTATGTATAAGTACCCTTTAGTCAATAACACACCTATTCCCGAATCATCAGTTGTAATTCTGAATTGATTTGACAACCAAGTCACAGGCGGTAAAGCTACAACAGAACTTTCACAGTATGTAGAGTATACCCATTGATTTTGAATAAATGGGTGAAATTTTTTATCCCAGTGATGCGCACTGTTGTCAAATGATTCTTTAACTCTTTCAACTCTGAGGCTCTTTTCCCTCTGTATTAAATTTAGCAATAGCTATACCATCATGATGAAATGCGTATGAAAAGAAAAAAGGACTTTTAGCATTATTGGATGTGGGGCGGCGATATATGTCTATAGCAAACAATTCCCAAGTCCAAAAATAATCTTTATTTGGTTTTACACATTTTGCTTCCTCTGCTTCCGCGACGATATCTGCATTTGGTAGTTTTAGTCTTTTGATTAATATTTCTTTGTCTTTCCCTCCGAACCATACGTTTCTTTTAAATATTTTTTCTTCTTTGTCGATTGACTCCATTACACCCCAACCCAACCTTTGTTGTAAGGGTCTTTTTCTGCAAACCTTTCTTGACATCTTGTAACAGTTTGTGAACAGTTAAGGGATTATTTTCCCCGTTTGATTTTAACCAATAATCTAGTGTATTTACTTTTTCTAAAAGTTTCCTAACCCAATTTAAGTCAGTATCTTTTATCGGTCCGGTAATTTCAGACAATGAATGTAAATAACCGGCTACTCCCCCGCCTATTCCTGCGCCACTTAATACCACCGCCGCAAATGCTTCACCTGCACCGGCTGATAATGTCCAGACGGCTGTTCCACTTTCTGAAAATCCCAGCAAATCACACTTTCTAAAATGTCAAGTATAACTTCGGGTGTGAAAGCTAATACAGACGTCCCGATACCCATTCATAAATCCTTAAAAAATCCATTAAAAATCATTGAAACCTCTATATGAACAAATAGAAATTAGTAAAATTAAAATTATAAGTAAATTTTTATTAATTATGCTCAGTTTTAAAAATTTGAAATAAATAACTTAATTTATTGTTAGGAAATTAATTTAATGATGTTAATAAAAATTAAAAAACATAATACAAATCAAAACACATAACGGAAACATCTGTAAAAAGAGCGATTGTACGCACCTCCTACGTATAATCCCGACTCCAACGGCCACCGAAAGGGAAATGAACTCTGTAACTGTCTACACCGACAAAAACGCCCTGACACGGTCATTCTGTAACGGCCAGTATTTTGTGGTTCAAAAGTGGGGACATAATATATATATATACTTGATTGAAATTTATATCTGTATATGGTTTAAAATCTAAAATGATGATTGGAGAAATTGGTGAGTTCCACCTCTCAAAAATTTCTAGAGAATAGAATTCAGAAATTGTAAACACCATTATACATTTGAAGCATTGTGTTGCTAAGCAATTTCCTGTGTGGTAATTAATGTGGCGAGCTAGCATTACAAATTGTAATCCCAGTAGTTTCATCCCACTCTGCTATGTTACACTCAGTAAACTTGCATAATGATTTAAGAAAGACTTGCATAATGATTTAAGATTTCAATTTAAGAAAATATTCTGATTTGAAACAAATTGATTTTTTTAACTTGGATTATGCAGCCAACGATAGCGGATTTGTCTGCGTTTTTTTCAAATAGCAGACAAGTCCGCTAATCGTTCTAATATTTACAAAATGATGAATCAGTTAAAACTATTTAATATAAAAGACAAGATAGCATAGTTTTGTGAGTAAACAAAAAATAATATCCATATTGAACCAAGTAGACAATGAAACTTATCATATTCATATTTAGCTCATTGTGGATTTAATGCCATAAATGATTTGCTACTAAAAGACGAAGAAATCAGTAGGATGTAATACAACAGGGAGTTTGTAGCTAGTTAAATTGGAACCTAACATAAAATCTGTCTGCATCGAATGCAAAGATCTCGCATTTAATTAAATAATTGAAATTATGAAAAGTCTTGTTTAAACAATAATCTTTTATTCTTGTTTAATATTTGTTTTTTCAAATGTAAATATTTCTAAGAAATTATTTTTTTGGTATTGCAATGTATTCTATTTGAACAGAAAGTTCACTTAGAATTCTCTCTAATAAAATTCATTTATGAGGACTTGATGAATCGCCGAACTATAATTACTAGAGTGGAGAACAAGAAAAAAAAAAAAAAAAAAGAATTAAAGAGCATCCAAATATTTAGTGAGAAATTTGATAATTCCCTTTCTTCATTGAAAATATAGACTTTGTTCAAGTTGTAGTTATTTCCCAATCAAAAAAAAAATAAATAAATAAAACTCTGTCGATGCATGAATTAAGTGTTCTAAATAACATGAAATATAATTTTCTTGTATTTATTGTGATTTTTTCTATATTATTATCAAAGATGAACATAATGCTCATATTAATCTAGATTTGAATTACTTTCAAGCTTTAAATAAAAAATTTGAAAAAGAGTAACTAAAATATATGTAAAAGAGTATAGATCATACTGTAGCTGTCGATCGGATTCGAAGTTTACAACACATTGCTAAATGTTGGAAAAATCGTACGACAGGAGATTATTTAACAAACCATCAATATCAACATTTCTTAAAACATCTCTAGAAAAATATGAAAAGACGTGGAAGCCCAAACTGAATCCCCTATATTTTTTGGAGTTGTGAAATCAAGAGGCAGAAATTTTTTGCAGGTAATCCAATTGTCACTGAAAAGTTGAATGCGCACTTGATATAAAAGACGTCTTTTCTGATGTAAAAGTTAACCGTATTCCATCAAGGGAGAATTAGTTGATGAGAAATACTATAGTTTTGTTTTACTATTTTGCATAATGGGAGACAGGAGATAGTATAAGTCCGTGTATGTTCTGCCACTCTTGAAGAAAAGAAACATTAGGCCACATAATGATTTGTCTACAAGTTTTTTTTTTTTTTTTTTTTTTTTGGATACTATTAAGATGCTAGGATAATTGGATCGGTGAATGTTCACTGTCAAAAGGGTCTGTAAATGAAGAAAGATAAGTGTGGGTAAATATCAACACTGAAATAGAGAGATGGATGGTAATTTGAGTTGGCGTTTAGAATTATTGAGAATCCAATTGATCAAAGTGTCAAAACTATTATTCAATGAGGTTGAACCAAATGTGGGTTGATGAGAATTGAAATCTCAAAGAACGATGCAAGTGAAGGGAATTTGATGATAAATTGTATACAGTCAATCGTTGATGATTTGACCTTGTATGACTATGGTAAAAATTTTATGCAGTATATGTCCTGATGTCCTGGATTTCGTTTTCAGAGTGGGCAAGAATAACAAGATTAAAAACTCTGCAAGGTATACGAAATCGATAGCTATTAAAAGTCTTCCTCTTAGTGTATTATCAGGGCGATCGGTTCTATAAATTAGTTTGCCGGGTAAGTGAAGTGAAATTGGTCTTCACAATTGATGAATGTTTCTTGTATTGCTGAAACTTGAACTGAAAAAAAAAAGTGAAGTAGAAAAGATCTTTTGGTTCAGAAAGAAATACCATACCTAGGAAGAGAATTTAAAACCGAATTGCAAGTGGGAGGAAGATTATGGTAGAAATTTTAAGTATAAATTGGCGAATGTTTGGGAAGTTAAACGATTGTCTGATTCCTGAAATACCAAGGTTAGTGAGTAATCATCTGAAGGATTTTGTTTTCAAGTCTTTTTGGCGCGGAGGCCCAAACTAATTAGCATAAGTAATCATGGGGCTCATGTAATATATGTAAATAGGCATTTTGTTATGTAGCAACAGGTTAGAGTTCTACTAATTAAGGATAGAAGATGCGGATAGCTTTATTGAATTTATTTTGGAGGATTTGAATATGCTGATGGTGAGATTTTTTATCAAGAGCGATGCCGAGATATTTAACTTGTTTGGACCAAGAGATAGTTGTTATAAATAGTGATAGTTGGGTTAGTAAATTTCCTTTTTCGAGTAACACAAATCATGTGTCTCTATCATTTATAATTATGCGTTTATAACACGCCCTATTAATTCATAAGAAGCAATTTCTAAGATCATACAAACCAGGACTACACCATTTCCGGCACAGTGCTGACAATGAATGTGGTCCAACATGTAGTAACATTTTCGAAATGCTGGAATTCTTACTTATTTTGTGAAATGCACATGGCATTGTACATGTTTCACAGTCAAAATTTCATGTTTTTGCCAAATAAATCAACCATTTTGCAAGGTAAGTTAACCATTCACTAAATTAGGTTTTATATATGTTAGTACTAGTACATATGCGCATGTTTGTAAAGACGTATAAGCATATGTACGTCTAAATATGTATTCCTCCATGAGATGTATTTGCATGGGTACAGATGTATACTTAAATAAGCACACAACAACCTGTATTTTTTTTCTAACAAGCCTGATTATGTGTGCATTTTCAGCAACAAGAGCATATTTTACTTACATATGTATTTACATACATAGACATACAATGCTTTTGTATGCATGTATGTATGTGCGCTTCTATCCGAATCGCTACCGCGCATCGTATTTGCATGCGAAACTTTTTCAATGAATTGCTTCTCGTTTGATAGCGGCCTGGTGGCCAATTAGCTAGCTCTCTAACCTTTGATACCACAGGCTTTATGTTCGAACCCTGGACGTGACATGGATGTTTGTGAGTGGTTCGGAATCCACGTTTAACTGTTAGGTTCCAGTCTAATTAGCCTAGAGCGTGCAAAAAATTACCGTAGAACGACTAACCAAATTTCGTTTGATAAATAATCCGCGTGAAAAGTTTCGCGCCTATCGATAATTTTTTCTCTCAATTTCTTTGAACAGTAGAAATGTCAACTGCAAAAAAAGAACTATTCATTTAAAAGCGCAAAACACAAAATTATGAAATGCATAGGACTGTAGCAACATAGACTTTTCCCCATACTGACATATTTTGTTTCATATAACTGAACTCAATTCAGGTTATTTACTACAATTTCATAGGCTGCGATGAGATAGGATGATTTAAAAAGATTTATTTAAAGAGATTTCAAAATATAAATAATAGGAAACCAACTGACTGCATTAGTAATTCAATTGGTTGATATTACTTAAAAATCGATAAATTATTTGGTCTTGTTTCGTAGATATTTTTTCAGCTATACTGTATATTGTTCTCAGGTTTATATACAAATATTCAGATATTTCATTATACGATGCTAATATATTACAGGAACTGATGATTTCCACCATAAAAATCAGAAATCACGACTCATAAATCTGCTGAAGTTATTAAATTATTAGGAAATTATTAATTGTTAGTATTATTGTAAGTAAATCACGCTTGAAATAACGCAAAACATATCATGAGACCAGCAGCATATGCACATGTAAACTCACCTCAACATCTCACGCAACAACGATATCCACATTTACAAATTTCATTTCAAGCTTTCAAACAACCTACAGTTCACCATCCAATAGCCAACTTCAGTTTCCTCAAACTTCCATAGATAATTTTATAAAACAACAAATTCTTCAATCGTCACAAATCCATTCTCATTTCCAATTCAATTCATTCTAATTACCACTTGAAAGATAATAAAGAAAAACTCACAACAAACAATAATGACGGAATGTAACAAACTGCGCCTCGTCACCTTCAAGGATCTCCTGGACAGCCAAGAACTGGTCAACATAACGCTGGAAACGGAAGATGGGGGTCAGCAGAAAGCTCACCTGGAGATCTTGGCAGCCATAAGCCCCTACTTCAGACGCATGATTGGCACTTCCAAGAACAACGCGTGGGAGACCATCTCAGTGCCGGGCACTTCCAAAGACACCTTGGCGGAGATTGTCAACTACATCTACACTGGCCAAGTGTCCCTGAGGGAAGAGAGGGTGAAGCCCCTCATAGACGCAGCAGAGCTCTTGGTGGTGCCCGGCGTCGTCAAATTGTGCAAGCAATTCTTGGCTTCTAACATCAGCGTCTCAAATTGCATTGGTAGGTTCAACTTTGCTACCAGTTATCAATATGCAGACTTGAAGGGAAAGGCATTGACGTTCATCCTGGCAAACTTCGAAGACGTAAGTTCTTGTTTGATTATTTAAAGTGTTTTGAAAATAAAATTAAACTGGAAAAGTTAAAAATCCGACGAAACAAAATTTATTTCTCATTAATTGGTACAAATGTATTCGTGATTTGTACAATGGAGGATTCTCCATTGTTTGATGCCTCTCATTTTAGCCTACAAATTAGAAATCGCCTCCTCCCGTTACTGTAACTATAGACTAATTTTGTCAAAACGGCCAAAGTTGCCAGAAAAAAAAATCGCGACAAGTAACAGGAGCATCAAATATCACAGATTCCCCATACATTGTACAAATGCAGTACCATGTACAAATGATGTAGCCAGTAAGCATATTTTGTTTTATTAAGTGTATGAATAGCATACTAAAAATTACCTAAATCTTTTGAAAACATATTTAACGTTTTATCAAACTATGAATTTACCATCAACTTGAATATATCTGTACCGTAATAGTACCATTTGAATGACCAAATGTGTGTACCTTTTTAAAAAAAATGAATGCTGTATTTAACGAGATATTGTATGAACAAGAAAAATACATTTGATTTGCTGGATTTCTCTGAAATACATTTATAGGCGTTTCATGGTTTCAATTAAAAGGAGTTCTGCGCTTTAGGGATTCACTTGTTTATTAGGCAATTTTTTCCCATGCGGTTTTCGCAAGTCTCTTCCTAAAATCAAAATGGCCGTGATTGTATCTTTTTCTCTGCCCTTTGGCAATTCCATTTGGCGCGGAAAAGAGACTTGGCGAAATCGGATCCCTAAAGTGTAGAATTCTCAATTTCTGAAGTTGAGTGTTGTTTAATAAGCACAAATGATAAGTTTAAAAAATTTGGCCACTGATGATGTACACCATTATTATATTGTGCTAAATAATGCATTTTGTTGGCATTAGTTTTGTATTGGATTGATTTTATATATGTTAATAATGCTGATACATACTTTCTTGACTTAAAACAAAATATGTGGTACAGAAACTTCACACGTGAACTAAATTATTTATCTTCAAAAGAAACAAATCCCTGAACAAATGTTTTTGATGTCTTTTGCATTTACCATTGTAAATAATTGTTAAATCAGTTTGCTTGCTTATATACTAGTTAAATTTAAGTGCTAAAATATCCATTTCTATTTACTCTCTGATATGTACACATATGCATATTTCATACATATTAATAGGGCGCGTCTTTTTGTTTAGCTTTTTTTAACAGCATTCTGCCCAGTTACAGGTGGGAAAATTGTTACCAATTTGCTCAATGTAAAATTAAATTTGTTGTAGTGTATTTATGAGTTGAAGTTATGGAGCAGTAATATGATAGAGGGTTTCCTGTTTAAGGCAAACATAATTCACACGAGTTCACACTCTTCACTTGACTGTTATTTTCATTAGGTTGGTGCATAATTATCAGGCGTTTCTTTGACGTGCTATATTTTAATAAAAATGTACAATATTTTATAATTTTATGAATGAAAATATCCTTCTACTTTTAGGTTATAAAAATGCGTGTCGATAATCGTACTCATACTCATATTTTGGTTGGGTTCCACCAATTCCAAATCCTGTTTAAGATGATTTCCCAATGGATGATTCCGCTTCTGTAAAATTCGTTAAATTTTGAATTTTTTTAGATATCTAACTTAAAGTTTGAGAAATATAAAGTAATTAGCTTGAATATTGAAGAGAATCGTATAAATTTTACAAAAAAAATCTTATGCATGTCAGAAAAGGTAGAAAATTTTTGTTCAATATCTTAAATTGAAGTTTTCATTTGAATTTTATTCATAGATAAAACGGCTAAAATAAAAATAGCTATGAAACGTATCATGTCAAAGTTGCAGCTACCTGCATGCAGAACGTCACTTAGCCAAATCCACGGCTGATGAGGATGTCAGTCATTGTGGGACGCTGTTGAGATTTCCTCCCTGGCAAAAATAAAAATAAGCAAGCTTTCAAAACCCCTCCCAACCACTCTTGGTATTTTGCTGGGAAACCGGGAGGATCTTTCCAACTGAGACCGATATTTCATCAGACTGCTTTTTCTCTGTTCTTGAGTGGCCACACAAGTGCCCTCACTTTTAGGCAGGGCCAAAAAAATATTCCCTCAGTGCCATTGGTGCTCTTCTGACATGGCTTCCCCCGCACATATTTTGACTTGTTTGGGATTTGTCAAATACGAGGTCCTCCAGGATCTTCAACTGTTTTTAGACATTTTCAGATTCTTGGGAATTGTCTAGCCCTGCTTGACAGTTCCGAGATAAGTAACAACAACAAACATTACTTAAAAAACTGCAAGTCTCTAATCTCTTTTAATCTGCAGGTGTACAAGTCGAACGAATCCTTCATCGAATTGCAGATCGACGACCTAGTGTCCATCCTGAGCTCAGACCTGCTGAACGTGAACGACGAGGAGACCGTGTACTGGGCAATGCTTAAGTGGGTGGAGGCCGACCCCAACACCAGGGTCTACCACCTCTCCAACGCCCTACGCTGCGTCAGGATAGGACTCTGCAGCTTCAAGTGAGTTCAACAGCACTTTATATCATGGACAGTGTTATTGTATTATATTGTTGAGCACACTCTCTCGTTTTGTTATTGAAGTACACTCTTGAACACACTCTCTAGTTTTTATACTGTGGAAAATACTTTCCAATTTTTATTGAATTAGTTGTGGAAAATACTCAAAAATTGTTACCGTATTACACTATTTGGCACACTCTCCAATTGTTATTGAAATGCATTGTTGAAGAGACTCTCCAGTTTTCATTGAATTGTACTGTGGAACACATCAATTTTTATTGAATTATACTGTGGAATACACCAATTTTTATTGAATTATACTATGGAACACACTCTCCAATTGTTATTGTACTATTATCGCGAACACACTCTCCTTACTCATACTATTGAACACATTTGCTAATTTTTATTGAAATACACTGAAAACAAACTCCAAGTTCCATTGAATTATACTATGGAACACACTCTTCAATTGCTATTGTATTGCCATTTTTTATTGAATTACACTATGAAACACATTTTCCAATTTTTATTCTATTATACTGCAGAAAACACTCTCCAGTTGCTATTTTACTATACTATTGATACTACATTTTTATTGTATTGTATTGTGAAATACACTCTCCAATTTTTATTTAATTATACTGTGAAGCACATTCTACAATTTTCATTGAATTATGTTATGAAACATACTCTCCACTTTTATTGTATTATATGGTTGAAATTTTCCGATGTTTATTGAAATACATTGTTGATCACACTCTCCAGTTTTCCTTTAATTATACTGTTTAACACACTTTCCAATTGTTATTGAATTATACTATTGAGCACACTCTCCCATTTTTATTGAATTATACTGTTAAACATACTCCTCAATTTTTATGGAATGTTATTATTTAGCACACTTTCCAATTGTTGATGAATTATACTGTTGAACATATTCTCCAATGTTTAAATGTTCCAATGATTATTTTTGTTCTTATTATTTTATAATATTACAACTATTAAATCAGCTTGCTTTTTGTACCAAAGTCCTGGCTGATTGGTGAAGTCTGTCGCATGCTGTTCCTTCGATCTCTGAAGACTCCCTTTCTATAGAAATGCCCAAGCTAATAAACTCCACATTAATATCCATTAAGGAATTATGTTTTTTTTTTTTTTCATTGGACAATACATTTTTTGTACATTTTTTGAAACATCCAGAGAATGTGCTAGCCGTCTTATTTTCTTAACTTGATAAAAAAAGAACACATGATGATTTTCTATGACACATGACATTTTTGTCTCCAGGTTCTTCGAGGACCACATCTGGACGAACGAACTGATCTCACGGAACGAGGACTGCCACGGGGTGCTGTACCAAGCGTCGCAGTTGTTCGCGGACTTGCAGAATGGTGACAGCCCGCAGATAGTGTTCGATCTGCACCACCCCTTCCTGCGACCCCGCGTGCCCAACGAGATCATCTTCGTAATGGGAGGATGGAGTGCCGGCTCTGCCACCAATCTCATGGAGACCTTCGACTACAAGACGCAGCGATGGTTCCTCTCTCTCAATTCAGACTCTGTGCCCAGGTCAGTCTCACACAGAATTCGGCCCAAATCCATCTACCACTACTAAAGCACTTGATTTGGTCAAAGAAAATCTCAACTGTTCAAAACTTAGTTCTTTAAAAAGTAATTAATGAACTCTTGAACTTGGAGATCTCTTCAGCACAAAATTAGAAACATAGTAGCTATCAAGTAGAGAATTTACTTTTAAGAATGAAAAGATCAATTAAAATGTAACCGCTGTATTAACCAATGGTCATACAGGTTTCATGGAATAGAAGCAGAGTTGTAAAAATTTCTTCATTATTAAACAACACATTCTGGCATATTCAGTTTTCTTAGACACATATTTGCTTAAATCATATTAAGGAAGATTCCCGCGCAAAAATCCGGGGGGTAACATTTTCTAAGCGACAACGGTAAGACTGAACAAATTGGCATGGACACTGATGTACAAAATTAATTAATAGCACTTCAACATACCGAAGGACCTCCCTAGGAGAGTCGCGGTTGCCACCTTCTGAATGGCTACAGGGCAAGACTACCTACAAGAGCATCTTAGCTACATCGGGATTGCTAACTCGCCAAACTTCCCACTTTGCTCCGATTCTAACACGACTGAAGACCACCTCCCTTGTTGCAGTGCCCTTGACGATGTCGACGACGACCGAAGCTACGAAAGTATAGCAAATATTTACTTTATGGCACAGAAGTGAATGACCGAGAGACCATGGACGGACGTTGGCTGAAGTGAAGTGATGTGTCAAAATGAATAGCATTTTCCCATTTAGTTAATTGCATGCAGAACTACTGAACAGATTTAAATAGCATAAAATATGAACAAAGAATACAGAATGCGCCCCGCCTCCCACATGCAAATCAATTATGGCACACATGCATGATAATTCATACGACTCCTTAATATCAGAAGTCAGAGTTTACATTATCTAGAAAAGGGTATAATCTCCCCTTATACAGTTATACAGTTCTCACAAAGTGGATTCTTATTGGAAATCAGGCAATTTATGAGTCGTGGGAAAATCGATCCTATTCCTCTAGAACTCTGTTTCCAGCCCTGGATGGTTTTCGTATGTTGAAGGCGAATTGCAATTTCTCTCCTAAGAACAGGCTGTACAGAATTTAAGTCTGGATATCTGGCTGGCTAATTTTAATTTTCCCACAACTTCATCTACTACATGAATCTTATGTTGAATTTCAATTTTGTTTAATATTTTGAATTTAATGTCATCTGTCCTCCTCAAAAAGCAAATATAAGACTCATCCTTATATTTTACAACAATTCCAAACCTCTACCAAAGACATAGTTGTCTGAGCTTCCCTTCAATATGATGATGTAGACCATTAAACCTATTCTGCCCAAGTAGTCTCTTTTTCGAAAGTTGTAGGACAGATAGGGGTTCCCTGTCCCTCTTTAGATGAACTTATATCAATAGTAAGTGGTTAGACTGAAGCGGGGACATTTTAGTGACTAGAATTGTCATACACTCATCTCTGGTTCCCACTAATCTGGTAATACATTGATGTTTTTTTATACATCAATGTATTACCAGATTATAACGGCGGCTAAATTAATTGCTAAATTATCATTAATTGCTAAAGGGGCTCTTCTGTTCATAAAATTTATCAAATAGATTTCTTTTGCGTTTCTTTTTAATAATATCAACACTTGAAACTTGGCTTTCTGTGTCTGGTTGAAGGTTATTAGAGAATAGAAAAGCTATTGAACTTCTGTTACGCCTCATTGTATTGGAGCGGCCTGATGGTCAATTGGCTAACGCTCTGGCCTTTGGTATCACAAGCTTCAGGTTCGAATCTTGGAGATAGTATGGATGTTTATTAGTGGTCCGGAATCCACTTCAAACTGTTTAGACCTCGTGTGCACAAGATGACCGTAGAGCGACAAATCTAGCCCCACAATATTGGGAAAATGTTCATCTGCATTTGACGTCATGATTATTACTACTTATTACTACTGACTATCATACTTATATGAATGCAGTATCTTTAAATTGCTTACATAAGTTTGACATGACACCGGCATCACATTTTAGTCTCTAGCATACTGCACTTGATATATACTGCACTGCATATATATACATTCAAACTTGACTGAGTTTTTTTTTATTGCAGAGCATACCATGGCATGATTTGGCACCAGGGCAAGGTATACGTGATTGGCGGTTTCGACGGAAATCAGTGCTTTAACAGTATGCGATGTTTTGATCCGGTCACCCACCTTTGGGAGGAGAAGGGGTGCATGTACGTCCAGAGGTGCTACGTCAGCGTGGCGGCGGTGGGGGAGTTCGTATACGCCCTCGGAGGGTACGACGGACACAGGCGCAACAAGTCTTGTGAGAAATATGATTCTGTCAAGAACCAGTGGAGCTTCATCGCCAATATGCACAACATACGCAGTGACGCCAGCGCAGATTCCCTGGAAGGTACAATGTGTCATTTTTTTTTTGTACGGAAAACTTTATACTATTAAACGTATAAACGTAAAATTAGTTATTGATCTGACTTCGAAGCAGATCCATTATTGTAATTCTTCCTCCTCCTCCTCCATGTCTATATTACTTTCTGTTATCAAACAGTAGTGAGAGTTCCGTTATCAGAGTTGCAAATTCGGCAAAATTTTTGTATTTATATGCATGTTCAGTAAAACTATGAATTTATAGAAGAGATATTTTAGCATTTGGAGGCGAAGATTTTAATTTGTAAAAATTAAATATAGGATAATTTTTCCTTTGCTAAGTAAAATCTAAGTAAAATCTTATTAAAAATTGAAAACATTTTCATAGCCAGCGAATTCAATAACATAACTGTTTCTTTGTGTTAATCGATATCTATTCATATTTTGTCATGTTCTGCAACGAATATGAAAATCGTCTGTGAGTACTTCATGAAATAAAGAATTTATAGAAAAATCCTTTGGAGATTAATATAAAAAAGTTTTTACATGCAAAAACCATGACAAAATATTAAAATTCCAATTCAATGTTTTTTTGCCAGAGCAAAATTCTATTTGTAAGTATGAAACTCTACATTTCTAAGTGTCCTCTTTTTAAAGGTTTTTTTTAGGCTGTTCCCTTACCCTCCATACCCTTTTTAACGATTTGCGTAAAGTTCCCCTTTCTAAGTGAGTGAGAAGGGCGAACGAGTCTTCTCAAGCCCCACTTATATCTAACCTTTACAAAATAAATTAACTATTTTTCACTAGTTCGACATTTTTTAAAAAGACTATACTTCTCTAGAATGCTTACTTGAATGACGCAGGCGTGCCACTGCCTCATCGATTTTAATCACCTTTCATTATACACGCCCACGGAAGTGAAGATAGAATACTTACCAATAACGGATTCCTGTAGGACAGCTGTTGCTACTGTTCATATACTTTCGTGGTAATTATATATAAAGACGTTACACTCCTGAAACGGCAGAACTTTTTGCTGAGATTTTGGAAACCGTTACCAGAGGGGTACAGTGGTAAGGTGGTTCTGCTGATTCGCCTCCCTCTCAGGAATCCTTGTACGCCACAAGCGTGCCTCTGCCCACACCAGAATGAACCGATTTTCAGTGATAGTGTACACACCTATGAAAGTTAGGATCGAGTATTCAACAGTGTAGCCACTCTTGAACAGCTGCAATAAAGATTCATGCACACAGTTTTACGGTTCATCGCACAGATGTATAATCCAGCAGTTATATTACTGGGATAGCAGAAATTTTAGCTCAGCTTTTGGTCATATATTACCGGGAGGAGACGGCAAAAACGTGGTTCTGCTTAACTCGCCCTTCCTAGAATCTTATTTGGAACGTTGATTGAAGTGTTACTCTCGTTCGCAGGTAAGATCTACGTCGTGGGTGGCTTTAATGGCACGCAGGTGCTGGACAGCGCTGAGTGCTACAATCCCAGAACCAATGAGTGGACACTCATCCCCAACATGAACACCCCTCGCAGCGGGGTCAAGACCGTGGCTTTCAGGGGCTACCTATTCGCAATCGGGGGATTCAATGGCAGCAACAGGCTTGCCACAGGTCAGTATAAGTATTTATCATTACGCATCGCCATTCGAACGACTCGTGGCCCAGTGGCAACGCGCACAACTAGTGTATTGGAAGTGTAAAGACATTTGCTTTCCTAAATTGCAAAAAAAGCCATTGAGATAATAACGATGAACAAAATTTGCTTCCTTTCCACCATCCTTAATATAATAATAATGGTGAATGATGAATATAAAAAGATGATGAATCCTGAATGATAATGATTATAATTGATGATGAACGATAACGATAAATATAAAAAGATGAGGAATCTTGGAAGACAATAAATGTAAATGATAATGAGGATTATAAAAATAAGATAAATCTTAAATGATAATGAATATAAATGATGAGGAATGATGAATATAAATGATGAGGAATGATGAATATAAATGATGAATCTTGAATAATAATGAGTATAAATGATGATATAGCTTTGCAACTGTCGCGTTTCTTCCTATGGCACGGTGTTGAACACGAGGAAAAACTTCCTTCCTTTCCGTCATTTTTAATAAAGTGATAATGGGGAATGTATAAAAAATGATGAATCATGAATGATTAATTTTGGTGATTAACAATGAATATAAAAAGGTGATGAATCTTGAATGATAATACATGTAAATGATGAGGAATCATGAATGATAATGCATGTAAATGATGAGGAATCATGATTGATAATGAGGATTATAAAAAGATGATGAATTTTAAATGATAATGAACATAAATGATGAATGTAGATAATTATGAATGATAATGCTAAATATAAAATGATGACGAATCTTGAATAGTAATTAATATAAAATGATGTATGATGAATGATAATGATGATTATAAAATTAGGATGAATCTTGAATAGTAATTAATATAAAATGATGTATGATGAATGATAATGATGATTATAAAAATAGGATGAATCTTGAATTTATAATGAATATAAAGGACGTCTTAAATTCTTTATTCCCAAAGTTAAGAAATACGTGATGTTCCTAAAAAAACATGCAAAAAGTCGTTATTAATCTTAGCGTCCCTATAATAAAACGGGTATTGATTCGAATTCTTCTTTGTGTTGGCAGTGGAGAGATACGACAAGGTGACGAAAATGTGGACTTTCGTGGCCCCCATGCTGGGACCGCGGAGCAATTTTGCGACGGCCGTCATCAACGACCTCCTCTACGTCATCGGAGGCTTCAATGGTACGGGTAAGAGCACACGCATCTGGCATTCAGTATTCTCATTTCATGATGCAATGTGTGATACAACAGGCTCATTCATTGAGTAAAAACATTGTTGTTAGTATTTTTATTTGAAATCACACAATAATAAGGAATATTTTGAGAAACCGAGCATTGCCAAGAGTTTATGCAGTGGGATATTCATATACTCATAATTCCCGAGCACGTAACTTTCAAAGATCTTAAGGCTCATTCCCACCGAGGCGTGAGACGGCGACGAGTCCTGCGGCAGGGAAGAAAATTTTTTCGACTTGTTCACAGCGAAACGTCAGAAATCGCTGTACGCCTAGTGAAGTTTCGCTTCGAGTTGAAAGTGGGTCAACTCGAAGCGGTGGATTTCAAACCAGTTTCAGGCGAACGCGGTGAGGCTAGTGATGGGTCAACGCCTCACGCCTCAATACGAACGAGCCTTTAGGTCATAAATATCAAATAATTTGGCTAGACAACAAAAAGCCCTCAAATTTCTTTTTCCTCTAAAATCGTGAAATTTTTATTGATAAATTATCAATGAAAATTTTCCTTATTTTTTTAAACAAAATTTAAGGTTGGTTAGTAGGTTTTATTTATTTATTTTATGTCGACCTGTCTATGAGAGGTACAACAGCATAAAAAATAATGCCAACCATGAAAAATTCGCCAACTATGAAAAGTCGCCAAATTGGCATAAAACCTAATTGTGTCATTTCTTATCGAATATTAATCCAATTTCAAAATTTTTTTTATTTGATGTAAACTTTGTATTGCGGCCCGATGGCGAGTTGGCTAGCGCTCTGGTCTTTGGTACCACAGGCTTCAGGTTCGAATTCTGGAGGTGGCATGGATGTTTGTTTGTGGTTCGGAATCCACTTTAAACTGTAGGTCCCGGTCTGTTGCACAAAAATGACCGTAGAACGACAAACCAAACCTAAACTTTGTATTAGAAGTATCCCCATCAATTTTGATGAAATTCGAATGTAAATTGTGACTGGGTTTAGGCAAAGACACACACACACAAACTTGAGTATATATATATATTAAATTTTTGCTTTTTGTGTGCTATTAAAAGTTATTCAGACTTATTTTGAAAATTTATGTTTAGAGACAATGCTTAATTGAATGATCGATCTGTGGATTTACATATAAAATTAAAAGATTAATTTCTATTGAAACTGTATAAATAAGTCAATTATATTATTAAGGTAACTTAATGCCGTCGTGGTTTTTTTTTTTTTTTTTTTTTCTTCATATTCACCTTAATTTTTCTACGAATTCATTTAAATATTTTCGTTGAAAGAGAAATAAAAGCAGACTAGCTGCTTTCAATTAAATGACGAAAATAATGTGAACCATGAAAAATTCGCCAACCATGAAAAGCCTCCAAATTGGAGTAAAATCATGTGTGAAAAATGCACCAGCTGCGATTTGGAATTATCGGGGTACGATTGTCAGTTAAGGAGCATACAATATTTATATGTGTATTTTTTTTTTTTTTTGTCTCCAATACCTGACACTTGAGAAGCTTCCATGAAACTCATTTAACACAGGGCTGTCGACCATCGCCAGCGCAGAGCTGTACGAACCCGTAACCAACAGCTGGAACACGGTGACAGACCTCAACCTGAACCGGAGCGCCCTGGCTGCTTGCAAAGTCAGCAACATCTCCACTGCGCACGAGTACTCATTCATAGGTATGTACACTCAGGTATGTATGCCTTTCTTGTATAATCCGATACGTCGGGGACCTGCCTTGAATTAAATGATATTAATACTCAGATTTGCAAACCCATGTGGATCAATAAATGTATAGGACATATATGTCATAGATACAGCGGAATATATCTATGTACAATATGTATGTATTTATGTATCTATGAATATATCTATGCCTCCTGGGTATACGTCTTTAATTCATTCTTGATCTTTGGACACATACCAAACAAAATTTTCACATAAGAAATACAGGGACCAGGATTTATTCCTACCCCTGGGTCGCATCATACGTGAATGGGATTGAATAAAATGAATTAAACACTGTTTGAGAAGAAAGTGCATAATTGCAAAAAACAGTTAGATGAAATGCATACATAAATAAAAATTTACCGAATTAGATTTTTTGTTTTTTGTCTCCTTTTATTACTTACAGGGAAGAGTGGTAAAGTCATTAGTTTTAATACTAGTTTTGATCTTAGTGTCATTAGTTTTGATGTTCACTAAAAATTCGCTAGCCACAAAAAACCGCCAAATTGGCTTAAAACTTAATTAAGTAATTACTTAATTTCTTCTCTTCTTCCTTTTCCTCAGAATGTTACAGAAATGTGACGTTGTATGATCATTAGAGATAATGCTATAGTAGCATACAATACACTCTCTCGCTGAGAGTTTGTTTATCACACGCAAGCATGTACATAGACAGATAAATATATAAAGATATAGTTGCTTAGAATTTAACAATCGTTCATAGAGTAGCACTAAAAATTTAGTGCTATACTGTATGTGATTTAAGTTAAACTCTAAGCGGCTGTATCTCTCCCGAAAAACTCTTTCAAAACTATAATTGTTAAAACTTCACAATGGATCATTAACTCTACCTGCATTTAAAATGTATTTTTAATTTTAATTTCGCTTCTTTTTTTATATCTTAATTCAAAAATGATATCTAGTATCTTCCAGCGACAATAGATGGCGCCAGAGAACAAGTGCCGTCTTTCAGTGAACAAGATGTCGGAGCGCTCTTTCCTCTCCTTTTAAGAGCGGTGTTTCTCATTCTTTTTCATTCCTTTTAGAATTGGAAGTTAAATTTAAATTAATTCATTTAAGTTAATGCTTATTCTTACATTTCCTCAGATGAGGAAATTTTCATAATTAATCTTACAAACGTACTCTGTAATTGGTACTTCTATTGCAATGCTATTGGGTTGTTTTTTTTTTTTTTTTTTTGATCCTACAAAGCTTCGGCCAAGATTTTTTTGTATTTAAAACAAAGGTTGTACACCGGACAAATGGTATACCAAGGCCCGGATTTTCCTATAGGCTAACTAGGTTTCAGCCTAGGGCCTCAAGATCAAGAGGGGCCTACATTCAAATTGTTAGAAAAATTAGAATTTCACTATTCTAAAAACAGTAAACACTAAAACACTGAATAATAATAACACATAATAATTCATACTTAAACTTCAAATGCGAATTATTATGAAATAAATTTATCTGAATTGAATTTGCTTTATTCTTCAATGTATTGAATATATTTTACTTAATTTGATAGATAATAGTAATTTTTATTGCATATTTAATTTTTGTTGTCAAAGTTTTTTATTATTTGAATTTTGTTTCTTTGTAAATGTTGCGTGTTATGTTTGATTAGTTATTGTTGCAAGTACTATATAGGGTGCTGAGAATAAATGTCCAAATAAGTGTTCTCGACTTTTTTTTGGGGGGGGGCCGCATTTTTTATAAAGATTAGTACCCATCACAACATGTTTTATTTAACATATTGATATATATCACAGTAATGATGTATTTAATTATCTCTCATGTAATTTACAAACTTAAAAATGGGAGGTGAAAGGGCTTCATATGTGGAATAGCCTAGAGCCTTTTTTCATCTAAATCCGGCCCTGGGTATACCAAAATACGATGTATATTTAAAGTATTCCATTTTTATTCACACGAAAAAAATTTAGAGAAAAATTAAAGGAATGACTGTACAAAACCCAACCATTTTTGCATAACTAGCCGATGCAAAGAGATTGGTAGTCAAACAGAAGAAAGAATTGTTAATAAGATGTACAGCATTAGTTTCCACGAATCTTAATAACGATTTGCAGTGATTCTCATGTTAGAATAGCTGCCAAAAGTTCTTACTATCTGCAGCAAGGAATGTCTCGAATGATGTAACGCTTGGATTGGCGTTGCTTTTGATTTATTTTCAAATAAATTTAAATAACATTATTTGTCAAACTTCGATTTTGTTTGCAGTCACACGTTCCAACAAAAAAATTGGTTTTTTTATATATATAATTCCACTTGACGTTCCTTAAAGTATATTCTAATTACTTGGATGTACGGCAAACTTATTTTAAAATATAATGATTCGATATTTATGTCCCTTTCGATATATGTAGCACAATTTAAATAATTTGCTCAGATGTAAACTGTAAATCGCATATACTCCAGCGAAATTTATTTACAATTTATTTCATATTGAAAAATATATATATTATCATACAACTATTGTTTAAATTTTCCATACTTTAGAAAAAAAAGTAAATATGTTTACTTTAAATTACTATTAAATTAATTACTAATCTAAATACTATTAAATTAAATTTTTCGAAATATGTTTACAGCATTACGTATATGTCGCTGACTTCCTAAAAGTACACGACAACTCCAGCATAATAGAGATATTAACTTTGAAAAAATATTTATATATTTTGGATGCCATGGATGTTTGTGGTGGCTCGGAATCCACTTTAGGTCCGTCGTAGGTCCAGGTCTAATATGGCTGTTGGGCGTTGTGGGCATAGTGTTACTAGCATCCGTAGTATATTTTCAAGTTACACGTGGCCCCTGGGTAGTGCTAAATAAGTAACGGCGGTGTAGCTCTTGTTTATGGCATAAAAGATTAACTGTCTCTTCTTATTATCTGCTGCATTAGAACAACAACAACAAAAGTAATTACTTGTAAATAATTTTATCCTAAATTATAAAATTATATTTCAATCTCACATATTCCTACATTTAATTACTGATTATTGCTTTTAACTATTGTGTGTCAAGAACTTACATTTTTTTTAGGTAGCGTAGAACTTCAAGAAGCTGTCAGCAACGTTTGAAGATGGGCAATAAATAGGAAACTTATTTTCTCTCAACCAACCAAACAAATCTAAGGACTCTAAATAGTTTTAAAATAGAAATTAGATTATATATTTTATTGTATTCAAATTTATTTTTTAGTCTTTTTCCAATAAATGGTTTTTTAAAAATTGAAAAAAAATATGTGTGACTACTATATATGAAATCAAATATTAAAAAGGCGATCATCGATAAATAGTGTCTTCCATGTCACTTCTAGCAATCATAAATGTTAAATATTTTGTAATGTGCTTTTTTTAAACCTGAAAATAATTTATTTCTATTATTTCTAAGACATTAGATTTTTTAGAGCATTTTATTTTGCTTAATTACAGAAATTGGTCTTATAATTTTGATTTCGTTAAAACATTGCAAGTTATTTTTTCTCAAATAATTATGCAATACATAATTTCATCATAAAAAATTGTACTAGAGGAATCTAAGAAAAGCTTAAATAGTTCAGAAGAATTCTATAATCGCTTTAAATTACCTTGATGAGCAGATTGCAAAATTGAAAATGAGCGAATGAGAAAAAATTCTTAATAATATTTTGCCATATAGAAAAGAATTAAGTAAGGTTCTAATCGAGAACAATGTAAATATTTGTAGCAGTAGGTCTTAATTTTTATTTTTAAAAATTTTATTTAAACTTTTTAATTCACAGTTGAAATTTGAAATTCTTTACGGGCACTATTTTGCAAACTTTTTTGAAGTCAAATCCTTTTACCATATTTTAACCTGTAGTGGATAAGTACGGGAGGCGCAACGTTTGGCACCAGTTTGTAGTATTCAAGACTTTCGCCAGAGAGGACGTACGGCGAAATAGGAGCTGCCGTTAGTTATGAGCTTTCATCCAGAGAGCTAGAAGTGGAATCCTTCCACAACTGTATAATTAGCTGCTACTTCAGAGACATTTAGTTTGTAGTCTCTCACCTCGAGAGAAAATCTAGTTAGCACCACCCTGTGCACACATTGGCTTACAGACTCTCATCCAGAGAGGAAATATAGTTCGCTATCCAGAGTGTAACTGAGTAACTTTATTTACAGTTTAGAGGTGGAATCCTTCCTCTTAAATATAAGTATATGTCTTTAAATGTCTGTTGTATATTAAACATTGTAGTGAGTCGTGCTTGTGAGCGTATGATTAAAGTGGTGTGACATTTAAAGACACATGTGTGTATTTGGGACTCTACCACTCCAAACTACAAACAAACAAACAACACATCGACTATAGAAATTATAGAAATTGGTCTTATAATTTTGATTTCGTTAAAACATTGCAAGTTATTTTTTCTCAAATAATTATGCAATACATAATTTCATCATGAAAAACTGTACTAGAGGAATCTTATTAAACCAAAGGTCAACATAAAGTAAAGAATTTCTCATTAAATAAAAATAATGCTATGGTTTGTGGTATCTAAAATCCTTCTTTTCAAATTTACTTCCATTCTTAAAATTCTTAATGGAGACCATTTTGGTAACTTTTTTGAGGACACATTTTTCCTCTATACTCTAATGAAAGGTAACTTCAAACGAAGAGTTCCTCAATTCACATAAATTAAATTTAATGCATGTGGTGTGATGTATCTAAAATCCTCCTCTTTAAATTTGCACTCAGTCTCAAAACTCTTATTGATACCATTTTGCTAACTTATTGTTACCCACATTCTTCAAAATTTAACCAAAGACAGTTTCAAGCGAAGAGTTCCTCACTTCACATAAATTAATTTTAATGTAAGCTGCTTGTGGCTTCAGAGTCTGAATCGTGCCTTTTCCAGGCGTGAGAAAAGAAGCCCATTACCCACAAGTGACAATTGAGTGTGAATTGCACATCAAACGAAAACAAAAAGAAAATACCATCAGGAACAGAGATGCGTGGAACAGTCCCACCAAAAGGATGCAAAAATGCTATGCAAATTAAGAATCCGTGCATACGGAAGTCTCACAGATGCAGAAAAAGAAAAAAAGCGAAGCCAAAGTAGACGCTGCATATTCATGGAAAAGATGAAAGAAACAAAAGGGAGAAAAAAGCAAACAAAACAGAGGTGACGAAAGACAGAAAAAGCTTTTTCCTGAAGAAAAGTGAGTCTGAATAAAAGGAATCTCTGATTAAATCTATGAATGAGGGTAACAAACAGAACAAAAGAAAATGGGGGAATTTTGGAAGCAAAACGAAACAGAAAGGAAAGAAATCTACATAGAATGGAGATGTGCAGCAATGGTGTTCTAGAAAGTTTTTAGGTGGAAACCACTAGTTAGTTACCAGTGATTTGGTATAACTGGTTAGTTTATAGTTAGTACTGGTTAGTTAGTTCGTTGATTGACATGAAGATTGAAAAGGATTTATAATTATAATTTTTTTTTCACTCGACCTCATTTTGAACAACATTGTGTAGAAATCAAAATATCTACACCAAACTAGTAAATTATTTATAAAACACTGATTATTTAAAGATAAGTCAATTTTATTTCAATAAATAAATTGCAAAAAGGATTTTTTTAAATTTAAAACAATTCATAACAATTATAACTGAATAATTTATTTTTTGTTTGCTACAAATTCCCCATTAAATGTCTGGAATATTATAAAGATAACTGACCAGGTTCAAATCATTATTTTTGTGAAAAAAAATCCATTTCTTTTTGTTTTATTTTAATGGTAAAATCTTTAGCTTTTGACATCAGAAATCTAAATACCGCTATTCATTGACAAATTATAAATGCTTTCAATTGAATTTCGGTTAACAGATATTTTTTGTTACACAATCATAACTATAAAAAAATATGCCTTTTTGTCAATTTTGCCAAATTTTCAACTAAAAAAATATGTATATTTTAGTTTTCATGTTTGTCAATGTTTTACAAACGAATTCAACAATATTAATAACACCATTTAATTTCAGTGACAAGATATTAAGATATTGAATTCCTGCGTACAAAGCTTTCAATTGAATTTCTGGTAAATTATATTTTTTGTTACATCGCCATGCATTAACAGTCATAACATTACAAAAATCCCCTTTTTTGACAATTTTGCCAAATTTTCAACTAAAAAAAAATTGTATATTTTAGATTTCGTATTTGTCAATGTTTTACATTCATTCAAGTGTAGCATCACAATTTAATTTTAAGTTATTAAGATATTGAATTCATGCGTTCAAAACTTTCAATTGAACTGTTAAAATATATTTTTTTTTTTGCTACAACGCAATACTTTAACATTCATCTATAAAAAAATGCACCCTTTTATAAATTTTTTGCCAAATCTTTAACCAAAAAAATCTGTATATTTTAGTTTTCGTATTGTCAGTGTTTTGCAAACTAATTCAACAATATTAATATCACAGTTCAATTTCAATGACAAATTACTAAGATATTGAATTCATACTTTCAAAACTTTCAATTGAATTTCTGTTAAATTAGATTTTTTTTGCTACATCGCCTTGCATTAACAGTCATAGTTATAAAAAAAATTCACTTTTTTGTCAAATTTTTTTTTAACCAAAAAAATATGTATATCTTAATTTTCGCATTTGTCAATGTTTTACAAACTAATTTAACAATAGCATCAAAAAATGTTACATAAAACATTATTAAAAATCTTTTGGCTGTATACCTGTCGAATACCTTAAAATAAAATATATTTTACAGATCTATCAGCTATTTGAAAACATTACACAAAAAGCAATGAATGGCGGTCAATAATTTAGTTAGGAGGTGACGCTTATCGTAGTTGTCAAGGTAATACGATTTAACAGGATTATAACATGTGGGCTGAAATGTTCATAGGCTGACACATAGATAGAGCTACTAGTATTAAATCCATATGATTTTTAGATAGCCCTAACCTTCAAACGACACGTGTATAAATTTGACAGCTCATGCACTATTAGTATGTGAGTTATAGCATTTTAGTGTTCATCACGTGCAGTCCACTCGGCTCACTGTCGATTGAACTCCGGTGTGAAATGATGGAGCTATGTTTCATCCAATGTCACATATCGACGCAAAAATTTGGGTTCATTACGATTGAACAGCTCCAAACACTACTTAGAATCATCAATTCGTTGTTGTCTTTGGGCCGATTGTGAGCTCGCGCGGCACCCACTTTGAACAAAGCTTTCGCATATCCAAATATTCATTCGCGTGTCCAACACGTTCCACGTTTCATGTCCAACAAGTTCCTTAGATATCTTTAGGGTCTCGGCTATCTCAATCAACTTCACTTTACGGTTATCAGAAATTATTTAGTGGACTTTTTGATGTTTTCGTCGGTAACAACCTCTTTGGGGCGTCCACTGCGTGCGTCGTCCTCGGTGCTCATTTCGCCTCGTTTAAACTTAGCAAACCACTTCTCTACGGTTGATTTTCCTGGTGCAAAGTCCGAATAATGTTTATCAATCCAAGCCTTGGTTTCAATAGTATTTTTTTTTTTCGCCAAAAAGAATATGCTTTATTAACATACGAAATTTCCTTTTTATCCATTTTTTCAAACTAACAAAAGTTTCTTCACTAAAAATGCTATAACTCACATACTAATAGTGCAACAGCTGTCAAATTTATACACGTGTCTTTTGAAGCTTAGGGCTAACTAAAAATCATAGGAATTTAATACTAGTATCGACATCTATGTGTCAGCCTATGAACATTTCAGCCCACCTGTTAAACTTGCGTATAGTTGATTTTCTTTTAACAATTTATTTAGCAAAATCATTTTGTTTACATTCCTGATACTTTTGTTAATAAGATAAGATTAATAAATTAAAAAAAACATTGGCTGTGATTAAATTACATTAAAAAAAACCTTTTAATGGAAGTTAGTGTCCTCTTCTGAAAATGAGTTCAAAAGTATTGATATAATATTGATTATGCTTATAAATGATTGATAATAAAAAAACATATAATTTTGATCATATTGGGCACACGATCCCAACATGATCAGCATTATTTATCTTAAATTAAATTTCTCACGGCCTTTGATGAAGTTTTTTTCTGTGAGCTTAGTTAAAATTCGCAAAAACAAATATGCTGATGGAATATTTATTTTTTTGTGTATTTTATAGAATTCATGAAGAATTGTATGCAATAAAGCTGTATTTTCAATTGCTTGCACGCCTATTTCACACAAATCTCTGAGATAGTTTCATACGCTGTACATCAACTATCTTTTTGGTAAGATTATTTTCAAGCAAATGAATATATATTCATATCCACTGAATGTTCATTCTATTTAGGGAATATCTACCATTGACGCTCTGGTTCTTAAAATAATTTTAATGTTTTCCCTTAGGACAAGAAAATGTGCAGAAGTAGTTTCCCCTGAAACTCTTTACGGAGGGAGTTGACTCTTTTCCCAACTATTTTCATCAAGAGAGACCCCTGAAACACATGAAATAGCTCTCAGGAGACACATTTTCCTAACATAAATTGAAAGAAGGCATTTTTAGTATGGATGCTGTTAGAGCCATCTGTTAATTTCTTGATTCATCAGAGAATAATGATCATAAATGCCGAAATATTAGTCAACGGGGAGTTTATGGCGAGAACATTTTAAGAAAAGCTGAAGTAGGATACGAGATAGTAGGATAGGCCTTCTTCGCATTAAATTCGACCAATACTGCGTAAAACTTACATTCTATTATAAACACATATTTTGATATTGCGCAGAAATTTAATGCGTTATTTTATCTTTAAACCATTTGTAAAATGTTAAAACTTAAATACTTTCAATACAAAACTATTCAACTCCTGCCAGCTATTCAATCCATTTGGTCCGCAGTAGACGATTCAATTTGTGTTTTACTAATGATCCTTCTGATGCTTAGAAATATGCTTAGAAATTAGTAAGTCTACACTGTTACTGAAAATGAAATTTCCCCTTAAAATATATATTATGCACTGTATTAAAAAACCCAAAATATATCTCGATTGCTTATAATTATATCCATATCTGATAAAAGCAAAGTTTTTTTTTTTTTTAGCTCGATTTTGCTATATCACGTAAATTTACAATCAGCTGTGTTATTATTTGTGTTTATAAAAAAATTATAATAATTATTCTTGCAATGTCTTTAAATACTACAATCAAGTGCATAGAGATTTAATCAATCTGTTTGGTCGATAATTTTTGTCTGGAATTAATAATTTCTGATGCAAGGTAAGTTTAATAATTTACTATTAATTCCAAATGTTTGTGTCGTTTTTTTAGCATAAGTGGTACATACACACAAATTTATATATATCGTATTATTATAATCAATTTCTTTTAGTTTTATATAAGTTTTTTTTTTTTTACTAATTTCTTCAGGGTTTTACAGATTTCCAGCACAACATATTAGTGGATATTTGTATAGATCTTTGTGTTCTTTTTGTTGCAGTTTTTACTGTTCAGACCTTTGATATTTGTGTTTGTTTAATGTTTGTTTGTTTATTTGTTTATTTCCATATCGTGTTTTGAACAATTTTAGGGCGTGAATGGCCGTGTGTCTACCGCTCTGGAGCTCGGTACCATAGGTTTCGGGTTCGAGTCCCGGCGGTGCCATGGATGTTTGTAGTGGTTCGGAATCCACTTTAAACTGTTCGATCTGTTAAGCCCTCGTGAGACAGAAGGTGACCGTAGAGCGACAAACCAAAACAATTTCAACCATTATTTTTCCTTTTTTGAGAGATCTGAATGTGAGGCATTTCAGGGTCTTTATACTGCAAATGCCATGATGGTTTTGTTGGTACTTACGTATTAACGCCACCGCAGCTGCAGATTTGGCGGTTTTTAAGTGGCGCCAATCTACACTTAAAATGTTTGTGACAAATCATAAAATATATAAAACACTTTATTTAAAATCAAAACACTTTATTTAAAATCAAAACACTTTATTTAAAAACAAAGTAGTCAATCGGATTTCGATGGAAAATGGGCCGATATAGAGTTTAACATAGATTCAAAACAGTCTCTATTTTTGCGCATTGGCAGCTCTTTATTGGCGCAACTTCTGCTGCGGTGGCGTTAATACGTAAGTACCGTTTTGTTATAGAATTTGCTCGTTGCGAATGTCGGTACTGGCTGTGGTATGCAAATTGGCACATGCACCATATAACTCTCTCTATATATGGATAAGATATGGAAATGTTTATTTCCAAAGTGCTCAAAATGACTGGTGCAATTCTAAGTGAATATTATTGCAACCCTTTCACGAGTTTTCAAGAAGCAGAATTGAATATAAAAAAAACACAAAAAATACTGAAAAATTTAAGAATTCTAACGGAAAAGCTGAACAAAAAATGTCGATAATTTAAGGAAATTTTAGGGAAAATGTAATCTAGAGATGTTTGAATTTCATTAGAGATGCTGGAGTTCCATCTCTTTAAAATCCCGAGTATTGATGCAAAATATTTCTCCTTTAATATTCTTTGTGTTTCAGGGAGAGTGTGTGTGTTTTTTTAAAAGATTAATTTGCAATCCTTTATGTCAAAAATGTCGAGTAAAGAAATTTAATCCTTAATTTTGAAAATTGCTAGTAGTCAAGTTTGTTCCACTATACCGATGTTAAAAGTTTTAAATTTAGCACATTATCCATAAATTAATTTCGCATCCAAGTGCATTTCAACTGAAATTTGCGTAAACAAGACTGTAACAATACGTCACACATAATGTGTATCGTTGGCGATAGTTTTTGTTGACAAAGTAGGATTTTAGTGCTACTGTCTCCCAATTTTTTTCATTTTTTCAGACTTTGTTTTTCTTTCCTTAACCTCAAGTTTATCTATGAAGTAAGTTTGGTATTTAAGTATTAACCACATGCCAGCCACGTGCCTATTAACATCAACGATTGTTCCCTCGTATTTTGCGCTCGAACCACATTGGAATATTTTTACATTTCGAACACTTTCTGTAACGAACTTTTTTTCTACAACGAACACTATCCGTTAAACGTGAGCCGGTTGCTTAGGCGGGACGGCGGGAAACTGTTTGAACTATCCGTTAAACGTTTTTCTGTTAAATGTAAACAAACCAAACAAAACTTGATTGATTTGGTTGGCTACAAATTGCATATGACAAGGGCCATGGCAGCGATCAATCTCTGGTATACATTTAATACGTACGTATCGAAAGTTTACTTAAATGTATAATTACTTTCACAACTTTAGCAATGGCTGCCATTTTGTCTGAAGACTAATTAGAAAAAAGCTTTTGTAACATCTTTCGTTTCAGCTAAATCATATAGAGTAAATTTAGGTGTAACGTTTAAATGTATTAATTTATTCATTCGAGGGGAAATCTCTGAGGCCTTAAAAGTAAATGTAAAAATTTCTGGCGAATATTTGGCAACATTTATATTTTATGAAAAAAATTATACATATAAATTTGGCGTTAGACGGCATTGATATTTTTCCGACTAACGGAAAAGTACCGATAAAAATATATTGAACTTATCTCAACATTTTATGTAATACTAGTAAAACATCGAAAAAAGGGCGTAAAAATATGTACTTGGGTCACAAAAGAATAATTTATAACAAGGGTGGTCACCCCGCTAACCGCCTTGAACATTTTTCCGGCGCGTGAGATTTATCATACTCTTACAAAATATTTTTTTTTTATAATGGCCAAAGTAGGGAAAAACAATGTGTTGAAAAAATACACTATGCGCACATCCATATATTAAAAAAATTAACTGTCGAAATTATAAGAAAAATTAACTTTTATTTTAAAAGAATATTCTTGCGAATACTATATATGACGGATATCGTATGTTTTATTCATCAGTTTACAGTTATGAGTTCGCGGAAAAATTAGTGGGTCTAAATCTAATATCGGGATGTATAATTTCATCATTTGGGTTGGAGTTGGTTTTCGCAAGATCATTTGGGTTGGCCACCCCTGACTTATAACTTCATCAATATCACGATTATTTGGTTCAATTTATGTTAATATATTGGGTTGGGGCATATTTATCAGGCGTTTCTTCGGCGTGCTATACTTTAATGAAAATGTACAATATTTTATAAATTTATGAATGAAAATATCCTTCTACTTTTAGGTTATAGAAATGCGTGTCGATAATCATACTCGTATTCGTCATATTATGCTGCACCACTTTGAGAAACGATGGAAAGCAGAGCAGTCACTTCTCGATCTCAATGAACATTTAGGTGAGGGCACAATGAGCGAAAGTCGATGCAGGGAATGGTTTGCCCCTTTTCAAATCTGGCGACACTAGCTTGGAAGATAAGGTAGGAAGAGTTCGACCATCGCATTTCGACGACCATGCACTTTTGGCAGTCGTGGAAGGGGACGAAAGCTTGACAACTCGAATGCTGGTCGACAACTTCAATAGGATCGTTCAACCATCGTTTATTGTCTCAAAAGGCTTGGAAAGGTATAGGTATTGGCTGAATGGTCCCCCACGAACTCAGCGACAACAATAAAGCCTAACGTGTCCAAATTTTCATTGATCCGAAACGAGCGTGGTCAGTTTCAGAAGGATATTGTCATTGGGGATGAATCATGTCTTCTCTTCAAAAACCTCAAAAGAAAGAAGGTCTGCGTTTCGCCAGGAGTTTCTCAAAAAGGAATAACGAAGGACGTGCAGTGTAAGAAGTGAATGTGGGGTGTTTGGTGGTATAGAAGCGGAATCTTCCATTGGGAAATCATCTTAAACGGGATTTATTATTGGTGGAGCCCAACCCAAAAATGAGTATGAGAATGATTATCGACATGCATTTTTATAACCTAAAAGTAGAAGGATATTTTCATTCATGAATTTATAAAATATTGTACACTTTTTATTAAAATATAGCACGTCAAAGAAACGCCTGATAATTATGCACCAACCTAATATATGATGTGCTCTTAAGTTTGCAATTGCTGTTCTGTTCCGCAGGCACGTTGTGCGAAAACTTCACAATCCTGGAGCTGCTGGACCTGTCCCTGCGGGTTCCGGAGGTGGGAGCCATCAACTTCAACCTCCTGCACACTGTGCTGTCCAACCTGATCATCGAGCTGCAACTGGACGGCCTCAAGCCCAAGTGCTACATCCAGGATGTGGCCAGTGCCCAGGCCGCAGTGACCAAGGGCAGGATGGAGGACCCCATCATCCGGGGACGGAAGACCCTCACCCCCGCCAAGGGCTTTGAGGACATCAAGGCCATGATCAAAACCGCAGATCTCAAGAGGATCGGACTCGAGGCCGCCCTCGTGCCCATGGTACACGACATCGCCAAGAAGGTCATCGTGGAAGAAGATCTGATCCACATGGCGGGAAGTGCTTCCCACATTAAGGAGGAGATGGACGAAGAGATGAAGGTAAAAGAAGAACCTGAAGAGAAAAAGGAAGAGGAATCTGAGGAAAGAAAGGAAGAGGAAGAATCTAGGGAAAGCAAGGAGAAAATGAAGGAAGAGGAAGAATCTGATAGGATAAAAGAAGAAGTTTCAGAGGAAAAGAAGATATCTGCTGAGGAAATGGAAAAGGCAAAGTCTGAAGAGAAAATGAATGAAGAGGAAAAACCTGAGGAGGAAATGGAAAAAGAGAAGTCTGAGGAGAAAATGAAAGAAGAGGAAAAACCTGAGGAAGAAATGAAAGAGGAATCTGATAGAGAAAAGGAAGAGGAATCAGAGGAACAGAAAATGTCTAAGGAGGAAATCGAGAAAGCAAAATCTGAGGAGGAAACGAAGGAAGAAGATAAAGATAAAAAAGGTAAGACAAGAAAGAAAGATGCGTTTTCTATAGAAATGTAAGAAAATTTATTTATTTAATTGATTTAGGTGCGCTTAAAGCTGATTTTTAAATATTTTATTCATATTTCCTTAAGATATTGGAAAAAAAATTAAATTCACACCAAATTTTAAAGATAGTCTTGAAATATTACTTAACGTTAGAAAAATATATATTAAGAATATTTTTAAAATGGGAGTTCTCCTTTTTCATTTAAAAAATTAATTTAGGAATATTTAAGATATGAATGATTTTGAAATATTTAAAAATAAATATAATAATTTAAAAATATTTCCAATTTCTATTAATGTTTATTGGGGTCTTATAGCTGACTGACTGGCCTTAAGTTTCGGTTTCAAACTCTGGCGCTACCATGGTCTACCATGGCGCTACCATGGCTTATGACGAGTTCTGACTCCCACCTCTTGACAGATTTTTATAAAGGGAGGTTTTGGGAAAAGAAAAAAATTGAGTTCTGTGACGAGTCGACAAGAAGTGTTGTTTGTCTTTTTCTGAAAGTTACTGAAATTTCGTTACTGAAATTTTTCCCTTGCTATTTCATGCATCACGCCCTGCGATAATTAAGATCTGACGCAGCTTGGTTGGTCTAGATTCATCGTAGATACGAGAACTCTGAAAATGTCCGAACTTGGAGTGAAATGCACTTGTGTATCTAATTTAAACTCATGTTTGTGAAAATTGCAACACCATGAAGGAATCGTCATAATTGAATGAAATTTAATATACAGTTGAGTGGTAGTAGTACAAATAAATGATTAAATGTTCAAAGCAAACAAACAATAACAAGAGATCAGAATCAGTATGTTATGTAGCCACCACGCGCCGCAATAAGTGCTGCTACATGACGTGGCATGGAGTCAAACAAATTTTGAATGTCTGCCTGAGGAAGAGCATTCCATATTGTTTGTATGCGCACCCAAAGTTCGTCTGCAGAAGCAACAGGACGAGGATCACGAGCGAGACGCCGACCAACGAAATCCCACACATGTTCAATCGGTGACATATCCGGGGAATACGCAGGCCAAGGAAGAAGCTGTACCTGCCGCGTTGCAAAGAAGGATTGAACAGTCCTAGCGATATGAGTGCGGGCATTGTCCTGTTGAAATACAGCTCCTGGCAAGCTTTGAAGGAAGAGAATAGCTTGGGGCTGTAGAACTTCACTGATGTATCGGTTGCTGTTCAGATCGCCCACAATTCTTAGCAATTGAGATCGTCCATGATATGCTATGGCACCCCAGACCATAACTCCGGGTGTTCGTCCACTGTGGCGTTCGATAATGCACTCCGGAAGGTGGCGTTCACCTGCATAGCGTCTGACACGAATACGGCCATCATGGTACCACAAATTAAAGCGAGATTCGTCAGAAAACACGACATGCTGCCAATCAGCACGCCAGTCTCTATGCTGAGCGGCCCATTGTAGCCGCAGGCGGCAATGGTTTAGCGTGAGAGGGATCCTTTATAAAGGAGTCCTTGCGCGCAGTCCATGCTGCAGCAGACGTCTACGAATTCATGAAGCACACAATGAAACACCTGTAGCTATTGACCACTGTGCTGCCAATTGTCTAGAGGAAGCTGTACGGTCCTTTCAGCGCCATGCGGACCAGGTGTCTATCATCGCGAGCTGACATCACATTTCGGGATCCACTCCCGGATTTCCGAGTTGTCCGACACTCGTCCGTCCACTGCTTCCAAAGACGCATCACTGTGCTGCTGTTACGCTGCACACGAGCGGCTACTGCACGATAAGACAATCCAGCTTCACGAAGGCCGATGATTCTCCCCCGTTCAAACTCTGTAAGTTGTTCAAATCTCGCTCTCTTTCGTCGAAAAGGCATAAGTAACGATTGAGCTAACGTTTACCACTAGCAGATAACCACTGATAACCATATACGCCTCGCTACAGCCGTCTATTTATTCGGATCCATCCGCCGTTCAGAGGGTGCTGCTCAGCATACGTATGCGCTACGGATTTGAAATTCTAATCATTTGCTTATCATGCGCTAATTTGCATTTCCTGAAAATTTCAGCTCACCCGCGTAAGTCCTTCATGGTGTTGCAATTTTCACAAACATGAGTTTATATCCTTAATTTTCATTTCAATGTAAATAAAGTTATGTACTCGTATATAGAAATGGTGCTTGTAAATAAAATTTAGTGTTCTCATAACCCTGAAAGTGATCATCTTCTTGAAGCCGTTATAGGTCTAGTATAGGTCGACATGTTACAATGCTGTTGAATATTGATAGTAATCTGAGATTTCGAAGATCTCTTTCGTTATCGGGTATTATTTGAGCTCAGAACGTGAAATGTAAAAGTTCTGTTTTGGACGTCAGGACGTTTCATTGGTGTGCAAATAATTTCTGAATGAAACACCGAATTCCAATGGTTTTTCGAGAGATGCGTTGTGTATCAATGTTGTATAAGCATTGCAAGTTGTTACATGAACGTAAATCCTCCTTACAAATTCATTTGTTGGAAAAGCGAGTTGTGCTTCTGTTCATTAAATGCAAATCATTCTTATTGTTTCTTAAGAATACTCATTGTAAAGGATATGTGTATACTTAACTTGACAAGAAATAAGAATTACTTAAAGAATTTTTTAAAAAAATAACAACCAATTCCCAAAATATTTGGAGAAAAAGAGCATTTATTATTGTGACAAACTACCAAGCATTTAGACAACGTCTTTTTTTTTTTATTACTGATTTTATGCTGCCAATTTTTTTAAGCCAAGCAAGCAAACGTAAAACTCTTATTATTAATATAAAAAGCTAAACATGAAAAATTCTTTTTGTATTGCATTTCGCGAAACGAAACAGATCAAAACAAAATCCTTGTTTGGACAAGAATCAATTTCATTTTCAAATATAAGTGTCTGCATTTAAATCAAGTTAAAAATCCTATACGATTAGAATCCAGCTCTGTTTCATACAAGAGGTAATAAAAGTATTATTTTTTAAGTTATTAATAATTAGCAACTTATTTTCAAACTTATTAATTAATAAAACTAGTATCTTATTATCATGTGTGAACATGATGTTGTCCTGGTTTGGGATCCCTGACCAATATCCGAAAATGAGGGCCAAGCAAATAAAACTCCATTCCAAATTTTGGTAGAAAATTCTACTTTGGGCCCCTTGATTCTTGAAATGCTTCATGAATAACGTTAGTCTTCAGGAATTTTCTGGAGAATTTGGCTTCTATTTGAAGTGTTTTGTAGTATGGTTTTGAATCACTTTTCACATCTTGGCTTGAGATTTTAGACATTTGTATATCCTATAGCTATATGTAGTGTGTTGATCCATTCCTTCTTCTTGAAGTTTCACATGTATCACTTTTGGCATTTTCCTGTGCTCATGGAACTATATAGTGCTTCTTATTGTATTGGATACTTTATTCTTCATTTATGCCTAGAGTTTTCAAACTTTGATATATTCTTTTGGCTATTGAATGTGGTAACGATTCTTGTAGAATTGGAAATACTTCATTCTTCATTTACGACAACATTGATCTTACTTTTGTATATTCTTTTAGAGATTCTTGAACAATTCATTCTTCATGAAGTTCTTGATCTATTCAACATTGCTATATTCATGGGGCTATTGAATTTGACGAATCTTGTAGTAATCCAATCCATTGCTTCATATATCTCGTGCACTATTAAACACTGGCCTATTCCTGAGTTTATTCATCCTTTCTCCAATGTTCACAGACAAGTTAAAATTTGCTGAGCAGATTTCAGATTTTTTTTATTTTTTATTTCCAAATTTATTAATCAAGACAAATATCTTATTTTATGAATTTAGAGGAAGAACCCAAGGAAGCGGAACCCACTCCCAGTGGCACCCATTCCGGCCTGACCATCTCCATTCCGGACCTGACCCGGGACAAGGAGCTGGAGGAGGTGACGGAGACGGAGAAGGTGGCGGAGGTGCGGGCGGTGGCCGCCGACATCCTGGAGAAGACGGGGAGCGGCGGCATGGGGACGGTGCTGGAGATGCTGGAGAGCGCCACCCAGGAGGAGGTGGACGAGAGGGTGGCCACGCAGGCCCTGAAGGCCCTCACCCAGGAGGACCTGTTCACGGGGGATCCGGCCAACGTCATCCAGGAGATGTGGAGGGCCATCAACATCAACAGGAGGGTGGACGGGGCGGAGGAAGGGCTGAGGGAGGTGAGTGTAGTTGAAGGGACACACTTCCATTGTTTTGTATTGCAATTGTCTCTACATAGTTTCCTCCTACGCAATCTATGCGGCCTGATGGACAACTGGCTAGCGCTCTGGCCGTTGGTACCACAGGATTTAGGTTCGAATCCTGGCGGGTGGATGTTTGTTAGTGGTTCTGAATCCACGTTACGCGCAAAAAATGACCGTTGAGCAACAAACCAAATTCACTTAATCTGTTACTCTAGACCAGGGGTCTCCAAACTTTCCAGCCATAGGGCCACACTGTTTACTCTAGCAAGTACCAAGGGCCAAAACCGTTTTAATTTTTCTGCCATTATCTATAATTTCTAGATTAGTCGCCGAGTACGCGCTCTAAGCGAGCATACGCTTGCTAAATTCGCTAGTTCAATTATTACAATTACTATTGTGTGTATCGATACGACCGTAACACTTGACGAAATCTAGTGGTCAAAAGAGGAAATAGGTAGGTAATATCCTTTATCGCTAACAGAGGGCGCTAGTAATAGTTTTCGAAAGCGCAATAACAATTAAACATTCGTGAATAACCTCAATGATTCGAGAAGATCCTGCTGTATTCCACTCACTTCGAAATCGCAGTAATTATAGAATAAAAAGCTAGCGGCGCGACAGCGACTCTATCTAGAGAAGGCGAAGGAAGCGGAACTGTGTCTATTGTGAAGCAAAGTAGTGCGTAACTCAATTTAAAAGACCGATCCGACGAACGCTCATACGTAACTGTATTTTGATTTAACTTGTAATTTTGTGTGTGTGGCATTTACTAGTATGGAAATGAAGCGAAAAATAGACAGTGAATGCAGAACATTCAAAGATCAATGGAACTTTCAATATTTCGTTATTGAGCCCAGTAGAAAGGTTCTATGTTTGATTTGCAATGAAACCATAGCCGTTCTCAAAAAATATAACTTTAAACGTCATTATGAAACGAAACATTTTCAAAATTACTCAAAATATACAGGAAGTTTGCGGATAGAAAATTTGTTTTGAAATTGCAGCAATCTTTGCTTACGAAAGTCAATACTGAAAAAGAGGCTGCAACTCGTGCCAGCTTTCGTGTGGCTCTCAATCGTGGAAAGCCATTCACGGATGGAGAAATGATCAAAGAATGCGTAATTGCAGTAGCCGAAGAAATGTGCACCGAAAAGGTAAATTTATTTAAAACTGTCAGTTTGTCAGCAAACACCGTGGCTCGGAGGGTACAAGACATCGCAGAAAATATATCATCTCAACTGTCTGACAAAAATGAGCATCTTAGTGGTTTTCTCTGGCCTTGGATGAGTCGACAGATGTGTCAGATACGGCTCAGGTGTTGATTTTTATTCGAGGAGTAAATAAAAGCTATGAAGTGTATGAAGAACTTCTTGATATTGATAGTATTCACGGCACGACTACTGGGGAAGATATTTTTAAAGGAGTTGACAATGTCATTAATAAAAAGAACCTACGATGGAAAAACTTGAAATCTATTACAACTGATGGAGGCAAAAACATGTGTGGAAAAAAAATAAAGGAGTTTTTGCACTTGTGTCAATGGCAGTAGAAAATGGTGGTTCAAAATCATTAGTCTTACTTTCTATCATTCATCAACAGTCCTTGTGCAGAAAATGTTTGGATATGTTTGAAGTTCTAAAACCAATCATATCAGTTGCTAATTGCATCAGATCCACTGGGCTGAAACACCAACAATTCCGCGAGTTTATTGAAGTTATGGGAGAAAATGATTTACCGTATCACACTGCCGTACGCTGGCTTAATTGCGGAAAAGTCCTGCAGAACTTTTTTGAACTTCGAGCACAAATCGAATTTTTTTTTAATGAAGAGCATCGCCCTCTTGCTGAATTACAAAATAGTGAATGGCTGAGGAAGTTAGCATTCTATGTCGATTTGACAAAACATATGAACGAACTAAATTTGAGATTGCAAGGAGAAAACCAGCTTCTCCCTGATCTATACACTAATATCAAATCGTTCCGGCAGAAAATAATATTGTTTCAATCACAATTACGTAAAAAAGTGTTTCACACATTTTAAAACGTGAAATATTCAGCTTCACTACTGAGACTGAGTTTCCCGTCGATTTTGCAGTCGAAGTTTTGAGTGATTTGAAGATAAATTTTGATACTAGTTTCTCAGACTTTTATGTCATTGCAAATGAAATTAAGATTTTTCAAAATCCTTTTGATACTGATATTGAAACCCTACCCCCGAAACTTCAAATGGAAATTATTTATTTACAGTGCAATGATATAATTAAGAACAAATATCAAAACTCATCTTTGTTGCAGTTTTATAAGAGTCTTCCACTGATACAATTTGATAATTTACATAAATTTACTCGTGGGCTGTTTTCTGTTTTTGGTACTGCTTACTTGTGTAAGAAAACATTCTCCAAAATGAAGTGCACAAAGAATGTTTACAGATATAAGTTAACCGATCAGCATCTTAAATCTCTTTTAATAATTGGTACAAGTAAAATTGATTCACAACTACAAACTATTGTCAGTGAAAAGACACAATTACATAAATCTCATTAATATTTTTTTACAAGTGGATATCCCGCGGTTTCATTCGCGTTAATTTAGCTTTTCCGTTCCTGAGGGATTTTCCGGATAAAAATCATATGTTTGATTCAGGATATATACATTCCAAAAATCGAATACATACGTATGCGATACTCTTTACTCCAACATAACTACCGCGGGTTATTCACTAGTTTATAATGTTAGTGGGATTCATTTCAATTATTTGTTAGTTGTCATGCTTAAGTTAAATTTCCTGCGTATTATTCTTGTCATTAAGCTTTACCTAGCAAGTAAATAAAACCGAGTTATTATCATGTGTTTTTTATCCAACTTATTACGAAGACCCTTGCTCTAGACTAGTTAATGGAACAATTTAACTTAGGAGTTTTAATGCAAATTTGTTCAGACGCATTGGAATATCATGTAAACATGAGCTGTGACAAGTACTTATTTGAGGCGTCATATTAAGATCCTCATTATGTCAGATATAAACAAATATTATAATAATATATTATATTAATATATTAATTAATTAACTAATATATTATATTATAATATTATAAAAGTTATTATGTCTGAATCTTGGTCCAAAGTACACAGTCCAAAATTCAAATCGAGGGATCCCTTCATAATGCATTGAAGGATAACACATCCCGCTTTCACTGCCTCTATACCAGACACTTATTCTTTTGGCACCCCTAATAGGGTATTGAGTTTATATAAACTCAATACCCCCTCAATACCTCTATACCCTATATACTTGTACTACCTCAATACCCTAAAGATCATATATAAAGATGAAATACCATAAAACCCCCAACATATGTTAACAGTATACATTGAGGATTACTGGAATTCATAACGAATATTATTTGAATAACTCATTATGGCGGTTAGTCACCAATAGCTCCTCCCTTGTTCACTTTGATATTACATCATTTATAATGGAGTAAATAGTACATGTCCCAATTTTTCAGATTTTCAATAATGCCAACAGAAAGAAAATCACTTGGCCTCTATTAAAAGTTACATTTTCATGCTATTGTATGCTCTGCGCATTGTGATATATATGTCTCTACTGTGCGGCCTGATGGCCAAGTGGCTAGAACTCTGGCCGTTGAATCCTGGCTGTGTCTTGGATGTTTCTTGGTGGTTCGAAATCCAATGTAAACGGTAGGTCCCGGTCTATTTAGCCTAAAGTGTGCACAAGATGACCGTAGAGCGGCAAACCAAAACCTCCGCTGTGCCAATCTGCGTTAGTGACTGCATTCAATAGCATATCAATATTTAAAATAAATAATTATTTTTACTAAACAAATAATCCAGTTTGAAATTATTACTGTTAAATATATTTTTATTAACAAGTAATTGAATTAGTTTAGTTATTGTTAGTGAATAATGAGTAATTCGTTTCATTGTGAATTGGTTTGCAGCTTTCCGCAATCGTGGACGCCATGCTGGACAAGCTGCACGAGATGGAGACGATCGTGAGCAACAGCAAGTCCATGTTCGAGCAACTCGAGAACTTCGTCGAGAGGATCGAGAATCTGGAATCCAAGTGCGAGACTCTCTCGATCAGAATCGATGAGTCGGTGAGCGTCATCAATTTACTCTTCATTTAATGGATTCATTTATAATTTTATTTAACACATATGCGTCATTAACGCTTGCGTATAAGTATTATTATTAAACACTAGCATTTCTGGAAAATAATATCTCTGAATATTATTTCAAATGTAAAATATTTTAAATGTTTATAAAATAAAAAAAACTAATAATAAATTAGTGATCAAAGTAAGCAATCACTGGAAACAGAAAATGTAATTTGTATTTATTCTTTTCCAGAATGATCTTACAAGAAGTGAAATTCAAAGATTGGAGGTAATTCCTTTTTTGATAGCTTTGAATCCATAAATTTTATTTATAATTTCCTTTTCAAGTAAAAATCATATAAAAAATAACCAGACTTAAAAATAAGTCAACGGACGCCTATCAGTTATGTATCTTTAACAATTGTGTATGGAAATATGCGAAACTTCCAGCACTTAGTGAATAAGTTTGTGTATATTTTTCTTTTTCTTTCCATTAATATTTAGGAGATCATAGTAATTAAATATATTTTTTTAATCATTCATTAATTCGTGAAAATACCTATATCATATTCTATAACAGCTACGTTTTATTTTAATAATAAAGTAACATATTAGATGAATGTCATAGTAATTATCAATATAGTAATATGAAGATCATAATAATTAAATATATTTTTGAATTCATTCGTTAATTCCTAAAAATACAATAGTAATATGAAGATCAGAGTAATTAGATATTTTCTTGCATTCATTCATTAATTCCTAAAAATGAAATGAAATGCCTCAGAAACGATACAATTGATTAACAATGAATGAAATATTGGTCAGCAACATAGATTTCAGTTAAAGACACAATATCATGTAGGAAACTACGTTTTTTTCTTTGATAAGTAAGACACTTCAGATTAAAGACAAAGATTGGTAACGAATATTTCATCGGCTATTTACGATCTTAGCTTAGAAGTAGAGGAAAAAGATGCTGCAGAACTATTGGAGATGCATGAAAGGGAACCGATAAATTAAAAGTTTCAAACAGCAATGTGAGAAAAAGCAGGTTCAACTTTCATATCGAAGATGACTGGAACTGTAGTTAACGGTTGCCTCATATAACGTCGTACTTGGTTAATATTAGAGAGTTTTTGCATACCGTACGTTAGTTACCGTAGGACGTCCGTTAGCTTTTTCTCCCTAGCGCGCATGCTCATAGGAAACTGAGCATGCGCGCTAGGGAGAAAAAGCTAACGGACGTCCTACGGTAACTAACGTACGGTATGCAAAAACTCTCTATTGAACGGATGTCTGAAAAAACCCTCTTGATTAACAATATAAGCTTTAATTAACCACTCAATAGAAAAGAACTGTGTAGAAAACTGTGTGCTTCCTTTGGTAAAGGAGACATTTCTGATGAAAGACACAAATCAGTAAATCCACTGTTCCTGATCTCAGTTTAGAAATAGAAGAAAAAGATGCTGCAGAATTATTGGATATGCATGGCAGGGAATCGATAAATTAAAAGAAAGTTTCAAACAGCATTATGAAAAAAAACACAGATTCAACTATCATATCAAAGATGAGTAGAACCTCCGTTAACAACTGTCTCATGTAACAGTACCAAGCGCATATTTTTTGAGGATCATTTAACAAAAAAAAAAATCTGAATGTAGTCGCAATAATCTTTCTGGTAAAGATGGATAGTTAAAACTGTTGTCAACAATTCATTTTATTGATGTTAATTTTTTACAGCAAATGTAATGAAAAAATTAAATTTTATCTGAAATAATTAGAGATTTATCTGAATCTTATATATGGTTTTGAATAGAAGCCAGAATAAATTAATATATCTTATTGGAATTATTCCTTGCATAACAATGATATTTCCTGTGATTAATTGTCATTAATCAAGGTTATCATTGTACTCCAAAGACAAAGAAAAACAAACACGAGAAAAACAAATACATTATATATGTACTAATACATTTTGTAAAGTAATAGTTTGTTTTGCGTTGTATAATCTGCTACGAAGTCCAACTATTGGTAATTTTGTGACCATTTAAGTAATAAAATGGGTTGCAATATGCATGGATAACGAATGACGGAAACAGCCCATCTCAGATGGTTAAAGAATTAAGAATCACAAATAATTATAAGTTGTAGAAAATTTATTAATAATATTAAGTAAAAATAAATTTAAAAAAACTGTTATTTAAATTATCATTAATAACATTTCCTAGGATTGATGATGTTTCTTTATTTTCCCTTTTAATTAATTACATTTTTATTTCAATGTTGAATTAACTTTTTTTCGTTCTCAAATTTTCTTGAACGAACTATGCGGATGACGTAGCAAGTGATCAGTGAATTATCGAAAGAAATAAACGAGTTTCGAGAAAGTAAGTTTCTTTGAATCTTTTTCATGGAAAAAAATTTTACGGCATTATTTTTAAATCGGGATTGATTTGAAATAATTCACACACATACATATATTATAATACTCACTATTTCCTCGTTGAATGTAAGAACGGTATAAGCTTTTTTTTTATATAAACTTTTTGCAGGAAACCCGTTTTCCCATCTGCACAAACAAAATGGTGCTTAAGGTCCCGCAGGATTCTCTGCAATAGCTGCAAATCATTTTTGGAATAACTGTGAACATTAATGGATCTTGCAGATCATTTTTCTATGCCCACAGTTAGTATTAACACACGAACATTAACACAATACAGTTAATGGGTTTTCTCATTTATAAATAAATCAGAAGGATCATTTAGAAACAATAATAAAATAATTGATTTAAGCTAAAGAAAATTCACACTCGCAGCAAGTATCACCCCTACCAGAGAGCAACTCTTTTCCCAACTGACTAACTATTAGGTCCAATTAGGATGGACGCTCTGTTCATTTGATATGAATGAGTGAAATAATGGGAGTAAGTTAGAAATGTTTCCAGCTGTGAATGAAATAATGGGAGTAAGTTATAAATGTTTCCAGCTGTGAGTGAAATAATGGGACTAAATTAGAAATGCTGTAAGTGAAGTAATGGTATTAAGTTATAAATGTTTAATGAGTGAAATAATGGGATTAAGTTAGAAATGTTTTCAGCTGTGATTGAAATAGCGGGATTAAGTTATAAATGTTTTCAGCTGCGAGTGAAATAATGGTATTAAGTTATAAATGTTTTTAGCTGTGAGTGAAATAACGGGATTAAGTTAGAAATGTTTTCAGCTGCGAGTGAAATAATGGGATTAAGTTATAAATGTTTTCAGCTGTGAGTGAAACGATGGCATTAAGTTAGAAATGTTTTCAGCTGTGAGTGAAACGATGGCATTAAATAATGTTAGAAATGTTTTCAGCTGTGAGTGAAACGATGGCATTAAGTTAGAAATGTTTTCAGCTGTGAGTGAAACGATGGCATTAAGTTAGAAATGTTTTCAGCTGTGAGTGAAACGATGGCATTAAGTTAGAAATATTTTGGCATTAAGCAGCTGTGAGTGAAACGATGGCATTAAGTTAGAAATGTTTTCAGCTGTGAGTGAAACGATGGCATTAAGTTAGAAATATTTTCAGCTGTGAGTGAAACGATGGCATTAAGTTAGAAATGTTTTCAGCTGTGAGTGAAACGATGGCATTAAGTTAGAAATGTTTTCAGCTGTGAGTGAAACGATGGCATTAAGTTAGAAATGTTTTCAGCTGTGAGTGAACTGGAATCCAACTACCAGAAGCTGGTGGAGACGGTCGCCTACAAGGAGGACCTGGAGGGTCTGAAGAAGGAGATGCAGGAGATACTGGACGCCCGGGTGAAGAAGATGAAGAAGTGGGTGAGTTCCGCAGTCACCATATGATTCTCTTCCATTATTTTCCATTGGGTGTTTTCTTTTCATTCCTCCCAACTTTAACAAATGAGTAGAATGAACACCTCCTCCTGCACAAGAGTCCTTGCTTTTAATCATTATCTCATAAGACTTTTTAATTTAAATTATTTAATTAGAGTGACTAAGTCAATTATGTCAAGTGAACTAATGAAGGATTCATTGAAATAAATTCATTAATTAACGACATGCCACTAGGGGAAGTTTGGAATCGAAATATTCCTCGCTTTATGTTTTGTTGTACTGCATTTATGATTTTATATTTCCACTTAGATTGATTTTCTACCAAGATTTATATCTCAAAAGAGCCGATTCTTTTAATTTACAACAATTACGATATTATAATATTTTAATTGTTTTTATACGTTTTATTATATGCAGATCAAACTTTTTGATGAAATAAAAAAAGTATTATGCTTAATGGGACCTGATGACCGAGTGATTAGCATTCTGGCACTCGGCCGTCGAAATCCACTTTGAACCGTAAGTCGCTGTCTAATATAACTGTACGACGTTGGGCGTCGGCCTTTCAGCCCTACCCCGTAAAAAGAAAACATCTCATGTCTCGAAATCTGCCAGCAGGCAGACGCCCTTCGCCCACCATGGGGCTTTTGCGCCAATGATGATGATGATTATGCTTAATAGTTATGGACAGTCATATTGTACAATTCATAAACTACTTAAGCAGTGCAAAAACATTACTTCTAAATGTCTAAGCATTATATTTAATATTAATATCCTGCTCACAATTAAGTCTAGTATATTTCAGACATCTTTAAAAAGTTATCGGTATGACTTCGGGTATATTATCATTATAGCTATCGAATAACCTAAAAAGGAAGCAAAAAGCAGTCATTGCTAAACTTATGCACAAGAAACAAATCTAGACCTTTTATCTTCTATTTTTATAGATCTTTTAATAAATCCCGATTTGATATTGGAACTTTTATAGATGAAAGCTTTTTTAGAGCCATTTGAAAACATCCTGATTCAGAAAGAAGAAGTAACAACAACTAACATGATTACACTAGCAGTCACTATTAATATATACCAATCTTTTTATAAAATGAATTTCTTATTTGGCTTTCTTTATTATCAGAATAATGCAGTCTGTTTGGGTATCTACTGCTTCGTCAAATTTCGAAATCATACAAAGGCTTGAAAACAAAATCCTACGTATGATTACAAATTCGCCCTCGTGTTTCCGAAATGAGGACAGCAGACATACTCCTTCCCTACCAAGTTTTAAATAATTTGTTTATAAAATTGCACTACAATTTTTATAAATCCATTCCAATTATTAATAATTATGATTACGACATTTCTGATTTCAAAAATCACAAAAGATTTGGCGCTGTCCTGAATAGTATTCATTAGAGTTTCGATATGCTCCTTTTCGAATTGACATGCAGTTTCTCCGTTCTGTCACAATTTCCCCTCCAATTGTTTTTGTTCCTAGTATCATATGTGAACATGATGTTGTCCTGGTTAGGGGTACGTGGCTCAATCCAAAAAGTACAGCAAGCAAATAAAACTCCATTCCAAATTTGCAAATTTTGGCGAAAAAATTTAAATTTGGGCCCCTTAACTCTTGAAATGATTCATGAATAACGTTAATCCTCAGGAATTTTCCGGATAATTTGGCTTTTCCTTGAAGTGTTTTATAGTATGGTTTTGAAGCACTTTTCACGTTTTGGCTTAGGATTTTAAACATTGTATATCCAATGGCTATAAGTATTCGTAATGCGTTGATCAATTCCTTCTTCTTGAAGTTTCCTATTTGTCCCTTTTGGCATTTTCCCATCCTTATTGAGCTGTATAGTTCTCCATATTGTATTTGGAATACTTCATTCTTCATTTATGCCTAGAATTTTCAAACTTTGATATATTCTTTTGCGTATTGTATGTGATTGATTGATAAATATCAATAAAAAATACTAATGCTTTACAGATTAAACTTTGTTGCTCTGATAATAGAGAAAAGCAATGCACTTTTTATGTAATTTTTCTATTTGAAAATAAATCTAAATTCTTATACTCTCACACCTTTTGACTATTGTGATTTCAATTTTATTTATTTTAAATCATAAATGAACACTTGCTCAATGGAATGATTTTTTATGACTTATTCGTTTTTTATTTTCACAAATATTAGGTACGTGAGCTTCAAGAACAGATGGTCAGTAAAGATGACTTCATAGAGTTGGTTACAAGAGTTGATAGTTTAGAGGTATGGCTGATACATTTTGTACTGTTTGTTCGATTTTCATTAAAAAATTTGTGCCATCCAGTACAATTATGGTTCTTTTATCAATTTATTTTTCTATTCTGTAGACGGATAAAGTCAGTAGAGAAGAACTGGGTCGTTTGTGTAAGTAACTCTTTCACTTGATATGCAAATCAAAATAGAAAAATGCGACATATTTTTAAAATTGGAAACGTATTTTTGATTTTGATGTATAAATCAGTTCCGATTGCTAATGTTGAAGAAACGTACTTTCCTTCATGTTGTAGAAAACAGTTTCAATCATTATTGTTAAGAAACGTAACTTCTGTTTTGATCATTGTTTCAAACAAACTAGTACAAACCAGATTAGATAATTGTCACTAAAGGAAAGTACTTTCGGGTTTGATGTACAAACCAAATTCGATCATTGTCGCCGAAGGAATGTACTTTCGGTTTTTGATGTACAAACCAGTTTGGATCATTATCGTTGAAGAAACTTATTCTCGGTTTTGATGTACAAACCAAATTCGACCATTGTCGCTGAAGGAATGTACTTTCGGTTTTTGATGTACAAACCAGTTTGGATCATTATCGTTGAAAAAAAAAAAATTCTCGGTTTTGATGTACAAACCAAATTCGACCATTGTCGCTGAAGGAATGTACTTTCGGTTTTTGATGTACAAACCAGTTTGGATCATTATCGTTGAAGAAACTTATTCTCGGTTTTGATGTACAAACCAAATTCGACCATTGTCGCTGAAGGAATGCACTTTCGGTTTTTGATGTACAAACTAGTTTGGATCATTATCGTTGAAAAAACTAATTCTCGGTTTTGATGTACAAACCAAATTCGACCATTGTCGCTGAAGGAATGTACTTTCGGTTTTGATGTACAAACCAGTTTGGATCATTATCGTTGAAGAAACTTATTCTCGGTTTTGATGTACAAACCAGTTTGGATCATTATCGTTGAAAAAACTAATTCTCGGTTTTGATGTACAAACCAAATTCGACCATTGTCGCTGAAGGAATGTACTTTCGGTTTTTGAGGTACAAACCAGTTTGGATCATTATCGTTGAAGAAACTTATTCTCGGTTTTGATGTACAAACCACATTCGACCATTGTCGCTGAAGGAATGTACTTTCGGTTTTGATGTACAAACCAGTTTGGATCATTATCGTTGAAGAAACTTATTCTCGGTTTTGATGTACAAACCTAATTCGACCATTGTCGCTGAAGGAATGTACTTTCGGTTTTGATGTACAAACCAGTTTGGATCATTATCGTTGAAGAAACTTATTCTCGGTTTTGATGTACAAACCAAATTCGACCATTGTCGCTGAAGGAATGTACTTTCGGTTTTGATGTACAAACCAGTTTGGATCATTATCGTTGAAGAAACTTATTCTCGGTTTTGATGTACGAACCACATTCGGCCATTGTCGCGGAAGGAATGTACTTTCGGTTTTGATGTACAAACCAGTTTGGATCATTATCGTTGAAGAAACTTATTCTCGGTTTTGATGTACAAAACCAAATTCGACCATTGTCGCTGAAGGAATGTACTTTCGGTTTTGATGTACAAACCAGATTGGATCATTATCGTTGAAGAAACTTATTCTCGGTTTTCATGTACAAACCGCATTCGACCATTGTCGCTGAAGGAATGTACTTTCGGTTTTGATGTACAAACCAGTTTGGATCATTATCGTTGAAGAAACTTATTCTCGGTTTTGATGTACAAACCAAATTTGACCATTGTCGCTGAAGGAATGTACTTTCGGTTTTGATGTACAAACCAGTTTGGATCATTATCGTTGAAGAAACTTATTCTCGGTTTTGATGTACAAACCACATTCGACCATTGTCGCGGAAGTAAATGTACTTTCGGTTTTAATGTACAAACCAGTTTGGATCATTATCGCTGAAGAAACTTATTATCGGTTTTGATGTACAAACCAAATTCGACCATTGTCGCTGAAGGAATGTACTTTCGGTTTTTGATGTACAAACCAGTTTGGATCATTATCGTTGAAAAACTAATTCTCGGTTTTGATGTACAAACCAAATTCGACCATTGTCGCTGAAGGAATGTACTTTCGGTTTTGATGTACAAACCAGTTTGGATCATTATCGTTGAAGAAACTTATTCTCGGTTTTGATGTACAAACCAAATTCGACCATTGTCGCTGAAGGAATGTACTTTCGGTTTTGATGTACAAACCAGTTTGGATCATTATCGTTTTGAAGAAACCAAATTCGACCATTGTCGCTGAAGGAATTACTCGGTTTTTCGATGTACAAACCAGTTTGGATCATTCGTTGAAGAAACCTCGGTTTTGATTGTCGCGGAAGGTATGTACTTTCGGTTTTGATGTACAAACCAGTTTGGATCATTATCGTTGAAGAAACTTATTCTCGGTTTTGATGTACAAACCAAATTCGACCATTGTCGCTGAAGGAATGTACTTTCGGTTTTGATGTACAAACCAGTTTGGATCATTATCGTTGAAGAAACTTATTCTCGGTTTTGATGTACAAACCAAATTCGACCATTGTCGCTGAAGGAATGTACTTTCGGTTTTGATGTACAAACCAGTTTGGATCATTATCGTTGAAGAAACTTATTCTCGGTTTTGATGTACAAACCACATTCGACCATTGTCGCTGAAGGAATGTACTTTCGGTTTTGATGTACAAACCAGTTTGGATCATTATCGTTGAAGAAACTTATTCTCGGTTTTGATGTACAAACCAAATTCGACCATTGTCGCTGAAGGAATGTACTTTCGGTTTTGATGTACAAACCAGTTTGGATCATTATCGTTGAAGAAACTTATTCTCGGTTTTGATGTACAAACCAAATTCGACCATTGTCGCTGAAGGAATGTACTTTCGGTTTTGATGTACAAACCAGTTTGGATCATTATCGTTGAAGAAACTTATTCTCGGTTTTGATGTACAAACCAAATTCGACCATTGTCGCTGAAGGAATGTACTTTCGGTTTTGATGTACAAACCAGTTTGGATCATTATCGTTGAAGAAACTTATTCTCGGTTTTGATGTACAAACCAAATTTGACCATTGTCGCTGAACTAATGTACTTTCGGTTTTGATGTACATACCAGTTTGGATCATTATCGTTGAAGAAACTTATTCTCGGTTTTCATGTACAAACCGCATTCGACCATTGTCGCTGAAGGAATGTACTTTCGGTTTTGATGTACAAACCAGTTTGTATCATTATCGTTGAAGAAACGTATTCTCGGTTTTGATGTACAAACCAAATTCGACCATTGTCGCTGAAGGAATGTACTTTCGGTTTTGATGTACAAACCAGTTTGTCGAAGGAATGTACCATGTATCGTTGAAGAAACTTATTCTCGGTTTTGATGTACAAACCAAATTCGACCATTGTCGCTGAAGGAATTACTTTCGACCATTTGGATCGCTGAAGGAATGTACTTTCGGTTTTGATGTACAAACCAGTTTGGATCATTATCGTTGAAGAAACTTATTCTCGGTTTTGATGTACAAACCGCATTCGACCATTGTCGCTGAAGAAATGTACTTTCGGTTTTGATGTACAAACCAATTTCCATCATTAACGTTGAAGAAACGTACTTTCGATTGTAATGTACAAACCTGTTTAGATCACCATCATTGAAGAATCAAACCATTGACATTAAAAATTCAACTACGAATAATATTTGATAACAGAAATTGCAAAACATCTTGTTTCTTCATAATTGAAAATAATTAAAATTTTTCATCTTCCTAATAAAAAAATGGATCATTTTTGTATTATTAAAACAAGTAATAGAATAGCAAATTAAATTGGGCAGTTTTTCTCAAAAACAATAAGCCTAGAACAATTTTTTACCATTAAAATAAAGCTTTTAAAAGGCCTTACTTTTCCCAATGGGTTATTATGTCTAACCATGCGTAAATCTTGAATTAATTATCAGGTAAGTGATCAAGAAATAATAATATTAAAACGAAACCTTATCAAAAGATAATTTATTTTTTTCTTGCCTCATTGCTTAAAAAAATTATCTAATTTAACTGTTGATAGATTTTCACGAGTACCGAAATAATGGATCACAGTAATGGATGTCACATATACATCCATTACTGTGGATGGATTATAGTAATGGATGTATATCTTACTATAATGAATTACAATAATACATGTCTATGTTACTATAATGGATTACAGTAATGGATGTATATCTTACTATAATGGATGCCACTGTATAAACTTAAAATTGTCTTCTTAAAAATTTAATAGCTTGAAATTGTATTTCTATTTGCATTAAAATTCCACCGTGTCTTTCTGATAACATTGAAATTCGTTTTAAAATTTTCATTTGGCTACAGTAATTAATGGGGTATTTAAAAACTACATTAAAATTTTTCTGAATTCCATTACTTTCTTCATTTAGAATTGAAATGTTACTTTTCAGTAAAGTTGTACTTTTTAAAAAATAACTTACTTAAACATAACAATTATTTATCCATTAATTGTAATGCAATAAACATTATTTAGCTAATTATCTAAAAGAGAATATTTCATCATCCAGTTTGTTTTACTTTCAGTGGAACCAGGTTTCATCGATAAATTCATTCAGGAAGTAGAAGACCTTCGAAATGACATGGATGAATTGAAGCAGAACGTAAGATTCCATCATTTATGAACTTAAATTTACGCTATGTCATTTAAATTATGAAATGAATTTTAATTTTAAGTTAAATTTTAAAATCATATTTCGACCATTATCTGCACAAAACTCACTGAATGTTCATTCATAAATCAATAGATTATTTTATTACACTATTAGTTGAATCTTGATTCATGAATTTCATTCAATATGTTTTCTGACTTCGTTTAACGTGTTGAAAAGTTTGAAATTTGAAATCCAATTTTTCTTTGTACTCTTTGTAATTCATTAATTTCTTTATCCAGTATTCAAACAAAGCTAAGAGAGATAATGAAGTAGAAACACATAAGAATGAATAATGAAGTAAAATTATATTCAACAATCGAGAGCCTGATGGCCGAGTGACTAGCGCTCTGGTGCTCGGTACCACAGGTTTCGGATTCAAGTTCCGGCGATGGCATTGGTGTTTGTAGAGGTTCGGAATACACTTTAAATCATAAGTCCCGGTCTAATAGGAGCGTTGAGGGGGTAGTGTTACTCGTGTTCGTAGCCTCTCTTCAAGCCACACGTGCCGCCCGGGTAGTGCTAAATGAGAAACAGCGGTGCAGTCCTTGCTTATGGTATAAAGATTAACTGTCTCTGTATTGCTAGCTGTATTAGAAAAACCACAACATATTCAACAATCGATTATATGGGCCTGAATGGTCGAGGGGCTAGCGCTCTGGCGCTCGCTACCACAGGTTTCGGGTTCGAGTCCCGGCGGTGCCATAGACGTTTGTAGTGGTTCGGAATCCACTTTAAGCCGTAGGTCCCGCTCTCATATGACTACAAGAGCGCCACGGAGCAAAAGTCAGACTTCTTCTAGAAGCTGCCCCTTTCCCTCCATCCATGAGTAGATCACTCATGGGATGTCCGTCCCGCACTGCAGGACGTTGAACATTAGTCGCAACAACAACAATCGATTATTTCGATAATGGACTGAGTTAAGGGCTATGTTTGACACAAAATATCCTTCTTATATTTAGATATTATTTTTCTTATATGTATTAATAATTCAGTTTTGTGCTACTTTTTACGCTTTATTTCTCCTTTAACTTCTTTTGATTCCATATGAACGTACTGCAATTCTTTAAAAAGACATTTCTACTTAGAAAATAAACGTTTAACTATGATTAAAAAAATTTTTGTTGGATGGTTTGAATTTTCATGATGTCAGTTATTTATTTAACTTTAAATGAGGTCGGATATTTTAAAGACTGGTTGTCCTACAATTTATTGTAGTTCAGTTTGTTTCATAAGCAATTCATTGGTGATGATGATGTGGAAGACATAGGATATCTTCGATATCATCTTTTGTGTCTTTAATTTTAATGAAGTAGAGAAATTTATGACAGCGCACTGGATCTTTACTGTTTAAGCTTTGAGTTTCTTTAAATTTCTTGAAAGGCTTCGTGACATCATCTACATTCAATCTTTCTCTCTTAAAAGCATGAGTGTATGAAATGACAAGAGATAACCTCCTGAGGGAAGGCAGAAGCTAAGCTCTTTGGACAGAATTTTAATAAATGTTCGTATATTTGCTAAAATTCTGTCACTAGCATAACATTTTATTTATATATATGGTTGATTTCGGTGATATTTATGGTTATTATCAATAACAAATTTATTTATAAATTATGCTATTTATATATATTTATGGTCGATTTTGAGTGATCCTCGACCAAGTTTAAGTGGGCAAAAGAGAAAACTAACTAAATGTGGTCAATTTTTCTTCATGTATGTAAAGCATTTACCTGCTTTTGCGTTTTTGCATTTTAATACTAAGCAGTAACAAAATCCTTTTACTCAAGCCTGTTAAATAATATGGTCTCCAAATAAAGAACACACGCACGTTTGGAGACCACAATTGTTCAGTGGACTTTTAGACAAGTGGACTAGTGGACTAGTGGACAAGTGGACTAGTGGACTGGAGTGGACTTTTAATTCTTCAGTTTATTAGTGGACTTTTAATTGTTCAGTGGATTAAAGGACAATCGACCAGTGGACTTTTAACACGATTGTTTAATTTAAAATCAAAAGTGTATTCTATATTTTTTAAGCTTACTTCTTGTTAAAGCAAGCTCACGCCCACGCAGACAAGGAAGTCCTAATCCAGTCTACAATTACATCTTTTTGTGACCACTTAAATCCTTTTGCCATTTATATGCATGCAACTACAATATATAATCGTCAACAATAATTTTTTTCACTGGTACGGACATTTTCCTTCGCCCTTTATTTGTGATGGGGAAAATTCATTTGGTGTAAAAATTTAGGATCTATAATGAATTAAGGATGAATATCGATGTACCACTCTAAGAGCATAGGGCCTAAAATGTTAAACTGCTATATAAATATAACTTTTATTTATATATCATGTTTTTTTATATCAAGAAAAAGATTGGAATCTGTTTTATTGAGAAGTAATGCCTGTACTCAAAGGGTTAATACATTCAAACTATACGAATGTATAAATTGTTTGGTATTTGGCAATACAAATATGTATCATTTTATTTTTCATTATATTGTGTCGTCTTACTACACGGTCCAGTCACATTAATGTGACCACCCCCTACTTTCGACGTCAACGTTAAACAACCAATCACAAAAGACAAGTGGCAGCGCATTGCAGTGGAGTGTCTATAAAGAATTCCACTTAAATACCCCATTCCACACTCCACTTAAAGCCAGAACATACAAGAGTGTATATAATATACAGGATTATATACAAGAATATACAAGAGTGTATATTGTGGCTTTCGGCAGGTGCACATTAATGTGACTGGACTGTGTATATGCTGTTTGAGAACAGTACTTTTCCATTTCGAGTACTGAATGCCTGACGTTCCTTCGCAGGTGTCGACGCTGGAGGAGAACCTGCAGGCGCTGATTGTGCGCATCGACGAGGAGATCCTGCCCGCCCTCCAGGCCGCCTTCGACGAGATCCGAGCCTCCATGGCAGAAATGAAGGAGAAGCTGGACACACTCGACGCGGACGACGTGCTTAGACCTTTCATCCTTCTTTAATCTCTTTAGAAATTGCTTAAGTAGGGGTGGCCAACCCGCCATGAGTATTTTGTCCAGCCCGTAAGATACATCACAAAATAAATTTATTTTATAATAACCAAAGTAGTGAAAAAAATACATTAAGTGTGCACCCATTTATTCAATAATGAACTGTCGAAATGATGAGAAAAAATGAACTTTGGTTTTTAAATAATATTCTTGCTAATATAGGGCAGATAGTGCCTGTTTAATGGATGAGTTTACAGTTATGAGTGAGCAGAATAATTCAATTATATTTAATCACCCAAATCGAGATTGATTTGCAAAAGCTAAGGGAAAGACACAAATATCACACTAATAAAATAAATATTTTTGAATGTTTCATTTTTTTATTTCATTTATATATATATTTCATTTTTAGAGTTCTATATTTCTTTACAATATGCGTTTAGTATCATTATTATCACATTATCTATGTTTACAAGCAAGAATAATAGTAAAACCAAAAATAATAGCTCCTTCTGTTTCAATGCTTCACTCCAAAAATATATCGAATAGTTGGCCAAAATCTAATAGGGGATATATAATTTTATAGGCGGCCCGCGGAGTTAGGATGCATTTCCAAAGTGCCCGCAAGATCATTTGGGTTGGCCACCCCTGGTTCAAGTAAAGAAACAAAATGATTTACTATTTCCCTGATTGCGTTACATCATTATCAACAACTTCTTCAGCAAGCCACTAAATGACCTAACGAATAAAATGTGGCTGAGTTTCCGATCATTGGCAGCCGGGTTCAAAGCTTTACAAGAGAAGCAAAACCGATGTGGCTATGCCGAGGAGAGACACAATTAATCTGTAGGCCGCAATGACCTTCCTTCCGGATAGACGCCCTGCTCAACTAACGTGTAGTAGGGCTGGTGTTCCAATCCACTGGTGGCAGTGTCGTAGTCACTGCTTTGAGAAACAAGGAGACTCGATGGTGATTGCGGCAATGTATGTAAAGTATCGATAGTCAAGCTGGCTGGTGGGAGGTTTCTGGGTTTCCTTCTATTTAACAGGCAAATGCAGTGCAGTTACTCTTTTAAAGTCCCGCCTTAAACACTCGCCGGTGGGCTAATACCTTGCAAATTTTCACTTGAAACTGAGAGTCTAGTTTGCTCTGCTATCAACAATCAACTGTTCATATCTGGGGATGGTCACTGCTTCACAGAGGGCACTTAAAGGGAAACATAGAACCTATATTAGATGTTCCAAGATGCGCGTGCACCATGAGTTCGCAGAATATAATTTAACTATTCTGTGAACTCACAATTGTAAACTCATAAATAAAACAGGCAATATCTTTAATATATTCGCAATAATATTATTTTTTCTCATCATTTCGGCATTTCATTTTTGAATATAGGGATGCACACATAATGCATTTTTTTAATACATCGGTTTTCACTACATTGGCCATTATAAAATAAATATATAATATTTTGTATATGTGTAATAAATCTCACGGGGCGGAAAAATGTTCAAGACGGGCCGCGGGTTGGCCACCCCTGCCCTACACTATCATCCATAGACAACTGTTATTCGTCAATTGTCTCATTTAGAAGGTAAAGTGATAAACGAATGCTGAAACCCAAGGCCTATTGACTTACTATTGCAACACAATTAAAATATTAACAAATGAGAGTGTTAAAAGACGAAAAGATTAAACAATAAAACCAGAAAACAAATAAGCATATTTTTTAAGTAATATATGAGTATGTACTGTGCTTAATTTTTTTTTGTAGCTTTTCATGTTCATATATTTTTAATTCGAAACAACAAACTATATTAACTATTGTAGTAAACTACCTTAACTAACGTAGTTGCAGACTAATTGAAAAATGCATAATTGAGTTCAAAGCATCATAATGTAATATACGGTGAAACTTTATTAGAACGCATTACTATATTATCACAAAACATCTGAATGAATATGAATTATTAATTAATTTTTACACAGCTCTTCGAAAAAGTTCGTTTGTAATCAAAAAGGTATTCATTACTAAATATGTATACGTAATTAAAGTGCTTTTCTACATAACCACATAAAAAATAGATTTTTCCTTTTTGGTGATAACAGTTTTTTTCGGAGTGGGGGGGGACATCCCTTTAACCCGCATTATAAATGTATCATCTTATTTTGAACAAGTCTGTAGGATATCACAATTAATTTATGTACTACTTTTTTTATAATGTATATACATTGTCTTTGCCAAGTTTCTCTTCTTCAGATTAGGCATATGCATCTACGGAATTTTAGCTGAATGATGGTCAATTGGCTAGCGCTCTTGCTATTGGTACCACAGGCTTCAGGTTCGAGTGCTGACGGTGGCATGGATATTTGTTTATGGTTCGGAATTCACGTTAAACTGTAGGTCCCGGTCTAATTAGCCTAAAATGTGCACAAAATGATTGTAAAGCAACAAACCAATCACTGGAATTTCACTTAAATTTACGAGGGTAAGGTGAAAAGTTATCGGCCTGACACAGAGATGGCGCTCCAATCAACAGAAATTTATGATTCCTGCCTGGATGCACGTGTCATTAGTTCGTATCACAAGTTTAAACTTGTTCTCTCAATTAGTTTGTTTACACGAATTTTTGCATTAGACGTCTTGCGTGGTTTTCGTTAAAATGGATAAATTTGAATATCGTGCTGTCATAAAATTCTTCACTTTGGATGGATTAAACCCTAAGGAAATTCATCCGTAGTTAATAAAAGTTTACGGGGATTCTGCTCCTTCCATGTCAACCGTTAAAAAGTGGGAAGCTGAATTTAAGCGTGGTCGCACATCCCTCTAAGATGGCCCCCGTGAAGCACGACCAAAAACAGCAACCACACCGGAAACCATCGAAAAAGTGCATGATATCGTGTTGGACGATAGGCGAGTGAAGTTGAGGGAGATAGTTGAAGCTGTGGGGATATCGGAAGAAAAGGTGCGAAACACCTTGCACGAAGAATTAGGGATGCGAAAGCTCTGCTCAAGATGGGTGCCGCATTTGCGGAATGCCGATCCAAAGTAAATGCGCAAGCGATTTTCACAGAAATCTTTGGACCAATTCAATAGGGATCCGACCGATTTTGTGCGGCGATTTGTCACTATGGATGAGACATGGGTCCACCACTACACGCCAGAAACACAACAGCAATCCAAGCAGTGGGTGGAAGCCGATGGTTCAGCTCCAAAAAAAGCGAAGTCCATCGCATCTGCCGGAAAGGTCATGGCCAGTGTGTTTTGGGATGCGAAAGGGATCCTGTTAATTGATTACCTTGCAAAAGGCAAAACAATTACAGGCGAATATTACTCAAGCTTTCTTGACCAGCTGGATGCCAAAATTCGCGAGAAGAGGCCTGGATTGAAGAAGAAAAAAAGGCATCTTTCACCGGGACAACGCACCTGTGTAAAAGGGCGCATTGGCGTTGGGAAAACTGCGGGATTTGGGGTACGATTTTCTCGGGCAACCCCCTCTATTCTCCTGATTTGGCACCCTTAGACTTTCATTTGTTCCCAAACTTGAAGAAATTTGTGTCTGGGAAGCGCTTCGCATCCAATGAAGAAGTTGAGAGGACCGTAGATGAATATTTTCACAACCTTCCAGACTCTCACTTCCGGGGAAGAATTCTGATGTTGGAGAAACGTTGGACCTAGTGTGTTTAAGTCAAGGAGATTATGTAGAAAAATAAAATCATTTTTTAACTGAAAGTCTTTCATTGTCAAGCCGAGAACTTTTTACTTTACGCTCGTATCTCCGAGAAGAAATATTTTACAGAAGTTCCACGAATATGCTTATGAGATCATGATTGAAAACGTTCTTATTATCAAGCATTACCTTAGTTTAAAATACATTTCTGCATACCTACTAAAATGTAAAATGTTTTTACGTCAACGAAACACTTTAAATTAAGAGAATTTTTTTTAAATGCATATCATTACTTTAATATATACATCACTAAATACATTTTCCATATATTTCCGAATGTAAGAGTACGTTTTTCTTCAAAACATTTCTCCAAAGTTCAAAATCTGTATGTATACCAAAATGAAAAAAAAAAAAAAAAAAAAAAAAAAAAAAAAATGTAACGTTCAAACATGTCGCCAGGAGAACGAAAATGTTGCCAAATCGAGAATATCATGAGAGACCTTTTCGGTGTCTGCAGTTTTTTATACGCCTTATAACATCACTATAGCAGGATAGCGTTCTATATTTCAAAAATAAAATTTTATGCTCGAGATTATGCGAATTGCATCTGTATCTTTTACCTGTATCTGCGTATCTCTGCATCTGTGTGTCCTTTATCTCTATCTGTGCATCTGTGTATCTTTTATCTGCATGTGTGCATCTCTGCATCTGTTATAATTTTCTGGGCATCTGTTCATCTGTGCATCTTTATATGCATCTCTGCACCTTTTAACTGTATCTATGCATTGTTTATCTACATTTATGCATCTTTTATCTGTATCTGTGTGCGTATGTGTATCTTTTATGGACATCTGTGTATCTTTGATCTGTATATCTTTTATGTGTATCTGTATGCTGATGCACCTGTTTCACAGATCAACGACTCGTTCGCCCGCCTTGAGGACCAGGCAGACCTGATCCTGAAGCAGCTGGATAGCCTGCGCGCCGCCCAGGAGAGGTACGAGAAGGAGGCCAGGGCAAACTTCAAGAAGATCTTGGTGGGTCCTCCTCCTCTTCTTTCTTTCTTTTTTCTTACCACAATCTTCTTGGGGAGGGTACAAAAATAAAGACGTACCATTCTGAACATTCGTTTCTCCCATTGTAGGATGTGAACTCCATGCTGGAGAAGCTGGGCGCCAGCAAAGCCGACCGAGCCGAGATGATGAAACTCCTGGATTTGGCAAGTTTATCGAAAATTCATTTTGGCATAACTCTTAAGCAGCATATTTCGTAAAGGGCTTCTGTGGTGTCACTGTTAAAATGACCATTTTAACATTGTTTAATTAACACCATTAGCCATTTTAACATTATATCTCAGAAAATATTACATTAAGAATTTTGATTTTTTTTAATACTTTTTATATATATTTTATATATCCATAATCTTTGCATTTACGTCCAGAGTTTTATTTCTTAAAATAATCAACCTAAGTATATGATTCACCTTGACAATTACTTTCGGGAACACATTTCCAAATTCTTGATAGTGCCATTGTGTTGCACTCTTTTTTTTTTTTTTTTTTTTTTTTTTTTTTTTTTTATTTATTTCGATCACTGAATGGATTTAGAAAAATAGTTACCTTAGCAATAATTAGGTTCACCCAAACATTGAAAGATGTATCAAGACAAATGACAAATGTCTTGAAAAATGTCTTGTTTCATGACAAATGTCATGAAACGGGGATTTTGATATAAGGCTTCGTAGTTTGCACTACAACATAGCTTACAATGGTATTCGCCAATAATTCCTGTTTAAATATTCCCTCGCAAATTTTATTAAGGAACAGAGGAGTAGTGACTGGCATCGGCCAGATGTCTAATTCCGCAGTTCATTGATTTTAATTAGAATGTAATTTAATTGTTTATTATTTATAAATAATATTTTCAAAACCTATTTTTTTTTTACCTACTGTAACTCTTTCTGTTACTTACAATTTGAATAATACTATCGAGTTCAACAATACATTAAACAGGGAGAGATAAAGACAGAATTTCATTTAAACACGGAGAGATAAAGATTACGAACTAATGCTTCTTTCTTTTCTGAATTGAATGATTTGAAAAGAACCTTCTTGTGTCTTAGAAAGCTGACCTGGAGTTGGTGATGACCAAGTTGGACCGCAGCGAGTTCGTCGCAGTCGTCCAAGACTTGGAAGAGAGCATCGAGAGACTCAGCATCCAAGTCAAAATGAACGTGAGTTCTTCCACTTATAATTAAACTAACTTTCACTAATTGAAGTCGGCAGGCCTAATGGGCTAGCGTTCTGGCCATTGGTACCACAGGCTTCAGATTCGAATCGAGGCGGTGGCATGAATGTTTGGTTCGGAATGCACGTCAAACTGTCTAATTATCCCAAAGTGTTACAAAATGACTGTAGAGAGACAAAACAATTCACTTTGAATTATCTTAAAAAATCATTAACGTTCAAAAAATAATGCTGTAGCAAATTCTTGATTATTGTTTTATGTAATTATTTATTTGCATTACTACGTGTTTCGTTACAACTCTTGTCCACATATCTTTATAAGCATGTGCATTAATTGCCAGTAATCAAAATCTTTGACGATTAGAATTTCTATTGCAAAATAACATCTAAGTAGTTTCTCAAATTATTTTTACTTATTGTTTTTGTCAAGCGCACCTTCAGAAATACATTTACAGTTTGCATATGTGTTTTATTGTATATGTGTGAACATTTTGTGTTCCAGAATTCCAAATTCCAGTTCATAACCAGAATTGATCTAAAAATTTTAATATATAGATTGATATAAATATAATTATATATAATATATAAAATATAGGATCTTCTATAATATTAAATATGTAAAATTCCTTTGTGAATACTCAACTAATAGAAGCGAACATATTTATTAGTAAAAATGTATTATTAAAAAAGTAAGTTTCATGAGTTTTAATTTCTTTTAATATGATTAGTATATAAATCAAAAAGGTATGTGGTCCTATTTTATAAATGGTTACTTTTGTGTATAGATATCCATCCCCAAATCTGTATTATCAGTTTTAAGGAAAAATATCGGATCCAATGTTTAAGGGCCTGATGGCCTAGTGGCTAGCTCTCTGGCATCGGGAACTCTAGGTATAGGGTTCACAGGTACTACAGGTATAGGGCTCTAGTCCCGGTGGTGCCATGGATGTTTATAGTGGTTCGGAACCCACTTTAAGCCTTAGGTCTCATTTGACCGTAGATCATCACAGAGTCCATTCAGACTTCTCACTCACATCGTTCCCAACTGTAACGGGACAACTCAGCTCTAGGCACAATGGTATGGTGTGGTGTGGTAGTAGATCCATTGTTTAATCCTGTACGAATTTCTTCTGATAGGTACCTGCTCAAACCTTGCGTTTGTCCAATGTAGAAAACAATCTGATATTTATCGTGAAACATTTACATCATCAGTTCAACAATAATTGATATCATTTCCAAGGATATCAAAGATATTTTTGGAGCATCCATGTCAAATAATTGCATCCACTTAATGATCAGATTTCTATTCAATTTGAATCGCAATAGAAAAAAAATATTAGGATATTTACACATAGATTTAAATTACCGCTATTTAGAAGTTTTTAAAATTATGCAAACGCGAACAACGGTATAGAATCAAGCAGCGCAATCTATGTCAGTTGCGCCAGTTTGTTATTTTTGATTGCGAATAATTATTTTTATTGTTTTCTTTTAATGTTCAGTAAAAAAGGATTTTCAGAGAAGCAAAAGTTTTGTAATTAAAATTTAAATTTTAAACTCTTAAAAATGAGCAAAATTTTTTTTAGCTTACAATGAGTATAAATACACAATAAAAATTGAGAATATTTGTTTACAACTTTCATAGTTTAAAAAGGGAAAAACAGGTAGATTTCTTCAAAAAATATCATTTAAATTATAAATTGTCTAAACACTCAACAAATAAATTTTTTAAATTATAGAAATGAGTGTATAAAGTGGGTTGTTAAGAGATTTCATAGTTTAAAAAAAATGAAACGGAGTAAGTTTCGAAAACCAAGGAGCTTTTTATTTTGTTTGTGTTCCACTTTCCCATTTGATAATAAGCGTTTAAATAGGGAAACTTAAAATTCTATGAAATGGATATTGAGTAACTTTTGCATTTTATTTTTGAATACAGAGGGTTACTGGTTCAGGAAAACCAAATACCACTAAAAAGATTATGAAACCGCAATATTTTCAGCTAAATGTCTAAAACATAATAAACAAGTGGAAAGTCTCTAATTACTCTGCATTTTGGAATAAATAACTTTCAAAAACAGATAAAAACTTGAATTATTTTTTAGAAAGATGCCTATTTTATTTAAAAATTTAGATTTTTTTTCGGTTCCCATTTTTTAATATACTTTGTTTTTAAATATAGACAAGGTAGAAATTCATTACCATAATACAAGCAAAAATCTTTTAAATATTGCACATTCTGAATTGGGGGATATTTCAAATTTCAGAAGTTTCTTGGCATGTTTTTTGTACATGCACAGGATAAAATGATGTGCATTATTCAGCAAGGTTGTCCTGTCTTTCGTACATCAGCTTAAATAATAGATAACTATAAAATGATGATAGATAATGATGGAGACATGGTAAATAAATCTAAAGGATTTAGCACAATAGTATTTGCAAAAGCTATTGCAATTGCCGTAATCAAAATTAATAATGGAGAGAGATCTGAGCTGCTTTAGATCTGTTGTAATTTGGAACAGCAACAAAGATGCATCGCTTGACACATTGAAGACGTTATTATTTGGTGTGCATTGAAAAATATATAGTCAGAATTCCCATATTAAGAAATTAAAAAATAGTAATAAAAATAATTTTTTAAAATTACTATTTAAAAAAATGGTTAATATATATTCCGTAATGGTAAGCACCTCAGCAAATGACGTGAATTTCTGTCCTCCGCCTTCAAAGTGTTAATGACTACATCTGTTGTCGTTGCATCCAATCCCCGATACCATAGGCCTCAGGTTCGAATCTGGGGTAGCAGGAATGTTTGTGAGTGGTTCGTAATCCACGTTGAACTGTAGGTCCCGATCTAATTAGACCTAGAGTGTGCAGAAAATGACCTTATAGTGACAATTCAAACCGATACCCGATATGCTCTAGCTATTAGACCAACTCCATAGGTCTATAAACCTCTAAAAAAGTCCAAGAATAGAAGAGGTTTAGAAAAAACCTCGTCCAGTATAAAATCAAGAAAATTTAAAATATGCTTGAGCAATCCTACACTTGGTACACGTCCCAAAAAATCTTCTGCCCTTGTTCATATGTGGGTTGGTTTATACGCTCTACCGTCATCTTGTGCACACGAGGACTAAACAGACCGGGACATACAATTTAACCTGGATTACGAACATCCATGCCGCCGCCAGGATTCGAACCTGATGACAAAGGCCAGAGCACTACCCAATTGGCCATCAGGTTCATAGATGAGATTCATCAAGTATCCACTGGAAAAAAGTGATAAGCAAGTTTGTTGGCTTCTGTGAACCTCAAAAAGCAGAACACTACCAGGGCGATCTCTCGAGTGCTAATCATATAGAGGGGTATTCCATGATATTACACTCAAGAGCCAAAACATTATGACCCCCTACATTTTGCAATGAACTCGCCTGGATGACGTGGAAGGCGCGTGATCAGGTGGAAGTGGTATTTACTGGTATTAAGTGGTGGTATTAATCCATGGCAAGGCGGGTTGAAGCTGTGGACCAAAGGTGGGCCAACTCGTTATTGACAGGTGGTCATAATGTTTTGGCTCTTGAGTGTATCTTTCTCTCTCTGTTGCAGGAAGAAGAGATGCAGGAGGGCTTCGCCACCCTCCACAAGGAGCTGAGCTTCAAGATGTACACGGAGGACTTCATCATCGCCACGGAGCCAATCAGGAACAGGATCAAGGCCATCCTCTACGAGCAGCAGAAGATCAAAGACATAGCGCTGCAGAACTTCTTCCCCGACGCGCCTGGAGTCACCAAGTAGGTCTTCTTCACCTCACAAGGTTGTTTTTTTTTTTCGATTATAAAATTCCAAACAATCGAATTTCTTTCATCTTTCAGTGCTATTACCAGACAGTTTGTAAAAACAATTTACGAGCCACAATTATGATCATACTTGGGAACATGGGTCACCTGACGCTACGGGGTGATTTGTGAAACTATAAAATGTGGATAGAATATAGAATTTACATTTAATTTATTTTAATTTATACACCACGGCTTTATATTTCTTATTATAATGAATAGTTTCTCTGTTTCCCGCATTTTAATGTTTATTGTAAATAATCATTAACACTGAAAAAAAGAATAGATTTACCTGTCTAGATCTTTACCCTCCTAAAAGTAAAGTGTTTTTCGTATGTAAATAATTGTGAAATGTTAATTAGAATTTCTATAATTAAATTAACACAATTTTAATTAATAAATATTTTTATAATTGAAATAAATTAACAGTTTCAATTAATTAGTTTTTTATGATTAGGCTTAAATTGTCCTTGTTTATTTGACTTCATTGGCTGTGTAAAATGATTTTATTTCACGCCAATATACATTTCATTAAGATAATTATTAAATAATTGTTAAACATAATACAAACATTAGAAAATTGTCTTCAATTTCTTCACCGTCTAAATTGTCTTCAACGTCTTGATTAACATTGTCTTCAGTTTCTTCAACGTCTAAATTGTCTTCAACGTCTTGATTAACATTGTCTTCAGTTTCTTCAACGTCTAAATTGTCTTCAACGTTTAAGTTGTCTTCTTCATTCAAAATTAAACATGTATATCCAAGGTTGTTATTACGGTGGATCTCCGAACATTCGAATTTTTCTTGCCCGCATAGATTTTCTGTTCGACTCTGTAACAAAATTTCTTAACTGCAACTTTACTGAATTCTAAGCCACAACAAACCAAAAGTATACCTATTCACTGCATATGAAATTTTAAAATAAAAACAACATAGTAAATGATACAAAAATATTGTTGTTAAATCTGGCCATAATGATTATTATTTCTACCAGACCCATTAAATTCTCTCAATCCCCATTTTCTTTAACCTGCTTTAAAAAGAAAAGAAAATCGCTAATTGTTTCTTTGGGTTTATTTGCTTCTGTTTCATTTTTCTGGTAGTAATGGTCTTGTGATAAAATAGACATTTTTCGTGTAAACAAGAGCATAGAATGTTTCTTTGTGACCTTCGCCAAGGTCATATTTTTTTATGCCATTACGCATTCCCGTCTGTTGTTGATTTCAGCAAGAATTTGCTTAGGGGCACCACAAGAGTGGAGACAACTAAATTCTTCTGAAGTAATTAAAATTTTAAAAATTTGTCCAAACAAAATTGTTTGTGTTTTTGTTGACTTTTAGTTTGATGATGAACTCGAATGAAAAAATAAAAAAATAAATTTAGAAAAGGTATGTAAATTGGCTTTTTTTTGTGCGTTAATTTAAGTTTAATTTTAAATTCTGGATCCCTTTCGAAACCTTAAGTCTTTCTAAAACACACTCATAAGACATGAATTTTATAATTAGAAATTTCTTATCTTATTTTAATGTTTATAACAAACTTGCTCAGTGAAAGTTCATTCCTTTGATATATTTTTAAAGTTATTATTTAAATGGCACATTAGGAAAAAAAGTTCTTCCTGGAATGTTACTCATATATATATACTTATAAGTTAATATTATTATATTAATACTTATAAATGATTACTTAGATTACATATAAATGATTATGAATAATTCAATATGTAAGGGTCCTATTCCTTCGTCCTTTGCGTTCTTTCATAAAACAAGTAATATAAAAAAAAATTTTTGAAGTCAATTCCTACTCTTTTTCACTCTATTGCAGAAAGTCCTTTTAAATAATTTTCATTCATTTTTTTAAGTTATATGGTGCCATCTATTGATAGATACATGCAATTTAAATCTAAAAAAACTAAAATTAATTAATTAAATTTAATTGCTGAATTAATATTTGAAAAAACTGCATTAACATCCAGTGTCATCCACTACAAGTTCGAAAAAAATGTATTCGAACTCGAGTGAATGCATAAAAAGTGTTTTATGAACGATTGAAAATTTGAAAAGGTTTATATAGGGAGAGTAGAAGGAATAGAAGACTAATAGAAGGAATTGAAAAAAGTATGCTTTTAATTTTTACAGTAAGATTTATTTGCAGTGTTTATGGAAAAACATATAGGCAACAAAACAATTAGGCACAAGCATCTTTTTTCAATGGTTTATCGCACTCCAGGCCCAAAGTGTTTCTTAGTAACCGCACCTTAGCCCATGTGGGTTTTCATCGAATGGGCATAGCGCATGCGCACAATTCATCAGATCCTACTACTACTACACCACACCATACCACATCACATCACTGTGCCTAGAGCTGAGTTGCCCCTTTACAGTTTGGGAATGATGTGGATGAGAAGAAGTTTAACTGGGCTCCGTGACTCTCTACGGCAATATGAGACCGGGACCTACGGTTTAAAGTGGATTCCGAACCACTACAAACATCCATACCGGAACTCGAACCCGAAACTGTGGTAGTGCCAGAGCGCTAGCCACTCGGTCATTAGGACCAGATCTAATATAATTGTAGAGCGTTGGGAGTAGGGCTGACAACTCTACTCCATCAAAAGAAAACATCTCCTGTTTTGAAATCTGCCAATAGGCAGACAGACCTTGGAGCCACCAAGGGGCTGTTGTGCCAATGATGATGAAAACATGTATACACTAAGAAATAAAAGCAAAAACTAAATCGGTCATACAGTTTTTAATTTAATTTTGATTATAATTTTTAATTTAATTTTTGATTATAATTTTTAATTTAATTTTTGATTATAATTTTTAATTTAATTTTTGATAATTTATTTTAAACAAAACCTTGTAATGAATAGTCAATTCTGTCTGGTGGTTAGTGGTGGTGGGGGAGAGGAACATTCAAAATCAACAAACGTACCCAAACTGAGATCATCAACCTGAAATAGGTATATGCAAGAAGGAAAAATACCTTAAAAAATTTAATTTTTAAAATGATTTGTTTTGAATAAATATTTTTTATTATTTTCAGGTGCATTTCCTGTAAAAGGGCAGCCAATTTAATGAGTCTGTAAGTATTGAATCGCTGTACTTGATTTATTTCTGGTCATTGTAAAAATTTTGTATTTACCTCCTACAATAATATTATTATAATAGTTATGTTTTCAATAATAGTTGTTACTTTTTTTTAAAATTCGTGAATCGTATAAATAAAGCAAGATTAATTAGAATTTCAATGATTAGGCATGTTTATGTGATTTAAATAATGGATAATTCAAAAAAAGAAATTAGATGTAACTAATAACACATTTTGAAATTAAAATTAATATTCGTTTTTAGATTTTTCAATCAGAAAAAGTTTTTTTTTTAATTGATATGTATTTTTATTTAAATGATAATCACTTGTGGGTTTTTTTCTTCTAACATAATAGACTTTAAATCCTTCGTATGTATATATATTTTTCGAAATATATTGGATTTTAACTCTTTTTTTTTTTTATATATTTTTCCTTTTTTTTTTTTTTTTTTTTTTTTAACATATTGGATTTTAAATGCTTTCTTTATATATTTTTCTTTTTTTCTTAACATATTGTATTTTAAATCTTTTTTTTATCTATATATTTTTTTTTATTTTATTTTCCTTGTCATATTATATTTTAAATCCTTTATATATATACATTGGAACATATTCGATTTTAAATCCTTTTTATATATATTTCTCTTTTTCTTATATAGAAAATGGCCCGGTCCAAAAGTAACAAAAGAGACAGGAGAATCAACTGACAAGGAAATGGCGTAAGTTGATAACAAAAATTTAAGTAGTCATGAATGATTAAATTGATTAGAATAAAAAAATACTCAAAAATATCCTTTGATATTTGAATAAAAAAACAGAAGTCAAGAATAAAAATGTACTTTTTAAAATTGATTGGCGATAAAATGTGTTGCTGTTTCTGATTTCGAAAAATGAGATAATTAATTTATAAGCATTTTAAAATAAAATAGACAACATGAATCTCATGAATTTTGAGAAACATAAATTTCATAAACAAAGATAAAATAAAAGAAGTTAAAGTCAATACAATTATATATTTTTTTTCTGTCCAACTACATGACAGAAGTAAATTAAATTACAGACAAATTTATGAATTTAAACAAAAAAAAAGAATTTTAATTAAATTTACTTAATGAATTTTAAATAATTTTACAACTTTTTAAATTCAAGGAATAAAACGTACAATTTTTGAATTATTAATTAGCGATAGTTTAATTTTCTTTTAATTCTTTGTCCGTTTAAAATTTAGAAATTTTACAAAATTCAACAATGTTTTCTTTTTATTTCAGTGAGTCGCCAAAGTCGGCAAAAGATCCCCCTCAAATCAAGTAGGTCCTTTCAATAAGTATGCAATCAAGATAAAAAAAAAATATGTATCAATAATTATCTTTTTTTTTTCTGTTGTATAATATTTAAACCAGATGGGGTTTTTTATCACAAAAATCGCAGTGTTTTTGATTATTTATGTAAAGTACTCAGCCCTTTTAAACATTGGTTAAAAACATGCAAAATCAGTTGAATGCATTGCACTTTTATTTTAATTAGAATATTTTTTAAATACAATAAATCCTCTCTCAAATTATTTTTTTGTATATGAATGAATACATGCATGAATTGAACATGTTGTTTCGTATCCCACATGGTAGGCAGCAATAATCTAGATCAAATACAAGAAACCTTGTGGTCTTATGGAAAGAGAGGGGAGCTTCTGTTGTGATGTTGCACCCATAGGTAGAAATCTGACTTGATTCCTTGTCTCTGAAGAAGGAGGGCAGTGTCCCCCGGGTGAACTTTTAGTGGGTGGACTTCCCTTTGCGTATCGCATGAGAAAATCCTGATTCCCACCTGATAGTTCGACTAGCGAGGCGAGATGTAGAAGATAACAAATGTAATCAAGCCTCCTCATGTTTTGAAACAGTTTCTACAACAAAGCAGTCTGTCTTTCTTACAGTCAAAGTTAACCGAGCATATTCAAATCATGTTTTGTTTGTTTTTTTTCTTTTGGGGAGCGGGGAAAAACAAAATTTTTTGAATACTTTATTTTAAAGATCAGAACTTAATTTTCGGAAACAGTTTCTAGATTGTTTCTGGGGTCATTAGAAGTCGAGATTCAGCCGTTCAATCACAGGTTATTAGATACTCAATTCATGCATTCAAAACTTTCAATTGAATTTCTGAAAAATTACATATATATATATACAACTATATTAATTTTCAAAATCTAATTAAAATTTATGTAATAAATGTTATGTACGCACTGAACTAAAAGGTTTTTAAATAGATTTTTTTTAGAAATGAGGTATTGACATTTTTGTTAAAAAAACCTTTTTTTCTCTTGTTTGTTTTTCTTCAGTGACTCGATCGGCTGTTATTCAGCTATACTTTAGAATAGTATCTTTGTTTTAGTTCATTGCAGGCATAATGGATATATGTTTACATGTATACAAGTCAATGTAATGAATTTCAGCTTTTTTTTTTTATGTTTAATGCCAATGAGATATGTTTTACTTATTCTTTATGTTTAGGGTAAATGGGCAGCTTTTTGTTATGGTTAGAGTCAATGGTATATGTTTTATCTTTTCTTTATCTTTATGGTCATTAGGACATGTTTTACCTTTTCTTTTTTATGGTCAATCGATTATGTTTTATTCTGTCTTACGCTTAGGATCAATGGAATATGTTTTACCTTTTTGAATGTTTCAGTTTTTCTTTATGCTTAGAGTCAATGGAATATGTTTTACCTTTATGTTTACTTTATGTTTATAGTCAATGGAATATGTTTTACCATTTCTTTATGTTTATGGTCAATGGATATTTTTTGCCTTTTCTTTATGTTTAAAATCAATGGGACATGTTCTACCTTTTTTTTTGTAAGTCAATGCAATATGTTTTACCATGCTTTACCTTTCCGTAAAATGCCCCTTTTCTTCAAATTTTTATTAAAATTTTTTTTTTCATGTTTATATTTTAATGTTAATGTTTTATAACCGTCTTGAACAATGCCATCCAGAAAATTGTTCAATAAAATATTTTTTTTAAATTTTAGCTCTGAACGTGATCGATTGTCTTAACTAAGATGTTGGTAAAGAAATATGATGCATTAGATTAGCTGAAGATGTAACATCATGATTGGGCAGAAACGGAAGACAAAATTCATTTGCATTTTGTTCATTTGCGTTTTGTTCATTTGCGATTCTGTTGTGTAAAATAGATTACAAATACCAGAATAAACATTTTTATATATCTCATATGCATATAAAGGCAATCTTATTTAAAGACATCTATATATCTGTCTTGTCTCAATAATATATCATGTCCAGGACATTTTTATCCCATGGATACTAACAAGAAAGGGTTGAAATCGATGTCCTTCCATCTGAGATGTAGTTCTCTTCTTTTGATTTCTTCTTGGATGAATGACAAATTAATTTGCTCTCCATCTACAATTATTTATTGCTTGAAAATATAGAGAAAAGTAAGATGCAGCAATAGTTCATCTCCGCAATAAAATGAACAACATTTGACCAACTATTAGAATAAAGAAATTGCGGAATGGTACATTGTGTAAAACGATCAACATGGATTCCGCTAAGAAGTCCCTAAACTACAGAATTCATATACTTTTTATTCTTGCTTACATATTGAAAATATTAGAACTAAGCCCTCTGCAAGACTTAATTTTCATTTTTAGATACGTGCTTTATTAAATTTAGACATTTAATACATTCATATGATATATAAGTAAAAAATAAATTATCTTAAATAACCTCACACTGTTTTAAAAGAATTTTTTTTTATCTGTTACAGGCTTCCACCGATCGACATAGATGAGTAAGTACATTTAAGATCCTATAAACATTTTTCTTTTACTTTTCATCATTTTACAGGGGGATTCGACTGTCGAGGGACACACTTTTAGGGATGGTACAGATTACTGAATGAAAGGGGCGAGTTGGGGTCACGAAAACAATAACATTGTTTATTTTCTACATCATTGCGAAATGCCTTTTTGATTCAATGTTTAAAATAAAAGCTCTAAATTGCGATCGCCAGCAGTATTAGAGTCAAGGGAATGATTACAGAAAGATGGCAGGCATTCAGGTCGTCAACTGAATCAATTGAAGTCTCGTAAATGAAAACACAGAGTAAGAATAGACAGACGTCACGTGACCAGTATTAGTTAGCGCATTATGCATGACTTTTGCGAGACATTTATTGGAAGGTGTGTTTTGTTTCTCAACTCTACATTTCAGACGAAACATTTTGATACAAAAAATATAGAGGTTTTAGTAAGTTGCACCACCTCTGAAAATTATTCACCCCTAAACGTGTCACTTCCCAAATGTGGCGCAGTTCCCCTAAAATGTCCTTCCTTCAATACCCGTCAATGGACTCTTATGGCATACATGAGGCTCACTGATGTTCCACTTTCACCTTTCTAACGGGTATATGAGGGATGGAAAAAAACTGAGTCTGACTAAAGCTCCAACGTTTAAATCAAACGTCTACCTTACATTCTTTGTAAAAACGTACAGTTTGCAAATAATTCCAAATTTTTAAATTGAAAAATTAACTTATCCTAGATTTAGTACATGTAGGTATAACATGAGAAAAAGAACATTCATTCTGTTAAATGTAATGGTCTTCAAATAAAACATACATATTCCAATGGACTGTAAATACCAACTCTTTTATTCAAAAAACAAAACGCATTCTATATTTTGTACACTTCCTGCCTGTTAAAGTAAGCTCATGTAATACTATTTCATACTGTAGGTTTGGAAATTATTATTACTCTTATTTTGTTGATCTGAATAATATGTAACCTGTTTTTGGTAGATGTAGAAATAAAAAAAAAAATACTTTTTACCGGAATCCTATAATCAAGCTAACTCGTTATGGGCAAAAGAACTGATCTTCTGTCCTGCAATTAATTACATAACATTTTAAATGTTTACTTTTTTATTAAACTACAGTTGCGCCATGTTCCCTGTAAACTGCACCCTGTTCTATCATCAAATTAAAAAAGAAATTCAAATTCTATTGTTTAAATACAATGGATATGTGTTGAATTGCCATTGGTGGAATGTAGAGTTTTTCATTCTCCCCTATATAAAATGCCAGTATTAAATGTTTCAAAAAAGAACTAAGGATTGGAATGTTTTTCAGGATCCCCATCCCTCCCGCCGACAAGCCCCGCATCCAGGACATCCACCAGCTTCCGGTGCTGTTCGCCAACATCCGGCCCCAGGTAGGGCTGGCGCACGAGAAGAGGAAGAAGGACATCGACAAGGAGTAGGTCTCCTGCATCTCAGTCTCTTGATTTGTAAAATAACAAGTAATTTCATGTTGATCAATGGGCCTGAATGGCCGAGTGTCTGGCGCTCGGTCCTACAGGTTTCGGGTTCGAATCTCTGGCGGGATCATGGATGATTGTAACGGTTTGGAATACACTTTAAACAGTAGGTCCCGGTCTCATATGACCGTAGAACGTCACAGAGCCCAATCATCTCACCCACATCACTTACATAATGCCAAACTGTATAGGGACATGTCAGCTCTAGCCACAGCGATGGGGGTGAGATGTAGCTGTAGTAGTAGTGGTGGTTTGGAATCCATTTTAAACTGTAGGTCTGGGTCTGTTTAGCCTTAACCAAAAAATTACGAAAGGTACAGTAGACATGGTAATTAATCTAACTAAACATACATGCATACCCATATACTTGTTATTTTGCACTAACTAAACATATACGCAACAAACGAATTAGACGCAATAAGTAATCAACCACGTAACAACTCTCGTGGTTCCTCGCTAAAGGGAAGCTGCACATTACTCTTAACCATGGACCAGTAGCCTGCGTTGGGGTCTTTTGGACCTGATGTAGGCTTTCCTGCACCAGTGGGATTCGTAACAACAACATGTTGATCAATAGATTTTGGACTTTAACAAGAAACATCTTTCTAACTCTATTGTGGAAAGAAGAAAAAGACAAACAATGAAGTCACTTTAAACAAAGGTGGAAGCTTAGCAGAAAATCCTCATGATGATCATATTAGAGACACTCCTTGCCAAGAATTCAAAAGCAGTTTTCCTATTCTAGAGGAACAGAAAGTTGGGACAAACATATCACGTTTTTTTCCTACCAGAATTGGCGCTGTTTTACCTCTAGCTCCTTTTCCCTGCGCTCATTTGTTTAGTTTGGTTTGTCGCTCTACGGTCGTTTTCTGCACACTTAGGCTAATTAGACTTTGAAATGTGGTTTAACGTGGATTCGGAACCACTCACCAACATCCATGCCACCGCCAGAATTCGAACCTGAAGCCTGTGGTGCCAAAGGCCAGAGTGTTATCAGTTCGCCATCAGGCCGCTGCGTCTTGTGGAAGTAAACTCCCGTCAGGCTGTCTCACTATCGATGCGAGACATATAGTCACAGCCGCCATCGAGTCTCGTCGATTTTGAAAGCAGGGACTGCAACAGTACAACCAGAACATTTGAACCTCAACCCTCCTGCATGCTAATTTTTTACTACAAATTATTCATGAAAATTTGTGCTATAAATCGAATGTTGAATTCGATCTTTCAAATATGGGTTTGAAAAATAAAATCTTAAAAGAAACTTAAACTCATCGTAATATAACGCAAGGTGGTCTGTAATGAAAAACAGCGATTTTAAGAAATATATATCTTTGGTCAAGCAGACGACTTAATTACATTGTAAGAGATCTCGGCTTTTGTAATAGTGAAAAAAAAAAGAAGACGCGATGCATGTCAAGAAGAAAACTGCAAAATTTCTTTGAAATTATTAACGTATAGAAATAGAAAGTTAAAGTTCATATTAAAAGAAGAAGATCATTTTTATTTTATAAAGAAAAGCATACCTTTTCTAAATTTTAAATCTATTAATAAGAAATCATTTTATTAATATTATTAATTATTTTCCAATATTCATTATTTTCTTTTTTTTAACTTTTCTCTCCCTATATATTTTTTATTTATTTAGTTTCTTTGACATCAAAGAATCCGAAGACTGTTGATAATATATTACAATATTTATAATTCAAACTAAGAAAACATTATCACAATAATTTAAATGTTTGAATATGATATACACTCAAACCCGTTTTTGTGCTGGAGATGGGGACCGCAAAAAGGAAATTACTTAAAAAAATATTCTGAAACTTCATAAGTAGATGTAAAATATATTGTATCTAACACGTTTAAAAAATAATTCTTTTAGGCGGTCAATAGGGACAGTATAAAAAAGGTCTCACATAGAAAATATGTAAATCAAAATTTCATTATGCAGCTACAAATTGATTTTCCAAATAAGGAAAAAGTGAATGGACACACTGGAACATATTTAAATGTTTAATTTGTTTATATAGATTCTAAAACATGCATTTAAAAACTATTCATCGTAATCAAGGGAGAAGATTTTCATGTGGAGAACTGGTTCAAAATCACTTTCGTCACTTGAAGATGAGACCTCGCATTTTATAACATTCATGGTAATGGGATGCTATAACATCGGGTGGGCGCCATCTGTTGGATTCTTTTTCATTACCATGCTATTTTGATAGCCATGAATGTATCACTCTGGTAGGAGAGTATGTTGGCGAATAAAGTCGAATTTCTAAAAAAAATTTGTTTTTCTTAGCTAGACCTGAGACTTATTGAGTGATGAGATATGTTTTCAAAAAGAAAACAAAAACAAAACACAAAAAAGTCTGCATAAAAAGAGGTTTGAGTGTACTAGAAAAAATATTTCCCTAATGAGCGATATGGTTATCCATCTTATTTCCAGAATCGCCACCTTCTTCAAGACTGGCAAGAAACTGTACGCGGTCGGAGGGGAGCACACGAAGACAATGCCGCTGCAGAAGGGAGTCGCCTTCACTACCCACACGTAAGTGTTGAAATTCCTTCGCATTTTACCGCATACTGTATAATAAGTACTCAATGTGTTCTATTGAAGCACAATGACTATTTACCGTTGCTTCTATGAATATTCGTATTTCTTGTATGAAAATCGAAGAGTATTGGAACAAATTGTCAATTAAAGCTGCAGTCAAAATTAAATGCATATAATATTATGATCAAAATCGAACTTTTCTGAAAAGATTGAACACATAGTTTAAAGGGCACCTTAAGGTAACCGACGAGGTTCAAATCATGATTTTCGGGAAAAAATAAAAACGATTTTTTTCCTTATTGTTTTATTTTCCGGGTTAGAACTTAAGCTTTCGAAAATAGTTTTGTTTCTAAAGTAGCTAGAAGTCGAAATACAACCATTTTAACACGAGCTATTTAGATACTGAATTCATGCATTTAAACTTTTAGTTGAATTTCTGGAAATCTGTATGTATTGCTAACCGCTATGCCATAGCAATCATAATTATTGTGATAATTTTCAGAATCGAATAAAAATTTCGACTACATGTTTTGAATGATGTTAAAAACATTTAATTTTTTTCTCTTGCATTTTTGCTCCCATTTTATCAACTATATAACTTTTAATCTGGACATATATTCTCCATAAAAACATATTTTATTAAAAATATGTTTTTATGGAGAATATCTAAACACCACTAATTTATTGTTTAGAGCAGGGGTCTCCAAACCACGGCCCGCCAGTGTCATCCATCCGGCCCGCGACAGCGAATAGTTTATTGTTGCTGTAATAAGTTGGATAAAAAAAATACTGAATGATAATAACTCGGTTTTACTTTCTTACGAGGTAAAGCTTAATGACAAGCATAATACGCAGAAAATTTAAGTTAAGCATAACAACTAACAAATAATTGAAATGAATCCCACTAACATTATAAACTGGACATCCCGCGGTTACCCTCTGTAGTTATGTTGGGGTAAAGAATATCGCATATGTATGTATATCGATGTTTGGAATGTATATATCCTGAATCAAACATATGATTTTTATCCTGAAAATCCTCCAAGAACGGAATAGTATAGAAATTATAGATAACGGCAGAAAAATTAAAACGGTTTTGGCCCTTGGTACTTACTGGAGTAAGCAGTATGGCCCTAAAGCTGAAAAGTTTGCAGACCCCTGGTTTAGAGAATCGATTAAATCTTTTAAAATATAAGTTTCATACATCTTATTTGTGTTAAAAAAAATTCCGCAACAAATACATTGATAAATATCTTTTTTATGATTTGAATGCAATATTCTACACTAGAAGGCTTTTTTCTAAATACCATTGTGCTCTTTTTAGTCATTGCATTTGTTTTATATCAGTTATTAAATATCATTATTCATTAATAATTCATTCTTTTTTTATTTTTGCAGTGTTCCACAGACAAAAAGGTATGTATAAACATTACTTCACTGATCTTCATTTACTGCTTCATGAATTTGAATTATTGGATTCATTGCCAGATAATGTAATTCTATGATCTTCTAAAAATGTTCTCTTCGTAAGAAAAAATTATTTTCTAAGGAACTTTCAATTTATAATGAATCTGAAAATGGAATAAAATTACTTGTATGCCTTACTACTGAAATTACTAAAAAATTATAGTTAATAAAATTTATTACAAAATAAAATTTATTAAAATGTAAAATGTATTAGAATAAAATTTATTAAAATGTAAAATGTATTGGAATAAAATTTATTAAAATAAAATTTATTAAAATAAAATTTATTAAAAAATAAAATTTATTAAAAAATAAAATGTATTAAAATAAAATTTATTAAAAAATAAAATGTATTAAAATAAAATTTATTAAAAAATAAAATGTATTAAAATAAAATTTATTAAAAAATAAAATGTATTAAAATAAAATTTATTAAAAAATAAAATGTATTAAAATAAAATGTATTAAAAAAATAAAATTTATTGAAAAATAAAATTTATTAAAAAATAAAATGTATTAAAAATAAAATGTATTAAAATAAAATTTATTAAAAAATAAAATATATTAGAATTAAATTTATTAAAATTTGTTAAATGTTTCAAAATTAAAGTTACTAAAAAAGTTAAGCTAATCATAAAGAGTCAGTAACTTTTATTATCATAAGGGCTCATACGAATTCTTTATGTTTATCAAATCATCATAAATATCATCATATCAAAGCTTATTCTTTATGGTTTAAAATTATGTTTTAAATCAAACACTATTTATTTATTTAAATTAATTAACAGAAGGTTTTATTCAGCTAATTATTTATAGTTAAACATCTTATTGGATTTCATGTGTTTACCATTCTAAATAGCTACCTTATTTGCTGCAATATTGCTTCTTACAACATTTATTCCAAAAAAATTATTTCAAATTTTTTGTTTTAAAATTTTTTTCTCATTACTGTATGAATTCAATTTTATTATTTACAGTCATAATTGATTGGTCAGTTTGATTATTTATAGTCAAGAAATATGTTTATTTGTAAAAGTTATAACTTAAGAGTATAATTATTTTTTAACTTATTAATCAATTTTTTTCGTCTGGAGCGTATCCAAAAATACTAAAAAATTCTTATTAGATATTTTACAAATAAATAAAAATATTTTTTTATTGATAATAGATTTTCTCGCCACCAGATGGCAGTTAAGATTTTTTTATAGTTAAAAATTAATTACAAATGGAAAATGGCGTCACAGCTATTTTGATACCTCGCTTCCAGTGGCGTTATCTATCATGGCGCCTATTTTTCAATCGTTATTAGAAGTTTTGTACATGCGTTTGGAATTGTTTTTTAATGTACGATTATTATGTATGATTATTTTGTTCGTCTACTGAATTCCATATAGAAGTTTGCTATCGGTTTATTATCATTATGATGCTTATCAACTAATTTCTATGATATAAAATGAGAAAGTGCCAGAAATGTTTTTTATGTTTATGTAATCTAGAAGTGTTTTATTCTCAGTATCTGAGCAACGCTGCCTCATGTCTGCTAATCTTATGCAAATCAGTTAGAAACATTATTTTGCTCTTTTAATCAAATCAATGGGTAAAATAATCAATCAAAATTGATTGTTTATCTAGGACTGGTTTATCTGGACTATTTGTAAATTTTATTTATATAGGACTGGAGTACTTTTAAAAAGCTCGGATCAAAAGTATTTCAGAGGTACTGTGGCTGATTCAAGTTCATCCACCACCACAAAAACCCAGCCAAGTAAAGATAAGTGAGTCGAAAACTTGAAGTTTTACATACTTAAACGCAATATTCCTCTCATATACGGTTTTATCTCGTCTGCAATAGAGCATGAGTTAGAAAGTGCAAAAAGCCATTATTTAATATATTAGTCCTCTGTACCATAATAATAGCACCAGTTGAAGAATTTAACATGTCCCGTAATAATAATAGCAAAAGGAAATAAAAATAAAACACAACATTTACTGTCAAAAAACTAGATTAAATTAAATAATAAATTAAAAATGCCACTCATATTTATTTGTGCTCGGCTGTGCTCTTACTGCATTTTAAACTTCTAAACAGGATTCCTTAGCTGCGAGGCTTTGCTTTTTCTACTATATGCGTGAGTTTAAAACAAATATTAATTTCTTCATTTTATGGATATTCCTTTTTTCAAAAAACCTGCTTCCTCTGGAAATTGGTCATCCCTTTCAACACATCAGAATCGCATCCTGTAAGGACTGGTGATCCTCATACACTCTTTCAAGGGAAACACATAAAATATACCACCACAACACATGAATTATATCATAATTATAAACAACTTTATCTTAATAAAAAATATATATTGACACGACAATGAAAAGGTTTACAACGAGTTACAATAAAAAAAAAGTCTTATATTTTTTTAGTCGTAAATAAATTTAAATATTAGGAATTTATATTCTATTGATAAATTTTCGATTGTAATGATTTCTCTCCAAAATGATTAAAAAATGAAATATTCATTTATATGAATTTTTTCTAATGTTTTATTATATTTCATACAAAATGCTCAGTTACAAAAAAAAAACCAAAACACATTTGCATCTATTTATCTTCAGTTAGTCTATAGTTAAGTAAATGCAAGATTTGAGAAGATTTTCTCAGAATGTTCCGAATCGCTTCTTACCATGTATAAGTTTTTCTATTAAATCCGCACAAGGAAAAAGAGCCAAACGACGATACGGCGCCAATTCTAGTACGAAACACTTGCTGCAACTTTCTATTCCTTTAGAATAGGGGAGCGTTTGATTTTATTACTTCTTTAAACTGTCAACTTTATTTAATTTTTATTTGAAAAGTTTTCAATAAACCACACCATCATTAATTAGAAACTAAATTACTTTAATTTTTAAGGTAGGTAATTCGGAAAAATTTCGGTATTTTTATCTTAGTAATTTCTCGTACATTTTTCAGATCCGAATCAAAGCAAAACATTCAACAGCCTGCTCCTGTGACGTAAGTCATATTAATGTTTTTTTTTATAAATAATTTACTGTTTATTTTGAAGAAACTAGTTTAATTATTTATTAATGAATAGTTTATACGGAATACAATGTTAGTTAAAGTATGTTTACCGTAAGTCACCATTGTCAAATAATCCTTTGAAATTGGTGTAAGTGAAAGAAATCCGAATGGTTGACCTCGTGGCGCGAAATCAGATCTAATGAAGTTTTCACTGAATATGAAAAAATATTTTTCTCCTACATCAAACTATAGCGACATCCGCCATAAGAACTCTAGCAGACAATAAAATTTAATCTTGGTAATGCTGTCAGAGTTAAAAGTCATACAATCAAGTGCAGTGCGTGTTGTCGAATGTAAAAAGTCCACGGCTCACCCGACGAGCACGGAGGACAGACATCATGAGTAGCTACATCAGTGCGGTGCAAGTGTTTATTAAGAAAACCGTGTCCTGTCGGGAGTCGGAAATTTGTCGTAAAAACTGCACGGGCGAAGTCCATTGGGATGGGGGAGGAAACAAGTATATTCCACGTTTTATCAGCCGAGAGGAGTTTATTTTAAGGGGTGTCTTTCTGCTTTACCTAACTAAATGGATGAAAGGATAGTTTGAAAATATATATAACAAAGGATAAGAATTTTATTTTCTATTACGTTGAATGTGTTAACCCCATTGTAAAACTGTAATATTACATCTCGATTTCCAAGATAAAAGAGCTTTTCTTAAAATACCAAGGTTGATTTTGTTTCACACTTCCTCCACAATCTTTCGCAACGACATGATGGCTAATTGGCTAGCGTTTTGGCACCACAAGCTCAGGTTCGAATCCTGGAGGAGGCATGGATGTTTGTGAGTGGTTCAGAATCCACGTTAAACTGTAGGTCCCGATCCGTTTAACCTAAAGTGTGCACAAAATGACCGTAGATCAACAAACTATTTTTTTTAAAAGATGATTCAATGTATTATTTTTTTATATCTTTTTATTTCGAATTAGAAAAACGATTGGTTGAAAAATAGGGTCTCGGAGTCTCAGTTACTCGAATTACTTTCTCAATCTCCTCTACATTGGGTTGCCTGATGGCCAATTGCCTAGTGCTCTGGCCTCTGGTACCACGGAGGTGGCATGGTTGTTTGTGAGTGGTTCGCAATCCATGTTAAACTATAAGTCCTTGCCTAATTAGCCTGAAGAGTGCAAAAAAAATGACCGTAGTGCAACAACCAAACCAAATCCATAATCTTCCAAGGTTTTTGGATGCGGTTTATGCAGAACTGCTGTTAAAAGCCAAATATGCACATTAATTCATATCAGACACTTTGGGTTACTTGGGTGGGATGTGTCTAAATGCAATAGCCTCAATTCAGGTTTTGTTTTTCTAAATATAGAGGCAGTAGATTTAGAGCTATAATTGGTAGCCTTATCCTGATGGAAATAAAAGCAGTGAAGGTTTTTTTTTTTAATATGGTGGAATATTTTAATTAAAAATAGGTGTTAAATCAGATTTTTATCAGAAATATGCTTTAATTTTAATATTTCTCAATTTTCCTTATTTTAAATTTTCCATTATAAGAGGATTCAGTAATATTCAGATAACCTTTAAAGAAATGTCCGTTATTTTCTCTGAAGCAACGTTTTTTGCTTTTTCTTTTCTTTGTCAGTAGTTAATCGGGTTTTTTTGTTTTGAAATCAAATAAACATATCGTAACCTCATCCATTTTAACTGCATATTTCCATTTTCATCCGTCACACAATTTTCATAAACATTCTGCATTTAGTCTTACGCTGTTTTGTCTTTAGCCGGGGAACATGTTTTTTTTTTTAATATTTATTATTTTTAAATCGGATTTTATGATTTTTACAGTTCCGGAAGAGTTATTTAAAAATTTGGTGATGGTGAAAAAAGTTTTTTTGCGGGGATTTTCTTTTAAAATATGAGTTGCGACTTTAGATGTAATAAGAAGTATACATAAGTATTTCTGTAGGATATGCATTTGTTAACCTTTCTTCGATTTAACTGTAAACTATGCTTTTCAAACTTTTTATTTTTTTATAATGTGATCTATTTTAAGCGTAGAAATGTTAAAGCTATGCATTTTACACTTTTTTTTTTTAATAATCGTATTAAATATTTCTTCGTGAAGAGCAAAAATAGAGCCTTATATTCATTGTTTATTTCCCGGCTACATTTTAAAGCAATTTTACTTATGTAGATGTTAATTAGGGGCCTGATGGCCGAGTTACTAACGCTCTGATACTCGGTACCACAAGTTTCGGGTTTGAGTCTCAGCGGTGCCATGGAAAAATCGACTTTAAACTGTAAGTCCCAGTCTCATATGACTGCAGAACGTCACGGAGCCCTGTCAGACTTCTCACCCACATTATTCCTAAACTGTATAGGGCAGGGATGGTCAAACCTTTTCAGTCGCGGGCCAAAAATCGAAAAAAAAAAGTTTGTCGGGCCAAGATAAATATACAAGTTTATATAGAACAATATACAAGTATTACAATTTAAATATATTAATGAGATGAATGTAATAGCGATTTCATTTTTAAAAGTTCCTTATATTGAAGTTCGAAGTACTGATTCTAAGGAACGAGGCTAAATGCTAGTCTGTCAGTCTACTTCTGAAATAATTCTTTCTAAGGTTCACAGTTGAAAAAACTTGTTCACATATATAAGATGAAGCAAACATAGCACTGATTTTCTGGCCTTGAGATATTAATTTGGGGAGCTTACTTTTGATAATGATTTGTATAACTCTTTAACTTGTTGGCGCCAATCTACAGCTATAACTAACAAATAACTTCCGCTTTTAACACTTTACCGATTGAAAGCTGTCTGTGCTTTCTGTCGATTTATGTTTTGTAGAACAAAAATAGAGAAAGTAAAAAGATCATCAGTCCTTCGAAAAAAGGGAAGAAAAAAATGATATTTAATCAAAGTAGGAAAGAAGACTGAGATAAAATATATAAATATACATTTCTTTTAATTTACCTCGAATAGGCAAATTAAAATTCTATCCGCGGGCAATAGTTGACCCATCCCTGGTATAGGGGCAACTGAGCTCTAGGCACAGTGATGTGATGTAGTGTAGTGTAGCAATAGTAGTACTACAGTTGTTCTCATTACCATGTCATAAGAGAGTTAAAAATGACAATCAAAATAAAATGCTTATTCTTGAGTCTTCTAACTAAAAGAGCTTAATTTGTAGCTAAACAGGTGAGGTAAATAAGGTGAGGTGTTGAATAACAAACCAATAAGTTTGAAGTCCTTATGGTTTTGCAGTATTAGATGCTTTTCGTGGTTTGCTTATATTTCACTTCAGAAGTGTTTGTAACCTTTTCAGTAAAAAAAAAATAAGGAAATACTATTTTAATTGTAGGTTACAAAGTACTTTTTCCAGACCTCTACCTGATGCCAAAATATCTCTTCCTAAAAATAAATCTTAAAAAGTAAGTTTTTTTTAAATTAATTTCAGAATAATTAATCTGTTGCTATTTTTAAATAACAAAATGAACTAATACGTCAAAAAAATAGCTATCTAATTCAATTGCTTTAATTTCATAAAATTGCATAAAAACTTTAAAACTTTTTAGTTACAAAATCTTTCAGCTCCCCCCATATTCTCTGAATGGAATTATAATTTCCGATTTTTCTAACAGATGATATTTCAATTAACAAATTCTTGAATGCCCGAGGAACTTGGAGATTTATCTGATAAAATCCATCTCCACTGGGTGTTTGCACGTTCAAAAGATGCAAGTAAATTAAAAGATTTTTTTTTAAATTCCAGTCAGTTAAATTACATTCTATAATGAAGTGTAAGAGAGATTTTGAGTAAGAATTTGTCGCTCCTTCTGCAAGGAATATCTCAGTTATCATCATTTAAATTATTAGCATGATGCCATGGTTTCCACTGTGAAGTGTCCCAATGGTGCGGCTTAGGATGTCCACTGAGCCACGAGTTGGGCTTAGGTGGAACTTCGCAGAAGAAATTTTTTTTTTTTTTACATTATATCTTAAACAATACCAAAAAGACAAGTAATTAATATAATTTTTTACTCATATTTTAATACAATCGCTCGTGTGAATTAAATAATAAATTGTTTGATCTGAAGAGTGTATTTTTGCAAAGTATTTTTACAGAAAAATTTATCATTTCGTTTACAAAAAAAAAGAATTTAACGTTATTAACGATTGGTGTACACTGTTTTATCTATATACAAATGTACATTTGAATGGAAGAATTGAACTTAAATTCTAACATAAATTGTGCTCCATGATAAGGCGTTTTTTAGTAGATTTGTAGTTTTTACAATTTAAGTAGTTTTTTCTATTAAATATTATCTATTATTATTTAAAATATCCTATGGATGTTTTTATGCCTAATAATAAAATCTATTATTTTCAGACGTAAAATTAACTTTGAGAAGAAACTTTGGCATTTTTTTTTATTTAAAGACGCATTAAATTGTAGAATGAAGACAAATCATGAACTAATTTATTAAAATGATTGATCTATATTAAAATAAAATGTCTATATTTTAAAACTTTTCACTGTTGAACACTTCTTATTTCACATTTTTTTAAATAAAATATTAATTGCAGTATCATATGATTTTGAAAATAAATTGTCTAAAAGTGAATTGTAAAATAAAAAACACAATAATAGAAAAACAAATCTACATATTTGAGGATTTTTTACAACGCACAATTTAGAATTTTATTTTCATTAAAAAAATTAATTTTAAAAAATGACTATGATTCAACACTTAGTAATTTCACAAAATTGCAATACATTAACTTGGAGCAGGTAAAATGGCCCTTTAAAATGGGAAAAAAAGGGCCTCTTAAATGGAAACTAACTCGAAATAACTCCAAAGCAATTAGCGGCCTGATAGCCAATTGGCTAGCGCTCTGGCCATTGGTATCATAGGCTTCGGATTCGAATCCTAGCCGTGAAAGTGAATGTTTGCGAGTGGTTCAGAATCCACTTTAAACTGTAGGTTCCGGTCTAATCAGCCCAAAGTGTGCACAAAATGGCCGTAGAGCAACAAACCAAACCAGTTTTATTTTCACAAGTATTGGAAACTTATGACAGAGAATCACAGTCCGATAGGTGCCATCTCCTCGAGGTAAGTCTGCTGATTTGGAATAACGTATGCGCAAAGAAGAATAAAATTTAGATTTTATAATTGGCGTCATTTTAATGATATGCAAAAATTCTGTATTCTTTTCCCATGAAGTTTGTTGAAATGATTTAGGTTTTTCCACTTAAATTGTTTTTACCCATAAAATTACGGGTATTGATTTGAGAAGATGGGTTTTTCGTGTCTCAGACGACATTCAACTTTTCTTGTTTATTAAGTTATTTTTTTTTTAATTTCTTTCACGAACTATTGGTTATAGATTCACGAGGCTGTTCGGTTTCATGAGGCGTTTTTATACATAATAATTTAAATTGAATTAAATGTGATTTTATGAGATCGTCAGGTGAAAGCAAATACAATGTTATTTCAAAGTGAAAATGAGATGTTACAAGAAAACAAAATGATTTGGAATTTTTTTTTTTTTTTTTTTTTTTTAAAGATTGCTATTATGCATTTTTTTATTACATCAAATTCTAAATTTTATGTATATTAAATTTCCCCTTGTTACTTTTTTATGTTCGTAATGCATTTAACTTGCAGCTGAAATTGCTATTGCGTAGTTCACTTAACACGTTTCGAACCAACCTCTCAATACGCTATCGCCCAGTACCCAGTAAATACTTTGTTTTTTTCTAGGTTTATTTTTAAATTATAATTTCCATTTCATTAATAAACGGTATCTGCAACAATAATACGTTTTGTAAGAATTTTATTTATACATAATAAGTACTACACGATTTATATCTATCAAATTACACATATTAAAAAATTGCCTTGATTCAAAAAGAAGTGAATAACACCTTCTATTCTGTAGTTATCTCAAAATATTTACAAATGTAAGTAGAAATGCTAGTGACTTCCAAAATTGATATCGCTACTTGTTAGAAAACAGTATAAAATAATGCGGGCGGATTTAACCACTAATACTTGTAAGCAAAATCTCACAAAATGAAATTTGTGAACTCATCTAGTCTGCATTCATAAAAGTTTGAAATTCCTATTCGACAACTACGAATTCACTTAACTTCAGTGACAATGTTACAAGAACTGCTGCAGTCAATAATTCTGGATCCTTTGAGAGTCTCAATGTTTAAATCGTTAGTGGATGTTTTCTCTTTCTCGTTGGCCAACTCGTCCACGTTGTTTTTGTCGGGACTTTGCTTCAGTAGATCTTTGATGCCTCCATGAGACAGACTAGTCGTTATGCTCGTCACAGTGACCACTTTGGAATTGCCGTTTTCTTTGGTCACTGTCGTCTCCTCAGTAACCACAGTCGTCGAGACGTTGTTACCTTTCGGCTTCGTCGACTTTGGACTTTTCTCCAAAGCGACTTCAACACTCACCGAATTGTCCACTGTGATCTCTTTGGCCGAAGATGTCACCTTTTCTGCTTTCAGAGTGCCCAGGCATTTCGGTTCGTCAACAAAGCTCTTGAGGACCAGAGGTTTGATTTCGATGTCTTTCTTCAAAGGCTCCAGTCCGTTGCAAGACACTGAAGTATCACTGAACGATTCACTTGCTGCCAACTGGGCATCGCTGAGAATTTTGGACAAGGATGGATCGTCTTCCGAATCTGGATTGGAATGGATCAGATTGCTTTTGCTGTCATGTTTTTGACTGTTTGTTTTGCTCTCGTCAGTTTTTTGGTAATTCTTTTCAGTTTGGCCAGTGGGTGGTGTCATTGGAACATGAATGTTTGGCATTGCTTTTGGCATCATTTTAGGTGAATAGGTTCTAGTGTCTTTAGATTTTTTAATATCCGCCGCCAGAGATTTCAAACCATTCACGGCGACAGAAGAATTAAGCTTGGATGTCCTTGGCGAATAGGGGACGTTCTGCTTGGACGCAATGGTGCTCACAAGAGGCGTGACATTCCTTTTAGCGTCCCAACTTGATGGCAGTGTATTGCTGTTGCAGAAATTGTTTCTGGTGGCACTGGGGGTGGGTCCAGTGGCTGGAGGCGGGGACTGGCGATGGCTTTGGAATTGGCGAGATGAGCAGAACCACCCGAAGAACTGAAGGAAAGTTTGGCATCACTGTGATCTGTGGGAGATTTTGAGCCGGAAGAATTATTCCGGTGTCCATTTTTGTGGATTTTGGGGCTCTCGCTGGAACTCCTCCTATGCCTGTGGCGACGCTTGGCGCAATTGGTGAACGTCCCATGGGAGTATCTGTGAGATGGGGAGTGACGCGTGCTTCCTTGGCGCATGAGTACGGCGGTGTTTTTGTGTTTATTGGGTTCTGTATCGACGTAGGCTGCTTTCGGTATCCCGTTGGAGTTGAAGTAGTGCGGGATGTCTCCGGCCTCTTCCCACGGTATCTTGGCTCCCATCGTCTCTGATTTTTTCAGCCCCGATTTTGAATCAACCTTTAGAATGTAGAAAAGATAGTTATGCAAATAACATACTGTTAAAAACATTTCATATAAATATACAAATATATTAGGTAATTTTAGTAAGCAGGTTTTTTATTATAAAATAATTAGTAAGTTTTGTTATAATAATTCACTTGTTCTTGTAAAAAGTTGTATATTTTTTTTACACCATTACAATTGCTGAAATGTTGAACACTTAAAAGAAAATGTCGCACTATATTTAATATTTCAATATGTGCAATAATGACATTTTCGAATGCTTAAGAATCTTCTAAAACAAGGAAATCGACGAAGTTTCGCACCAGTATATTTAAGATGCATATGACCTCAACCAACAGTTTCAGAGAGATCATAACACTTATAAAGATGAATAAAAATGCAATGAAACATGGGCTGCCAAATGTAATACATGCAGGAAGAATTGAGGTTCATGCCTGATGGTGTTCCACCCCACTTTTTTTATCGCGACGTTTGTACACACCTAGATTCCATGCACCCCGCAATATCAAAGATGGAAGAGCCATTTCAAGGCCTCTATATTCACCAGACCTTAAAGCATTGGACTTCTGGGAAATTTAATTATGAGTCACTATTAGAAACACCGGACCGTTATTGCTACAGGATTGTGACTGCTTCAGCAAAAATCCAGAGGAAAAAACAAACGTTTGAGGGTATCTGCCAGTCATTTCTACGACGTTTTATGCAATAGCATCTGCAATAACAACTTTAACAACTCCTGTAAAACATTTTGTTTGTTCTGTGCTTCACACGCGATGCTGTATGTATGCTACCCAACAAATGTTTATTATTAGCTTTATTTCTACGCTTCTTATTTCTTTTGTACACTCATTTTCGTTGCCATGTTACATCGCATGTTCTGTTTGTGTGTATGTATACCATCGTGCCTCCAAATTTGCAGATGTTCATACAATTCTAACATGAGAATACCCTCATATATAAGGCTTGTATTAACTCCTCATAAGGATTGCTAAGCATATAAATGATATATATATAAATGAAAGTATATACATATGGCACCCTCAATATTAGTTGGCCAGCACAGTTTGGAAAATAGTACAATAAATTTGCCTTCACGATCGCTGTGATCTGCTTGTGACAGAACCAAATATAATGGAATACATTTGATCAATTTATTTTATATATTTGATTCAAATATAATCAAAATAATGGGAACACCGCAAAGAATTTCACCACAAAAAAAAAATCACGATATGCAATGGCCTGTTCAGAAATGTGTTTGTAGTGCATAATTGTAAGAAAACATAATTATTCTGTCTGGGATATTTTTTGCAAAGAGACTACAATCATCAAATATCCACAGATAATGTCTATACAGCTTCTTCATTTACTCAACAGCCCCATGGTGGGCCAAGGCCGTCTGCCCAGGCAGATAGATAAATAGTTTTATACGTACTGTATAGATATTCTAATTCTCCATAATAATATAACTCAATATCACATGGCTTTCTAATAACCTGTGTTTTACCCAATTTTAACCAGTAAAGGAAAATAAGCAAACCTTGTTTGTCAAGGTTTGTGTCTGTGTGGCTACGGAGTGTCCTAGAAGTTTGTCCCCCTCCAGCCACTCAAGGGGCGGAAATTGGGCAGAAAAGGACACGTGCTTGCTGGGTTTGTCCGTCAAGGACTGCATGCGTCTCAGGATCTTGGCCAACATAGATTGCTTCTCGTCTGTAAAGGTAAAAAAAATCATTTAGTAGTCATCAGCAAATAGTTTGAATTCAGTATAATTCAAATTATTGATATGAAAAATATACTGTTTGAACACTGCTCATTCTTCTCATGACAATATGTGTTGTATCGTATCCGTTGTGGCATTAACTATATTAATCTGTGTTTGCATTGTTAATCGATATGTGAAGGAATAAATAGTTACTGTATCGAAGTACATAGTTTCGTATCATAAGTACATTGACAAATCGATGCTATCATCTAAGTGGCTGACCATCGGGTCAGCCGCTTAGATGTCACATCTATTTCGATGTTTGTCTTCTGTGGTGCGTATCAGAAGTACATTGACAGGGCGACGATATGTGTATCAAATCAGCCGGTTAGAGTGGCATCGCCTTCGATAGTTGGCCACCTGTGATGCTTATCAGACGATGACAAGGCGACGCAAAGTAAATCGATTGCACTATTATACCTTCAATGGTTGTAAAATATAATTTTTCTGTAGTATAACTTCCAACTACACACGACAATCATCTGCGGACAAAGATGGTTTGTAATGCCCCTGATCTCGCATCGATCACTCATATGTGAGACAGGATTAGTATTTCACTTGCTTGACTCGACTCGATTCAAATGGAAGATGGATTCTAGAGGATGGCTAAGAGTATATGGTCATCCATCCTTCAGGACGAAATTTGCGTCCTAATTTCTCTTGTTTCTGAAAGGGTTAAAGCATGCATGGCCTCAGAGGATGGTCATTCTAAAATTTCAATCATTGTGTTGCATTATCTTTTTTTTATAATTTAATCTTCTATTTACGCATGCAGGCTTTGTCTGCCAGTCATCGCATTCTGTCCACTCTTTCATGGTGTCGCATGTTATCATGTAGCATGCTAATGATAGATCATGCATACTATTTTGCTTTTTTGTCGAACTAATGTATATATTTTTGTATATTCTGCATTCATTCCGTTCAATTTGGAGATAAATTACAGCATTTTAATATTAGTGCAAACAAAGCCATTAGATATCGACAGTAAAACATCTAACAGATATAGACCCAAATATAGATAGATATATGTTGTGTTTTTACATGTAATATGTTTACAGTTTTTCCTCTTAGTGTTAAAACGAGACGTTTATTTATAAGGTTAAAAGTATTGAGCAGCTTGCGTTGAGCTTACTTTTGTGCATGTCGCCGATGTTTTCGTTGATCTCGCTGGCCAGGTAGCTAAGCCTCTTGGTCTCCTTGAAGGATCCGCCCCTGTCTGCGCCTTCGATGTTCCTCGGACGCCCCTTCATGCGCAGGATCTTTAGGGAGTGGCTCCTCTCCAGGTACTTCAGGTCAGGGGAAGGGGGCACCTGTTTTAACAAACGAACATATTACGTTGTGAATTGATAAATTAAATAAGTATCCAGATAGCAAAAATATAATAACATTTCAAAATGTTTATTTATTCACAACTGTTAGCTGCTTGCTAGCAACTAGTTGTGTCAGGATGTAATACCAATCTTTCTATTTACATTAGTTTATTTACACTATTAGTACATACATACACATGGCACCCTGTGCCTCTTCTACAATAGCATTAATAGTTAAGAACCAAGAACCGGTTCCTGACCGCCTGTTTCGATCTGACGCTCCTAGCGTTTTCCTCGTGGTCTCTAGCTCTGACCGCATGTACTTACCACATTAGATCACACAGTTAAAGTCCCAGTTACTGGTCACAATCGCGACTATATAATAATAATTAAATCTTACACAATACACTGAAGTGACAAAAGTCATGGGATAGCAATATGCAAATTTTCAGATGGCAGTAGCATCGCGTAGAACAGGTATAGACAGGCTTTCGTAGAGCTTTCATTTCTGTTCAAGTTATTCATGTGAAGAGGTTTTGACGTGATGATGACCGCACGACGGGAATTAACAGACTTTGAACGCGGAATGTTAGTTGGAGTTAGACGCATGGGTCATGCCATTTCTGAAATCGTTAGGGAATTCAACATTCCCAGATCCACTGTGTCAAGAGTGGGCCGAGAGTATGAAATTTCAGGCATAACATCCCACCATGGACAGCGCAGTGGTCGATCGCCAGCACTTAACGACCGAGACCGGCGACGTCTGCAAAGAGTCGTAAATTCTAACAGACAAGCAACACTGCGTCAAATAACCGCAGAAATCAATGTGGGACGTACAAGGGACTTGTCTGTTAGGACTGTGCGGAGAAATTTGGCTTTCTTGGGCTATTCCAGCAGAAGACCGACTCGAGTGCCTTTACTGACAGAACGACATAGCTTGCAGCGACTCTCGTGGGCACGTGAGCATATCGGTTGGTCCCTAGATGAATGGAAAACCGTGGCCTGGTCCGATGAGTCACGATTTCAGTTGGTAAGAGCTGATGGTAGGGTTCGAGTGTGGCGCAGACCCCACGAAGCCATGGACCCAAACTGTCAGCAAGGCACTGTTCAAGCTGGTGATGGCTCCGTAATGGTGTGGGCTGTTTTTTCATGGCATGGACTTGGTCCTCTGGTGCGACTGGACCGAACATTGACTGGAAATGCTTATGTTCAGCTACTTGGAGATCACTTGCAGCCATTCATGGACTTCATGTACCCAAACAACGATGGAATTTTTATGGATGACAATGCGCCATGTCACCGGGCCACAACTGTTCGCGATTGGTTTGAAGAACATTCTGGACAATTCCAACGAATGATCTGGCCACCTAGATCGCCCGACATGAATCCCATCGAGCATTTATGGGACATCATCGAGAGGTCTGTTCGTGCCCAAAATCCTGCACCATCAACGCTTTCACAATTATGGACGTCTATCGAGACAGCATGGCTCAATATTCCTGCAGAAGACTTCCAACGACTTGTTGAGTCCATGCCACGTCGAGTTGCTGCACTTCGCCGGGCGAAAGGAGGGCCGACACGATATTAAGAGGTATCCCATGACTTTTGTCACTTCAGTGTAAAGTAATTAAATTATACATTTGTTTTGATACTAATATACAATTAATAAAAATGTATCGGCTTTTTATGTATTCATTCAATTTAGTCAGTTTTCAATTGTATCCTAAAATGAACTTTAAAAATACACCAAAAAGAGTGTTTTAATATTATTTCTATAAAGAAAATTAAATATTATAACCAAAAAAATTATTTTTTTTACTGATTTTAACATTGATTTGACTTTATATTTCTTCTAGATTTAGTTTCAAGACCTTTTTTTTTTTTAATCATTTGAGCCAATATTCTCACAAAATTCGCCTCCGACCCTGCTGTAAAATAATACTTAAAATGCATTATCGAAATAAAAAAAATCCTTCGTTTCATTATGGAATTTTACACGCCATGAAATTCATTCATCGCTAAGACAATAGCATTCTCAAGTTGCCAACGGGTCGTTCGCATCTTCACCATTCAGATTTCACCGTAATCGGGATATTTTGTTCCTTGAGCTATTTTGCGCAGTCCCGGATTACTTTATACATCACCATCAGGACACTGAACATTCGTGACCTTGGCAAATAACCAGAAACCTAATCTAAAACGAGTACAGTCTGACTAAGTGGAAAAATTGGCTCAAATATTTTGCTCTTCCATGAATAGAGTAAAATACAGTCAAGAGAATAAAACATTAATTTAGTCATATCTCTAGTGACTAAACTAGAATACTGGAATTGTATTTTAATGTTAGCTAGTCCCACTTTCAAAATGCTGTAAAAAACCTCTCGTCATACTGAGTTCACATTTGAACTGAAGATACTTGAAGAAGGGGGAAACGGTATAGCATCAAAAAAAAGTTCCGCCGACTTTTCCCATCCAATTGGGTATGACCATGCCGTGGTGGATGGGTTTTCCACTCAGTGTCACAAGTATTGAAGGACTTGAAAATCATTTCTTCCGGCAAAAACCGAAACAATCCAGCACATTGAACACTACGATTGGTTTAATGCCAAACACGTTGTCATTTAGAGTCATACTATCACTGGCAGCCGAATTCACTTTCTTACAGTGTCATCTATTAATACACTTTGGAACTTTTTTGAGCTCATACGGTTTCCCGCTTCTTCAAGTATCTTCAGTTCAAATGTGAACTCTTTGTGACAAGTGGTTCTTTTTTTCCAGCCTTTCGAAAGTGGGACTTTAATTATAATCACCCTGTGTGTATTGTTCTTTCAAAATTGCTTATTCAAATCCTGCATTACTTTCCGTTCAACCCAATACTTTAATACATGTAATCGTTTCAGTAAGAAGGTTTCCTTGTGACTCGGGGGGTGGTGGTACCTGGGAGATCTGGCAGGAGACGTCCTTGGTGCGGTGGGCGGAGGCGTGCAGGAATGCGGAGGTGGAGCACCTCCATGCGGCGGCGATGTCCGTCTCGTCCACCTGGATGGCCAGCGAGCACTCGTTGCCGTGCAGCTTCACGATGGCCTCCTCGTTGGTCATCAGCATCTGGCGCTCGCACAGGGGAGGGGCCGCCCTCTGGCGGTAGGTGTCCGGGCTCACCACCAGGTAACCTACGAAGCAATGGAAGCGGGTTTTAATGGGAGGGATGGAGACATGACATAAATAGATGAGGATTACTACTACTATTACTACACCCACATCACATCACTGTTTTCACCCCGATAGCTGAGTTGCCCCTATACAGTTTGGGACTGGCGTGGGTAGGAAATATGACTGGGTTCTGTGACGCTCTACGGTCCTATGAGATTGGGACTTAAGGCTTAAAGTAGATTCTGAACCACTACAAACATCCATGGCCCACCGGGACTCGAACCGGAAACCTATGGCACCGAGCACCTGACCACTAGAACTCGGTTATTCAGTCCCCATGAGGATGAAGACATATGGATAAGAGATAGGGACATTGGAGGAGTTTTTTTCAAATACAATAGTTTTCGTTTCATTCGACCCGTTGAGATTCGTCGCAGTCCACCATAAGCTATTTTGTCGAATTATCGGACGTCATCAACATTACTACTACACTACACTACACACCACACCACTGTGTCTAGAGCTGAGTTGCCCTTATACAGTTTGGGAATGATGTGGGTGAGAAGAAATCTGACTGGGCTCCATGACGTACTACGCTCCTATGAGATCGGGACCTATAACTGAAAGTGGATTCCGAACCATTAAAAACATCCAGCCATCGCCGAAATTCGGACCCGAAACCTGTGGTACCGAGCGCCAGAGCGTACCAGTACCAAAGACAAATCACTCTGGATAAAAATTAAAGCATTTTATGTATTGAACTCGTTTACGCACATTCTAGGGCTTAAATGGCCGATTGTAAGTGCTCGATGCCACAGGTTTCGGGTTCGAGTCCCGGTGGTATCATGGATGTCTGTAGTGGTTTTGAATTCACTTTACGCCGTAGGTCCTGGTCTAATATGATTGTACAGCATTCGCTACCCAGTAAAAAGTCAGCGTCACGGAGCCAAGTCAGACTTCTATCTACGGGTGCTCCATCGCAACAGAAGTTGCACCTTTTCCCTCCATCCATGAGTAGATTACTCATTGAATTTCTGTCCCGCACTGCAGAACAATGAGGATTAGTCACAGCAACGCATATTCTGAACCTGTGTAAACGATATCAATATAAGACAAAGTATTTCTTTATTCTAGCAACAAAGAATTAGCATTAATTGAAATGGTATTCTTCTATAGATAAAAAAATTGCAGCCCAAATGTATACAGTAAAAGTAACGCCGAATAATGATAGGCTACTCTATGGTAAGAAAAAATACAGATGAGAGTCATTATTTAGAAGAGAATTTGATACCGTGTTGTTTTCGTGATTCAAGTCTTTTCTGCTTCTTCTTCAAAAAAAGGATGAATTATGTACAATTTTATCAATTCTGTGCTGCAATGCAAGGAAATTTGACAGTTACGATGTGTCACAAGTTAGAGGTTCAATGTCAACGAACACTTGAATCTGTATGAGAAAATTCGAAAACAAATGGGTCGATCAGTGCCGGATTTTAAAAAATTAAGAACGATCGGATGCCGGATTAAAAAGTACCTATTGTAGTGTGGATTATAAAATATTTTAATCTTATAAATATGAAAAAAAGAAAATCTAAAAACTAGGAAAATCCATAAGCACCACCAAACCATTTCTTACAGAAATGGATAAAAGCTATCGCGTTGAATTTTGTCTGCCAGAAATACTTCCTGACGGAAAATATTACATTATTAACTGAACACTCAAAATAAAAATTAGCAATAATATTTTTAATTTATTGTCTTACTTAATCTAATTTTTTTTTGACAATAAATTTGATATTCTATATTTATTTTCTTTTTCTACTATTATTTTGAGATATATTAAATTCAAGAACCTATTATTATGGCATAATTAACAAGAAAAGTTTCCTCTACGGTTTCTTTTTTTTCCTTTTACCTTTCAAAATAAAAGATCCATCGCTGACTGCTGTCTGACCTGAAATTGATGAATTACCTGGACACTTAAAATAAATATTAGGAATAGTATTTTTAATTTGTTGTCATACTTAATCTAGTTTTCTTCACAATAAATTTTGAGTTATATATTTATTTACTTTTGCTACTATCATTATGGGATACATTAAATTCATCAACGGTTCCTATTAATATGGGATAGTTAACAAGAAAACTTTCCTCTGCGGTTTCTTTTTCCTTTCAAAATCTGAAAAAGATCCATCGCCGATTACTGTCTGACCTTCATCGTGAAAATTTTGATTTAAATCGAACGTCGAGACCTTCGCCTCTCTATAAATTTCCCATTCATCCTTGAAACCCGCACACCATCGCGACATTTACGTCTGCGGAAGATGTCATGCGGAAATTTAATCGCATCCCATTGAATTTCAAACTCAATTTGACAATACTTATTTTCATAATACATATTTACTACTTGATTTGCTTTTTCCCAGAACGCTGTTGACATACAACTGCGTTTCATCCACCTGCTGCATTTCAACTCAATTGTTACAGCAATCAAAGTTTTATTGAACTATTAATTAATTTAAAAAGTGTAAAAAAAACTTATAGGACATTTTTATTTATCTATTTATATTACAATCAATTCGTTTCATCAAAATGATCCATCATATCTGTTACGTCGAAACGCAGGTCCCCGTGCATAGGGGAGTCCACGCCCTATGTCCAGAAAAACATCCTGTCTGTGGGGGTGTCTGGCAGGGGGAGATGACGAGAGAGAAAGGAATGTAAGAAAGGGCAGTTGAACTTCTGCAACTAAAGAGAAAGGTTGTGCGGCAGTCCATCCTCGAGTGCGATGGCTGCCTAAATAAAAGAGTTCAATAAGTGTAACCCCAGAGAGAGGCTGTGTGGTCAGTTCATCTTCGAGTTTGATGGCTGCCTAAATAAAGGAGATTAATTAATACAGTCCACGTTTTTAATTTGAGTTTATTTGTGTGTCCGAGCTATCGAACAATATCAATGAAATGTTAGTTTACAGTGCGCTGTTTTAATGTCTCCAGTAAAGTTTTGATATTTGCTACATCGATTACGTAACACTTTAGCTGCCGGTCACGTGACGGTGTATTGATAGTAATTGGCCCGCCGTAGAAATGGATTTTTTTCCAACTTATTTTTTATAACGAACACGGAAATTGGTAATAAAACATGATTATGTGTATCATACTGATTAATAATTAATATTTATGTCTTTCCTAGTAGAATACTTTGACTACACACCAACGTGTGATGTGTAAAAATGAACACAATGAAAATAAGTGACAAAACGCATTATTTTTACGTGATCTTTAATAATGATCTTAACAAATCTTTATATATAGAATTCTTCTGCACATGTGTTTGTCACTGAACTCCTCCTAAACGACTGGACCGATTTCGATGAAATTTTTTTGTGTGTATTTGAGTGGGTCCCTGGAGGGTTTAGATTTACAATTGGATCCAAAAGTTGGCGCTGTAATTAATATATCCTTATATATATAATTCTTCTTTACATGTATACGTTCAAACGAGTATGCACATATATTGTAAAATGTAGAGTATGCTCGAGATATGTCATTTTTTTTTCGGCAGGATAACGTATGCCGTGTTCTGTTTGTATTTGATATAAATGAATTGCTGTCATAACTCACATCACTCAGATATACTCGTCTGAAAGCTCAGTCAACACATTTGCAATTGCATTATCTGTTAGAGGCTTATTAGATTAAATAATAAAACTACATATTCTAAGCCACATATCTTTACAACTAGCTTACTCCAGAATTTTCTTTAAGAATGTATCTTACAGGTTTATCATTCTTTTACTAAATAAAACGAAGACGATTGTTTTGGTAATAGGACACTTTGTGAAAGAGGGATTTTGTTTAAAACAGTTTTTCGAACACCTCCACTCACCATTCCCCGTGTGGTAGAGCTTCCTCTCCTGGATGAGCCCTCCCAGGCTCTTGTAGAGGATGTCCTCCGGGGGCACCTGCATCTCGGGGAAGTTGCGCCCCAGCTTGTCCCGGATGGCGGGGGCGGTGGCGGCCACCCCCTCGCACCCCAGGTCCGCCACCACCTTGCACAGCGCCTCGGAGAGGGGCGCGAACTGCGTCTGCGACACGGGAGACATCTCCAGCACGCCCACGTCACCTGCCAGGAAGGAAGAAAGCATTGAATCATTCAACTTTGTCTGTTTGTAATACAGTAAAAACTTATTTAAAGAGGAACATAATCATTGTAGATTAAGTGAAAATAGACACATTACAACCCTTCTTTTCTTTATGTAAATAAAATGAAGGCAATTATATATATTAACTCTAGAAACTAATTTTTTTTAAATGATTTTTTTTTTTTTTTTTTTTTTTTTTGTTACATTTGATAGGCATAAAAAAAAAAATTTTTTAAACGATTTTTTTCTGATAAATGGATGGGCCTCGAAAAAAAGATTTTTTGAAACCACATGCTTGCCACATGAAAACGAAATTTTTTACATTGATTTAACCTCTTGTTCCTCTTATGTATACCGACGGCCTGATGGCCAATTGATTAGCGCTCTGGCCTTTGGTACCACAGGCTTCATGTTCGAATCCTGACATTGGCATGGATGCTTGTGAATGGTTCGCAATCCACGTTAAATACACTCATCTCCATAAATTAAGGATAATGAAGTTCAGGCAAAGAAAGAGACTTATTTGACTTATTTGTAAAGTCTATTTATTAAACAAAAGGTAAAGAGCAAAAAAGATGCTATATGTTTGACATAATTAATAAAAATTGCGATTTTTACTCCCTGGAGCAAATTTCAAAAAAGAACCTCTTTACAAAAAACAGTATAACATGGTTAGTATGATGGTTAATATGGAGTATGTCTCTCGGACGATGCAATACAGGCCTTACAAGGCCTAGGCCTGCTGAGTATCAAATTAGCAATCTGATCTTGGGGAATATTACACCACTCATCAAGCAATGCCCTCCGAAGTTCCGGTTGACAGGTGGGAGGGGGTTGACGGGCTGCACTTCGTCAGCCAAGCATATCCCACACATGCTCTATTGGATTCAAGTCCGGTGAGTATGCTGACCAATCCATACGGGTGATATCCTCCAATCGAAGGCATTCGTCTATAATGTTTGCACGGTGAGGACGGGCGTTGTCATCCATAAACAGAAATTCAGCACCCATGGCGCCCCGAAACAAACGTACATGTTGTTCCAGAATGGCATCCCGATAGATGTGGCCTGCCATCGTTACACTCTGAACATGCAGGTCAGTTCTGGAACCAAGAATAATTCCTCCCCAAACGAGCCATCCTGCACCACCGTAACGGTGTCGTTCAATGGTGTTCTCTTGGTGGTAACGGGTACCTGGCGCTCTCCATATGAAAGTCTGGCGAGAATCAGACTGCAAACAAAACCTGGACTCGTCAGAAAACATCACACCAGATCACTGTTGCGGTGTCCACAATGCATGCTCTCTACTCCAGGTTAATCGCAGGCGACAGTGAGTTGCGGTAAGTGGAACACATCTAACAGGCCTACGAGCATATAGACCAATGTGCCCTAAGCGTCTGTACACGGTCTGCCTTGAAACTGTCGTACCGGTAGCTGAAGAGAGCTGACGAGACAGGTCTGATGCTGTGCTCCGTCTGTTTCTTTTGGCAGTAACTGCTAAATGCCGGTCCTCATTCGGCGTTGTAACACGGGGGCGACCTGTGCTGTAACATCTACTCACATTACCATCATCTTGGAATCGTTGCCAAAGCCTGGAGATGCCACTCTGGGCGATTCCAAGTTCCTCGGATACTTCCAGCTGAGTACGTCCACATTCCAGTCGTCCGATAATTCTACCACGTAAAAAATCATCCAAATGCTTCCTTTGTGCCATAACTATGCGGTTATTGCACTGAAAGGCTCTTAAAGCGCTTGTGAACAATTTTACTTCTTTGCCACCATTCCTTATGTACCCCTTTCTTACACTCTCGTCATTGTGACGTACTATCCGCGCCATCTGGTGGTTTCCTGTAATTTGCATATTCTTCTTCAAGATGTGTGTGATAATTCTACAGGCGAAATTTTTATTTTAGAGTTCAATTTCTGTGTGATTCTGAATTATCCTTAATTTATGGACATGAGTGTAGTAGGTTACGGCCTAAATAGACCAAAATGTGCACAAAATGACCGTAGAGAGACAAATCAAACCAATCTTATGTATACCATGAATAGATCCACCGACAAGCGATGCTTAAGTATTGCCTGATACATGGTCCAGTGGTGACGTACGCAGATAGCGTGCAGGAGGGTTGAGGTTCAAATCTGCTGGCTGTACTGTTGCAGTCACTGGTTTTAGAAGCTAGGAGATTGGGAAAATGGCGATTGTGACAATGTGTCTCGAAATGATAGTAAGACTGTCTGACGGGGGTTTTCTTCCACAAGGCGCTGTGGCCTGATAGTCAGCTGGCTGGCGCTCTGGCAATTGGTTATTGAATCCTGGATTTTGGATCCTGTTGGCTTCAGGTTATTGAATCCTGGATTTTTGTTTGGTGGTTCGGAATCCACGTTAACGAACTGTAGATCCCGGTATATTTAGCCTAAAGTGTACACAATATGACAGTAAAGCGACAAACCAATCCACAAGATGCAAATGCGGAGCAGTTACTCCTAAAAACCTCTCAGAAGACACTGTCATCTGCCGTCGGTGAACTGTTCATGATATACACGATGTCCACCGATATTCCACCCTCATTTTTCTAACTATTAGGGAGTTAAAATATTGCCCACAGATTCGAATCCTAGGTAAAGGGAGTGAACTATTGAGAAAAGAAAAAAAAAGAAGATAAGTTTATTTGAAAAATTCCGATGAAAATGCCTATCTTTCAAAAAGATTAATAGTATTTATATATAAATGAACTCAAGAGATAACTAATATAATAATTATGATATGTTTTTAAGATATGATATATTTACTATGAATTATGAATATTATGACATGTCTCAGTGCCTTAATTGTATTTACCTCCTTTTTTTCACCCATTTTATAACTCCTTGAAAGTTATTAAGATGACAAAGTTAATGTCAAAAATAAGACTACAGTGACTTCGATAGCAAGCAATCGTAACATTTTATAATCACAAATTCTTTAGAGCTACTTACGTTACATATTAGAATAAGCAATGAAAACATTATATCTTCTTTTCTTTTCCTTTTTTCGTCCCATTTTTATAGTTTATACTTTATAACAGAAACAAAGAATGGAATTACGCATTCAAATCCCTGAAATGACAAGAAAGCTCCGCCTCAACCAGTGTTCATGTGTCTGTGACATTCCGTAACAATATGATCCGCATTTTGCATAGCTTCTTTTTTTTAATACTTGATCCTGTTTCATTCTTCCATCCGAAAATAAGCCGGAAAAAAATGATAAATCGTATAAAACTTGCTTATCTAAGATAATGAATTTTGGTAAACAAGCTTAAACTTTATGACTCTGAGCAATTTTGAAGACACAACAGAATTTTTATACTTTATGGTTTATGTTATTAAGTAAATTCCAGTTCATTTTCTGCCCGTACATTTACATGTTGCCATTATTAGTTTACTAATTTTTACTATGCATTCCGTCGGAATATAAAATCAAACCAGTTTTTGTGCGAAGGATATGGAATTCATAAATACACCCTAAAACTTCATAAGTTGCTATAAAATATATTCTTTGGAATTTTACTTTTAAAAAATTGTTTTGAGGTAAATATGGACAGCATAAAAAAAATCCAACATAGAAAATATGTAAATCAAAACTTCACGATGTCGCTGGAAATGAGTTCCCCAAACAAGAAAAAGTGAATTGCTTAACCGGAACATTTTTAAATGTTTTATATTTCTTACGTAGATTTCCAAGTTTCCAAGCTATTTATCGTAGTCAAATATAATTTACGCATTTATAACACGTTATATGCCAAGAGTCCAATTTCACATTTGAAGCCCCTGAAACCAAACAGCACAATTAATGCAATCAAATGATTTGCATTGAAATCAATAAGTGTCTTCACCAAGTTTGAAATATTCAGACTTGCCTGTCAGGACTATGGAATTCACATAAGGAGATTTAATCGGCGTGCATTTAGATGTCGACTTAAAAACTTTTGCACAGTACTTTAAATGAAATATTCAAATGTTTTAAAGATATTTTTTTTTTCCAGTCTATATTTGATAAAAAGCATAATATTATTTTGCAACTAAAATAAAAATAAGTGAAAAGTTTGAATTACTCTCAATGTGTGATGTTTAAATGAAAGATTCAAATATTTTCAAGATATTAGTAAATATCTTTTCAATCTATTTTGTTTGATAAAATTTCTACTATTGTTTTGCAATTAAAATAAACATAATAGGTGAAAAGTTTGTGTTATAAAAAACTGATAATATATCAGTGACACCTTACTGGAGTATTCTTTTGTTAAATCTATATTTCATTTCGATAACAATCCATCTAAAAAGATATAAATAGCGAGCCCTGTAATAAGTTTAACTATCTCTTATTATTCTGCATATCAGATCTTTCTATTATAAGATGTCAGTGATCTGTTTTACAGAAGCATGAAACCACGAAGAGGCGTGATAAAAACGTAAACAAAAAAAGCTTCCATTAAAACTTGGCAATCGCATCGTTTACAATTGGAATATGCAAAACACGCCTTCGTTAGCGTGGCGTACCGTAATCAGTTCGTGAACTCCTTCTGTCACGAAAACACGACAAACAAGGGTTGTGCATGCCATGACGATCGGATTTCTGGTCACGCAGCCATCGTCCTTGATCAAAAAGCAAAAGTTTCCGTCTTGAGAAAAACGAGGCATCGGTTTATTGAATTGTTGTTGAGGAGGGGGAGATGGAGATGGCAAGTGACGTGGAACGAACAGATCAGCAAGGATTTTGGGTGCCAATCACGGAGATGGGTATCGGGTGCTTCCGTTCGAGGGGGTCTTGTCTTTCGGGAATAAGCCCTGCGGAAATCGTGGGTGGCATTCGGTGTGGGTGAAAGCCATCCTGTGAATTGGCCACTTTCTGAGACGCTGACTGAGTGGGTGATTGGAAAGTACTGAAGCAAGACTCAATTTCGAAAGGAATGCACCGAGGTATTTTCGTCTCCAAGACGCTTTTCTAAAAACTTCCATTGTTCTTCATCCGCAGTTTGGGGCATAAAAAATATTTCTCACATAAAAAAATAATAATAATAACAGCAGTAATAAAAATAAAGTTGAAGGAATTTGAAAATGTGTGATATTTTTAGCGTACTTTAAAACCACAAATGATCTTTGTTTGTATATTGTATTTCGATTCTTTAAAAATTTTACCTTACTATCTTCTACAGTAGAAATGGCCAACTCAATGAACTTGTGGGCCATTTTGAAAATGCATCCTAGCTCAGCGTATAAAGTTATATATCCCCCTATTAGATTTAGACCCATTATAGACATTTTTTGGAGTGAAAAATGGAATGTAAATGAATTCTTACATGTAGACATAGATAATATAATAATAATGATACTAAGCGTAAACTGTAAAGAAATATTTAACACTAAAAATGAAATATAAAAAATATATAAATATAAATGAAATAAAAATTAAATCATTAAAAAGTATCTATTTTACTAGTGCGATGTTTGTTTCTCCACTCATCATGAGTTCGCAGAATATAATTTAATTATTCTGCGAACTCATAATCGTAAACTCATCAATAAAACAGACAATATCTGTCCTATATTCACAAGAATATTATTTTAAAATCAAAAGTTAATTTTTTCTCACAGTTTCGACAGTTCATTTTTGAATATATGGATGCTCACATAATGTGTTTGTTTTTAATATATTGGTTTTCACTACTTTGGCCATTATAAAATAAATATATTTTGCGTGATAAATCTCAGGGGCCAGATAAATGTTCAAGGCGGGCCTTGGGTTGGCCAACCTTGCCTTATAGTGTTAAAAGTATTCAGTCATACGGACTTTTAATGAATGAAAGCGTATAATGTGTCTAATTGTAAAATTCGATTATTTCTTTGTTTGTTGTTTTTATTTGCCGCTTTAATTCCTGCATTCATCGAAGCATTCTTTAATAATCTTTCAAACTATTTTTGTTTACATTTTTTGATTTAGAAACACAAAATCCATAATCATTAAAAATTCCGAAAAATAGTTAATCCGAAAATCCTTCCAAATCATTGAATCCTTAATTTTTAAAAATCCTTAATCATTACATTTTTCCCTTTTGGCCAAATATCTGTAGAATTGTTCGACAAGTTGTAATAAAGTTAGATACGTACATCAAGAGTAAGACTCTTTGACAATTGCGTATTCACAAAAACATGAAAAAGAAATAATTTTTTTTTATATGCTAATAATATAAATGAAGACAATAAAATATAACCTTTATTATTACGTACATAATTATTCAAATTAATGCCAAATTATTTATAGTTAAAAATACAATAAAATTTCGATAGTTTGGCTTTAATAAGATAGAGTGAAATATTCGATAAAATATTACTTCTTTTACACAATTCTTTCATATAGACTTATTTTACCAAAAGTAATAAAGAAATTATAACACGACTTTTACTTAATTATAACACGATTGTCTATTATAAATAGACATAAACTTATCTATTATCTACATTAAATAGTATTTCTTAGAAAAAAAACCTTAACAATAAATCACGTTAGATGACATATTAGATCAATCTTGTTTCTATCAGTGTCAATTGTTTTTATTTATTGTTTTATATATTATTAAATAAATACAACCATTGCGTTTTAAAATTTTAAAAATAAAATATGTACTTGTCAAAAATAAAATAATCACACTAAAGTTGAAGATGATGTGCTTTTGTTCAGTAAATATACTGGTGAAACTGGTTTAGAGGTAGAAATTCTTTCCCAAAATATTGAAACAAATAAATTAAAAATAGTAATAGAAAAAAATAGTAATAGAAAATAATTTTTATAAAAATTTTAGTAATAAATTTAATAGTAATTTTTGTAATAATTTTCATAAAAAATTTCGTTGTTATTTTAACAGTAATTACAGTCATTTTAATTTTTCTCTGAAACTAGTAATATAGCAATTTAATAGTAGTTTTTATAATAATTTTCATGATAATTTTAATACTAAATTTCGTAATAATTTTAATAGTCATTTTCGTAATAGTTTTAATAGTAATTTTCGTGATACTTTTATAATAGAAAATTTCATAATAATTTTAATAGTAATTTTCGTAATACTTTTATAATAGAAAATATCGTAATAATTTTAATAGTCATTTCCGTAACAATTTTAATAGTAATTTTCGTAATAATTTTAACAGTAATTATTTTAACTCGTAGTTATTTTAACAGAAACTGTCATTTTAATTTTTCTCATTTCAGTAGTAATTAATAATTTTCTCTGAAAAATTTGGATTCAAAACAAAAACAGAATTTCCTTTTTGCTTATAATTCATAATATATTTTAATTCATTAGAAATTATTATTTATAGAAAGTTATGAAGAACTTAATGAAACTTATGGAACTTAAATGGAACTCTTTAAAATAAAAACTTGTTTCCAAAAGATCCAAATTTGTTTATAAAAGAAAAATGTCGAGTAACTGAATCTATTTTTTTCCATTCAATTAAAAACGTGGCCTTATTTCACGAATTTAATGAACATTTGGATTGAATAAGACCCAATTTTATTACAGAGTCTAACTCTTCTTGGCACATCTTACCTAAACACAGCCATGACAGGAAAAAAAAAATCACGCCCATTTTTCGCTTAATTCCGTTAAGTTCCCAGATTACTCTAGAAACAGATCCTTAAAGATATCGAAAAGCAAACAAACGAAAAATAATAATGGAAGAGATATTCATTCCAAAAGGGGGATAAATGAGTGTTCATTTTAATGGCCGTGCGCCATTTCGCTAAAGCGTAGCTTTCTGGGCCTTCTCCCATGGCTCGTCCTGGAGCCCCAGGGCTTCTGCTTTCGTAATGGACGCCTTCTGCCGAAATAGCGGGCGCTCATTAAAAGGTTCGGTTTTAATGGCTCATTGTGAATCTTAAATGAATGGACGAAACCTTATTTATCTTCGATGAAACGACGGCGCCATGGCATCTATTTTGGTCGCCGATTGAAATTCCCGTGAGATCCATCAGGCCAAAGTTTCTCAACCAAAATTTGAAGATCGATCCAATTTTTTATGTGGCTCTGTACCAAATTTATGAATCTAAGTCAAGGGTGGCCACCCCGCCTTAAATATTTTCCGGCCAGTGAGGTCTATCACACTTTTACAAAATATATTTATTTTATATTGGCCAATGTATTAAAAAAAATGCATTATGTGGGCATCCCCATATTCAAAAATGAAATGTTTAAATAATGAGAAAAAATTATCTTAAAATTAAAGTTAATTTTTTCTAAGATTAGTTAATTATTTTTTATAATATTCGTCCTATATCCTTTCGAATATAGGACAAATATTGTCAGTTTGATGTATGAGTTTACAGTTATGAGTTCGCAGAATAATTAAATTTATTTTGCGAACATCTTGGAATATCTAATATAACAGTTCTATGTTTCACATTAAGTAACCTCAGTGACGCAGTGCTCATCCCTAGAGTCATCCCTTCTAACAATGGGGCTGTTGGCCACTGATGACTGTAATGGTGATGATGTTTTAATATGAATTGGTAACTTACTAAAAGTTCAGTTTAAAAACTTACCTAGAACTTACAATATGAGGAAAGTAAAACGCAATAATTACTCGAATAATTTTTAAATCCCAAGCAAAATTTTGCAATTCAAGGGCGACATTCAAAGGAACTGAATTCTAAGAACACTTTCAAATTGCTCCATGGGTGCATTTTTAAAATAAGGATGCACCGAAGATTTGGTTTCGTCTGTCGCTGTTTTGTGCGCATTTTGGGCTAATTATACCGGGACCTACAGTTTAACGTGGGTCCCGAACCTCTCACAAGCATCCATGCCACGGCCAGGATTCGAACCTAAAGTATGTGGTACCAACGGCCGGAGCGCTAGCCAATTGACCATCAGGCCGCCATGCACCAAAAGATTTAAGCGCATACTTCAAAGCGTGACATAGAAAGGAAATTCGAATTTTCACTGAGAAATCTTATCGCCCTTTCTCCCACGGGAAATTGGAAACTTTTCTTTGACATCAAAAATAGAATGTTATCCCTGAAAAGTGAAAGAAAGATAGATCCGCTTTGTTAAGTAAAAGATTTATGTGTTTTTAATTTTATAATATAAAGGCGGTACTATTTTATTCCCTCTCATTTCTTTACAATTTTATCCCGAAATATTAAAAATACGTATTTATAGAGGAAAAAAATGTCGAATTATTGTGAAAAAAATTATTAATTTAATTTCGTACGTTTAAGATGGACAAATTGATCAAATGTTCGAAAAATATGAGGATAATTTAAAATACTGAGAAGACTTCATAGCATTATTTTCGATTGTTTGTTTAAAAATAATATTCAAATATAAATAGGACACAGTCGAAAATTCTTGTATTTTTGTATCTTTAAACTAGTTACATTTTTACAGCAAAGAAGATTGAAAAAAATTGGAGAAACATTTTAATCTTTAAAAATTAATGAATTCTCGTTTTTTATCTCTTCGCGTTTGTGAATAAGCTGACCCCATTTAAAGCCAAAAAATCACCAGACATTATTTTATGTTTTGATTTAGGTACCAAAAATTAATTCATTTTATACTAATGAATATTTTCTCCTGTAGGTTAAACGCGAGACTTCAGCAAAGTAGTAAATATTTCTTTATTTTAAAATTTATTTATAAGATTGTTTGTTGATATCCTGCTCCTCAGAAGGAGCAGGAACAGCATGAGAGTGCATGTCAGTTCGAATGCCCCTGATGGCAAGTGCTTCAGACACTGCTTTAAAAAATAAGTAGTTTCAGTTGGGATTGATATACGGTCAGATTAGCTGCGTTTTCTGATTTTCTTTTTCTTACGCAGCATGCAATTAGGAAGTTATTGTCCATGAGAATCTTTCTGAATGTCTTCCATATATATGGGTAACAATATTATTCCAATATTTATGGGCAACAACCGTAAGGATGTTTCCACTATCTGATATGTATATATAATAGAGAAATATTCCTGCATTCAGACTTATCATTCCTATACCATGATGGACGGAGATATTTCATTATAAGAGTCCATTTTCGGGTAAACTCCTAAATCTAACATATAGATCGTGAATTATTACTCAGGTTAAAGGCAAGAATTGGGACTCCCGACTTCTGAGGGGTTTTTTATAAGCATTAGTGTTGAGAAAAATGTCCCAGCACTTACTTGATGTTCTGCTTCGGTACTGTATGCCTTTATTAATTCTTGTATTATTAAAGGATATAACTGAATTCCCTTCTTTACATTTATTTATAACCTTTTTAATTCAAAGAATTTTAAAAAAAATAATTATTATTTTTATAAAAGAGTCGAGAGTTGGATTCTTCGATTGCCGACTCCAACAATGCCAATTTTTCCAGCCAATTCATTGCTTCAAAAATGCCCGACTCCAACTCTAGGTTGAAAAGAGTTCGCAAATGCAAATGAATTGGCTGCCAAAGGTCGAAAAAAATCGCCAACTAGGAAATCCCTCGAAAAGCAACACTTTAAACCTCTCAATAATGTACTTAACAACAGAAAATGGGGCTCATTTGAATGTTCTTCAGAGATAATAATTCAATTCGCAGAGATGCAAAGGGAATGATTTACAAGCCATTCCTCCCCGACGGCAACGTACGAACTGTAACCGAAACTGGTTCTTCCGAAAACCAAACGATTCTCTTTCCCACAACCCCTTCCGAGTGGTTTCCTAATAGCGGGTAATGAGCGGAACACCTGCCCGCTGGAGAATCGTGACCGTAACACCGGTCCACCCCCATCCCTTTGTCTTCGCCGCGACAGGTGATTTCAGTCACGTCACCCACCCGGGGTGCGTGAGGGCAGACGATAGTTTGTTTAGTAAACCACACTCTTGTTTTCCAATTCCCTCAGAGGCGGTTCAAGGTCGGATGGGTCTTAATTAGAAAATCATTCGATTAGCGTAGTTGACTTTGATTTTCGATTACCGTTTCGTGTGACGAATCAGCATTGAGGCGGGGGGGGTCGTTTTTTAAAAGGAGTGGGAGGAGGTTGTTGACTAGAGAAGTGAGAGTTTCGATATTTATGAGCTTACAGTTTTCAATTTGAAATACTAGTTTTAATGATTTTTTCTCTTTCGTATGTCAGGAGCTTAGTACTTTGTGATTATGCTACAAAATGAATGTATTACACGAATCTATAGTAAAAGAATGTATTAACGAATAAATTGCACAGATGTATTGCAAAAAAAGAATGTATTTCACGAATATATTACACAAAAGTTGTGTTACACGAATCATTGCACAAAGGATGTATTACACGGATTTATTGCACAAAGGATGTATTACACGAATTTATTGCTCAAAGGATGTATTACACAGATATGTTAGATTAAGATGGTATAAGACGAAACTATCGCACAAAGAATGTATTACACCCACTGATGGGGAATGGATTGAAAAGTTTTATGCGATGACCTTCAAGGGTAATTTTGTATCGTATCTAAGAAAAAAAGTTGAAAATTTCTTATCAGACAGCCTTGATTGCCGATACAAGATTTTTATATGTACAGTAAACAAAGAATCTCTTCGTTTCTGAAAATAATCACTACGAGAGGAATAAAACCTTCCTCTTCCTTCACATTAGCTGCGCATTTTACCATGTCAAGACTCATGCAATGAAAAAATTTAAAAAGCACTTTCTACTTTTATTTTATATTTAAATCTTGCAGTAAGTTAAATCGTTAAATCTATCGCAATTTAATAAATTTCTATAAATTTTTTTAAATTTCTATTGATTTGATTGATAGTAGGTATTGTAGGCACCTATCTAATTAGCCTTCTCCTTCTTCATTGGCGCAACAGCCCCTTGGTGGGCCAAGACTGCCAACTGACAGAAGATGGTTTTCTTTTTACGGGCTAGAGTTGTCACCCCTACACACAACGCTCTACAATCATATTAGACCGCGACCTACGGTTTAAAGTGGATTTCGAATCACTGCAAACATCCGAAAGTATTCGAAATCGAAACTTGTGACACCGAGCGCCAGCCACTCAGCCATCAGGTTCTTCAAATTAGCCTAAAGTGTGCAAAAAATGACTAGCGCGACAAACCAAGCCAGAATATCTGTAGAATGTTTTTTACTATTATTATTATTATTATTATTATTATTATTTCATTTATTCACATCATTTCCAAAAAACAATTATAAATAATTTATTAAATAAAAATTTATAAAATACATTTGAATAGCCAGTTATAGATATACAGTGGGAAAAAAAAGTATTGGCAATTGCCTATAAATGATCATATTTGCTAACAAAGTATGTTTACAAATTTTATTTTAACATAGCGATTACAGAAGGAGAAAAGACAAACAAATATAACGAAATTTTCATTTAAATATTTTTTTAGTCAAAATCTACGAGAAAATCCAAAATTTACATGATAAAAAAAGTATTGGCAAAATTATGAAATTGACAAAATTATGAGCGAAAACAAAATCAGTCTATGTTTAGTACTTTGTATGCATACCTTCTGCATCTACACTGAAGTGACAAAAGTCATGGGATAGCAATATGCAAATTTTCAGATGGCAGTAGCCTCGCGTAGAACAGGTATAGACAGGCTTTCGTAGAGCTTTCATTTCTGTTCAAGTTATTCATGTGAAGAGGTTTTGACGTGATGATGAACGCACGACGGGAATTAACAGACTTTGAACGCGGAATGTTAGTTGGAGTTAGACGCATGGGTCATGCCATTTCTGAAATCGTTAGGGAATTCAACATTCCCAGATCCACTGTGTCAAGAGTGGGCCGAGAGTATGAAATTTCAGGCATAACATCCCACCATGGACAGCGCAGCGGTCGACCACCTGCACTTAACGACCGAGACCGGCGACGTCTGCAAAGAGTCGTAAATTCTAACACACAAGCAACACTGCGTCAAATAACCGCAGAAATCAATGTGGGACGTACAAAGGACTTGTCTGTTAGAACTGTGCGGAGAAATTTGGCTTTCTTGGGCTATTCCAGCAGAAGACCGACTCGAGTGCCTTTACTGACAGAACGACATGGCTTGCAGCGACTCTCGTGGGCACGTGAGCATATCGGTTGGTCCCTAGATGAATGGAAAACCGTGGCCTGGTCCGATGAGTCACGATTTCAGTTGGTAAGAGCTGATGGTAGGGTTCGAGTGTGGCGCAGACCGCACGAAGCCGTGGACCCAAACTGTCAGCAAGGCACTGTTCAAGCTGGTGGTGGCTCCGTATTGGTGTGGGCTGTTTTTTCATGGCATGGACTTGGTCCTCTGGTGCGACTGGACCGAATATTGACTAGAAATGCTTATGTTCAGCTACTTGGAGATCACTTGCAGCCATTCATGGACTTCATGTACCCAAACAACGATGGGATTTTTATGGATGACAATGCGCCATATCAGCGGACCACAACTGTTCGCGATTGGTTTGAAGAATATTCGGGACAATTCCAACGAATGATCTGGCCACCTAGATCGCCCGACATGAATCCCATCGAGCATTTATGGGACATCATCGAGAGGTCTGTTCGTGCCCAAAATCCTGCACCATCAACGCTTTCACAATTATGGACGTCTATCGAGACAGCATGGCTCAATATTCCTGCAGAAGACTTCCAACGACTTGTTGAGTCCATGCCACGTCGAGTTGCTGCACTTCGCCGGGCGAAAGGAGGGTTGACACAATATTAAGAGGTATCCCATGAGTTTTGTCACTTCAGTGCATAACAGCTTGTAATCTATTTCTCATAGAGGAAACTAAGGTCTTTGTTGTACTGTTGGGAATTTTGTGCCACTCTTGCAAGAGTAAACGTTTGAGGTCGTACTTGAAATTTTATGTTTCTGGATTTCTGGATCCAGCAGGTGCCATACATTTTCAATTGGATTGATGTCAGACGATTGAGGTGGGGTTTTTAATTGACGAGGAGCATTGTAGAGTAGTCATTCACGGGTGAGATTTGCTGTATGCTTGGGGTCATTGCCTTATTGAAAAACGAATGATGTTCCCAAGCCAAGATTTTGGGCACTGATTTTTAAGTTATGGCGCAAAATGTCAATGTATGTACGTGCTGTCATAATACCATCAATAAAATGCAGGTTGCGAATTCCATTAGCTGCCATACAGCCCCAAACTAAGACGCTGCCTCCACCATGTTTTACAGTAGCAGTTAAATGTTGCTTTTCCAATTCAGTATTTGGCCTCCTCCACATACATCGTCGTCCATCACTGCCGAAAATGTGAAACTTTGATTAGTCGGAAAAAATAACTGTGTTCCAAAACTCTTCAGATAAATCCACGTGGGATTTTGCGAAATCTAAACTCTTTCTCCTATTTATTTCCGAGATGAATGGTTTCTTTCTAGCTGCCCTTCCATAATAACTTCTCTGGTGTAAAAAATTCCGTACAGTCTGTACGCTGAAAGTCTTTTGCGAAGTGAAAGCAATATCTCTAGCTATCTGGGGTGCACTTATTGCAGGGTTTTTCTTAACCTTGTTAATAATGACACGTTCTTCTCTTGTAGAAAATATTCGAGGTCGTCCACTTCTAGTCTTATTTTCCGTTGATCCTGTTTCCTGGAACTTTTTTACAACACTTCTGACAATAAATAAACTTATATTGAACTGCACTCCTATAGCACGATAAGTTAAACCTTCATTTCTGAGCCTAATAATCGTGTTATTAACACTAACGTCCAACTCCTTCGATTTCGAAGTCATTTTACTGCAGTAATCGCAAAATAATGCATAGACACTTTTGGAGTATTTTTGCAGACTTTATACCGGTAGAGTTTCTTATTAGTCGAAACACGTGACTTCAATGTAACAAAATTTGCATAGCAGTTAAAACTTTGCCAATACTTTTTTTACATGCAAATTTTCGTTTTTGAAAGAAAAAAATCGTAGAAAATGCAAATTAAAATAAAATTTTTACTATTTTTATATATCTAAGATGTCTTGTATTTAATTACGACAGCTAAAATTGCATAAAATTGTATTTATTTGTCAATATGAATAAATGAAGGCAATTGCCAATACTTTTTTTACCCACTGTACATTCATGGTATTATATTCATTTGTTCAATGAGGTACGTTTATTTGCTGCGTTTATTACAGCAAGAGAAAGACATGTTCTACTGAGATGCATCGAAAAATAGAATAGTTTCGGGATTTAATGTTGTTTTCTTTTCATAACATCGGAAAATGAACAGCGAATAGAATTATTATTATATATTTTACGAAACCATATCACGTCTCTTGTTTAATATTCACGAATTTCCCTTACCCTCTAAGATGGTATTGCACAAAAGGGTTAATTTTTTTTTTTATAAACCTTGATTCCAAAAGAAAAACAGGTTGAAGGCCATTTGGAGTCACGTGCGACATGAATTAATCTGAATATTGAACATCGAAAACAATGACACACTTACGAAATTACACGAATTGTTCAGTTCTTTACGAGATTGTTGGTAAGGGTCAAATAACATTTCCACGATGTTGTTAATACTTAAAATTTACTCCAGTTGAAAGTTATAATTTGCATACATAAAAGTAATTTTGGAATATGCAGTAATATTGTCCAGTTCCATTTCTGACTGTTTTTTTCGATTGATTGAAAATTTTTCAATAAAATGCTGAAAAGTTTCAATAATGAAATCCAAGACAATTTCAAACATTCAATTTTTCTGTTTACTAATAAATAGATGCAACAAATATTAATGGGCCTGAATGGCCGAGTGTTTAGCGATCTGGTGGTCGGTACTGCAGATTTCGGATTCGAGTTCCGGGGGGTGCCATGGATATTTGTAGAGGTTCGAAATAAGCCGTAAGTTCCGGTCACGTATGACAGTAAAAACGTCACGGTGCTAAGTCAGATTTCTACCTACGGGCGGTTCATCACAACAGAAGCTGCCCCCTTTCCCTCCATCCATCCATGAGTAGATCACTCATGGGATGTCTGTCCCGCACTGCAGGACACTGAGGATTAGTCATAACGAATGTTACTTATTTACAAATCTGATAATTCTTTTTTATGAAATTTAATAAAACGTTACAAAAAGTTTTTATGCATGAATATATTATTTTGGGGCCAACATTTATTAATACAATATAAATGCCAAATAAGTAGAAATGTTAAATTTATATTTATTTATGTAAAAGAAAATGAACCATTTTTTGGAAAATTGTTGTATGAATATAGACCTTTTTTTTCTTCTTTCGCTCTAACGGCATAGAGTTAAAGTCAGCTAAGAAAACGGTGAGGTGTCGGATCACATGAGGAATATATTTGCTCTTAACTGGCAAATCTGATGAGCACTCTATTATATTACTATTCTACGGTTGTAACACCTTTAGTTGCGTTTAATGGATTATGATAAACTTTCCAACATTTGCTTTTGTTGAACTGATTCTTCAAAATGAAGCGCATAGTTCTAAAAATTTTAGCGTTCTAATGCTCGGTGCCACAGGTTTCGGGTTCGAATCTCAGCGTTGCCATGGATGTTTGCAATGATTCGGAATCTACTTTAAACCGTAGATCTCGGTATTATATGACTGTAGAGCGTTGAGCGTCAGGCTGACAACCTTATTCCGTAAAAAGAAAAACATCCCCTGTTCCGAAATTTGCCAGGAGGCAGACGGCCTTGGCCCACCATGGGACTATTGCGCCACTGATGATGATGATGATGATGAATTCTAAAAATTTGATACTGATTTGTTCCGATTTATTGAAAAATAAATAAAACAATGATTATAAAGTTTTCCAATGTATTGATAGCGTTAAAATTTCATAGTAATTGAAGAGTATAGTTATATATATAATAGAGTATAACTGCTATTGTGTGGAAAATTGGCAAACGACAAAGTCCAGTGGATTCGAACAGAGCGACTTAATAGGTTTGTTTTATCGCTCTACGGTCTTTTTGTGCACACTTTAGACTAATTAGACCTGGGTCTACAGTTTAATGTGGATTTCGAACCACTAACAATCATCCATGCCACTGCCAGGATTCGAACCTGAAGCCTGTGGTCGACTTAATAGGAGAAGAAATTTCGGAAGAATTATAACTACAATAAAAATTACTGTAATGTTTAATATTTACAATTACTCAATATCAAAAGGAAATTTAGATGAAAAATAAATCCCCATAATCTGTTAAATTTTTGTTGACGTGTGATTTATCAATATGAAAGAAATGAATTGTTATTACATGTTATTTCTGACAACCGAGAGAAAATACGCGAAACGAATAAATATGAAAAAGAAAGGAATAAATAATGTTGATAGAGTAGATCATTCCGTTATGAAATTCTAAAGAAAAGAAAACAAGAAAATTTGAAATGCAACCTTTACGAAATAGAAAAAAAAATAATAATAAATAAAAAACAACCCTAAAAAAAGAAAAGTAGGATTTCCTGTTGCTTACGAGGTTTCTAAACTTTTCGTAGAAACTGAAGTGCATTCTTACTGTCTTATAATAAGTATCCTCAGACATCAAATATCCTAGAGTAAGAACAAACTTTGTATCCGGACTCTACATATTTCGTGCATTGCAACAAAATGGGTCCAACGGTTTATGCTGTTTTGCGGAACGGATATAAATGTTTGGTTTGGTCTGTCGCTCTACGGTCATTTTGTGCACATTTTGGGCTAATTACGCAGAGACTCATAGTGCAATGCGGATCACACATCCATGCCCCCGCTGGATTCGAACGTGAAGCCTACAGTATCAAATTCCAGAGCGCGAAACCAATTGGCCATCAGGCCACTGGACATAAAGGAGATAAAGTTTTAAACTGGTTTGGTTTGTCCTCTACAGTCATCTTGTATACACGAGAGCTAAACAGACCGGGACCTAAGGTTTTAAACTGGATATTTACCTTAAAACACAATAGGTAGTCGAAATATACAATATTGGAATTTTAGCAAAAACGAATGCAAATAAAAAATCAGAACATTGAAAAAAAAAAGACCACCTTATAAGTAGCTCGAACAAATTACATTTTTGCTACTGCCAAGCCAACCACGCGCCATAAATATTTCTAGCGCGTTGGCCTTCTTTCCCCATCAGGAATTCCATAAAACCAAAAAAGCCCTTCATTACAAACTCCCCATTCACACGTTTCATTCCACTCACCTACTGACATGAAGCGCAGAAAAAAGAGAGAAAGAAATTAGAATACGTCAGAGATGAGGAGACATATTTCTTCCAACTTTGACCACCCGACCTCCGCCGCTTTCCAACCCAGATTCTGCGAGATTTAAATAGATCTCCATTTGCCAGACGACGATTCGAATGTTCTTTTCGCCGCGGGGCAGTCACACCCCCTTCGAATTGTCTCTCCGGGAAAAATGGAACTTTCGTTCGTGTAGCGTGTGCTTGTAAACACGACGATTACGGGACGAAGAATTCGAAAATCCGTCTGAGAGAGAATAATCCGTGCGTGAGAAAGGAGTTCAAGGTCGTTTCCGCCATAAAATGACATCTGGTGAGATTTTAAAAAGGTTTCCGAATGTCTGAAGCAAAATGAAGACAATAAAGTTTTTCTTTTCTACGATGTTTCATATTTTGTACACTCAAACCTGTGTTTATGTGGGAGGATAGGAATAGCATAAAATAAATTGCATAAAAAATGTACTGAAACATCATAAGTGGATGTAAAATATATTGTTTGCAACACATTTAAAAACAATTCTTTTATGCGATAAATAGAGACAGCATAAAAAAAGCCCCACATAAAAATTATGTAAATAAAAACCTCACAATGCAGCTGGAGATTGCTTTTCTAAGCAAGGAAAAATTGAATGGATTAATCGAACTTTTTTAACATGTTTCATTTGCCAATTTGTACATTTAAAAGTATTCATCGTAGTCAAGTATGCGAATTCATTTGGGATATTCAATGGCGTAAGGGCTAGTTTTTGCCCAGCTACACCAAACCATTTGCAATGTTAGCATATTTATATTTCTATGGATTTTTATCTTTATGCATTTTATGGATTCTTTTTAATTACCACGTTATTTTGACAGTTATCTGTTGCTTTCTTTTTTAAACTACATTTCTTAATTTTTATTCATTAACATGCCGTTGAAAGAATTTTTTTTTATATATCGCACAGAAAAAATTTGCACAAAACAGATTTGAGTGTAGTTTAATTTACACATGAAAAATAATTCTTCAAATCTACTCCTTCTATAAATCTCAAATTGTTCTATAAACGTATTAAAAAAAAAATTTAAAAAAAAAAAAGATTTTTACTTAAAATGTTTCTCTTATATAAATAATGCAAAATTTTAAGCTAAAGATATGAACTTCCACCATTGAACTTGTATTTAATATCAGGTTCAACTTTTTAACAGTAAAGCGTTTGTGCTTAATTGGTACCCCTGTTTTAACTTAGGGGAATCAGGTTTTTTTTTTTGTACAGAATCGAGAAATATGATTTGCTAAACCGACTCTTCATTCAAGTATTCAACTTAGAAAAATTAAACACCATTTCATTTTAATGAAATAAATATGCCATCAAATTACTGTAAGCTTTTTTTAAATATATTACAAAACAAATGTGATTTATATTTTCAACATGATTTAAAAAACAAATTTAGGAGGAAACGATAAGGAAACAAATGGCTACAATGCATTTTACGCAGTCATCTATCAATAAATATGATCAAATAAAACTACTTACCTGGTAGATCAACTCAAATATGCGTAATTGTAAAGAAGTCATATTTTTAAAAATGACTGAATGTATCAAAAAATATCTATCATGACTTGATTTGACTTGGTGCTTTGAGATGTATGCTCGCTGACGCTGCTTTATGTTTTTATTGTCAACCAAATTTGCAGAAGTGTAAATAAGACCTCCTTAAGATACACTCTAAAATTTAAAATTCCAAAATCATTGAAAAATTCGAAAACACTGAAATCGCTTCGAAATTTCAGGAGTCCAAAATTCCTTCTGGAATACCAAAAACGTTGTCGATACTTTCTAACAATCAAAAGAATAACAATAAAAGAAGTATATTTGGACATGAAAGGAATGGATAAAATACTAATCAAACGATGAAACATCTTAGCATTTAAACGATGATTTAGAACGCTTGAAGTACTACTAGTACTTGAAACGAAAAGTGAAAATGAGATAAGACGAGAAAACCAATCTGGGGCACCCCATAGAAGCTATCTATCATGTCATTGCTTTATTTTGAAAATAAATTTGAACGGTTGTTGCCAAAATAAACGATACAACTACCAGATAAAATATTAGGGATCAAAGATGGACATCGATAACGTTAGTAATCTGCGATTAAGTTAGCTTGTATGCTTTTTTTGTAGTTGTAAGTTAATTAATTAGTTATAATTTTAAGTCAGTCAAAAATGTGGCTATTAACGTCATGGTATTCTAAGGCTATTAACATCGTTACGACTATTAACATTATGGTTAATAACATTGAATTAATAACTACACATCGAAAAATAAAACTTGCAAAGTCTTACCTTTAAATAAAACTTACAACTTTCTTCCGAAGATTTAGTAAATGTTTAAAAAAAAGTAATAGTTTGAGAAGTAATTCTTTCGTGAAATAGTTTCTTAAAATAAGACTCATAATTAAGTTTCATTATACCTGATTTAATGCCTGCATGCATTATTTACTATAAATAGCATTTAATCTTTAACTTGCTTATCGAGATGGAAAATAAAAATATATTTCAATGTTTAGATTTCAAATTATTTTTACTTCAAATTTACTGTTATTTTTCAACTTATTTCGGTATCCAATGGCCACCCAGGTGTTTGAATATCTAAAATGAAATGAGAAAAAAATCAAATAACAAAAGATATTAAACTAGAAACAGAAATAGGATCCTCTCTATTATGAAGTTGGGATTGATTCTGATTGGGGTCGTCCTTCAAATCATCAATTGTGACCGCGCAGTGCGAAATTCTACTCGACACAAACAAGAATTGGAGAAACTTAGAGACGGATCTGAGGTGTCCCAGTTTCTTTTTTCAAGACATGGGGATTCGATTTTTCGATCAAAATACTTTTATTTACGGAAATTAATTTTAAAGGCACATGTTAATCATTAGGAGGAGGAGTTTCTTTATTGATTTTTTTTTTTTAGTTTAAGTTACTATTTTCAGTGTAAGTTAATCTTGCAATAAACCTTAATTAAATACCAGATTCAGGAAATAGAAAAAAAAGTTGCAGCTGAAGCATCTCAACAACACGAAAACATTTTAACTGAAAAATAAGCCGTTATTGCTTATAATATTGACACATATTAAATAAAAAAAGAATTATTCTTTTTCATTATTACAGATTGTTTATCTTGTTGTTTTAATACAGCTGGCAAGACAGGCAATCTTTATGCCGTAAGCAAGGGCTGCATAGCTGTTACTCATTTGGCACTACCCAGGAGGCACATGCAGCTTGAAGATATGCTACGGACACGAGTAACACTACGCCCACAACGCTCTATGATCCTATTAGACCGGGACCTACGGTTTAAAGTGGATTCCAAGCCACTACAAACATCCACGGCACCGCCGGGACTCGAACCCGTAAACTGTGATACAGATCTTAAATATGAATTGGGGCCTCATGCCCGAGTGACTAGCGCTCTGGCGCCACAGGTTTCGAATCCTGGCGGTGCCGTGGATGTTTGTAGTGGTTCGGAATCACTTAAACCATAGGTCCGGTCAAATATAACTGTAAAGCATTGGGAGTAGAGATGACAATCCTACACGTAAATATAAATGAAAACATCTCCTGTCACGAAATCCGCCTGCAAGCAGACCCGTGGGGGAAAAAAACTCCATGAAAAAAGTTTAGAATTTATTTATTCCTAGAATATGTATGTGTAAAAATGTACAAAGCTTCATTTCTTAACTTTAAAAATGATGAATATGCGGCATAAAATGAAATGAAATGCGAACACACACAAAGTGTGACATTTCATAAGTAACAGTTATTATATAGAAGATTTTTTCCGCTTCATTTCATAACCTCAAAGTATTTTTAAGATGTACATTTTTTTTCCTCCTTATTTATGTATGTAAGAACGCAACTGTGTGACAAGAGTTGCGCGTCCGTAATCATTGCATTATGATGTGTTATTTCTATAAAAAATGAACAATCCAAGAAAGAAAAGGAACAATACGTGATACATCATGAAATATACATTATTTAAATCATTATGTAAAGGTGCGACTCTATTGGATCTCATTTTCCAACTAGGACTGCTTTTTAAGTTAAAACTATTTAAATTATTTATAAATTGACAGATTAAAATACATTTTCTGCACAGAGCAACAGAAAACTGTGTGCGACTGCATGCTGACGGGAATAAGGCTTTCGATTTAAGCTTTGAAATAAGGCACACTGGGTCATTTCTTGTGCATTTTGAAACTATTTTGTTATTATTGGAATCTGGATATTTTGCAGTTTTTTCTAAGATAACCGAGCACATTTAAATTTCTTGCTTCTGAACACATTGTTAAAGTAACTAATCACCACCTTCAATTATTCCATTTCGAATATTTTTTGGTTATTGTTAAGACAACCGATCATCTTTAAATTGCTCGATTCCGAATATAACTATGTATAATATACACTCATGTCCATAAATTAAGGATAATAAAGTTTAGGCAAAGAAAGAGACAGAAGTAAAACAAATTTGACTTATTTGTAAAGTCTATTTATTAAACAAAAGGTAAAGAGCAAAAAAGATGCTATATGTTTGACATAATTAATAAAAATTGCGATTTTTACTCCCTGGAGCAAATTTCAAAAAAGAACCTATTTACAAAAAACAGTATAACATGGTTAGTATGATGGTTAATATGGAGTATGTCTCCCGGACGATGCAACACATGCCTTACAACGCCTAGGCATGCTGAGTATCAAATTATCAATCTGATCTTGGGGAATATTACACCACTCATCAAGTAATGCCCTCCGATGTTCCGGTTGACAGGTAGGAGGGGGTTGACGGGTTGCAATTCGTCGGCCAAGCATATCCCACACTTGCTCTATTGGATTCAAGTCCGGTGAGTATGCTGGCCAATCAATACGGGTGATATCCTCCAATTGAAGGCATTCGTCTACCATGTTTGCACGGTGAGGACGGGCGTTGTCATCCATAAACAGAAATTCAGCACCCATGTCGCCCCGAAACAAACGTACATGTTGTTCCAGAATGACATCCCGATAGATGTGGCCTGTCATCGTTACACTCTGAACATGCAGGTCAGTTCTGGAACCAAGAATAATTCCTCCCCAAACGGGCCATCCTGCACCACCGTAACGGTGTCGTTCAATGGTGTTCTCTTGGTGGTAACGGGTACCTGGAGCTCTCCGTATGAAAGTCCGGCGAGAATCAGACTGCAAACTAAACCTGGACTCGTTGGAAAACATCACACCAGACCACTGTTGCGGGGTCCACAATGCATGCTCTCTACTCCAGGTTAATCGCAGGCGACAGTGAGTTGCGGTAAGTGGAACACATCTGACAGGCCTACGAGCATATAGACCAATGTGCCCTAAGCGTCTGTACACGGTCTGCCTTGAAACTGTCGTACCGGTAGCTGAAGAGAGCTGACGAGACAGGTCTGATGCTGTGCTCCGTCTATTTCTTTTGGCAGTAACTGCTAAATAACGGTCCTCATTCGGCATTGTAACTCGGGGGCGACCTGTGCTGTAACATCTACTCACATTACCATCATCTTGGAATCGTTGTCAAAGCCTGGAGATGACACTCTGGGCGATTCCAAGTTCCTCGGATACTTCCAGCTGGATACGTCCACATTCCAGTCGTCCGATAATTCTACCACGTAAAAAATCATCCAGATGCTTCCTTTGTGCCATAACTATGCGGTTATTGTACTGAAAGGCTTTTAAAGCGCTTGTGAACAATTTTACTTCTTTGCTACCATTCCTTATATACCCCTCTCTTACACTCTCGTCATTGTGACGTACTATCCGCGCCATCTGGTGGTTTCCTGTAATTTGCATATTCTTCTTCAAGACGTGTGTGATAATTCTTCAGGTGAAATTTTTATTTTAGAGTTCAATTTCTGTGTGATTCTGAATTATCCTTAATTTATGGACATGAGTGTAGAATATAACTATCTATTGTATATAATATGTTATCTATAGTATAGTGATATATATAACTATAAATATACAACTATATATATATATATATATATATATATATATGCTACTAATATATTTTGATAAGGTAACCGATTTTGGGTACATTGTTAAGACAACAGACCACTTTCAAATTACTCGATGCCGATTATTTTGTGAAGATAACCAATCACGTTTGAATTACTCAATTCTGGATACTTTGATAAGGTAACCGACCATATTCAAATTATTTGAATGTGGATACATTAGAGTATAACCGTAGAGCGACAAACCAAACCTGGCTCCCAAAATATGTTCATCTTCTAACCTTCCCAATATCTGAGAATAAAATGCTTAAAATGAATGATCCTACTGGAAATAGAATTTTTCCAGAACCATTCAATTTGCTGGATGACCCTATAATGTCCAATACCAATTGAAATTATTATTATTCTAATACTTCAAACAGTATGTAACAAAAATAAAGTGGAAATCAGATTTCAAAAATAGGAGCCACAATTTACTTCGCCTTACAGCGATCTATCGCAACTCAGATCCGCCGAAAAAGATCCCTTTGAGACGGAAAACGCATTACGCAAAATGGATTTTATTCCGTGAATCTTAAGATGGGCCTCCCTTAATCCGCGTGTGATGGACGTCAACAACCTTTCGCCGCAACACAATGGCGCGTCCCTCTCAAGGTCATTTCCGCAAACACCTGTTGAAGATGATGGACCCTTCCTAATGGGGCCATTCAGAAGTTTCTCATCAATGGGAAGAAGTGCTCGCTCGCGTATTTATTTATTTATTTATTTTTTCAAATCTACAATAAAATTCAAAGTGAATGTCTGGTTTCGTAAGGTCATGCGCATAGCAGGCATAAAAAGTTCATTTTTCACGCAGATATACGAATGCGAATTGTATTATTGTAAACTAAAAAACTTTGTAAATTGTCAGTTCGATTGCGATAGTGTAAAAACAAGGGTGGTCAACCCAAATGATCTTTAGAAATGTTTGGAAATGTTTCGGGCCACTTTGAAAATGTATCACAACTCAGCGGTACCGCATATAAAATGATATATCCCCCTATTAGATTCAGACCCACTATAGACTTTTTTGGAGTGAAAAAATTGAAACATAGCAAGTTATTATCTTTGTGTTTACTATTATTCTTACATGTAAACATAGATAATATAACAATAATGACACTAAAAGCACATTGTAAAGAAATATAGAACACTAGAAATGAAATATAAAAACTGCATAAATATAGACGAAATAAAAAAAAATGAAATCATTAAAAAAGTATTCATTTGACTAGTGCCATATTTGCTTCTCCACTCTTTCACTTAGCTTTTGAAAATCGATCTCAATTTAGGATATTTGCACACCGTACTTGTTGTTGCGTCCATTATATTTGAGCGTGTTTTGTGTTTGGTCAATTTTATTTTCGAAAAAAACGATTCGCAGGTTTAAGTTGAACCAAAAGAGCTAACAACTTTTTGTGCCAGATTTCTCAAAAGTGAAACATAGAACCTGTTATATTATATGTTCCAAGATACTCGCGATACATGAGTTCGCAGAATATAATTGAATTATTTTGCGAACCCATAACTGTGAACTAGTAAATAAAACAGGCACTATCTGCCCTATAGTAGCAAAGAATATTATTTTAAAATCAAAGTTTATTTTTTCTCATTTGACAATTCATTTTTGAATATAGGGATGCACACATAATATATTTTTTAATGCATTGGTTTCCACTATTTTGGTTATTCTAAAATAAATATATTTTTTAAAAGTGTGAGAAATCTCACGGTCCGAGAAAATGTTCAAGGCGGGCTGCGGATCGACCACCCCTGGTATAAAGTGTCATAATGTTAATTGTAAATGTAAAGGAATGCAAAATTGTAAATTAAAAGAGTTTGCAAAATGTCAGTTCGAATGTATACCAACATTGTTATAGTATAAAGCATCATAATGTTAAGAAATAAAATCACGGCTATATCAAATCGAGCTACTAATCAACTCTAACCAAAATGATCTGGCCTTTTCTACCACAGGCTTCAAGTTTGAATCCCGACGATGGCATGGCTGTTTGTTAGTGGTTCGGAATCCACAGCGTTCCGTATTACCGTCCTGAGCCCATCGATTCCATATTCTGCTAACAGTCATTGGACCTCAACCGACGCGAGCAGCAATACTGCGATACGATAAACCGCAATCCCGGTAAACTACAATTCGACCTTTATCAAAGTCAGAAACATGTTGGTGCGCATTTCTGCTTCTTATACGAAGCATCACAACAACTTTTCATCAGGCAGCAACGTTCAAATGCAATTTGTGTATGAGAAACCGGCTGAACAATTTCCCATTTAAACACCAAGTAGTGTCGTAGTAGTAGTTGTAGGTGTCGCTACTGGCGCCTGCTTTGTCTGAATGTGCTGAAAATATAAGCATTTGCATACCATAGCCCCTTCTTCCTGTCGTTTTAATTTCCCGTCTGTAGCATGTTGCCTTCCTGGTGTAGCAATTTTAATGGCTAGTAGTGTATATAACACTAAAAATGAAATATAAAAAATATATAAATTTAAACGAAATAAAAAAATGAAATCATTAAAAAATGTTTATTTGACTAGTGCGATATTTGTTTCTCGACTCTTTCCCTTAGCTTTTGCCATTCGAACTCAATTTGGGTATTGGCACATCGTAATGGGTGTTGCAGATTGGCGTCCGTTATGTTTGAGCGTGTTTTGTGTTGGGTCCATTTCATTTTCGAAACAAACGATTTGCTGGTGTAAGTTGAACCAAAAGCGCTAACAACTTTTTTGTGCCCCATGAGTTCGCAGAATATAATTGAATTATTCTGCGAATTCATAACTGTAAACTCAATAAAACAGGCAATATCTGTCCTATGTTCGCGAGAATATTATCTTAAAATGAAAGTTCAGTTTTTTCTCATCATTTCGACAGTTCATTTTTGAATATATGGATGCATTTTTGAATATGTGGATACACAAATACTGTATTTTTTAATGTAATTTTTTCACTACTTTGGACATTATAAAATAAATAGATTTTGTAAAAGTGGGAAAAATCTCACGGACCGGAAAAATATTCAAGGCGGGCCGCGAGTTGGCCACCCCTGTACTAAAGAATAGATTTTTTTTCTGACGTGATGACAGTTATTTTTACCATAACACATCCCTCTTCCCATGTTACAATCCTATCCGTGTTATTTTAAACAACCGTATTGCAATATCGTACTGTATAACGGCACTGCGAACATAAAACGTGACTTTTACAGCGATTAGTGATTTCATCCATACGATAACGGTGCGCAAAAATAAAAATGATTTCCACCTTAAAGAGAGACTTATAATCATGCATACTCGGATTGTTGCGACGTGTGAAGAATGGGTCGCTAACAATGACAACGACAGCGACATGGCTACAAAAGGCAGCGCTAATGGCCAGTGCGTCGAGATGCTAGCGTGCGATAACTCATTGTTCCAGCCTCCAGGGCATTTCGTAATCCCCCGTTACTTGAGTGGATGGGATTACCAGAGACAATGAGACGCGGGAATAGAAATTGAGGATGGCAGGGAAGCTAGGAGGCGTCTCATCAAAATAAGGAAGTCAAAATATCGCGAGAGTCACAAAAAACATCTTTTAGGAAGGTGATTTGTACATTCTCGCTACGCTGTTAAAAAAGCGGTGTTACAACTTAAAGCAAAAAATGCTCAAAGATGTCATGCATCTAGTTTTTCAATGTCATTGTTACATACACATAAATTCTGTGACAAGTTTTTTTCTTTAATAAAAAACATCTATTTTTCAAATTAATTAAGAAATAATTATTATTTTTATTTAATTTTATATAACAATAATGTAGTTAGTTTATAGTTAAAATGTTAAAAAATTATTATTATATTATAAATATAATTTAACATTATGCTTTATACTTCTAATGAAAATTATTATATTATAACTGTAAATTATAAAAAAAACTCAATGCTATTAAATACAAGACATCTTAGATATATAAAAATAGTAAAAATTTTATTTTAATTTGCATTTTCTACGATTTTTTCTTTCAAAAACGAAAATTTGCATGTCAAAAAAGTATTGGCAAAGTTTTAACTGCTATGCAAATTTTGTTACATTGAAGTCACGTGTTTCGACCGATAAGAAACTCTACCGGTATAAAGTCTGCAAAACTACTTCAAAAGTGTCTATGCATTATTTTGCGATTACTGCATAAAATGACTTCGAAATCGAAGGAGTTGGACGTTAGTGTTAATAACACGATTATTAGGCTCAGAAATGAAGGTTTAACTTATCGTGCTATAGGAGTGCAGTTCAATATAAGTTTATTTACTGTCAAAAGTGTGGTAAAAAAGTTCCAGGAAACAGGATCAATGGAAAATACGACTAGAAGTGGACGACCTCGAATATTTTCTACAAGAGAAGAACGTGTCATTATTAACAAGGTTAAGAAAAACCCTGAAATAAGTGCACCCCAGATAGCTAGAGATATTGCTTTCACTTCGCAAAAGACTTTCAGCGTACAGACTGTACGGAATGTTTTACACGAGAGAAGTTATTATGGAAGGGCAGCTAGAAAGAAACCATTCATCTCGGAAATAAATAGGAGAAAGAGGTTAGATTTCGCAAAATCCCACGTTGAATCAGAGTTTAACATTTTCGGCAGTGATGGACGACGATATGTGTGGAGGAGGCCAAATACTGAATTGGAAAAGCAACATTTAACTGCTACTGTAAAACATGGTGGAGGCAGCGTCTTAGTTTGGGGCTGTATGGTAGCTAATGGAATTGGCAACCTGCATTTTATTGATGGTATTATGACAGCACGTACATACATTGACATTTTGCGCCATAACTTAAAAATCAGTGCCCAAAATCTTGGCTTGGGAACATCATTCGTTTTTCAACAAGGCAATGACCCCAAGCATACAGCGAATCTCACCCGTGAATGGCTACTCTACAATGCTCCTCGCCACTTAAAAACCCCACCTCAATCGCCTGACATCAATCCAATTGAAAATTTATGGCACCTGCTGGATCTAGAAATCAAGAAACATAAAATTTCAAGTAAAGACGACCTCAAACGTTTACTCTTGCAAGAGTGGCACAAAATTCCCAACAGTACAACAAAGACCTTAGTTTCCTCTATGAGAAATAGATTACAAGCTATTATAGATGCAGAAGGTATGCATACAAAGTACTAAACATATACTGATTTTGTTTTCGCTCATAATTTTGTCAATTTCATAATTTTGCCAATACTTTTTCTATCATGTAAAATTTGGATTTTCTCGTAGATTTTGACTAAAAAAATATTTAAATGAAAATTTCGTTATATTTGTTTGTCTTTTCTCCTTCTGTAATCGCTATGTTAAAATAAAATTTGTAAACATACTTTGTTAGCAAATATGATCATTTATAGGCAATTGTCAATACTTTTTTTATCCACTGTATATATTTAGTTCTTCAATGTCATTGTTGAGAGATCGTGTACACAATATTTCTGAGACAGATTTTAAATTATCTTATTTATTTTTTTAAATGTATTATCTATATAAAATATCGATTTAATAATTATTATTATTATTATTATTTACCAGCTAGAAATTTTTTTTCCTTCCTTTTTTTTCCTAAGCACCCGTAGTTAGAAGTCTGATCTGGCACCGTGAGGCTGAGAAATTAGGGCAGTGTTTTCCAGAAGGAGTTTTAGGGAGAAATAACCCGCATTTGCGTATCGTATGGAAGAAAGCCGGAAAATTCCCACCAGGTAGTCCGACTCACGTGGCAAGATGCTGAACATCCCAAACGCCATCGAGCTCCTCGTTTTTTGAAACAGTTTCTGCAACAATGCCAGCTTGCGTTGCCACTGAGCCAGGACTCGAGCAAAAATTTCTATAAGATTTAAATGGCCAATATTTTCACATGTTTCGCCTTGGAAACATCGGCATTTTAATTAGTACAATACTATTTAAAATTCCTATGTTTCTAAGCGCAATCAAGTACAGAGAGGGCCAACCCAAATGAACTTGCGGGCCACTTTGGAAATGCATCCTAACTCCTATAAAATTATATATCCAACTATTAGATTTAGACCCACTATAGACATTTTTTGAGAGTGAAAAATTGAACCATAATGAGTTATCATTATTGTGTTTACTAATATTCTTACACACAACATAGATAACATAGATAACAACAACACAAACATAGATAATAGAATAATGATAGTACTAAACGCACATTGTAGAGAAATATAGAACACAAAAAATGAAATATATAAATATAAAGGAAATAAAAAAAATGAAATCCTTAAGAAATATTTATTTTACTAACACAATATGTGTTTCTCCACTCTTTCACTTAGCTTTTGCAAATCGATCTCAATTTCAGTATTGACTCATCATAATGGGTGTTGCGTACGTTATTTTTGAGTGTGTTTAATGTTGGGTCTATTTCATTTTCGAAGAAAACGATTCGCAGTTGTAAATTGAACCCAAAGCGCTAGCAACACTTTGTGCCAGATTTCTGAAATTGGATCATATGGATGCACAAATAATATATTTTTTGAATACATTGGTTTTCACTCCTTTGACCATTATAAAATAAATGTATTTTGTAAAAGTGTCATAAATCTCAAGGGCCGGAAAAATGTTCAAGGCGAGCGATGGATTGGCCACCCCTGCTCTAGTAGCACAATCAATGTGTTGGCCTATTTCTGTTTATTACTTAGTCATCGAGGAATAAAATAGTGGAAGTAATTATTATAATACATTGTCACAAAAAAAATTGTGACAATCTAAGTTAAGTAAAATTATCATAATTATATACAATTTCTAAAATATTAATGTAAGATTTATAGTCATTGTTTCTCACAGGTGTCTAAATTAGAGCATAATCACCTTTTTTTTTTTTTTTTTTTTTTTTTTTTTTTTTTCTTAAGCAAAATCTCACAGAGAATTCTTCCGAAGTAAAACATAGCCCCAAATAAGACGGGGAGGAGGGGGAAGCTTCTGGGCTGTTTTCCAAAACGCTCCCAATTGCGAACCGTTCAATCCGTTAACGACTTTGCCCATTAAGTCGTTGTTCAAAAGCCAAAAGGGGAAGTCAGGAAAGAAAAGAATCGATTATTAGAGGGAAAAAAACATTATAACGGGATAAAATATGACATTCAATTTGTAATCTATTAAGGAAAAAAAATTATACATTTATTGGGTACAACAGCATTCAGATATTCTAACATTTATTCAGTTGGAAGGTAAACATCCGGTTGAAAAGCGGAAATGGACGAATCGATTGCTTATTAGGGTTACTCATCAGATATATAGAGACTTCGAAAAAAAAAAAAAAAAAACATTTAATATTTATTATAAAAAAAATTTCTTCTAATTTTTCTTTTAAAATTATATTGTAGTAGATGTTGGTTATTTGTGCAGCTGGTCGGGTTGACACGTAAATATAAGAACACAAAGGTTTATTTATACGCGCACAAACACCACATACAATTAAAGATGCTTAATTCATTTAAAACATCTAATTATGCTAAATATACATTCGTAGAAGGATTCCACTTCAATGCTGTAAATAAAGGTACACAGGTACACGCTGGATAGCGAAATATACTTTCACTCAGGATAAGAGTCTGTAGGCCTATTTATGCATAGGATGATGCTAACTGTATTTTCTCTCGCGGTGATAGACTGTAAAGTAAACGTCTCTGAGGCAGCCCTCGGAATGAGGGCTGATAACTAACGTGCGCCTGTTTTGCCGTGGGTCCTCTCAGGCTAGAGTCTGAATGCCTTCTGACGTTTTCTTATGTACGCCGCAAGGGGCTCTCTTGCAGTGCGTAGGAGGACACACGGTTACAATATAATATAAAACCTTAGATATTAAAACTTAAAATAATTTTTATTGTAATAAATATCCCTACGAAACTACTTTTCATTCTAACTACACCATTATGTTTGAAATCCGTTTGACACGAACGCTAGCTGATTTCCCACGCAACAGTGGGTAGGACTAGAATCTAGCAGCTTCAATTACAACTGGCATTTCGATTGCGGGGTACCACCAGAAAACCACTAAGCAAAGAATCCTCATATTATTTGCCTCGAGCAAAGAATATATGTAGCAGATACAACTTTACCCAGTGCACCACAACCAAACTTTTTAAATAATATTTTACGGATATTTTTTGCGGGGATTCTATATACCAATTAGATTATAAAACATGAAAATTAAACTATATACATGAAAATTTGTTGGCTAAAATTTGGTAAAAAAAATGTTTTTTTTTAAATCTACGTAAACACTTCTAACTAAAAGAGTGTGTAAAACAAATCCTAGTGACTTTCTTTTCATTTTGTTATATGTATACAGGCCTATAGAATGGCAGCCAATAGAGTGATTGGGAGCAAAAATACAAGAAAAAAAGTATTGTTTTTAACAGAAATGTAGTAGCTTGTAAATTTATCAAACTACCAATATAACTATACAGTCCATTACCATATGGGATATAATTAAAAAGAAAAAAAGTATTGATTTTAATAAAATCTTATCTTAAAATATATTATAATATATTTAAAATATAAATATATTAGAATATATTTTAAATTAAATATATTAGCTCGAGCATCGCAAATGGCTGAGGGATTTGTTGTAATGAAACGGTTAAAGTGGATTCCAAATCATAACAAACATACACAGCACCGCCCGGACGCGAACCCGAAGCCTGTGGTACCGACGCCAGAGGGCTAGCCACTCGGCCATCAGGTCCCACCGGGATTTAATTCTATCCTATATGATATAGGAACAGTTTATTTATATTGATAGTTTGATAAATTTACAAGCTACAAGAAAGTAAAGTAATTGTCAACCACTTAAAAAAATCCATTTATTCTTATTTCATTAAAATACTGCATTTCAATTGAAAATGATATTAATTTTTCAATTGAGCTTTTTATGATTCTTTATAAATACAAAAGTTATTCGTCTATCACATATTACACAATGGTGCTTAAATAAAGTGATAATCCCTTTATTTAGTCAACATAATGACGATATCCATTGTAATGCAATGCAACTCCAGGCATTGTTCATTGGGGCATTTGTATGCGTCACGCGAAGGGAGAAAAACAATGCTTCAGTAACTGATTCGCTTAAAATGGTCATAATAAATATTAATTAAAACTTGTCGACTTAATTGAATGAATGTGCTTCTTTCGTTCCGTTCTGTTTTTTTGCTTCGGGCAGCACATGATTTACGTGTCTTTGTAATTGAGCGCACACTATAAGATTAATTTCTTCAGACATAATAACTAGAGAAATTGCGTTCATTTCATTTTACGCAGTTTTGTTTATTTTATTTACAGTGATACCTCAGTGTGCAACATTAAATCTTTCCAAATGCTTGGATTTATAAGAAACTTTTTTCCCATAAGAAATAAAAGGAAAAAGGATTAACCCTTCACCATGACAAAAAGCTCCTATTGTCAACGAGATATTATACTATACAACGGGGGTGTTGCATACAATAATGTAAGCACTGTTTAATACTAAAATACAAAAGCAGTTAAACGCATATATGAATGAAAATTCATCAAATTTATTTTTCCATTTTCTCTACCTGGACCTTGGTGGAGGATCCAAGAAATTTGACGTTTCCTAAAAATGTGTCACGAAGAAGTGTTGTTCTCTCTTCTCTTCAGGACGTTTCAGAAATGTGAAACGACGTATATCAAGTTGGACTTATTTCAAAGAGGACTTATACCAAACAAAATTGTTTGTTATGTAACAAATCAAGTTGGATTTATTACAAAAACAGATGCATACCAAGCAAAATAGCACATTTTCAAACAGGACGTGTATCAAAAAGAACTTATTCCAAAGCTGACTATACCAAGCAAAATTGTTCGTGTCCAAGCATGACGTATATGAAGTAGGAATCATTCCAAAGCAATCAGTAACCTGGTAAACCTCTGACTAGTAAAATTAGTCACATCCAAATGGGACGTATACAAAATCAAGTTGGACTTATACCAAAGTGGAGTAACACCTAGTAAAATTATTCGCTTCCAAACGAGTCGTATCTGAAATCAAGTTGAACTTCTTCCAAAGGGGAGGTGCAGCTAGTAAAAAAGTTTGCATCCAAACAGAACATACAGTGAGTGTAAAAAGTATTCGTACAGTACGACAATTGATTTAAAAGAGATAGGTTCATAAAAATTATAAACATAAATTCCATTTTTATTAATTATAAATATATAATAAAACATATTTTCACTAGTTTCATGTGAAATTGACACAAAAATAATTTTATACATGAATAAATATTTACAAAACTGAAACAATCCAACATCTTGTGGTGTAAAAAGTATTCGTACACTAAAAGAAATGCAAATTTTTTTTTAGTTATTGTGTGATTGGTTTAGCCATTATGATGTAGTTAATTGACGTCATCTTGTAAGTTACTTAAAAGGTTCTTCAGTGGAACTTTTAATGTAGTGAGTTCTTTACAATGCTTCTTTTTACTTCTAATTGGACATGACCATTGCCCACTGCCTCTTCTTGTATATAATGTATTGTTTTTATTAATGACTCTTATAGTACCAGATTTGGAGTAAAGGCAGCATATGGCCAAGGTACTCTGCATCCTGAACGACGATAATGTAGTGAGAAACTAGAAATTCTGTAATGGGTCGTAAAAGTAAAGAGACAAGTGTTTCTGAAAGAGAACTGATTTTAAAGCTCCGTAAAAATGGTAAATCGTACAACAAGATTTCTGATCTGGTCGATAGACCCCGTTCAACTGTGCAGTCAATCATAAAAAAAGTTTGCTGCCACTGGAAAGGTTCAAAACAGTTCTCGTACTGGGCGACCATGTCTATTGACATCATCTGACAGACGGTTTCTGGTACGTTCATTAAATAAGGATCCCAAAATAAGTGCTCCTCCATTAACATCAGAACTAAAGAACATGTGAACAGCAGTCTCCGTAAGAAGAATCGGAAGCTGCGATGAAGAAGAATCGGAAGCTGAGATTGTCTTTCGCCAAACAATACGTTAATGAAAGTCCAGATTTCTGGAAAAAGATTATCTTTACAGACGAAAGTAAATACAACATATTTGGATCGGACGGGTATGGTTTGGTTTGGTTTGTCGCTCTACGGTCATCTTGTGCACACTTTAGGCTAAACAGACCGGGACCTACAGTTTAAAGTGGATTCCGAACCACTCACAAACATCCATGGCACCGCCGGGACTCGAACCCGAAACCTGTGATACCGAGCGCCAGAGCGCTAGCCACTCGGCCATTCAGGCCCCATTGGATTGGACGGGAGACGAATGGTATGGAGAAAGCGCAATACAGAAATGCATCCTAAGAATTTAATGCCAACAGTGATGGGGGTGGAAGTCTGCTTGTTTGGGGTTGTATGAGTGCTTCTGGGGTGGGCAAATTAGTCTTTATTAAAGGCATTATGAATCAACAACTTTATATTGAGATTTTAAAAAATAATTTAGGACCTAGTGCAACAAAAATGGGCTTGAATGGTGATTACGTTTTCATGCATGATAACGACCCCAAGCACACAGCCCGAAACATAAGGCTCTGGATACTATATAATACCCCAAAGTTCATGAAATTTCCTCCTCAATCGCCGGACCTCAACCCCATCGAGAATTTATGGGACGTTCTTGATAAAAATATTAGATCCAGACATATTTCTAATAAAAATGATTTGGAATCGGCTCTTAATCAAGAATGGGACGTCATATCTAGCTCAATAATAGCAAAATTGGTGGAATCGATGCCAAAGAGACTCAAGGCAGTTATTCGAGCTAAAGGATATCCTACAAGGTATTAGCTGAAATATTATGATTGTATTGGCCAATATATGCCTGATGTACGAATACTTTTTACACCACAAGATGTTGGATTGTTTCAGTTTTGTAAATATTTATTCATGTTTAAAATTATTTTTGTGTCAATTTCACATGAAACCAGTGAAAATATGTTTTATTATATATTTATAATTAATTAAAATGGAATTTATGTTTATAATTTTTATGAACGTATCTCTTTTAAATCAATTGTCGTACTGTACGAATACTTTTTACACTCACTGTATATCAAGTCGTATTTATTAAGAGGCGAACGTATATCGAGGTGCCAGTGTAAATGAAAATCAGAAAATATTTAAATTAGGCAATGGATTTTTGTTGCTCCCATCTCTCACAGTATATTTATTTAATTTGCAAGGAGGATTAATATGGAAACTCCCTTTGATGGCTCAATGCAATGTATCTCATTATACATGCTTGATAAGTTATCGAACTCCCTTCTGGGCGTAATCAAACGAAAGAGAGACATCAAAGTGAATGACCCACCATTTTCTTGTGCAGAACCTGTGAAGTAGAGACTCAAAAAACAAAATAATTACTCCTGATTAAGATCTCTATTTCTCTCAGTGATGTGTATCACAAAAGTAATTTAATATTGAAGAAAATGAAATATAAGAATGTACAGATGAGCTGTATTCCGGGAGAGAATTTTTGTTTTGAAATTCCTTGTCGTAAAATATAGGGATAATCTTTTTCACAAAATATGGTATCACCAATAAATTATTTTCATCACCAATTACTATTTAGAAATTCAATAAAATGGAAAAAATTGTTATTATTCATGTCAAAATACAATCAAAGTGGGGTAAAGTCAGACTTCTTACTTTGGGTCCTCATGTCTATGTGCCACAGGGTTAAATACAAAAAGAAGCTGCGTTTTCTACCCTTTATCATGACCGCACGGGTTCATGGATTTGGTCTAGATGTTGCTGTCGCCTACGTGGCATACTACTACTATACACTACACCACACCGCATCCCATCACTGTGACTAGAACTCAGTTACCTTTACAGTTTGGGAATGATGTGGGTGAGAAGTCTAATTGGGCTCTGTAACGCTCTATGGTCATACTAGACTGGGACCTATGTGTTAAAGTGGATTCCGAACAACAAGCAATAGCGTCAACTCTATCTAGTACGAAAAGGAGGGGAGATGTTCGCCCCCAACTTTCTTGCTCTTTTAGATTGGTTTGTTTTGCCGCTCTACAGTCATTTTGTGCACACTATAAGATAATTAGACAGGAACCTACAGTTCAACGTGAATTCCGAACCACTCACAAACATCCATGCCACCGCCAGAATACGAATCCGAAACCTGTGGTACAAAGCATCAGAGCGTTTGCCACTCGGCCATTAGACCCCGACCAAGTGAGATAAGAAACTATATATTGCAGTGATGCTAATTAGAGTGTTAACTTTGGTATAAGGTCAAAGACTTGATGGTTAGAATGGCTATATTAAAAGAAATATTAATCCACAACGTGTGCAAAAAATATTCGTATCTATGTCAAGAAATATTAATCCACAAGTAATGTGCTTTGTATACAATATATTTCGAGCCATTTTATAACTCCATTTCAATATAGAAATATGTTCTTGGTTTTTTTTTAAGGTAAAGTAACAACAAAAATTGAACTATATATATTTTAAAAAATTATTTCAATTCATAATTTTTTGTTTCAGTGCTTTTTAAGACAGATAAACGCTTATTTTGTTACTTTTATAAAAAAAAAAAAAAAAAATGTCTGTTCTTCTCTCGTAGCTCATTTGTATCGTTTTCCGAGTTTCATTCAATAGATTAAAAATTGTTAAACTATACAAAAGGTGAAACATTCTACACGAAACGAAGTAAATAAATTTACCTTGGGAAAAAAAATTTCCAGGAAATATCGATGTCTGCTTTGTGTGTGTTTGAGGAAAAAATACGAACTTCTAATCTTACACAGGAACGATTGGCATTGAAAAATAAACAATACAATTTTAAGAAGTTTTTCTGGAGTGTTATTCTATCGCACTTATTAAATTTTAAGCAGTACACGATTTCGGAGAGTGACAAATATAAAACACTTTCAAAAACACTTCTGAAAAAAAATATAACAAAAACTTCTATAATGCGAAATATTTAAAATAATTTTTTGTTCCAATGCATTTCAGTTTTGTGTAATACATCAAGAAAATTCCAACCAAACACCTAAAATATAAATACGAGACAATTATTCTCAAACTCCACCAAATCGACTCGTTTTTAAAGCATTGATTGAAGCCCATGATTCATCATAGCAAGAAGGCAACTATCCTCACTTGAGGCTTAAAATAAAACATAAGAAATAAATATTCATCAACGATAACTTTAGTCGGTGTTTTATTTAAGCATGTTTCAGAAATTTAAGTTAAAAGAATAAAATATTAAGCAATTTTTAAATACTTGTGTTTTCTCCACATTTCAGCCCCGTACCGAGGTCTAAGTAGCCTCCTATGAGTCAGAAAGAGGAGGGTCGAACATCAAGTAAACCAAGAACAGCATACCGATGGATGTTGAGAGGGAGGGCACTGCCTTCCGAAAGGCATCTTAGGCGTAACTGTATGCTATAGGATAAAAAGGTTGGAAAACTCCCACCAGGCTTGGTTAGGTTGGTATGTCGCTCTACGGTCATCTTGTGCACACGAGGGCTAAACAGACCGGGACCTGCAGTTTGAAGTGGATTCCGAACCACTCACTTCTTTGACTCTACAAAGGACCGTACTGTGGACGGTCGCAATTTTGAGGATTCTTTATAAGCATTGAATCAAAGAAGGGCCTGATGGCCGAAGGACCACTCCTCTGGCGCTTGGGGCCATAGGTTTCGAGTTCGAGTCCCAGCTGTACCATGGATGTTTGAAGTTGTTCGGACTTTAAATCGTAGGTTTAGTTTGGTTTGTCACTCTACTGTCACGTTGTGCAAACAAGGGCTAAATAGATCGCAACCTACAGTTTAAATTGGATTCCGAACCACTTACAAACATCCATGCTACTGCCGTGATTCGAATCTGGAGCCTGTGGTACCAAAGACTAGAGCGCTAGTCAATTGGTCATTAGGCCGCACCCCCACCAGACAGCTTAACTATCAATGTGATATTTATTACACTCACATCAATAGTTACGATTGTCACAATCGTCATTGAGTCTTCTCATTTCTGAAAGAAGTAACTGAAACGGATGCTGCCAGAAGATTCGAACCCCTTTCTTCCTGCACGCTACCAGCGCATGTTGCCACAGGGCCACAAGTGGGTCAGTTCTTAATTATTGTGATTCCCTGCCTATAATCCACAGCGACGCATTATCATCCCGATTTTTTAAAGTATCCTATGCTAATCGAGTTGAGGCCTGATGACCGAGTATCTAGCGCTATGGCGCTCGGTAGCACAGGTTTCGAGTTCGAATCCCGATTGGTGCCATGCAGAAAGGCCATCTAGAAAAGGAACGTTATATTAAACAATTTTACAAAATCTACTAAAAGATTAAGAAATTACCAGACGGACATAAAGCTAGCTATCTCAAAAAATATTGACCAACTCCATTTTAACAAACTATTTGGATAAAAACACCTGAATCAATAAAATAAAAAAATTATGAATAGAAAAACCATCTTTATGTATGCCTACATTTTCCATTCGATATTTTGTTTAAATACCCATTAAAAACTCCTCCGCAACCACACACATTAACAAAAGACTAATGTCTCATTCGAAAGCGCATTGTATTTCACAATTTAAAAAAAAAAACCTCCATTGTCACCCCTCTCTGAGCATTGTGTGATACGAAGAAGATAAATCTACGATACTAAACAAAAGGCGGAACAAAGAGTTCCCACAACGAAATTCTCAAGACATTTTGCAAATGAATCAAACTACAAGAACTTCGCAATTTAATTAGGTTAATGTTTCAGCAGAATAAACATTTCTTCACCTTCGCATAGTTCTAGAGCTCTTTTTTATTCGATTGATGTCGTTTCGTTATTCCAATCCCCTGAATGGTTTTTTTCAGTTTCTTAAACAATGTTTGTTTCTAAATTCCGATTCCGAAACACTTTCTAATGAAAGAAGTTTTTTTTAAGGCTAAATGAAATCAAATCTTTTATAAATATTTTTTTCAGCATAACGAAGACATAACGTATAATACGCAGATTTTAAACGGAAAATTAAGGTAGTAAGTTATTGACTTGTATTCCTAATATTAAAGATACAAAATCAATAGCTGGGGTATTTCAATGTTACGGATTTAATATATAGTTTGGGGCGTGATGGCTGAGTGGCTAACGCTCTGGCGCTCGGTGGCACAGGTTTCGGGTTCGAGTCCCGATGGTTCCATGCATGTTTGCAGTCGTTAGAAATCCACTTAAAACCTTAGGTTCCTGCCTAATATGAGTCTAGAGTTTTGATTGAGGGATGACAACTCTACCCGTAAAAGAAAATATATCCTGTCTTAAAATCTGCCAGTAGGCAGACGGCCTTGGCCTACCATGGAGCTGTTGCGCCAATAAAGAAGGCTAATTAGACCGGTAATTACAGCTTAACGTGGATTCCGAACTATTAACAAACATCCACGCCACAGCCTGCATTCAAACCAAAGGCCAGAGCGCTAGTCCATTGGCCGTCAGGCCAACAGAGATTCTTGCATCAAAAAATTGAATAGTTTCGACGTTTGTCTCTTTTAGTAAAATTGCAAAATAAATCTTATTGGGCGTTGTTGGACGTAGGGCTGACGGGCTACGTTTTAATAAGATGAGCCACCCTTTAATGTTATTCTGTATACTATCCAATTTCCTTCTTAAATCTAAAACTTTATATTTCTGGGCTATAAAACGATTATAAATCTATATAACAAGGAAATCGGAACAAGGAATCAATATAACAAGCATTCTTGGAATTAAATGGAATGATCAACGCAATAAAATTCCTCCCTCTATACCGAATCGACCCTATTCAATCAGTTCTATGCATTTATATAGGAAGCATAGCATCGGAATCTCAGCGTTCAGTAACCGAATGCAGCCGATCGACTTCAAAAGCGATTCTGATTGCTGAAAGTGAGTTATTAATCGATTATTTTATCGAATGGAAATCACCATTCATCAAAGTTGACGTGATCGGGGTTTTGGAACAGGGCGCCCACAAAAGACAGCGAAGGGTCCCCATAAACAGGCTCCCGAATGAGTTATTGCAGTAAAAAAAAAAAAAAATCCCCTTTTTGATATTTTCCCTTTTCTACAAAGGTATACAATGCTGGGTTTTTTTTTATTTATTATAAAAGATTAATATGGATGATGTTAAAGTGGGACGAGGTCAAAATTCGAATAGAAATCAATCGATTGCATACTCATTGGGATTTTTTTTTCTTAAAAAGCGGTATGTTTAAAGGAAATTTGAACTTCAGTTAAACTTTGTATAGATGTATACAGTGTATTAAAATAAAACACATTAAGCAATAAAAAATTTCAAAGGGTTGAAAGTCCGCCCTTAAAAATCAAAGTAGATAGTTGGACAATAGAATTAATGAGTATTAAACTGTCTTTCAAAACGGTTGGTATTTTTATTAGGCATCAAAAAAGCACAACCATGATCAATATCATAATAGATTATTGCAACTAGGTCTTAGAAAAAGTTATTAATAAGACAATCGCTTTATCTTTTTACTACTCCATGCTGTTTTCAGAACTCTTTTTTGTGAATTCTACATTGAGTACACACAGACCTGTTCTTATGCGGAAATAGGTACCGCATAAAAACTTTTCTTAAAACTTCATAAGTAGCTATACAGCGTTTGAATTACATTTAGCAAGTAATACAAAAAAGAATTAAGTCAATTCCTACTTTTTTTTCACTCTATTGCAGAAAAGTCCCTTACAAATAAAATTGAAATTTTCCTCTTACATCTGGCGGCATCTATTGGTAGATATATGCAACTTAAATCTAAAAAAAACTTTAATTTAATTACTGAATTAATATTCGAAAAATCTGTATTAACATCCAGTGTCATCCACTACAAGTTTAAAAAAATGTCTTAGAACTTGAGTGGATGAATAAAAAGTATTTTATTGACGATTGCAAATATGAACAAAATAATATAGGGATAGTGTGAACTAATAGTAATAATTGAAAAAGAATGTGTATGCGGATCATAGAAAATATATGATGCATGCCACATAAAAAAAATTTGTAAATCAAAACCTCAGCAGCAAAAAATGCGCTACAAATCAATGCAGTTACAAATTGATTTTTCAAACAAAGCAAAATTGACTGGACTCACCACAACATTTTAAAATTTTTTATTCGCTTATATAGATTACAAAATGTACATTTAAAAACTATTCATCGTAATCAAGTACGTGGATTTACTTACGGCTGGGTTTGGTTTGCCGCTCTACGATCATTTTGTGCTCAACAATAAGACCAAAACTCTCCTATTCGTTTCAAAATTGCAATGCAGTATATAATGTGGATGCAGTGGATGCAGTGCAGTAGATCCCCAGTGTGGCACTTTGCGTGACGCTAAATTTGCTGCCACACCCCAACCGCTCTAGTAGCGCATAGCAATTGAAAAATAGTCGCCAAGCATTTTGCTACTGTGTCCTGACTTAACCAAGGGCATTCTTTTTCTGTTTTTTTCCAAATTATACATTGCTTTTTCTCAACTTTTCCCCTTATATCTTTTCATTTTTCCACCCTCGCTCCCTGAACCTAGGGTTAAGTAGCCCCTTACTCGTTAGAGGGAGGAGGGTGGAACATCGGTGGATCTCATGTATAATACACGGAGAGATCATGATGCGAGGGCACTGCCTTTCGGGAGGACTTTTAAGTGGTTACTACTCCGCATGTACATATCGTATGAGAGCAAACCGGGACCTGGCAATCTGTTTATCTGTAAGAAACGTTTTACACACATTACCACAATTCCGTCATTTCTAAAAGCAGTGACAACAACAATACGGTCGGCGAATTCGAATTTCAGTCCTCCTGCACGCTCACTGCTCACATTCCCACTGCGCGCTCTTAAGAATGTCATCAGAAAGAGATTCTACGTGAAATAAATTCATTCTTCATCAATCTTACATGAAGAATGTCGTTTCTTTCGTGAATCTTCATGAAACAAATTTCATTTTTTATGTGAATCTTTATGAAAGAAATGTCATTCATCATGAAAGAAATGCATTCTTTATGAATATTATGAAAGAAATGCATTCTTTATGAATATTATGAAAGAATGCATTCTTTAAGAATCTTCTTAAAATCAAACAATGCCATTCTTCATAAACATTCATAAAAGGAATTTTATTATTCATGAAAGAAATGTCACTCTTCGTGAAATCGAAAAATGCCATTCTTCATGAATCTTCATGAAAAAAATACCTTTCTTCATGAATCCTCTTGAAAGGAATGCCGTTATTCATGAAATCAATAATGCCATTCTTCATAAATCTTCAAGTGAACTTCATTCTTCATGAAAGAAAAGTCCTTTTTCTTTCTTCAGGAAATAAATGTCTTTCCTTATGAATTTTCAAGAAATTAAACATGCCATTCTTCAAAAATGTTCATGAAATCAAAAATACCATTCTTCACGAATGTTCACGAAATTAAAAATGTCATCCTTGATGAAAAAAGGAATACAGGTGGCGCTCATTTACAAAGTTGGTTATATTTTGTAAGAAAGAATGTGCCCCAAAGAAACTTACCTCAAAAATATAAAAAGTATGTCACCATTCATATGAAATGTGTTAGATTTAGAACAGAGGACGCTCCGGATTTCCTGGCAACCCTACCCCCAATGACTTTCCCCAATCAACTGATGCAAACTTCACGGCGAATATTCGGGAAGAAAGTGTCTAAACACCCTCTTAATCTCCTAATTAAAGTCGTTCGCGCCCCCTCCGCAGATCTCGAACCCCTTCCCTTCGTTTCAGGGATGGGGGACATCCCCTTTGGAAGGAGGGAGGGGGACTAATAAATGGGGAGGATCAGACGACGAGACTGTTTGGCGGGTGCCACTGGTATTGATCCGAGGGGAGAGAAATTGTTCCGAACAACCTTCGGTAAAATACGAAACATAAGGACATAGAAAAAACTCCCCCACCCTCCAAAAGAAAAGTTGAGGGAGAATGATAATAAAGATAAAAAAAATTCAATGTGGAATTCGGGGATCTCCTTTTTTTAGTGCGCTTTTTATTTTATTTTGCTTCTGACTGTTTGGAGTGGAATAGAGATGAATAGGGAAGATCTGTGTGGTGAAAGAGTTCGGGGGTTGTGTTCAGTTTTGTTTCAACGGTGTCTTCCCATGAACGTTTTCGTTCTATGCCAAAATCGCCAATGACGGAGTCAATCAAATAATGGGGTAAAACTTTATACCTATCCCTCCCACTTTCCTCTGAGAAACTGAAAATTTCCTACCACCAGGATATATCAAGAGATATTCAGGTTTATATGTATAGATTGATTACGAAACACCTAACCAGTCTGGTGAAATTTTAGTTTGAAAATTTTTTATCACTACTGCTACACCACGCCACACCACACCACACCACACCACACCACTTCACATCACTGTGCCTAGAGCTGAGTTGCCCCTTACCAGTTTGGGAAAAATGTGGTTGAGAAGAAGTCTGATTGGGCTCAGTGACGCTCTATGTCGTAGGAAAACGGGACCTATGGTTTAAAGCGGATTCCAAACTACTACAAACATCCATGGCACCCAATTCGAACCCGAAACCTGGCGAGAGCGCTAGCCACTCGGCCATCAGGCCCCGATTCAACCATTCACAAACCTCCATGCCACCTCCAGGATTCAGACATGAAGCCCGTGGTACCAAAGGCCAGAGCGTTAGCTAATTCAAAATCATCGTGTTCTGGTAAGAGTGTCAGAAATAATTGTTTTGTATTTGCATATTATATGTGTGAGAGTGGTTATTTTCTCACAGAGAAGCGTGACATTTGTTGCAAGATGCTCATCTATATTATCCTATTTGCAATTCACTGTTCTTGTTTATGTTCTTTAATAACCACTATGCCATCACCAAGCCACTCCATGTCCTACATACATGTAGGACGTGCAGCCGATGGGTAATTCCAGTGCTCATCCCTTTACCTTCCATGTCATGTAAATTGCAAACAAAGTTAGGTGTGAGCTTTATTCTGTCTAATTAAATTTGTTGAAGAAGTTGAATTTTTTCAACATGCGTGGTTGTCATAGAGCTAAATGGCGGGATTATCTTGGAAAAGCTTCCAAAAATACATTCCTCCCTCAACCCTTTTCTTCTAATGGATGCAATGGTCCCTCAATGCAACTAGTCTGTAGATCGCTAAAATTTAAAGATTCAATAATACATCAGGCTTCAAAACTTAATAAACCATTGTAAAGTTTGAGAAATCCACAATCCAATGGATGTCCTGATCACTCCGCGCTTGTTATTTTCTCTCAGAATATATGAACTACTTCTCTTTGGTTCCGCAAGCTTCAGATTCAAATTCTGGTGGTGACAGGGTTGTTTATGAGTGCTTTGGAATCCCCTCTAAACTGTAGGTCCCGGTCGCATTATACCAAAATGTGCACAAAATGACTGTAGAGCGACAAATCAAATCAAATCTCTACAGGACCTTGTGCACAATAAACGCGAACGAGTTACAATGAGGCCCTACCATATCAAACCCATCCTATTAAACCGGAACCTAAAATTTAAAATGGATTTCGAACCACTACAAACCGCAGCCGGGTCTCGAACCCGAAACCCGTGACACAGAGAGCCAGAGCGCTAGTCAGCTCATAAATTACAAGCCATTACAGATACGTCTAATTCATGTTAGAAATAGAACAAACATCGTGCAAATCTGGTGCAGAATCGAATCTTTTCCTAGTTTTTTATCTAAAAAAATGCTTAAAATTTGTATACTTATTTTAGTAAATTTTTAAAAGAATTTATTCAAATCCTTTACGACATTTTCTAAAACTAGTATATATTATGTAATTCTTATTTTATAAAACATATCTTTCATGAATAAAATATAAAATTTTGCAGTCTAAATTTGATATTCCTGCTTTCAAAATATATTTTTTACGCATATTTTGTTTATGCACCCAAGTTATTTTACTCATCTATGTGAAATTTCAGAATTACTGGATTTGGAGGTTTTCAAAAGACAAGTTAAATAAAAAAAAAGTTAAATATCCCAGCTTAAAATAAACCTAGATATCAACCGATTCCCCGCTAATGTGGCACACTGTATCCAAAATTCCATACAAAAGCAATTTAATAATGAACTCAATTTCCCATTTTCACACCTACCCAACTGACCCCTGTAGAACGAGTTTCACAGTGAAAGCGACAGCTATGTGCGAAAAACAAGGCTTTAATTAAATTAAAATGGGACAACAAAATATTCCCTGTAATGTAAAGGAAAAAGTAGGAGGGAAAGAAGACAAAAAGTAAGTTCTATATTTGTAACTAGCATTTTGTGTTTGTAGACACAGACGTGTTATTATGATAATCACAGATATACATAATTGATAGCAGCTATTTTTGACAAACTTTCTGTAATAGTTTCTTAAACATTCCTCCGTGGGTTTGTTTTAAACAAGAAAAAAACTGAAATCTGCTCGGAAAATTTCAACTTATCATGGGTGAACATTCGAGAACGGATGAATAAACTCGGGAATATGCCAAGGTTTAATAATGCAAGAGATATATGAAGTAATTGATTGGAATACTACAAGAATGGCCAAATTCAAATAGCCACATGAATATAGCAATGTCGAATATATCAAGAACTTCATGAAGAATGAAGTGTTCAAGAATATCTAAAAAGAATATACAAAAGTAAGATAAATGTAGTCGTAAAAGAAGAATGAAGTACTCCAAATTCTACAAGAAACGTTATCACATACAATAGTCAAAAGAATATATCAAAGTTTGAAAATGCTAAGCATAAATGACGAATGAAGTATTCCAAATTTTTTTAAGAATCACTATCACATTCAATAACGAAAAGAATCTATCAAATTTTGAAAATTCTAGGCATAAATGAAGAATGAAGTATTCCAAATGCAATAAGAAGCACTATACAGCTCAATAGGCATGGGAAAATGCCAAAAGTGATAAATATAAAATCTCAAAAAGAAGGAACTGATCAACGCGCTTATAGCAAGTATTAAAATAGCAAAAAGCAAGTATTATATAGTAATTTATTGGATATGCAAATGATTAAAATCCCAACACAAAATATGAAAAGTGATTCAAAACCATACTACAAAACACTTCCATCAAATCATCGAATTCTCAAAAAATTCCTTAAGATTAACGTTATCCATGAAGTATTTCAAGAGTTAAGGGGCCCAAAAACTATTTTCCGCCAAAATTTGAAATGGATTTTTATTTGCTTGGCCCTCATTTTCGGATAACGTCAGGACAGGACCAGGACAACATTATATTCACACATGGTAATAAATAGTTGACAGCAATGAAACGACAGTTGCATAAAAACGGGTATCGCAATGTTTTGAAGACACTTCTTTTAAGAAATGTGTTATGTGCACAAAAGATTTAAAAAAAAAAAATTTTAACATGAAAATGAACTTGAATATCCAGAAACTAATGGTTAAAAAAACACCAAAAGAAGGAAGAATGCATTATGTTATTTACACTTTTTCAAGTTAACCACTTTACAAAATACAGGGTGATTATAATTAAAGCCCTACTTTCAAAATGCTGTAAAAAAGAAACACCCGTCACAACGAGTTCAAATTTGAACTGAAGATACTTGAAAAAGATACTTGAACTGAAAATACTTGAAAAAGATATTTGAACTGAAGATACTTGAATACTGCAAACAACCCGAAACCTGTGGCACCGAACGCCAGAGTGCTAGACACTAGACCATTCAGACTCCTGAGCATTAGGGCTAAGGTTCAATCCGCTGGTGGCTTTGCTGTAGACATTGTTTCAAAAAACGAACGAGTCGATAGAGATTGGGATGTTCAGCCTCTTGCCTCGTCAGTCGGACTACCTGGCGGGAGTTTCCTGGGTAGTCTCCCATACGATACGCAAAGGCGGGGTAGTTATCCCTAAAAGTCCTCCCGGAAGACACTGCCCTCCTTCTTCAGCGACACTGAGCCGAGTCAGGCTTCTACCTACGAGATAGGCTTCTACCTACGACTTCCATTACAACAGAAGCTGTCCTCCTTCCATGAGACCACACTCATTCATGAACTTGGTTATCGATGGCCTATTAAAATGGTTTCTTTAAAGAAAGTTTGGTTTGGTTTGTCGCTCTACAGTCATCTTGTACATACTTTGGGCTCATTAGATCGGGAACTATAGTTTAAAGTGGATTCCAAACCACCCACAAACATCCATGCCACAGCCAGGCTTCGAACGTTAAAATCTTTTTAAAAAAGACTTTGTTTTTTATGACAGGAAAATATTTTTTATGGCAATATGCAATCAACACATTTTGCTTCAATGACTCAGAAAATTTATTTATAAACTATTAAATTTCCCATCCCCATTGACAGATTGTTGCGATAAATTGAAAACAGAAGCAATTTGTAACAATCAGAGAATAGTGAATTAAATTCTTTCTTGCCATTTGTTTTTGTCAAATTTTTCAATTCTTGAAGTCATTTGATTTTTATAGTAGGAAATATCGTCTGCACTGTCTTTCCACCCCGTTTTTTGAGAACCATCGCTTCAGACTACTGAAGTGTGAAGACCTTCCTCCCCCCTCCCCCTTGAATTTCTCCTCATTAATTTCTTTTTCACATCACCCCTCTGCTCGAGTGATCGAAGAACGTGCCCCATCCACCCAGCAGTCCAATCAGAACTTTCCTCCCTCGCCCACCCCCTTCAGCGAAGCCCCTCAAAAAATAATGGTTGTCGGGTGGTGTCAAGGGAGGACGACGACAAACGATTCCGAGCGAGATTTATGGTCGCTCCTTTGGGGACGGAGGGGGATCATTGCAGGGGATTTGTGCCGGAACACTAACTCCCCTGACAATTCGTTGTTGTCATTTCGAATCGCACCAAGTTTTGGCCTTTGTGGCAGAAAATCTATGGCGATCTCTATGCTGTGATCACATTCATATGTGGACGTGAGGCGTTCATCATACAAATATGGATGTGCGGTTATTGCAAACATATATGGATGTATGAGGATTACACTCTTTATAGATGTGGAATGATCATACAAATATGGATGAGGAGTGAATGCATATTTATATGGGTGTGGGGTGATAACATATTTATATGGATGTGGAGTGATTGCATGCATATGTGGATATGTGATCATACGTATATAGGTATTGATCATTCATATGGGAATGTGTGGTGAGCGTATATTTGTATGGATTTGTGATGGTTGCATATATTTATGAATGTGCAGTGGTCATACATAGTACATCGATAAGCGTAGTGATTATATATATATATATATATGGAAGGTGATTGCAAACGTATGTGGATGTGTGGGGATTGCATGCATATCACGGGGATATATAGTGATCATACATATATATGTGGTGATCATACATATATGAATGTGTGGCGATAGCAAATTTATATGGATATGTTGCATACATATGGACGGTTGCATACATATATGGATGTTTGGTGATTGCATACTGATATCACCTATATGATAGATCACCAATAAACCAGCATTTAGTTATTAGAAGATCATTTATTTATTTCATTGACAATGTGTTAGGTTAAAATGCATCATCCTATTTCGCACATAAATGCATCAAATAAAACAAATTTGGAATCCATAAAAGAATTAATAAAAAAAAATCTTATTGTGAAAAAGAACTCCAAGACACGACATCTGGTTTGAAAACGAAAATGATTAAATTTGTCGGGTGACACACAACTGCACCCTTCGCAAAGTGGCCTTTCTTCTTTCACAACAAATGGCATACGCACAAATAAATCACTCCCCAAAAACTGAATAATTCAAGAACCTCCATCGCAACTTCCATGCAACGATCCAGATCTTGACGTCAAAACCCCTCATCAGGCGTCATTTTCCCCTCCTACGAATGGCCAATTTCATCACCATTTCTCTCCATTCATGGCTGCATTTTTTTTTTTTTTTTTTTTTTTTTTTTTTCAGTGAGATTTGTCCGGGCCATTAAAAAGCGCGAGGAAGGGGTTTGTAGGGCATTTTAACTCGAGACAAATAAACGATGGGGAGGGATGGAAGAAAAAAAAAAGGTGATTCTACTACTGTGGGCAAATTGCGCGTGCGGTTGTTGGCGAAATGCCTCTTCTAAATCATTCCCGCGCTGGCATTGTTTTCCCTCAAGTGCTTTCTCGCGGGCAGCTGTTTGGATGCCCGAGAACACATTGTTCCGCGCGCGCGGGACACAGGTGTTCCATAAAACGAGCGCCAAAAAGAACAAACGGTTCGTTTTTATTGTTTTCTTTTTTCTGCCTTCTGTGTAGTGAATCGATAAATGAAGAAGCTGGTCAAGGTTTGGGAAATACAAATGCACACGGCAAGAGAAATACAGCATATTCCGTTTTGTCAATAGAAGTTTTCAAAATATTGTAAACAAAGCCTAAAAAATTCTATCCCACTAGTTTCGAAAGAGGGAGACGGCGAGCTACCCCCCTCCAAATACAGCAATGATACGCAGATAGTAACCCCATGTCCGTACAAATTAGGATGTGCGGTGTTTGCATACGTACATGCATGTGGGGTTATTGTATAGATAAATGAATGTGTAGTGATCATATATCGATAAATGCGTAGTGATCATACATTGAATGTAGTAATCATACATTGAATGTAGTAATCATACATAGAAGGTAGTAATTATACGTCGATGAATGTAGTAATCATACATTGAATATAATAATCATACATTGAATGTAGTAATCATACATATATATATGCATGTATGTTGATTGCAAACATATATGGATTCGTAGTGATCATGCATACATGGATGTGTGATGACTGCGGAAATGAGAATGTTCCTCGCGCCGGACACATGTGTTCTATAAAAGGAGCGCCAAAAAGAACAAACGGTTCGTTTTTTATTGTCTTTCTTCTTTTTTTTTTTTTTTTTTTTCCTTTTGTGGAGTGAACCGATGAATGAAGAAACTTTTCTCTCGCCAGTCAAGGTTTGGGGAACGCAAATACACATGGCGAAAGAAATTCCCGTTTTGCCAATAGATGTTTACAAAATATCGTTAACAAAGCCTAAACAATTCTAGCCCACTAGTTTCCTAAGTGGGAGATAACACTTAGGAAATATATACCATTGCCTCCTTTGGAGTCCCCCCCCAAGGAGGCAATGGTACGTAGATAGTAACCCCATGCGCATACAAATATGTGTGGTGATTGCATACGTATATGGATGTGCGGTAATCATGTGTAGGGGTCATACAAATATGGATGTGCAGTGATTGTGTACATATATGGATGTGTGGCGCATATTTATATGTAATGATTGCACACATATATCAATGTGTAGTGATTATACATCATCGATGAATGTATTGATCACACATCATACATTGATGAATGTAGTGATCGTGCATATATATATATGGATGTATGTTGATTGCAAACATATATGGATTCATAGCGATCATACATGCATGCATGTGGAGTAGTTTGGTTTGGTTTGTCGCTCTACGGTCATCTTGTAAATATGTGGGCTAGACAGACCTGGATGTGGAGTGACCATACAAATAGGACGTGTGGTGATTGCGGAAATGAGGATGTTCTGCGCGCGAGGGGCACGGGTGTTCCTTAAAACGAGCGCCGAAAAGAAGAAACGGTTCGTTTTTGTTGTCTTTTTTCCTTTCTGTGGAGTGAATCGATGAATGAAGAAACTTTTCTCTCGCCGGTCAAGGTTTGGGGAACGCAAATGCACACGACAAAAGAAATTGCCGTTTTGTCCACAGACGTTTTCGAAATAGTGTTAACGAAACCTAACAAATTAGTTTCCAAAGTGGACGATACCACCCCCCATCCACGGTGGCAGTGGAATGTAGATAGTAATTTAAAGGGACGTTTAATAAAAAGAAATAAGTATTGGAAGCGTAAAAAAAAGAAGAGAGTAGAAGAGATGTTAAGAAAAATATACCTACATGTTTCACCTACATTATGTAACACAAATAAACAAAATGAAAGTCGCAACCGATTAGAAGAGGAAATATGCCGGCAGGTCTCGACAAGGAACGATTGGTAAGCGAGCGTCTCGATTTTCTAAACATTACTGGAACTAAAGAGATTTATTCATTAACAGGAATGGCTCTAGCGTTTTAAGTTCGTGGCAGGTCATTTAAGGTCGTGGTATTCAGCGTGGCAGGTCATTTAAGGTCGTGGTATTCAGCGTGGCAGGTCATTTAAGTTTGGGAACCATTGATGTTTTCCTTTCTATTCATTTTGCATTTATTAATCCACATCTCTAATAACCTTTTCACAAATGCTATTTCTTAAATGATTACTGTAGACTTATAGATTTTTATCCAGGTGTTTGCGAACTCCTTTACGGTTCAGGAGCTTGGATGAGGATAAAAATATAACTTTCGGTTGTATTTGGGATGGCCAAAGAAATGAATTGTTTTCTATCCCAAACAGTTTCAAACGGTGCATGTATTTAGTCTTCGAATTCAACATGATTCATTATTGTAATGAAGAGATATGGTTGGGTTGGGTTTGCCGCTCTACGGTCATTTTGTGCACACTTTGGGCTAATTAAACCGGGACCTGCGGTTTAAAGTGGATTACGAACCATTCACACACATCCATGCCACGGCCTGGATTCGAACCTGAAATCCCTGGTACCAAAGGCCAGAGCACTAGCCAGTTGGCCATCAGGCCGCTAAATGCCTCTTGAAGTAGAATATTCTTCCTAGATCAACCTGAGATAAAAAACTGTTGAAAAAATAAATCGAGTAGATCCAACGTTTAAACTTCCGTAGGTTACAATTTGAAGGGGGGAGGGGGAACTATTATAACCCACATTTGGAAAAAAGAATCTATATTTAAACTCAAATAAAATATTACTACAATAATATTAATTATTAAACAAAAGTTCTTTTGTTTTTGAGTTTCTTTTTAAATCTTTGAATAGTGAGTAATGTTAACGAATTAAATGAAAAAATATATTAAAAAATAGCTATAAGTTAACATTTACTTAAATAAAGCTTCATTTCTGCATAATTCTTCAAGTAATTTATCTACTATAGTTAGAGATTCAAAAAATAAATAGTACGAGTGTCTAAAGATCGCAATGTTTTAAACAAATTTTCGATTTTATGTCGGAGCCGTCATCCCATCCACAAGACGATACAAGTTAGAATGTATTGTGTTTTGAGTGTTATTGAAAAAATAAATACCTATGATAAATATTATAATGATATATCATAAATAGTTACACAAATACCAATTATAATATGAAATATATATACAGGGTAATTCAACAGTCATGGGAAAACCTTTGAGGGATGGTACAGCTTACTAAAAAAAAAAAACATTTTTGAATGTACAAGGCCAACAAACCTACCCCGTAAAAAGAAAAAATCTCACGTATACAAATGTCATGGACAGACTTCATTTTGGATACTAGCGTCAGGATGCGCCTGGCTGGTGAAGCTGATTGAGTGAGCTGGTTTTCAGGAACCGGCTGTAGTGCTTGAGAAGAAAATTCATCAAAATTAGGCTCCTATTTCAATACTTTTTATGCCGTCAAAGCGCCTGACTTGACCTTCTTAGTTGAATTAGGATGGATGGACACACTTTTTTTTTCAAACTAAATATTTTTCGAGGGACAATTTTTTAAAAAATTATTAAAAATAAAATCACTTTTTGAGTGAATTTTGGACACCTTTTATTTAATCTTTTTTTTTTTAAGATCTTGCGAATTGCTTCAGCCTAATCTAAGCTTTTGATTGTAAAAAAAAAATCACATAGACATCCCAGGCAAACATTGCAAATAGGAAAAAAAAAAAAAAAAAGAAAGAAAGTAACACTCACCCAGTTTGGTGATGGTGTACCCTTTGGGGGGCCTGAGCACCCTGCGCCTCCAGGCCGAGCGCACCACCTCCAGGGCGAACTCGGTGCCCGCGACGAGTAGGGTAGCGGGCACCAGGCACCCCCGGTACTCCAGGCTGGCCACGCTGCGGGTCAGGCATGCGTTCCAGAAGCACAGCGAGTTCTGCTGCAGGAAGTCCGCGAACATCAGGTGGCCCTCGGGCTGCCCAACCCCCGCCCCCTCCCTCTGGAGCACCAGGGCGACGCAGGGGTGGCTCACCAGCACGTGGCCCCTCTGGTCCACCCCGGAGTGCCTGGAACTCATGGGAGGCACCCCATTCGGTCGCTAGATATCCAAGAGGGAACAAACTGTCTTCAAGACATAATCTTCGCATGAAACACTTCCAAGTATTCCTTCGATGTCTTTTATCACGATTCCATGCAAATGCACCGATATGTAAACATCCAAACAGCAAATGTAGATGATAAAATTATTTATACCAACATGTTTCGTTGATTTAATAAAATATAAATAAATAAAATGTTTATTTTAAAATTCCTTGCGATTTTTTTTAATTCTGGGAGATTTTCTTACTTCTTGTTGATTCTTCCATTTAACTGAAAATCCTTATCACTAGGATTAAAAGTCCATTGAATTTTTTATTTTATATTAATGATCATGGGCTAAATACTGGCATAGCTGAACGATTTTATTCTAACTTACATCACATCGTTTCTGGAGAAAAAAGAATCGCGAATTATCAACAATTCAATTTCATTTAAAAAATCTTTTAAGAGAAAAATTATAAACAACGCCAATTATATACAAAGAAATTATTCTTGATATAGTTGTTATAGAATCAATAGTCACCAGTTGAAAATATTACTTCCTTAAAAAAAAAAAGGGTAAAAGAACTTATTGAATTCTGAATTAACAAACAGCTACCTTATCGTTGATATTCTAAACAAACTTCATGATTCTAAAAAGTTTTGGTTCACAAATCAAACTTGATGGTTCTAAAAAGATTCGGTTCACATTCTAATCAAACTTGATGATTCTAAAAAGATTCGGTTCACAAATCAAACTTGATGAAAAAAAAGAAAAAAGATTCGGTTCATATTCTAATAAACTTGATGGTTTTAAAAATATTCGGTTCACATTCTAATCAAACTTGGTGGTTCTAAAAAGATTTGGTTCACATTCTAATTCAATTTAAAAGAAATTGAATCCTTTTTTTTTTTTTTTTTTTTTTTTTTATTGACTTTTGTATCAGTTACTTTTTAAAAGCTATTGCACTTGCTTTTCTGGGAAATTTTTCTTTTTTTTTCTTTATTCTAAACTAAACTGTTCTAAACGACTAAAACTTACGATTACGGTTTAATCACTGTTAATCAACACTACTTTTAGAATGACATTTCATTTACCATGTAAATATTTCGTTTACCTCTCCTTCAATGCATTTTCGAACGAGGTTCTCTTTCGAATGGAACACTTTCAATTGACGAACGAAATTTCCCGCCGTTCGAAAAGATCTTCCTCTCAAGAAGAAATCGTCATAATCCACACGCGAGGAGGGCAGATGCTTTTTTGGTCTACTCACTCGCTCGTGTTTCGGTTTCGCTCTTCGCTTTGGCGACCTTGGCGGCGTGCCGTTGGCGATGAACGCCGTTTGAAACGAACAGTTCTTCGTCGTTAAATAAATCCCGATTGTATTAGACGCGCTGAATGATGAATGGACGCGAGGCTTTGTTCCAGAGACGAGGGGCAATAATAGTTAATACGCCGCGCTATATCAACGTCAGAAACAAGAAGAAACAAAACATATCTGTGTTAATGGTGTTTAGCAGCAACAGTTTTTTCTTTCTTTATTTCTCCTTTATGTATTCTTCAAACGGTTAATCAGATTTTATTAGGTTGAAAAGCGAATGTATTAGATATATTTAATGTGTCTCTAATATGCATCGTTATGACGTCTGCATTCTGGTTTTTTTTTTTTTTTTTTTTTTTCTTTTAATTTATCTTATAAAACCAAACTGTATATAAGTAACAATTAACATAAACATTTATAAGGCAGGAAATTGCAAATATATATATATAATTGTATATTATATATATAATTGTATTCAATTTATATATATATATATATATATATTGTATTCAATTTATATATATATATATATATATATATATATATATATGTATTCAATTTATATATATATATATATATATATATATATGAATAATACAATTATTCAATGATGTTTAATGAAACAAAAAAAAAAGGCGCAGTTGCTCTTCTTACGGGGCGGCATGATGGCCGATTGGCTAGAGCTCTAGCCGACAGGCTTCAGGTTCGAATTCTGGCGGTGGTATGGATGCTTGCTAGTGGTTCGGAATCCACGTTAAACTGTAGGTCCCGCTCAAATTAGCCGAAAGTGTGCGCAAAATAACCGTAGAGCGACAAATCAAAACCAAATCTCGTGGCTCTGTGACAACGTGCGCTGCTGGTGAGGGCCGAGGTTCTATCTTCTGGTGGCTTTGTTGTAGACACTGTTTGAAAACGAAGAGATTGGATGGCGTTTGTGATGTTCATCATCTTGCACCGTTAGTCAGACTAAGTAATGGGAGTTTTCCAGGTTTTCACCCATACGATACGCAAACGGATGGTAGTTCTCCCGGAAGGCGCTCCCCTCCTTCGTAAGCAACACGAAGCAAAAATCAAACTTTTATCTACGGGTATTCCATCACAACGGAAGTTGCTCTCCCTTCCCACCTTGTTCTTGAACTTCATCTAGATGTTTCTATCTACAAAGTAGGATAAAAAAAAAAAAAAAGAGCAGAACAAGTTTATCGTCGAATGTTCTAATTTATAAAACTGTTACTGAAAAAATTCCAAGTCTTTTGGTTCGCTTTTAATGATCCATGTTTGTCTATAAAGTATAGCCCATTGTAATGTTAATCCATCAACCCTAAAATCAGCGATTTGTATAAATAAAAATGAATATGTTTTCATAGAGTATGCTTTTATCAAAGTGCATAGGGTTCAAACAAGTACCCACCAGATAATTTTCGAAAGGACTAGGGTTCGTTTCCCGCTGGTGGCATGCGCTACAGTTATTGCTTCGAAGAAAAGATAAATTCGATGATAGTTATGTAATTCATCTGTAGTAGGATTGTTTGGTAGGCGTTAATCTCCCGCAAAATAATTTTCTTCTTGCATCAATTACCAATTTATAGTTATTATTATATTATTTTATCTTTGTTTATTATTTTGTTTTTGTTTATTATTTTATTTATTTTTATTATTTAATTGATAAAATTAATTTTCAATAATTTTATTAATTTAATTAATTAATACGGATCAATTATTCACGAAAGTTTCCTTCCAAAGTATTATTTTGTCCACAATCTTAGGGAACAACGTTGACACATTAGAGTGGTTCATATACAGGGTGACTATAATTAAAGTCCCACTTTTAAAACGCTGCAAAAAAGAACCGCTTGTCACAATGAGTTCAAATTTGAACTGAAGATACTTGAAGAAGGGGGAAACGGTATGGCATATGGCATCAAAAAAAAATTGTAACGATTTTTCCCATCTAATTGGGTTTGGCTTTGCCGTGGTGGTTGGGCTTTCCATTCACAGTCTCACATGTCATTTTTTCCGTCAAAAAACAATCAAGGACATTGAACACTGCAGTTGGTTGAATGTGCAACTCATGCCAAATACGTCGCAATTCGATTCAAACTATCACTGGCAGCCGAATTCACTTTCTTTATGCTGCTTACAGCGCAATCTATTAATACACTTTGGAAACGTTTTTTTGATGCCGTACCATTTCCTCCTTCTTCGAATATCTTCAGTTCAAATGTGAACTCATTGTGAAGAGTGGTTTTTTTTTTTTTTTTTTTTTTTTTTGAAAGTGGGACTTTAATTATAATCACCCTGTACCTTTGTCATGTCTTCGTAAACCTACTAACAGAAACATTTTATAAAATATTTCTTTTTACTCTTGACGATAGATTTATTTGAGAACTACATCTTGATGGATGTAGTTGCAATAAAAATACAACTGAAAGTTAAAAGAAAAAAATCTGCTATTGACACGGTAAGAAAAGGTCGTCTTAGATTCGAGACGATTTATGTTGAAATTTTTGAACGAAAAAGTCCTCTTAAAAGAAAATAATAAATAAAAAACAACCTTTGGACGGCGGTATTCCATGAACGAAAATGTATTCAACCGTAGAAGGAATTCGCAAATGCACACAACTTCATTCTCAGCCGATTGTAAGAAGACATCCATCGGTCATCAGCAGGAAAAAGAACTCAATACATGTTACATTACTTTTCCCCGCAAAGAATCAGCTAAGATTTATGGCGAAAACTTTGGTTTTATAGTATAACTTCACAACTCTTTTTTCCTTACTGAATTATTATCGAGGTCTGCTTTTTTAGGATATTCAACTACGAACTGAGTTCGCCAATTTCACATCTGATTTTAAAATTTTTTATTTAAATGGAATTGTTGGGTGAACGGATTTCGAAAATAGATTTTATAAAAAGCCTGTATTGAAATTTTTTTATATCAACTACATTTAAAAAATTTTAAAATTGCGTTTTGTATCCACAATAATTCAAACAATTTAATAAAAATTATAGGTTTTTATGAAGGTTTGTATACAATATAAAAACATTCTTAATTCTGCTATTGAGTAAAAATTATTTCAAATTTTTAAGGGTAAAAATGTACTTCTCTTTTGCATTTCATTCTAGAGAAGAGGATGAATATCTATTTTAAATAAATGTCATCTTCATAACTTAATATAGCATAGTATTATTACTTGATATTAAGCAGTTACAATTCGCAATTCACAGAAATTTGTAATTGACTGTACAATAGTTGCAAATGACAATTTACAGCGTTTTGCAATTGACTGTACAGCATTTTGCTCTCAACAATTTGCAGCCTTTTTGCGATCAGCAATGAACAACCTTTTTCAATTGATTTTACAGAATTTTGTAATCGACAATTTATGGCATTTTGCAATCAACAAATTTATAACATTTTACAATTGACAATTTAAATTATTTGCAATTCTGTAAGGAAGTTGCAATTATCAATTTACATCATTTTCCACTCAACAATGTGCAGCATTTTGCAATCGACAATTTATGGCATTTTGCAATCGACAATCTACAGCATTTTAAATTCTGCTACAGCAGTTGCAATTAACAATTTACAGCATTTTGCACTCAATAATACACACCATTTTGCAGTTGATTCTTTAAGGTCTTACGATTTGGAAAAACAATTGTTGTCTGTTCTCTGGGTGTTGAAACAAATTAAATCAGTTGAGGATCCCTTCAATGTTTGTCTAACATTATGTGAGCAGCATCCTATTGCAATGCGTACGAGGTTATTTTCCCACGAGGTTCAATTTATTCGGTTTGAGGGAAAATATAATGACTGACACTTTCCCGCCAGCGGCCTTTTCTAATAGAAAGCGCCGGCCTTTGATAAGGTTTTATAAATTAAGACAACTGTTCGCATTCAGTACAAAACTTTTAAGAAAATACCTTATAGAAATTAGGATTATTAAACATTGACAAACAGGAACATTAAAATATATACATGAATAAATTTTGATAAAATTTGGAGAAATTTTTTTTTTTTTTTTTTGTTTTACGTAAACACTCCGAATTAAATAACTATATTCAGCATATCACATTTACTTGGACATATGTATACTTATTTCCATTTTGCATATATTGATCTAAAAGAATCATACCATTCTAAAGTATAGCTGAGTGGCTGTCAACACAGTTATTGAGAGCGAGGCCTGCAGGCCAAGTGATCACAGCCAGTGGCCGGTGATTTTCTCCCACCAGAAACTACCTGGTGGAAGAAAATCATTGAGTAAATTTAGAGTGTTAGGCGTATTAACAAAACAAAAAAAAATAAAACCCACTTATCGCTAAAATCAATTTCCACATCGACTACACTAGTAATTAATTGGCCTGACCCGTGGCTCAGTAGCAACGCTGACTGCTGGTGAGCATTAGGGTTCAATCCGCTGGCGGCTTCGTTGTGGACACTGTTTCAAAAAGTGAGAAGACTCCATGGCGTTTGTTGTTCTAATACAGCTGGTAATACTGATACAGTTCATCTTTATGCCATAAACAAGGGCTACACCGGTGTTACTCATTGAGCACTACCCAGGGGCACGTGTAGCTTGAAGATAGGCTAAGGACGCGAGTCACACTACCCAGACAACGCTCTATGACCCTATTAGAACGGCACCTACGGTTTAAAGGGGATTCCGAACCACTCCAAACATCCATGGCACCGCCGGGACTCGAACCCGAAACCTGGGACACTGAATGCCAAAGCGCTAGCCACTAGGCCATCAGGCCCCTTCTATTTTTAAAATAGATATGTATAACTATAAATTATTGGAAATTATGCACCGTTTAAATAAAACGGACCGTATAATAAAATAAATTATAATATATATAAATAATAAATAATAAATAATATAATATAAAATATATAATAAATAATATAAATAAAACGGACCGTATTATACGGACTGCTCCGCATAATAATAAACGGGATGAATATACCATGAGTGATCTACTCATAGATGGAGGGCAGCTTCTGTTGGGATGGAGCACCTGTAGGTAGAAATCTGACTTGTCACAGTGACACTCTTACAGCCATGTGAGACCGAGATCTACGGCTAAAATTGGATTCCGAACCACTACGAACATCCATGACACCGCCGCGACTCGAACCGGAAACCTGTGATACCGAGAGCCAGCCACTCGGCCATCGCCCCCCTCCCAAAAAAAGACATAAGACGTAAATAAATGTCACGATTAATAAACGGCGAGCGAAATGAATGCATCACACCATCTGTCGAAAAAAAAATTTAACCCTTTAAGCACCCTATAAATACATACTATAAGGTTATACTGAAACGATTTCTATTGAGCGACGTCGTCCCACCCATTGATCCAATCAGCCCTTGAAATGAATTTGGTGACACAATTTTGCTCCATATCGTACAGATGGACTCCATTATCCGAATAACCGTTTTGTAGAACGTGTCTGTCTGCAGGGATAGAGGAGAGATAAGCGACATCGTAGAGCGACAAATACAACTGTCCAGCGCTATCCATTGTTCACAGCGCGGTCCAGACAGATGCGCGATTCAATCGAAAGCTAAATCTGTAGAGAACAAATGACGGTTGAATGACACGTAGGTTGATGTGTTGTGACAATGGCCGATAGGATTCGCCGCTCACTGCAAACCGCGCTTTTAATTCTCCACAATGAAATTGGATCGTTGAACATTTCATGGCCAAAAGAAAAAACGAGAATCATTACATCGAATTATGGATATAGCTTTATTTTGCTATAGATTAATCTCTTATAAAACCCTTATTTGACCTATTTTGGTCTATGGCTTTGAAACTTGGACTTTGGCAAGATTGGATGAGGCTCATTTGGATATATTTAAGGGCTATTCTTAGAGGTGTTAAGGAAAGTGATTGTTGGAGAAGACGATACAATTCAGAAATTTATATATGCTATAAAGACCTAGATATTATAAAAGTTATTAAGATCGATAGATTAAAATGGGCTGCTCATAATACTGTGTCTCAAAAGTAAGACCAATTTTCGATTTAAAATCCCCGAGGCTTATGGAATTTCAATCTTTTTTTTCTTCCTTTTTTTTCCTAGGTTGCTGGCACTGTCCTTGACATCCGTGTGAAATTTTACGTCAAAATATTCATTAGTGTTTGAGTTACGCTTGGCTTTGTGAGACGCTAAAACTGATTCCGGCGATTTTTGAAATGTCTGAATTAATTGAGCAAAGAACTTGCATTCAATTTTGTTTGCGGAAACGTATAGAGTGGTGCAGGAGGCATTCGGTGAGCATTCCTATATCGGAAAGAAATGTTTAGAAGGGGTATAAACAGTTCGAAGAAGGCAGAGAATGGGTTGAAGACGAAGATACCATCCACCTCAACCGACGAGGCTCACGTCCAAAAAATTAAAGATTTGGTGCTTGCAAATCATCGATTTACAATTAGAGACCTTGCTGATGATGTTGAAATTTCAAAAGGATAGGACAATTCCATTTTGGATCTCAAACGCGTCAAAACTCAATTGGTACCGAAAGCACTGAATGCGCCAGCTCACACTGCATTGATTCTTCGTGACTTTTTCGCTAAAAATGAAACCCATGCCGTTTCACAACCCCCGTATTCACACCGTGCGACTTCTGGTTGTTCCCTAAACTCAAAAGACCATTCCGAGGACACCGTTTTGAGTCGATTGAAGAGATTCAATGTGAATCACCGCGCGCTTTGAAGGCCATCCCTGCCAATGACTTTTTAGTATGCTTTGAGGATTGGAAAAAAAGTTGGCCTAAGTGCATTGTGTCCGGAGGGGATTACTTTGAAGGCGATGAAATAAACCTGGAAGAATATATAAAATTTTGGAAAAAAAATAATTGGTCACCTTTTGGGCATAGTAGCATATTCAGAATGAATGATCTAAACCCTGTAAAGAGGCTCGTTTTGGCAAAGCCACAGGGACAGAGAGGAAGAGGACGATTCAGGTTGCGATGGATAGACGCAGTTGAGAAGGATTTTGCTCTACTGAAGGTTAAGAATTGGAGGGCCCTTGTCACCCAGAGAAATGCTTGGAAAGCTCTTCAAAGGAAAGCCTTGGTCCACCCTGGGCTGTCGTGCTATTGATGATGATCATCATCATTAATCTCTATATGCGAATATGAATTCGAGATTCAACTTGTGAAAGTGAAACGTATTTGTTTTTTAATTTTAGAATTTTGGGAAAGTGTAATCCGGCAATGTCTGTCGGCCGCACCTTCTGGACGTTGTGTTTTACCGGGGTTAAATCATTTTCTTGAATATCATCGAATAACGGCATCGCTCCAACCCAAATTTCATGTAAGTTGTCCACTCTGTTTCCCTTACATCAAGCAAGCTGATGACCAATTGACTAGCGTTCTGGCCTTTGGTACCTCAGGCTTCAAGTTCGAATCCAGGCGGTAGCATGGATGTTCGTGAGTGGTTCGGAATCCACGCTGAACTGAGGTCCTGGACTAATTAGCCCAAAGTGTGCGCAAAATGACCGTAAAGCGACAAAAAAAAAAAAAAAAAACCGAGGCCATCTAGCTCTCGTATCACTGCATGACTGCAAAAAAAACCCACGTTATCTCTAGTTGTGACTGACAGCTGGCCATAACTAGGGTCTGCGAGAATCCGTTTGATGTGCAGAAAAAACCGACTGGAGCGCGGTCCACGCACATGATTCTCTAGGAGGATTCTGTCAAACAGATTTTTAACCATAAAAAAGTGTGAGTTATCCCCTACATGGCCGTACGATAACAGTCATAAATAGATTTTCAGAACGCAATGATCTTTCAGTTATATATTTTATGATGATATGTCCGTATTAAACTAAAAGATTTACAATAGATGCATTGAGAGACGAATTTTATTAAAAATTTTACTTTTTTTGTATGTTTGCTCCCAATGACTCCATCGGCTGTCACTCAGCTATACTTTAGAATATTATCGTTCTTTCGGTTCATGGACATAGTATACAATTCAATTACTATAAGTATACAATTCAATTACTATAAGTATACAATTCAATTACTATAAGTATACAATTCAATTACTATAAGTATACAATTCAATTACTATAAGTATACAATTCAATATGATTTGTGTTAAATAATCTTTTAGTTAGAAATGTTGACTGTCAGTCAACAGTATCATTCTTTTGGTCTTTAGAACAGTATCAATTCTTTTGGTCTTTAGTACAGTATCAATTCTTTTGGTCTTTAGTACAGTATCATTCTTTTGGTTAAGTACATGCATCATGTATGTATGTCTATATGTATACAATTAAATGTGATATGATTTACAAGGTCTTTTGCGAGACATTTTTAAACCTTTAGCAACTAAAATGCTTGTTTCGAAAACAAAAAGATTTCACTCTGAATCCTGTGATCTACCATTGCAACCTCATGAAAAAAGGGTTAAATCGCCAAATGTTCCGAAATAAGAAAGATTCCATCACCATCCATACTGAATAAATGAAATACTACTTACAAAATTGAATTCCTCAAACAATCTATTAATGTAATCGGCTCCCATTAACGATATCAATAAAACGCTGACTATTCTTTATTCAATTCTGTTGTAAACATCTTCGTGACGCTAAAGAGAACGAGTAAAGTTTTATTTTGCATTGTAAAAAGCAGCAATCCTTCTATTGCATCATTGTTTCCGAAGATTTTATTATTCAGAAAAACATTGTATTTCTTTGGAAGACGGTCGGGGTATTTACAACTGTACAATGGCACGCGGTGGAATCTCGGAGACGAAGTTGAAGCGCTGCGAATCAATAGAAAACAAATCTTGTATTCATGGTCATAAAGAAATGCCTCTTTTACATTTTATTTAATGTTATCCGTATCCTTATTATTAATAAGTGTTATCCGTATTACCTATATCAAGGATGCATGTATTGAACTAAAAGAATGATACCATACTAAAGTATGATTGAGTGGTAGTCAACACTTTTAATTAAAAGATTATGCAAATTATATCACATTGAATAATATACATATATACTTATATCCATGACGCATTTATTGAACCAAAAGAATGATACTCTACTAAAGTATAATTGAGTGGCTGTCAACACTTCTAAATAAAAGACTATACAAATCATATCACATTGTATTGTATACATATAGACCTATATCCATGATATACACTTAATGGCCTATCCCACTTGACACACGATACCATGTTTCTTAACCAATTTCTTCCTAATTTGAGAAATACTACAAAACAGTGTAGGTCATTTTTCAAATAATATATATATATACATATATATATATATACTGAAGTGACAAAAGTCATGGGATAGCAATATGCAAATTTTCAGATGACAGTAGCATCGCGTAGAACAGGTATAAATGCTCAGTGCTTTTGCAGAGCTTTCATTTCTGTTCAAGTTATTCATGTGAAGAGGTTTTGACGTGATGATGACCGCACGACGGGAATTAACAGACTTTGAACGCGGAATGTTAGTTGGAGCTCGACGCATGGGCCATGCCATTTCGGAAATCGTTAGGGAATTCAACATTCCCAGTTCCACTGTGTCAAGAGTGTGCCGAGAGTATGAAATTTCAGGCATAACATCCCACCATGGACAGCGCAGTGGTCGACCGCCTGCACTTAACGACCGAGACCGGCGACGTCTGCAAAGAGTCGTAAATTCTAACAGACAAGCAACACTGCTTCAAATAACCGCAGAAATCAATGTGGGACGTACAAGGGACTTGTCTGTTAGAACTGTGCGGAGAAATTTGGCTTCCTTAGGCTATTCCAGCACAAAACCGACTCGAGTGCCTTTACTGACAGAACGACATCGCTTGCAGCGACTCTCGTGGGCACGTGAGCATATCGATTGGTCCCTAGATGAATGGAAAACCGTGGCCTGGTCCGATGAGTCACGATTTCAGTTGGTAAGAGCTGATGGTAGGGTTCGAGAGTGGCGCAGACCCCACGAAGCCATGGACCCAAACTGTCAGCAAGGCACTGTTCAAGCTGGTGGTGGCTCCGTAATGGTGTGGGCTGTTTTTTCATGGCATTGACTTGGTCCTCTGGTGCGACTGGACCGAACATTGACTGGAAATGCGTATGTTCAGCTACTTGGAGATCACTTGCAGCCATTCATGGACTTCATGTACCCAAACAACGATGGGATTTTTATGGATGACAATGCGCCATGTCACCGGGCCACAACTGTTCGCGATTGGTTTGAAGAACATTCTGGACAATTCCAACGAATGATCTGGCCACCTAGATCGCCCGACATGAATCCCATCGAGCATTTATGGGACATCATCGAGAGGTCTGTTCGTGCCCAAAATCCTGCACCATCAACGCTTTCACAATTATGGAAGTCTATCGATACAGCATGGCTCAATATTCCTGCAGAAGACTTCCAACGGCTTGTTGAGTCCATGCCACGTCGAGTTGCTGCATTTCGCCCGGCGAAAGGAGGGCCGACACGATATTAAGAGGTATCCCATGACTTTTGTCATGTATATATATATATATATATATATATCATATATACACTCATGTCCATAAATTAAGGATAATTAAGAATCACACAGAAATTGAACTCTAAAATAAAAATTCCACCTGTAGAATTATCACACACATCTTGAAGAAGAATATGCAAATTACAGGGAACCACCAGATGGCGCAGATAGTACATCACAATGACGAGAGTGTAAGAGAGGGGTATATAAGGAATGGTGGCAAAGAAGTAAAGTTGTTCACAAGCGCTTTAAAAGCTTTTCAGTGCAATAACTGCATAGTTATGGCACAAAGGAAGCATTTGGGTGATTTTTTACGTGGTAGAATTATCGGACGACTGGAATATGGGCGTACCCAGTTGGAAGTATCCGAGGAACTTGGAATCGCCCAGAGTGTCATCTCCAGGCTTTGACAACGATTCCAAGATGATGGTAATGTGAGTAGATGTTACAGCACAGGTCGCCCCCGAGTTACAACGCTGAATGAGGACCGGTATTTAGCAGTTACTGCCAAAAGAAACAGACGGAGCACAGCATCAGACCTTTCTCGTCAACTCTCTTCAGCTACCGGTACGACAGTTTCAAGGCAGACCGTGTACAGACGCTTAGGGCACATTGGTCTATATGCTCGTAGGCCTGTCAGATGTGTTCCACTTACCGCAACTCACTGTCGCCTGCGATTAACCTGGAGTAGAGAGCATGCATTGTGGACACCGCAACAGTGGTCTTGTGTGGTGTTTTCCGACGAGTCCACGTTTAGTTTGCAGTCTGATTCTCGCCGGACTTTCATATGGAGAGCGCCAGGTACCCGTTACCACCAAGAGAACACCATTGAACGACACCGTTACGGTGGTGCAGGATGGCTCGTTTGGGGAGGAATTATTCTTGGTTCCAGAACTGGCCTGCATGTTCAGAGTGTAACGATGACAGGACACATGTATCGGGATGTCATTCTGGAACAACATGTACGTTTGTTTCGGGGCGCCATGGGTGCTGAATTTCTGTTTATGGATGACAAGGCCCGTCCTCACCGTGCAAACATTGTAGACGAATGCCTTCAATTGGAGGATATCACCCGTATGGATTGGCCAGCATACTCACCGGACTTGAATCCAATAGAGCATGTGTGGGATATGCTTGGCTGACGAATTGCAGCCCGTCAACCCCCTCCCACCTGTCAACCGGAACTTCGGAGGGCATTGCTTGATGAGTGGTGTAATAGTCCCCAAGATCAGATTGATAATTTGATACTCAGCATGCCTAGGCGTTGTAAGGCCTGTATTGCATCGTCCGGGAGACATACTCCATATTAACCATCATACTAACCCTGTTATACTGTTTTTTGTAAGTAGGTTCTTTTTTGAAATTTGCTCCAGGGAGTAAAAATCGCAATTTTTATTAATTATGTGAAACATATAGCATCTTTTTTGCTCTTTAGCTTTTGTTTAATAAATAGACTTTACAAATAAGTCAAATTTGTTTTGCTTCTGTCTCTCTCTCTCTCTCTCTCTCTATATATATATATATATATATATAAATGTATGTATACAATCTTTCTTTTGATTCAAAAAATATTCCGAAATTTTTTCCCTCCCATTTTTCAATTTTTTTTTTTTTTCTATCATTTATAATTGTAGGCTAATATTAGTACCCTATGTAGGCTAATTGTTCATACTGTTAAAATACTGTTTGGTTTCATTTGATTTGATTTGATTTGGTGAGGTGGTTTGTGACTGGTTGAAAAAAGATTGTTTTGGTTCATTGTTTGTTTAAAAAAAGCCCTATTTAATAAACTCATTTCTCTAATTTTTTTATCTTTTTTTCCTTGTGAAATTGTTTGCAATAACAATTAAAAAGGGCGCCGAAGTCCAGGACAGCCTTCGGAACAGATTTGTCATTTGTAATAATACATTACAGCAGGGGTGGCCAACCCAAATGATCTTGCGGGCCACTTTGGAAATGTATCCTAACTCCGTATAAATAATCCGTATAAAATAATATATATTCCTATTTGATTTGGACTCACTATAGACATTTTTTGGGAGTGAAAAATTGAAACATAGTGAGTTATTATTTTTGTGTTTACTATTGTTCTTACATGTAAACATAGATAAGATAATAATAATGATACTGAACGCACATTGTAAAGAAATATATGACCCTAAAAATGAAATATGAAAAATATATAAATATAAACGAAATGAAATCCTCAAAAAATATTTATTTCACTAGAGCGATAGTTGTTTCTCCACTCTTTCACTTAATTTTTGCAAATCGATCTCCATTTGTGTATTGGCACATCGTAATGGGTGTTGCAGGTTAGTGTCCGTTATGTTGGAGCACGTGGTTTGTGTTGGGTTCATTTCATTTTCGAAAAAAACGATTCACAAGTGTAAGTTGAACCAAAAGCGCTAACAAACTTTTTTTGCCAGATTTCTCAAATATCTAGGGATGGTCACTACGCCTGAGATCACTTAAAAGGAAGCATAGAACCTATTATATAAGATGTTACAAGATGCGCGCGCATCATGAGTTCGTAGAATATAATTTAACTATTCTGTGAACTTATAACTGTAAACTCATAGAGGCACTTTCTGTCTAATATTGAAAGAATATTATTTTAAAATCAAAGTTAATTTTTTTTTTCATCATTTCGGCAGTTCATTTTTGAATAAATGGATTTGTTTTCAATTTGGCCATTATAAAACAAATATATTTTGTAAAAGTGGGGTCTCACGGGTCGGAAAAATGTTCAAGGCGGGTCGCGGGTGCATTACAGCCTCTTTTTGCACATGTTCACTACTGTAAAACATTCAGTAGTGAATCATGTTCATTTTCATTCAGCTATTCACGACATTTTCCCAGACAACAACTCGCAAACAACCTTTCTTTTTTTGTTTGTTTTATTCAGATTTTTAATTAACAGTCTTAATTTTCCTTCTTTCGCAGCCTTTTGTTTAATGTTTGTTCTTAAGACATCTCAGAGAGAATGGGGAAATGAGAGCTGAATTTTTAACTAAACATACAAATGAGCATTTCTTTCCGCGTTTATTATTATTATTTAGATTGTTGGTAAACGCAAGAGTTGAATGGAACTATTTTCCTAAAGGCATCCTTTCTAGAGCACAAGGGAATTCCAAAGAACCAGTCTGGGTTTTATTAAAAGTTTTGTTAGTTTAATTTGAGAAGAAGAGGAAAATAACGAGTTAATGGAGAGTTTTTAGTCATGTGTTTTTTTTCCTATTTGTAAAAACGCACTCAATAGCAAGCATTGTTGTTGGTTTTTTTTCCTTGACTGCAATTGCAACGAGTATTTTAAGTGGCTCAGTGCGGGGTGAATGGGCTTATACCCTCTCAGTTCAAACGGCTCCTCTAAAAGCAAGCGGCTTGACGGCCAACTGGTTAGAGCCCTGGCAGTTAGTGCCAAAGGTTTCGGGTTCGAGTCCCGGTGGTGCCATGGATTTTTTTATGTTTTCTGCTGATGGTGTCAAGGAATTCACTTTAAACCGTAGGTCCCGCTCTAACAGGATCGTAGAATGTTGCAGGAGTAGTGTTATTCGCGTCAGTAGCCCATCTTCAAAGCTACACGTGCCCCCGGGTAGTGCTCAATGAGTAACAGCGGTGCAACCCTTGCTTATGGCATAAAGATGAACTGTCTCTCTATTGTCAACTATATTAGAAAAAAATGAATTAATTTATTTTTTAAGTAGATGACAAATTTTTCACTTTGTTGTAGCTTGTAAATGTATCAAACAATAGATATAAATAAACAGTTCCAATATCATATGCGATATAATTAAATCCCTGAAAAGAATCAAAAACATGCATACAATTTATGAAACATTTTTTGAACTAATAATGATTCTCCTAAGAGATAGGGCTTTTGATACCACAGGCTTCACGTTCGAAACCTAAAGGCGGCATGGATGTTTATTGGTGGTTCAGAACCCATGTTAAACCGTAGGCCCCGGTCTATTTAGCCTAAAGTGTGTAATTAAATATGTTGTTGCTGATTACAAATGGCGGCCTGGGTCCATTCACCATTAAAGGTGCTCATCTACTTAGTAAAATGCCCGTATGCGAAAATAAGTGTTGGGGGTGAGAGGAGTGTCTATTTCAGGGGTGGCCAATCCAAATGATCTTGGTTTCACTTTGGAAATGCATCACAACTCCTCGGACCACATATAAAATTATATATCAAGATGATTGAGTGACAAATCAAACCGTAAACCTCTAAAAGCAAATGGAACTGCAAGAAAAATAAAAATCGGACAACCCTCCATAAATCCAGCTCTCTAATAATCAGGGCCGGATTTAGATGAAAAGTGGCCCTAGGCTATTTCACCTATGAGGCCCTTTCACCTCCCATTTTTAAGTTTGTAAATTACATGAGAGATAATAAAATACATCGTTACTGTGATATATATCAATATGTTAAATGAAACGTGTTGTGATGGGTACTAATCTTTATAAAAAAATTTATGCTTTTCTTTACTTATGTTTGTTTCAAACTGCACTTTATTTATGCAAGAACGAACCAGAGCTTAGTAGCATAAGGCACGTCATCCCTTTGACAGCTTTTCACAACAATCCTCCACCCAACAAGAAAGACGATAACGAAGACATCACAGGACCAGTAACCCGAGCTGAGCATCCATTGTAACCCATCAACCCACTAAATAGCCGCTCGGCTAATAATAGCCTCCTCAGCAGACAATTGAAGAAAGACTTTCACCGCACACAATGGCGTCATTAGAAGAAACTGCTGCAACGGTTTTTCAAAAACTCGTCCGCAATTAGCACAAAATAGCTAATTGAAAGCGGTCACTGTTCTATGCAAATAAACATGTTTGGAAAGAGATCGATCGACCGAATGATATCGCTTGCAATGCTTGATCGACAGAATGATATTGCAATGAATGCTGTTGCAATGATATATTAGACAGATAGGAATGAAGCATTGATTCAATTAAATATGTTGTTGCTGATTATAAATGGCGGCCTCTTTAGCCTGGGGTCATTCACCATGAAGGGACTCATCCACTCAGCAAAAAGCCCGTATGCGAAAATAAATGTTGCGGGGTGAGAGGAGTGTCTATAGCAGGGGTGGCCAACCTAATGATCTTGCGGACCACTTTGGAAAAGCATCACAATTACACGGGCCCCATATTAAATTACATATCCCCCTATTAGATTTAGACCCACTATGGAAATTTTTTTGGAGTGAAAAATTGAAACATAGTTATTATTGAGTTAACTATTATTCTTATTCTTTTTGTGTTTACTATATATTCTTTATTATTATATTATCTTATTGTAAACATAGATAATAATCATACTAAACGAACATTGTAAAAAAATACATTATACTAAGAATGAAATATAAAAAACTTATAAATATAAGCGAAATAAAAAAAATGAAATCATTAAAAAATATTTATTTGACTAGTTCACTCTTTCACTCATCTTTTGCAAGTGTGTCTTGGAAACCGATGCAATAATAAAGAGGAAATAGTTCCAAACAAAAACAAACTTGTTTTGGTTTGAATTTTTCACGTAGATCCTAAATGTTAGCATCTTTTCCACAGTCCAGAATGGGTTTTTTTCCTTCTTTTAATATTGGTAAGTATCTTGACAACTGGCGTACCGATTACGAAGTACCCATGGGGATAGACCCCATTGCCTCCTCGTCTTAATTCATATACGAAATTTACGTCTTTTAATTGGCTGCTTAAGGGAAGTATATTGTAAGAAAAAAAAAATTTCTAAAAATAAATAAAAGCAAGATAAAAAATAAAAAGTTAAAATAATTTAAATTAAAAATTCGGTACAATTAGGGACCCGTTGTCGATATCATAAAAATATTGAATAAGATAAAATTGTGAATTGCTGAACGTGTGGGCCGTAACGATGAATCTGTAAAAAGGCAGGATATAATATCATAAAGAAGCCCTCATATATCCCTCAAAAGAAATGTCGTTCTCAGAACCAAAGTTCTTGTATTTTATTAATTTTACTTTTTGATAGTTTTGTCTAGTCCTTTTATTTCACACACAAAAAAAAAGAGGTAAAAAATAAACCTAACTGTGGTCACTAGTTGGCAAAAAAATTAAGGTCCACATTGTAGCGAATGGGACAGGTCTTTGATTCGAATCTTCGACCTGGCGATCAGAGATCCGTTTCTTGACTCCTGCGCCAGTTCGTCTTGTTTAATGAGAAGCCACAAAAATTTAAACCAAATGGGCTCTTAGATACACAGTGAGATAATTTGTCCCAGTGAACGTTGAAATCTACTTCGTTCGCCAAGCATCTTGTTTAAAGGTAGAACTGGACGAATCTATGACGTGTTAGGAAGGTAAGTTATATATACATAGCGCAAAGCAATTTTTAAAAAGAGAGTGGGATTTTTTTTTTTTTTTTTTTTTTTTTTTTTTTTTATCATGTAATTTAAAATTGTAACTATTAAAAATTAAAATTATTTTTATTGTAATCAACACTCCTGAAAATATACACTGAAGTGACAAAAGTCATGGGATAGCAATATGCAACTTTTCATATGGTAGTAGCATCGCGTAGAACAGGTATAAATGCGCAGTGCTTTCGCAGAACTTTCATTTCTGTTCAAGTTATTCATGTGAAGAGGTTTTGACGTGATGATGACCGCACGACGGGAATTAACAGACTTTGAACGCGGAATGTTAGTTGGAGCTAGACGCATGGGTCATGCCATTTCGGAAATCGTTAGGGAATTCAACATTCCCAGATCCACTGTGTCAAGAGTGTGCCGAGAGTATGAAATTTCAGGCATAACATCCCACCATGGACAGCGCAGTGGTCGACCGCCTGCACTTAACGACCGAGACCGGCGACGTCTGCAAAGAGTCGTAAATTCTAACAGACAAGCAACACTGCGTCAAATAACCGCAGAAATCAATGTGGGACGTACAAGGGACTTGTCTGTTAGAACTGTGCGGAGAAATTTGACTTTCTTGGGCTATTCCAGCAGAAGACCGACTCGAGTGCCTTTACTGACAGAACGACATCGCTTGCAGCGAGCATATCGGTTGGTCCCTAGATGAATGGAAAACCGTGGCCTGGTCCGATGAGTCACGATTTCAGTTGGTAAGAGCTGATGGTAGGGTTCGAGTGTGGCGCAGACCCCACGAAGCCATGGACCCAAACTGTCAGCAAGGCACTGTTCAAGCTGGTGGTGGCTCCGTAATGGTGTGGGCTGTTTTTTCATGGCATGGACTTGGTCCTCTGGTGCGACTGGACCGAACATTGACTGGAAATGCTTATGTTCAGCTACTTGGAGATCACTTGCAGCCATTCATGGACTTCATGTACCCAAACAACGATGGGATTTTTATGGATGACAATGCGCCATGTCACCAGGCCACAACTGTTCGTGATTGGTTTGAAGAACATTCTGGACAATTCCAACGAATGATCTGGCCACCTAGATCGCCTGACATGAATCCCATCGAGCATTTATGGGACATCATCGAGAGGTCTGTTCGTGCCCAAAATCCTGCACTATCAACGCTTTCACAATTATGGACGTCTATCGAGACAGCAGGGCTCAATATTCCTGCAGAAGACTTCCGACGACTTGTTCAGTCCATGTCACGTCGAGTTGCTGCACTTCGACCGGGCAAAAGGAGGGCCGACACGATATTAAGAGGTATCCCATCACTTTTGTCACTTCAGTGTATTTCTCCCCTTATTACGCCTCTGTTTGAATCGGTTCGACTTGACTGCAAGCCAATTTTCCACACAGTCGGTGATCCAACTTTGTGTGTATATTTCGACGAATTCATTCATTCTTAAAACGCGATTTTACCTAAGGTGGCAGAGAGAATGGAATATTCAATGGTTTTTCACAGAACAAAGGAAAATTGAACATTCTGTTCAGAATATCGGAAAGGAAGTCGATCATCTTTGCCTAAAGTGTTTCCTAGAGAGGAGGGGCAGTTCGAAAACGGACTCGTCCAGAGTTAAAAGACAACTGCCTACTGTGATTTAACTAGAATACAGTAGAACCTCGATAAGTAGAAAACCTCCACAACTCGAAAAATTTTTTTGTTCCCTTCCCTTCAAGCCCCAAAATCTCCATTACTCGAAATTTCAACCCTCTATATGTCGAAATAATGAGTCAATCCCCACAAGCCATTTTGGTATGCATTTTCCCTCCGTAACTCGAGAAAAAAAAAATTGGACCTCTGTATCTCGAACATTAGCAATGTTTGATTTTACAACTCGATCATTTGCATAGAAGACTCCAATAATATAACATGCGCTCCATGGGTTTCCATCAAAGAGGCAAGAACAGCATTAAATATTTTAAGGAATTTCATAGAGCAAACTAGCAACTCGGAAGAAAAAGAATTTTCTGCTCTTTATAGCTTAGAAAATGCTATAGACAGCGAACGATCGAATTGTCTACAGCAAAAAAAATAAATAAATAATAAATAACTGACTTTTTTAATATATAATATTTTTAATTTTAAGGTTGTTTCGGAATTATTTTGATTTTTTTATTATAGTACATAATATAACTTTTAAGTTGCAAATAAACATGTTAATTACCTCTGTAACTTGAATTTTTATTTATTTTACCTCCCTAACTCAAAATAAATCAGAAAGAATCTAAACTTCTACAAGTCGAATATTTCCTTACAAAATCCGCGTAAGTCGAAAACTCTGTAACTCGAATTATTTGGCGTCTCCTTTGAAGTTCGACTGTATATAAATTGTCCGATCGAAACGGCACACTTCTTTGCAAGCAGAAAGCCTTTTTTTGTGATGGTTTTATAGAACTGATTTTTATGAAACTTTAAAAGTAAAAAATGGGCCCACAAATTATATGCGGCAACTTACGAGTATAATCCACACTATGAAACTTTAGGAAAAATCGAACATCAAAAGCAGGATCAGATATAGAAAAATAATCAGTCCTTTTTTTATTATTATTATTATTTTGCATAAACAATTTAATTGGAAATGGAGATTGTGACAATTTTAACGAAATGATTTAAAATACCATAATCATAAAAGAGAAAAAAAAATGCACAATCAAAATCTACATGATTCATTAATAAATCAAGTTTTTGATTTCTTTAGTTTGAAGGCAACAAAATATTCTTTTGAGTGGAATAAAGCATTTCAAATACAACTAATGTTTTTCCTTTAACATAAGAGGACAATTTTATTAGAAAAATTAAAGGTGAAATGGTTATTAGGAAAAAGGGAATCTATTCTGGTTTGATTGTCACTACGATCATTTTGTGCCAATTAGACCCAAACCTACAGTTTAATGTGGATTCTGAACCACCAACTAACATCCATGCCACTGCCAGAATTTGAACCTGAGGTTCCAAAGGCCAGAGTGTTAGCCAATTGGCTATCAGGCCGTGAATCGATTTTGGAGTATGGATGTTATATTATTATTATTCTATTAGTTATTATATTATATAATTCATATTGTATTCACTTTAATTTTTCCTTGTGTAGTCCCTACAATGATTGCTTCCATCAATACTCTAATAAGCCTTTAAAACTGTTTTTTAATAAAAATTAAAATTTAATCAATATTTGGCAAAACTATTGGATGCAAAAGGGGGCTAAAAGTTAAGTAACGCTAATAGTCAGGGATATGGAGTCTGCCAAAAAAATTCTGACTCCTTTCCATAATTTCGTGCTACTAGATATTTATTAAAAGATTTAAAATAAATTCAATAACTTTTCTTGAACCCATATCTATAAAAAAATATATCAGTAAGTAGTATTAGTTAGTATTTCACAACTTTAAAGGTGTGGTATTTGCATAAACTTAAAGCATTTCTGTACTCTAAATTTCCTTACACAAATATGTATAACAACATTTGATTAATAGGCACCACAGTATTATAGAATAGCTGCAGACAAGCAAATTAAAATTGCACATTTTAAATCAAAAATACTATATCATATTTGATATAGTATATCATATATCATATTTGTACTTAATAACAGAATAATTTTTTATAACATCCCCTTCATTGTGCATCCAAGCTTTTCTCAGGTTCAAATCTCAGCAGTGGGATAGATATTTTGTTAGTGGTTAATATCCTCGTTAAACTGTAGGTCCCAGTCGAATGAGCCTAAAGTGTGAACAAAATGACAAACCAATCCAAGGTAGCTTTTGATAAGCCTCAGTATGGGAAAAGTCTCTCAACACTAATTAGATTTGCTGCTTAAGCTATAACTATCTTTACTACTGGTTGTATTATTAAAATATTTAATTTTAACATTAATTCCTAAAATTTTAGAAAAATAAAAAATTATAACAATTGGATTTTAACCAACTCCCGATTTCTTCAAAAGTACTTGACATTGACCCCCCATCTCTGCTAATAGCTATTATCCATCAAATGACTTTTTTTCTCTGATAAAAAAAATAATGTCATTACATTCTTGATGTAATTGCTTGAGAAAATTAAATGATTAGGTTCATATGATGGATGATCCAACATGAAACCTTGGAAGAGGCATTCTAAAATACAAAATTGGATCTATTTCACATTTTTTAAAAATTCATTTTGTTAATCAATATTACATGAATGGAAAAAAAAACTTTCATATAAAATTGTTAGAATAAAAGTATAAATTTACTTTTTTTCTAACAATTTTATATGAAAGTTTTTTTTTTCCATTCATTCATTTTAACAGTCCCCTAGCTTTATATCTCTATGAAACTGTATTGTTTGTGATGCATTAAAATACTGCTATAAATACCATTAGCAGTGTACATTATCATTTAAAGAATCTTTTAAAAAGTTTAATTTTCAGAATACTTTTAAGTTCATAGTAACTTCCGAAATTGAAAATATTTCAAAGATAATCAATTGTAGATTAAACTATCATTTGCAATTATACTAGTACTTAAATGTATATTTTGAAGGTAAGTACTGTGTTAAAGTAGGTTTATGTCAAAATGATCATTTCATTTTCATCACAAGAATGTTTTCAACTGTTTTCTATTTTCTTAAGAACTAAATGCAATAAAGTTTTCATTTATTACATGGTTTCAAATCTATCACTTTTAAATTTTAAACATCTTGGATACAAAAATACCAATGGTGCCTTTATTAAACTGTTTAAAAAAAATCACAGAAAATTTTTAAATTTTCCATTTTATCTTAGCATTAGCACATTTAATCATTCTAACTACCTAGTATCTTTAATTTTAAATGATGTTTGCATTGTTAATGTAAAGTTTTTAGAAATTTAAAATAATCTTTCTATAAATCAAAGACAATTCATTTTTTTTTTAATTATGCATAACTCTTCTAAAATATTTAACAGAACACCAAATGTCTAACTGCAAAATAAGCTTCCAATAAATAAATTTTTAAAAAACACAACAGGATTTTATTTCATATGTATAAATTTTCATAGAGTTTAAATAGAAAAAAATCTCTACAAGGGCAGGCACTCTTCGGGGTCCTTATCGGAGAAAAATCTGCTACAAAATGGATGCACTGTCAACTGAGCCCTTTATATATAATATGCTAACCTAATCATTTAGAGAAAGCAACATAGATATCGGTTGGGCAGCAAATATTACCAGAGGCTATTATTCCAGCTAAGGCTTTAGAATCTGCTGTTTACAAGACAAACAAAGGATTCTATTAGATAAGTTGGTTAGAAAATTAACAAAGCAGACATTGGAGGTCCATGAAATAAAATAAAAAAAATGGGTAGGTGGGTGTGTTTATGTGAAGGTTAAACCAGCTTCTCTGTAAGTAGCATAGATTTTCTCAATAGAGTTCACATATGCAGCAGTTCGAAGATCCAATCCAAGATTATATTTCATGGCTGTTCGCATGATGGCCTGAAAAATACATTTTCAATTATTAATTTAACATATATTCATTATCACAACTCGCAATTCATTATTAATTTAAGTTTGCCAAGTTATAATTTAAAATAATCTTTCTGCTTGAAAAATTAGTCATATTTCACAAATCAGACTTGTAATTATATGTTTAGAACAAAAAAACTAGCAGAGCCATGTTTATATGAAACATTATATATAATATTTAATAAAATTAAGAAGCTGAAATAGCTACACATATATAGTACGTGTTCAGAAGTATATTTAGACAAATATGTTGATAAGGATATTTCAGTTTTCAATGCAAGAACAAACAATGGTTAACTTTAAACATGCAAAATTTATATAAAAAAATTATGCTAATTTAACAATTCATAAAAATTATTATAAAAAGGAATATTCACAAAAGCTTGATCATTTTCATAATTAATATTCATATAAAATATAACTATTTTTTTCCTTTTATAATAAATTATATATTAAAAATTATACCTGAAATGTTTTACGTCTAAAACTTTTTTAAACAAAAAATAATAAGTGTATATTTAAAGATAAATGCTTTCTAGAGAAGAGCAGCTTAATTATCAAACAATATTTATGAAACAATCTAATGGATTGAGTCCAATTTATGGCCCCGATTTAAATTTAGATATTTAAATCTTTTACCATCAAACAGTAATTTTTAAATTAAGAATTCCTTTAATATACTTGAGCAACCCAAATTACAATGCCTTTTCTATGATAACACTAATTCAAGGATTTCCCAATATATTTATTTCATAATCAAATCAATTTGTCTACATATATTTTTGTTGACAGTGAACACTTTTAGTGCAGTAAAAAAACTGCGAGATCAATAAATGATGGCACCAACAAGGTATAACATAAAGTTCTTTTGTTTCAGAAAAGAACTAAATACATATCTTAAAATGAAGAATGGGTCTTTAATAAGACTCCACTGAAGCATTTTTATTGGCATCTTTTTTTTAAAAAACCAATTATCTATGCATATAGAAAAACTAAAATATTAAGGAATAAAAAATAAAATTAAGTCAAGTTTATTACATTAAATGAATTATCTAAACTTAAATTTAATAACAAAATATATGTAAAAGTACCCTAGCAGAGCGTTCCATTGTGTAATCCAAACCAGAATGGACGATGTCTTTCTCTGAAGCACCCTAAAAAATAAAAAATATTCGTCAATCATAAAATAAATGGTTACATATCAAATAATGCTTGGTGATGATTAGAAAGATATATTACAAAACAAATATTTTTGGCTAATGCACATTAATGTACATCTTAAAATACATTCAAATCCATCCAAAAGCCCACTTTCAACTGTTCACAAGGAAATGGTCAATACAACCCAGTCAACATAATTTAATTATTAATTTTTTTATAATATATTTTTAATAATACAAACATAATATATTCCCAAAGGTAAATGAATTAATTTAGCCTTTGATTATTTGAAAATTTACCCTGAAACTCCATTTACATAAAAAGATTAGCACTAACTGATTACGAGATAATAAACAAAATGAATATTAAAATGAAACACTAAAAATAAGTGAATTCTTGGTGACAGTAACTTTGATACAGTAGGTTTACTTTATAACTCCTACTAAGCATTCTCAGCTTGGAGTGATTTAATAAAAGAAAATTACCTCTGATAATTTAGTGATTATCTTTATTCCAATTAGAAATAAAGAGCAGAAAAATAGGAAGGATAGCGTGGGTTCAAAGTTGTTTTGCAATGTTGATTCTAGTTAGTAACGGAAAATACAAATATTTGGAGAAGAAAATGTTACATGGCCTAATCCGATTCTCATAAATGCTTACAAGGTTTCAACTCCTTGATTTCAAGAAGCTGATGAATGCTTCAAAATTTCTCTTGACCTTTTTTTTTTTTTTTAATTTGAAAGTATTGGATAGTATTCTATAAGTGCAATTAGTTAATTTTTAATTTGAAGAATTTTATTGTGCAAGACTTGATGATGGATGTATTCTACGATTGATTCTAATTTCAATCCTTCGTATAGGATTTTTCTAATGATGTAAAAAAGGAGCATTGATAAGACTGAAAATTTGTAAGCGGTGCACAGGTAGGAGCAGCATATGAAAGAATTGGTTTTATAAATACTTCATAAATTAGGTGCTTGTATCTAATTTTGAGGTTGATACATAAATTAATGTGGGAATTAAATGAGAAGCAAACAACCAATTTTTGGATGGTGCTTCAATGTGGAAATTAAAATAAGATTTTTTTTTTTTTTTTTTTGTCCGGTGAGATTTCTAGGTGCTTATATTCATTGACCCTTGGAATGCCTTCATGAAACATTTGGATTGGAAAAAGTTAACTTAAATTTATTCTATTCATGAAAATTAAACCCAATCTCCTCCCCCCCCCATCATTTACTTAAATTTTTCAATCTACAGGTTAAATTTGCGAGTGTAGTATTGCAGATTTTTAATAGCAATGAGTGGGTATCTGTTTATGCTGAGGGTCAAGTCATCCACAAGGTTTGTATATCTAGCATGGCATAGCATTTATGTAAATTGCCAATGAAGTTGGAGAAAGTAATGGTTATTGGGCTAGAATATTGAGCATTGATTTTGACAAGAAAGAGTATTATTTCACCATTGAAGTTAATAATTTTATTAATTTGGATTAACAAATTTAAAGAAATGAGTTGATAAAATGAATTCAGGTATCCATTAATTCTTTTATAAGACCTATAAACAATTTTTTTTTACTGATGAATTAAACAATTTAATCCTTTTCCATTGATTAAATAAAGTTAATTAAACAAACATTTTTATATCATCCATGAATTAAGAGTAAAACTGGAGAGGAGAGGTGCAAAAATATATATAAGTGCAGAAAATCTTTCTCGCATCTTTTAAAAAAATTCATACTTTAAAGAACAATGAAGACATTTTTTTTTTAAAGGAATAATTATTTTTTATGAAAATGCTGGCAGAAAGAAAATTTCCAAAATTTTTCCAAGGAAAGAATCTTCATTGTTAATTTAAATGAAACAATGATTGCACTGAAATAAAAATCAGTTATAATCATGCAAAAAGGACAGTATGGAAATCAATATTAAATACATAAAATTTATTTCATATAAAGTAATCTTTTTTTCTGTTGAAAGGACTTGTCCATTTTCAGAGAGAAACATTGCTTTTTAATATCTTGCATTAAATTTTTTAAATGAATAAAGAAACAAATTTCCACAATCGAATTTAGTCCCACACATTATTTTATCAAATTTGAAAAAGGTCTTCTACTTTTCTGGAAAATTTTCATTTAGTTATTGTGAATGTAACATCTTGCATTAATTTTTAAACTATTGATATAGATAATTTATAAATTATAAATATTTCCTTTATTTAGTTTAAAAATCGATAAATAATATTAAGTTTAATTATTGTTATTTTCTCATTTATTTTATTATAGATTCAACACTCACCGGCTGCCAATACTCGCTACTTACCGATATCTTCTTTTGAAAAGATTCGCTGGGAACAATGGGGATTCGGCCCCCAGCCTTTCCAAACCTCCTCTCCAGTGATTCTTGAACACTTTCTGCAATGCAAAGAATAAATTATTAACAGGAAATTGCACACATTTGATTGAAACATTTTTTTTTCCAGTTCTGTAGATTGACAGATTTATTATACGATAAGCATAATTATTTGTTTAAATTTTCTACTTTGTGTAAAAATATTTAACAAATAAGAAGTATTACAACAACATTTTTCTTTTATTTATATATTTGTTATAAATAATATAAAATCTTTATCCACAACCTATTTGTACACTATTACAGGATAAAAAACATTAATATTACTTGTATTTCAGCTTGTCGCTTTAAATTCTAATTTTTTAGCACTCATAAATACATATTTACATCATAACATAAACCTCTCTTCTCACTAAATTCTACCATTTTATTTAAATAAATATCCCTGAAGTTACATTAAATCATTCCACCTTGTTATTTTTTCGCAATTTCAAGAAGAAGAAAAAAATCAAAATTATACTGCAAGAGCTGAATTTTTAATTTCTTTCTATAACTACATTGATTTCTCAATATGTCTATGTAAAACACGTCTTCCACTATTTGATGCTCTGTAATTTCATAAAGACCACCCTAAAATTTTTTTTAAAATCCCTACATGCTTACAAGAAAAATCGAAGATATTCAATCTTTTCATTTTCACATTTGTAAAAATTTTATGAATCTTTTATTTGAAACTTTTGTTTTTAATTCATTTCAGATGCTTAAAACTGTATTTCAGGGTTATTTATCATAATTTATAATTCTATTATCATTGCACTTTTAATAACCAGAATTTTCTAATTTAATAATTTCTATATTCAAACCAGTTATGTAGTTTACTATTTCTACCAAAAATGAAATATGTTTAGAACAAATATTGTGGTGTGATGAAATAAATGTTTATTTTCATAATAACAAACAGGAAATAAATGGATGCTTAAAATGCTGGAAATAAATGGAAAATGCTTATTTCAGACAACAAAAAATTAGCGAGGAAAAACAATTATGTCTTTTTTTTTTTTTTTTTTTTTTTTTACCTATAAGAAAATATGATCAATTGTTGCCTAGCTTCAGTAAATATTACATATTTTATTTGGTCGGGGTATTTTTAAAAAAAAAAGAAAAAGAAAAAAAAGAAATTTTTTTAATATGTTATAAAATAATTATTCCAAATCTCAAAAAAATCGTGGCATTCATATTTCAAACAACTTTAAGTATACATCCTTCTTACAGCAAGTAATTCTATAATACTCTTAAAAGAATAACATTTATTTATTATTAATTTATAAAACAATGTTTTTAAGCAAATGCATGTATAATGCAATATTTAAAATGGATCAAAAAATGAAAACTGAATGATGAACACATAAATTTTCAATTCCATTTTATTGAAATATTGTTTTAAAAACTGCAATTTTTAAAAAAACTAAAAATAGAATTTTTTTTATATATTTTTCATTGTACAATAAGAAACATTGTAAGAAAGGAGGAGTAAAGATTTTCAAAATATAAAAAAAAATGTATAAATCTTTCATAGCATAATTCACAAAACTTATTATCCAATATGCTCACCTAACAAATGATAGTTTGAGTCCCGCTCATATTTGAAGAGAAGTCGCCCATAACTGACATGATTCAAGTTTTTCAACCATTCAAAATAGGAAACTGTCACACCTCCAGCATTAATGTACAAATCGGGAATGACCAAGATATTACGAGACATTAATATCTTATCAGCAGCAGGTGTGATGGGACCATTGGCAGCTTCTGCAATGATCTGAAACAGAGAAATGTGAACTCTTTACTCACTTTGATTAAAAGATACTAAGGCAATGACGACAAGAGTCATCCAAAAATTTTTAACTCTTAACTAACTTCTTTCATACCAACTCCAGACTCATTTCAGAAATAATGTCTTTTACTAATGGATTTAAAAAAATTTGAGAAATAAATTCAATGACTTTTATTGCACTTGTATATCTATAAAAACAGTTTGGGCATAACAAAATAGGTTTTACAACTTTAAAGATGTATTTGCACTCATTTAAAAAGATATTCTTGTACTCTGAAATTTGCTTACAAAAAATACATATAAAAAATAATAGTACCCAAATATTATACTGAATAGCTTATGACAAGCAAAGAAAATTGTGCATTTTAAGGACAAATGTGCTATATTTGTAATACATTAATTCTTTGTTGTTCTTAACAATAGAATAATTTCCATAAGATCTTTAATTGTTAATTCAAGATAAGCTTTTTATAACTATCAGTGCCGAGAAGTCTCTCAACACTTACTTGATGTGCTTCTTAAATAACAACTGATTTTACTTATTGGTTGTATTACTGAAGGATACAATTGAATTGCCATCTTAATATTAATTCCAAGAACTTTTATTTTTATTTTTATAATAGTCCGATTTTTAAACAGAATCCTGATTATGATTCCAAAAATTCATGACTCGCCAACTCTGGTACTAACACATCATAAATTATTTATACATTGTTCAAATAAGATTTAAAATTTAAAATTAAATTTCTAAAATATAACAAAATCTGCAAATTTATTTGATACGCTAAATTTAACATAATACTACAAAAATAATAAACTGCATGGCTTAACACATTTTTTTTTCTTTTTAATCTCTAAAAAAATTGCCAAGCAGGCAAGTTTATTATAACATAAGCTGATTTTGTAAAGAACAACATTTTTCATTGCAAGAACCAAATTAAAAAAACTTTTAAGTTACCTGAAGCAAAACATAAATTTTTGTAATTGTAAACACAATATTTTTTTAGCACATCAACAAACATGCATTTCTTCCAGCACTTATATAATTACTAAACATCAATAAAAAACACGAAAATTAAATTTAAGCAGATTTAGACCAATTACCTTGCATTGTACTTTTTCTGCATTATTCTTGGTTATCACTTTCTCTGTGGCAGCAGGAATCAAGATTTCACAGGGTTCATACAGAAGATTTTCTCCTTTGTAAGGCTCAGCACCTGGAAATCCATTGATCGTTCCATTGGCCTATGAAAGCACAGATGGGAGGAAAATTTTTTAAATATTCTTATGTAATGTATAATTTTATACTTTTAATTATCAATAAAGAAACAAAAGAAATATTACTTATTACTCTTACTTATTTTCAGCTAAAATTCTATAAAAACTATAGAGCAAAAAGCCATTATTATCAGTCTCCAAACAAAACAAAAAAATCTAAATTTAAAAAGAAATGACATGTGTCAATCTTACCTGAATGCAATATTTCAAAATTAAAATATTGAAAATTGATTATAAAATAATTTTTTTGTTTCCCTTAATTAAAAAAGAAAACAAAAGAATACTTTAATATTAAAATTTACTTTAAAGGAAAAAAAAAAAAAAAACAGTTTAGATATATATATATATATATGGTTGGTAAAAGTTGATTTCCCTTCAAAATGCTCCTTTAAAATTAGTGTTCAGAGAGAAGAAGTATAACAAATTATTCTCTAAAACAATTCTTGAACTCTTTATATTTAAAAGGAGTTCCAAAATTCATGCTAAATGCTTTTAATTATATATATATATATATATATATATATATATATATATATATATATATATATATATATATATATATATAAAGTGTTTAGAATATTATGAATCATTTTTACTTCTTTAATTTAAAAAAAAAATAGGACTTTTTGGAACATCCTCCACTGTACTTTATGAGATTGGATGCTAAAGTTGAATTCACGTCACATCTGCTCAGTATCAAAGGATAAAAAAAAAGGTAGGAATGAATACAGGAATTACTAGTTTCTAACAAACGAATAAATAGGAGGTGTAAAAAATATGCACAAGAAGATTTGGCAATTCAATAGAGATCATCTGGGAGAAGCAGAACAAAAAGAACAGTGTTGGCTGTAGTGGATAAACACTGTAACACTGTAAGAGGGAATTAGAGATGTGCAAGGTAGTTGAAGAATATTTCCATCTTATCTTATTATTTTAAGGTTGTAATGGAGAGCTTTTTTAGAAAGGTCTTCTAGACATCAGCATGACTAAATAGGGAGATGATTTTTTTCATGATGAATAAGACATTTTTTAAAACATTGCTGTCAATAGAGGGAACTGCAGTGGAAGTTGCAGCTGCATGAGATCTGTATTAGTTAGCTGCCATGTAGTTAATTGTAGGATACACAGGATGGCAAATTTCAAGTGAGAAAAACTTTGGATTGAGGTCTGATGGTTGATCTTAACTGGGGAAATTGGGACATCTTCTCCAGGAAGCAATGAGACCAATATTGTTGTAGTTAATGCCAGTTGGAGAATCAAGCTTTTCTTGGATTGGCAATAGCAGCGTGGTGAATAATGTTACAACGAAAACATTACAAAGCAAGGTTTTCTGATGACTTTTCAACTTTCACAGTAAGGTAAAGCAATCTCTTGAGCTTGTAGATTTCCATGTTCTTTTGATATTTAGGTAGCAAAATTTGTCATAAAGGCAACGGTTGCTTGATTGATTTTGCGAGTTGAATCAACTTTTCCATAACGAAGCTAAGTACTTTCAATTCATCTTCAATGTCAGTTACTGGGGTATTGACACCTAGGCCCTTAATGACAGTTTCAGGGGCTTAACTGTTTGGGTATGATTAGGAAATAATCTGCTTTGAGCTTCTTCAGGTATCCAGATGGCAGAATGATGTTTTTCATCATCAATTAAGATTTTGTAGTTATATCTAGTTAGTCTCACAATTAAATTTCCCATCAAGAGATTCCTTTATCACACAACAAGATGAAAGAACTAATGTTACAGTTGTCACCATCATATAATGTTAGTTTGGAGATAGGCACTTCAGATAAATCCATATGACTCATTTTTTTCCAGCTCTATAAAAAAATTGGAAGCGGGCATTTTGTCATATTTAAAGAAACTGCGTTTGACAGTCAATCTCTTATTTGGGATAATGAAGTCATCATGCATGTTTGTCTTGATTTTCGATGTAGGGTGATGTTTGCAATCCTTAATATTGCATAATCAAGGCATAACCATAGCTTGATATCTTGCCTTTCTATAAACTGTTGAAAGAGGAATTTCTTGTATGTATAAAATTAAATTTTTCATTCCAGGACTTTCAGCTATAAATTGCAGTGTTATAGAAAGATTCTGCTAATTTTATCTTTGGTGGTGGTTACCATTTTACAAATTGCCTTAAGACCAGTCTCAAAAGTGGAAAAAGAGGATAGATGAATGCTCATGACCTGCGAGAAAAATGAAGGTTCTACCAGAGGCAAAATCTCGCAGCACCTTTTCCAATTGCAGTGCACTGCAGTTTCGATTGCTTACAAACTACTGACAAGTCAAGTGGATCGCTTTTCATCAAAGCAGGACAAGTACAAACAGAAATGCAGGTAGAGTAGAAGAAATATGCCTCATCAGTTCAACAAATGACTAAATGCGATTCTCAAAAAATTATAATCTAGTTACAAGCTTGTAATATTTTTGCCATTTAAATCAAGCTTCATTATTTTTAAAAAATTTTTAAATAGAAGATAAACAACATTTATAAATTTTTCGCAGCTGAATATAAACCCATACTTTCACTGTAAGGTATTGAGAAAATATACAATATTTTTTCCTACAGCACAAAATTCATTCTCATTATTATGCGACTTAAATGCAATAAAATAGCTTTATCTGTCTTTTTTAAATTTCTTCCAGTATTTAATACATTGCATTCATGTACCTATTCTTATCAAATTATGACTGTTTTTTGCAGCAATTCATTGTATTTTACCTTAATAAAAGAGAAATTTCACCAAAAAACTGTTGAAATTTAAAAAAATAATAATAGCAGTAGTATAAACACCAGGAAAAAACATACTAGTTTCCAATCTTCTAGTTCACGGGGATCAATTCCATTTGGGTTGAAAATGCTGCCATCTACCTCCATCACTCCGATGCATCGACCTCCTGCTCTGTGGAGGTAGCGCATCACGTGGAGGCCTACGTTACCCAGACCCTGAAATTGAATCAAATATAAGACTGCATTCTAGTCAAAGAGTGCAAAAAAATAAAATAAAAGCACTTAACACTTACCTGAACAATAAATGTTTTTCCACCCCAGCCTGGCGTAGTTCCAATCATACTCATGTAAGTGGCTTCATTCACAAAATTATGCAAACCGTGATATACACCCTATAATACAATAATTTAGTAAAGTTTTCATTTTAAAAAACTCAATATATACATAAATTTTAGAAAAATATTATCCAAATTTAAAATATTGATAATAATCAGCTTAACACACATAAAGGTTATTCAGAAAATTCATAATTTTATGTAAGCAGCTATCTTAAAAAAAAAAACTATAGAATTCAAAACAATTTTTTTTTTATCTTGGAAAATCTCATTTTCACTTTAAAATAGCACTGTTTTTACTATCACCACACAATCTTTTAGAATAATTTTACTTCAATTGTATAATTATTAATTTGTAAAAAAAATTGAAATTATTATGTATCTAAAAGCTCATGAAAGAAATTTAAATTAGCCAATAAAAGAATGGCTTGTAAAAGAAATTAAAAAATTTAACCAATATGAAAGTGATTAATAAAAAACTTGATCAACAATACAAAAAACTTCACTCGAGAAAATAATAACCACAATTTTATGGGCAATAATGCAGTTATAGAACTTTAAAAGTCAAAAATAGAATGACTACAAATGCAAAAACTCAAAAAAGTAAATAAAATTCAAAGAAAAAATATGAAATCCATTGTATAATATTTACTTTCAATTCATATAGGAAAAAAAAAAAAAAAAAAACCTTTGAAAAATATTCATTTTTGTAATTATTATACCCGAATTTCAACTTGTTTTTCTTTCTTAAATTTTAAAGGATTAAAGAAATTCCATTAACTTCACATATTTACATTTTGTATCCTAGTGAAAGTTGAATTTAAGAAAAATAAACTCCACGAAAAATTAGATTAAAAAAAAAAATAATAAATAAAAAAAAACATTCTATTTCATGTAAAAATGAGATTTTATTTTTTAATTAAAAATAACAAGCATGTATGTTGCTAAGGTTATTAATAAATTAACATGCTTCTTAATCTAATTTGCTTTATTTTTATATTAATTTATTTTTTCAACAATTTTTATTAGCTTACTCAAAGTAAAATTATGATAATTTATTGCAATAGTCTAATGCAATTTATCTCACACATAAATAAAACTATTTATCAAAACATTTTCAAACAACAGAGTTTAACATCATTATTAAAATAGTGATTACAATTAAAAATTTGTATAAATAAATGATAATTCAAAATTAAACAAAAATGTATGACAAGAAAACACTACATATCATTCTTCAGCTAAATATATTAAGCAAGATCATAATTTTAAAAATCATTACTTTACCATCACTATTGTTTTTATCATTAACAATCGTTACTTTAAAAAATTATACAAGAACTTAACTTTTATTGAAAAGAAATTCTATTATCAATAAAAAAAATCTATGAAAAATTATCGTAACTATTTAAGATAATTGTAAATTTCAACAGTACCTACATTTTAAGATAATTCATCATGAAATAAATTATTTTAGTGAGCTAGCAAAAACTGAACTCACTCTTCCAGTGGCCGATATTCTTCCGTGAATTCCACCTTGATTGATTGGTTTACCAGTCACACAAGCATGGGAATTCATATCAGTATGACCTGAAAAGAGGAACAGTTAAATTTTAAAAAAATTTTTAATTTTTTAAAATCAAAACTAGCAATTTAAATGTAAAAAAATCTAATGCTCTGTGTATTCTTAAGAAATCAAGCTTTCACGGAATAACTATTTTGTAACATTGAAATATGCAAAATTTGAATAAATGCACAGATACAGTAAGCTTAAATTTATAAAATGGTATAAGGGCAAATGATACACTAGTTTCCCCACTTCTGGCAAATATATATACATATTATATATACTGGCAAAAACATATTACTTATTTACCACTTAAGCTATAAAAGACAATGTATACTTTATTAACTCAATTTCATGCAACAAATTTTATTAATAAATAACTTTTTATAATAGTTTTAAAAAATTTATTTTATTTCATAATAAATATTTAATATTAACAGAAACAGAACAAATAAAATCGTATTTACCTCGCCCTACCTTTATGGCAAACTGAAAATTGGTTACTTTCGGACATTAAAATTGAACAAACAAGCAACTTGTTTTCATAAATTTTAGTCAAAACAAATATCAGTTGAGTTATAATTAAAAAAAAATTATCAAGTTCATGATATATATTTTAAAAAAAAAAAAAAAAAAAAAGAGAATGGCACAAGAAATTCACCATAACAGGAATTTAACCAATTTGATGACAAATAAATATGAGTCTGTAGCAGAAATGATAGTAATCTATAAAAAAATTGAATCAAGAAGCTTTACCAATTATTGTTACTTATGATAAACAATTTATACTAACAGTCATTTTAATTTGGATAACCTTGTTCTTTCTTTGCTCCAGCCTGCAGCTTTATTCACAGTAAAGAGGTGCTCTGTGCTAATATTATCACCAATAAGTTGAGAAGCACACATTAATTGTACTACCTAAATAAGTAGTGGAAACTGTGAGCATTTATAGCTTCATGCATATGTTTAAACCATTTAATCAAATTTCTAGTATTCAATAATTTTTAAATTAAATTTAATTTAATTAATATAAAAAATTCCATGCTCATCATTTATCCATAAAAATGAGTAGAACAAAAGATACAGTGCAGATAATCATAAACGAGGCTGCCATATTCTGAAATTGAAATGTTTATAAGCATTGTACCACACTTTGTATATTGTCAGCTTGAAGACTTCACAAAATTTGTGTTTGTGTGTGTGGTGGGAGGTTACAATAGGATCCAACTAATAAAATATACTTGCCAATAGTTTGTGCATAAGTGTCAGCAATCCAACTCATTTCTCTTTCACCTGTTCCCATGTCTGGAGCTGGAACATCTAATCCTGGTCCTACAAAACAAAAAAGAAAATACTTTAGAACATTTTTTTTTTACTCGACAATATGTGAAAAAAAAAATCAAATTTAAATTTTTTAACAAATATATGAATAATTTTTTTTATATATTATATAAAGCAATGATTTACATATTCTACAAGTTAGCATATTTGAAATTCATATCTTAAACTTGCATCATTCTATAAATATGGAATGATACTTACCAACCTATTAAATACAGATAATTATATTTTTTATTGGGTGTTTAATAAATTAGCACATTTTAGTTAAAAAGTATATAATGAATACAACAATTAGTTAACAATAATGTTGAAAAACTAACATATTGTATAGATATAAAAAATTTCTTTCTTCATATTTAATAAAGATAGTACCATGTGTACAGTCTGATATGCTAAGACATTAAAAAGGCATTTTAGATAAATAATATCAAATAAATTATCAATAATTTAAAATATTTAATTAAAAAATATAAAGCAATCTTTCTTTAATTTAATATTAAAAATTTTGCTATAAAATTTTTTAATATACTTGCTTAATCAGCCTAAACAAACATGAATTTTTCAATAATTTCTAAACTGTCACAGCTTCAAATGCTTCAATTTTAATGTAAGCTAAAATAATGATTATATACTGTAACTAAAATTAACATCCTTTATTTACATGAAATAAAAATTTAGTGTCAAAAACAATCTACTTTTAACAATTAAATATATTGAGCACTGCATTTAATAAAAAGATCTTTGTGTATGTTTAATAAATCTTTAAGGATACAAACTTCAAATTAATAAATTGAAGCATCTAGCATTTTTAAAAGAATGAAGGCAGTTATTTTTATATAGTAAACTTAAAATTACAGATAAAATGAGAAGAAAAAAAGATAATTTAAAAAAATTTAATATATTTTATACATAGTTCATATATTCTAGATAAAATAAATAATGTTTTAAAAAATTAATTTAATAAATTATTTTAGATTCATAGTAAATACTTTAAATACACAGCTTTAAAAAATATTTTTTTAGCAGCCAACAGAATTTCTTACCTAAAAACCCTTTCTTAGCCAGTTGAAGAGCAAAGTTACGAGTTATCTTCTCTAACTCAAAATCACTGTATTCTTTTGGATTAATTTTTAACCCAGCTTTCGCTCCACCAAATGGTACATCAACAACAGCACATTTGAATGTCATCAAAGCTGAAAGAGCTTTTACTTCATCCAAACTTACATCTGTACTGAAACGGATGCCTATGGGCCAAAATTTATTAAATTAATATAAAATGCCATCTTAAGCAATGGAAAAAGTTTTATAAATCAATAAATAATAGTTAAGTAATAAACAAAACATAGTAACAAACAAACATTTTTATTATTAATTTTAAAACCATACTATAAATGCTTGTTGTCCAATTTAAGCAATTACAATAGATAAGCAATTATATGCAAATATTATTGCTATAAATAAGCAATTGTTGTCCAATTATATAATTTTAAGCAATAAGCAAATTATATTATAAATACTGTACAACTTGTTATATGCTTACTTTAAAATGTTAGCTTGCAACATTCTATTTTATAAGCAATTAGGAATTGTCAAAGGTTTAAAATAAACAGATGCATATTTTAAAATTATTAAGTTCACAGCAAAATGAAATCCAAATAATTTAGACTGAATAAATAATATCTTAATTCATTTTTTTCAATCACTTAAAAAAAAAAAAAAAAAAAAGCACTGCATATATAAAGCTACAGAAATTTTTCTTCGGCATATTTATTCGGACGAATTGAAAAGGAAAGGAAAATGAAAACATACCTCCTTTACACGGAGTTCTGTGATGACTGTGCTGGGCTCTCCATCCATTGATCATTACATACTTTCCACTGTCCCTTTTCAGCGGAAAACAAACTTCTAAAACCGAATGGCATGGTCCCAAAATTCCCAAATACCCTCTGACTTTCTCCCGTTTTTCGTCCATACTCAGCTTTCCTTTGAATTCTTCGACAAGTTTGTCCTCCACGATTTGCCATCCTTTGTGGTAGAAATATTCCACCATGTGAAAAAACGACGGTTGCTCTGCATCTTCGACGTACATCAAATTATCAGGAATAATGTGAGAACAATAATATCTGGACAATAGAAAACTGGAAGCCCCACAGATATTCGACCTTGCTTTATTTAGGCCTAGGTCTATTTTATTCAATCTAGTAACTTTACTGCGACCTATCTGCCGAAAAGAGGATAAAATTGTACCGGTTTGACCGATCATTTTGGAAAGATGATAATGAAATCTGAACTTTTGAGCAGAGTAATGAGAGTTGCTGAACTGGATGGCGGATTTATTGCCGAATGGAAAACCTGAGTAAAATTTCACTTCTCATTTTCACACACACCTTACCTTCGCACTCGTTCACCCCCCTTTCGCCAAAAAATCAAACAACGACAAATCTTATCTCAAGAGAATGAGAGGCAATTTCCCTATCAAGAGGATGAAAATTCCCTACGCTAATCTAATTTATAGTTTTATTTTTTATTTTCTTTTTTCCAATTTAAAGGAGACCATAAATTTTCATGAACTAGTTCGCTGTTTTAAGGAGCTTATAAATGTATTTTATAGAAACGAAACTGTGAAAACAATCCGAAAGGGAAACAAAAACAAGTCTTCCATTATTTTCGGTTCTAGTTTTTAAATAAATTTCTTCAAAATAATTTGTATGTTTAAAAATTATAAAACACTAACTGAAATAATATTTATATTATTTTATTTTAAATAATTTAAAGAAACGCCGCACTAGAACTGCTCAAGGGTTTATTGATACAGTTTCGAAATCAGTGACGTTGAATACAAGAATTATTAATTACTAATAGCAGTATCAAAGTAATCAATTTAACAGTATATAATAGCAGTATCAAATTAATTACTAATAGGATATAAATAATGTCCTTGACGTCTTCCCCTTGAAATGATAATGAAAGTAATATGTATAAAAATGTTTTAGATAAAAATTTCATTGATGCTGTTGGATTTTTTTAAATTTATTTTTTTTTGAAAAGCAGTATCAATTATGTAAAATCTTATTAAAACTTACTTTTTTTACTTTTCTGCATCAAACGAGTAATAGACACGATCAAAGTATATTTATTATCATGTATGTATTGATTGCAAAAGCTATTTACAATGCAATTTCGTAATTGAACTTATGAATAAAATGTAAAGACAAACAATAATAAACAATTTGTTCATAAAAAATTTGTAATTACCGTTATTATTTTTAATTAAATAGTCCAAATTATTACGAAAATATGTATAAAAAATGTACAAAATACGTATCGAAATTCGATTGCTTAAATGAGTGTAATTCTAAGCATCATCAATAAGAATTTCATGGGAAATTGATGTTACCGAAGAAAATGTGGCTTTACAAAAGAAATACAAACTATACTAAAATGAATGCAAGTTTTCAGAAAAAAAAAGCAAATTCAAGTCGTTTCGCACATCAAACGATTCAAAGTTAAAAGTTAATTAGCATCTAACGTTCAAGATCGAGAATTTCAAGTGTCAGATTTTGACTCTTGTCAAAGGTAGTACAACCAATCACAAGTCTCAGACATCATGTGTTGAGACTGATTGATCCATGCTTCAACACTCAGCACCTTGGCATGAATGAGGTTTAACACTTTCTCTGCTGAACTCGCGCCAGCGCGTGATGGAGCATCAGTGTTAAAGATCCAATCACGCACCCACACGATATAGAAGGATGTCGGAGTAGCCAGTTACTCCAGTTGTCCCTCATGATTTCGTCTCTGTTTCAATCTGCGTCGAATAAATGTTAAAAGTTAATTGTAAAGTTATGTGGTTTAGAATTTGTAGCTTTATTTGTTATTAAAAAAAATCTTGTAATATGAATTGTAGAGTTGGTAGTTCTTCAAGTCCCTAAAAAAGAAAAGTGCATTATAATAAGCCTCTAACACATAATGTGACGCGATGCCAATTAACTAGCGCTCTGGACGTTGGTACCACAGGATTCAGGTTCGAATCCTGGCAATGGCATGAATGTTTGAAAGTGGTTCGGAATCCACGTTAAGCTGAAGGTCCCGGTCTAATTAGCCTAAAGTGGGCACAAAATGACCGTAGAGCGACAAACCAAACCAAACTTGCAAAGTTGTTGGCTGAGCTTTCGGTCTATCACCTGAGTGATGTGAGTTATGACAGCGATGAAGAATTCATTTCTCACCAAGGTATACAATAATAATATCATTGTAACCAACTTAAAATAATTTATTTATTTTAAATACTTGTTAGTGATAAAATATCATACAAAAAAAAATAATAATAATTCATTTTGTCATTTATTTTTACACATCACACTTAAATGCGTAATGTGACACTTAGGAAATAATATTACCTCTAGTGCCTATCACGCTCTGGAGCGCAGCTAAATATTCTACCAAGAAAAACCTATATATTATTTAGTGCACATTTACCCCATCTCAAAATAACATATTTTTTCAATTTGACAAATTATTCTGCAAAATGTGTTATACGCTTCTAAAGCTGAGATAAAAATAAAATATAAATGCTTGCCACTATGTTGTCGCTGTTCTAATGCAGCTGGCAATACATAGACAGTTAATCATTATGCCAAAAGCAAAGGCTGCACCGCTGTTACTCCCTTAGGCACCCAAGGGGCACGCGTAGTTTGCAGATGGGTTACGGACGCGAGTAATACTACCCCCAAAACGCTCTACAATCCTATCAGACCAGGACCTATGGCTTAAAGTGAATTCCGAACCACTACAAATATCCATGACCCGAAACCTGTGGGACGGAGCGCTAGACGCTGGGCCATTCAGGCCCCGTAGAAATGGGATTCAACGTTATCGTCCTGCATACTTGCTGAATGATAAATGTTAATGCATGCAATATGATGTGTCAGTAGTAGCATCTAATAATAATACATATCAATTCCGACTCCATTGATAGTACCAATTGCAATCACTGCTTTTAGAAAAGAAAAATGGTAGGGGAAGGGGGGGTGCAGGACTTGATGGAGATTGTGTCATCATGTGCAAAATGAGAGTTTCTATCAACTGAGAATTTTTCTCGGCTCTCACACTGAAATGTGGAACAACTATAGTGGCCACCCTTAGCTATAGTGGTCTCGGAAAACACCCTTCGGTAAACTATTCGTGGTATACTTAAGTGATACAAAAGACCCATCGATACACAACACACACAAATATATATATATGTGTGTGATCTACAAACTTGATATGTTCTTAGAAGAAATAGGGGTCTGTTGGCCAAGTTGCCAGCACTCTGGCCCTCAGTATCACAGGTTTCGGGTTCAAGTCCCGGCGATGACGTGAACATTTGTAGTAGTTCGGAATATACTTTAAATCGTATATAACGATCTAATAGGATCGTAGAGCATTGTGGAGGTTGTGTTATTCGCGTCCGTAGTCTGTCTTTAAGTTACACGTTCCCCCTGGGTAGTGCGCAATGAATAATAGCGGTGCAGCCCTCGCTTATGGCGGAAAGATGATCTGTCTCTGTATTGCCAGCTGCATTAGAACAACATAATAATGCAGCTGAATATGACTCCACTGATAGTATCCATTACAATCACTGCTTTTAGAGAGGAAAGCGGACGCGGACTCTATGGAGAGGGTGTCGTCACGTGCAAAACTTCTCGCATGGTCTGCAATGGTATCAATTGAGATTTTTTCGGGTTCTCACATTCAAATGTGGAGCAGCTATGGTAACCGCTAATTGACATCCCGGAAAACATTCTACAGTAAACTGTTCAGGGTATATCTATAAAACCCACAGATATACAACTAATATATATACTAGCAGGACCCGGCATACGCTGTCTTGCCAAAAAAGTGCGTTGTAGAAAGTTATCTATTGCGAATACATTCTCCCTGTTCCAATATACGTGCATACTCATTTTCATGATATCGTTTGAACGGTATATAAGATGAAATGCTGTGGCGCCCTCTGATGGAGACTTACAACTAAGGGGATATCACAAAAACATTCTCCATGTTTTGTCAAACACAAACACAAAAAAATTCATCAAAATCGGCCAAACCGTTTAGGAGGAGGTCAGTGGCAAACATACGTACAGAAGAATTATATATAAAGATATGTATATATACACTCAAGAGCCAAAACATTATGACCACCTGTCAATAACGAGTTGGCCCACCTTTGGTGCGCCACACAGCTTCAACCCGCCTTGGCATGGATGCCACAAGTCCTTGGTAGATGGCCGGAGACAGATTGTACCAGATGTTTAAGCAACGGTCACGCAAATCCGAGATATTGCGAATTGGTGGTCTTTGAACTCTGAGCTGCCGTTCCAGGACATCCCAAATGTGTTCTATCGGATGGAGATCCGGTGAGTTAGGCGTCCAGGACATTAACTGGAATTCAGCATCATGTTCCTGGAACCACTCCAACACAATTTTAGCCTTGTGACAAGGGGCGTTGTCCTATTGGAACATTCCATTTCCAGTAAAAACAGAGCCATGGAAAAAAAGGAACAGAAAAACAGAGGCCATGTAAGGGTGCAACTGGTCCGCAATGAGGTTCAGATACCCTGTAGCATTCATGGTCTGCTCTACCACAACCACGGGTCCCAGAGACGTCCAAGAGAACGTCCCCCAAAGCATAATACCTCCACCACCGGCCTGTGTATGACCTACTGTACATTGAGAGAGCAACTGTTCGCCTGGAAGACGGCGTATCCTGACACGGCCATCGGCGTGATGAAGGACAAACCGTGATTCATCTGACCAGGCAACTATCTCCCACTGATCCATGGACCAGTCACGATATTCCCGTGCCCAGCGCAAGCGCAGTTGGCGATGACGCTTGGTCAGCAAAGGCACACGAGTGGGACGTTTGCTGCGTAGCCCCATATCCAACAGTGTCCGCTGAACAGTGTGCTCCGATACTATTCTACTTGGCCCTGCATTGTATTAGGCTGTCAGCTGAGCCACTGTCTGGCTCCGGTTTTGCTTCACCATGCGAGACAGTCTCCGACGACCTCTTTCTTTGATAGCGTGTGGATGTCCAACACCATGTCGTCTGCTGCTGGTTTCACCGTCATTCATCCACTTTGCATAAGTACTAACAACTGTAGATCGCGAACAATCCACGAGTCGTGCAGTTTCGGAAATACTTGTTCCGAGCCTTCGAGCCATTACAATCTGCCCTCTATCAAAGTCGCTTATATCCGCAGCCTTTCCCATCACACACAGAAGTAAGTGAAAGAATGATTCTTGAGACTCTCGCGCAGTAGTTAAAATACCACTTCCACCTGATCACGTGCCTTTCACGTCATTCAGGCGAGTTCATTGCAAAATATAGGGGTGGTCCTAATGTTTTGGCTCTTGAGTGTACATATATATACTAGTGTGTCCAAATTCTGAAAGTCTACTAGTGTGTAGATTTTCAATTTAAAATTCCCGGGGGTTATGCAATTTCAATTTTTTTTTCTTTTTAGGTCACTGGCACTGTTCTTGACATCCGTGTGACATTTCACGTCAAATTATTCATCAAATGTTTCAGTTACACTTGGCTTTGTGAGACGCTAAATCTGATTGCGGCGATTTTTGCAATGTCTGAAGTAATTGAGCAAAGAACGTGCATTCAATTTTGTTTGTGGAAACGTATAAAATATTTCAGAAGGCATTCGGTGAGCATTCCTATATCGGAAAGAAATATTTAGAAGTGGCATAAACAGTTTAAAGAAGCCAGAGTACGCGTTGAAGACGAAGAGCCTTCTGGTCGACCCTCCACCTCAACCGACGAAACTCACGTCCTAAAAATTAAAGATTTGATGCTTGCAAACCGTCGATTTGCAATTAGAGACCTTGCTGATGATGCTGGAATTTCAAAAGGATCGATCAATTTGATTTTGGGCCTCAAACGCGTCAAATCTCGATTAGTAACGAAAACACTGAATGCGCCAGCTCACACTGCATTAATTCTTCGTTACCGTTTCGCAAAAATGCCATATCATTCCATAACCACCGTATTTGCACCGTGCGATTTCTGGCTATTCCCTAAACTCAAAAGATCTCTCAGGGACACTGTTTTGAGTCAATTGAAGAGGTACGACGTGAATCGGCGCGCGCTTTAAAGGCCATCCCTGCCGATGACTTTTTAGCATGCACTGAGGATTGGAGAAAAACGTTGGCATAAATGCATTGTGTCGGTAGGGGATTACTTTGAAGGCAATGAAGTAAATTAGGAAGAATAAATAAAGAGTTTTTGAAAAAAAAAAGTATTGGTGTTACTTTTTGGGCGCAGTAGTATACACTGAAGTGACAAAAGTCATGGGATACCTCTTAATATCGTGTCGGCCCTCCTTTCGCCCGGCGAAGTGCAGCAACTCGACGTGGCATGGACTCAACAAGTCGTTGGAAGTCTTCTGCAGGAATATTGAGCCATGCTGTCTCGATAGACGTCCATAATTGTGAAAGCGTTGATGGTGCAGGATTTTGAGCACGAACAGACCTCTCGATGATGTCCCTTAAATGCTCGATGGGATTCATGTCGGGCGATCTAGGTGGCCAGATCATTCGTTGGAATTGTCCAGAATGTTCTTCAAACCAATCGCGAACAGTTGTGGCCCAGTGACATGGCGCATTGTCATCCATAAAAATCCCATCGTTGTTTGGGTACATGAAGTCCATGAATGGCTGCAAGTGATCTCCAAGTAGCTGAACATAAGCATTTCCAGTCAATGTTCGGTCCAGTCGCACCAGAGGACCAAGTCCATGCCATGAAAAAACAGCCCACACCATTACGGAGCCCCCACCAGCTTGAACAGTGCCTTGCTGACAGTTTGGGTCCATGGCTTCGTGGGGTCTGCGCCACACTCGAACCCTACCATCAGCTCTTACCAACTGAAATCGTGACTCATCGGACCAGGCCACGGTTTTCCATTCATCTAGGGACCAACCGATATGCTCACGTGCCCACGAGAGTCACTGCAAGCGATGTCGTTCTGTCAGTAAAGGCACTCGAGTCGGTCTTCTGCTGGAATAGCCCAAGAAAGCCAAATTTCTCCGCACAGTTCTAACAGACAAGTCCCTTGTACGTCCCACATTGATTTCTGCGGTTATTTGACGCAGTGTTGCTTGTCTGTTAGAATTTACGACTCTTTGCAGACGTCGCCGGTCTCGGTCGTTAAGTGCAGGCGGTCGACCACTGCGCTGTCCATGGTGGGATGTTATGCCTGAAATTTCATACTCTCGGCACACTCTTGACACAGTGGATCTGGGAATGTTGAATTCCCTAACGATTTCCGAAATGGCATGACCCATGCGTCTAGCTCTAGCTAACATTCCGCGTTCAAAGTCTGTTAATTCCCGTCGTGCGGTCATCATCACGTCAAAACCTCTGCACATGAATAACTTGAACAGAAATGAAAGCTCTGCGAAAGCACTGCGCATTTATACCTGTTCTACGTGATGCTACTGCCATCTGAAAATTTGCATATTGCTATCCCATGACTTCTGTCACTTCAGTGTATATGTACGTGTGATCTACATACTCGATATATTCATAGAAGAAAAGGAAAATTTCAGGAGACATGATTAACAACATAAAGGTGTTAGATAAATACTCCATATATAAATAAAATACTAATTTATTTAAAGATGTTTAAAAACAGTTTTAAGCAATTTGTTTATAAGATGACACCAAATTTTTACAATTGAATATTATTCATTAACGTTTCGATAACCTCCTTTCCGAATGACCCTGCAGTTTCTCCGCTGAGTCACAATTTCCCCTCCAATTGTTTTTGTTTCTATTGTTTATTTTTTTGTTACTTTGTATTCCTTACTTAAAAATTATAATAATAATATAAAAAAAATTATATATATACATAATTTTCTTTTATTCATTTAAAAAAATAATAAGTTGATATTTTTAAATAAATTAATAATATATATATATATATATAGTGTATATCTTACTCCTTTTCTATTTAATCAATGGGCTTAAAGCTTTAAGACACTTCTCTCATTCACAGAGCAGGAGATAGAGGTTGCTAGGCAACCAAGGCTCTCCGTCAACCTGGCAAATCGTCGTCGTCAGAAATTTAATAAAAAGAACTAAAAAAAAAACAAATTAATATACCACAAAAAAAGGATAGCAGAATACCGCGCCAGATAATCAGACAAACTGTGAAACTGATAGTTGCAGCTATCAGTTCTGCAGTTTGTTTTATAACTGTTTTATTGTTTTATTACTGCTTATATTACTATATTGTTATATAACTGTAATTTGTTTTATAACAATCTCAAACAGGACTCACTAATAGATTCTCCTAGAATTTTTTAATATTTGTTCTCAATCTACTTGTTCAACAAGATATTTATTTAACATCTGATGATACCGATGATTGCGTTATTATAATCGATGAGAAATGTGCTGCATAACGCATTTTTGGCTTAACGCACAGTATGAGAATGGGAACAAACAGTTACTCTAATGATTGCTTAAAAATACTTCAGTGTACATTCCCCAATGATGTCTTGACTTGACTGGATACTTTGAGATGTCTGCTCGCTGACGCTGCTTTATTTCAGTTTATCTGAATCATTTTTTAAAAATAAAACATTACAAAACAATTTGACAGAAGTGAAAATGAAACCCTTATATACCTAGAGGATTTCTGGATATTTTAAAATTTTATTTTCAGGATGGGACAACGTCTGCCGGACCCTCTAATGTATATATATATATATATACATATATATATACATTTTGAAAATCAAATAAAAATAACAAATAATAAAAAACCACCAGAATGTTTTTGGTTCTGGTTTCGGATTTCCCCTTCCCCCGAAGGATTTTTGAATCATGCTCCTGCTCTTACTCAGCTTTCATCAGTTCATCAGTCACTACTTTTTTATGGCTTCTACAACTGTTCCCTAATTGTACCGAATTTTTTAATTTAAATTCATTTATTTTAAAAATTATTTATTTATCATTTTTTACCTTGCTTTTTATTTTCATAATTAAGTGTCTTTTATTTTGAGTACCATTTGAACTTTAAGAAACTACATTTTTTTTTTTTTACCTTACTAATATTTTAAGCAGCCTATTATAAATTATGACTTGATATTATTAATTAGAATGAGAATGTTAAGGGGTTATTATCCCCCATTGTTACTCCGTAATTGTGACTCCAGTTGCCAATTATGAAGCGATTCTGAAATTTCTCAGAAAATGCTGAGAATTTATTAATCGTTTTATAAATGCTAAATATTTAGAAAAATTAAATTTACATTTATTTAAAACTAAAAAAAATTAATCTTTTTTTTAAATTGTTGTAGGATAGTAGATCTTTTTTTTGTCCCTTTGCGCCAACAGCATGATGGTCAACAGTAAGGATTATTGGGGGCTTGATGGCAGAGTGCTACACGCTTCTGGTTCAAGTCCCGCGATGCCAGGGAAGTTTGCAGTGGTTCGGAATCCAATTGAAGCCGTGGGTCCTGGTATAATATTACTGTAGAGCGTAGGGCTGACAACGCTATCCCGTAAAAAAGAGTGTGACGGATCCAGTCAGACTTCTATTTACAGGTACTTCATCACAACAGAAACTGACACCATCCTTCCATGAAACCACACAGGTTTTTGGAATTAAGTGGAATAAAAAACAACAACAGAGATTGTTGGCAAAACTCTCCAAGCAATCATCGCATATATTAAACTACAAAAACCCTGAATACGTGTCTTGCAGCAATTTTTTTTCACGGAAGAGTTGTAGCACTTTTTTTCACGGGAAGAGTTGTCCGTTCCCAGCAGAGAGGAATGTATATTCTTTCACAAGTACATAATGACAACCCATCACTCAAATTTGACAGCTGACAAACAGTGTTGTGGATAGTTATATGACATGCAATTAGTGTTTTGTACTCAGGAGAACAACCTGTCACTCAAATCCGATAGCAGATATTCAGTGTCTTGGATAATGAGACCTCATAAAATTAGCAATTGTCTATGCGACTTTCATTTATTCGGGCTTTGCTGCGGTGGTACTACTCAGCAAATCCATCCCTTTGGCTTTCCTTTCTTGGTCATCCATCTATTCGGCAAAGATTTGAAGGAAGAGAGTCGTATTCCTAACATAATGGATTGTTTCCAAACAGGACGTATATGGAGGACATATTCCAAAGATATCACAATAACATATAAAAATTCGAATGCATCAAATCAAACAACTATTAACATAAATGCTTTCAATGGTGTTATGTTTATTAGTATTGATTACGTTTTGTAATGCTTTGATTAAGTACTGCTTCAATAAAAATCAGCTATAAAATAAAAATATAACGCATAATTTAAAAGATAATCCAGTGTTTTTCATTAATTTTCATTTTTAACACGATATGCTATTTATGATTTTGTATGCGTTTTTTATTATTATTTAAGAATAAAAAAAACATATGTTAATGTTATATGTAATGGAATATATGAATATATATATATATATATGAAATGTTTGTTTTATAATTTAAGATATATTTTAAGAACCTAATAGCCGTATTATAGGATGTACTAGTTAAAAGCAATTCATGTAAACACTGCTAAGAACTCATATCTATATAATTTGTAATTGTGTATAAAAATGCATAACCTTTTAATTATATCAATTAAACTATAGTAATAATCTAAAACCCACCCAAAGGGTCCAGAAAAAAAGCCCACTTCCTATTCAAATTCTAATTCCTTCCCATTCAAATTTTATTTGTTATGAAAAGAACACTTCCAGAACTTATGCAATAGCGATGCGCTGTGTTTATCCAAACAATTGATAACCGGCTGGATATCTCTTAATACTCGGCGGGCTGCCCTTCAAGACTCGAGCTGCATTCAGATAATATATTTACTCGTTCGCGCGATATCTTTTACTGTAGATTTTCGAAATGTCTTCTCCAGCACATTTTCGAAATAGTTTCCGAAAATCAAATAACTCTATCCAAAACGCTTGTAATGAATGATTATTTAGATCCAGTAAAATGGCACGCAGATATTAAGCCATAAAACTACACGCATATATTAAGCAGTAAAATTACACGCTGGTTTACACCATTCAAGAAAGATTTCCCTGTAAAGAAAAACGAAATTTGAGAAAAGTATTTCTGCAAGCAATTACTTTGCACATGAATAAAAAAATTTCATAACCTTTATTTCTTAAAAATGAAATATTATATATACTATAACAAAAATATACAGTAGTTAGCAATTATAAAGCGCTTTCGATTTTTTTGAATATTATTAAATTTCGATGATTTTTAATGAAATAAAAATATTTACTGTTATTTAAAAATGACATTAGAAATTTTAAAGTTCTAATTTATGATTTTAAATATTTCTAAAAAAATAAGTCTTAAAAAATCATTGTCTATCATATAAATTTAAGTATTCTCTGTTGCTCGGTACCACAGGTTTCGGGTTCGAATCCCGGCGGTACCATAGATGTTTGTAGTGGTTCGGAAGCCACTTTAAGACCCTAAGTCCCGGGTCTAATAGAATGTTTTGGGGGGTAGTGTGACTCGCGTCCGTAGCCAATCTTCAAGCTACACGTGCATCGTGGGTAGTTTCAAATGAGTAATTGCGGTGCAACCTTTGCTTATGGCATAAAGATGAACTGTCTCTGTATTGCCAGCTACATTAGAACAACAGCGGACTGTTGGACAATTGGCTAGCACTCTGGCCTCTGGTCAAGTTCGAATTCTCGGTCAAGTTCGAATTTGTGAGTGATTCGGAATTCGTCTTAAATTGTAGTTCCGTCTGTTTTGGGGTAAACAGTTTACAGACAGTATGTAGTCTACAATTACAGACAGTATGTAGAACTGTATTACAGACAGTATGCACAAAATGACCGTAGAGCGATAAACCAAACCAAGCATTAGAACAACAACATTTAAGTCGCCAATTTTGGAAATAAAATATTAAAAAATATTTTCTTCCTTTTCCATTTAAGATCATTTCTTATTTTCTAATTCAATTTTGTAAAAATCTTTCATTATTTTTTTTTTTAACACAACCAGAATATTTATATATCAAAACATATGCATAAGTAGATGCATTATATTAATTCGAATTAAAGGTCTAATTAAGATAATTTTATTAAGCAATTAAGCCCTGTTATGAAAATAAATTGTTGCATAGCATAAATATTGTTATTGACTTTTTTATAGTGTATTGTTACCATTAAATAATTAGGCACATTGATAAAAGGTTTAAAATTAAAGTTTTTATTCAATTTAAAAAACATCGAATTAGAATTTTTACGCAATTTTTGGTCAGCTCCTCCGATAAAACAATAATGACTTAATAGAAAAACATTGAGTTTTTATAGCTGTATAATTTAAGTACATACAATCATAAAAATCTCTTGTTTTCTACATAGAAAAAATATAATATCTTTAGTTATTTTTACAAAAGATAAGGAGGGAGTGCCCTTCCTAAGTGACCGTCCCTGGGGTTGTTTGTCGAAAATTGTGACGGCAACCCACCGTGATGCATCCCGGCTGCATATCTTATATTCTAGCTGTGAATAACAAAACACACACACCGCATATATATTCAAGGTAGCGTAAAATGTATTAGTCTAAACCCTATAGCATGTTATCAACATGCATTTACACATGCAGTTGTCATACTTATCATCAATTCACACTAAAAACAAACGTACTACTTCAAACTATAGAAAGTATCACAATGTATACAAATAGCAAAGTCATTATGTAATAAAAAGGCTATGTGTTATCAATTGTACAGTCATAATATGACAATAATCAATTAAACTTCTTGCATTGAATTTATTTATTTATTTTTACTATTTTTAAAACTTTCCCCACCTAGGTTTCACCTAGCAGTCTCAGCAACGTGGCAAAGCACCGAGGGTCCATCAAATAAAATAACTGAAATTATGGCTCACATAGTGAGTCGCTAATCATCCGGATGGCATACGGCGGCCTGATGTCCGAGTGGCTGAGGTGTGGCGCTCGACACTATAGGTTTCGGGTTCGAATCTTGGCGATGCCATGAATGTTTATAGTGGTAGGGAATCCACTTTAAACCGTAGGTCCCGATCTCATAGTACCGAAAGAGCGTCGCAGAGCCCAATCAGACTTCTCACCCACATCATTCCCAAACTGTAAAGGGGCAACTCAGCTCTAGGTGCAGTGGTGTGGTGTAGTGGTTCGGAACCCACGTTAAACTGTAAGTCCTGATCTAATTAGCCTAAAATATGCACCATGTTGCGCCGATGACGATGAATTTTCTTAAAATGTAAAAAATTCAAGCTTTATACATTTTAGAAAATTCTTCTTTCTATTTCAATTTTCAATAAAAATTTTTTTATTTATTTATTTTATTATTATTATTATTATTTTGTTCTAGTGAAGATTTTTTTGTTAGAGATTTTTCTAAACCTCAGCAAAGGCATCATCGCAGTAACAGTCAACAAATCCGAGGATTGTAGCATTAAAACAGCAGATAAACCGCATTCAAAGCTGACCTTGACGTATATGGCATTCTTAAAAATGAGCGACGACCGGTTCAAAGCGCTTAAAAGCGACTGCGACGCGGTTCTTTATTACAAAATTGTCGATTCAGTTTCAGAATTCAAGGTTTTAGAAACCATTTTTTTTTTTTTTTTTATCTGAATTCTGCAAAGAAAAAAAAAAGGATAATGCTTGAAGAGACCATTATCAGTTGAGCTTTATGAGCTCATTTATGTATGGAAAGGGCTGATAATTTAAAATATATCTAGTTTAGAGTCTACTTTATGTGTTTATATTATAACACCATAAATGAAAAATGATATTATTCATTTTTTTACGATTCTTTTTTTAAGGCTTTATGCTTGAAAGGATAAATTTTTTAAAAATGAAGGTGAATCCATTTTACCAAATAATAACATTATTAATATTAATAATAAAAAAATAAAACAAAAATGAAAGTTTACTTATTTAGAAAAATTAGTTATTATTTAGAAAAATTAATTTGTTTGTGTTTATTGTTTTAATTTAAAATTTTTTTAATTAATTAAATTTTTTTAAATTAATTAATTGATTTTAATTTAAAATTAAAAAAATTAAATTAATTAAAATAAAATAAAAGTTTACTTATTTAGAAAAATTACTTTGTTTGTGTTTATTGTTTATTGTTTTTATTTAGAAAATTTTTTAATTAATTTTGAAAATTTAAAAAAAAAATTATTTATTTATTTTAATTAAAAAAAAATTAAAATTAAAATTAATTAAACCAATTTTCGTTTTCCTACTGGAAGTTTTCGGGACTGGAGAGGCTATCTTTTTACAGGGTAGGGTTGTCAGCTCTCCGCCCTGCGCTCTACAGTCATTTTAGACTGGTACTTACGGTTTTAAAGGGGATTCCGAACCACTACAGACATCCATGCCACTGCCGGGACTCGAACAAGAAACCTGCGCAATCGAGCGCCAGAGCACTAGTCACTCGGCCATCAGGCCCCAAAATTTTGAGTGCCAACGACACTCGTTGTTCCGGATGGTCACCCTCCCCAGTAGTGATCGCTCCCGATGCCGCTGATCGAACGACAACCGGCAGATTCAGCATGGTTTGGCCGTTGGATCCATATATGGCCGTTGGATCCATATATGGCCGTTGGATCCATATATGGCCGTTGGATTTGGCAATCCACCTAAAAAATAGAAAAATCAATGTGACCTCAGTCTTCCATTTCCTGGATCCAATCCTATTCATTTTTATATGTAAGTTGCTTGCATAAAAATAGATTAAAAAAATCTTAAATCCGAAATATAAAAGAATTCAAGCAATTTAAAATCCTTCCACAAATAATTATATTAATTTTAATTTTATTTTATTATACCAAATAGAATAATAAATTGAGCTAGTGAACTCTTAAGGCCAAGGGTGGCCAACCCAAAGGATCTTGCGGGCCGAATATAAAATTATATATCCCCCTATTAGATTGAGACCCGCTATATATATTTTTTGGATTGAAAAATTGAAACATAACGAGTTATTAGAGAGTTTTTGCATACCGTACGTTAGTTACCGTAGGACGTCCGTTAGCTTTTTCTCCCTAGCGCGCATGCTCATAGGAAATTATGTTTCCTATGAGCATGCGCGCTAGGAACAAAAAGCTAACGGACGTCCTACGGTAACTAACGTACGGTATGCAAAAACTCTCTATTATGATTGCGTTTATTATTATTCTTACATGTAAACATAGATACTATAATAATAATGATACTAAACGCACATTGTAAAGAAATATAGAACACTCAAAATGAAATATAAAAAATGTATACATATAAATGAAATAAAAAAATAAAATCATTCAAAAACATTTATTTGACTAGTGCGATATCTGTTCATCCACTCTTTCACTCAACTTTTGCAAATCGATCTCCATTTGGGTATTTGCACATCGTGATGGGTGTTGCGTCCATTACGTTTGAGCATGTTTTGTGTTGCGTCAATTTCATTTTCCACGGGGGAAAAAAAAAAGATTCGCAGGAGTAAGTTGAACCAAAAGCGCTTACAATTTGAACTAAGAGTCTGGTTGCTCTTCTATCAACAAACAACTATGCATACCTAAGGATGGTCAGTGAAAGTGAAACATAGAAGCTGTTATATTAGACGATCCAAGATGTGGGTCTCTTGAGTTGGCAGAATATAATTTAATTATCCTGCGAACTTTAATTATTCTTTTATAAATAAAACAGGCAATATATGCCCTATATTCGCCAACCAATCAAAAGCTGGCTATCCAGTGATTCCCAAGAGAGCTTTAAGAGCGAGTTGAGCTTGAGAGTTGATCACCGACTTTACCTTTTATCCTTAAATGGGGCCTGGTGGCCGAGTAGCTAGCGCTCTGGCGCTCGATACCCCAGGTTTCGGGTTCGAATACCGGCGATGCCATGGATGTTTATTGTGGTTCGGAATCCACTTGAAACCATAGGTCCCGGTTTAATACAATCGTAGAGTGTTGTGGTAGTGCTACTTGCATCTGTAGCCTATCCTCAAGCTACACGTGCTCCCTGGGTAGTGCTAAATGAGTAACAGCGGTGCAGCCCTTGCATATGGCTTAAAAATTAACTGTTTGAGTATTGCCAACAGCATTAGAACAACAACAGTCATTTCAACCTTAAATGGGGCCTGATGGCCGAGTGATTAGCGCTCCGGCGCTCGGTGCCACAGCTTTCGGGTTCAAGTCGCGTCGTTGCCATGGATGTTTGTAGTGGTTTGGAATCCATTCTAAACCGTAGCTCCCGGTCTCGTATCACCGGTCCTGGTCTAATAGGATCGTATAGCATTGTTTTGACTTTTAGTCAGTCTTCAGCCCTCGTGGTTCCTCGCTAAAGTGAAGCTGCATATTATTACACTTAACCATGAACCAGTCACCTGCGATGGGGTCTCTTGGATCTGGTGTAGGCTTTTCTGCACCAGGGGGATTAGTAACCATAACAACACCCTTTATCCATGAGATAGGCTAAATATTGGAATAACAAAAGTAGGATTATAATAATATTTAAAGAGGTATATGGATTCATTATTTATCAAAACTTATAATATGAATTTAAATTTGGTATTAAAACATATTCTACAGCAAGATTTTAAATAATAGAAATTAATTGGACTTTTCTTAAATTAAAATAATAAATAATATTTTTTGTTAAAAATAAAAGCAATATAACAATAATAATAATAAAGAAAATTTAATTTTTTCCCATCAAAAATAATATATTTTTTTTTTTATAATTAAAACCTCGTCGTAGAACTCGAAAGCAAAGAAAAAAAAAAGAAAAAAAAGAAAATGTTGTGGTATTTATCTCTTTATAGCTGGCGGGAACGTAGAAGATTAAAACCGCTGTCTTTAAGAAATACCAATCAATAGCGTCTTGCATCAACGATTAGCCTGATTTTCATCCCTTGTTATCGTTATTGATGTCACAAAGTTGATTCCGAGAAGTTGCAGGGATAAACAGGGATTCATTTCCGTCTGTAGGGAAAAAGGAAGGGATTTTATAGTTTCGTATTATCAGACTATCCAAAACACAATCAAGTTAACTTTTTTAATCTTTGTTCAAATGCAATTTAAAACAAAAAAAAAATTTTTTTTTTACTACGTTTAAGTAATCTTAATAATTATAATTATAATTATAATATAATATATTATTTTCTTTAATAATTTGTTTATAATTAAAGCAAATGCAAAACAAATAAGAAATAGTTTTACAATAATAAACTGCAGGTTTCCTTCATTTGTTTTACAAAAAGTGTTATGCCATTTAGTACAAAGTAAGCAAAGCATGAATATTTTATTGAATGAATATGAATGAATAAGTGGTTATTTTAAGCAATTTTTTTTAAAATAAAGTCGCCAATACAATAAAGATTGGTTTGTTTTGTCGCTCTACGGTCATTTTGTGCACACTTTAGGTTAATTGGACTGGGACCTACAGTTTAACGTCTATTCCAAACCACTACTACACCACACCACATCACTGTGTCTAGAGCTGAGTTGCCCCTTTACAGTTCGGGAATCATGTGGGTGAGAAGTCTGATATGGCTCTGTGACGCTCTACTATCATTTGAGACTAGGACCTACGGCTTAATGCGGATTTCGAACCACTGCAAACATCCACGGAACTGTAGGGTTTCGAACCCGAAACCTGTGGCACCGTGCTCCAGTCACTCGGCCATCAGGCCTCATAAAAATATCATATTGCATTATTTATTTGTTATTATAAATAAAGAAATTAATTACATATATAGGATAGATCCGGTGTGGCCAACCCGCGGCCCGCCTTGAATATTATTTGTGGCTCGTGAGGTTTATCATACATTTACAAAATATTTATTTCATAGTGGCCAAAGTAGTTAAAACGAATGCATTAAAAAAAAATACATTATTTGTGCATCCATCTATTCAAAAATTAAATCTCGAAATTATGAGAAGAAATGAACTTTTGATTTTAAAATAATATTCTTGGGAATATAGGACAGATAGTGCCTGTTTTAAGGATGAGTTTATAGTTATGAATTCGCAGAATAATTAAATTATATTCTGCGAACTCATGATGCGCGCGCATCTTGGAACATCTAATACAGCAGGTTCTATGTTTCACTTTAAGTGACCTCAGCGATCCTCCATAGATACGCACAGTTGACTGTTGGCAGCAAAGCAAACCAGACTCTTAGTTGAAGTGGTTAGCGCTTTTGGTTCAACTTACACCTGCGAATCGTTTTTTTTTTCTTTTTCGGAAAATGAAATTGACCCAACACGCTCAAACATAGCGGACTCTAATCTGAAACATCCATTACGATGTGCAAATACCCAAATTGAGATCGATTTGTGAAAGCTAAGTGAAAAAGTGGGGAAACAAATATCGCCCTAGTAAAATAAATATTTTTAAACGATTTAATATTTTTTTATTTCGTTTATATTTACATGTTTTTTATATTTCATTTTTAGACTTATATGTTTCTTTGCAATGTGCATTTAGCATCATTATTAATATATTACCTATGTTCCCCTGTACAAAAAAATAATAGGTCATCCTGTTTGAATTTTTCACTCCCAAAAAATGTCTATAGTGAGTCTAAATCTAATAGGGGAATATATAATTTTATATGCGGCCAGCGGAGTTAGGATGCATTTCCAAAGTGGCCCGCAAGATCGTTTGGGTTGACCAAACCCGTGCTAGATAATTTTGAAGGGTTTTTTTCCTTCTTTTTTTCATATTTCCTGTGTGTCTTTATGTTAAAATAATCAAATTTAATATAATTAGTATTTAGTGCATATGAATATTTGCTCTCTAATACGCCCGACGGCCATATTATAAACAGGGCCTGATTTTCCTAAAGGTAACTAGGTTTCAGCCTAGGGCCTCAAGATCAAGAGGGTCAAGAGGAAATTGTTAGAAAAATTAGAATTGTTAGAAAAATTGTTAGAAAATTAGAAACACTATTCTAAAAACAGTAAACACTAAACCACTGAATCAAAAATAAGGAGAAATTATGAAATAAATTTATCTGAATTGGATTTGCTTCAATCTTCAATGTATTGAATATATTCAATTTAATTTGATAGAAAATAGGATAATTTTTATTACATATTTTATTTTCGTGGACAAAGATTTTTATTGTTTAAATTTTGTTTCTTTGCAAATGTTGCGTGTTATGTTTGATGAGTTATTGTTACAAGTACTATATAGAGTGCTGAGAATAAATGTTCAAATAAGTGTTCTCGAATTTTTTTCTTTTTATTAGTGCCAATCACAACATGTTTCATTTAACATATTGATGTATATCACAGTAATGATGTATTTTATTATCTGTCGTGTAATTTACAAACTTAAAAATGGGAGGTGAAAGGGCCTCATAAGTGGAATAGCCTAGGGTCTCTTTCCATCTAAATCCGGCCCTGCCTGTGCTAGATAATTTTGAAGGGTTTTTTGTTTCTTTTTTTCATATATCCTGTGAGTCTCTATGATAAAATAATCAAATTTACTACAATTAGAATTGAGTGAATCTATGTATGCTATAGTTGAATCTATGTTCTCTAATACGTCTGACAGCCAATATTAGAAATATAACTTTAAAAAAACATATATAAGGATCGCCTCTCATGAAATTCGCTCAAGCGTAGCATTCTCAGAAAATCCTTTCAGCCCAGACGTGTGAGGGTGGAAGTTCTCAATTCTCTTTTACAAGTTTCAATACCGGGATATTAAATCACACACGGCAGCTGAAAAAATTAAAAAAAACTAAATGAAATACAAAAGAAACAAAGTGTTTCAGGCTGTGTGTGTGGTTAAAATGGCCTTGAATTTCGAAGCTTGGCATCCTTCCAAAAAGCGCGCCTGTTGGCGAACTGAAACCGAGAGTGTGAAGTCATCTTTATTGCGGGAGCTTTTTTCCCGCTTTTGTGAGTGGGAGGCGTGATTACTTCAAGAATGGGTGCTTGAATTTAGTTTTTTATTTTTATTTCAGCAACTCTTTCATATGCTTTCTCTTCATGCGAGGGTCTCAAGAAATGAGCACCATTTTCAAGATTTTTTTTAAAAAAAAGTCATAAATGTTTTTATGTTACATTCCTTGTGCCATTTTTGTAATGTTTATGCATAGTTATTATCCAGTTTTTAAGTGGTTCATCCAATTTGTCACCAGGCACAGCTTTGATGCACAAAATCCCTTTTGCAGAACGAGAAATCCCTTTTGCAAAATAGTTGAAAGATTCCTTTCGCCACACATAAAAGAACTTCTTTCACCAAGGAATGAATATTGAGCAACTAGAGAACAACGATAGGTTGATAAGATGTGGGATTTTTAGCCGATGTTTCGGCAAAGGCAAATAAATTAAATATGATAAAATCCGCATATTGCTGGCAGGGTTAGTGCAGTAAATGAATTTTGCTAAATTAGCATCACTGAAATCACATATAATAATAATAAAAAAACAAAAAAAAATCGTTAACGCATTTTCCAAATGTGAAATTTATTATTGGGGCCTGGTGGCCGAATGACTAGCATTCTGGCGCTCTGTGCCACAACTTTCAGGTTTTAATCCAGGCATGCATTAATTTCTTTCTTTACATCAAAATTGTTTTACCTTTTTCAAAAACTATTTATTTTTCTTGAAAGCGATATCCACTTAAAACAATTGAAATTACTAAGGCGCTCTGTGTGGTGAATATCAGATTTAAATCATAATAACATTTTTTTCATAGAATGACAAATGTTATTTTAATTAGATGAACAGCAATTGCCAACGGCCATACCATGCTGATTATACCGGTTCTCGTTTGATCAGCATCATCGGGCGCGGTCAGTACTTGGGAGTGTGACCACCTGGGAACACTGCGTGACGTTGCCATTCAAAAAATGTGGGGCCTGATGGCCAGGTGACTGGCGCTCGGTGCCACAGGTTTCAGGTTCGAGTCCCTGGTGATGGCATGTATGTTTTTAATGGTTCGGAATCCCCTTTAAGCTCTAGATCCCGGTCTAATATGACTACTACTACAACACACCACATCAGTGTGCCTAGAACTGAGTTGCCCCTTTAGAGTTTCGGAATGATGTGGGTGGGAAAAAGTCTGACTGGGCTTAGTGACCCTCTACGGTCATAGACAAGGACCTACGGCTTAAAATGGATTCCGAACCACTACAAACATCCATTGCATCCTGTATATAGATATTCTTAAAACCCTTTTTCTTTATATTGAATATGAAACCATCAATTTTATTTCTTTACTTCTGCGAAAAACGCGGATTTATGATTTTCTGTATATTTTTTACGCACTCCGAATAAATCGGTGTAATTTTCCACACTCTGAAAATTTATGGGACCGCCACCCAAAATATGATTAGCAACGACATGATTTTGGAATATATTCTGATACTGCCATGTGTCTCATTTCCCACAATTGCTTGTCAGCGCATTCAAAAGTCCAAAACCTTTAAAGAAAAAGGGAGAGAAAGAACCAAAATTTATTTTAAACTAACTACAACCAAGGCCTAGTGACTAGAGCTCTAGCGTTAGGTGCCATGGATGTTTATAGTGGTTCGGAATCCACTTTAAGCCATAGGTCCTGTCTAATAGGACCGTAGAGCGTCACAGAGCCCAGTCAGACTTCTTCTCCCCCACATCATTCCCAAACTGTGTAGGGGCAACTCAGCTCTAGGTACAGTGATGTGGTGTTTTATAGTCTAATATAACTGTAGAGCATTGGCGTAGGGTTGACAACCCTACCACGTAACAAGAAAACATTTCGTGTCTCAAAATCTGCCAAGAGGCAGATACTAGACAGGAGATGGCCTTGGCCCACCATGGGGCTGTTGCGCAATGGATGATGATAATGATGAATAGGAACTAAATAAGAAAGCTCGTTATCTTTTTCAAAGCTAACAGCTTTCGAAAACAAAACAATTCATTTTAAAACTTTATCGAAATGTATTCATTAATTTGAATTGGAGTCAATGACATCCATTTTAGTGGGAATGAACGAGTTTGAATGACATCCATTTAATTTAATAATGAGAGAATCATACAAAAATTAGGAGGGATTTGTTGTTAACTCATAGTTAAACAAATAATTTTTTAATGGCTTTTAAACAATTTTTAAATTTTGTAAAACAGTAATATACATTAGAACTTTGATGAATTTAATTCATTGTAATATTTTATTTAGAACTTCTGAAGATTTTATGCTGCATTTTTTAATAAAAACACTTTTCCCTTTTAAATACTCATCAACATCATCATCATTGACGCAACAGCCCTATGATGGACCAAGGCCGTCTGCTTACTGGCAGATTTTGAGACAGGAGATGACTTCGTTTTTAATGCATTTTAAGCGGGTATGTCCTTGTCTCATATGACCGTAGAGAGTCACAGAGTCCAATCAGTGTGGTGTCAGTGTAGTACAGGGATGGTCAAACTCCGGCCCTGGAAGGTCCTACCCGGCCCGCGGATAGAATTTTTATTTGTCGGTCCGAGACAAATTAAAAGAAATATATATTTATATATTATACATCCATCTCCTTTTCTACTTCGATGAAATATTATTTTTTTTCAAAGGACCGATGATCTTCTCTATTTTTGTTCTACAAAACATAAATCGACGGAAATAGCAAGCACAGATAGCATTCAATCGGTAAAGTGTTAAAAACGGAAGTTCTTTGTTAGTTATAGCTGTAGATTGGCGCCAACATGTTAGAGTTTTACAAATCAATATCGAAAGTAAGTTTCCCAAATTTAACATCTCACGCTCAGAAAATCAGGGTTTTGTTTGCTTCATCTTATATATGTGTTTTCAACTATGAACCTTAGAAAGAATTATTTCAGAAGGAGACTGAGAGTTGAGCATTTAGCCTCGTTCCTTAGAATCAGTACATCTCACTTCGAATCTCACTATAAGGAACTTTTAAAAATGAAATCGTAATTTCATTAACATATTTAAATTGTAATACTTGTATATTGTTTTTAAAATTTTCGAAACATTTATCTTGGCCCGTCAAACGTTTTTTTTTTTCGATTTTTAGCCCGCCACCGAAAAAGTTTGCCCATCCCTGGTGTAGTAGTAATGATGACCAGGAAGAGATAGATGTGTCTCACCTTGCTTCCTGTTCTGCACTGCCTCCTGTTTCTTTACGGAAGCGTTATTGGATTGTCAGACTCAAGTGGATGGATTCTGATAACTGATGTCATATGTTTTTATCTTGTTCTTTGCATGTATATTTTTACGATATATGTTGTCATGTAAACTTGCCATTGGAAATAAAAAGGATATTATGAATTACACTCATGTCCATAAATTAAGGATAATGAAGTTCAGGCAAAGAAAGAGACAGAAGCAAAACAAATTTGACTTATTTGTAAAGTCTATTTATTAAACAAAAAGTAAAGAGCAAAAAAGATGCTATATGTTTCACATAATTAATAAAAGTTGCGATTTTTACTCCCTGGAGCAAATTTCAAAAAAGAACCTATTTACAAAAAACAGTATAACATGGTTAGTATGATGGTTAATATGGAGTATGTCTCCCGGACGATGCAATACCGGCCTTACAACGCCTAGGCATGCTGAGTATCAAATTATCAATCTGATCTTGGGAAATATTACACCATTCATCAAGCAATGGCCTCCGAAGTTCCGGTTGACAGGTGGGAGGAGGTTGACGGGCTGCAATTCGTCGGCCAAGCATATCCCACACATGTTCTATTGAATTCAAGTCCGGTGAGTATGCTGGCCAATCCATACGGGTGATATCCTCCAATTGAAGGCATTCGTCTACAATATTTGCACGGTGAGGACGGGCGTAGTCATCCATAAACAGAAATTCAGCACCCATGGTGCCCCGAAACAAACGTACATGTTGTTCCAGAATGACATCCCGATAGATCTGGCCTGTCATCGTTACACTCTGAACATGCAGGTCAGTTCTGGAACCAAGAATAATTCCTCCCCAAACGAGCCATTCTGCACCACCGTAACGGTGTCGTTCAATGGTGTTCTCTTGGTGGTAACGGGTACCTGGCGCTCTCCATATGAAAGTCCGGCGAAAATCAGACTGCAAATTAAACCTGGACTCGTCGAAAACATCACACAAGACCACTGTTGCGGTGTCCACAATGCATGCTCTCTACTCCAGGTTAATCGCAGGCGACAGTGAGTTGCGGTAAGTGGAACACATCTGACAGGCCTACGAGCATATAGACCAATGTGCCCTAAGCGTCTGTACACGGTCTGCCTTGAAACTGTCGTACCGGTAGCTGACGAGACAGGTCTGATGCTGTGCTCCGTCTGTTTCTTTTGGCAGTAACTGCTTAAATACCGGTCCTCATTCGGCGTTGTAACTTGGGGGCGACCTGTGCTGTAACATCTACTCACATTACCATCATCTTGGAATCGTTGCCAAAGCCTGGAGATGACTGGGCGATTCCAAGTTCCTCGGATACTTCCAGCTGGGTACGTCCACATTCCAGTCGTCCGATAATTCTACCACGTAAAAAATCATCCAAATGCTTCCTTTGTGCCATAACTATGCGGTTATTACACTGAAAGGCTTTTAAAGCGCTTATGAACAATTTTACTTCTTTGCCACCATTCCTTATATACCCCTCTCTTACACTGCCGTCATTGTGACGTACTATCCGCGCCATCTTGTGGTTTCCTGTAATTTGCATATTCTTCTTCAAGATGTGTGTGATAATTCTACAGGTGAAATTTTAATTTTAGAGTTCAATTTCTGTGTGATTCTGAATTATCCTTAATTTATGGACATGAGTGTAGTTGAGTTATCCCATTTCGGCGGGTCTTCATGTAGGTCTTTGGTAATGTTAGCATTTGTTTATAATAAGTTTTTTAAGAGATATTTTTTGTTTGCATGTTTCAAATCTGTTCTTTGCTTATGTTAATCTTACTTAAATGTTGAAGTGGAAATCTCATCTTTAATTATAGTCCCATGGTAGCGTATCAATGTGTTTTTTATTGAATTTGTTTGTTTAACTATAGTATTAGCATAACTACAGTATTTTCGAATTTTGATTGTATGGAGATGATAAATTTTATGATAATATTCACTTTGATTCGAATAGTTATGATCCGTATGATGAGTTTATTGGTCTAAATTATATAATTAAAATACATTTCTTATTTAAATCAATCTTTTTGTTTTATTTCAGGTGTGCGTTTTCCTTCTAATGGAGAACATACATAAGTAAACAAATATAAGTCGCTGAAGGCTTTTCGAACCTATCAAGTTTATTTGTGGTAATGTTTATTTTAGTGTATAGTTATTGCGATTTTGATTTATTAAGAAATAGATTATGAGAAATATCAAGTAGATTTTAATAGTTTTGGTGCCAGTGAATAGTGTTTTCTCAAGATACTAGCAGTTAGGTAGTATTTTTAAGTTTAAAACATATTAGCTACTAATTATTCATTGCAGTGTGCATCATGCAGCTGGATCTGGGGGTGGTCGGGTTGAGACAGGTTTCAAAACATACAGTTTAATTTACAGGCACGTAAACACGACATAATACAATAATTAACTACAGGTGACATTTAACACATTTAAAAATATACAATTAAAGATTCGTGGAAGGAGTCCACTTCTAGGTCGAAAATAAAGTTACTCAAGTATATGTTGGTAGCAAAATATACTTCCTCTCTGGATGGGAGTCTGTAGGCCAATAAATACATAGGATTATGCTAAATATTATTTCTCTCGGGGATGAAAGAATGTAAAGTAAATATTTCTCAACAGAAGCGCGGGAATTGTGCTTCTCTCAGTAGCAGCGCCAGTTGCGCTGTACATCCACTCTGGTGAGAGTCTCGATGACTTCTGAACTCGCAAGGGGCGTTATTTCAATCGGTAGAAGGAACCACGGTTACATCATGTTAATTAATTTGGTTAATCAACTGCATTGCACCATAAGTTAGTTCACTTCAAGCCATTTCCAACGATACCATTTATGTGAATATTTAACGATGATTACGAAAGTATGCCCCATTTCTTTTTTGATCGACTGTACATTAATAACCGATGTAGTCCCCACAATTTTGATTGTAAGCATGCAAACGCGCATGCATTGCATCGCCGTCATTTTGTGGGATTTCCATGCCTGTTGTACATGGTCTGTTTCTTTTCGTGATAAAGCAGAAAGGCTCGACAGGGATGCATCTACTGTCCATGACTGTTGGAAGCAGGGGCCACGGGAAGGTACTGTAACCGAGGTCCGGCCGCAAACTAGAGAAGAACAGCCAGTATATTTGCATTATATCGTATTGCGTTAGCAGCAGAAATTCCAGTTCCTGTTGGCACCAGAATATCACAGCGTGCAAATATGTCATTGAATATCCATCTTCGAACCTGTTCTCGCACTCAAGAACTCAGTGAACTGTATAATTATAAATCACACACTAACAATAATCCACACATTAAAAGCTTAACAAACACATTTATTTCACGTAATAGCCATAACCACTCTCAGCCATATTGTTTCACTCTTACCGAACTGGCACGACACTAACACTAGGAGTTCTGTGCACGCAGGCGCATACGTACACTTTTTCCGCCGCTAGGGGTATCCACGCGAAGTGTTCGCAGTTAGTTGCGAACAGAACCATGTGATAGCCCATTCTGTCTTGGTGGTTGAATGTTGGTTAGGACAGGCGAGCGCTTGGAGCAAATGTGTTTGCATCGTAAACATATTTCACCAGGGGTTATGGTCTGAGGAATACATTTCGATGGCAGTAGCACTCTTGTCGTTACCCTACGCATCTTGACAGCAAATTTATTTGTGCGTCAGATTGGCATTTGAACTGGTTATACTGCCATTTTAATTCATTATTATTATTTCCGACAGGATAGCATTCATCCCAGTACCACTGGAGTCACCCGATATGGGTCAAACCCAGCATCATCCGCAACCAGCACAGACCGTTGCCATATGCCTGTACCACTGGAGTCACCTGATATGGGACAAACCCAGCACGGACCGTTGCCATATGCCTGTACCACTGGAGTCACTGCGAGATCACCTGATATGGGACAAATCTAGCATCGTCTGCAACCAGCAACCTTAAGGCTCGTTTACCGATCACTAGCCTCACAGAGTTCGCCTGAAACCGGTTTGAAATCCACCGATTCGCCTTGACCCACTTTCAACTCGAAGTGGAACTTCAGTAGGCGTAAAGCGATTTCTGACGTTTCACTGTGAACGGATCGAAAAAATTTTCTTCCCTGCCGCATGACGCGTCGCCGCCTCACGCCTCTGTGGGAACGAGCCTTTACTAACCAAGTGCATGGAAATCCACCCAAAAATGACACATGGCACAATTCATGGCTACATCGAAAATCGTGAAGCCTACAGCGATTACTTATGTTTCGCATCTGAAATGGCTCTTTTCGCGTTAACTTTAACACGCGACCTTTGAACTCTTAATCACATAAATGTCTTACCTAGACAAACCCTTTGCCTAAATGTTATTCCTCTAAGTTAAATTCTGCTTGTTGTTGGAATGTCATTTTCCCTAAGTGGTCCAAAATCCGTGGTTTATAGGCAGGGAATAACAGTAATTAGATGTCCATTTTTATACAGATATTTTTCATTTTGTTAAGTCTTCATAAAAATTTCCAATCATCATTAGCTGCATTTTCATTTTCTAAATGATTATGGGACTAATCCTGTGTCCTGCAGTGGGGGCGGACAACCCATGGTAATTTGACTGTATGGATCTCGGGAACTAAGTCAGACTTCTACCTACGGGTGCACCATCAGGTAGAAGTCTGACCCCTTTCCCTCCATCCATTACAGTCAAATGAGACTCATGGATTCCGAACCACTGCATCCATAGTACCACCGGGACTGGAACCCATAATCATTTAGAAAATGAAAATGCAGCTAATGATGATTGGAAATTTTTATGAAGACTTAACAAAATGAAAAATTTAGGTGTCGTTATCTTACAAAAAAGTGAAAGAATAAATTTTAAAATTCCCCAATAAATGAAATACTAAAAGTGGAAATGCAGAAAAGTCTATTAGGAATAGCTTTGTATAACGATTCTTAAGGCCAATAAATGATTTAAGTGCCAATTAATGATTAGCAAAAATTAATTTAAAAAACAATTTGGAACAGCCTCAAATGATGTTGTTGTATTGTATTACATTTTCTATTTATTTTAACAATCAGTAATATAAAAAAACATGACAAACTTTACTTTTAAGAAATAAAGTTCCAATCACTTCTTTTCTAACATTATAACACAAATTATGCCTACAACGTATCCATTTTTGCAATTTGTTTTCAATCTGTGTTATATACAATGTTATTCAACATTGGTGTAGACATTATTTTTCTATTTTACTAATAAATATTTTAATATAAATTTTACTAATAATTTTGATTATTAATCAGAGTTAAAAATTATCCTAAATATAAGTTTTAAATTTTTAATTGACATTACTTAAGAAAACAAGACCATAACTTGGCAATAATGTAATAACTAATAAATTAATTTTACGTCAACTTGCCATTATTAATAGTTAATAGTCTCAAAATTAATGCAAGATTTGATAGAATGGATGTGGCAGTGATTATTTTTGCTTATTAGAAAGCAATATAAAAAAAGAAATTTTTAAAGAGAATTCCTACTTTTTTCCCCACTATATTGCAGAAAGGCCTTCATAAATACTTTTCATTCATTTTTTTAAGTTAGAAAAAATCCTCTCTCTCTCACATACACTTTCCATCTCTCTCACTAATTTATTCACATGTTTCATTTTCCAATTTGTTCCCTCCTTGACTCAAACTAGAACCCAGAACGAAAAAAGAAAAAAAAAAATTTCCAGCGATCTACACGCTTCGCCACTGACAGTTTTTATTCCTAAATTTATATCCTGCTAAATATAAATATATAAGAGAAATTTTTTTTCTCCTATATAAAACTAAAATTCATTAATTAATGAATTAATATTTGAAAAAACTGTATTAACATCAAATATCCTCCACTGCAAATTCAAAAAAATATTTTTGAACTTGAGTGGATGAATAAAAAGTATTTTATGAATGACTGAAAATTTGAACAAGATATATATAGGCTGAGTGTGAACTAATAGTAGGGATTGAAAAAAACTCACAACACATTTTAAAGGTTATTAACATGAAATTTTTTGTATTCTAAGTATATTTTTCATAATTCTTTTATATCCAATGGTTATTAAAAGAAGAGACAAAAATATCAATGATCAAGATTGTTATAAAAATCGCTTTAATCAAGATTATTATAAAAACACTTTCAAAGTAACCTAAAAATATCCTTTGTTAACTAGCAAATAAAATTATAAACATTGCATATATTACACTTAATATTTTTCACATTCAATTATTATTAATTTAGAAAGACAACACAGGATAAATGTAATGTTTTGTTAAACAGTTTTCTCACTGATTCACTCTATTTATGCATACAGTAATAATATATTCAAATTATTTTGATGAATTTCATTACAATTATCAACTGCATTTGAATCTTTAATTCCAGAGATATATTAATTTTGGTAATTTTTTAAACATTCCTACAATGCATTATTTTATAAGTGCACTTTGTAAAAGCGAATAAAATCTTAATTACAAATTAGATGTAAACCAAAAAATAAATTCCATTTTTAAAATTGCAATTGGATTCAACACAATTGTTTAACCAAAAATCAAATTATTTAAACATGGAGAAACCAGACAATGCCAATAAGAGTACAAACATTATGAATGAGCATATTCAATCGTAATATAACAAAATAAATATTAATACAAGATTATGAATAAATAAAAAACTTTTTTGCATTTTTTAAAAAAATTAAAAAAAAAACATATATACTAATATATTTGTAAAATAAAATATATATATAATGTATACTTAATAAATATTTTATTTACACTAAAAACATTACAATATTTAAAAATTTAATGAATACTTTTCAAAAAAATCTTATTAAAATATTTATCTGAGTATTTGGAATTATTTATTTAATTTTTGAATACACAAATGAGAGAATATCCAATTATTTCATCAACATTTTTACAAATCTTAAAATACACATTTTACATTAAAAAAAATCATTTAACCTGAATTAAAACCAATTATTTTACCATATTAACTTTTAAAGACATTGACTGTAGAGAAAATTTGTAAACACAGATGGCACACCTGCTGGTGAGTGACATCGGATTAAGTTTTTGTTTTGAATTGTCAGTTTTTAAGTAGGGCAGGCTCCTATGTACATACCAGCATCAAAATGTAAATAAAACTTTCTTTTTATGTCAAATGAGGAGAACGATATTTGGATAATATTTTCTTATTAAACATGATGCTATTTTGCATCATTGACTGTGTTTCACAAAACATTTGCTTTTGTTGATTAAATTAATCAAGGAAATAGACATTAACATTTTGTTATGATCGTAGGGCATTTTGTAAAGAGTATTTATTGCTACCACAGTGAAAATAATATCAGCTCATCTATAATAAGAAAAATTTTCTGTAAAGAGTAAAATTATCTGATAAAAATTTAAAAACTCTTCTTAAAAATTAAATGTATGACTACACATTCTACAATTTCTTATGAGACAAATATGGAAATTCATAATTTTTTTTAAAAAGGACAAATAAAATATATGAAAATAAAAAGTTGCAATCAAAGTGAGCATATTCAGTATAAAAGCAAGCTGAAGAATTAATTTTCCTTCAAATTAAAATTCAACACATAAAAAAACCCCCAACAACTACAGATAGATCACATGACAAAATTTCTTTACAGCAAGTTAAATGACTATATAGGACATAGCATATTGCATTCTGTAGAGTATTTATTGTTATCACAATGAAAATAATATCAGCTCATCTATAATGAAAATTATCTGATCAAAATTTAAAAACTCTTCTTAAAAATTAAATTTATGACTATATATTGTACAATTTCTTACGGTACAAATATGGAAAGGCATAATTTTTTTTAAGTAGGACAAATAAAATATATGAAAATAAAAAGTTGTAATCAAAGTGAGCATATTCAATATAAAAGAAAGCTGAAACATTAATTTTCCTTAGAATTAAAATTCAACACATAAAAAAAAAACAGCTATTTTTTTTCCTCCACCATGGGTAGGTCAAATGATAAATTTCTTTATAGTAAGTTAAATGAGTTTATATATATTTCATAAATGCATAGAAAGCATATAAATATATAATTCAAGATCATATATTTAGTAATAATTCCATTTAATTTTGCAAAGCCCATAACGCAAAAATTAAATGCACATGAAAAATAAAATTATAATATAATTATAATTTTAAGAATGAATGTTACAATAATTTTATATTAATTTATAAGATATAATCAACGTGAATTATTTTTCATATAAGCAAGTGCTCTTTTAGCTGCAGATCGCTTCGCAACTTTTTTATTAGGTCCAACGCCTTGGAATGTTCTGCCATCAGGCACTTCAACTTGAATGTAAGTTTTATCCCCCTTTACTACAGGTTCCCTGGAATTGAAATAGTAAGTAATGAAATTTCTGTGATATTTTCATTCAAAATAAAAAGTTTTAGCAAGAATTTTGTTTTCATACACAACTGCATTTATTTTCAGTTAATTTATGCAGAATTTAAATGGTATTCTGAAAATTTTTCATTTTTAAAAGTTCTTTGTGAAAAAGCAGAGATGGCCAACCTGCAGATCGCCTTGAATATTTTTCAGGCCCGTGAGATTTATCACACTTTTACAAAATATATTTATTTTATAATGGCCGAAGTAGTGAAAAAATACATTATGTGTGCATCCCTATATACAAAAATGAATGGTACAAATTATGAGAAAAAATTAATTTTGATTTTAAAATAATATTCTTGTGAATATACAACAGATATTGCATGTTTTATTTATGAGTTCACAGAATAATTAAATTATATTCTACGAACAAATGATGAGCGTGCATCTAATATAACAGGTTCTATGTTTCACTTTAAGTGGCCTCAGTGACCATCCCTAGATACATACAGTTGATTGTTGATAGCAGAGCAAATCAGACTCTTAGCTCAAGTGATTAGCGATTTTGGTTCATTTTACATCTGCAAATTGTTTTTTCGAAAATGAAATTGACTCAACACAAAACATACTGAAACATAACGGACTCTAACCTGCAACACCCATTACGATGTGCAAATACCCAAATGGAAATCGATTTGCAAAACCTAAAGTGAAAGAGTGGAGAAACAAATATTGCACTAGTCATATAAATATTTTTTAATGATTTCATTTTTTTATATTTATATATTTCTTTACAATGTGCATTTAGTATCAATATTATTATATTATTTATTTGTTTAGTATCATCATCATTATTATTATATTATCCATGTTTAAATGTAAGAATAATAGTAAACACAAAAATAATAACTCATTCTGTTTCAATTTTTCACTCCAAAAAAGGGTCTAAATCTACTAGTAAATAAATAATAATCTAATAAATAATCTTATATGTGGCCCATGGAGTTATGTTGCATTTCCAAAGTGGCCTGCAAGATCCTTTGGGTTGGCCACCACTATGCTAAAGAATGATAAAAAAAAAAAAAAAAAAAAAAAAAAAAAAAAAAAAAAGCATTGGACAGCAAATATCTAAGGGTAAAAAAAGAACAACAATGAATATTTTAATAATATATTGAATTTTTCGTCAATTTGATCCAAAGATTTGCAACCAATTTTTTTCTGCATTTTTTAATATACAATACAAAGGAAGGTAGCCATGCTCCTTAATCTTTACATTTTTCTCTCATGTAGGAAAAAAATTGTAGACTTAAGAACAGATACATTCTTCTTTTTTAACCCAAGTAAAAAGAAAATAAAACTAACAAAAAATTTAAATACATTAATGTTGAAAAACTTCCATTATTTTCTATGAGAACTAGTAAAATAAAAGAATTCTCAACTTACCCGAATATTTTACCGCTTTTCAGCAGCTCATGTAATTCTTTGACAGGTGGTATGGGAACATGTTCAGAAAGGTGTTCTTCATATTGAAATAAATAGAAATTTATTAATTGAGGCATTTTATAAAGCCCATGCTATCATATAAAAATGATGAAATAAAATTAAATAATACATTTAAGATGATATTTAAATACTAAAAAATAATGAATTAAAATGCGTCTAAAAATCAAATAAAAATAAAACAAAAGAATTCTGAAAATGGAACAAAATTATTTTAAAATCATTTTTAAGAGTATTTGAACACACAGAATTTCAAACGTTATAGTAAACTATAATTTTAATTGATCAAACAGTTTCAAAAATGTAGAATGAATAGCTTTTTTTCTAAAAATAAAATCTAACATTATTTTACAATTTTATCAATTGTAGCACAATAATATCAAAAATTCTTTTAATTGAAAATATGTTTTTTTTTCTCTTAAAAAGAAAAAGAGAATATTTTCATTAAAAAATTAATTAAATATGCTGTAATATTTAATAATATATATATAAAATATAAAATAACTCATTAAAAATTAATTTTATATTCTGCCCACGGAATTAGGATGCATTTCCAAAGTGTCCAGCAAGATCATTTGGGTTGGCCACCCCTGGTTTAACACGTAACGCCTGTGAGCGGTTGATAGTGACAGGAAGTAGAGTAACAAACAGAGATGTCCGGTTTAGCAAGGTTCTGTGGGGGAATCGTAGGGATATATAGACTTGATGAATTTAATATAAATTACAGTCTCCTTCGGAGCCGTATTTAAATGGTGAAAGAACAGCATTTGCCCACCGTTGTTCCATATACTACTGTGTCCAAAAAAAAAAAATGATATCATATGGCCAGGAAATTTAAATTGGAATTTCAATTTTTTCTTCTTTTTTTAGGTTATTGGCACTGTCCTTGACATCTGTGTGAAATCTGATGCCAAAATATTCATCAGTGCTTGAGTTACGCTTGGTTTTGTAAGATGCTAAAACTGATTACGGCGATTTTTGAAATGTTTCTTCAATCGACTCAAAACGGTGGAATAGCCAGAAGTCGCACGGTGTGAATACGGTGGTTGTGGAACGATATGGGTTTAATTTTTGGCGAAAAAGTCACGAAGAATCAATGCAGTGTGAACTGGCGCATTCAGTGTTTTCGATACGAAACAAGATTTGACGCGTTTGGGGCCCAAAACATCTTTTAAAATGGAATTTTGAAATTCCAACATCATCAGCAAGGTTTCTAATTGTAAATCGACGGTTTCAAGCACCAAATTTTTAATTTTTTGGACGTGAGTTTCATCGGTTGATGTTAGTGGTTGACCAGAGGGCTCTTCGTCTTCAACGCGTTCTCTACCTTTTTTGAAATGTTTATACCACTTTTAAACATTTCTTTCCGATATAGGAATGCTCACCGAATGCCTTCCGCAACATCCTATACGTTTCTGCAAACAAAATTAAATTCAGACATTTCAAAAATTGCCAGAATCAGTTTTAGCGTCTCGCAAAACCAAGCATAACTCAAACACTAATAAATATTTGGACGTCAAATTTCACACAGATGTGAAAGACAGTGCCAACAACCTAGAAAAAAAATTGTAATATCATATGCCCGGGAAATATAACTTTACTTACTTTTTGGAAACAGTAGTAAATGCAAAACCCATTGAGTTCAATAAGTTTTTTCTATTAAACAGTTTCTAGTTATAGAATAAAACTCTTCTTTTTACATTAGTTGCGATTTCTGTGTGCCCTTATATAGCTATATATTTTTTAGATTGTAACACAGAGATCATGTCTATAAAGTGGCTACAGAAACTGTGAAACAAATGAGTCTCTGACATTTCTACTGACTTAGGGCTACTAATTATATTAGTTTTACCCCTACCCAGAATCACTGTATGTTTACAATATCGATTATTAAAAGCGCTGTTATCAGTTATTTAATATAAAAAAAATAATATTTTATGGAATTTTTTTTTTTTTTTTTTTTTTTTTGCCTAATGCAGCTGGCAAACACGTAGACAGCTGTCTTGGATGCCTTAAGGCAAGCGCTGCACAGACGTTACTCACTTTGATTACCCAGGGGGCGCGTGTAACTTGAAGATAAGCCACGGACGCGGAGTAACAATGTCCCCGCAAAGCTGTACGATCCTATTAGACCAGGACCTACGGTTTAAAGTGAATTCCGAACCACTACAAACATCCATAGCACCACCAGGACTCGAACCCGAAACCTGTGAAACCGAGAGCTAGCCACTCAACGACTCAGGCTCCATTTTATGAAATTTAATGTTTAAACAAATAGAACGCAGATCCTAAAAAATCTATTAAAACCGCTGATTATAGTAAATTCCCGAATTATTACATTCTGGTTAAAATAAATACAGATCAATTATCTCATTTAAACTGTATTATAATCATTAGGAGGGATTTACATGGCTTATTTTAACAAATGGCTTATTTTTTAAGAAATTCACGAAAAGAAATAGCAAAACGTCAGAAAATCGCGAACGGCAATTCTTCCTGAATGTGTTTGAATTATATGGCGACAATGTATCATTAAATTCTGCTTTTTTAACGTTTTCACAGTTTTTTTTAAATACACATATAATAGAAGGTCAAGTACAAACACACACACCGTGTTCTTACAGTATTTTATTTTTTTGCAAATTTATTAACCTTGAGAGTTCTAAAAGAGTTAATGAGAGGAGCCAAACAGCCAAGAAAATGGTTAGGATCCCAATGCAGGTGAAACAAGAAAATTGTTGAAAAGCATGAATTATAATATGCATATTCGATCAGCTAATGCTGCAAAGGGAATGAAATTGATTACCAAGATCCTGCACATCAGGCCTTGGCAATAGCATATTGAAGAGACTGATCTACAAAAAAGGCAAAACTGAACATGCCAATTTTTTGAAAAATAAGACAAGAAAATGAGAGAGTTTAAAAGCCTGCTATGGTTCGTTTGATAGTTTTAAGAAGAGGTTTGGTAATTACATTAGTTGTGAGGTATAGAGAAGGAGCCAATATTAGTAATGATGCCATCAATGATTTTGTTACAGACTTTGTGGTGGCTGTTGTTCATTAACAAGTTAATTGTGACAAAATAGGCCTGTTTTAGAAGAAAATGTCCAACAGGACTTATATTATATATATAAAAAAAAAACATTATTAGAACCCAAGCCAATGAGGAACAATCTATCTTGTATTGAGAAAATTGCAGTAAAGATAGCAATCGAATATATTGATCTACCACTCTGAAATTCCCAGGATCATTAAAAAACTGAGAATGTGGAGGTTAAACAGCAATGTTTGCTTGCACAACCAGAAAATATTTCAGCAAGTAATTTTATGTTTTGTTTGAGTCAAGGGTAAAAATTTATTTAGAAGAAAAACACTTGCCTCTGAAGACTTTTTCACAATGAATACATGTTTCAGATCGCCTTCCAAGTTTGTAATACAATGTGCTTGTAACATAAGACTTCATGAAAGGAAAAACCATTCTCTTAAGAGGATTCCTCTTATTCAGAAAGGCCAGCAAGTAATCAATGATTACAAGAAATATTTTCTAAAGAACTATTTCAGGGGTGCTTTGAAGCAATCTCTGGTACAGAATTAACCCTGACAGAGTTTTGGAAAAATTATCTATGAATAATACAATGGGCAACAATAAGGTAAAGCCTCACACAAAGTTTCCTATAGAAAATTGAATGCAACCTGTGGGATTTTGTGGCAAGGTGGAGAGACTGAAAGGGACTTGCAGGCTGTGCTTGTAGTGGAGGACATTGGACATGGCTCATTGGGCAGGTTCATGCGTCTAGATTTGAGTAATGATGAAAGAGCACAGAGAACGGCTGATCACTGAGGAACAACAAGAAGTTGGAAAGAAGCACCACAAGACTAAGACGGCTCAACTCTCTTCAGGTTTGGATAAGGAGGAAGCACTTTCTTCTTGAATCAAGTAAATTTTTGCCAAATGGATGGATTTGCTGAAAAGTATCAACCAACAAAGTCCAGACAAGCCATAATAGCATCATCTGGAATGACAAGAGAATGCCGCATTTCCAAAACTTTCTGAAGAGAATGTAGAAGCTAACTTCTTTGAACAGAATTGTAATAAATGTCAAATCTGGTAAACATCAACCAAATCCAAGTAAGGCAAAGAGAAAACTAAATTTAGTGTAAATTTTCATTTATGCATGCATTTTATCTAATTGATTTTTTATTTATTCATTTATTTTAGAAGTATTTAAATTATTTTATCCACCCCCATTAATAAGAGAACTTTTTTTTAAGGGAACAAATAATTTTCTCTTTTATTCTTAAAGAAAATTTGTTTGGCATGAGTTCAACAATCTGAAACAGATTAAGAACATATACTGAGGTACCATATACTGATGTACCATATACTCATAAGAACATATACTGAGGTACTGTGGATAACAAGTTATCCACATTAATAACTTTAAAAGTATACTAACTCATGGCAGGACGGATCATGGGATAATAAATTTTCCAAACAGCATCCAAAGACATCCCACTGTCTAAGTAGATGGCACCAGCCACTGACTCAAACACATCCCCCAAGGCCTTGGGGACATCCACTTCTCCCAATTCGAAGCACTCCATTTCTTCAAGATAATATTTATGAATCTGAAAGGTGATAAGAATTATTTTTTAAATTAAAATGTAGTTCAACAATTTAAGAATTTTTAAAACTATCAAACAATTATAAAACTTCAAATAGTTTTACTTGCAAAAAGAAAAAAAATTACCAATACATATAGTTGAATGTAGCATACTGAAATTTTCTGAAGAACATCACATCTTTGAAACTTCAGAAAAAATTAAAACCCCTACCCCTTCTCTCAACTACCTTTCCAAATATAGTGTAACTTAATATTTGTCCAGGATTGCTAAGACAATTATACATTTAATATAAAAACCATATTACATTCAACAAATGCTTTACAATTTCTTATTCTCTTATATTTATTACCTTCTATTACATTTAAAATAAATGTACAAAAGAATGTGTTGCAAATATACATCTCTAAGAGGGAGATGTTCTTTGAGATATTGGAGTACTCAGTTGCAAAATAAATATGCTTTGCAAGAAAACATAATATAGTTTAAAATATGTTGAATACCGGCATACTTGGTTTGAATATGATAAATGATGCCTGGCTGAAATCTTCTAAGTCTATTCAGGGTTTTGGCATAGTATATTTGCAGGCTAGAATGTTCTTTCATTGGACTCCAGGTGGAGGAACCAACTGCATATTCTTAGACACCAAACCTTTGGAGACATTCATTCAAAATTGCAGTAGAACAATGTATGAAGATCCAGTTAATAGGCTTCCTGTGGTGCACCCTTAAAGTTGAATCACTTACATCTATGCCATTCTAGAGGCAAGTGACTGATGTGAAAGTGGTTATTATTTGAAATCAATAACCACTGCCTACAGCAGTCATTATTTATGAGAGGAAAAAATAAACACATTTGGAATGTGTAAGATGAAATTTTCTGTCATAGAAGCATCAAATTTTCAAAACATATTCATACAAGCTTATAAATTTTACAAAAATTATCTCATTTGACGAATTTTCACATTAAAAAAACAATTTATTAATATACCTTAGAAAAGCTTTAAAGTAATACCATATCTGTGTCGTTTGTTACAAGGTAATTAACAACATAATTTATTAGAGATACTGGGTTTAAATATTTCATTATTTAACATTCTGAACTTGAGAAAATCGTTCTGAATGCAAATTATAAATATATTATAATGAAAAATACATAATGTATAATATCTTTTTAAGTAATATATATATATAATAAAAAAATACAGTACAAGGTAATTACTTTAACACATATGCACACACAATATTGGTATTTTATAACATAAAATGCAAATTAGGAGAACACTATTCTACACTATATAATTACTATATTATACTATATAATTAATTACTATAATATTATTTTATTTTGTTGTAAAATATTTACATCAAAAGATTGATATAAAAATACTTACCTCAAAAAATTTAAAATCCTCGCTGTTTTTCAAAATATTTATATAATCACTCATCTGACGAAACAAAGTGGGAGATAGTGTTTTTAAGAAATCGTTGTATTTATACGTAACCGCTAAAGATGCAAAATAAATATTGTTCACTAATGCAGAACGAAGATCAGTCAATTTTCCAGGAGAATGGTCAGTAGGATCTTCATACAATTGACGTGTAACCAGGTAATCTAAGACTGCATCACCAAGAAATTCCAATCTTTGATAACAGTCTGTGATATTGTTATCAGAATAGGAAGGATGAGTAAAAGCTTGCAAGAGATATGCTTTATTCCTGAAAGTATAGCCAATTATTTTCTCAAATCTGTCAAATCCACTAGATAAAACTTCCAAACGAAACTCATGATGAGGATGATCACCAACTATAGGATTTGGGGGAGGAGGTGGCCAATGGTCATAATTAACTTCATCATCTAGAAAAGGATTTAAGCCAAACCATGCCATAAATTTCAGAGCTCCCATCTGCCCAGATGACAGCAAATAAGTGCCGATCAAAGCCTCCACAGAATCAGCTACACATTTATCAGAGATTACTTGCTTAGTGAAGTACAGATGGAGAGGATTTTCTGTTTTTTCATCCTCCTTTTTCTTCTTCTTTTTAATCACGTTCTTTTCATCAACATGGTCTTCCACAATGTAACACGGTGGTAGCCAGGTCTTGGAGGAAATAAAGGGAGTGGTAGTCAGGTATTGACCTAATTTCTTTTTCTTAGCTTTTTGATACAGATGAAGATTTTGAATAAGTTTGCTTCGGAGTTCTGATAATTTACCTTCATCGAAAAGATGATACTTGATGTAAATCTTGACAGACATGGCATACTTCAAGAAGGAATCGCCGATAACTTCCAAACGTTCTAAATTAAATTCGTCACCAGCACTTTTAGCAGTTAAAGCTTGTAATATCAAATTGGGACTGGGTCCAGTGTGAGTTTTCAAATCAACCTTTATTTCAAAACTAGTTATTTCGTTGCTTTTTATGTCTTTTTCAATATCACAGGGTATAATCTTATTATTTGGCTTCTCTTTCAGCTCGCCTAATCTAAAGAAATAATCAACCAATGATTTATCACTCGTCTCCAAGTAAAAAGTTCGCCATGCAAAATCATCACTTAGCTTAGTAGTTCCAACTTGAGCTTCTCGAGCAACGCTTCTCCGTAATTCTTCAGCAAGCAAGAGGCCATTGAGACGAAACAAAATTGTTGGAAGGCACCTTACTTTAAAAAAGAAACTTGAAGGGAAAGGATGTATAATGGACAATTCTGGTACTAAATACTCTCGATAATCTCTATGTCTTCGCTTACTTTTACTTAAAATACAATTTTCATCAAATGTTTCTGTGGGTGATAAATATAATGGTTTCCACATCTGAAGACTTCCCATTTGAACAGTCTCAACTAAAGGCTGTTTTAAATTATGAATGGTAACATTATATTTTTCTTGATAGTATTCTGCATAGGTACTGTACTTTTCATCACATTCAAATGCGCTCGCAGGTGTCAGTGAGCCACAAATTTTTACAACATGATGGAAAGTTGGCGATTCAGATTTCCATGAGTCGATTTTGTACGATCGCATTAAAACGGCATCTACAAATTTATCTAGATGAAAAGTCGTTCTGTCAAATGTATCTTTTGTTTTCAATTTCTGCTTATGGTAAGGATGTTTTCTAGTTGCATGTATGAAATTCCAATCAACTTTATCTATAAAAAAAGATTAATATAAAAACTATATAAAAAAGAAATTACATTTTTCAAATTATAGAAAATTACTTTTAATTGTTTTATTACAAGATGCACGTTTTATTTTTCAAATGCAGTTTTATTTCAGAATAATTTTTTTTTCTTGCTAAAATCAAAAATAAAGCTTGTTAGAATTTTAATCAATAAATTTTTATTCTGTTTATTTTATTTTAAATCATAGATCTTCAAGTATAAATTTAGCCATATGGATTGAAATATGATTAAATTTGAATTAGGATTGTAATCCTCTGATTCAGTGTTACTATTGTGTCCAAAAAGTAAGACCAATTATTATTTTTTTTTCAAAAACTCTTTATTTGTTCTTCTAAATTTATTTCATCGCCTTCAAAGTAATCCCCTCCGGACACAATGCCAACTTTTTTTCCCCCAATCCTCAATGCATGCTAAAAATTCATCGGCAGGGATGGCCTTCAAAGCCTGCGGCGATTCACGTTGAACCTCTTCAATCGCCTCAAAACGGTGTCCCCGGAGTGGTCTTTTGAGTTTAGGGAATAGCCAGAAGGTGTGAATACGGTGGTTGTGGGACGATATGGGTTTCAGTTTTGGCGAAAAAGTCACGAAGAATCAAATGCAGTCTGAGCTGGCGCAGTGATTTCGGTACCACTCGTGATTTGACCGATCCTTTTGAAATTCCAGCATCATCAGCAAGGTTTATAATTATAAATCGACGGTTTCAAGCACCAAATCTTTTAATTTTTTGGACGTGAGCTTCGTCGGTTGAGGTGGATGGTCGACCAGAGGGATCTTCGTCTTCAACTCGTTCCCTGCCTTCTTCGAGCTGTTTATACCACTTCTAAACATTTCTTTCTCATATAGGAATGCTCACTGAATGGCTTCTGCAACATTCTATGTCTCCGCAAACAAAATTGAATTACTTTGAAACCCGAAGGCAGTCTTAGCGTCTCACAAAGCCAAGCGTAACTCAAGCACTAATGAATATTTTGGCGTCAAATTTTACACAGATGTCAAGGACAGTGCCAGCAACAACAAAAAAAAAAAAAAAAAAAAAAAAAAAAAAAAAAAAAAAATTTCTATAAGCCTCGAGAATTTTAAATTGAAAATCGGTCTTACTTTTTGGACACAGTAGTATAGTTATCTGTATCAGGGGTCTCCAAACTTTTCAGCCGGCGGGCCACATTGTTCACTCCAGTAAGTATCGCGGGCCCAAACCGTTTAAATTTTTTTTGCCATTATCTATAATTTCTAGACTAGTCGCCGAGTACGTGCTCTGCGCGAGCCTACTCTTGCTACATTCGCTGGTTCAATTAAGTACTACAATTACTATTGTGTGTATCGATACGACCATGACACTTGACGACATCTAATGGTCAAAAGCGGAAATAGGTACATAATCAGTCGGCCCAGCAACCAAGAGGAAATCCCCCGTCTCTGATGACGATGAAGGTTTCACCATAGTACAGAAAAAGAAAGATTCCAAAAGGGTAAATATGGCTGCGATCTCTATTCCCCCCACTAACACCCCTAACACTACGTTGGCTGCTGACTTAAACAAGAGCTCCATTAAACCACGAGCAAATAGGATACCACCATTCTTTGTGTCCGCCAAGGGCAAATGGTGGAATGTGTTGAACCAACTTAGAATTGAAGTCCCTTCCATCGATGATAAACTGGTAATTTTTTAAAGATAACTGTCGACAATGAAAATGAGTACAGGACCCTCGCCTCCATTCTGGACAGTGACGGCACTCCGTTTAAAACCTTAATGCTGCAAAAGGACAGACCCATAAAGGTCGTTATCAGAGGTCTCCCTGGCCATACCCCAGTTAAAGACGTCGTGGCCGAGCTCCGAGCACTTGAGTTCCAAATTATTAAATGTGCTCGGATGTCAAAATTTAAGACCAGGGAGCCAATGCCCCTTTTCTATGCACAGCTTGCTCCTTCCTCTCATACAGAGGAAATTTATAACTTGTCAACTCTTCTCGGCCTGACAGTTCATGTTGAAAGTTATAAGGGTCAACCCGGCCCTTCGGTCTGTTGGAATTGCCAAGGCTTCTTCCATTCTTCGGAAGTATGCCGGCTTCCAACTAGGTGTGTCAGGTGTGCTGGACCGCATAGAGCCCAGCAATGTACATTATCTATTGACCAGCCTCTTAAGTGTGCTAATTGTAATGGAGCTCATGCCGCGAACTGGCGCGGATGCCTAAACCCAGTCAAAAATCTGGGTCTAAAAATAATGTCAAAAACCCAATGACCCCTAAATCTAAATTGAATAATGTTACCAGGACGCAGCCAACGTTCACTAGCCGTCCGGTTAATGAAAGTAGAGCTTACTCCGAAGTTCTCCGCAAGGCGAACGAAGGTAAGCAGGTTAGCCACGCCCCTCAGCCAATCATAGCTCAGGAGGAGCCCTTGCCTTGTGCTAACTCAAATCGGCCTGCTCCCGCGGTGACTGAAAGAGTTGTTTACAACTCCGAATGTTCACTGTCGGAGATATTTCAGTGTTTGATGGACTTAGCTAACGCTAATCCATCTCACAGTCATATAATACTGCAGGCATTTGGCTTAGCTAAAGGCAAAATGCAGAGCTCGCAAAATAAGTTCGACATGAGTTATCACCTCTTTGCGGCGTACACTCATGTTCTATCTACTAGTGGGTTCTGTACGGCTTAACTCTCTTCGGCCCTGAGTCTCTTACCATAGGCTTCTGGAACGCAAATTCTTTGCGGCCCAAAATAAACGAGGTTAGGGAGTTCTTAGATGAGTAGAACCTTGATGTATTTTTGGTTCAGGAAACAAAACTGTCTCCTGGTTATAACCCTTTGATCGCAAATTACAGGTTCTATCGTACAGATAGAGCCAATCAAAATCCTACACGAGTAAGTGGTGGTACAGGCATCTACATTAAAAGCAATATCAATCATCATCATGTTCCAACGCCAGTCTAAGACTATATTGATGCAACTATTATCGAAGTGAAAATTAACCAATTTCCTGCTATCAAAATCATTTCTGTATACATTAAACCTAACGCTCCAGGTGGTTTCCCGGTGGAGGACTTCAATAAGCTTACCAAAACCGGAAACAATGTGATTCTCGCTGGTGATTTTAACGCTCTTCACTCCTCTTGGAACTTTGGACACTCAAATCGATATGGTTTTACACTGAATCGTTTTATCCAAAGTCAAAGGGGTATGAAAGTTGTTCCCCCCCCTTAAAGTTACTAGAATTGACCTTAGAAATAATCATCGAGGTAATGTGCTCGATCTTGCATTTTTTAAATATATCCCCTTTAATTATGATATTGAGGTGCTAACAGATTTAGATTCTGATCATCTCCCCGTTATTCTATCCTTAGATACCAGCCCTGAATCACTGAATGTTCCGAGTCAATTAAATACTAATTGGGAGAACTTCAGACATGTGATGAATAATAAAAATTTACCTAGCTTCATCTTAAGATCGCCTGCTGACGCAGAGAACAGAATCAACGAACTGAATAAAATCTACGTCACATGTCTGCAGGAAAGTTCTTCCCCTAAATTTAAACCTCCACCGATAAGATTCCCAATAGATATTAAAATTTTAATCAAGCAACGAAACAATTACCGCCGAAAATGGCAGCGCACCAGGGATCCTGAGTATCTCAGAAACTATTTCCGCACTCTTGACGAAGTCAGGAGTGCAATCACTGTCTTTACACAGCAACGCTGGCAAAACGACATAGAGGCCCTGACGCCTGAGTCAACATCACTTTGGAAGAAATGTTCCCATTTACGCAGACAATATCACAACATTCCGCCCTTGCAGGGTGCCAACGGCCGAGCAGCTTATTCCCCAGAAGACAAAGCGGAACTGCTCGCAGACAGTCTCAAAGACCAATTTGAACTTAACCACGTTGTTGAAGATAAAAATTTCTTCGAACACACCAACTCTACAGTCACAGACTTCTTACAACAACCACACACTAATGATTTAGATTCAATCACGCCACAGGAAGTCTGTGATATTATCAGAAGGTTTAAAAATAACAAAACCCCTGGTCTGGATCTTATTAATAATCGCATGTTAAAGTCCACTCCTATTAAATTCATTCTGTATATTACCATTCTTTTTAACTTTCTACTTAGGATCTGTCATTTCCCAGCTTGCTGGAAGACTGCCGTAGTATGCCCCATTCCTAAGCCAAATGCTAATTTGGCTTACCCTCATAATTATCGTCCTATCTCACTACTTAGTAGCTTGAGCAAAATATTCGAATCTGCGTTACTTAAACGCCTGAATCAGCATTGCGATCTCCACGACTTAATCATTCCTGAACAATTTGGTTTCAGAAGGCAATTAGGAACCTGTCACCAATTACTTAGGTTGACAGAGCTGATTCATGACGGCTTTAACGAACGCAAATCTACGGGAATATTATTTTTGGACGTAGCCAAAGCCTTTGACAAAATTTGGCATAATGGCTTATTATTCAAGCTCATGCGACTTGAATTTTCTCCCCAAATCATTAAGATTCTTTGCTCTTACCTACAATCCCGAGATTTCTTAGTCAGAGTAGGTGGAGTTACTTCATCACCCAGACCAATAGCAGGGGGTGTACCACAGGGGTCGCTATTAGCGCCCGCCTTGTTCAATATTTATATCAACGACATCCCGAGGGATTGTCAAACGAATCTTTTTTGTTATGCTGATGACACAGCAATTGCTACACAAAACAAAGCACCACAGCTTGCTGTTAAAGACCTTCAATTTTATGTTTACAAATTAGAAAAATGGCTAACCACCTGGAAAATCAAAGTAAATGCAACTAAATCAGCCTGCCTGTTATTTACTCGGAAGCGTTCCATTTCTCCATTAGGGAGTATCACTCTTTTTGGCCAGCCCGTCCCCTGGGTTACTGAATATAGGTACCTAGGGTTGTTTCTAGACGCAAAATTGTCTTTTAATTCCCATATCAAAAACACAGTTGCTAAAGCAACTGGTGCGAGTATTAAACTCAACTGCCTAATTTCTCGAAAGAGTAGGCTTGCGATCAAACACAAGCTTCTGCTCTATAAGTCTATCATTAGACCTATTCTGGTTTATGGTAGCCCGATTTGGGCCTCCACTTCCCTCACCAATATCAAGAGACTTCAGGTGTTTCAGAATAAACACCTGGCTATGATTGCTGATGTGCCATGGTTCGTTCGTCGAAAGATCATTCATAGAGATCTAGACGTCGAACCTATTCCAAATTATTTACTCAAAATTTCAAAGAATTTTCTTGAAAAAATGTCCTCAGATTAGCAATGAGTTAATCCGCCGCCTGCCTACCTATCACCCTGGGGTGAAAAGTTCGCAGAAACGCCCAAGGGCTGTTTACGACGTCTCCTATGATTGTTTTCCTAGAGTTAAGAGACATCATGGCTGTTATTCTGAACAAGCGATCGCGAGTTCAGGTAACGGAGTGGATTTAATGTTGTAATCTTACGTCCACTGAGACTAGTTAGCTCACTGTGTATCTGAGGAGTCGTTTGGCTTTAAAAGTTTTCGCGGCTCTATTAGTAAACAAAACGAATTGGCGCAGGGGTAAGGTGACGGACTCCCGACCGTGAGGTTGAGGGTTCGAATCCGGCACTCAGCTCAATTCACTATTTTTATATTTATGCTACGATGTGCACCAACAATCCTTTCTTAACGGCTAGTGAATAGTTAGGTTTTTATTGTACGCTTTTTTACCCCTTTTTTTTTGTTAGGAAAATAAAAGGATGGAATAAAACCAATAAAAATAAAAATTATAAAATAAAAATTATAAAAATACGGTCCTGATTATGGCCTTTTTTTTTTGTGTGTGGATTAATTATTTACTTTTCAGCATCAATCTTCAACTGCTCTCACCGTTCAGCATAATCCCTGTGTACTTGGTTGAATGAGTCTATAGGACTCTGTTTACTTTTAATTATTTTGGCATTGACAACTGGTCCCTAATTGTACTGAATTTAAATTTAATTTTAACTTCTTTTATTTTGTATCTTACTTTTATTTATTATTAGTATTTTTATCTTTTTTTTACCATTTAACTTGAATTTTTAGAAACTTTATCTTGTACCATTAATAACTTGAATTTTTTAAGAAACTTTATCTTGTATTTCCACTAACATTAATTAAGTAGCCAATTAAAATTTAAATTGGTTGGATATTTAGATCGCAATGCCATTATGAACCGAAACATTTTCAAAATATACAGGAAGTTTGAGGATAGAAAAATGTGAAGCTTTGAAACGCGGATTGAAATTGCAGCAATCTTTGCTTACGAAAGTCAATATCGAACAATAGGCTGCAACTCGTGCCAGCTTTCGTGTGGGTCTTGAAATCTCTAAAGGTGGAAAGCCATTCACCGATGGAGAAATGATCAAAGAATGCGTAATTGCAGTAGCCGAAGAAATGTGCTCCGAAAAGGTAAATTTATTTAAAACTTCAGTTTGTCAGCAAACACCGTGGCTCGGAGGGTGCAAGACAACGCAGAAAATATATCATCTCAACTATCTGACAAAAATGAACATCTTGAGTGGTTTTCTCTGGCCTTGGATGAGTCAACGGATGTGTCTGATACGATCAGGTGTTGATTTTTATTCGAGGAGTAAATAAAAGCTATGAAGTGTATGAAGAACTTCTTGATATTGATAGTATTCACGGCACGACTACTGTGCAAGATATTTTTAAAGGAGTTGACAATGTCATTAATAAAAAGAACCTACGATGGAAAAACTTGAAATCTATTACAACTGATGGAGGCAAAAACATGTGTGGAAAAAATAAAGGAGTTTTTGCACTTGTGTCAATGGCAGTAGAAAATGATGGTGGTTCAAAATCATTAGTCTTACTTTCTATCATTCATCAACAGTCCTTGTGCAGAAAATGTTTGAAGTTCTAAAACCAATCATATCAGTTGCTAATTGCATCAGATCCACTGGGCTGAAACACCAACAATTCCACGAGTTTATTGAAGTTATGGGAGAAAATGATTTACCGTATCACACTGCCGTACGCTGGCTTAATTGCGGAAAAGTCCTGCAGAACTTTTTTGAACTTCGAGCACAAATCGAATTTTTTTTTTAATGAAGAGCATCGCCCTCTTACTGAATTACAAAATAGCGAATGGCTATGGAAGTTAGCATTCTATGTCGATTTGACAAAACATATAGACGAACTGAATTTGAGATTGCAAGGAGAAAACCAGCTTCTCCCTGATATCAAATCGCTTGAAATAATTGAATATCAAATTGCTCGCAGAAAATAATATTGTTTCAATCACAATTACGTAAAAAATGTTTCACACATTTTGAAACATGTGAAATATTCAGCCGCACTACTGAGACTGAATTTGCAGTCGAAGTTTTGAGTGCTTTGAAGATAAATTTTGATACTCATTTCTCAGACTTTGATGACATTGTAAATGAAATTAAGATTTTTCAAAATCCTTTTGATACTGACATTGAAACCCTAGCCCCGGAACTCCAAATGGAAATTATTGAGTTACCAAAATTATTGTGCAGTGATATAATTAAGAACAGATATCAAAACTCATCTTTGTTGGAATTTTATAAGAGTCTTCAACTGATACAATTTGATAATTTATATAAATTTGCTCGTGGGCTGTTTTTGGTACTACTTACTTGTGTGAGAAAGCATTCTCCAAAATGAAGTACACAAAGAATGTTTACAGATCTAAGTTAACCGATGAGCATCTTAAATCTCTTTTAATAATTGGTACAAGTAAAAATTGATCCACAACTACAAACTATTGTCAGTGAAAAGTCACAATTACATAAATCTCATTAATATTTTTTACAAGTAGATACCCCGCGGTTTCATTTGCGTTCATTTAGCTTTTCCGTTCCTGAGGGATTTTCAGGATAAAAATCATGTTTGATTCAGGATATATATATTCCAAACATCGATATACATACATATGCGATACTCTTTACATCAACATAACTACCGAGGGCAACCGCGGGATGTTCACTAGTTTATAATGTTAGTGGGATTCATTTAAATTATTTGTTAGTTGTTATGCTTAAGTTAAATTTTCTGCATATTATGTTTGTCATTAAGCTTTTACCTAGCCAGTAAATAAAATCGAGTTATTATCATTCTGTGTTTTTTAATCCAACTTATTACAGCAACAATATGCTATTCGCTGTCGCGGGCCGGATTTGGCTCGCGGGCCGTAGTTTGGAGACCCCTGATCTAGATTACCAACACAATACATTGCTGTTAGTATTACTATTTATGGTTCTTTACTCATTTTGAAAATAGTAACAATAATAACAGGCGTCAAATGCAAGTATTTATAAGCATTAAATAACACGCATTGAATGGCATAGTATTAAATATCTACCAAACAATAAAAAATCATAATAGAATGTTTGTTGCTCAACACACAATATCACGAGGGGACTCCAAGTTTTCTTTAAGCGGCGTTCAGACGAGAGTGCAAGAACTAGCGAGTCAGTCTCGGGAAAAAATTATAAATCTCGCACTGTGAATAGAACCTTCGGAGTGAGCTATCTGTCTTGGTTCTGCTCCGACAAGAGTCGGTTTTTTTTCTCCGCACATCAGATATATCCTCGCGAACGCTGTTTTCAACCACTTGTCCTTCACTATCTTGTCATAAGCGCGGATTGTTTCTCGGGGTCAGAGAGAGAATATCTCGTCTGGACGCTGCTTTAGAATACAGCATGGCCACTTCCAAATGATCACCCCACAGTTTTCAACCAAATTAGCTACCTTGCCATAAACTTCACACTAGAGTTAAGCTAACATAAAAACAAGTAATATAAAAAAAAAAAAAAAAAAAAAAAAAAAATTTAAAGTCAATTCCTATTTTTTTCCCACTATATTGCAGAAAGCCCTTTATTGGTAGATATATGCAACTTAAATCTAAAATGAACTAAAATTACTGAATTAATATTTGAAAAAACTGTATTAACATCAGGTGTCATTCACTACAAGTTAAAAAAAAAATTTATTTGAACTTGAGTGGATGAATAAAAAGTATTTTATTAACGATTGGAAATTTGAACAAGATATATATATATATAGGGAGAGTGTGAGCTAATAGAAGGAATTGAAAAAAGGGTAAAGTTTAGTTCCTGAGATAATTGTATAAGTGAACTGTTGTGAGCGTATAAGGAATAAATGTGATTTGACAAATTTTGTATGTGAAGATATTGCAGGACCTTGGAGGAAGTATCTTCAAAACAGCTGCATTTGTGAAATGTCCAAGAGCAGCTGCAGCTAAAAGCATTTAAAGACTGGACTGTCAGGCAAAAAATTAGGTTACAAGGATCAACTTGAATGAATGCTCAAGCAGAATGAAATGTCTCCAGAATACTGTTGCTGTCTGCAGATAACAAAAAATATCTCAAATTTAATCAGCAGTACAAGGATTGGGTAATTGGTAACAAGTTATGTAGTTCAATGGATCATATTTTCAGTTCAACCTTTTTCACATAAAACCATGGATGTTTAAATGCATTGCTACAACTATTCAAGCCAGTGGAGGGAATGTAATGGTTTGGGGCAAATAATTTCATGGCAAGCTTTGGGTCCTTTAACTCCTGCTAACGAACATCTGAATAAGATATAATTTCTAAAAGTTGTTGCTTACCAAGTTCCTATTTTATTGATAGCTTATTCAGTTGGCTACTTTCAGCAAGATAATGTGTTTTACCATAATGCTGGCATTGTACTGAATTAGCTTGAGAAACAAAACGGAGAGTTTAGGTGACACCCACCATCCCAAGATTTAAATTAAACTGCGAATTTGTAGGATGAGGTTGAAAGAGTTATGGAGACATCCAGATTCACAGCCATTCGAACTGCCTAGCTAGTATAACACTATCAGAAAAAGTCATTCATTAAACATGGTTTCAGTTTCCACAAAAAACATATCAATGTCTAAAACAGGGGTGTCCATACCATGGTCCGCCTTGAATATTTTTCTGGCCCCTGAGATTTATCACACTTTAACAAAATATATTAATTTTATAATTGCCAAAGTAGTGAAAACCAATGGATTAAAAAAATACATTATGTGTACATCCATCTATTCAAAAATTAACTGCCGAAATTATGAGAAAGCATTAACTTTGATTTTAAAATAATATTCTTGTGAATATAGGATAGATAATGCCTGATGAGTTTGCAGAATAATTAAATTATATTCTGTGAACTTATGATATGCATGCAGCAAATAACAGAGCAAACCAGACTCTTAGTTGAAATTGTTAGCTCTTTTGGCTCAACTTACATCTGTGAAACGTTTTTTCCGAAAATGAAATTGTCCAAACACAAAACACTCTCAAACCTAATGGACTCTAACCTGCAACACCCATTACGATGAGCAAATACTCAAATTGCGATCGATTTGCAAAACCTAAAGTGAAAGAGTGGAGAAACAAATATTGCACTAGTCATATAAATATTTTTTAATGATTTATTTTTTTAAATTTAATTCATATTTATTTATATTTTATATTTCATTTTGAAAGTTCTATATTTCTTTACAATGTTCGTTTAGTATCATTATTATTATATTATCTATGTTTACATGTAAGAAACATGTTGTTTCTTACATGTTTCTATACGTGTAAGAAACATGTCGTTTTTACATGTTTCTATATCTACATGTTTCTTCTACGTTTACATGTAGTAAAGATGAAAATAATAACTCAGTATGTTTCAATATTCTTATTCTTAGATACCTTCATGAAATCTACTTTCATGAAGCAAATAAAACAGTAAAAAATTTTCTTCTTCTTTTACATATCATCTACCTACGTCTCAAAAACGGAGTAAATAAAGATGCAAATAAGATACCTTGAAATCATAAAATTATTTCAAAAATTCAACCATAGTAACATACACATTAAATTTAGCAAATTAAGATAACGGAGGATAATATGAAAAAAAATATTACAATAAAATGATTCCAATGAGAAGGATGAACCTGGTGTGCTGCTATCAAAATTAATCTTTTGTTCTATATTTATCAGCAATATTCTTAAGTCACGAGGATTCATTTAACAAATTTACGATCACACTTAATCCATATTTACTAAATACTAGCAGAACTTGGCATATATTGTCTTGCCAAAAAAGGCACTGTAGAAAATTACAAATCACAAATATATTATCCATGTACCAATACATGTGGATACTCATTTTCATGGATATTGTTTAAACAGTATATAAGAAGAAATGCTGCAACACCCTCTGGTGGCAAGTAACAATAAATTAAGATAGAGTGAACCTTATTTTCCATACTCAAAATTCATTGATGATTGTGAACACTATTGAAGTATTCCAAATTACATGCCAAATGTTTTTAATGAAACAAATTGGATCTTATTGCTTAACAAGTTTACCTTTTACCACTGCCTACAGAAATAATGAAACTGTTAGTATAATATTTTTAGAATAAGCAACTTCAATTTTTGAGAGCCTTACAGTCAGAAATGTTTTTCATTACTTATTATTATTCACAAATATCTTCATATATATATATAAATATATTATATAAAATAAATTTTTGTGGGTCTTTTTTTATAAACCATAAAATAAAAAATTAAAAAAAAAAAAAAAAAAAAAAAAAAAAAAAAAAAAAAAAACATATGAACATATAAAAAATATCTTGCTTAGAAATATGCTTACATTATATATATATGTTATGCATCTAATCATTATTTTACCTCCAACTATAGGAGAGATGTAATAAGAAGAAGCTGCAATAGAAGGCAGAAATTCTTTGACCCCTTCAATCCAAAGAGTGTCAGAAAAAATGAATCTGTGGAATTCTTCAAGATCCTTTATATTCTCGCTAGTGAGGATGAGAGGCGTGTCACAGGAAGAAACAGTCACGAGTATTTTGCCACATTTTGTGAAGATAGTAAACGGATTAACCTAGAGATAGAAATTTTACATCAGTAACAGTTACTGGTTACACTGTAGATATGCTTCCTCCACCCTGAATCTTGTATATATTATTTACATTGTTATTATCATAAAAACAGAAATATTTCTTTAAACTAAACAGGAGATTTGGAGAAAAGAAATGAAGTTCAATGAAGGATCTACATGAAAAGAAGTAATAATTTTTTGCTGATTTAGTTCAACTCCAATCTGCTGCTTTGTTCCGTTTTCTGGTGGGACACACTTGTTTCAGTGACAATTTATTTATTAGTTTATTGCAAGCAATAATTTAATCAATGATATTTTAAGTAAAATTAAACACTTTTACAAATGAACTATATAATTAAAACACTGATTCAGGGTAACAATTAATAGCAAAATATTGGCACTTTTAATCCATTAATCATTTTGTTCTAAAAAAAAGTAACTATTAATTTATTTGGAATGTTATCATGTGTCAAAACTATAAATGTTGAAAGATGGATATTTAATTAGTTTAATTTACTATGCAATTCTTCAATAATATTATATTCACTGTTATTTCAGTTAATAACATTGAATAAATGGATTCTAATAGTTATAGTTAGAATAAATTAATTCTTAACTATAACATTGAATGAATTAGTACTACTGTGCTCAAAAAATAAAACCAATTTTCAATTTAATTTTCCTGGCATACTGTATTTCAATTTTTTTTCTTTTTTAGGTTGTTGGCACTATTTGTATGAAATTTCATTACTGTTTGAGTTACGCTTGGCTTTGTGAGATGCTAAAAGTGATTTCAGCGATATATGAATTAATTAAGCAAAGAACTTGCATTAAATTTTGTTTGTTGAATGAATATTCATGTGCAGAATCGTATAGAATGTTGCAGAAGGCATTCCTATAACGGAAAGAAATGTTTACAAGTGGTATAAACAGTTCAAAGAAGGCAGAGTGCGCGTTGAAGACGAAGAGCGCTCTGGTCGACCATCAATCTCAACCAACGAAGCTCACGTCCAAAAAAAAAAAAAATTTAGTGCTTGTAAACCGTCGATTTACAGTTATAGACCTTGCTGATGACGTTGGAATTTCAAAAAGATCGGTCAATTTCATTTTAAAAGATGTTTTAGGTTCAGTAGCAACGTGCGCCATTGGTGAGCATTAGGACGGACATTCAATCCACTGGTGGCTTTGTTATAGACACTGTTTCAAAAACAGGAAGATTCAATGGCATATTTTTTGTTCAATATCTTGCCTCGTGAGTCGGTCTACCTGGTGGGAATTTTCTGGGTTCTCTTCCATATGACACCCGAATATGGTGTAGTTCCCTCTAAAAGTCCTCCTTCTTCAGTGTCATGGAGCCAAGTCAGACTTCTACCTATGGGTGCTCCATCACAACAGAAGCTGCCCCCCTTTCCCCTACACGGATTCTTGGACTTGGTCTAGATGTTGTTTTCGACCAAGTGGAATAAAAAAATGAAACACAAATATTTTTAATTTATTATTAATATATTTCTCATAACAGAGTTCAGGAAAAAAAAATTGACAATCCAAAAACATAAGGTGAAAAATTTATGTGAGGGGCATCTTATGTCAATATATGGATGAAACAAGGAGATCAAATTAATAATTGGCTTACAGTTTAATATTTGATATTTTTTATAAATCTCTACAAGCAAATATTAGAATAAAAAATTACAAAGTAAAAGTAAATATTGTTCCTTTTTCAATTGAATAACTTACAATGTTTCTTTTTATATCATTTATACGATTATACATAAAATTTTGGTTTATTATATGTTATTTTTTGCAAATATTTTTTTATCATGGTTTTCTAATAAGCTTTTTTTTTATTATAAAATATTATGTTAATTGCTTCAAGTAGCAGAATTTTGCATAGATCAGTTTTTCATTTCCCTGACACTTTCAACATTTCTTATTGGTTTATTTTTTAAAATTTGTTTTCTTTTTTTGTTTTTGAACGATAACTGATGGAACATAATTTATTGCTTGCATGCAATTTATTGATACTTTTTCTTTCTTTGTTTAAGATTGCTGTTATGCATTTTGTTCTTACATTAAATTCTAAACTTTATGGGGAAACCTGTATATTGGCCCAGCTGATTAAATATTTTATTATACTATTATAATACTAAAAATATTCCTAAAAAATAACAAATATTATGCTAATTTAAGAAATCAATCACAGATATGTAAATAAAAAAGGTAGATATATGAAGAAAACATGCTCAGTGCTTATACATAAGATCGTAGAGTTTTTTTCAGTCGAAAAGTATAGTCGTTGGTTGTAGATGGCTAAATTATAACTGTGGATAACAGATTCCTTCAACGTTTCATAGCTTCTTACCTTGTGTTTTTAATGGCAAAATAAATATCTTATTAATGCCAGAATTTTTTTATATTAACTAATTTAAGAAAGAAATCAGTATTTATCATTTAAATCTATAACAATTAAAAATAGAAAATTAAGACACTCTATTCCTAAGAATGTAGTTTCACTTACAGGCGGCAATTTCATTGTGCAGATCAGAGCAAGACCTCTGGCTGTGTCCTCTGGATAGAAGAGGGGTCTACCGCGTGGGTTTAAAGCCTTAGGAAGAGGGTGCACTAACTTCATATTCAGAATATTCAAGTAACAATGCTTTCCAGGATGTGGCTTTACACCTTTAAGGAAAATTGGTACCTGTGGAATAAATGAAAATATATATTATGCATATATATTAATACAGGTACCATTTATACAACAATATTAAATTACTAAAAGCTTTGAGTTTTTTTCCTTTGTGAACTATAAAAAAAATTATCCTAATTTTTTTTGCTAACAGAATCATGAATTCTATGCATTAGTTTTTACTTTATATCTGTAACACTTTAATTTTGTTAAATTTTCATTCAGTAGATTCTAAATATAATTAAGGAACTAAGCACAATCATAATTCTCCACAAAATATACTGCATGCTTCCTTCCTTTGAAGAATCTTTTAATTAATAAATACAATTAAAAAAATATGCACTTTTGAGTGCTTTCTAAAATGTTTAACTTCTCCATCTGTATTATTGTTCTATCATTTAAATAATTTCATTCCTGAGCCATTTCCTTAACTTTCTTTCCACATTTATGTAATGCAAGCAATCTCTTCTCCACAGCTCAGGTTTTATCATAAATATACTTTGTTATAATGGGTTCTCCTGAAACTAAATTAGATTTACTTTATAAGAATTTCTTGAAATATAGGGGTTACACATAGAAATAAAAAAGCTCCCACAACTCAAAAATTAGTAATTTTTATTATAATTTAGTTCCTTTTTCCATGTATCTGATATAGTAAAAATTAATAGATTAATTGCAAAATTTGCTTATTAATTTGTTTCAAAAATTTAAATCAAAACATCAACAACACTGAGTTACATGGAGAATATTCTAAAAATATGACTATCAAACTATCAGTTTTATTGATATTTATGTAATTTGTCTTTGATAATTATAATGCAACTTAAAAGATATTAAAAAATTTATTTAATTTCTAAGAATATTAATTAAAAAAGTTATTTTAAAAGTATTGTTTTAATAATTTTTGTACACTTTTGGTCAACTACTCTATTTTGTATATACATTCTTTTGAGTATATGGTTTTAATTTCTAAAAGAAACAATGCTATTTTTCATATTTTGGCCAATATGGGAAAAATAGCATTGTTGTGCAAATAAAATCTTTTAGAGAAAATGCTAAGTTATTAAACTGATATAATATAATAAAAATAATCTGAGTTGACATTACTATATTTTACAATAATGTTTAAAGGAAACAGGAAAAAAAACCCCATAGATCTACATGCAATAACTTTATTGATGTTAATGTTGAGCATTACATATGGTGATCCAAATTACACAAGATGTTCAGGTAACTCTGGTACAGAAATTTATGGCCGGATAACAATCAAATTTTGTATATACATTCTTTTGAGTATATGGTTTTAGTTTCTAAAAGAAACAATGCTATTTTTCATATTTTGGCCAATATGGGAAAAATAGCATTGTTGTGCAAATAAAATGCTTGTTTTTGAAAAATATTTCCAATAACTTTTTAGAGAAAATGCTAAATTATTAAACTGATATAATATAATAAAAATAATCTGAGTTGACATTACTATATTTTACAATAATGTTTAAAGGAAACAGGAAAAAAAAAACCCATAGATCTACATGCAATAACTTTATTGCAAGTACAGGTTGAATCAATATCATTGCAGGTATGATTCAACTTGTACTCAAATTATCTTGATCTAAAACTTTCATGAGATGCATGACAGACTCAACAGCAACATTATGTAATTTACATGTGCATATAGCTGAAACATGCTGTAAAATTTAGTTTTAAAGTCAATTAAGCTTGAAATGTCACCCTAATAAACTTTGCTACTAGCCCCATAGCTAAAAGTGAAGATGAGTGATAGATTGGTTAAACAAGCTGTCCAAGATATTCGGAATGATCTGCTTATGATTCTATCATCCAAAACACCTTTGTTGCTCAACATTTTGAAATACATAAACAATGTGAGATGATGCCAAAAATCTAACACTATTTACAACGCATGTCGCAGTTCCCATGGCAGTGTTCTTTTCAAAGTACAGCCCAATTATGAAAGAAAAGGTGAAACTACAGCACACCTTAACTATTTTATCTTTGCAAAGAATTTTATTGATTAGCTTATGGATTGGTCCAAGTTAAGCAATTACAAATGTTTTGTAAACATTTGTAATTGCTTAACTTATATTATTGTATTGTACTTGTATTATTTAGATAAAAACAAGTCTTATTATTCCACAACACTACCAAGACAAAAAATTATCTACTGTTAGCTCTCTATATTCCAGTTGGTTTGTGCCATCCCGGTTCAACTGGAAAAACTCCAGCCTTTTGAAAACACAAAATCATGAACTTAAAGATTTGCAATAATAAGACCTCAGATAAACCTTTTAATATGTCAAAGCGTTTGATGAGTAACACATATTTGAATAAAAAAGTGTTTTAGTTATTAAAATCATAGTCTAATAGAAATAGTTTCATGCACTCCCTGTATAGCCCCAAAAATTTCAAATGTTTAATTTTCTACACATTGTAACACTGAAACGAGATTTATTGGTTTTTATTCAGATAAAGAAACTATATATTCTGGAAAGCATATGAACAAAATTTAAATCAAATGAACCAAGTAGATTTCGTATGAGAAAGTTCTGAACATATCATATTTAACTTGGATCACTTTGAACATTAATAACTCTAATGAAATGATTATCATATGGTTAAAATACAAATTCATAATTTAAATAAAGATCGAGAAATGAATAAGATCAAGAAATGAATATTTTTAAAAACTAATATTAAAAAAATTACATTTTTAATATAATCTATAAACTTAAATATGAAATAAAAATTTTCATTGATATTCATAATTTAAAAGTGTATAATTATTACATGCTTCTCATAAACTTGTCTTCGTCTGTTTGTACCGGGTATTGCACCATTACCATCTTCTTCCTCGATTTCTCCTAATTCTTTCTCTATTGCATTATCTACTAGGCAACTTATTGGAACTAAATTTTCATTCAATTCCCCTAAAACAAAAGATTCTGAATTTAGATCATTTTAACACAAATTCATATAAAAATAGATTAATGACACTCAATTTGCATATATATATATACATACATATACCAAGAAAATATAATAAAGAAGAGTTGATATACAACCATTCTTTATGGAATAAAAATGACTGCCAAAATAACACAATATTATTTTGAGATAAAAAAAATTTATTCGAAAATTATGAATACATAATACAAGACTAAAATTTTAAAGCATTTGTATTTTTGTAAATTTCTGAACAAATTAACCAGTCATAAACAATGTTAAACTTAAATTCAATAGAACAATGTAATAATTTTCATGCAAAAACCTTAAATACAATTTAAAATATATTTTTTAATTTATATTTATTTATTTATAGGTAAAAAAAACTGTTTCATTTTACCAATTTCATCCAGCAATTGGCATGCTTTTAATGCTGCTGCCATCTTGGCAAGTTTTTTCTTTCTCATTGGTGAACTCTTTAAGAAAAAAGTGAAAGCACACAAATTATAATTCAAATTACTAACAAGAAATAATATCACTTTTTGCCGCACTTTAATAAATTTTAATATTTTTCAATTTTAAATATTAACAATTTTTAAAAAAAATTATAAATTTATATTCCTGTGGTTAAAAAAGTATTAAAATTAAAAATCACAACAATGAATTACAAACAATGTATCAAATATTTGAAGAAGAGAAGCTATGGAGGAAAGCACAATAAGCAATGCATGAAAATATATGGCAGTAACAGTTTACTTATATATTTTTTCTATGGCAAATCTAAATTAAATATATTTATATATATAGCAAAAATAAATATGTACAATAATTTGTGACTATATTTTACCTGATTATGAAAAAATTATTTTGTTGAATTACTTTACCCCTACATTATGGCCTTTTTCTCATAATTAAGAAAATAAAAAATTTTATAAACCTTGATTCATTATTTTATTTCACTAATAAACAAAAAAGAATAGCATTGATGGCAAATATTGTCTAATTTGTGACGTGATGGAACTTAGTAACAGAGAGAACCTGCATTTTTGTAGACAATAAAATGCCCTTATACTTACAAACTTTAGATAAAAAATTTTAAAATTTGATTTCAAAAGCTCTCTAAAAAATCAATTTTTAAAAATTTAGTAATTGCCATTCTCTAAATATATTCTATTAATATGTATATGTTGTAGATTTTTTTTTTCTCATTAATTTTTATGAAGCTCTTTATTTTAATTTTTACATTCTAGGCATTTGTATTGCAATATATATATCAAGAAAGAATAAGTTTAAAACTGGTGCTTTCATTGATTTCACACAAGCCATGGATGAAATATAATTTTTTCACTGCTAATATAACAAAATTTAAGCATGATTCTGTGTAATAATAATGATTTTCTCTTATGTTACTGTTGATAGAATTTTCTGCTAATTAAATTCTGATTTTCGCAGCAATTCCCATCTTATCTTTGCATCTTTCCTTGTCATAGCTTATTTCATAATTTTTTAATAAGCTGTTTAAATGAACTTTAAGAAATCCAATTCAAGGTTTGGCAAAAGTGAACATTAAATATATTGCATACAAAGAAATACTTAACGATGACATATTCGGACTTGGTAATGTTGTAAGAAGTAAGGGCAAAAAAAAGTGGCATGTCTTTTAAATTGTTCTATTTCATTTACTAAAAGAATAGATTTTTGTAACTCACAACAATGGTTTGTCTCAAGGGAGAGTTGATGGGCATTCGCAAAGTGCATTCATATTCTTTCTGAATGTTCTCCTCATCTACTATTTCAATAGTCCATTGAGGAACTAATTTAGTGGCCATATCTGAAGGTAAACTGGCACAGTATCTTGAAGAAAAATAAATTATACAGTCAGAAATATTGAATAACAGTAAGTAAGAATGATGTTTTAAAAACGTTTCATTCAATGACTGTCCAAGCTTAATGATACTAATTTGTTTTTTCAGTGTTTATAGTAGGCTCTTAAGACAATAGTCTTTATTCTAATATTACAGCTAATGAAAACAACAAAATTATCACACAAAAAATAAACATAGGATTTTCTTTAAATAGGTTTAATTATTTAATTAAACTACACAACCAGGAGATAAGTCATTTAATCAACAATCAAACAGTTTTTTGATTTACAGAAAAACTGATATGATTATTACATTATCTATATCTGAATAATAAAAAAACCAAGTAGAGAATTTTTTAAATAAGATAATACTATGTGATCTAAAAGCAAAATACATAATATTGTACAATACCATAAATAAAAACTGTCAAAAAATAATATATCATTCTGCCTATTCACATTTTGAAGTAAATATTCTTTGAAACTAAAAATTTTCCATCAAATCATAATAAACTAGCAGATTATTAATAAACCTACCTAGCCTATGTTATTAATAAACGTTTAATGTATTTTTTTTTCTATTCAATAACTGCAATTTTAATTCAATATTAAAGGTATCTATTATAGCTGATAATATATATTATGAAGCAACATGGCAGCTGCTATAAGTTGTAGTAGAAAAATCAAGAGGATTTTTTTCATGATATTGAAATGTTATAAGTCTTTTTTATTTAGTTTATTAACATATTGAAGACAGCATGCAGTGAAAAATATATAACCTGAAGGACCACATATTCTTTTATAAATATTTAATACAAAATTGAAAATTTTGTTTTAAAAAACATTTTCTCAAAAAGTAGTTAATATATTCCATAATGGTTGGAATATCTGCAAATGACGTACATTTTAGTCATCTGTTCGCCAACAGCTGAAAAATAAAAGACAGGAATTCATGTTTCCTGTCTAATAATAATAAACATGTCAATAATAATAATAATAAAGATATTTAAAAAGTTAAAGACCAGCTCGGAAATTATAGAAAGTCATGCCCACCAACTGCGAAAAGTTCAAAAGCCTTTTCAGTCAGAGCAAGCAAAATTATATACACATCACTAAAAGTAGTTTGGTTAATATCTTGCAGGGAAGAAAGCTGAGACCCATATGCTAGTGATAAATTATAAAAGTGTAGTAATTAAAAGAAAATGTGGAACTAAGTTTTATAGTTAGTGTAACAACTGAAATTTTTAGTTATATGTCGTTAATTCAGGAAGAGCAAAATAAGTGTTATTAAACAATATCCTCTCCTTCCGGAAGAATCTGGAATACAGTACACTACGTGAAGAGAAAATTTTGAACAAGTATCAATGAATGATTTACATTTTAAAATAGTACAGAATTTTTAACAAAATATAACATAATGTATAATAAAATATTGAACAATATATGTTGAAGCAGATTAGCATGACAAAACCAGTTAGAATTATAACATAATACAATAGAATGAAAAATTATACAATTTCAATAATAAAACAATTTTTTTATAAATGTTTAATAAGAGCAATAAGAGAAAATAAAGAGAAATTCATTCTTAGTTTCAGTTTCAACATAGTCTAAAAAAGTTAATGGAATATTTGTAAATTGTCCTTGGAAAATTATATATTCTTTGTAAAAAATCATCAGTCCTTGGTAAGTTATATCGAATATAATCAAAATGATTTTATTCCAACATTCAATATGCGACATGACAAAAATATTTAATTAATTGCTTGATTAATTTTTAAAATTTAATAACAATTTGTCATTTGAAGCCACTTTGTTGGATTAGATGGTTGTGAAATTATCAATGATGATTTTAAGCCATATGTTAAAAGACTTATAACTATTAAATCATCAGAAAGATTTAACTGCCTTCCAGAATTCAATTTTTCTATTGTCTTGTAACAATATGATTAGTTTTTTTGCCACTATTTAAAAATATATAAATTTTACATCCAAAACATACAAAGTCAAACATGCAATTATAAAATTTATGCATTAATTAATGTAGGAAAATTATGAAATTGATAAACACATGTAAACAACATTCACTCACTATGATTTTCACTTTGTTATTACAAACAGAGCACAGATCTGAAACACAAGATTGCAGACATACAAACAGAATGCAGATTTTCTCACAGTTAGGCTAATGGAGAAGGGAAATGATCAAAAAGAAAATCCACAAAGGAAAACGGAATACAAAAAACACATAATGGAACATAGATAGATGAAACTTGAACACACAGCGATGAAAACCAAAATGTACACTGAACTCGCTTTAACTCAAAACTTTTGAATTTTGTAACATTTATTTAATCTACCCATTAACTATTCAGCTGACTTTTTATAACAACTTGGAAGATGCAGTAAGTTGTAACAGAAAACCAAGTGGATTTTTCAGATTCAAATTTTATATTTTTTTTAGAAACATTTAAGGTTCTATACAGGAAAATGAAATGTCCCGAGTCTTTTATTAAAAATAATAATTAAGATATTTCAAAAATCGAGAATCAGCTCAAGAAACAACGGAAAATCACATCCATTAGCTGTAGTTGAAAAATTTCTGCAATCAAAGTGGATAGAATTACATTCACACCATCAAAAATAGTGTGGTTAATATATTTCAGGTTTGAGCCAAGAGCCATAAGGTAGCAATAAATTAAAGAAATACAGTGGTTAGAAGTGGCTATTGCTAGAAAAGGCATTTGTTCATTATAGATTGGGAATTAAGAAAGAGCAAAACGGTATTATTATATATATGTAATAATACCGATTTATACATAAATAAATATATATATATAGTTGAACTAATAAAATATTTAATTTTTTAGCTTCAACCAAAATCGACATAAAATTTATCAGTAAAACATTTTGGATTTCAGTATCTTTTGGAAAAACATCACCTGAACACATCACAAAGTCTGAAAAGATTGTTTTATCACAATAATTCTTCTATACCATCCATCACATTTTAAAATTTATTTTTTTTCTAAATAATTTAGAATTAAAAAAGAGCATGATGATAGTGATAAAAACATAAAAAATAACAAGTGTGATTCATTAAATGATTGCATATAGAAACTAAAAGGTGTTTCCTATATATATATATGAATACATGATTTCTGTTTATTTATTAAATTTATATATGAATATGTTTTGGGTCTGATTTTTTTTGTTTTTCATCAAGCCTAAAAAACAATTTAAACATCAATTAATTATAAATACTGCCAATTAATTAAAGCAACATTTTGTATATATATTATTATGACATTTAAGATTCTATTTATATACAGAACTTTTGTAAATAATTTGAGAGATTCTTTCATAAAAAAAAACGTCTCCCCTTACAATATTAATTGTATTCATTCTTAAATAGCTTGGGAGAATGTTATAATCCACAATTTAGTATTATTGTTGGCTCCTATTAAAAACTTACAAACCACAAACATTCTTTCGAATTTACAAATCATGATTTTATAAACAAGGCATTATTGCTTCTTAACAATCAACAATTTAATTTTTCATCAGTCAGTGGCAATTTTTTTTAAAATCTCCACATATATTTTGGGTCTTTTAACTTTCATATTACATATTTTTATGAGCAAATTTAGCAATGTAGTCATTTGTGTAATTTTTTTATGAGCCATGTATCTTGTTTCTGTATATGTGCAGTTACTCATTGAAATAAAGAAATTTCTAAGATTCATGTTAGAACAAATTACAATTTACTATTATGTTCATAAAATACCAGCAAATTAATCATATTTAAATGATTAAAAATTAATACTGAACTTAAATATAAGCACATCATTATCTGTTAAATATTTAAAAGAACAATATTTTCAGAATTTTATTAGATATTAATATTCAAAAATTGAGGAGTTAAAAAAAAATCCTTTTAAGTCAATCTAATTTTATCATACACATTCACAACTGTGAAAAGAGGCTCATTAACCTAAAAATCATATTTTGATATAAAAAATTACTATGTAACAACATTTTTGTCTAAATGATTATGATATATTTAAATTATTTACCATTATTATTTTGCTTAAATATTACCATTAGAATTTTAAATCCAATTTGAACCAATTTCCTACTTTTAAATAAGGAAACAAAAATAAATAAATAAAATAAAAAAAATATGGATATCCCTGATGTTCACAATAAATAGTTAAGCAAGCAATTATTCAAAGTACTGTAATGTGAAAAGCAGAACAAATTTTTTTAAAAAGCTATAAAATCAAAATTACTATATAATTTCCATAAAAAGTAACCATGATTTGAGTCATTGTCAAATATTCCATTTAGCATTTATTTTATTTATTTATATGCCATAAACATGACTATATGAAAAATTAAAGTTTTAGATGGTGGATCGGTTATATAACTACATAAGATTTCTAGAATAATGTACATATATATCCATATCTATACATACATACATAGGATACTTCTGCTTAAAAAATTCGTTATTTTGCAATAGTATTATTTTAGAAATTAATAATTGCATTTTATTTATCCTATTATAAGTCCTAAAATCTAAAAAGGAAGTCAGTCAAGTTCATAAAAGAAAGTTTTTACAGAAATGTAATTTTATAAGGTTTTAAAAATAAAAAAAGCAAAAGAATTGTGGGAAAAAAAGTTTCACATCTAGCAAGGCAAATTCAAAATAGTCTTCAATTACCTATTAATTAATGAAATAGCTGCACTCATGGTAATTCTGGGTCCATTGGGTCCTCGAGGCATATAAGGAGGCATCGCTGCGTCAGCCATGTACGCAGAAATTTCTTCTTCGGTAGGCATGACACGGTCATGACACTTAGATTGAAGCATCTAGCAAAATCAAATTATATATATATTTTAAAAAAAAACTTTCAATTCTATATAAAACCTATATAACAGAAAAGATATCAAACCTATGGGAGCTAATAGTCATAAAAAATCACCAGAAGTTAATAAAACCATAAGATGACAAAATATCTAAGGCAAGGCAAGATTAAATAAAATATTAAATACCAATAACATTAATGATGTTGCAACAATAAAGTAAAATGAAGATTTATGCCTAATTAATTCATTATCAATTTACCTCTTTAAATAGAAAGTAACACAATTTATCATGAATATGAAACAAATGATCAATTGAATGAATATGTTTAACTACTCAATAAATAAATATTAAATTAAAAAATTGTATTTAGTTAATAAAAACAATTCTAAGCCCAGTATATTAGATATTTTTTTTTATTGACAAATTCTGAAGTTATGTTTTTATTTAAAAATCCTGTTTTGCCTACACTAATAATTTATAAAAAATTTATTGCATTAAAATTTTTGCTGGTATTCTAAAATACCAGGGATATATTTTGTAGTTTTATCTGCCTCACTCCAGGTGTTCAGTTCTCTGAAACTCTTAAGTATTGAGTTATATCTAATTAATTATTCAATTAGTAAGATTTTTTTTTTTTAATTTGGATAAATATTTAAAATATATAAAATAAAAATTTAATATTGGTTATAGCAAATTATTTATTATTTTTGGGAAAATCTTTTTAATTTTAACCATAATTCTTGCATACATGTCTTCTTTTTGATTTTCACTATGTTACAATTATAAATATTAAAAAAATATATTATAGTATCAAAAATGCCCTCTACATCTCAAAAACATTTTGCTAATTCTATGAAATGGGTATAAAAACAGTACTAAATTGGTGTATAGTATGTCAAAAAACTTAATTGAGTAGATGTGAATAGTATGAGGATTATACCACAATTTTTAAATTTTTCTCGCCGAAAATTATTATTGCATGTTTATATATAAGCTAATGAAGATTATAAGCATGAAATTATGGCATATAAGAAAATCATAAAAAATTTTCTGAGATTTTATTTTTTGATGGATAGCACAAAATATTAAATATAATAAAATAAATGTTTCAAAAGGCAATCAATTTAGTTAATGTTCATTATAACTGAATTTGACTGATTGATGATGCCATGTATTTCTATTGAATAAAAAAGGATTTCTTCCAATTTTAGTCCCAAACAATAAATTTCAAAATAATAAGAAATGATATTTTACTATAGAATTTTTACCATTTTTGATAGTTTGCCTTCAGCAATCAAGTGTTTTCAAAATAAAATGAAACACAACTTTTGATTTGAAAAGAATAACATATTAAGATATTTTAGAGAGAGGGGGAAAAATAATCCCATAAATGTTTATGAATTTTATGTAAATGTATTATTTTATGTTCATCAGGGAGAAACAAGTTACAATAGCATCCAAGCAAAATTGATCATTTAGTTTCAATTATAATGAACAAATATTGTATTTCCTATTGTATGTATTTATAATTTTATGTATTTTAAAAAAAATTTATTCAACAAAATTTGACAAATATAAAAAGAGCAAAGTATTTGCTATTGGAAATAACGTCTAAAAATATTTTCTGAATAATACAGATGAAAATAATCTTGATATTTTATTATAATATATTATAAAATAATTTTTTTGAGTGATACAAGAAAATATAATTTAGAACAACTCACTTGTTCAATAGTCTTAAAATTGACTAAATCAATCAAGAATTTTGAAAATCTTTCCCCTTCTTCAGTAAGCAAAACATATAATGAATTTTTAGCTCTAGCTCGCCCTTTTGACTGAACATACGATCTGAAATCGCCAGGCAAATCAAAACGAATCACAAGGTTACATTGTCGTATATCCATTCCTTCTTCTAAAACTTGAGTTGCAACCAAAACATTAATTCGTTTTTCTCGAAAATCCTTCAGCTTTTTTTGCTGAAGTTTCTCTGACATGGATGTTTCAGACAGTCCCAAATTTCCATGGCCTACAATAAATTCAGGTTCTAAAAAGTTCAATTCGGGAATATTATTTTTTATTTCTAATAACCAAAGATAAAGGACATACGCAGTGATTCGCTGTTCAACAAAAATAATGGAACTGAGATTACTTTCATGTTCTTGTATTTGCTTTATAGACTCATAATGTTTAACAGGGTCTACTTCAAAAGGAACTTCCATTATAGGGGGAGAATTTTCCCGTTGGAATATAACACTTCGTTTTGCTGCTAACAATATTCCAATTAACCGTTTTAGTTTGTGAGGCATGATATCTAAATTGACTCCATTAGAATAAGAATTTAAGCATTCACACATGTTTTTGTAATAAGTCAAAAAACCAGAAACTTTCCTAAGCATACCAAAACAATTAGCAGCTGAAGATCGATTCAACATTGATTCTACTTCTTTCAAATACATCCCAGCAGCTTTATTAGCACACCAAGGTCCTAAATTGCTTAAAGTTATAATTAGTGACATCAAACATTTTGTTGGCTTGTCAAAAAATATCGCATCTAAAACAAGAGGTTTTTTTCTGGAATTTTCCTTTTCATCAGGTTTTGATAATTTAATTTCAGAAATCAGATCTGCACATTCTTTATTAAGAGTACTTGAAATTTCATACTTTTCATATAGAATGATATATTCATCAGGATCAGTTCCATATTTGCATATATCACTTATATCACTGGCTGTAACAATTGTGCTTCTTAATGTCATCTCCAATTCTCTTAAACATTTTTCTAGTTTAGAAGATTTACATTTCCCATTGAGTAGTGAAGCACTAAGTCCAAAAATCCTAGGCATTTCTTCTAGAGACAGTGTCCCAAAACATTTGAGAGCCTGTCGATAAGGATGCTCCCCTTGTGCCCGATGACACTCGTCAATAATCAGAAGTTGTATTCGTTTTAATGGAATGAATGCATGGTCAACTATTATTCTAAATATTTCAGCTGTCATCACCAGAACTTCATGATTTTGAAATTCTTCAAACCATTGATCCTTGTCCCAAGAATCTACATCCATTTCACCATAATATCCTTTTACTGTCAGATCAGTGTGATCACCAATTGTCTTTGCTTGTTGAGTTACAAGTGGCACTATTAAAAAAAAAAATCCGAAATTTTTTTTAAATAAAAAACATACAAAGGCATAAAAAAATTGTATTGTATACTATAATTAATTACAGTATATACTATATATAATTATATTGAATAAAATTGTATATTTTTAACATAATTTCTCAAATATTAGATGGAGAATTTAAAAAACATTCAAATGAATAACTTCAATAATTTAAATTAATTTAATTTAAAAGAGGACAAATAGTAAAAGATTCATTTAATTAGTTCATGTTTTTGAATTTCCAGCAGTTTGTAATAGTAAAAAAATCTTAAACAAATTTATTAATTTAGAAAATACTTTATTTTTTAATCTATGCTAGTAACATCAACACTTGATGGTGATAAGTAGAAGATATTACTAGATTTCTATCATTTTAATGAATATGGGATAGGAAGAAAACTGTTTAATTCCCATTTTAAATTATTCACACATTTTTAATAATAATTTTTAAATATAATGTGTCAAAATCTTATCAGAACAAAAACAAAAATATTAAAAGATTTTAAAAATATAGGGAAAATATAAAAATATGTAATGAACTGTTTTTATTCTGAAAATTAATGTTTTTCTTTTCTTCTTTATTTCGGTTTGTGAAGTCATTAAAATAACAGAAAATTTTGCTAAAAATCCAATATTAACATTTAAATTTTTTTTAACATAAAAGTGTCCTTAAAGGCAAACATAATTTATTAATTTTAAATTACTACTAACTATTAGAGAAAATTAATTAAAGTAATTTTTAAACCATTCAAAACTAACAAAAAAAAATTTTTTTAGCAAAATTTTGGAAAGTGATCATACAAGTACATAAAAAAAAAATAATAATAAATAAAATAGATAGGAAAGTTGGAATAGGAGAAGTGTACAGGAAGGAAGGAATAGGAAGTGTGGAACACAATACTTCCTATTTAATATTTTTTTTTTGTTATTCTTTTTTTATGATAAGATGTATTGTAATAACAATACACAGTAAAAATTAATCAGATGATTAGATCAAAATAAATCCTAAACATTGTAAAATGGTCAATATATAATCATACCCAGACAATTTAAAAACACATTTTCTAAGAAAAATTACTTAAACTGAAGTGAATTATAAAAAAATATTGTTATTTTGTCAATAATTTGAAGATTATATATTAAAAAAAATTTAGAATATCCTGGTGCAAATTATAAGCGGCTGCTGTAAATGTTATTATTTTTTCTGGAAGTATAGATAAAGATTAATTTCAGAAAAATGATACATAAATGTAGTTTTATCTGATGACAATAGATACAACTTTTAAATAAAAGAATAAGTGAAAGAAATATATAATAATAAGCAAATTAAGAATGAAGAACTTATGGAAAGTGGATGGTATAAGGTAGCCAGACTTTTTTAATAGTGTTTACCAAGATAGAACTATGCACCCTGTCCGCAAACTCAAAATGAAGTAAAAACAATAAAAAATACTTTCTAGAACTTCTGATTTCTATTTAAATGAAATAAGTCAGGTAAATATTTCTGTTTTTATCACAGTTTTTCTCTCCCATTGATTAACACATTTTTTAGTCTATCATATACTAAAAATGTATTATTACTTTGCTATTGGAAAAGTATTTACAATAATATAACATTTTTAAACAATCTTAACTGCATGAACAAAAACAAAACTTGGTCTGTACAAGACATGCTAACAATAAATAAGTGAACAAGCAGAAATCCTTCATAGAATATACTAAATCATTTAATTTTATAGTCAAAAATTAAGATTGTCAATTATAGACAGGGAATAACAAGAATTTAAAAATTTATTACATAGACAAGATGAATAGTATGAAAATATGCTTTTGAAATTCTTCTCTTTTTTTTAAAATATTCTTCTCTTTTTATGAACAATCTCTCTCTCATAAAACAATAACTTTCTATGGTAAACATTTTTTTATTGTTTTAACTAAAAAAAAAAAAAAAAAACTGTTTTTTAAAAAACAATACTTCATCTATACATTTATTAGAAGGGTTAAAAATGAAATGAGAATACAAATTTTAAAACTATGTTTACTTTATCTTTTTATGTATATGCCAAGAACTTTTTCTACAAATAGACAATGGGGGATAGTTAACACGTGGATCTGCCCATCTTGCAAAAAATGTAGAATATTAAAATATAAATATTATTTCATTTAAAACTGAATTATTTGTTTTATGAAAATGAGTTTTTTATTTAAAAAAAAGTTTTTTACATTGTTTTTTTTTTTTTTTAATAACAAAAAAAAAAAAAAAAAAAAAAAAAAAAAAAAAAATTGTGTTGGCAAAATTTGCATATGGTTAATGGAAAAGTACAACACAAATAATAATAAAATATTGTAAATAATTAACACACACGAAAGTAACTTTCCTTTTAGCTTATTTTATATGCTAAAGTAGCTTTCCTTTTACCTTACTTTATGAGTGTTTTGAATGCAACATAAAACAAAAAAAAAGTCACATAAATCGTTCAAAGACAGTTTCAAAATCTGAATTTCTAAATAGTTCATCAGATTCACTTTCCCTTAAAGTAATGGTTGGTTTCTTATTATCATCACTTTCAATGCTTTTCATACTAGAATTTATGCCTTCTTCATACACAAAGTCATTTTTTTTGTCTTATTTTGAGTTATGGGGTCCTGATGGCTAGTGCTCGGTAAAACAGGTTCGGGTTCGAGTCCCGGCGGTTCCATGAATGTTTGTAGTGGTTCGAAATCCCCTTTAAACTGCAGAGCGTTGCGAGGATATTGTTACTCCGCCTCCGTAGCATATCTCCAAGCTATATGCACCTCCTGGGTAGCGTTAAGTGAATAATGTCGGTGCAGTGCTTGTCTTAAGACATGAAAGACAACTGTCTAAGTGTTTGCCAGCTGCATTAGTAAAAAAATTAATAGTTTAAAAAAACTAAAAAATACGCTTTTAGAGTTAATAAAACTAAAAAGTAAAAAATAATTGTTAACATAAGAATAAAATGACTGACGAGAAAATGGATGTCACTGTTCTAAAAGCGTGGGGTGCTCGATATCAATCGTTATAATTTTTCACTAGTTTCATTCCGAAATGCAGAGTTAGTTTAAAAATGTCATACAAAGCACCCCACGCTTTTAGAACAGTGACATTCATTTTCTCGTCAGTCATTTTATTCTTATGTTAACAATTATTTTTTACTTTTTAGTTTTATTAATTCTAAAAGCGTATTTTTTAGTTTTTTTAAAATATTAATTTATTTTTTACTTTTAGTCTGATTAACTCTAAAAGCATATTTTTTTTTTAGTTTTTTTAAAGTATAATTGTTTTTACTTTGTTTTCCACTTGGCCGGTTATCCGCTAAGTTTACATACTTTTTACCCACCGAAATTTTCGGCCAATAGGAAGAGCGCAATTCGACATGATCGCACTCCTACGCCTTTGAGATCCGCCTCTTTTTTAGCCACCGAAATTTTCGGCCAATAGGAAGAGCGCAATTCGACATGATCGCTCTCCTATGCCTTTGAGATCCGCCTCTTTTTAGCCACCGAAATTTTGGGCCAATAGGAAGAGCGCAATTCGATCGCGGATCAGTTGACTGACTCGCCAGTAGATGGCGCCATCAGTCCCAAAATCGAGCCCAAAAAGTGAGTTACATACAAACATACAGGTGAAGCTAATAAAAGCGTATTAAAAATCTATGAGTTTTGAATAAATTTTTTTTTTAAAAAAACTCACTTTTGACTTATAATCGGAAATATACAGTATTTTAAGATGTTTCAATTTTACTATGTTTATCAATATAAAATTGAAATTTTTTTTATTCATTTATAAAAATACCCACCAGTTGGAACAAGAAAAAATATTCTTTTTCCATCCTTATCATAAGGTTTTCGTACTTCAGTAGCACTTTCTCGGATGAGCATAACAGCTATAAATGTCTTCCCTGTTCCTGTACCCAAGCAAGCAATAGTATTTTTTCTTCTAGCAGTTTCTAAAATTTCAATCTGAAAATCAATTTACATTTATTAACACATTATATTATAATTAAGAGAGACAAATGGAAATAAAAAATAAATTAATAACATTTTATTTCATAAAATAATAAGATCTTAAAAATTTTTGCAATGTCTTCATTACATATCCACAGTTATTCTACAATTTCATAACTGGTAATCTCTACTATTGGAAATACAAAAGATTCTGTACAACAACATTATTTTATAATAAAAAGGGTAAAATTAAATAAAATAAAAAATTACAAAATTTTCAAACAAACTTTGTGTTAATAAATTATTAATACATATACTTTTCATACTCTGATAGTTTTGTACATCTTGATTATATGTAACACACAATAACGTTATAAATCCTAATAAGATTATACATAAATTAAGCAGGATATACTTTTTTTTTTTACTTAGTGTGTGTATAAAAGCAATTGAGATTCTTAGTTGAAAAAAAATTTAAGAATTTATATTTATTTATACTTATATAAAGTATTAAAGACGTTTTATTTTTAATTATTTCAGTAAAAATTATGTATCTTGAAATTTATATGAACATATAATGAAATTAAACACATCTTCATTATAAAGACTGTTACTTTGTGCAATATAATTTTATATTCTTACTCTAATAAAATTCGTTTTTTCACTTCATGATTGAGATTTGCGAATGGGATTGCTTTCATTTCAATCTTTTAGAAAAAATATTTTTACTATGATTGTAGTAAAAAAAAGGAGGAGAAAATTCTTTCATTTATTTAAAAGTTAAAAAGCTGATGCACAATGTGGAAGATTTTGCAGCTATTGCAACTTTGAATATGAAATATTTCTCTGTTAGCCTGAATTATTTTTTCGGCAAGTTTAAAATACTGCAGCAAGTTTTTTTGAGCATGAAACTTAGCTTACTGCTCAAAATAAAATACATCAAATATATAAAGTTTCACCATTTCTGTTCGATAATTTTATGTATTTGGGCAGTTTTTCGATTTTTTAAACAGACCACTGAAGGTAAAAAAATAACACTGTATATGTTCTTTTACCATAATATTTTTATTTTATTATTATATTTTAATATTTAAGTTGGGAAATCAGGGAATGTTTTCTTCCATCCAACTACTTAGTAATCAAGTAAGCTATTAAAGACGAAAGAGAAATTTATCCAGACTGCTGGATGATATGCAAAAACAATTAAACAATTGGTATGAGCATTTTATATAGTTAATAAAAAGTATAGCTTCATGGACTCTCACCCGGTTATACCCCCGGGTATCCATTTTAGTCGCCTTTTAAAACATGATTGGTCTACCGTCGGGGCTTTTCTTCTCTTATACTTGCTTGGTAAGCAAGTATACAAGCATAGCAAGTACAAGTATAAGCAAGCTTGGTTACTCTTGTAAGGGTTTTTATTATGAATTAATATTTCTGTACTATAAAAAAAGCCAATATTTATGAAGAAATACATTGCACAGAAAGCATGTTACTGTGCCAATCTTGGTACACATTAGTTGCTGAATGAGAGTTATTTCTTTATTGACTGTGATGGTGAAAGACTTTGATTATACTATTAAGTGTTCATTATGCAGTATGTCATTTTCAAGTCGAGTGCATGAGCATTGTATGTTATCCACATTATTTTAAAATTGAAATTAATTATCTTAATGAATATATATATATGGGATCTAAAAAAATACAACAGTGAGACAGTTTAATTTTTTCAAGAAAAAGTTTGGTGCCAAATTTAAGAATTTGTTTGAATACTCATAAAATGAAAATATATTGAACTAAAAGTGTGATTTAGAAATGTTAATGAAAAAGTTTGGAAAAATTCAGTAGATATTCTGGAAACTAGTGTGGCAGTCTGAAGAAACTGTTAACACCTCTTCGAGGAATTTTCTATTGTTGTTCAGAAGAACTCGCATCGAATACCAATTTGAGAATCCTAATAAACAGTTGTTGCAACAAACAGAGAAACTTGCATTGAAAATTTAACCAGGTTGTTAACTTGAAAATTAGAGGGCAGAACAGAATTGTATAAGTTACGGAAAGTCTTTTTACAAATAGAAAAGAAAGTCATGCCAGCAAAGAACAACCTAAACAGTGGATTTTTTTATCAACCAGGCAGAGAAACAAAAAAGTATTTCGCTTAAGGATTAAGAATTATTATGCAGGGAAGCTAATGAAAGTGATATCTAACTACAATATTGAAGGAGAAATAAATATAAATATAGATTTTTGGAAAGATTATAGAAAAGAAAGTGCTGGTTTTTCTTAAATTAGAGTAAATCTTAATTTTTTGTCCAGATCTGGAAAGCAGTGCACAGACAAAGAATATTGAGAAGTTGTGAGAATCAACCACATCGAAGAACAAAAACATTTAAATTCATATCTTGCAGACATCTTGTGGAAAAGAAAGTTGATCATAACTGCTTTGAAGCTATTTTAAACAAGATTGTCCATTACTGGACACAAGAATTACAAGTAAAAAAATCTATTTCAGTAAATCTATTGTTTCTCATTATTCTGACAGTTTTTGTTAAACCTGATTATTAAATTAATAAATGATTTACTTTTTATTTTGAAGTTATTTATATTAATTTCTCAAGATATTTATGCACTTCTGTATTTCTGAATAGCAAAGCATGTTAGCCATGTCATTTTGGGATTTGGCAATAAAAAATTATCAAGCAATTTCAAATGTTACAAAAGTAAAGAAAATACTGACAATTACAAATGGAATTCAATAAATGAATTATGTTCTTATTGTTTTGGTATACACATATAATTTTAATAAATTATAAAAAAAGACTTGATGATGAACTCTGAAATTGTAAAAAAAAAAGAAAAAGACACACACACACACACAAAAGACAAATTATTGAACATAAACAAGTATTGTTTTTATAAAGAAATAAATGAAATTAAAAAGTTTTTTTAATAAACATATAATTTTAAAATGCAAAAATTGAAACAAACTTGATAATCTCGAGGTGTAAAGGATGCAGAATCATCATCATCTTTATTTTTTTTATGCCTCTTTTCAGGTTGTTTATTTGAAGCCATTGCTGTAAAAGAAATATTATGTTTGTGAAATTGTTTAATTCAAATAAAAGGAAATTAAATTAGAGTTCAGCATATAAAAATGCTGGACCACTGTCAAAAATGGGAAAAAAAACTTTACATAATTTATGAAATAGGCACTAAATGTCTAGCATAACTAGGTTTTGAAAACAATTTAGTTACATTTCTAGACTCCACACAATATTCCTAAAACAAGACATGCTATAGTTCAAAATGAAAGAAAAAAGTTCTTAAAGAACTTGATTAATGCTTAACATTAGACGAGTGAGAAATTAAACTCATATGAATAAAAATTTTATTTATTTAGTTAACTAAACTGGTACTCTAATTATTCTGACTGCTATCAGAGGTTAACAAAAGTAAAGCATTACAAAAGTTTTTAGGCTTTTTTTAATTTAAAAAATCCCAGAATATAATTTTAAGAGACCGAAATTAAACATCCAAAAATAAACAGTATCCAAATATTTAATTTCAATACATACTTTTAAAATTAAATGGATTATAAACTTTCATGGTAATGCATTTAAAATTTCACTAAGCTAATAACACTAATAAATACAATAAGACCCTAATTAATGCAGTTTTAGTATTATGCAATAGTATTGTGATTCCCCAAAATTACATATGGTATTGATATTGCTGGTTAGTTTGTTCCAATAGATAAAAGACTTGCCATCTGGTCTGACAATGAAATTGAATTCAACATGCTATTAAGTCAAGCAATTATAATTGTAAAAGTGAGAATTTTTTTTTAAGCACATTCATAGGATAACAAGAGTGGAAAATTTAACAGCGCATTGAAGGTGGTTTCATCACTTTAAAAATAGAAATAATCTTTATACTGGAGAAGTGGTAAGTGGAGATACAAAAGCAGTGAATACATTTCCAGGGATATTAAGAGCAAGCATTGAATGAGGGAATTAAACTTCCTGGAATGTTTTTGAATATTGATGAAGCAGGAATATTTTTGGAAGATAATGCCAGATCACACATTTTCATCCTGTGAAGAAAAGTGAGCACCAGAACTTAAAGCTTTAAAGATTATTAATTACTGGGCGGTAAAAATAATGAATATATGGCAGGAGTTAAGCAAGGATGCACCAACATCTTTGCTTAACTCTGCTTATGCTTTTCATTAGCTGTCAAAATAGCTAATGAAATAAGGTGGGATAATATAATTATGCAGCATATTAAAGAATTATTGCAAGTTACAACTGGTGAAAGTCAGTCTAACCTTTACCAGTCGTAATTTGTTATCTTTGGAAGAACCTATCTCGTCACAAATAGAACTTCTTTATTCAAAATTTTTTTTTTTTTATTTCCATGAATGTTTTATGGATAAAAATCGATGTTAGAAATAAATAAGTCTATAATTAATTTAATAAAAATGTATCTATCAATAAAAGTTACAAAAAAACCCAAATTTACTTATTCTCTGTTGTGTTTCACCTTTCACTATTATTTACATGTTAAGAGGCCCTTTACTTAACACTTTTTTGATCAGCGTATAAACTTATGGAAATACAATCCTCATGTTAAGTGGGGCAGTATTATCCTTTAAAATGAACTGATAATAAACTTAAAGGCAATGACTTTCAATAGATAAATGTTATAAACAACAATTCAAATTTATAAAAAACATTTTTTAATGCCTACAAATTGGTTTGAATTTGGCAAATAAGAATAATAAAACATTAACTTAAAATTGCAAATAGAAACTAAGTAAATAATAATTACAAAAAGAATGATTTTGAGAAAAAAAAAATGTGAATTACAAATTAAAAATTATTTTATAATATGATTACAGCATGACGTAAAATAATAATAATACTTAAGTTAAATTAGAGAGAAAAAAATCAACAATATATTTCTATGCATAATAAAATTGATTTGAGTATACTAAGTAAAACATACTGTGCTATTAACAGTCTGATTTTAGTTTCAAATAAACATAATTAGTTTCATTTCTACAAAAAAAAAAAAAAAAAAAAAAAATGTATAACAAAATGAAGTGCAAAAAATAGTATAAAATTTAATATCGATCTAAGAAATTTATAACATGTAACAAAAAAAAAAGTCTTCTTCAGATAGGGGATTCCCCTCAAAGTAGAAACCAATACGAATTAAAGCAGTAGATAACGTCAGAACACTGACATCAGAAAAGGCACAGAATAAATAGAAACATTAATAATTTCAAACAAAATATATGCGATTTCCTTAAAAAAATAATTGGTTTTGAAAAAAAAAAAAAAAAAAATTACGCATTACAGGTTAAAAAATTTTATAATATGATTACAGAATGATGCAAAGAAAAATTAATACTTAGATCAAATTATGCAGCATAAATAATCACTATGTTTCTGTAAATTATAAATTGACTTGAGGTTACAATTTAAAACACACTCCGCGTACTTATAACTTGTCTGGTTTCAGTTTTTGTTTAAATACTACAAATATTGCGAACCGAAACTTTTACAGATGTTGCCAAACTAGAATTTGATTTAAATTGGTCTTTGTCCCACTAGACTCGACGTACTTTAGACTAGATTCGTAATAAATTAGTAAATTGATGAGTTATTGAGTCCCTCATGTCAGTAACCACAGATTAAAAAATACTGAAAACTAACTATCATAAATCTTAATATAAATTTCTTCATATAGTTACTTTAGATGGGTTTCACACAAATTCTGAACTACTTTCGTAGAAACTACAAGGTGGAGGGGCAGAATGATCTGATTTCAGAAAAACAATCAATCATATATAATATATATATATATATATATTCCTCTTCTTTCGTTGAGCGTGAGTATAAAAGGGAGTTTTTAATTTAATTTCTCCAACAATTCTACATTCCTTTCCCTCCCCAGTTTTCTCCCTTGCATTTATCCAGAACACTTCGTTTTAGTAAGCAGAGAAAGAAATTTTGCAATCACAAATTTATGGGTGAGTATTTTATTTGTAATTAATATTTTGAATTAATTGAATATTTATATCAAAAGTAATAACTAAGTAAAACAAAATTTAGTTATTAAATAAATAAGTTCATTAAAGCAAAGAAGTATTTAATGCCTAAGCTAATAACTAGGAATTCTTTTTTAATGAAGAACTTTTCTTCACTGAGATTCTCATTAAAATAATTATATACTTTCTAAAAACGAATTGAAGTTTTATTTTCATATAAATAAATCACTTCGTTCGTAAAAAATGAAGTTTTTTATCAAATGAATCTAAAATTGTATCTTATTAATTTTATCTTATAAGACAGATACATTATCATTACAAATTGTCTTAAAAATAGAACCTTTCAAGTTCGACTTCATAATGAATTCTCCACAATCGGTCGTATTAGTGCTGGTACACCTCAAGGAAGCGTGCTCAGTCCTATTCTCTACAATATCTTTACCTACGACTTTCCTCAATGCATTAACATTTCCACTTGCCTATTTGCTGACGATTCTGCTGCTCTTGCCCAAGGTACTTCTATTCTTCATGTCATCAAACAAAATATCGTTTGGACTTTGAGCTGAGCGTACGTGTTTTTTTTCCTCTCCCTCAAATCTGTTTGTTTTCTAATGTTTCTCCTCATTGGTATGTGATTTTTTTCCCCTCTTATTCTGTCTTAATCTCTTTATTACCTTTCTCTATTTGATTTCTTTGGTTCTATGTTATTATTTTGTTGTATAAAATGAGTAGCTAAATTCTAGAATTCTTTTTTAGAACTTTTAGCTAAATTTTAGAATTCTTTTTTTTTCCTTCTGTATTTTACTGTGTAGGCGTAGAATTGTTCGGGCTTTTTTAGCTACGAGCGTTTATCACTGCCTTTACTCAGTAAAGTGCATATTTATTTTCTGTTTTAGTCAGTAGTTTTTTTAAATATTTGGTTTTGTTTATTTTATTCTATTATGGCTGTTGTCGAAGGAATTTCGCTCTACTCAAACAGCACAACCATGTCTCTCTCCCCTGCTGACCAATCAACCAGTATGCATCATTTGATTGACGTTAATACTAACCCCACAGCGTTTAACTTTATTCAAGAAATTGATCAACTTAATATTAGCATTAACAATTTTCATCATTCATTGAGTGCAAAAACCTCAATGATCATCTGAACAACATTGAAAATTGCTTAAAAATTGAACCTCAAATACCTAATTTAGATCTTTTCATACAACTTACGCTTTCTAATATTACCAATAAAAACTTAAGGAAGCAAATGAGTCTCATCTTGCTGAAACTCAATGATTCAAACAACTCGGTAACTACTCCTACCTAAAGAAAAAACTTAAGGTCGCACAAAAGCAAAGAAAAAAATTTAGCTAAACAGCCTAATACCAGTGATCCCACTGTTATCAAGTTATCTTCCAAATTTGCTTGCCTTAACCCCGATGAAAGTCTTGGTCCTAGTGATGCAGACAACATACCTCCTGCTCAAATTGAAGACATTTAAAAAAATGTTGATAAATTACATCTGTACGAAAACAGTATGGATACAGATCTCCCTAATGGCCACAATATTGCTTCTTCTTGTCCTGCACCCCATACTACTAAATACACTAAAGTGACAAAAGTCATGGGATACCTCTTAATATCGTGTCGGCCCTCCTTTCGCCCGGCGAAGTGCAGCAACTCGACGTGGCATGGATTCAACAAATCGTTGGAAGTCTTCTGCAGGAATATTGAGCCATGCTGTCTCGATAGACGTCCATAATTGTGAAAGCGTTGATGGTGCAGGATTTTGGGCACGAACAGACCTCTCGATGATGTCCCATAAATGCTCGATGGGATTCATGTCGGGCGATCTAGGTGGCCAGATCATTCGTTGGAATTGTCCAGAATGTTCTTCAAACCAATCGCGAACAATTGTGGCCCGGTGACATGGCGCATTGTCATCCATAAAAATCCCATCGTTGTTTGGGTACATGAAGTCCATGAATGGCTGCAAGTGATCTCCAAGTAGCTGAACATACACATTTCCAGTCAATGTTCGGTCCAGTCGCACCAGAAGACCAAGTCAATGCCATGAAAAAACAGCCCACACCATTACGGAGCCACCACCAGCTTGAACAGGGCCTTGCTGACAGTTTGGGTCCATGGCTTCGTGGGGTATGCGCCACTCTCGAACCCTACCATCAGCTCTTACCAACTGAAATCGTGACTCATCGGACCAGGCCACGGTTTTCCATTCATCTAGGGACCAACCGATATGCTCACGTGCCCACGAGAGTCGCTGCAAGCGATGTCGTTCTGTCAGTAAAGGCACTCGAGTCGGTCTTCTGCTGGAATAGCCCAAGAAAGCCAAATTTCTCCGCACAGTTCTTACAGACAAGTCCCTTGTACGTCCCACATTGATTTCTGCGGTTATTTGAAGCAGTGTTGCTTGTCTGTTAGAATTTACGACTCTTTGCAGACGTCGCCGGTCTCGGTCGTTAAGTGCAGGCGGTCGACCACTGCGCTGTCCATGGTGGGATGTTATGCCTGAAATTTCATACTCTCGGCACACTCTTGACACAGTGGATCTGGGAATGTTGAATTCCCTAATGATTTCCGAAATGGCATGGCCCATGCGTCTAGCTCCAACTAACATTCCGCGTTCAAAGTCTGTTAATTCCCGTCGTGCGGTCATCATCACGTCAAAACCTCTTCACATGAATAACTTGAACAGAAATGAAAGCTCTGCGAAAGCACTGCGCATTTATACCTGTTCTACGCGATGCTACTGCCATCTGAAAATTTGCATATTGCTATCCCATGACTTTTGTCACTTCAGTGTATGTTCCTCCAATTATAAATGACAACATACAAAATTCTACTGAAATTCTTAAGAACTTCAACCAGATTACAAATTCAAAGATTGAAGGACGCCTTTCTGGAGGCAAATTAAAAGTTTTTCCAACCACACCTGATGACTACAGATCCATACGGAAGCAAATTGATCACCTGAAACTTAAAAGTCATACATTTGAATTGCTCCAAGAAAAGCAACTTAAAGTTGTAATTCGCGGACTGCCTTCAGATCTCCCAATTGATGGCATCATGCAGGAACTCCAAATTCTCAACTTTCCTCCTGAATTCATCACTTCACTTCGTAATCGTGCTGGTACCGGCAATCTACCTCTGTACCTAATAGTTCTACCAAAAAATGAACAAAACAAAAGAAATTTCACCTGTCCGCCTTATATTACTTTATGGTCAGAGTTGAACCACTCAGAAGAAAATCAGGACCCAGCCAATGCTATAAATGTCAAGAATTCTATCATCATAGCAAATTCTGTACAAGAGACCCTCGATGCCTCAAATGTGCTGGACCTCATGCCACCAAAGAATGCACCAAAAGGCCAGATGAAGCTCTCAAATGAGCCCTTTGCTCTGGAGAGCTTACTGCAAATTTCTCAGGTTGTCCTAAAAACCCTGCTAATTTCACTCCTGCTCCTCCCCCGAAGGTCAACGCTTGGACGGAGAGACTTAAAAAACAAGCACAACAAATGAAGCCTGAGAACTCCAACCAATTGTCTCTTCCCGCTCATCAGAAGGCTTCTCCAACTCTTCCTCCTTCTACAGATGACTTTCCAACTATTCCTACTCAGACCTCTCATCATACTTCTTCTTCCAATACTCTGCAGGCTTCCACGGAAACGCCACCAATTCCACTCTTTCTGCAACAATTAGTTGGGGTACTTTCAAATCTTTCTGTTTTAATAACTCTCTTCAAAATCAACCAGTCAATAACATTCAATAGATCGACCAATAATTCTAACTTATGCGTGTCTTGGAACTCCAATAGTCTTAAAGGAAAAATTAATGAATTACAAAATTTTATATCTGAAAATAAACCTCATGTAATTGCTCTCCAAGAAACACATTTTCGGCCAGGCGATTTCTTCAAAATTCCAAATTATATTATATATCGCTCCGATCGTCTTACCCACAGAGGAGGAGGCACGGCTATCTGCATTCATAAAAATATTAATCATCATCAAATTCATTTTACTACAACCAGCTTTGAAAACTCTGCTATCGTTATTAATCTCAAGAATAACCTAAAAATTACTGTTCCTAGCATTTATCGCCCTCCAATTGGTAGATTCCTCACACAAGAACTTGATACAATAGCGAACTCCAATCAACAAGTACTTCTACTTGGTGACTTCAATTCCAAGCATCCTGCATGGAATAATGGACGCAGCAACATAAATGGTTCTATTCTCTTCGATTGGACAAATCTTAATGCATTCAATGTTATTGCTCCTAATGATCCCACATATTTCTGCCTTCAGAATCCTTGCAATAGTACTCTTGGCATCGCACTTCTTAAAAATTTAAACGCCGGGCCTGCTTCTTCTATCAACGATCTTTCCAGTGATCATAACCCTGTGATAGTTAAAGTCTCTCATAATTCATTTACGCCCTTCCTCAATAGCATAATCACAACTACCAATTGGAATATTTTTACTAAAATTCTCTCTCAAAGCATTCCTGGTAATCCAGTCATCTCCAATATTCAAGATATTGACAAAATAATTGATAAATTCAACTATGCTGTTACTTCTGCTATCAACCTTGCTAGCAAATCTAAAGAACTCAGTACTCCACACCAAAAACTTCCTACTGAAATCACCTCTACAATTGCGGAAAAAAACAGAATTTGAAAATTATGGCAAGATACCAGGTTTCCTCCGTTCAAGCAATCCGTCAACAAGCTTCAAAAAGAAATAAAGCAAAGGATTCACAAATTAAAAATGACAGATGGAATGAATTTTTATTAGGCCTAAATCCAGAAGATAATTCTCTCTTCAAAATTAACAAACATTTTACCAAAAAATATCCCAAAATTCCTCCACTGGTTGGATTCTCAGGTCTTATATTCTCATCTTCTGATAAAGCGAACTCTTTTGCTGAAAACCTTGAACTCTCCTTTCAAGAAAGCACTGAACCTTGCGATTACTCACAAATTGAGCATGTTGAAGATACAGTAACTTCCTTTCTAGTTGATCATCAAAATTATCATAACAATATATTTTTTCCTCCATCTGACATAATTAACTTAATCAAAAATCTCAACATTTGGAAATCTTCTTGACCTGACAACATTCCAAATAAAGCCTTAATGTGTCTCCCCCTTAATGCCATTACTCATCTTGCAAAAATCTACAACAGCTGTACTAAATATCATTACTTCCCTCCTATCTGGAAAAAAGCAAATATCATCATGTTCCCTAAACCTGGCCAAGATAGGAAATTTCCTCAAAATGATCGGCCCATCAGTCTCCTTAGCTGTGTAGGAAAACTTTACGATAAACTCTTAGTGAAACATATTACTTCTTTTTGCGATAAAAATTCCATAATTCCAGCAGAACAATTTGGATTCCGTCAACATCACTCAACTTGTCATCAATTTCTACGTGTCACCAATATCATCACTGAAGGATATAACTATAAATTTTTTACAGGAGGTGTCTTTCTAGATGTCAAAAAAGCTTTCGATCGACTGTGGCACAATGGACTGATCTACAAAATGATCAAACTTCAATTTCCAACTTGGATCACACTTATCATTACAAATTTTCTTAAAAATAGAACCTTTCAAGCTCGACTTCATAATGGATTCTTCAAAATCGGCCGTATTTGTGCTAGTACACCTCAAGGAAGCGTGCTAAGTCCTATTCTCTACAATATCTTTACCTACGACTTTCCTCAATGCACTAACATTTCCACTTGCCTATTTGCTGACGATTCTGCTGCTCTTGCCCAAGGTACTTCTATTCTTTATGTCATCAATATTCTTCAAAATTTTCTGAATATCCTAGAGGACTGGCTAACTAAATGGCGCATCGCAATTAATGTCTCTAAATCTCAAGCTATCATTTTCCGAAAAGGACACGCCAGGCAACCATATATTAATCTCTCTCTTTTTGATCAACAAATTGAATGGGCAACTAATATTAAATATCTCGGCTTAATTATAGACAATAAACTTACGTTTCGAGCTCATATTAAAAAAATCAAAGAAAAATGTTGGAAAAAATTTTATCTCACTCTACCACTCATTAATAAATTTTCTAAATTAACTTTGTCAAACAAACTTCTTCTCTACAAACAAGTTCTTAGGCCTATCCTTACCTATGCTGCCCCAATCTGGGGTCTAGCTGCACAATCTAACAAGAAATCTGTACAAATTATTCAAAACAAACTTCTTCGTATTATCACTGGTGCACCCTGGTTTGTCCGCAACTCTACAATTCATCAGGATTTAAAAATTGATTTTATTGACAACTATATTACTAAACTTTCTAGAAATTTCTTCAATACCATTGCTACTCACGAAAACCCTCTCATGAAGGCACAAACTATATTTACGCAATTGAATGGAAAATACAAGTATCCTTTCTCTACTTCTAAATGGAATCGAAGCCTCAAACCACCATAATTTCATGCTTACTTATCGCTTTTTAGATATTTTACTTCAACGCATATTTACTGATCATAAATTTCTTGTTACGTTTCCATCACCGATGATTTACATTTTTCTTACTTTCTTCTTTTTTTTTTTCTCTCAAATCATACGATTACTATTATCTATTTATAAGGACTTTTCTTTCCTACTGCCATCACATACCATTGAGTAGATGAACAATTCGCGTTCAGGCACTCGACATCTTTATTCAACTTAGTAGTAGTAGACAGATACATAAAATGCACCTGCAATTTTTACAGAAATTTAGACACCGTACATACAAAATGAAATAAAAATGTAAAAAACAAAAGAAAAATGTTTAAAAAACAAAATATAAAAAAAATTTCATTAATACCATATTTTCTAACAATTAGATTTGTATATCAGATACAGACTTGAATTAAGATGAACGCAGAAATTGATTATTTTGTTTAAAATAAAAGAAGATTTACATTATTTATAAGGAAGTGGTTATACGTTGTAAACAAAATACGTATTGACGGATGTACATCTTAAATATAAGAACCCTGCACTACAGATGCAAGAACAAATTCTAGAATTGAGTTTTCTTTTGAATACTTGATGAAAAATTTCCAACAAACCATGTCCTCGTAATATAATTTTATCATTGACAGTCACAACAGTTTGTAGTTCTTGTTTTGACATCAATCCAATAACTGTCCCTCTTTGTGAGGTAAGTATTTAGTCATAACGTCTGTCTCTAATTTCATCGTATTTTTATCTTTTTTACCTTTACAGTATCTTTAATGAAGTGAAAGTTAGTGAAGTTTTTGTTCCTTTGCCTTCCGCAGCAGCTGATATTCGAATTATTAAATTAATTCATTAAACCTGTACTTTCGGTTTTAAAAACAGATCTATTTGTCAAAGTTGCCTCATCTAATTTGTCTAATAAATTCTCCACCTTGCCACACATACGAAATCGCACTCTGTGATGAGTTCAGTCTCCATTGTCGATAATTAGTCTCAGTTCAACCCTTCTGCATCCAGCCTATAGCAATATATATTTTTTGCCAATGCGTATCTTGAAAATCCAGTTTCCCATAATTAGTTGTAAATGTTAAAAATTGCAACGTAATTCATTATATTAACTGAGAATATTAGGTATATTAGTCGTTCAAACTACTTCAAAATTTAGTCATCAGATAATTTGTTTTATAAGCTGAATACTGAATCAGAAATGAATACAATACTGAAACAGAAGTGAATTCATGAAATTTTTCAAATTCAAATTCCTGATTTGGTGAAGAAAAAAATTTCTCGTCTATTATAAATGGTTTTTTGATCCACAAGGAATCTTTCAATTTCCTATGATATTCATTAGAGAAACATTTTTGAAGGAAACATGCTCAAATATTTCCTTCAAATTTCGTAAATGTTCGGACACTTCGTCAGACCAATAGGTGAAGATATATAGTTTATAAGATAGTATTGGCTATTACCAATAATATTATATAAAACATTTTTCTAAGTGAGTAACGTCGATGCAGCCCTTGCTTATGGCATAAAAGATAACTGTCTATGTATTTGCCAGCTGTATTAGAAAAAAAAAGTTTTGCAACAACTAACTTAACAATGAATTTATAATTTATACGATCTAGCTTTCAATATTCAACGATGCAAGCATTAACTGTGAGGTGAGAGCAGTTTTTTTTTGTCCAAACAATTTACTTTTCTCATAGTAATTAGTTTTCGAAAAAGAAATATTTATTTTTTTCCTAATTTTTACTCCTATGGCGGATAATTTGGGCCCATTAAATAGGAGAATATAGTACATGCTTTACTATCAACATCACATTGATTTTTTTAAAAGTGAATTTATTTATTTATTATTTTTTTTTTTTGGTGTGCGTAAAAATGTTAATAAAGGATTTTTAAAATGGAAATGGGATTTTGACTTTAATAGAGAATATATTAAACAGCATATGTGTATGAACCAATGGGATGTAAGTTAGTAGCTGTGTGATGACAGATGATTTCTTGCCAAAGCGCATTGAAAGTAAAAAAAAGGATACGAATAAATAAAATAATAAGATGAAAAAATAAAAATATGATATGATTATTATGGAAGAAAATGAATCATATGTCTATATGGGTAGGAAGAATAAAAAATTATTACCTGCCATTTAATTTGAAATGAGGCTGTTTTACATATAACATGTGCTTTAAAAACAGATTTCATATGTATTTTTATTGATGTTACATTTACAAACTTTTATGTTATATGTTATAAAAATTATGATGGGATCATTAGCACATCTAAAAAATCTCTATCAACATAATAGCAATGTAATGAGTCAAATTCATGAAGAAATGCTTGGATAGGGAAGCTGATCGAATTTCTCTTTTTTTTTCTTCTTCTTGTTTACTTAGTAACTTGAAAAATTCAGCCCTCCTAAAGAGTCATAAGAGTCTTACCCTTCTTAGAGTATATCTCTGATTTTTGTTTGTGAAACTTTATCTTTCAAAAGTGACCTGTGGGAAGGCTTCTGACGTTATTTCTGTGCTTTCCGCATAAAAGGACTTTTCTTAGCCTGTATGAAAACAATATTGTTCAATTGTGAGATCTGTAACACCCACAAAAATGCAATAAAGAAAAAAAAGGAGGGGAGGGGGAGAATACACCTGTGCTTTCGCCGAATTTGCATTCATTAAAATTTCGAATTCCATTAAAACATCCTCATTAAAACACTATGGCGAAAAAGAAAAATAACAATAATAAAGTGGCTTAAGTTTTTTTTTTTTTTTTTAAATTTCTGCTTAACTTAAATAAAAATTATTTATAGGGAAATGGTAATTACTACCAAGAGTTAAATAATTACAGTCGGTAATAATTACCAATTACAGTCGATTCTCGTTAAGCCACCAACTTCATACCTCGGCATAAAAGGTGAATCTTTTCTTTTTAAGAAGAAGCATAAAGGGCACGTTATTAGTGGTGAACTATGTACGTTACTGGTAGCCAGCAAAACAATGACACAATGTGTACGATTATTATTGGAGTAAAGGGGCCTGATGGCCGAATGGCTAGTGCTCTGACGCTGGGTGGTAGCCTGGATGTTTGTGATGGTTCGAAATTCACTTTAAACCGTAGGTCCCTGTCTAATAGGATCGTAAAGCGTTGCTGGGGTAGTGTTTCGAGTCCGTAGCCTATCAGCATGCTACATGTGCCCCCTTTTGTAGTGCTAAATGAGTAACAGCAGTACAGCCATTGCTTATGACATAAAGATGATCTGTCTCTGTATTGTCAGTTGTATTAGAACAGCGACATTATTGGAGTAATATTCGTAATTATGTATAATAAAGTTTATGGGTGTGTGTCATGTGGTTACCTTTTCTGTCCGATGCTTCCAAAGCCTTATTTAAGTTGTTAAATTTCTGCTTAATGTTAATAATTATTATTTATCGGTGAAGGTTAATTATTTCCAAGAATTAAATATTTACAGAAGTTAATAATTACTGATTACAGTTGACTCTCGTTAAGTCGCCAACTTCGTGCCTCGGCATAAAAGATGAATCCCTTCTTTATAAGAAGGACAAAGGGCACGTTACTGTGAACTATGTACGTTATTGGTAATCAGCAAAACAGTGACGCGATGTATACTGTTATTATTGGAGTAATATTCGTAATTATATAATAAAGTTTATGGGTGTGTGTCACGTGATTGTGGTGGGCGGGTGTCACAGTTTTCCTGTCTGATGCTTCCAAAGCCTTATTTAAGTTTTTTGTGTGTGCTATTCTTCTTCCTGTTGTATAGTACAATAAATATTTGAAATCATTTTCTCAATCATTCTATTTGTCTGATTGATAACAAAATGATCGCTATCATCCTAAATGAAAGTTGTAATGAACCTAATTACAAATAGCGTCACTAGATAGCGCCACAACAAGGACAAGCAATAGGCTTTCAAACTGTGAACTCTAGCACAAATTAGAATCAAAACACGAAAGAGAGATACTGAGCTGTCTATAGAACTTCTATTTTTCTGAGTGTTCTAACTCATTCGTTTAAGGAGAAATCTGGAGTTCCTTTTCGCAGTTGTTATCTTTGATTTTGCAAATGTATATAATTAGTTTAATTAAAAATACTTCAGATTTCTTTTATTTATGTCTTCCTGGTCTAATAGTCTAGCATCTTTTCTGAAAGTAATAATACATCTAACATTAAGTAGGGAATTAAAGAAGAATGTAATAATGAAACAGTGTAATTCATAGTGTCTTACTTATGTTCCTCATGGATGACCTTGAAACCTCAGCCTGTTCGACTTTGGGGAGGGCTATCCGGTTGGACGCCACAGAGGTTTTTAAATATAACACCAAAACGACCCATCTCATAGGTTGCTTGCAACTCAATAATGTTATGAATTCAGCACAACATGAAATAATAAACGTTGGCATTTTTATGTAATTAGATGTATTTTTTAAGCAAAAATAATTATAATAAAAAATGATGAAGTTTTTATTACATTTAAATAAAGAAGTGTATTTATATTTTTATTTTCTAAAGTGCTTTTTATTTCAGTGATTAAAACTAATTGATGTAGTAATTAATTTGTAAAAAAATCTTCACAAATAGTATTATTTTACAACATTTTTGCTATATTTAGGCTGTTAGTTTTTTCATTACTATTGCATATAGATACATACTGATTTTTTCACCATTATTTTGTATATATTTTTATTAGTATTTTAATGTTTCTTCTCTCTTTGAATTAGGAATTTGTGAGTTTTTGAAATGCCCAATATCACTTCATACATTTCATGAAAGTAAGAATGTTTTCTGTGCTGAAGTCAACATGGTAATGCATTTAAGAAAAATAGTGTATGCCACCTTCGCCCCAATAAAAAATTTATTTCACTCATTTAAACGTCATATTTTCTTCATTCATTTAAAAGAGATACGTGTACTTAAACACCCAATATTTACTTCGCTCATTTAAACGTCATATTTTCTTCAATCATTTAAAAGAGATGCGAACACCCAAGATTTACTTCACTCATTTAAACGTTATATTTGCTTTAGTCATTTAAAAGAGATACATGTACTTAAACACCCAAGATTTACTTCACTCAAAAGCAATCAAATGGGAAGTGGAATATATAATTGATTAGATGAGTTCCAATTGATCCTAAAATATTACGTACTAATACATATAAGATATGGAAATAAATTAATTTAAATACGAATGATTTGCTAGTTTAAAGAAACTAAACCTTTGAAATGTTTTTTTCCAATTATTTCTTTTATTTTAAAGAAGGCGATTCGAATCAAATGTATTTATAATGTTTGTTATAAAGTTAAAAAGAAACATCATAATTCCTAAAAGAAGGATAAAATTGCTAAATTGTTCATAATTTTTTTTTGTGGCAGTAGAGCTAAATTTGGAAGTTATCTTATTTCATAGTCCCAGGAATGTTATGTTATGGCTTTGTCTTGAGTACTTATATTGAGTACTTATATTGTATAGGCAATATGTAATAATGTACACATTCGCTACCTAATAGCAGAATACCTTATAGAGACAACAACTGATGATGCTTTATGTTAACCACGCATTAATTGCCATGATTTATATACCATTAACTTACTCTGCATTGGAATGTTACAAGAGATTTATTTAAAGGCCCCATTATGATTAACGATTTAATTTTTTTTTGATGGAAATAATTTGATACAAAAACAATTAAAATTATAAAAAAATCTATCTAATTTGTGTTATAGAAAAAAACTGCATAGAAGGGTGTTATTTTTTATTTATTCATTTGTATGTATTTGGAAAAAAAAAAAAAAAAAAAGACTCTGTCACCAGTGTGACACAGAGATGAATAATCTTCGAAATAGATAAACATACACTTTTCTTCCCCACCCCCACCTTTTTTGTTGTTGATTTCACTCTTCGTGTTTTTACAGTTCTTTATACAAAATAAATAACTGCTTATAAAAAAAAAAAAAATTGAAAGAAGAATTTGGCAGACCACTGTGATAAAATGAACAGGATACACAGAGATTGAAAGGAAACAGCTCTACAAGCACTATCATCTACAGCTGCCATTGCATCGTTCGAATCGATTTTAGTGTGGCGCCATCTTCTTTTCAGTGGTGCTGCCAACCCTTGCAAGCTAAATACTTGACATAGTTCATTGAAAGTGATGCGAATTCGATTGGAACGACTGAAATGGCGTATATATGATTCGCCCAAGCAAGTTTAATGAATACTCATCGTAATATTTTATTATAATATTACTATATCTCTGTAAAAGCCTCATAAATGGATTCATGGAAGATGACGTGGTTTCAACACATCTTGCTCTCCATGTTGTTCTTCAATGATAATTATTTAGTCCACATGTATCAATAAGATATAACAATTTAAGTAACTTAATGTTCGATTCTGTCTATTTAAATGATGGCAAATTTTAGGTAATTATCTGTTTTAGAACTATTGAAGAATCTAAAAAATTGCTCATTTCTAGAGGTGTTGTTTGAAATATAATGGGCACAATAAAATATGTGTATCATGACCATAACTTTTAAAGAGCTGTTGTTAAAAATTAACATGATTGGGAGTGAATTTAATCTGGAAGGTCTATAACAGATTTAAAAGTTTCATGAATTGGTTGAAATTCTCATGTTTTAAAGCTTATAATATTTTCGGAAATTCTTTACAGAAAAAGTAAAGAAAAAAAAAATTTCTTATAATATTTTATATTTGTGTTAAATTATTTAGAATGGTAGTTGTAAAAACAAATAAGTGATTTTGAATAGAATGAAAATTATGTACATATATTTTGCTTAAAAAAATTATTGAAATAAAAAAAAATGTCATGTAATCTTTGTGTTAAAATTTTTCTTTTTCAATATCTTATGCAAGTTAACGAGTAAAAAAAACTGACATTAACTCGTAGTATGACTGCAAAATCTAAAAGTTTTTTTGTTTAAATCGGAATAAATTTTTAGATAAATAGATAATTTATTTCAAGGTTGACCAACCCGCGGCCCGCCTTGAATATTTTTCCGGTTCGGGAGATGTATCACACTTTTACGAAATATATTTATTTTATAACTGCCAAAGTAGTGAAAACCAATGTGTTAAAAATATAAATTATGTGTGTGTCCCTATATTCAAAAGTTAACTGTCGAAATGATGAAAAAAAAATTTGATTTTAAAATAATATTCTTGCGGATATAGGACAGATATTGTCTGTTTTTTTTATGAGTTTACAGTTATGAGTTCGCAGAATAATTCAATTATATTCTGCGAAGAGATCAATTTGCGAAAGCTAAGTGAAAAAGTAGAGAAACAAATATCGCACTACCAAAATAAATATTTTTTAAGGATTTCTTTTTTTTTTTTTTTTTTTATTTTGTTTATATTTATATATATATATATATATTTTATCTTTCACTTTTAGTGTCATATATTTCTTTACAGTGTGCGTTTAGTATCGTTATTATTATATTATCTATGTTTACATGAAAGAATAATAGTAAACTCATCATGTTTCTATTTTTCACTCCAAAAAATGTCTATAGGGGATCTAAATCTAATATAGGGATATAAAATTTTATATGTGGCCCGCGGAGTTAGGATGCATTTTCCAAAGCGGCCCGCAAAATCATTTGGGTTGACCTCCCTTGGTTTATTCATTACTATTAATGTTTTTTTTGTATCAAAATCATGAACAACAACTTATAAGGACTTGCTTCTCTATGGCTGTTTAAAAATTTAAAAAAAAAAATCTCAATGTGTTATATAAATACTGTTATGTTGTATTAATAATAAACAAGTAATATAATTTTTTTTTTTAAAGTCAATTCCTACATTTTTTTTCCCCACTCTATTGTAGAAAGTCCTTTATAAATAATTTTTATTCATTTTTTTAAGTTTATCTGGCGCCATCTATTAGTAGATACATGCAACTTAACTCTAAAAAAAAAAAAAAAAATTAAAATTAATTAATTGAATTTAGTTACTGAATTACTATTTGAAAAATACCTGCATTAACACCCAGTGTCATCCACTAGAAGTTCAAAAAAAAATGTATTTTAACTTGAGTGGATGAATAAAAAGTGTTTTATTAACGATTGAAAATTTGAACAAGATGTATATAGGGAGAGTGTGAGCTAATAGAAGGAGTTGAAAAAAAATCATTGTGAGCTGAATGTGTGAGTAGTGAATTGATGTGATTGTTGTCGTTTCATGAAGTAATTTTGCTTAGGCAACAACCATCCAGGCGCATCTTCCATGATTTAATTGATAGCGAAAACTTTCTTTAATTTACAAATATTCAAAGCAATCTATTTACAGCACACAAAAGCAACATATTTAATAATAAATTAACATATCATCATTCTTTTATATTTCTTGTTATTGCAAATATTTTCAACACATCACAGTAAGTATTACATATATGTATATATCAATTGCTAATTCATAAAATCTACTTAATAAAAAAAACAGCATTAAGCATTGTTGAACATAAACAGATGTTCGTAGGTTTAACTCCAGAAAAGGAGACCATTGCCATAATAAGGGCCAAATTGACTTGACGATAATGAAGATTTTCTAAAGCAACTTCATTAACAATAAATTACTATTGATTATAAATAAAATAATGGTAATGAATTAACAATTTAAAATAATAATGAATTAATAATTAATAAAATAAACATAACAAAAATCTGCAGGTTTATTGGTTAGCTGCAGGGATCCATTTGAAAAATTGTTGCCAATTTCAGTGGCCAAAAAATAAAGGATAGTCCTCATCTATTTATTGTTTGATTTTTATTTATTTAATTTCTTTTTTCAAAATTTTCTAAAATTTATTTATTTGATAACGTGTTTATTTATATAATTGATTTCGTAGCATCAAGATATGAAAAAAAATTGACTTCGGCGAGATCCTGTTACGATTTCTATATTTATTTCTTTGATTTTTATGAATTCTAATCCTGCTATCATAGTTGGTATTTTCCTTAATATCTAAATCTTCCTTCTGGTTTGCAAAAAATTTAAAATTCTGAAATATTTTCTATAAATTATTTTCTGATTGATTGGAACATGTTACGGACTTTATACTTTCTGAAGTCTTAATTTTATTTTTTCCTACTCTGAAGCATTTGATTTGAAATGAAATGATTAAGAAGGAGCCATTAATTTTCTACTGTGTTTTTGCCAATTGCTTATTAATCAGCGAATATTATTTTTTAGCCGAAATATACTGCTTCGATTTTTTTTTTCAAATTAAAATACAATGAACGATTTAAACTTAACATTTTCCTTTGTTTTGAAATTCGATAGTAAATCAATTTAAATGCTAGTCAAAATATGCAGGTATCTTAAATAAAATAATAATAATAATAAATAGAGGACATTATAAAGTTTATATATTTAAAATTCTTTAATTTTTTATAATTTTTAGCTCACCTTAATTTTTAATAACTCATAAAGTGTATCTGGCAGCGTGTTTTTTTTTTTTAAATGAGCAAAATGGTATTCATTTTCTGGAGTGACACCATGCTGTTAATTGAAATACAAAAATTTCAAAACGACACATATTAATTCCGTCATGCATAACTTTTAATCTACATACACCATCATGCTGCTCTATACCATATTCAGCTAGAAAAGGACCAAAAATGAATCATTTTTACATTCTTCAAGAAAAAAGTCTAATAAGAAATATTTTGCCTTGAACATCACAATTTATTAAAGAAATTTTCTTCTCCAATGTAGTTGTTCAGCGATTCCACTTCTTCGATTTGATTAAGTTTTTGGGCGTTGAATTCATACAAAGCATAATCAAGATTTCAATAACGAAAATGGCATTACTTAATTTGTACAATTATCTGGATACGTTTCATTAAAAGTGACTACATAATTGCCAACATCAAAGGAAGAATGCACTGAGCTTCGAAAATGGTAAGCAATGGAATGAAATTTTCAGAAATTAAAAACAGAACGAACTCAAATAGGGAGAAAGTAAAGATTTCTTCCTTTAGACGTTCGTCTCACATAAATTGTACAAAAAGAAAAAAAAAAAATTATAAGTATTAAAAACTAAGATGACTAGATTTAAGAAAATTATGTTTTTTTTAAAAATAGTATTTACTTCAAGTTATCATATAAATCTAATAATTGTAAGATCACTGGGTCTTTAATGTTTGAAAGCAAGGAATTTGTAAAACAATATTAAAATTAAATCCATTGAGTTGGCAGCTATGCAAATATATTTGTGAAAGTAAAAGTTCTTGTTTTGCAAATATTGTGATAGAAAGAATAAAATAGTATTCATGCACTGTATAAACAAGAATACATAATTTTATACATATGAATAACAAATTATATTCAAGTAAAACCATTTCGCATTTTTTAAAATTCAAATAAAAACCTGGAATTAAAAATTTTCCATTTACGAGGTAATGCTCTTTCGTTGCTTTCATTTTTTTATTTACCACAAATATACAATAAATACTTTCATCCTCGTAATTTTTAATCAAAAATTATAAAATAAAATAAAAATTAAATTTTCTAGTACACATCTGTCTACTAAACCTACTTGTGCACCTTTTGTCTTTTTTTTTCTTTTTAAATTTACTTTTGTGAATACGAAAAAGGCCTCTGTTTAAACACGTGGAAACATCAAGATATTGCTTTTTGGCTGCCAGCATTCGAGTTATTGCCTCAAAGTTAGGGCGGTGTCATGTGACTCGAGTGACACAGAAACGAACTAATCTTCAGTGCTGATTGGTGGAGGAAGCTGTGACGTGTGGGTTGCTGATCAATAAAGTGGATAGGATAGATTTCGACTCTTCGATGATTAAAAATTTAAGTTTTGCAAACATTTTCCAGTTATTGGCAGGTACATTAAAATAAAATTAAAATGCTCTTTTCATCGTAAAATGAACAAAATTCTGGATTAATAAATAAAGTTATTTTATGTTTTTCAACAATAACAGTTTAATGTGAATTTTAAGAAGTAAATTTTGAACATTTCCGCTTTTTTCTTAACATTTTTTGTTTGTTTGTTTCTATGTTTTTATGAAATTTTACAACATTTCTTCTAAACAGTTGACAAAATTTGGAATTTTCTGAAGTGGAATACTTATAACTTAGAATAAAAAAAAAATAGGATCAACTTTTGAAAATTTCTTTTTGAATAAAATTTAAATGCATACTTATTTTATATAGTTATATATAAAAGAAAAAAAAAACTGAAAAAATTCTGCAAAAAATTTTGAGATAATTAAACTTGTTTTCAAAAATTAATTTAATTTAGTGAACATCTAAATTTTTCATATTATATTTTTGTAAAATACGATTCTTTGAACTGAGTTGTTCTGCAGTGATAAACAATAGAAGAAATTTATAAAATATACAGTGTATAAATTCAAAGTTCAGTTAATATGTTCCTTTTTTTTTCAAATGATTGAATGTTAAATTGTCACTTAAAAGTTTCAAGAAGGAAGACAGTTGATCTAGAATTTCTAAGTTTCTTTGTACAGTTATACACCGTAAAAATTTTTATTTTACGGAGTCAAAAGATGCACGCTCACTTGCATAAAAATACTTTAACCATTCAGATAGTATGATTCTTAAACTAATTATCAAGCAGCAATTTCAATTCTCTAATATATCATTCTCTAAAGCTGTAGCATCTCTAAAATCGACAAATCTACTGATTGTCCTCCAATCTCTAATATCTCTAATATGCACCTACATCCCCATGTATGGTAAAAATATATATGTTGCCAGAAGGCAAAGACATGATTTCGATTTTATTGCTTTCATTTATTTTGAGTGAAAAATCGAATCACCTATCCACCAGATTTGAATTTAGGGGGAAAAAAATGGCGCTCATTGTCTTAGTTGGATTCTTGAAAGCCTTTTCATGCAAACATATGTTTTTAGAGAAATATCAATTTAATTTTTGAAATTAAAGTAATTCAAATGCTTTAAAGCAAGGTATTAATCATAATAATTTTGTTCAAAAATTTACTTAAGAAAAAGAACCGTTTTGAAGTAGTACCGTAAAGAATTTTGCAATACATAATAATTGAACTGCCATTGTGAAAAGACCTTGATTTAAAGCTTTCGTTACGAAGTTTGATTAAGTGTTGTAATTCTTAAAGGATTGTAGATCAGTATGTTCTTAAAGAAATTGATAAAGGATTGTAGATCAAAATGTTATTAAAGGATTGTAGATCAGAATGTTAATAATTTGTAATGCTCACATTATTTAAAATAATTCATTCAACAAAAATTATTTTGTTCGTATTTTTCCTTCTATCAGATTATCATTTTTTTCATGTTGAATTTTTCCAATTTTCCACAATATAAAAAACAAATAAAAATAAAGGGAAAGTATACAGATAAGCAAGAATGGAAATAACAAATTGAGAAATATTTTTCATACGAATACAGAATCATCCTCATATTTTCAATTGATCTCAGAGATATTGTTTAAGAGCAATATTTAGCATTCAAAATTCACAGTAACTGACACACGACTCCTTTCAGTAAAATTATTACTAATAGAAGAAAAATATGTAAATTAAAAAAAAAACATATTTTCCTTCAATATCCAATAAGAAATTAGCTTAGAAAATTATCTTAATTTGCATTGAAATTGAGTGGCTGCTTCGTGTATAGTAAAAGCCGATTTCAGCACTGAAGATATTCCTGCTGATTTAAAAATTATATTTATCAAAGATTTATTCATTGTTGCGTTCGCAGGGCGTTCCAATGCCACTCGAGCCGCCAGATACCCTCGAACCCCTTCCTTTCAGGTACTTCTCGATTTCTTCGTGGAATATTCCATTCTGAGGCACACTAGGAAGCAAGTAATATGAATTCACGTGCGCATGCGCGCACGCTCACACAGACACAGTACACTTGAAAATAGTACAATTATGTAATTGAACACCGTCCGAAGACCAGTGTTCGCTATTGCTTTTGCGGAATGAACATACATTTGGTTGCCGTTCTACATCTACTGAGAAAGTAAGTGCAACAAGTGTGCTTTCACTTCTTCGAGTTATACAAGGGACATTTATTAATGCGCTCGATCCTTCCCTCTTGTACAGGTACTGGTGAGAGTCGGATTACTTCCCACACATCAAATGCAATGGCGAAAGCTTTTTCAGTGAGCAGAGCTGAAAAGGTTCAAGGAAAGTTAGTGCTCTATTCCATTTTTCTTTTTTTTTTTAATTTTGGAATTTCGAGTTGCTGAGTCCCTGAGATAATATCTGCTATACCTTTTTTCACAACCAAAGGATTTATTTTGGAAATGCCACTCGAATTCAAGGCATCAATTCACGCTATTGCAAAGCAAAATAATTTTTCAAGTAAAAAAATATATATATAAAAGATAGCAATAGAACTTTTTTCATGAAATAGTTTTAAGAAATTCAAAACTTAGATAATTTTATTGAATTTTATTATATTGTAATACAAATTAATCTAAATTTTTAATCTTATTTTTGTGATGAAATATATTCTGATGGCATTTATAATTATATAAATATTTTTCATTTTTTTGCTCTTTAATTAATCTAGTATTTTTTTTAGGAATTTTCTGTGAATAATAAATTCTGTGAATAGTATAATAGTTTAACACTTGATCTTGAATAATAAAAGAGAAAAACTTAATGACTTTTTTTTTTAAAACGAATATGTTGAGAGGATAAAAGTGGGCAGACAAAACCTCAGGAACGGCTCTAATTAAAATAATCCCAATTATTTGTTGACATAAATATATTTTCAGGTATTTAAATGTATTTCAGATCAGTGCTTCTATATTATGAATACGAGTCTGTATAGTTGATTTCACTTAAGAAATACTTTCTCAGGTCTTTGTACGTCATGTCCCAAAGTGGACAAAGATTTTTTAAAACTTCAAGTGCAGTTGCTGAAATATAGTGATGGATAATCAAAACTTAGTTATGGAATGAGACAAAATGGAGCAAAACTCCAAAATTTGAAATTAATTTGGTATTCATTTTGGGAAGTACTTTGGAATTGTAAAAACACCAGTTTCAGAGCTTTTTTGCTGTAAAATAATAAATAAAAGATTATTTTTGGTATTAGTGTTTAAAAACAAAAGAAAAAAAAAGATAAAAAATAATCACAAAAGTTTTTTTTTATTTTCAATATGTATTTTAATTAAAAATTCAATAAAATAATAAAATATTGAATAAATGCCTTCTTTTAATGGAAAAATACCTAATAGACAATTTTATTTAGTGTTAATATTTTTTATACTAAAATATTTTTCCAATGTGTGTGAGCATAAGAGATAATTTAATTTTTAAATTACTTCAACGCTGGCCCTTAGTTGCTCTTATTTTAGTTCTTTAATCTAACACTAGACGTAATATAACAAGAAGAATTAAACGTAATTTAATGTTTTAAAATTTCATTACCATTTATGAAAAAAAAAAACGATGTCTATATTTTTTTAGTTTTTATAAAGCTTTTATAAACATAGATTATTTTTTAAATATAAATTTCAGATTCCTGTCATTTATTTTATTCAACATAATAATTAGAAATTTAGTTGGAAACACAAAATTACAGCAAACGATAAATTCTTAGAATTTAGACTACATTTCAGATGAAAAAAAAAAAAAATTCAAATTTGTTGAATAAAAATTCCACAAAAATTATTTCTTTATTTAATTTATGCATTATCCTGTTTTGAGAACATTAAATGAAAAATAAAATATGTATTTTAATAAAAAGCAAGGAAATAAGAAGCGGATTTCTCCAGATTTTTCTTCAGAGATGAAACTAGCCATTTAATTTTTGGATGTCAGGTATGTAATTTTCTTATTATGAAAACATTGTGATGTTTTCTTTTGATATTATAAGCAATTTTAAATAATATTCATTTATTATTTTATTTTAAATATTGAATTATTTATTTTATTAGAGTAAATAATTTTACTAGAGCAAATATAATCGAATAGATTAAGAAAATATAAAATGTTCATGAAAAAGTGAAGTCAAATAAGTCCAGTGTGAACAAAATAGGATATTAACAAAAAATTCTTTAAAAGAATTGTTCTATTGTTTTTCGTTATAAATTCTTCAGATTTTTGAAAAGGAGTTATTAAAAAAATTACCATGTGTAAGAATTCATATATTTCCCATTATTTATTTATTATTGTTATTTAATTTTTATAATGAAAATTGATAGTTAAAAAGATGCTATTAGAAAATGGTATCATATATAATACTGGTAGAATTGTGTTGTATTAATGAATTCGAAGTGTATTATGCAATTCCAAAGTACAAAACATAAGTAAACGGGTATTTTCAGAAATAATAAAAAAAAATTTCGAGCAGTCATAATATGGAAGTGCCTTATTATTAGGAACTAGGGAATAGATCCCAAAATATGTCTTATGACTGCTCAACCAGCTTCGTGTGGGAGTACCAATCTTCACAGAAAGGAATAAATATACACAAGAGAAGAAGTTGGCTCACGTGAAATACAACACAAACGCACTCGCGGTATACAGTGCATATTAACAAGATATCGTACGTGATTATTACAAGAGCAATTTACAAAAACTTATGTATTTGAAAATATAATTAAAATATAGCAAAATTAAAGCACTAAGATCTTAATGCATTGAACATCTTACATTAAGCTAACATTGTAAAACATTTTATTCTCACAGAGCGAACAAGAGCTGAAAACGATTTTCCTGCTTGGTTAAAGTACATATTTTGATCGAATGGCATTTGACAGTGCCCCTACATTTGGCGAGTTTTCGCCTTTCTTCCACTCTTTTGGTTTTGATAATTTTAATTTTGTATGAATTTGGCCAAATATGGAACGCTTAGTTTATTTCACATTTAATTATTACGAGGGTTCTTCCTCGGATGTTAATAACATGCTGCAATATTAGCAGCAATTTTATTTTTTAGTTTGATGTTGAAATTTGATAAGCATAAAAAGTAGCCATCTTGGCGAAAAAGGTACCACCAAATGCCAATTCCTTCATTTTTTAGAGAAATTCTTTTTTTTTTAAAAAAGAAAAGAACAAATAGTACGAGCAGGAAATCGACTGTCGTGTTTGCGCTGCAGGAAATTTACAGCAAGCGTAAAGCTTAATATTTGTCTGTATTGCTTTAAGTGTACATAAAGAATTATTTATCACCACTCCACGCATAATACACAGATATTCAAAAAGGTTATTTGACGAAGTCTATTCATGTGATTATAAGGATACAATATACAATCAACACTTTATAACATAAACAGATTATAATATCACCATTTAACACGATTCATTTTTTTTTTTTTAATATTTTATGTCGTTTGTTATTCCAATGGAGGATTACCAATCTCCATATTCGCAGGTGGGAGTTTGATAATCCTGACAACCAATCCGCAATTCCTAATCGAATCTCTGATGTTCTTGACATCATTGTTAATTACTTTAAAACAAAACAAACCTTGCATCTTGAGGTATAATTTCACCAGTTTTTTTTTTCTTTTTTTGTTGTTGTTGTTGCACCGAGTTCTTGTCTTTGTCCTCTCAGAGTTTCCGAAGCTTGAAAGTTTGGTAAACCTATTCCCTTAAATATTTATTGCTTATAATTCGAGCACGGAAACTCCAGGTAAGAAACAAAACCAAAAAACTTTAATTCAATTCGACAGTTTTGATCTCGGTGCAGTGCGCAAAAACTATATGTATATATATATATATATATAGATAGATAGAGAGATACGTTAGGAATGGTCCATCTCGATATATAAGCAGACACATTTTTTTTTTTTTTTTCAATCAGCGAATATACAGCTACAAACATTTGAACTTGTTATATGCGTCACATTTCTGACGCAGAAGGGGTGAGGATGTGTGGAAGGAATATAACAACGAAAAACGAAAAATATTGAGAGGGAAATCATAACAACGGTGACTGGTGGATGTTTTGCAGTGCCCGACGTAAAAAGGGGTTCTGTTAACAGGTGGTTGCAGAAAGGCTCAGTTATTTTTTTTCTTTTTTCTTTTTTCTTCACGGTTGTCTTCAACGTCATTAGGCGCTGCAAAAAGGAGAAGAAAAAAAGAAGGAAACAATTATAATGTGAACATTTTGCAACGTATAGAAATGAATTATAGAAATCATCTTACATGATCATTAGTTTAAATCTAGTATTAGTGAAGTGGTTTAAAACTTTATATTTTCTTGTCTTCTCAATGGACATATTAAATTTATTTATAAATGTTGTTCAATTTTTAGTGCCTGATTTCATTATTCTATAAAAGTTTTAGTTGAACTTTAAAATTTTGATCACACATCTTTATGAATTTAAGAAGAAAAAATAGTGTTATTTACATGTTTATTCTTAATCCTTGTAGAATAGTGGTAAATGTTTATATTTTTAAAACTTATTACTGTATTACTTTTTGGTTATTGTTTATTAGATGTTAAATATTTTTACATTGCTCTTATTACATATTTAGAGGAAGTTACCTAGATGGTAATTCAAGTTGTGACTATCAGTCGGTTTACGTTCGTAACTGTTCAAATTGTTGTTCAGCTGTCTCATATCGCTTTCAACTTTTGTTATTGTCGAAATTTTTAATTATTATTGATTAAAAATTATATTTTTTAACACAATACTCATTTTCTTTTTATCCTTTTTTTGTTTAAGTTGTGTTATTGGATTTGAAATATATTTGTTCTAATTGATTTTAGATTATTTTTTATTTAAATCATTGCATAACACTGCACGGTACTTTGGATTCATTTGTATCTAGTCTTTTTTTTTCGTTAATCATTTTATTAAAACATACAGGGGATAAATTAATGTATGTGTAATTTAAAAATATATTAGAATGGCTTTAGTTTTATCAATTAATGCAGACTAAACTCTGAAAATACATTTTCTTTGTGATTCGTCTTAAAGTTATCTAGTTTTTAATATATATATATATACTGTTTAGCATGTTTAAGAAAGCATTATTCGAACACAGATTAAATCAAAGCAAAAGGATTTTTTATAATCATTTCAATGGGAAAGATTTTACATTTTGTTTTCAAATAAGATCAATTTTTGAATACTATAAATCTGAGATTTTTTTCTTTTCTTTTTATGGATAATTTTTGTTTGTTTTGTTTGTATTGCTTTATAAGCGCAAGTTTAATACAATATTAAAAATACCGTTTTTTTTTTAAATTTTCCAATTATTATTATTATTATTATTTTGCTTCGCGCAATAATAAAACAACAATATAGTTATAAACTGAAAAATTTTTGAAGGGATATATTCAAGAAAATTAAACTATAGTTCCAGAGAGGAGCATATAGGATGTTCCTTAATTTTTGGTTAAATGTTATTTATGGAGTTATTTGGCATCAGTCAAATAATAAGGGTACAAGATGCTAGATTAAAATCTGACCGGAAAATAGTTAGAATAAATATTTCCTGTAATTAATCAGGGCAAATTTCAACATAATTTTTTAAAAACATTGAAATTTAAATAAATTTGGAAAATCGGTATAAGTTCAAAGTTTAAAATTTTTAAAATTATTGATTTGTAATAAATAGTGATATTAAAAAAAAATTTAAAGCACCAAAATCATTGGAAAAATTAGCATATTATCTGTAAAAATTTTACGATGCATTTTCTTTAGGGTTTTTTTTTTTTTTTTTTGCAAAATAATTATTTTTACTTAAAAAAAATCTTTAAAGCATTAAAATTAAAAAAAATTAAATGTGTAATTTAATCATTTTAATATATATTAAAATAGGTGTTGGATTTTGAGATAACAGAGTTAATATAGATTGAAAATACATGTATTTATTTCCTTAATTTATGCATTTGTCATAAGTAATTTCTTAAATTTGTTAGCATTTTTTAAAAAAATGTTGCTTATTATAACATGCGTAATTTGAAAAAAAAAAAAAAAAAAAAAAAAAAAAAAAAAAAAAAAGATACCTAAAAAGAAAGAAACAAAGTTTATTTTAAACAAATTTTAGTATATTTTTAGAAATAATTTTTTGTTTTAATCTTTTCTAAATGATTTTTACTTAAGTAGTAGCTATTTTAAATTTGATAGTAAGTTTTAGATATAATTTTTAATATGACGAATAAAAAAAAAAAAAAAGCCTCTTGCATTGCAATACTGTAAACGCTTGAAAAATAGTTTGTTTTACTTTCCTTTTTTTGTAATTGATAAAATTGAAATAGTAAATGTTTGCATATAAGAATCAAAAATTTTAAATCATATTTCTGAAGTAATTTTTTAATCCTCGAATTTAACTTTTAAATGAATTAAATCTGAATGATATTTTAAAATTACAACTTAAATTGTTAAGAAACTTGCAGTAATAATCAGAATGAGTGATTATATTCGTATGTTATTCACGTTATTATTCTGAATCCGTCTATTCATATGTAATTTGTGTTTTAGCGTTTTATAACAAATTAGAAAATAGCAAAACACATTTGAATTTTTATAGATAAATTTATTCAACTAATTCTGAAAGAAAATTGGTTGGAACAATATTTAGGCACAAAATATTTCCGCTAAACATTCATTTTATTGAATTTCTAGTTGTATATTGCAAAATTTAATACATCAATTATCTCAGGAAACAGGAATATTTTAGTTATTTAAATATCTATCTATCTTTTCATCATAGTTGTGCACGTAATAAGTATTACGCTTTTTGAGTCTTCTGCTATGGTAGGTATTTTAATAACAACATTGAAGATTCGTTAACAGAATATGAACGTTATTTACATAGCTAGCTTATGTCTTTTTGGGGAAAAGATTTCGATTTCTTCATCAATACTTTCACATTTTTAATGGATTGAATTTTTAAAAAGTTTTTACTATTTATTTTGTTATGATATATTTGAAAATTAATTATTTTGGCTAATTATTTTTACAACGACAAGAACTTTTCGTTACTTATTTATTTCAAATGCTTATGGGAAATTATATAATACTTAGATTTCTTCCTAAAACAATTCAAATTTTTTTATAATTAATTTAAAATTCTTTTTTAAAAATTTAAAGTGGCAATTAAATTTTGAAATCATAATGTATCATGATGATAGTTTTGTATAAACTGAAGATAACAATTAATAAAATAATATTTCATATAATTTAAAGTAAAATGTTCGTAAATGTTTGTGTGTGTGTTTTTATATTACTTATAATTTAAAATTTATGAATCAGAAGTTGAATTAGAGTAAACAGTGACAAGTTAAATGTTTTCCGTGTGAATCCTTTATTATTACTCTGTTTTGTAACTCAAAATCTTGAAGTAATTCTAATTATTTTTTTTAAATAAATAACAACTTCCTTTGGTAAGAATGTTTACAATAAAATAGGATTCCTTCAAAAGTTGAATTTTCAGAACATTTCACTTTAATTCCCAGTTCCTTTTTATAATAATTTAAAAAATAAAAAAGTAATAAATCAGATTTGAAATCGCATTTTTACCATTTATTGGTTTTTATCCTGAATAAAAAATTAATATTTTTCATACCGATGGTGCAGTACTAAATTACTCGACATCATTTTCTTAAACGAAAATTTATTTTCTTTAACTGTGATTGTTGTTTAACATATTTGCATTGAAGTTTAATTGGTTTATTTTATAATTATTATGTCCGAGTATATTTTTCTAATTTAATTCTTGTTCATTTCAAATGTATGTAATCTCTATTCATTTCTATTATATTATCACCAATTTTTTTTTTTTTTTTCGAAACAACTTTTTTTTACAGTAATAATTAATAATTAATTTAATTTTCTATCATGAAAAAACTAAGATACTTGGATATTTCATTTCTATTCCTGACCAGATCTCGTCAAATGCCTGGCAGAGATAGACTGATAAAGAATGCATGAAATATCTATATTTTTATGAATTAATAAAGGGAAATGTCGTTTGCAAGACATCTTACAAGATATAAACCGATCTTTTTATAGATATTATTTATTATGATATCACAAGCCTAATTTTTCTTCTGCATAAAGAAAAAAAAAAGTTTTTTGACGTATTGATCGAAATAACTTATTTTACTTTGTTATTTATTTAAAATTGTTATTTATGGAATTGAATCTCTAAAACGTCATTCCTTTTCTGTCCAATACAATAAAATAATGGATTTGTAGGTTTATTTTAGCCGGAACAAGTTCTTTTATATTTTTATCTTTTGCTTATTTTAATTTCAATTTATTACTTATTTTTGTTCATTTGTATTTTATTATTATTACTTTTTTTTGGATATTTGCATTTTATTCTTATGAGACTTGTTAATTTTAAAATTCTTTTTCCTTACTTAAAATGTTGTAACTAACAATATTAAAAGGCACCAAAATAAAAATTTTAGTGCCTTTAAAACTTCTAACTATTTAGTGGATTTTTTTTTCTGTATGCAGATCATAAATTACATCTAACCAATATGTATACTAAAAAAATAAATAAACAACCACACATTTAATCATGCATTAGATTAAAAGACAGTTGCTATCAAAATCACAGAACATTTCACAAAAATAATAATACAAAAATGATCTACAAAAATAATAATAATACTAAAATGAGATAATAAATAAAGCCGACTTGAAATAAAAACTTCATTTAAAAATAAAGCCTCTTCAGATAGATGTGTTTAATCTTATTTAATAATTATTAAAACTTTTTCGAGTGATGAATGCAAGAATTACTGGTAAAGAAGAGATTTTCAGTGCTTTTGACTTACCATCGCTAAAAGAGAATTGATTGAGCATTAATGTCCCAAAGAAAAGCATTAGACATGCATTTATCTTGGATGTGAAAATTAAAATTCTAACATTTACATGTTGAACATGCGCTGTGGGGGAAGGGAGAATATTTCACTCGAATTCTTATTTCATTTATATATTTTTATATTAAATTAATTAAAATAAAATACATTTACAAATACGGACGACACCCGATTACATGGGCTAATAATAAATAAAAATTAAGATTAAACGCAAGCATTTTAAAAGAATATATATATATTTATTTATATATATTCAATTATTCACTTTAATTTGTGATTGTTTGAAACAAAACACTAAAAAAAGCATAAAATCTTGGCATATATAATTTACATTCTTGATCATTTAGATTTTCTTTAAATCTTGTTAAAGATTTTCGATGCAAAACAAAAAAGTTTAATTTCTACTTCCTGCATTTCGAAAGTCAATTATTTGAAGAACTTGTGACAATTTTAGATTTATTTTAATGTTGAATTTTTTTTATTTTCATTTTTTATATTTGTGCTTTTATTATATTGAATTGAAACATTTATTTATATTTCTGCGGAACCATTTTAGAAACACTGCTCTAAAATAACAATAGCAGTAATTATATCTGCTATTGTCTTAATTCGTGATTAACATTCTACATACAAAATTACCTGAAGTCGTGAAATCCATTTATTTTTCAATGGTAGCCATTAGTAAAAGCTGCAGCAATCAGCGGGCCCTGAAATACAATTAACGTCTTTAGGCAACTGTTTCAATGAGTTTGATTTCTTGTTTTAAGCTTGCTGTACTTCTACTATAAGCACATTTATCAATGGTTTCTATAAAAATGCATAATACATACAACTAATTGTGCATTTTTTTTTGTGCTCAAGTGCTAAAATAAAATTTTAAAAGTTCTACATTTCTAAGCCTTTATAGGAGAAGTTCGTTTCAGTTTAAGTTTAGAAGAAAAGTTACTTTAAAAATATTAAATAGATCACTATCCAAATTAAGTTCTTTATTATTTATTAATTAAAAAACACAATTAATTAAAAAAATACACAATTAAAAATTAATTAATGATATTTTTTATTTCTTAATTCTAGAATATTTGAGCCATTATTTGGCAAATTATATATTCTTAGAGGTGCAAAATAATTATGCACGAAAAGCAATATTTATCCTTCCAAAGATAATAGGATTAATTTACTTGTAACTTAAGTGAATTTCTTTTCTTTCTATTATCCTTTATTTACATGCTGTTAAAAAATTTAAAATTTATATTCTGAAATAAAAATTCCTAAAAACAATAAAGATTAAGATAAGTGACAAGAATTTGCTTTTTACATATTTAACTGTGCCTTTGGAATAAAGAATTACAATTTTACTAATCTGCATTTCTTTTCCACAATGCTCCTTTCAAAAATATAATGCTTTGATTAGCAAATTCGAAAAAAAAAAATATCCAGGAAATATTTTGGCATATTTTTTATACGAATTTATTCCATTTTTTATGCGAATTTATTCCATTTTTTAAAACTATTCAATAATGAAAAGTCATTTATCTGTCATAGTAGATGGAACAACATTATTAAGTTTAAAATACTGCACTTTTTTGAAATTTTTAAAAGTACTATTGATAACTTTAGAGTTTTATATTTTATTATTTAGTTCCAAATCTTTTTTAAAAAAGTAAGTTCATAAAAAATTTTTTATCAACTTCCTTATGGAAAACTATTTTTATAAACAAAATAATACAATATTCTACTACTAGTTTTCGCAAATATTAAAAACTAAGAGGAAATATATTCAGTCAAAATTAATAAATTTCGTTCCACAAAGGTTTCTCCTGACCGTGAAATGAAGTTTGTAAAAAAAAATATATTTATATAATTATTCAACTGTATTTTCTGTTATTAAATTTAACTTAAATAACTAAGTTTAAGATGTAAGTTTAGATAAAAATAAAGGTTTAAACAAAATGTAACGAATGTTTAAAAGGATGGCCATCGTAGATGCTCATAATTTTGTGCTCTCATTCTTTGGAGTTTTTATACAATTCGTTGAAAAAGATTTCGTAGATTCATAATTAAAAAGTTTCCAAAACTAACATTTTTTTACTTTTCGGGTATCTAATAAATGTATATACATCAAATTTTTCTTAGAATAAAATATTATATCAGATGCTATTTTACAAAGATGTATTTTTGTTGAGATATTATGTCTCAAATGGATTATTTTTTATTTCTGTTATAATTTGAATTCATATTAAATGAAATGAGGAATAACGGTCAGGAGGTCATCTTTGTGAGTAAATTGTTCCACGCGGAAATGAAAATAACTACTTCTGATGGAAAATTAACTACTGCATAGTTTTTTCAGAAGTATTTATATCAACATCGCGCTTAAAATAAATTACTAAGCTAACTAACTAAAAAAAAAAAAAAAAAAAAAAAAAAAAAAATCAAATCCTACATGTAATTTTTTAAACTATGTTGCGTCTCCATATGAGCACAGACAGTTTCAGTCACTGAGCGACACATCGTGGTGATCGAGAGTAATTAGTATCCCACTAGTTACATTCTGAAACTTTACACTTAAAACTACTTTTCAAAAATGGAAACAGACAAAGAATAAATGAAATACGTTAAGGGAATATTTCAACACAACTTGTCTGTCTTTTTGATGCATAGCTTGAAATGATGAAGACATAATATCACATTCCATAGAGTTGAATTATAGAAGATTGAGAGAATATAGCTAGCTAAATAAGAGCTGTTATGAAGTAAAACTACTTTTAAATTAATTGTTCTATGAGTTTTATTAGGTATGAGAAGAGTATATTTCCAAAAAAGCTGCATTATATATTTGTCCCATGATGGAATAAATTTTGAAGGAAAGTGGTAAAAATTAACATGCCATCAAATATGCAGAAGAGCTTCATAAACTTCAGTTCAAATGTTTATTAGATCGTAATCATACGATAACTTTTTTCCACCTTCCATCGAAATTATTCTCCCCCGAAAAATGGTTATGTAATGGAACGCTAATAGCTCTCTATCACTATGGAAAGTCGCTTAGCGGTTGAAACCATGTGTGCTCAGATGTGGACGTGGGCTAAGAGGTACTACTGTTGGCCTATGAATGAGAAGACACCAAGACGTACTCTATTAACAGCTATAGGTGGAAATCCAGTGGACTGGGGGCTAGGGTCCTGGACGTAGCTGACACCGTCTTGGTTGGAAGAGTAGATGTCGATGGGCCCAGGGCTGTTGGTGGCCGGGAAGACTCGGTTGTTGGCGGGGGAAGGGGAGGTGGCAAATCCTTGAGGTCCATAATTGTTGATCACTGCCCAAACGAAAAACTCTTTTTTAATTGGCAGCACACAACTCTCTAATTCTTAGAAGACTTTCACAGTGCATGAGTACCAAGACTGTTTTATTCCGCGCCCTTACATCACTTGGAACCACCACGTTTTCAAAACAGACGTAATGGTAAAGTACGAGAAATCAACTGGTGAATAGTGCCACTGTCGGTTTTTGGCACACAATATTTAAAACATCTTATTTAACCGAATATTATAAAACACCTCATAGATTCCAATGCCTTCTACATATCCCAATGATTTTTGTTAACAAATGGTATTACTCTCATAGATCCTTTGCTTGCTTTCAGATTAGGGAATTTCCAGTTTCTTTTTTAGAATCGATTTTAAATAAAGAAAATCTGTTCACTGCTTTTGATATAGTTTATTAGCAATAATAAGAGCAGTAAATTTAATAAAACGACTTTTTCATATTTTGTAATTAAGAATTTAAGCACATTCAGTGTACACAAAGCTAATTTTTGGTTAAATAAAATCATATAATAGAAAAAGGATAGCACTGAATAAAAGAGAAAATTAACTTAAAATTAATATAAATCTTTCTTGTGTAAATTGCAGCGAAAAACAAGTTTTTTTTTTTCTGAAAACATATTCAAAACTGAAAAGAGGTACAAATTTATTTCGAAGCTAACAATAGTAATATTGGTTAAATAGTAGTCCGAATTTAAAGGAGGGTAATAAATGAAAATGTTAGATAACTGTGTGCAATTTAGCTGAATCAGCAGGAAAAATATTATTTAGAGAAGAAAAATGTCACCAGGTTATCGAAAAGAAAAAAATATTTATATAAATATTTTTATTACATAATATTTTATTTACATAATTAAAACGTAATGTTAAATGAAATTAAAATAATTAATTCTTTTCTATATTTTACATAATACATATAATTATTTATATTTATGTATTTTTTAGATATTTTGAAATTTTTAATAGTAGTTTGTTTTTTTTAAAGAATTTCGTTTTGTTTCTTTTCATTTTTTTGCTGTAGGTTATTTATACACTTAAAATTCTTTTACTTGCGTTCTGAATTATTTTTTTATGACACAGAAAATAAACAGTGCTTTTGGCTTTTTTTGACATTATTTTACTCTTATAATCTTGTTTATTCTTTTGATCTTTTAAAACTTTTATTCATCACTTTTTAGAATTCACATGAAAAATTATTAAACCTTGTATATTGAAAAATGAAAATCTTACTTTGAAGCTATAAAGTCTATGCGAAATTAACACAAATCATAAAAAAGCAGATTTAATTCATAATAATTTGTATTTCACATGAATATTAAATTAGAAAAAAATTATTTCATACAACCACTCAAAAATTCTCCAGTTTTAAAACGCGATAAAACCTTTCTGTATAAAGTATCAGAAATAAAAATTTGCAATGCAAGTTTTCTCTGAATATATTTCAATGCAATTTATCTTCCAAAAAAAAATCAAAGAAAGGGTATTTGATGTTACTGTTGAAACTACCATTATGAATGAACAAAAGATTTTGAAAGAGTGATACTTTTTAAAAGATTAATTTTCCGCTTGTGCGCTGAATTTTTAACAACAAAATATGACACATGCAGATATTTTTATGCTTTCTATTTCTTTGTTTTTGTATTTGAAATGTCTTATTTGAAGGATTATTAATTGACTTTTATTTTATTGATTTAATTTATATCATATTTTATTCATGTAATAAACTACACATAAAGTTATCACCTATTTTTATACTGTGCAAAACTATCAATAAAGGAACCTAGACACAACTGTTAATTTGTGAAGTATATTGTAACTAACGTATTAAAGCGATTAATTCAGGCGGTTTTTATTGAAATTTCATCTTACTTAATGAATGAACGAGTTTAAAGCTTCATGCAGGAAGAAACAGACAGAACATTAGATAAAGATAATGGCATGCGAAAATTGGTTAGGGAATTCAAGTTTTTTCTAACTTGATGATGAAATACTCAAGTTTTTTGTACAGTCGTATCTCGATTTACGAATTTAATTCGCTCCCATGAGCGATCCGTACTTCACAATTCTGCTCCCCATATCCGAAAAAGGATTGTTTGAGTCGTTTTCAAGTTTCAAAATAAAGCAATTCTTACTTTTCCAGCTTAAAATTCAGAATAAAAAAAAGCTTCACTCCTCCGACTTAAAGATGACTGAAGGAATAGAAGAGTAACATCGACAAGGCTCACATATGTTTGGATACAACTTTTATTGCATACTTTAATTACATACAAATTTTTAGATATCAGATTTTTCATATCTTCCGATGATCTCAGCCTTCATATTTATGGTAATTTTCTTCTGTTCTTCTTTCTTAGATTTTTTTGATCCTGTATTGAAAAAAATAAATTGCTCATCACTGAAACGTAGATCATTCAAAACATGAAATTTAAATAAAATCTTTTTATATGTGTATTTACAAAATAACTTGTTTTAATGAATGCGTAAAAAAGTCGTTTTTACATAAATCGTTCTTTCAGTTCTATTACTCTTCATCGAATGTCAAAAATAATCAAAATTACGCATGCCTGTTACAAATTAAAAATTGAATTAGCTGTTTTTCTGCTATATCAACTTCTTCAAAACGCGATACGAAAAACATTCATTCTTCTATTATTCTTCATCGAATGTCAAAAATAATCAAAATTACGCATGCCTGTTACAAATTAAAAATTGAATTAGCTGTTTTTCTGTTATATCAACTTCTTCAAAACGCGATACGAAAAAACATTCATTCTTCTATTATTCTTCATCGAATGTCAAAAATAATCAAAATTACGCATGCCTGTTACAAATTAAAAATTGAATTAGCTGCTTTTCTGCTATATCAACTTCTTCAAAACGTGATACGAAAAAACAGTTAAATATCTCAAAAATTTATTACCTACAATATAATGATGGTAAATCGAGGTACGACTGCAAAATAATGAAATTTTCCATGCATCTAACCATTAAAAATCTTGATTGTAGATAATAAGAGTCCATTGGGATCACCGAAATAAATTAAAGAATATTTTCACATAAATGCAAGGGTACTGGTGCACATGCAGAGTTTCGGGAAATCAAAGAAAGTATTTTTAATTGACGATTTGTTAGTCAGTTTCATTATTTTCGAATTATTAGCATTATAGACTGAGGTTATGTTGCATGTATGTTTAAAACTATCTAGATACTTCTATTTAAATAAATTTTTAATAAATGTTCAAGGACTGGTGTCTTATTACCAATATATCATAACAAATAGATATATATATATATAGAGAGAGAGATATATTTAATATTTGATAATTTCAATTGTTTTCCAATGCTTAAAGTAATTTTTCAAAACATTTCTGAAGCTCTTTATAAGAAATTCTTCAAAACTGTCTGATGTTCAGAACAATCTTTAAGAACAGGATATTTCTACACGAAATTAACTCAAGATTCATCTGCGTTCAATTTTTTTATTTCTGAAAATAAAAAAATCTTTATCTAAACTATAGAACTGTAAATATGTTATTTAAATCAAGCAATATTAGCAGACAGTGCTTTCTGACAGTCATGGTATCTTATTGTATGAAGAAGAAATCAATTTTTCAGTGCCCACAAAAATGTGGTCATCCTTTTATATTTTATTCAGGGAGTTTGTGTTTCATTTATTTCAGTAAAAGACTCCAATAATGGTGATGAAAGATTGACAAAATATTCCTTATTAATACTATTATAAAACTGATTAGTGGAAGAATTTTTATTTTAAAATGACATAAATAAACTTTTCTAATATTAAATCTTTTCATTGAGACTGTTGTAGTTTCAGGATTAAATTGTAGAATCAATAGGAAAGCGAAAAAATATTGAGCAAATTTCTATAAAATTGGCAAGGAAAGACATAAAGTGTGAATTTTTTCATAACTACTTATCGAAGGTCTTTTATGATTTTGGCCAAACGAAAAATAACAAGCCTTTTCAATGGAAAGTATGCATATGTATAGCACTAACGTGTTTTTGTAGATATGAATTCAGCAGGATGCTATACAGCTAATAATTGCAATTCTAATCATTTTATTAGATTGTGGAATATTCCAAAAGTTCAATTAAGAAAATAACCTAAATCCGAAAGAAAATGATGGAAATGTTGCTGAAGGCATTTATAATTTTATTTAGGTTGACACATTATTCCTTATGAAAGAAAAGCTCAATCAATTTCAGAGAAAAGTCATGGATACCATAGATTGAAACTTTCACAATATTACTTCAATGGAGAAGCTCTTGGTGAATATTAAAAATAACTGAGAAATTAAATCCAAACAGAAACCACAGGAAACAAAGCGGGATACTTTTTAACTAAACGGAGGTGGGATGGATGAGTTATTAACTTGATAAGGAAATTGGTGGATGTTCAAAGAGTTCCATCAAAAAGATCAAGGCAATCACTTGCGAAAAAAAAAAAAAAAAAAAAAAAAAAAGAAAGAAAAGATTTTCGACAGAGTTTCAGAAATGCTTTGAAATATTTGAACTGCAATGATTGATCATTCCAGACAATAAACTTTAGGATGACTACCTAGGAGGCTTTAAATGATCGGCAATAGGTCACCGGTCCTGGAATTTCGACACACAATTAGGAAAGTGAAGTTGGCAGTCCGACGGAGGACTCCTTACCAGTGGGGATTTGCGGTGCGAAAGGGTGCCCCCTCTTGATGGGCGAGCTGCCCATGGGGGCAAGTCCCGCCGGCGGCTCTGTCTGCCCCACGTTGGTCATATGGCTGGCTAGTGCCGCGGCTGTGGACACCGCGGTGGCCGAGAACGCGTCCACAAAAAAAGCAGTCGCCTGATGATCGGTGGCTGCAGGGGAAGGGATGTAGCTGAAGCCATGGAAGCCTGCAGTTCGGAAGAGACGGGCGTGTTAGTGGTCAAAGCCAAGCAGGAGTGTCACAACAACTGACGCGTTTGTCCATTACTTTGGAACAAGCGGCGAGGCGTCCCTCCTCTTACTCAATATTCAGAGGAATGCATCGTGATATTTTTGTATTGGGCATTTACACTTGCACCAACAAACCATTCTCATGCAATGGTTGAAAGTTATTAGCATTTTTCTTTAATTGTAGGTGATGTTGCTAAGCCCGACATGTTCATAGTTGTTCCTCAGAGACAACAAGTTCGTAGTTGTTCCACCCGACATGTTAGTTGTTCCTTCCTTTGTTTTTCCAACGAAATGTGTTAAAATACTTTACTCACTCCATGCAGAAGTGGTGAAGAAACATTTTGTATATTTTGTACATTATACGGTATTTAATGGATTAACGATAATCCTGTATTAAGAAATTGAATAAGTTGTCGAGATTTTGATGGAGTAATTATAAATTACCCAAATTAGTAAAATGTGTTTTCAAATTTCTCACTGTCAGGAACTGAAAACTAAAATGTTATGTTTCCTCATATTGTTCAATTAAAAAAAAATAATAAATACTTGTTGAAACGAATTAATAAGATCTGCCGCAATTGGTGCAAAGGTAATTTGTTTAAGCAACAAATGCTTTTTTGGCCAAAATTTTAATCGATAACATTTAATTACTATCCCTATATAATTCAGCTGATTTGTTCATATTTTTCGAAAAATATCAAAAATTATCACTGAGCTTGTAAGAAATTTCCCTTCTATACCTTAAATAACCGACAGAACATTTGCATCGATTAGGTTTCAATTTAGCAGGTTAAATGAAGTGTTTTTTCGTCGAGAGACCACATTAAAAAGAGACATTGAGCCGTAATTGTTCCAAAGTAATAGACTTAAGAGAAGAAGGAAGGAAATTAAAAGAAACATATTCATGGAATCTTACAAGAAGGATAGAAAAAAGTGTATGAGGGCTTCCTGTTAGCAATAATATACATTGCGTAAAATTCGTGAGAAGAGTGACTGTTTTGAAAGGCTCCTTAATATCAAATTTTATACAATAAAAATAATTCATTTTTTACATAACATAATAAAGAAAATTATAGTTATTGAATACCTTGTAAATGTTAAAAAAAAATAATAATTTAATCTATCTCAGTGACACTAAATGCGAGAGTTTTCTTTAAAAGTTTTATGAAGGGAAATTCTGAGAAAACTTTTTAATGTAAAATTCATGGATTAAATTCTTTAAATTGTTAGATTTTTATTGCATACTATACATGCTTAATAGAAAAGTTATTTTTTTCTTTTGTGATTTTAAAGGAAAAAAAAATAAATAAGAGAATTAGTATTCTATCCAATTCATTTTGTTTCAATAATCAGAAGTAAAAATGGTTTGAGGCTCTTAAAAATACATTGAAAATATATAACAATTACTGAATTCAATATAAGATATCTTGAAAGGAACAAAATATTTATTAATTTAGAAGAAATTTAAAAATTTCTTTTTTCTCTAATTCCACAGTAAATTCATGTTAAACAGAACATAATGAGACATTAAAAAATCATAAACAAGGAGAAAGGAAGTTTTGAGATTAATATGTGAGGTGTTAGCAAAAGAGAAAAGACATTTGTTTTATACAAAAACTTTTTCCCTTAAACTTATAAAAGATATTCCTGATTCTATATACTGAGAATAAATCAATCTACATATCTATTAATCTTGCGCGTGATATGGAAGTGACTTTTCGAAGATTTAATGGTCACTATTTCACTAAATAGACTGTGTGCAGCAGCAAACAAGGATTTACCATCTAATGGAAGAAATGCAAATGAAGATCCAAATTCAAGAGACAAATAATAATTAAAAGGAAACACAGCGTGAGACAGTAGCAAAAATTAAGGTATGCAACTTAATGGATGACATTAATAATAAAAAAAGATTTCTTTTTCAAATATATACAGCTTCAGAAATTTATTTACAGCTTTCTTTTGGAGGAATCTAAAAAAAAGGAAATAATAATAACGAGCATGGTCGAAAACGAAAAAAGCGATGAGCAAGTGCAAATTGCTTTTGCTGCAGTTGTTTTGAAAGGGTAAATGGAATAAAAAGAAAACAATAGAAATGCAGAAATAAAGAAAGTGAAAATAAAACATCGTACTTTTAATGGCATGCAAAGGCAAAAAGCAAATCAAAGAAATAAAATAGCAACAGAAAGCAGGTGACTTTCTGCATTTTTTTTTTACTCACGTTTGATTTCTTCACGTTCTTCTGTTCTTGTCATCTTCTCATAGAAATTCCAAAGAACGGTTTTTGGTGGTCCTCATAAAATCTGATAACATCTTCGAAGATGAAGCTGGCTTTAAATAATTTTTTAATTGTACTTGTTAAAGATTTCTCTAACTACATTCGTTCAATAGCAGAGTCTTTAATTTCCGCTAATCTCAATTTAAAGAAATTTTTAAAAAATTACTGAGTTTGTTTTGAATAATTTACAGCTCAGCCTTTCTACTTTGTTAATTCAACAAAAGAATCTTTCAATATAGAATTTAATGAATATTTTTAATAGCTTTTGCTTCAAACATGCACGTTTATTAAAAAAGCTTTATTCATTTAATCTAAATGTAATAGTGTTAATAATATATTATGTAATAGTTTTTGTTTTCTAATATATACACTTTCAAAAGTACATGTAGCTGTATTACTAAATATTTATTCAATGCAAAAATTATTTATTCCTGTCATTCTAAAATATTACGAACTTTTGCAACCAATTTTTACATATGTTAAAATTAAATTACGATCTTTTTAGCTTAGACTCATAAAATGGCTTTTGCCATGAAATAACTCTCATGATCATTGATATATTTGTCCCACTACTTTTTTAGATTATCTTTTTGCTCTCTTTCAAAAATCTATGTTACTACTAATAACATTTTGAGACAAAAACAAGAATTTTTGTCAAACAACTAATAACAGTTTTGAGACAAAATTATACTAATTTTGTTTAATTTTTTCAATGCAAAAACCTGAAACATTCATTAAAATATGCTTTAAAACTAATGCTTCTAATAAAAAATTCAGTCATTATGAGATGTTGATGCATTCAACTAAAAATTCCCATCTAACATGCTGTTATATAGCTTTTTTATAATTTTGTTGAAATATTTTGTGAAAGTGTTTTGTTACATAAATTTCATTTGCTACAACTTCATTAGCTCTAAAATCTCTTGGTTTTTGTGTTTCAAAGAGATATATATAAATAAGTATTTAATGATATCGAATTTATTCGCACTTCTGCTATTAAGAATTATTTATATCCAAAAGAAGTTACCATGAAGTGCTTGAAAAATAAGTATTTGAACTTGCATTTTGATATATAATGTTTCTCTAATGATCGTGTCATTAGAAGTACATTTTATCCTACACTATGCATTGTCTTTTTAACGATTCAGTGAATCCGGTGGAAACCGTCTTTGTTCCTTTGAGTTTTGTATGCTGAAAATAAATGAGATAAACAAAATGTCGGGGAATCAATCAACAAGCAACAAAAAGATTTATAAAAAAATCGTTTCTAAAAGCTATATATCATGCAGACATGCAAACAGCTAAAGGGAAAATGTAGCCATGCGAGCGAACAGCTAACTTCATTACCAACTAGAATGCTTCTGACGTCATCTACCCTTATCATTCTACCTAAATCTAGAAAACTAGTACAGTGTCCAGTCCCTTTCTAATTGAGTGCACTGCTATGGTGTTGAGAGTACGTCCAAGACCCTAGAGTATATCTCCCTGAAGTTCGTTCAACCAAATACCACACAATTTTCACTTCATATTTTTCATATATTAATGTAAAAATTCATTTTATCATACAAATCATAACACTTTACCTTCCTGTATAATTAGAGTAAGCTGAACGAACTACAGCAGATTTACAAAAAAAATATTTTCAGATTCAGAAGATGCTAATACCGAGAGATATAATGACACTACATCTTTCTTTCACATAAGAAAATAAAATTAGTTATATACTTACGACCAGACAGTGACATAATAATATAACAAAACATTTAATTTATCAGACTGGACAATGTAATTCTTCACTATTACACTCAGGATTAATTAGGAAAAAAGCCATTGTTAGTGACTATATTCTACTAAGCCTACATTAGAAAAAGGTGACTCTTCGTACTCTACAGAATGAGATAGAGAATGGTAACCTGTGATCTCAAGCACTGATACATTCATTAGGTTGTTGCGTATGAAATTAAAAGCATAAACTTTAATTAATACCAAATCTTATTCTAAATTTCCATTGATTAAAATAATTTTTTTTCCATCGGCTCTCTAATAAAAGCTCTTCGATTTCTTTATGCTACAAGAAATCCTCAATATTTGCATGGTTTAGTCTGAGTTTTAAAGCTACTCATTTGAGTTTAAAATTTAGTAACACGTCGACCAATAAGAAGAAGTATTTCGCATTTGACCAATTTAATTGCACTGCTTTTGTGATAACAGATAAATGTCTATTAATCAGGACAAAAAGTGTAATACAAATTTGCACAATTCTCAAAATAGGGCAAGTTGCAAGAACGAAAAGTGCTCCATTTTTCCTAGTCATCTCGCGAAATTTATGAAGTCTTGGATTATTATCTGTATCGTCCACAATTCTGATTTCTATTGATTATCGTGTAGGATTAATTTTTTTTATTGCAATTGGGTATACAAATAAGAAATCTCAAATTTCATAAGTAACAACCTAATAATTTCCTTTTATTATTGGATTTCACAAGCACTTATACAATATACTTTTCTTGTTTTTCTTTCTCATTTAGTTTGACTAAAGACATTCACTAGAGTTAACATCAAGATAAAAGTGTCGTACAACCATTGTTATCTGCAGTCGATATTGCTAAAGCAGTCAAAATGTCAGCATTACAGCCTTACGCTTGAATAAAAAAAACCAATTCATGCCTGACATAATTTTGTAATTTTATTCTTTATTTGGATCAGCAAATATAAAATCGTAATTATAAAAGTTATTTATGTATGTATTAAGGATTCTAAACCGCAGTAAATGTGAAATAATATTTGCTAGAGAGAGAAATTTTGCTAAATGAAATCTCTAAAAAAAACCTCACGTTTAAAGTTAATTTTTCAAAACGCAATCGAAATCAATATTCAGTTGCAAATTTTAACTTTGCAAAGTTCAGCAGAGAGCAGAGAGTTTTCAGAGTTCAGCAGCTGATTTTTAATTATAAGTGTTTAAATAAATTTGAAACCAATATGCATGGAGGTGAGATTATGTAAATATGCATAATAATCATTAAAGTACCATATAAATATAGAACATCAATGATGAAAGCCTGAACAAATCTTCATATTCAGCTGAATTTTACATTAATTTTAATTTCCCGTATCATATAATAATCACATTTACAATTTAGAGATTACATATGAATAAAATTTATTAAAAGACATAAGTTATTTATCATCATTACTTCGAAAAATGTTCACTTGCATATAACAGATTTGTATATGAGAATATTTTGATAAATTCATGAATATTGCTATTTTTTGTTTATAATAAGCTGGTAAATGGGGAAAACAAATCTGTTAAGACCATTATTTACTGTATTTGAAATACAACCGTTAATTTTAATAAAACCCAACTATATTCATAGTTTGCATGATTTCGCAGAACTTTGAGGAGTATCGTAATGCAGAACACAATAACAAATATCCAAATTGCAAAACCTACGATATTTCAGCCTGCAAACTGAGAAGACTGCAGAATACAATGTTGTATTGATACATTCTTTGATAAGATGAACAAAACGCAAACTTCTACAAAAAAATGTGGCATACAACTACATGTAGATTATTACAAATGCACTTTCTCTATTGAAAATTAACCAACAATTTCAAGTCATCAAACAAAACATTCTCATCTACAGGTGAAAAATTTTTACTTTGCGAGATTTCTTAATTTCAAATTTAGAAATAGAAATTATGTTAAAAGAAACTAACTAATCTACAATAAAAAAATAACCACGCCAATTGAAAGTGTTGGAAAGAATAACTATATCAGTCAAACCATTCAACATTTCGCAAAATAACAGAGTACATAAGGAAACGAGTATAATTATGTACAAGAAGAATTTTATTTCTTTATATTCAACAAAAATACAAAGTTCATTCACACGTATATTTAAATATGACAATGGCACATGATTATTGCAAAATGACATTTATATAAGTAATTCTAGAAAGACTAGATATTTGTACAAATTTCCATAGGATTAAGTTGACAGAGATTTCGAATTTCTCGAGATGTATTGCACATTTAATTACTAAGTGAATAGATGCACAGTCAGGGTATCATACCAGCTGTCTATAAATGTGCAGAAAAACGAAGCTTCGCTCAAAGAGCAAAAGCCTTTTTTTTTTAACTTCTGACAGATTCTATTTTTTCGAACTTTAGTTGCCGATCAGTTAGTTTTTCAAGCAGTTGAATTTCCGCGCCAATCTTTAAAGCAACCCAAGATGTTTAAATTTATTTTTGCGATTACTTTCGTAAACATTTTCGTGATCGGCCTTTGCAAAATTATTCGAAAATGAATAATTATATCAATGATTCTTTTTTTAATTACGCGAATGCAAACGAAAATGAGCCATGAATCACCGCGAAAACTTTGTTGTCCTACACATTCATAGCAACTGACAAAATCGTGTAATTTTTGTGGAAATTTATAGCCTAAATTTACATTAAACTGCCAAAAGCCTATTAACAACATTTATTCTAATGTATCTTAGCGCATCATGAAACATCGACAGAGATTGTGAGGTACCTGTTTGATTACGCATTAAAAGTGAATGAGTGTTCATTTCCTTTTTAATATCATAATTTTTCTTTCATCTTTATTTTGTGCTGACCAAAAAGTTTTGTAATGATATATTTAAATGCACTTCAAAGTTCAGAATACTAAATTTCGAAAGAAAAAATGCATTGGTACATCAGAATAAAAAAAAAAAAAAAATTAAACTTGCTATAGAAATTTTTATTTACAGCAAAACTTTATCAATTCAAAGTGATTAACTTTAAATGATACTGAAGAAATTAAAAACTATATTCTATTAAGTTTTCAAAGTCTATTAATTATTTTTCTTTTTTCACACTTATTACAGCTTTAGATTTCTTTTTTGAAATATTGTATCGATCAAATGTGCCTCCAAAATCTCTTTAGTCGTTTGATGATGACTAAGTCAAATCAGCTACAAAACAAATTTGCATATTTGATTCTATCCTAATGGAAATTAGACAGTCAAATAAATATTAAATTCAGTTTTGGCACAAAATGTTTCACTACACATAAGCTATGAGTAAATAAACTCGTATAAACGTGCACAGATCCCTCCATATTTTAATAATTTACTGTATATATTTAATAATTAATAGTTATGAATCTATTTTTGTTTCCTATATTTCTAAATGAAAATTTTTTTCAAAATTGTCATTATTTAAAATTTTTATAGAAAACGTTAAAAATATTTAAATATAATTCATTATAAATGCGAATGTTTAGAACTGTTTTAAAGCAAATTTATTAATAATTAAATAAATTAAAAATATTTATTTCATTCATGATAGATATTTAATTCATAGTGTGCTGTTGTACTGGTTTAGTTTAATAAAAATTTATAAAATGTTTTATTTCCTCTGCTTTAAAAACTCTTTATAATTATATTTATAAAATAGCCAAAAATAATCTGTTAAATTTTGCTTTAAAATATCCCTTTGAACTTTTAAATTTGGAGGCACAAAATCCTAATTTTATGCAATAGTGAATAAAAAAAAATCAATATAATATGTCGTATGTTATCCCTTATTAATGTATTGGAAAATTATTAATATCTAACTCAATTAAATCTGTGCACGTTCATTTGCATTTTGAAAAAAATAAGTGTCTCTATAATCTATCATTAATGTATTAAACATATAGATGGTAAAACTGTGAGCACTTTTCAAAATACTACTATATCTATTATTATTATTATTACTATGAAGACGTCAAGAGAACGCTCATTCATTATTGATTCATAGCATTGATCATGAACATTTATCGGTATTTGATTGACCAGAACACTCGTATGTAAGGAGTAGCCTCTTGATACACAAGCGCGAGGATTAGTGTAAATTCAGTTTTTAAAAGAGTATCAAATCAAGACGTTGTGTATATAAGAAAGGAAATTCTAAAAATAAAGGCTGTTTTTTTTTTATCTTTCAACTTGTTTTATTCAATATTTTAATTCATTAATAGTTAAACCTGTTAGAATACATAAGAAATTTGATATGAATTGAAGACCCTTGAAAGTACAGTAGGCAGAGAGAAACATGAAGCGGTTTCTTTTTAAATGTGAATTTATTTTTTGTAAACAAATAATTATAGAAAAATCTGTTAATTTAGATAAAATTTCATGGATTTATTCAAAATACAATGAATTTAAAATCCGTATCATTGTGCCTTTACAGAATTGTATAATGCAAATCTGCAAAATGTTATGTAAGGTTATGAAATGAATATGCATGTGTGAGATTAAGAAATTGTGTGGACTATTTAGGCTTTAAGTTAAATAATTTAAAATGTTATATCTGATTAATGTGCATTATTATATGTGTAATAAATTTGAAAACACGTCAACTTTATATAAAAAGTTTTATAAAAATAAATGTTTTTATAAATTTAAATTTTTAATAAAATGATTAGAAAGTAAATAAAATAATAAATTAACTATATTTTATCTTATAACTGGATGATTGAATGTTTTTACCGCATATTTCCTATAAGATTTAACGAAATTTATATTGACAAACGTACAATTTGTTTGAACAAAAATTCCAATTCAAAATATTAATTTGTTTTTCATGCTTTAACAATAATAGGGCTTATTTTATGAAATTTTTAAAAATTCAGTTTTTGGTTTCCTCCGGCTTTTTAGTTCTTCTCGGTGCTACTTTTAATTGATTAAACATTTTCACACATTTTGAAATTAGATGCTGCCTAGTATACAAATTGTAAATAAAACTGGTAGTTTAATAAGATAAGTTAATGAAACCTTTTTATCAAAACGTAGTAATTCTTTCTAAAATGCATGGAAATAAACTGTCCGAGACGTAAAAAGGAATAAAGTATTTTCAAAGGAAAAAAAATTGGTCAAATAGTTAATTTTTTGTGTTTGTTTAAAGGTGAGCTAATTCATTTGAAAATGCGTTAAACGTGTAATTAAGTAGATAAGAAAGGCTACTTTAATTTATAAGCTGGAGAACTGGCTACCGTGATCTGGTTAGATTTAATTTTAATTTTAATGATTTAATTGCGAAGCCTACATTATTTTGTCACAGTTATAGCAGAAAAGTTTTCAAACTTATTGTGAAATAGGGGAAATCTTATCGTGCGAGAGGCATATTTAAGAGATGAAATACTTTAGTCTTATTGAATTTTTTCCCGTTTAATTTTCTGTTTTAAAATGTATTTTATATTTCTTAAATTATAAATATATTTTTAAATTGTTTTGTAGTTTATTTAAAGTATTGTTCTAAAAATTATTATTATTTTCCAAACATTATTATTATTATTTTTCGTTTAATGTACATGATTTCGTCTACTAGTGAGTGATTTTTGCTTTTGTTCGAAATAAAAAACGAACGAATTTCTTCAGTTTCATTAAAGAATAAAGATTAGTTTCTCCACCCACTGTACTTCTTTAAGTTAACTGTATAAAATGAGTACGCTGAAGTATTTCAATAGTAAGTTCTTGATAATTTGAGCCCTTGAAGGGACATAGCCACATAACTGGAGCACTTCGCAATCAGTCATAGGATTGTGCTGATTGGATTTTGTTTTTAACAAATAGCTTTACGAGCTGTGTTTTAAACAGGTACTGTCCCGAGCATCGCTTGAAAAGTACCGAAGGGAAAAATCAGTGATCACCGTTCGCTAAGGCATATGTGAGGTTTCACCAAGAGTAAACCAGGGATAAAAATCTAACGCTATAGACTGCGCTTTCGTTTCTACGATATCATCACTTTAAAACAAGGCACAAAAATTACGTGAATTTTTTTTGATTCTACATTATGGGCTTCAAAATTATCACTCTAAAAATTCACTATGTATATGTTTGTATATATATATATATATATATTTATATAATATATATAGTATCACATGACTAAGCCACATGGTAGTTAGTATCCAGATTTGATAGGCTGCATCCCCATCTGCCTGTCTGAAAAATGTAAACACTCGTAGGAACTTATTGAAATAAATTTCTATTTAGTAGGCACTCAGCTTTTAAAAGTTTGCAGTTTATAAGATATCCTAAAATGATTGACACATTTTCATCTTTTAATATAAGCTTTAGTTTGTTGATTATTTCTCTACACGATAACTTTTTTTTGTTCAAATTATTGGTTATTTTTCCAAACGTAACCAGGGCAAAATTCTTCAAGATATATAAGTAGATTCTTACAAAAATGCTTGGAACAAAATTCTATCATGAATGATTTTTTCAGAATTACAGATAAAAGCTCTTGTTGTACGCGAACATTTGCAAATTACAAACTTAGAAAGAAAGCTAATCTTACAAAAACGATATGACAATTTTATTGAGATTAAATTTTTTTTACAATTGCATTTAGTTACTTATTTTATAAAATATTATTGCTGTTGAATTAAAAATTTGTCATTTTCCCCCTGTTATTCTTCTTAACAGCACTCATATTTTAATTCTAAACAAGCATTTTCAAAATTGATTTTTTTAAAAATATATAAATTCAATTGTTAAATGATTACAAACTTTCTTTAATATCGTATGAGGAATTTTGTAGCTTATTTTCTTCGATTTATCTTTAATAAGGTGTCAATTATTTTTGGACACTGTGCAAAACATATCACGAGAAAGAAGTCTATTAAAATTAAGAAACGTATTCTATTCGAGAGCTTCAACTCCAACGAGAACAGTTGTGATGACAGCTGGGGATTGAAGACTGTCAAATTTGGTTACGAAGACACCGTGTTATTCTAAAATAGTTTTCTACTATAATTTTCCATGTTAAGTATATAGTTCTTTCAAGAAAAGCACTTAAAGTTCTTTCTATTCTAAGAGACATAGACTACACGGATATGAAATCACACCGAGTGTGCTAAAATACATGGAAAAAAATCAAAGATAGTATCCTTAAGAGAAACTCTATAAACTTGTTCCCTTGATATCATCTTGTTTGCACCTCAGTTGAAAAGTAAATTTTATGTCTATTCAGGATACTAAGGCAACTTCTCACTCTGATTTCGTGAATTATCCTGTTCAGTAAGCTATTTTTAACAGAATTCTTTTGCCTAGGAATTTCTGCGTCGTGGTACATACCTGACTTGAGGTTTTTTAAGCACATTTATTGCATTATTTGCTTTTCGATTTATCTTATCAAAGATGCTCATTGGAATCACATTAAATGGGCACTTGTTCATTCATTGTATTCGAAAAAAGAAAATATTCAATGAAAGAAAGTAAATGAGAAAGTCTTTAAAAGTGTGTGATACAAATGTCATCATCTTACATTACATGGTACGCCAAACATTTGGCGAAATTCATATACCATGTTGTGCTAATTTACGTAAAGAAAAAAAATTCCCTTTTTAAAATTCAGATGTTTAATTTTGTTTATGTATTGCTTCCTAAAATGACATTATTCTAGATATAACAGAGGTAAAATTGAAATATTTTACTTATCAACCTTATAGTTTTTAAATATAGATAATTTTATTTTCACATAAACTTCTTTTATGCGATAGTTCAGTTTTTTAATTTAAAAATTTTTTTTTTCTTTCTGCAGAAAAACTGCGCTTCTCATAAATAGCACACTTTGCTTAATTTTTAATGACTATATTTTTTAACATTAGATTCTACACCGATATATTTGTTTCTGTTAAAACATTTTAAAAATATTTCTTTAAAAGTAAAAAATTCAATTATCGGTTTACTGGGATATTGAATCATACAATAAACTTGATTTTTTCAATGCTGAGGATTATTTACACTTGCTTTGTCCACTGGCAACACAAATCGGGAAAAAAAGCGACGACACTGACTGCAAAAGTTTTGTTAAGGGTGAGAAAGTCGACATTTTATTATGACATCAATCGAGTACTCCTTCAAGTACTCTGAAATTATGGTAATCAATGGAATATGCTTACTGGAATATTCCCTTCTGTTGTATTACAGGGTGCACGCCTCTGAGAAACAAACAATACAAAATGCAATTGAATGGTCCAATGCGCATTATTGCGGATATATTGCACACTTGAATACAAAAACCCCTGATATGCCATTTGTTTTTCATTTGAATCGACAGTCAATTATCAGGGGGATTCATGAATATTGACACATTCTGGAGTTCCTGAACAGGACAGGGCGATTCATAAATATTGACACACTTCTGAATCCTTGAACAGGACAGAATATAGATTTTTATATTACCACAATCTGTCCTAACCGAAAAACTGCATACATTACAACGTAGTAATTTTGCATCTAGCTATGTTTTATTGACTTCTCTTGTAAATACAAGACTAGAATTAAAAATTGCCAAAGTTTTGTTACGAGAATTTTGCTTCTTTTTTCATATTTATTTTATAAAGAAATTCTTTTGGAAATAGAAGCACTTTTATTTTGTGTTATCAGAAAAAGAAATATTTTGTTCAAAATATAAAAATTTTAATCTTTTTCCTTCTTACAAACGAATACTTTTTAAAGAAAAGAATATTTTAAATTTGGTCTTCAGTTTATTAACTTGATAGTCAAGGAAAATAAGTATCTCTGTTACCGGACCTATCTTCTCTCAAAGATAGAAATTTCTTCAGTAATCGGAAAGAAGTTACGGAATTTGAAGCATTTTTTTCTTTTATTTATTTAGATTTAAAAATGCTTAGTATTTTTAAATGTGAAACTATTTCCTTTGCTTTATTATTCAAATAATTTCCATTGCAAACCAAAGCGCTTTCATTTGTATTTCATATAATTAGAAAAAAAAGTGTTATCTGGACAAAAATATTCATTGTAAGAATAAGAAGAATTATTTATAGCAAGAAGAATCAAAATACCTTTCAGTAAAACTCTATTACAGATTGATATCTAAATGAGATTCTCTCATGAATTCAAATGAAGTCTTTTCTTATAAAAAGATCAAATCGTTTTCATTTATTAAGATAATAAGATCTAAGTTAGAATACAATTAATAAATATTTTTTTAAAGTTTTTTCCTAAGTCGAAATGCTTCTGCTTTTTATATTCCTGGAAACTGATTATATGAAAAGGGAATCTTTACACAGAGTGCTTTTTTACTCTTTTCATGATTTACTTTTTTTACTCTTTTTACTCGGTTCATTCAATCCAAACAAGTATAGGATCCAGTATAGATAGAAGCAGGAATTTAAAAGGATGATTGGTGGGAACTATATTAATATTTTTTATTAAATCTCCCTAAGATGTTCAAAATTTATGAATCCCCCAAATAAAAAAATTCAAAATATTATGTAAACGTCGTAGAAGTACGATGGGAATTTCTATACAAAGTTCACTATAAGTCTACATATCGCACCACTGTTCACATTTCAGAATAGCAGTATAATAAGAATACAATAAGATTCGAGCTTTGACATCTTTGATTAAAACTCATCAAGGTTCTGCATATTATTGAAAGCTGTCAAAGTATATAAGAGTAAAATTTAGCAAACCGTTGAATCTTGCGTTTTGACCTTATAAAATATACTTTTGTGAAAGGCCTACCAATGATTTTTGCATAACTTTGCTGGTAAATCTTCTCTTTAGTTCTGAAAAGTTAAATGCACACATATATAACATTTTACAAGAAACAGTTATTATTGCTTAAGAGAGTAAGAAGGAAGACTTGTTCAAGAAATATTGCATACATTTTTCACATACATGGGTTACACAATTTGCAGAACAACACTGAAACACCATTTTCTTCCGATTTGTTCGTGTTAAAATAACACAGTCTACTTGACTATTTTAACTGTGCATTCATATTATTCATTTGAGCTTAATAAAAATGTTAACACAAAATAAATTATAACAAAACATATGCAATAGATACAAAATAATCAAATTTTATAAATTTTTCAGTTTAGAAAACTTTACTTATAAGAAAAACGTGTCCTTTAGATACATCTGCTCATTGGAAAAATAAAAAAAAATATTCCTCTTCATTTTAACCAACCATTTAAAAAATATAAGTTTTTTAAACTTAGATAATATCACGTAACTGAAAAACAATCAAAAGAAACATTGTATGTTTCAGAAAATTCAGAATAGTCTGATTAGTATCAAGTTAAAAATATGGATGCTATACAAAATAAAAAATACTTCTAAACAGGAGTATAAATTTATCACATAATTATTCAAAATAGAGGAATGCATTATTAATGATAAATTTGCTATATTAACATTTTCTTGAAAAATTCGAATTGGAAAAGATGCGATCAGCGTTTTCTGCAATAAACTGTGATCCACCAAAATTTTTACTACAGTATTTTTTTTTTACTTTACTGGAATTTTCAAAGTAGTTCAAATGCAAAAAATAGTTCTTGCTCCTACAACAGTTAGTTTTCCAAGGAAACCACTTTCTGGTGTTCACCAGTTCTGGAAGAGCATCCTTAAAAAAATACCACAAAAAAAGGGGACCAAAGATGAATCGAGTCCAACACCGAACCAGATTTTAGGCAAAAGACATGAATACATGTTTGTTTTTGGTAAATGGTATTTCAACAATTATTAACAGATACAGACCACACATTGCAGCAGAAGAGAAAGCTGCTATTTTGTTTAGTTTTTTTTTTTTTTTTTTAAATAGATTCAGATTTGCATCGCGTGCAGATTGAAGATATTCAAATGTTCCAGAGGATAAGGTATGCATATCTGAGGCACGTTAAGGTTCATACCTGGAAAAGAGTAGCCGAAACTCGGGTATCCTGGAATTCCTCGGCCGTAACCGAATGTGGTGAAACCGGCTGAAAAGACACAAAGACACTTTCCTCATTTAAAAAGTTAAAAGCACGCATACATCCATACAAGATAATGCAGGATATCAAGACGATAGTCCAGCTCTACCCACTACCAGATGTGCTCCCCTCACTTTCTTTTAGTAATTAAGGGCTACTGAGGATAGAGATTTAAACTTAAGAGGGATTTTATGTATACATAATCAATATACGAGAATAAATACAACTTTCAATTGAAAATGGAAGTTAGGTTACTATAATTCCCTAACATGGTATATTATATATTATATTATATTATATATAGATAGTTCATCCTAATAATAATGGAGATATATTATATCTCCATTATTATTATTATGTATTGTAAATAACATGTAAACAAAATTTTTAATTATTAAATATTAAAAATCCATTATATTTCAATATATTAAATTATGCGACAAAGAAATAAAAACATATCAACAAGGAGTTATTTCATTCTAGCAAACTTTATTTTGCAAATATCTTTTAATATAGCACGCAGTTGATTAAATCTGAGTAGTAAAGCCTGATTTCCATTTGAACCTAATTTGACAGTACTAAAGTCTCACACATTAGGTTGCGCACATTATGGGTGTAAACCAGAAAAGACGTGCAATTGGGCTAAAGGCACGGAGGTAAAATAGAACGATCACTCTGTATTTTAGGAATGATGCCACCGATCAACGATGTTAATAGGCGGGGTTGAATAATGACAGTACACAACATTAAGGAGGCGAAAGATCAGAAGGTTGGTCTGGAGAGAAGATAGAAAGTGATGACAGAGCGATCGTCAGAGCTGCTCTCCCAGCAAGTGTTTCGTCATTGTCAGCCATTCAACAAACAACTGGCACACCAATGACAGTGATAGTTACTGAAAGGTGACTCTAAGGACGGGTTCTGAGTTCATGGCATCGTGAACTGCACCTCAGCTGTGTACACCAACAAGAGTGCTGGTAGTGATACCGGACTCGTTTGCACCGGATTCTCACTGAGTGAGTGAAATTATTTGTACGCTGTTCCCCTTTGAATTGAACCACTCTGACCAGCTAAGACTTGTCTAAAACTATTCAACACAGTAGTTGAAAACTAGTTTGATTGTTACCTGCCACATAGCCTGATAACCGGAAGTTATGGTTGAGGTGTCATTTCATCTGATAAAAGTTTGATACTAAGCTTTAAATCCTAAAAAACAGCAATGCAGCTACAAGTAATGGGGGAATACTGAATATTTTTAAATAACTTAAACATTTCCACCTTTTTCTGGTATATATATATATATACATATTTGCCATAAAGTCCGAAAAGAAAATGATTGTTTTGTTATGATAATTTAACAAAAAGAAAGTTGTCATTAAATTCTCAAACTTAACGGACTATCATTTTGATATCCTTCGAACAAACAGTGGTACATACATAATAATTAATTACATTTAAATATTTATAACGAACTGAAATGATAAAAGTGTAATATTAGATCTTGTAGTAGTTTAAATAAATGAAATTTCATAGTTTTATACATAACCTTAAATATTTAAAAACATACATGAGGCCAATATACGCGTATTGAAGAATGAAATGAGGGAATATATCCGACGTAAAAACCACAGAAAAATGTGATTAAAATAAAAGGTAAAAATAACACATAAGGAATCGTTACTATATGTCAAATTAAGTATTAGAAATCTGATATTCGATGTAGGGTATCCTAATATCCGCTATAAACAACTAACTATTGCACATTTGTAGGAACAGCTCCGAACCGTTCTCACTAGAAACAATGACGTATTATTGTTCTATAAATAGAAGTCATGTTCAATAACAAGCTTAAAGGCTGCCACTCTTAAAGTAGAACAGTATGAGAAATTATAGTTTTGTTTTAAATTTAATTTTTTCTATATAAATCTTTTTATTGAATACAAAATGCACTCTATATAGAATTGAATCGAAAGAGTTAATAGATGCATAAATAGGCATTACAAGTATAGAGAAGGTAATTATAATCTATCTAAATGCAAGAGGAAAATTTAAATCCAATCTGTTATTTTAATTTTTTTTTTGTCGTCGGTCATCAACAGTTACTGCTTTCCTGCACAGCAATAAGTTACATCCTTTTCATTTCATCTCTGATTTTAAGGGCTTATACAGAAAAACATATAAGAAATTAGCATCAGTATTAAAAAAAAAATAGGATTTGGATTTGTTATGCATTGACAAAATCTTTCACCTAGAAATAAAATATTTTAAGAAATAAAGAAAAATTGATTAAGATTTAGAGATCTTGGGGCCCATAAAATAACGTAAATAATAAAATAATATATAAAAACTACCAGTTACGCACACATGTGAGTAAAAATAGGAATTCTAGAAACAATGAAAGTTTTTAACTAATCGATACATGTACTTTTTTCCCCTCGATGCTTACTGACTTTCATAAAAGTTAATAGCTAAGTATTTCAAATTTTAATAATTTAAAATTCGTTTTTTCTATTAGAGTGAGAATACATATAATCAGATTATTATATTCATATCAAAGTTACAGTCAACAATATCCAAACAATACTTCTGAAAGACAATAAATCGAATATAATTTCTGTTATCTTTTAATAACTGTAAGTAACCAATAAATAACATCATGAATAACTCCGATGATGCTATCTATTGGTTCTACAGTTATTAAAGGATAACATAATTTGGATTTATTGATTACAGTTATTAAAAGATAAAAAAAATTAGGTGATTTCATATGATAAATAAGATAATTATTTACACGTGTTCCAAATAATTTATTAGTTTAATTAACTATTATAAATACTTTTTGTTCTTATAATATATTCTCTTTAGACAACTGCATTATTTCATATTGCTGAAATATCCACGCAAGTCCAGTGATTAAAAGTTGAAGTATTTAGAAACTTACATATAAATGATATATATATAATTTATATAAAGATCAGTTATATGTAAGTTTCTAAATAATGATGTCGTTAATAGTATGGAATAGTTTAGAATGGTAATATTAGTTTCTGAATGGTATTTACGGCATCATTGTTTTCTTTTTAATCACTGGAAACAAGTGTATGAAAGAAATACCAAAGTCCAATACCAAAGAAATACCAACACTTAATATGAATAAAGGTAACGATAATCTATTAGGATTCATTTTCAAAGTGACATAAAAAATGTGTTTTGAAGACAAAAATGGTGTTCAAAATAAGCTATAGTTAATTCTTTTACTAAAAGTAATTTTAATAATAAAGCCATGAGAAAAGGCTACAATTTAGAAAAAGGAGAAACGAAGAGTTCATTGTCGAATATTAACAGTAAATTTAGATTTTAATATCACTAGTGTGATAACTTTTTTAATGCACCGTATAATAATCTGATGAATGAAAGAAAAAAAACCTGTGAAATTTCTGTCGGGGAAGAAATAAGAGTTAACAGAGAGAGAGAGAGAGAGAAGAGGATGGCTACCTACCGTCCGTGAGAGCTCCTAAAGGCCACACCAGGTCTTCACATGTTGTTGGAAAAGAAACAGATTAAAACGTATGGATCTGTCGCTTGGAAAAGCGCCACACTTGTGAAAAAAGCCAACGGCAACTTGGGATTGATTTTTGTTCGCTAACAGAAGGGCTAATAACGCATATCGATTCAACGGCACAGACTCTGGAAAGGTATTTCGAAATATCTATCGAATACCATACTGCTGGATTCTTTTCGAAAAGTACTGATTAGAGGAAAATTCTTTGGATTTGTGGTTCTCTATCATTTAGAGTAAAAATTGAGATTAAAAAAAAAATAAAACATTAACTTCTAAAACGTTTTATTTTAATAATGGGTGTAATTAACATTTTTAGAATTTATTAGGGAAATAAAAATCAAAAATTCGTATGTCATCAAAGAAAATTTTATATTAACGTGACTTATTCATTGACATCCAATACTAAATACGAATACCTTCAGTAGGTAAGTATGTTAATTGTGAGGGACCGTTATGATTCACTGCTTTAAATAACATATAAATTTTATGTGTCTTCTTAAAGACCCAACATCAATATTGGCTGTGAACTTCTCTAGAAAAAGAGGCAATAGATAGCTCATTTGAATATTAGTGATTTTATTGATAGCATATATTGTCTCGCTTAAAATTTATACTTTATGATAATATCTGAGCTTTTTGTTTTACAATTTATTTTGAAAGTTTTAAATAACACTTTAAAAATAAGGTTAACTAAAGGAATCTATCAGTAAAAAAGGATAAAATTGAAGGATGTATTAATCTTTAAAATAATTACAATTATGTCTTTATAGGACTGATTACTATATTGCTGTGGGCTTTCTTCAACAACGAAATAATAAATGTTTAAATATACATACATATTTACACTTTAATTATTATTATCTTTAAATTATATGAAACAATTATAAGAAATTAATTAAACATAAAACTATGTATTCATAGCTTTTAATTAATTATTTCATTTATATGAAAACATTGTAGCTAAATATCATATATAATAATGTTATAAATTTTCTATTTGCACATGCCATGCAATAGAAACTCACTGATGAATATCAAAAAACATTAAATGTTAACATTTAAAACCATTGCTGTAGATGTATTTATTTTTAAATAGTAGGAGAAAAATAGTGTAATAAAATTATTTTTTTAGCTATATAAATGTTTTTAAAATAAAATGTATTTTATAGATAGTATAAGCTTATTTTACTTAATGTGTTAATAGGTTATTTCATTTAATATACTTAAGTTTAAAAAAAAGAATTATCTCGAACTTAAATGACAGAACACAAAATTTAATAGTGTGAAATATAATAAAACACAGTTTAATACTTTTGATAGTAAAAATGCATTATTAATTAAATTATCAGTCAATATCGTTTAATTATTCGATGGTTCGTTCAGCAATTTTTAAATTTAGTAATGCGTTTTAAACTTAATCAAATAATATTAAATATTTTAATGCTGCATTAAATTAGCTACCTATGTGTAGAAATAATTAGCTATTCACTGTCCTTGTGCTGAATTTTATCATACAAAATCCACATTAAATGCACTTAGTCGAAAAAAAATGTGCAATAAACAAGAACAAATATATCGTAAAGCTATTAGCTTACCACGCGTAGTGCTATTGGGCATCATGACCTCTTTGGGCTGGGCTTTTTTGCACTCGACCTGAAAGAAAAAACAGAAGCAGAGTTAATTTGAAAGAAAATGTACGTGTATAAAAGAAAACTTCTTTAGTTGTAGGGAAACTAAATGAAACTACTTATTTTGTCCAGGTAATTCTTGGAATGTTGAAGTAATACTTGTTTTTTCGAAAATGAAATATACAGCGAATACTCGACACAGAATATTCTGATTTACCTTGGTGTAACGATTTGCAAAGTGTTAAGCTTCGTTAACATTTATACCTGATGGAATTTTTATCTTGTATCTTAAGCTTAATTTCACTACATACATATATATATAGAGCATTATTTTGAAGAAAAAAAAATGCATGCATTTTTAATACTGTTTTCACATTATAATCACATTTAAACGTCAATTCTGAAATTTCGATAAAAACTGAAATTTAGCTTTCTTTAAATTCCCCTTTTAATACTGATTAGTTCTTTTAACACTTTTGGAAAGCCATTTCTTGCAATGACGTATACCATCAGCTTTTTCATTGTATGTGTATTCTGCATTCACTCCAAATTTCTAATTAACTGTTTGCTTTATATATAATGACACATATTCAAAACTGGAAATATTTGCATATTTGCAATTTTTGTGTACACATTTGCATGAGGCAAAAAAGAGCGTCCTTACCATTTTGCTGTTTATTTCATGAAAATGGATCTCGCACACCTTGTCCACAACATCCTCGTTCTCGAAGGTAACAAAACCGAAACCTAATTCGAAAGTAAGTCATTCAGTTAATTATAAGACATAGCATAAGATAAAAATGGAAGATACAAATTATCCTAAATATAGCAATATACAGATAATAGGGAATACTTTTAGAAGAAGAATACTTAAGAAATTGTTAATTAAATCAACATAAAAATTTAATACAGGAATTTTATTCTTTTTAATATGCTTGCTTTTAAAAGTATTCATTTTACAATTAGAAAAATATACAAGCCAAACACTATACAATTTTTAAATATACAATTTAGCAAAATATATTTATTATATATATTTAAATATGCAATTATATATTTAGATAATAAATAAATATATTTAAATATACAATTTTTAAAAATATACAAGTCAATTATATTAAAGAAAGAAAAATTCTCATAATTCTTTTGAGAAAATTAAAAATTTATATTCGAAGTTATGTTTTTCAAGAAGATTAAATTGTAATTGACATGTAATCACAATTCGAAAATTTATTTAAAATGATTGCTGAATTGTATTTAAAAAAATGCCATGAAAACATTTTTGTTCTTATTATTGCACAATGTAAAAATTTCACAATCTTTTTCAAAATTCAATTCGTTAGCGTACGCGTATATGTGTTTGTTATGAGCTTGTTATTGTTATTGTTATTTTTAAAAATTATTAATATATATTCGTATATTTATTAATCAAAAACATTGAATCAAAACTGAAGAAATTAAGGACAGTGTAGCGTTTTGTTTAAAATGTAAAAATTAAAAAACAGAAAAAAAAATTATCAAAAAGGCAATCTTTTATACCCTAAACATTTATGCTAAAACTATATTTTTAATCTATAATCTAACTTTTTTATTCTCTTAAACTTTGATTTAATTTTCTTTCCATTTATCTTTAATTTGAAGAAATTTTATTAAAGAAAAAATAACTGGAAGACAAGTTTAGTATCACAGCGGTAGAGTTTAACAAGTATTTTATTATGCAGTAAAAAGCTTATTGCTTACCTCTATGCCTGTTGGTCTGTTTATCAAACATGAGCATGGCATCTTCCACCTAAAAATTAGTTAAACAATGAAATTTTTATCAAAAATAGTTACTTAGTAGACTCATCTGAAGGTCAATCATAGACATAGGCAAACAAATTATTACACAGTAGCATAGATTTCGGTTACAAAAGGTTCAATCTATTCAGTTGATTAATGTCGAAGCATTATTTTATTTTGAATCGCAAGGAGAAATTTCAACATTTTATCTATGTGTGTGTATATATATATACATGCCATAAAGTACTGATACTGTGTGTGAATATAATCTTCTTCGCAAGTGATATTAAGGAAAACAATTTCTTATAAAAATCATAAACATAATCAATATTAATTTTATAAATAGCGAGACTAATAAACAACAACAGTTGAAATATCCTAAGATATATATATATATATATATATATATAATATAATCCTAAAGAAAAAAACAGTGTAACAAATAACATTATAACAAAAGCAGTGTAATCTTCATTTTCACATATTTTTAAGAATTATTTGAAAGACCATTTAGTTTGTAGGAAATCAGGAATGCCATAAACATTCTCTCATGTAAATAATTTTATCTGAAAAAGCTAAATTTCCAAAATTCAAAAAGAAATCATACACCAAATGGCCTTTACAAAAATTTACTGACCAAATGTTTGAAAAATGCAATGCATGGAATCTTCTATCTATGTAAATGAAAATAATGTCCTAGTCACATTTTGGTTCAAATTCTTTATTGAATACTAGTCACCAACTTTGTCTTCACGGCTGAGAGTTAAGGCTTCTTTGGACTACCTCATATTTAGAGAGATCCAAAAAAGAGATTGAAAACCTTTGGTTAGGCATCCACTGTAATTTCCAACATGTCAAGTCAGCAAATACCCTAGGTTTAAACTTCCCAGATCGATCGCCCCAAAACTTCTCTACCTTCAATTTTCTGCCATCTGGACTGACTTTAATTTGCTGCAAGAATTCACAGATGGTCGAGAGAAAGAGAAGAAAAAAATTTCTTTCGTTGCCTTTAGCGACACCTTTCCAGAATTGGATTCCTGCAAAAACACATTTCTCCTTTTTACTTGATGTGTTTTCGGAAATAGGAGGAACGTCAGGTTATATTATACGCTGTCCTTACAGCTCTTACAGAAGTACTGTCGATCTAATAGAGTTAGAGCAGTATTTCTTATTTATTCTTGGCTTCTTGGTAATCTTCAGTGGAGTATCTTGAAATGATCTCTGTAGAAAGTCTTGAATTACTGAATCGTCAGACTCATGAAGTTCAATTAATTGTACTTTAATTTGGTTATGAATAAAATTTCTAAATTTCGAATATTGTTTCGCAAATAACAAATTGTATTTGCACAGGATAGGGGTGGCCAACCCACGGCCCGCCTTGAACATTTTTCCGGCCCTTGAGATTAATCACACTTTTACAAAATATATTTATTTTATAACGGCCAAAGTAGTGAAAACCAATGTATTAAAAAATACATTATGTGTGCATCCATAGATTCAAAAATTAACTGTCGAAATGATGAGAAAAAAATTAACTTTGATTTTAAAATAATATTCTTGCGAATTTAGATGTTGCCTGTTTTATTTATGAGTTTACAGTTATGAGTTCGCAGAATAATTACATTTTATTCTGCGAACTCATGATGAGTGGAGAAAAAAATATCGCACTAGTAAAATAAATATTTTTGAATTATTTCATTTTTTTATTTCATTTATATTTACATATTTTTTATATTTCATTTTTAGATTTATATATATATATATTTACAGAGTGCGCTTATTATCGTTATTATTATAATATCTATAATTATGTGTAAGAATAGAAGTAAACACGATAATAATAACACATTATGTTTCAGTTTTTCGCTCCAAAAAATGTCTATAGTGGGTCTAAATCTAATAGGGGATATATAATTTTATTTGCAGCCCATGAAGTTAGGACTCATTTCTGAAGTGGCTCGCAAGATCATTTGGGTTGGTGTCATGGAAAGTGTTGTTTATCCGCAGAAAGTTTTTATTAAGCGGCATAATTCACACATATGTGTCGACATTATTGAAAAATTGTCTATGCATTGTTATTATATTATTATTAGCTTATGTTTTTAAGGCGAAATGGCCCGTATTTTTAAAGAGAAAACTTCTTCATAGTTAGTCCGATTATAGTGAAACTTATTTACCAAAGAGCATAACTGCGAATCTTTTCAAACAAAATTAATCAAAACATGAAAAGCATTGAACTCCAAATTCATTTTTGAAGTGGATAGATTCTGTATCAAATATTTTACCAACACTTATTAAATAGCATTATTTTAAAATTTTTATTATGAAAATAAACGTTTCCAGAATATCTGTTATAAACACGATTGATGACATTTTACTATACGAGATTAAGATTATTTTAATTCCATTAATAAACTTCCAAATCGTTAATGCGTACTTCTTCAAAAAACACTCGCAAAATAATCAATATAAATGTTTCTCTTGGACGCGTAATTTATGCTTGATAAAACCCATCCTTAAAATCATTTTCTTAATGTCTTTTTGACATTGACTAATACAACAGAGCACTTCTTCCCTTCAAATTTGTCTTTTTTCGATTATTAATAACATTTTTGTTGGACAATTTCCAACTCATGGAAGACAAAATATTTCATTCCAGGTTTAGTTTGCGTTCGATTTTTTTAACAAACTTTTTTTATGTCATTTTAGTATTTTAATGTTAGAACCTTTTTCAAACTGTATATTTCTGCAAAAGCATTTAGTATAATTATAATTTCTATAAATGAGATTTATTTGGAAAAATATTTTTTATAATGTAGAATAATAGAATCTTTATTTTTTAGCTCTAAATAACATGATAAATTCAGTGACAAGAGTTCCCTGAATTTATTTTTCAAACTAAATTTATATGCTATATGCAATGATAGATTTTATTCTGAAACTTGTAAAAATAAAATATTTAGGTAACTTGTAACCACAAATACATTAAAAACTTATTATGACGATACAAATATAAGTAAACCTTATGAAACAAAGATGCATGCTAACTAATAAATCTGCTAATTTAGACAGAAAAGATTTAATTTAGGAAATAATTTTTTAAGAAAGAATTTCATGAAAGCAGTCCATATTTTGTTTTTTCATCTGCGGTGCTCGTATGCGGTCATAATGGCACAGGTATCGTAACGTTCAAGTTTTCTGGGTTTCACTGTTCTAATCAAAATATAAAATTATAAAAGACAGAAGGCAAAATAATAGTAATAGATAAAAATGCTTCAAGAAGAATTTATCTGATTGTAATGAAATTTCGTATATTCATCACCTGTGCAGATTTTGCTTAAAAGAGCAGAAATTTCATTACTAGGATGCAAGTTCTATTCGAATTGGATTGCCATTTACTCAACTTTAATTATATTAGTACTTCTAATCAAGGCTCGTGCGTAATGTGTGCAAATATCCCTATTTGAGAGATTGCAATTGGGGTAACAGAAGCAGAGCTGTAAAAGAAAAAAAATCTCCCGAGATTTCAATCGGAGCACACAAATAAACGTTGTTGACCATTGTGGCTGAAATATGAATAGAAGAAGACAATGCTCTATCTACATTGAGAGATAACAGAAAGGTAGGATAAAACGATAGAATTGTTTCATTGACCAGTACCGCTTCGGTACTGTTCATTTCCATGATCAGCAATGAAATGGCTGCAGGTGCTCAATACAGCGTTTAGATATTAACCTGACTGACGCATGTCACATAGCCCTACAACTGTAAATTATAGTTGAGTGTCATTTAATTTAATAGCTAGAGTCATTTTGTATCCTCGACTATTATTGTCATTTGTATCTCTTTTTGTTGACATCATTATCTCCCTTACAGCACGTCGTCACTATTTTAAAACAAATCTTGTTGCTCTTCTTTTTACGACATGGCTAGTGAGAATTTTAACAGTATAAGCCCGGCCAGAAGATGTATTCGACAGGATCACACAAAACAATGATTTCTACTGATTTTTTTGAGCTTGTTAAACGCTTCTCTTAGCAGCATGATCGATAAATCTTTTCTTATTGGGGCATGTTGAAATCTGATAAGCAATTACTTCTTACTTCAAAACGTTCTGCATGTGGACATTCGTTAACTCTATGAATCAATGTCGACTCTGCTCAATGTATTGGGGTTCCAATTTTTATCTATTAACTAAAATGCAACCAACAAATTTTTCAATCGATATTATGTGTTTTGAGATTTTCAATTTTAAGCAATAATTCCTAATGAATTGTGTTCAAAAATTAACTAGCATGACTAACATAAAGTTATGGTAAAATTAAATGAAAATAATATTTTGACAAATAATAATTACTTTTCCTACCTTTTGATTTTTATCAGAACGTGAATACTACTACCTTAATAATACCGAGTTCTTTTCTGTAAATTTTAAGTCATTACAATTTAAATTATTGAGTAGCATGTAAATAGTAAATTTGCATTTTACTCAATAAATAAATAATTCACGGTATTTTTCTCGTAAATTTGCCAAATGTTATCAGTACTTAGCTAGAAGTATTGATAACATTTGGCAAATTTACGAGAAAAATACCGTGAATTAGATTTATATCTTGAATCTATTCCGTGTGCCTTCTGGCGAGTCGGGTTATTCTTATTGATTTATATCTTGAATCCGAGTCCATCATTAAATGTAATTTCGATGGCAAAAAGATAAATTCGATTCTTAATCGCATCAATGTTTTGATCGATCTGAAAATGATGCGATTAAGACATGAACGACGGCGTTTCTAAACGCATTATCGAAGAGTGAGTTTAGCTAGTTTTTTACGAATATTGAAGAAACATATATGTATATGAGGAGGTTACGGACAATATAATAACAAAAAATTCCCCACTAATTAATTGATAACTTTAGTCCAATTATTTTGTGAATGCCTTTTAGAAAACCCTTTTCTCCCAATCATGATCACGTCAGAATTTGTGCGAGTACTCAGAAAATGCAGCTTTCCATCAATATTATGAAATTGTATTGAAAGAAATGCAAGCCTGAAAATTTTAATACATCGTACAGGAAAAATAAATATACGAATAAAACACATTTCATAAAATACATGAGAAACACTACATAACTGTTCATTAGTCTCTTCTTATGCATAACGCCTAGAATAAAGGAAGGACACTGAAAAGGAGATCTCGTGTGTATTAGAGAGCTTGTTTCATCTACCAACTAAGGCTCCATGCATTTCACTAGTTTGTAACCTGAGGAGTAGTTTGCTGTAGAGGCTAAAAAGACACCAACCATCTAGAGAGATGCTATCTAAGGACTGCATTCACCTATTGTAGCCAAAGACCCGATCAACACACACCAACAGCATCCATTGTTTTTTTTTTTTACAGGAGAAAGCAGCTTTCTTATGAAATGGAGATACTTTCACATTTTTAATATCTCAATATAGAGTCCATGTGAATTTGTTTCGTTGGGATGTATTAAAGAATAAGAGTATATCTGCCAACGTTTTTAGGATTTGCATTCAGATTATGATAACATTAGTTACAAACTTCCCCCTGTTCAGGACGTAAAGTGGATAACTTTAAGGTCCTGCAATGTTCAACAAACTGACATGCAGTATTTATAAGGTATAAAAATGGAATTCTAATCTTTTTTTATTCTGTAAGAGTAGAATCTATATTTTTTGTAAAGTAACAGTCACTTTTAAGTCAATAATTATAAAAATATGTGCTGTAATTACTTATTTAACACGTTCCTAATAATGTTTTGAATCTCAAAACATATCTTGTCCTTATTTATAAATTAATTTTAAAAATTTAAAATCATGTGAGTGAATTTATTTTAACTTTTATTCTAGAGAAACAGCATGAGGGCTTCTACTTTGGTGAAATCAGTATCTTGAAATAATCTGATTTTTTTATAACTGTATCTATTGGGATAAGAATAAATAGTATTTCATACACTGATCAACCCTTCTGATTCCTCTATTATTAATTTATTTTTTTAAATGTTTTTTATAATTATTTCTTATTTTACATTTAAGATTAATCTTTCTCATTTTTTGCTTCGGAAAAAATAATTGTGGATAACTCATGTTCGAATTATTAAAAAAAAAAACCTAATAAAATTTTTATTTTTCAAATGAATGCATAAAAAATGAGCAAATTTGCACACAAGCAAAAAATGGCTATTATAATTCGAATTTCACAAATATTTACAATGCCTCAATAGCGAAATAACAATAAAGCTAATTAAGCTAGATTGATTTGGTTTGTCACTCTACGATCATTTTGTTGCCAAGAGGGCTGAACAGACCTGGGACCTAGATTAAAGGGGATTCCGAACCCCTCACTAACATGCATGACACAGTCAGGATTCGTACCTGAAGACTGTGATAGCAAAAGCCAGAGAGCTAGCCACTTGGCCCTTAGGTCGCCAATCAAGCTGGAAGCGCATATATTTCTAAAAGACTGAATATGGGCATTTCAGGCTAATATAATCTCGACACAAGAAAGGTTTCCATTTGAAAAAAATCAAAGAGCTACTACATTCTGATATAAAGCGAACGCCTTTCAAGAGGGAATGGAATGAATTCAACTATTTTTTCAAATGCCGAATACAGAACTACGATAAAAAAAAAATGAAAGCTTAACATTAGATGCCTTTGGTGTGTGGCGGTCTCTTTGGGGCTTAGTACCATATACTGTAGACTCCAATGACTTCTACCTAGTGGAATTGAGTCTATCTAATCAGATCGTTCAATATCTTACTGTGGGCTAAAGTCAACTCCCATATCAGGATCCTTCCGGAACAGTGCCCATCTGCCGTCGCAAAACAGCGTGAAGAAACCATTCATATTAAAGAAAAGTAACATTACATAGTGTTCTGGCAAAATATTTCAATATTAAGATAATGAATGCATCACGCCATTTTTTTTTTATCTTTATTAATACATTGTTGCTTAAATATAAGAGCAGACTTTTGTTTATCTTGAAGTTAATGACATGTTTTGAATTCAACATTTTGTTAAATTCACTTGACAATTTTAATTACGAGCTGAAGAAGGACAAAGCGATACTCACTTTACCGAACTGTTGGAAGTAGTTTTTCACATCATCCAGAGTAGTCGGTGCCGAAAGACCACCTACAAAAACTTTTTTTGTCCTTGTTACCATCTGAAAGAGAAGACAGACACCATAAGAATGAAAATTGAAGCATAAAAAAAGTATCGATATTAACAATGAAATCTTTAATAATGAAGTATTAACATTATCGGAGTAAACAATGATAATTTGCAAACCGTTTCAATTAAATGCAAAGGGGATGCATTAGAATTTAAAGATATAAAAGACTAAACACGCATTAAAAGACCCTTCATTTAATCATGATGTGATTTGATGCAAGTATTATAATTTTTTTTAATCAATAGGTGAGTTCCCTTTGCCTTCCCAAATATTTTCTGCAGACCTAAAAATTCTGTTAAAAAATTGCAAAAAAATAACACCATGAATTGTAGCAGGAAAATACAAAGTAGTTATTAAGTTTCTCTTAAATAATTATTGTATTTTCTTGTGTATTACACTAATTATTCTCTAGATATCGAAATGGTATATTTATTGAATTTGAGTATTCTGAAAATTTCACTTTCAATATTCCGTCGTACAATCACAATCAATTTGTAACAATTTTTCATTCATATCCATTTATAACAATCACATGATTTTTAATTCATGTACATTCTTTAAGTTATGATAACAATAATTGAATATTTTACAAAAAAAAAAAAGTATATTTTTTAACTAACGCAGAACCATTTATTATGAAGGAAAATGGTAGTTGTATTTGTTTATAGCAAGGAAATTAAAATTTATAATATGTTTTTTTAAACTGTTATATTTATTAAACTTTTTAATAAAAACAGTGCTCCGTATATTTGAAATATTTTTGCGTGTAGATTGGAAGTATAATCAAAAAGATTATTCTCCCAATCTCCACACAAAGTGAAAATTATTATTAAATTCGTTATGATTTTATTCGTGAAAATTTAAACGCGACACACTTAGTAGGTGTATTATGTCTTACAAATTGAAATACGTAACAAGCGAAAAAAAAGGTAGTGTTTCAGCTTAACAAGAAATAGCGCTATAAATATTTATTAAATACGAAAAATTTACAAAAAAAAAAAAAATAATAATAAATAAATAAATAAATAATAATAATAATAATATATTTTTATATATATATATATAGATATAATTGAATTTATTGATAACAATCAATGTTTTGCTCTTATTAACTTTTAAAAAAGCATATATATATATATTTGTATACTTGATATGTTATATATCAACATTATTGCTCTTAAGTCCGTCAAGCTCTTTTAAATAGTATATTGTGTATTTAATTGTTATATTAATAGATATTGGGCTTCTCAAATGGTTAAGATTGAATTTGACTTTGATTTCTTTATAATGAACCTATTGATATGGCTTATTTACGAATCACGAAAATTTAACAACAAGCTACAATTTCCTTTTTATGTAAATTAGAAGCTAACTGTTGATGTCTAAAAATACGACAAAACCCCTTCGCCCGTGGTTAATTGGCTTTCCTTTGATGTAGTTTAGAGAGATGCTTTTTTTGGAGAAACAAGAGGTCATCAAATTTCTGGAAGTGTCCTTGTTTTCCTTCCAGATGGCAGCACTGGTACGTTTCGCGATTCTTCCTCCCAGCCGTTGGCAACATTAGCAGAAAAGCAAGAGTGAACCGTTATCGATCCATTGGCATTTGCCGTGAATAAGCTGGAATGGAAGAAGCACAACAAAGTAGTGTTTTCTCCCTCCTCGCTCCTTTCTTTTTTCCTCTTTTCCCCCTTTCTACACCCCGTTCGCTGCAGCAGCGAAAGTAGGCCAACTCCCCGGGAAATACGAAAAATCGAATCTGCGATTTGGAACGCCAAACGATATTGCATAAAGTTTCGCAAGAAGAACATTCCCAGACCTGCAATTTCTTATATACTGTATAACACAATATTATTTTTTTCTCCCTCTAACGCCTAAAAAAGAAGTTAAGCGCTCGGATTTTATTTACTTTCAGGAATGTTTTTCTCCTGCTCATTGGCAACGATCGTTTATCGTCTGCTGCTTTTTTTTCTTTTTGTGCATTCGGATGAAGAGGTTATAGAAAGTAACGGTGGAATTTAAGAACGCCACGAGGTCACATGGGGCATTTTTGTGTCAGAGGATGCCCATTTTGGAGAATGCCATGGCCATTTATGGAACTGAAAATGGTCGTGGGGGCTATTTCCCATTTCTTTTTTTTCTCTGAAAAACAAGCTTGTTCTAGAAGCGATGTATGTTCGAAATGAATCAGAGACCCGTTTTAGAAAGTATATATGGGTTTTTTTTCATTTTTTTCTTATCGGATTTGCGCTAGCATTTTCACTTCGTTTACAAGATGGATAAATTGCGTTTATGTATATTCATGAAAAATTGCGAATGAAAATGCAATTTTTTAATTAAAAATTTTCTCTTTAAAATCACCGAGTGTAATAAAATTGGACATAAATTCTTTGTTTTTCTCCATATGAGAAATATCCATAAAAAATTTATCTTAATTTATGGATCTTTCTTTCTTTGTATGTAAAAAAATATATTAAGATTTATGTATATATTTTTAAACTAATAAGACTTTATGCATAAAGTAATTATAAAAAGTGTATTAATTATTAATTCATGGGTTTTTTAGCAGTTTTAAAAAGTAAAAAAAAAAAAAGGTTTTCTTTTCCTTAATGACTATCACTTTCGAAAAATATTGATGCAGAAATCTATAAAACTAATTCCCAAACTTATCAAGAGTACGATTTTAATTTATTAATTTCATTCTGTAATGGAGATGAGATGAATTTTTGAGAAGACTTACAATTATATGATTCTGGACAATACGGATTTTGCTACCTCAACGATATTGAGCGGCCTGATGGCCAAGTGGATAGAGCTCTGGCCTTTGCTACCACAGGCTTCAGGTTCGAATTCTGACGGTGGCATGGATGTTTGTGAGTGGTTCGGAATCCACTTTAAACTGTAGGTCACTGTCTAATTAGCCCAAAGTGTCACAAAATGACCGTAGAGAGACAGACCAAATCAACAATGTTGAAAACTATTGCCAAACTGAAACTAGAGTCAAGGTGGAGGCTGATATAGATTTACCAGCTATTCGATGGAAACGCATAAATTTAGAGGCAGTAATGAGTGAATTAGGGATGCTAGTCAGTTTTACACGGTGAATAGCAATTTTAAAATGATGTGGATTTTTTTCTTCTAATTTTTTTTTTGTTAGGATGCAGTTGAAAATGCAATTTAAAAAATTTCAATTTCTAAAAGTTAAAATTATTTCACTCCTCTCCAAAATGATCCTTCTGTCCTATTACACTGCCGTGTTTCAATCCTTCTGACACAACCGTTTATCAATTTTACATTCAATAACTGAGAGGACTATAGACTTGCATATAGTCCGCTCAGTTATATATAGTTATAACTACAATAACTGAAAATAGAAAATATCATGATTTAGACAGCCTATATAAGAGTCTCGCATCGACAGTCAGGTCACCTGTATGGAATTTTTCAGGGTTTTCACCCATATGACATGCAAATACGGTAAAAACTTACTAACTTCTCGCTGTTGTATTATAATCTTCCAGTGTCATGCATTAATAAAACATTAAACCCACTAATGTACAAAATGATTCACGCATAGCAAGCGTCAAAATTATGAAAAGTTAAATTTTTTAACTTTACTTATGAGAAAAACAATCAGTATTAAATTAACTCCTGTTGTTTCTCATATATATCAAAAGCAAAAAAAAATTAAAAAGCGTATAGAGTTTTCAGAAATATATTTAGTTTGCATAATAAACCCAAAATAGCGTTCGCTATACATAAATGTTCACGTGCTTAATAGTTAATCCCATCAAAAAAATAATAAGTAAATAAATAAAAATAACAAAAGAAGAAAAAGTAAAATTAGTTTATTTAAGAACCAAAGTATGCATAACCCCTAGTGAATCAGAAAAAAAAAAATATTACAATAACTGAAGACAGCTTTATTAAAGAATACGAAAGTCATTAATTCTTCTAAAAAAAGAAATATTATATTCATTTTCCATACATTTTTGATTAATTAAAAGCCAATTATAAGTTAAACAAGACCCATTTGCTAAGTGATATTCAAAAAATAATTACACCTTTTAGTTAGCTAATTTAGGCTCCAAGCACAATTAAATCGCATGCGAGGGAGCCTTTACGAGGATAAAATAAAAACAACCGTGCAGCCATATTTATTTAAACATGTTTAACAACACCGCGAGGGATTTCAGTATCCTAAGTGAAATACTATTTTGCCAACTTTATGATTACTTCTTTCTGCGTTAATGCATTTTATTAAAATACCTGTTGAGCTCTAAGGAAAAAGTAGGTATGAATTGAAATAAGATGAAATATTTCAGTTTTTATTTTGCATTCCCTTTTTCTAAATTTTCCTGGATCAAAATTGACATACAGTTGGAATGATTTAAAGTGCTGAGGAAGTCAATTTTCTGATATTTGCTAATCTATATGAATTGCAAGAATTTTTTTATGGATTTCTATCCTTCACTACTGATTAATTGGGGACCTGATGGCGAAGTGGCTAGAGCTCTGGCGCTCGGTAGCACAGGCTTCGGGTTCGAGTCCCGACGGAGAGATGGGTGTTTGTAGTGATTCGAAATCCACTTTAAACCGCAGGTCCCTGTCTGATAGGATCGTAGAGAGTTGCGGGGGTAGTGTGGCTCGTGTCCGTTGCATATTTTTACGCTGCACATGCCCCCTGTGTAATGCTGAATGAGTAACAGCGGTGCTCCTGGCAGATTAACGTCTGTATTGCCAGATGCATTAGAAAAATGTATATTCGAATTGTTACGTATTCTCTAATCTAGTATTAACTACACGATGTGTTGAAAAAAGACGATTAACAGTAGAAGAAAAGGTTTGAAATGTTATCTGTGCAGCATTGAAACCAAACATGATTGCTAACAGTACTTAAATGCCTGTTTATGTGCTTATTAGCTCTGAAATTGAATTTTTTTAAAAGGAATTCTGCCCTTCGTGACTGTGGGGAACCTAAAGCTAGTTAGGAGGTATACATATTTCTGTTTGAAGAATTTTTTGTTTGGGTGTAATAAGCAAATGAAATAAAAATATTTTGATGCTAATAAAATAATTCACTAAATTATTATTATATTAAGCATTTGAGGAAAATTTAGAGTATCGTTCCAAATGAAAATTATGACGATTATTAAATATTTATGTTAAATGTCAGTTTTTTTTCAGCAAGGGAATGAGGTTAAATACTACTAACAATATTAAATTTTTAGAGAATTAAATTTAAGACAAAATTACATAGGTTACAAAAAGTTAATATGTTCTAATATTTTCTATAAGAACAAAACTTTAAATTTTTAAAAACCTCAAATAATTTACAATAAAGTGCATATGTTTTCCATAAAGATTTGTTTAATTTTTTATCAAACAAAAATATGTCTAATAAATCAACCCTATAATACAAACGATGGTTTTGTTTTAAGAAGACAAAAGATGTGAATAAATTGTAGAAAAGAAACCTTTCACATTTTATGCGAATTAATCATCAGACTAATATGCGTTTTTAAATGGTTTCGACCGTCTTGATTTTACGAGATTAAAATATAATTGGATTGGAGTGGGAGCTCTTTTATGTTTTCTGCTTCCTAATTAGATTAACCAGAGAACTTGGATTCTGATGAAAATGTAGGATAAAAAAACCCACCGAAGTTCACTCGGAGTGAGAGAACGATTGCATGAATTTGATTAAATTTGAAAAACCCTGGGGAAATAAAAGAAAGCTGTATAAAACTTATCAGTTTCCTATGCAAGTTAATTTGTTGAGGATTTTAAAATTAAAATATTTATTCTATTGTATATTTATTTTATACACATTCTATACACACACACACAATACTACAAAAATGATACATATTTTTTCGTAAATACAGTTTTTTTTTGCTGTCCAAGATCTTTAAAAATGTATATATATATATATATATATATATTTTGAATTCTTTTCGAGTATATATCATATGAAGTTTGCATTGTAGGTTGTGCAATCCAAAACTTCTATAACAGTCTAGTAAATTAAACATAAAATTAGGATAAACTAGAGAAATATAGAATATTATTTACTAATCATTGAAGAGCGATAAAGAAGAAAAATGCTGCTATGCATATTTTGTCACTGTGGCATAGAGGGTAACGAAAAAGCTGATCTGCTGGCAAAAAAAGGGTCTGCGATCATTCAAACTTTTGATGATGAAGTTCCTTTCAACAATGTAAGATTATTCATTAAATCCACCATCAAGAACATCCTAGATAAAGAGATTTTGGACAGAAATTTCCAAAAGTCTCGGTGGAACAGTGTTTCAAATCTGTCTGTCTGTCTGTCTGAGGGCAGTTGCAGAATTTTGTCTCATAACTGACTGCGATTGCCTTGCTAAGCATTTACACCGCATAACTGCACTTGAAGATCCTTGCTGCATGCAGGCTTTGTAACCTTCGGGAAAGCCACTTCTACTTTCTCGAAATCGAGTTACTAAGTCAAAATCGCTCTCTTGTTCAGTTCAAGAACATTTTGAAAGGTCTTTTTAGACTCTAAACTAAATTTCGATTCAAGATATCACTGGCAGTCGAATTCACTTTCTTCATGCCGCTTGCAGCACCATCTATTTTCACACTTTGGAACTATTTTTGATGATGTACAGTTTCTCCCTTTTTCAAGTATCTTCAGTTCGAATTTGAACTCATTTTGAAGAGGGGTTCTTTTTTACAGCATTTTGAAAGTGGGACTTTAATTATAATCAGCCTGTATATATATATATGAAACACATTGTTATTGCCCGCGTGTGATTCTAACAATTTAAACTATCAGACATTCAATTAGAATACTGAGAGTACTGAATTCAGAATTTTTTCATCAGAGCACAACTCGATTTTATACGATATTGTTGTAATCGATCCAACTGGAACAATGTTTGTTAATCTAAGTTTTCTTTTCAAGAGTTACGACATATTGTAAAAAATGTCAACTATTTTTTTAAAGTAATTTTTATAATTATCAGCCTTTAAGTGGTTTTCAGATTAAAGAAATAAAATAAATGCTAACTAAGTTTTAAAAATCAAAATGTGCATACTGTTACGAAAGAAGATCGAGAAATATCCCAGAATATATATTTGGAAGGCATGGGCAATAATATTTATCAAAGAAGCAAAAGTTTCGGTCAATTCGGGGCGAGGAATAACAAATGACGGACAAGACGAATGGCTGCTGGATATTAATAAAGAACACACTCTTGGCCATCAATAACACTTGGCCAAGAGGAGACGAAATCCAATAGATGAACTGTCCATGTTCATCTCATGATAAACACCCATCCATCATGGCTTGTGTGTGTGAAGACCATTGCTTATGGAAGGTCTTCTCAGCAGTGCTCATGCAATGCCCACCACAAGAAGCGTTGAGGGGAATTTAAATATATATCTTTTATCTTTTTTTGTAAATATTTTGGTCTGACAAAAAACATTTATTTCCTAACCGAAACGTTATCTAATTTTTTTTTTTTTTGATATATACTCTAAAACATATCGAGTCATATCACATTTTTTTATTGCTATTATGATTATTTTTTCATATTTTTCTAAATTGAAATTTCCCAGAATAAAATTTATCAAACAATAATTTTTATGCATTTTTTTCTGTTGGTAGCTGGAATAATAAATTATAAAAAAAAATGATGCATGTTTTTTCTTTGTTTAACAGGAAAAACAGCATATTGCACTTTTTTACCTGGAATTTTAATTAATAAAACTTGTAAGTATCACTTTTTTTTTAAGGACAATAATATTTTATATTTCGAAGTAGTCCACTCAATTAGCTAAGGTCTCAAAAAAGTAACAAAATTATTTCCATGTAAAAACAACTTATCCAAATATGTACCAAAGGATAAATGAACTAAAGGTTGGTTTGGTGTGGCTTGTCGATCTACGGTCATTTTGTGCAGAATTTGAGCTAAGGACCTACAAATTAATGTGGATTCCGAACCACTCACAAACATCCATGGTACCGCCAAGGTGGGAACCTGAAGCCTGTGGTACCAAATGCCAGAGAGCTAGCCAATTGGCTATCAGGCCACATGAACTAAAGCAGAAAAAAAAGTAGCAATAAAAGAAAAAAAATGATGCATTGAAGTTATAGATGCTTACAGAATCGCTGAAATAAAGTATCTTTAACGTGACTCAGTTTTTTTACATACATAACAATATGTTGTTGTTATTCTAATGCAGCTGGTAATACAGAGACAATTAATCTTTAGGCCATAAACAAGGGCAGCACCAAGGGGCACGTGTAGCTTGAAGGTAGACTATGGACGTGAGAAACACCTCCCCCACAAAGCTCTACGATTGTATTAAGCCGGGACCTACGGTTTTAAAGTGGATTCCGAACCACTACAAACATCCACGGCATCTCCGGCACTCGACCCGGAACCTGTGGTACCATACGCCAGAGCGCTGGCCACTCGGCCAATATAATTTATGATTATTTAAATTTTAATAAATCTATCTAGTGCCCATTAATTATAAATGATTGGGTTGTATACATTTGATTGGCTGTTTTCATTAGACAGAATTCATATCGCTTTGCTTCAAATAAGATTTAAAATGAAATGTTGAGAAATACATAATGTATTTGATTGAAATGTCTTCTTTAATCCAAATATGCACTCCTCTTCCTGCGAAACATTACTTGCACTTTGAATTCATTAATGCTCCGCTGTTAAGTTTTCGCATATCGCCTCGCCTTGGTGTATTGGCTGATGTCTTCCATAAAAAGAGTAAAATGATTGGCTGTCACGGAAAGGGCGTGGCTCTTGTAGATCAAGAGGTAAGGACAGGAGAGTCAATGACCTTATTCAATATAGCCTATAGAACATCCCTTTTTCTCAGAGCCATAGAATCTTTAAATTTAAGATTGCAGACGGGATTTATATGTAAAACAGATATTGAAAAGTCTATAGGATGGATAAATATTAGTTTTGTTTAATGGTTTTATAAAAATATAATTAAAATTATCATTAAGTGCTTTTGGATATAGATTTCTGCCATACTCTTAGATATTTGATGCCAGAAGAAGCATATTATAAAACCGCAACAATACTTCAATTCCTACGAAAAGTCTCGTAGCCCTGTAAGCTACGGGGTACCACAGATATTTTTCCTGTGGTTAGTATTTCTTTTTCACTTTTTAATTCAAGTACTAGTGGTACTTCATATATTCTAATCATCGTTTAACTGTTAAAATGTTATTGTCCCTTTTTAATCTGTAGTTTTATCTATTTCTCTCGTTTTCAAATTTACTCTTCTTATTTATATTCTTTGGGTTGCTGGTACAAGCAGCGTTTCTTGTATTTTAAAAGGAATTTGTAAGCCTTCATAGGCAATGATTTCTGGGATTTCGAGTTTAAGAGTAGTTCCTTTATAAGGGCTTCATTTTTACTTCTGCCACATTGTTTTGTCTGTTGTATTTAAAAAAAAAAAAAAAAAAAAAAAAAGAGGATAAATTGAGATAAAGCAGTGCCAGCGAGCATACATCTCAAGGCACCACGTCAGGTCAAGTCAAATTAAAATTATCATCACTTAAAGTTAACAGAATAACCTATTGAAAGGATTAGAAAGTTTATGTATAATAAAGATGGCCGTTAGATTTCAGGAAAAAATCTATTTAAATAATCTTTATTTTGATATATTTTCATCGAACAATAACATATCATTTCTTGTTTTGCCAATTTAAATATTAAAATTGGTGCAACACAAAAACTCTGTAGAAGGTAATATTTTTATTTCACGTACTTGTTAGCGACGAACTTTAACGGCACAAAACCAGCTTTTTCAACTTTTATAAAATGTATCAGCATTTCTGGTTCATTCTTTTAAATACTTGTTGTGGGGCCTGAATGGTCGAATGTCATGCTGTGGATGTTTGTAGTGGTTCAGAATCCACTTCAAGCCATAGGTCCCGATCTCATATGACTGTAGATCGTCACGTAACCAAGTCATACTTCTACCTACGAGTGCTCCATCACAACAGAAGCTGCCCCCTTTTCCCTTCAACCATGTGTCCATATTTGTTCGTTGTCTAGATGTCTACCAAGTGGGATAAGAAACAACAACAAATATTTGTTGTACTTTTTATATCGTATTTCTATACATTGTAATTATAAAAATAAAATAAAATATTATTAAATCAGCAGCATAATTTTATCAAGATTTATAAGATTAATTGCAAATGGAACAAATTAATTCAGAATATTTCTGCCTTTAAGACGTTTCCTTGAAAACTATTTGTTTAGTGGATTATTATTAATAAATTGCTATATTTAAACGTATTTTAAAATAGTTCTATAAAAAAAACAGTACTGCTCTGTGAATACAGTTTAGTTTCTTAAAAGCACCAAAGAAAAATTTGGAGAATTAAGCATTACAACGGACAGCAGAAAAAGGAACAGCTCAATGAGGGTTTAATTAAAATTACCATTGAGACATCTGGTACAAATAATAATAATAGATCTTGTAAATTATATTGAATTATTTGAAATAGTGCTAAGTTTAATGGTTGAGATTTTTCGTATAAATCGGCGAATTATTGATGAATGGTCTGCGTCTTCAACTTCGCTGTGAATTCTTTTTGACTCTACAGTCATTAGATATTAACCAACAAAGCCATTTTAAATAATGCATTTTTTAAATTTAATACAAGTTAATTTTTTAATTAAAGAATAAAAAGGTAACAAAGTTATTAAGTTCATTATCAAGGAATATTGAATTTATTCACTAAACTTTCAATTTAAAAGTGTTCAACTTCTTAAGTATTTTTTATCGAACATTTTGAATATATCAAAAGAGCTAAACCTCATTTTCATTAATACTAAAATCGTTTTTCTGATCGTTAAAATTTCTTCGATAGTTTATCGATTTTTGCGGATAATTAGATCACAAAAGTGGAGATATCCGGGCTTTTTCTTTTTTATCTATCTATTTAACGTTTTGTTAGAAATACAGAGGCACGGGATGATCATGATGTATTTACAGTAAATAAAAATCATTGCACTGAATACTTTTTTATTAAATAAATAGCTGTGTAAAATAACAATGTAATATTTTTTTAAAGCCAGAAACCTATGTAGATTAAAGACTTTTTTTACATTTAAAAGTTATAAAACTAATTGATTTTTAAATTTGTACTTAAATCACTATTATTTTTTTTCTAATGCATCTGGCAAACACATAGACAGTCGCCTTTTATGCCTTAAGGCAAGCGCCGCACCCACGTTACTCACTTACTATTACCCAGGAGGTGCGTGTAGCTTGAAGATAAGCTACGCACGCCGAGTAACAACACCTCCGCAACTCTCTACGATCTTGTTAGAACGGGGTCTACGGTTTAAAGTGGATTCCGAACCACTACAAACTTTCATGGCACTGCCGGGACTCGAACCCGAAACCTGTGATATGGAGCGCCAGATCGCTGGCCACTTGGTCATCAGGCAATAAATCGCTATTATTAGAATGACCAATTATGTACACATAAAATGAAGTAAAAACGCACGGGATTTCGTAATAAAAATATAAAAAGTAAATATGTAATAAAAATACAATATTTTTTCTTGTAGCATACATTTCACACTATTACTTCATGATGATTCATATGATTTAAATGAATCAAAAGTAAGAGAATTCTACACAAAAAAACCTACTTAAATACTTTTGTACGTTTCAAAAGCAATGTTTTATCAATTCCTACTATTAGCTCCCACTCTCCCTATATATATCTTGTTCACATTTTCAATCGTTAATGAAATGCTTTTTATTCATCAACTCAAGATCAAATACATTTTTTTCGAACTTGTAGTGGATGACGCTTGATGTTAATACAGTTTTTTTGAAATATTAATTCAGTAATTAAATTAATTAATTTTAGTTTTTTTTAGATTTAAGTTGCTTGTATCTACCGATAGAGGGCGCCAGATAAACATTAAAAAATGAATGAAAATTATTTATAAAGGGCTTTCTGCAACACAGTGAAAAAAAAGTAGGAATTGACTTTTGACTAGGATTTTTTTTTTTAATATTACTTGTTTTATACGAAAATGCTTTTAAAACACGAGGATTGACAAACTCATTCTTCCATAGTGCCTTAATTGTACCGAATATCCAAGCCTGCATGCAGCAGCAGCTTGAGCCGTCCGTTTTTAATGGCACGCGCCAGAATCGGGAAGGAATTCATGGAGGGTTTTGCGAGTCGAGGAGACGGATCAGGAAAAAGGGAGGCCCAAGACGGCTTTTCGCGCAAAGCTATCGATTACTGCCAAGGAAATCCTGCACTTGGCACGCGGCCAACGACTGTAATGGCTGATCTTCTCCCCTTCTTGCAATTCGGTACCTGAATCCTTTGCTTGTTCATATTTTCAAAACAAACGCCGAACAGCTACTAAAGTGGACATGTCTATTCGTAACTTTAACTTGATTCAATACCATAAACATCACTTATTATCTAATGTTGCGAAATTACTTTAAAATGTAAACAACTGTCGGATTTGAATTATAGTTGTAAGATGTTTCCCCTACTTGTATTTAGCGGCCTGATGACCAATTGGGTAGCGCTCTGGCCTTTGGTATCCCAGGCGTCAGGTTCGAAACCTGTCGGTGGCATGGATGTTTATGAGTGGTTAGGAATCCACGTTAAACTGTAATAATTAGCCTGAAGTATGTTAAAAGTGTCAGTAGAGTAATAAATCGAATCTATGTGTTATTTAAATTGCTTAATGTATTCGATTTCTTGATAAAAATTATTTTTTATTTCTGTAAACTATGCAAATATTACCCCATATTTTAGAAAAAAATATCATTTTATATGAAAAAATTTTGGTGTAACATTTATGACAAATTCGACGAAATTTCTAAAATTGACCAGCCCTTTCTAAGAAATATTAGTTTTTCCATTATTTTAAAAGTATCCTTGAGTAACAATCGCTCTGTCCAGTTTTAGTGGTGTCAAGTGTACATTGACAATTACTAAGCTGTGATTTTATGTGCAAATGACACGCATATGTTTTGAACATTCTTATTGCTTCTATTAATACTGTTTGAATAAAATTCTCAATCATATTTTAATGTAATTTATAACGAAGGTCAAATGAAATTCCTAATAATACATGCTCTGTTCACCATATTTATCTTTATGTTGACATAAATTTTCGTTCTAAAATATTTTGTATTTTTCATAAAAAAACATGGTTTATCTCATATATAAATCTCATATAAAACATAATTGAAGTAATTCCTCAGTGAAATAGTTTTTTTTTGGAATTCTGGCAATGACTTAAAGTATTATTTCGAAATATTACATTGAAGCTGCGCATTTGTTTTCTTTTAATGCTAAATTATAGTTCCACAGAATTTTTTTATAATGCTTTTAATTGTTTTTTAATGCAGTTACTGACGACGGTGTTCAGGCTTTTTTAAAACCATTGATTCTTCTATTCCACATAGAAAATAATATGTGGCCAGTAAATGTAATATTTATTTTAAATAAGTGTAAATCGCACATTTGCTTTTAATGTGACTAAGCAAAGTTTTTTTTTTTTCCTAATGCAGCCGCCAATACTAGACAGTTATTTTTTTGCCATAAGCAAGGACTGCACCACTGTTACTCATTTAGCACTACCCAGGAGGCACGAACAATAAATTAATCTAATTACAAAATTAAACATTAACATAAAATTCGGTTTTTAATTCTTATGCACCAGATTTACAAACACAAATTTCAATGCAGATATCAAAACATTTTATTTTGATCATCTATTTTTAAGTTGGATTAAAGCTGTTATATAAATTAAACGTTTAAAGTTTTTTATGAAAGGTTTTTATATAATTTTATGTTAATTAAACGTTAATCAAATATAATTAATATAACAATCAATATATTATTAATAGAGTGTTTATTTTATACATGAAATAATTAAAAGCATAAAAGGAAATTATTATTAATACAAAATATCAAGATCCCATTATAGAATAGTATAATAAAATAAACAAATTCTTGACAACAATATAAATAAATGTCTTGCTACGAAAATTGCCATCGAGTAATAAATGATGTACCGGATATTTGACGGCAAGCCTTCATGAAAAGCCATAAAAATATAAATATTGCCAGTAAATCTAAATAAATAATTAATCAACATTTTGAATTATTAAAAATACTTTAAATACTTTATTCGTTACAAGAAAATCTGTGGAATGTTTTTTAAAAACTTTTCCAGCAAATTAGAAGTTGAATTGGCTTCATGAAATGATTTTTTTCATAAAGAAACTCATTGGTATGATAATAAATAGTTTTTGTTTTAATAGATTTATATAATTCATTTTATTGTTTAAATGTTAAATTACTTAATATCATAATTTAAAAACACAAAACTTCGATTATTAATGGAATATTCCTCTGTTACTATAAAATTACTGCTGGACAAATGCAGCATTAGAATTTTTTTTAAATTTATATTCATTTTAATTAATAAAAATTTTATTTAAAATTCGAATTTATTTTAGTTACTTTAAAGTAAAAATTTTCGATAAATTTTTTTGAGAAACCATATATTGAGAAAATATTTTGCGAATTATAAGAAATCAGGTATTCAATCTGTATTCATCTTTTAATTTTATGTTTTCAAGTAAATCAACGTTTATAATATTTTCTAGTAAATATTAAAAGAAAGTTATTTATTTCGTATTTACAAAAAAAGGACATTAAAATTGTGCCATTATCTGTTTGAAATGGCTAGTCATTTAATTAGCCATGAGAAATAATTTTTTTATCATAGGAAGTTAATTAAACATGGTACGATAGAAGCATTTTCAATTTAAAGAATCTTCCATCATTGACTTGTTTCATGATGGAATAAATAAGATGATTCTAGAATCTATCCTAGATCTTAAGTATAAAAGGTTTAGAACAGGAAAACTAAACTAATCTTATTCCTTAAGTATTATTAAAATTATTGTGGCTGTAGTATTAATTTGAAGTTTGAAAAAGTATTAGAAATTGCAATTGATCTGACTAAAGCACAGGGTGCCTCTAAAGGTTAGAAATAATTCAAAATGATATGAAACAATTCAAAATTTTATTTGGTATATTATGATTATTATTGATATATATTATTTGACTATTTATTTTATATAATATTATGATTTTAAACAAAATTATATGGTAATAATTTTTTTAAAATTATTAACAATTAAAATTAATTTTTAAATTTTTTTTTTACAAAACCATAAAACAATCAAAATTTTATTTAAAAAGTTGTAAAAAATTAACTATTCATTCATTATCAACTACTGTACAATTATAAGATTTTTTAACATTGCATTTCTTCCTGTATAATTCGCGATAAGATGCGAAATATGTATAGATTGGGAGCATAAGAGGAAAAAAACCCTTCATATCTTGATCTTAAAAGTAAGTTGCTTTTAGTATTTTTTAACCAGAATTTTGATGCAGTTTGTTTTATTTATAGATTACACTTTACGTCATCACGAAAAAAAGTAATATTTCTTTATCGACTAGAAATGTCATCAAAAGACAGCTCCAAGATGTCCTGTCGCAAAAATGGTTGTCCTTATTGAAAGAAATAAATCTCTCCAAGTAACAACAGAAGCAAATAGATGTCTTTTATTGATTCTCCATTACTGACTACGTGGTACATAAAACATCATTCGTGGAACGTTACCGGATTAAAAGTTTTGTTTGTTGCATCCGCCAACTTTTACCAGAACTCATTTTAAAATGGACCTCATTATGGGAAACAAAACTCATAAAGCTTTTACGACGTCATCTCGGGACGCCGAGCGTTATGATTGTTCCGGCATTATGGACAATTGAGTGTGCCCTGTCGTGTCAAAAGTGGAATGTCCTTCGTGTGATGCCAGGACAAATCTCCTTGCTGCTGTCTTCCTTCCCTTTTACCATTCACGTTGCTGCTAAAAGGAATATATACGTGTCTCTTGCTTTTAAATATATACCTATATATATATATATAAATAAATTATCCTGTAATTCTTAAATTCACTGGAGTTACAGGAAATATCACCACGTAATTCGAGATTAAAAGTTGGCTTCCCAATAATTTTTCTTCTGAATTTAATTCGCCTAGGTTATTATAGTACAATGGCACGCGATTGGTTATAAAAAAATTTTGGGAAATGTTCTTGAAGCTACCTTTTTGTACGGCATGCTTCAAGGTGAAGTTGTTCTCCCGCCACGGATCCCAATGATCCCTTTACACTCGCCCATTCCATTCAAAGTGTGCAATTTCCAATTCGCTTGGCATTTTCAATGACTATTAATAAGTCACAAGGCCAAACAATACCCATTTGTGTCCAATGTCCAATGTCCATCTAGAAAATCTGTGCTTCTCCCATGACCAGTTATATGTCGCTCTTTGGCAAACCACCAAATTTGTTCATTTATACACCTCAGGGATTGATGAAAAACATTATTCATCAACTTGCATTAAGATAAAAACAAAACAAGGAGAATGTTTTTAGGCTATCCCCTTTGTTTGAATTGCCACCAGATAGTGCTGCAGTCTATGAACTTCTATATCGCTCAACCAATCGCTCTGATAATTGGTAATAATATGTATTCGAGTATGGAAAATAGGTTCGCCTATCCACTTTATTGTGACTTGCCACCAGAGGGTGCTGCAACATTTCATCTTACTATACCTTTCAATCGATATCCATGAAAATAAGTATGCACATATATTAGAACATGGAAAATATAGTCGCGATATGTAATTTTCTACAATGCCTTCTTTTTTGGCAGGACAACATATGTCAGGTTCTGACAGTATATATATAAATATACATATTCGATAACGTGCAAAGGGAGAAAAAGGAAAGATAAAGAAAAGATACAATCACATCCCCAAATTAAGTATAGTAAACTCTCCAACATCCAGATTAATAAAGAACGAGAGTCAACAGATAATGCTAACATTCCGGGAAAAAAAGTACTTTTACTAAAAATAAATTTTCCCAACTGTGTATATGTTGTCCCAACTATTGGTTTTAGTTTTATGCAGTATTCAAAAGGCTATGAAGGAAAATTCTTTTGAATAATAGTTTATCTTTGAAGAGAAATCTTTCTGAAAGATGGTAGGATAGACTACAATTACTTCTGTCGGCTTTTCTGAATCTCAGTTATTTCTAATACAAAAATGTTTTCTCTGTATCTTTAATATCTATCTGACCTTTCAGTCCTTTTATAGCTGCAAAAATGTCCATTTTGCACATTTTTGCAGCTATAAAAGGACTGATGCATTCTTTTTTAATCTCAAATATATCAGAAATATTTTAAACTGAAAAAAATGTAAATTAAATTGACAAATTAGGAAAGCTTTGAATTTTATATTAAGATCAAAATATTGGCAAATTGCAATACTTTCGTGAAGTTATATGTTTTAGCAAGATTATATTTATTGTTATCTCTGAATTCTCCACGATAGATTTTCATTAATACGCATTATTTCCTCCAAGTCAGTCTTGTTATATTGGTGTACAATGTCTCCCTGCCTGCCAGATTACTTATCTTTTTTTTCCATTAGTTAATACAGCTCTTAAAAACTTTCTGATCATTTAGTTTCAAAGATAACAACACTTGCATCAACCCCATTATCATTTAGGACTGAAATCCATTTTTTTCTCGACATTGACTCCGTCAAAGACGCGCATCTTCGATCTCTGTGTTCTCATTAGCACTTGCATCATCATTTTCTGCAAAAGCTGGACCAGATGCATGCGAACAGATAACGCCCCCCCAAAACAAACAGTTTGATTTTTGCTAATGAGGGCTTGAGCACTTAAACTGCCATTAATTACCTTATCCTGAATTTCAGATGGGCTTGTAAACCTGCCCTGATTGGGTTAATTCCGGGGGTCATCAGTCATCAAGGATTATTGCCGGGGTGCCTCCGGCAGATAAATGAAATTTCGGAGCCCTACACCCCCCACCCCCGCCCCCTTAGTTCACTCGGCCATTTCCCGTCCGAATCGGAACCGGTCGGCATACAAAAGGATTATCGATTGTTTATTGAAGGGGTGGGGGTAGAATGCACAATTTGGATTGATAATTTCGGAAAGGGATGAGTATGCGCAAGGATTCCGCCCTTCTCATTGGTAGAGTAACGGATACAGAAGCGGGAAATTCCGAGTGTTGTGTTTCTCCCAGGGTGAATGATGGAATGCGATGTAAAATCCCCGGAATCCCATTTGCTTTCTGAGAACATGGTGAAATGTATGGTTGCATTTGATACAGTTAATTAACTTTCCCGGCTCGTTATTTTCAGATTCAATTAAAAAAAAAAAAGCTGCTTTTGAAAATGCAGTTTAAATTTCCTTAAAATTGTAGGGCTCTTCGTATTTTTGGTTCATTGCTTCCATTATATAAAGCTACTACTGTTACACCGCACCAAATCACTTTGCCTAGAGCTGAGATACTCCTTTACAGTTTGGGAATGATGCGTCAAAAGCTGCTTCGCTTCTATTACTTTTCCCGCTCTTAGAAAAAGTCTCCCGTCTTTTGTGTATACACACAGAATCAGACACTATGCACAAAACTAAGTGTTTATTTATATTTTTCTATTATTATTTTTATTTATTTCTGCTTAGTTTAAGCAACAATGTTGACATGAGTCTTAGCGTTTGTTTTTCAGAGATTGTATCTCAAAGAAACACACTGATCATGTAGCTCACTCACGACAGAATTGTTCTCCTCTCTGTTTGGCTGATTGTTTCTCTTTTAAAAAATAAACTTCCTGTTTCTGTTACAGAAAGATTTTAATTGTCTTCTCCAAAGCTCTCCTATCGCGGAGTTTCGCCTTCAATAACTCTAAAATGTTTTCATTTACGAAGAATCGAAATCATTGAACATCATTTCGTAAATGCTGTTTATAAAATATGGCATAGTGACGATAATTTGTTTTGAATTGGCATTTCAGCAACAAGAATGTTTTTTTAAGAATGTTCTACTACTACACCACACCACTGTGCCTAGAGCTGAGTTACCCGATATAGCCGATAGCTTCACCCGATCATCAAGTTTTTTGTACAGGCATCTCTTTTCACTCAATGAAATAATGATCAGAGACTTTTTGCGGAACAATCTATCTGATAATTTCCGTGAAGGCAACTCATCTAAAACTGTTTTGACTTTATTCTAAACATCGCTGATCAGCCCAGGTTTAAAGCAGTTGCCCTTTTCAGACTCCTGACGGGCCATGATTGTTTGGCCAATCACCTTCGTCGAATGAGAATATGGACATGGATTCATCCCACCTTCCTGTCTGCCCTGCACTTGTTTCTTCCACTTTGTATGGACGTTACTGGGAGGCTAGGGCCCTTATGGTCTAAACATGTCATTATGTAATTTTCTTCGTTTCTCAGTGTTGTTTTTATGTTCGTTGTGTTCTTTTTGTTTTATTTCTTATTGTAACCTGTTAACGGAAAAAAAATTTATAAAATTCGAAATGAAAATTATCCAAGATTTAAAGATTCAAAGATTTTCCAAATTCAAGTGGAAGAATAATTTCCGGAATTAAGTCATCTAAATTCATCTCGCGATAGGAAAATCGTCTAAAGGCCAAATTAGTTTCCAGCAAAATATTCTTTCTTAGATGTCATCATCCAGTTGTCCTGAGCAAGAGGGGCGTAAATCATTGCTGAATCCGGACGTTCGGCCTGTTTACGTTGGAATGAATGCATATTCGTATCGGAGATTAATTGTCGACCTCTGATCTCAGCGAATTTCTCAAGCAAACGATTCCATTTGCATTATTAGCGCAATCAGCATGGCAACGCTGCCATTTATCGCTTTCAAAATTTCCGCCCGCTCGTTAGATTTGGAATGTCACTTAACGCTCAGTTATTCCCTTAATTTGAAAATTTAGCACCGAGCCTGATTCTTTCAGCATCATTAATGAAATGGTCCGGCTGTCAGGACCTCCTGGTCGATAGCGTGGCCTGGATTTCATACCGGTTCGGTTGGCTCGGTACCGGTTGACATTTCGAAGGAATTATCTTTCGTGTTTAAACGCACAACATCAAAATGAAATGAAAAGTTTTGTTTTATTTATTACCACTGGAATGCGTTTCAAACTGAAAATTAGTAGGAAGAAAAGACTTAACAATATTTATAACTTAAATTTTTTTTTTTTGGATTTATAGAGGCATTGCCTTTGTGGTTAAAGTATCGATGGGAACTAGAAATTTGTATTTAAAAAATAATTTGTGGGTTTAATCTCCATTTAACTTTTCTTATTTTAAATGACAGATGCTGGAAGTGATTAATTTTTTGGTTGTACAAATTTTTTACAAATCAGTCATAAATGGTAAAAAATGCTATGCTATAAAAAATGCTTACGTTTATATAAAACATCATAATGATTTACAAATGCACCTGTTATAGAACAGGGGTGGCCAACCCGCGGCCCTAATTGAACATTTTTTCGGCCCTTGAGATTTATCGCACTTTTACAAAATATATTTATATAATGGCTAAAGTTGTGAAAACCAATATATTAAAAAATACATTATTGTGTATTTAATACAACAAAAATACATTACTTGTGTTCTTTTTATTTTATGGCTTATTGTAACATGCCATTGGAAAAAAATTATAAAATTCGAAATGAATATTACCCAAGATTTAAAGATTCAAAAAAAAAAAGTAAATATAAAATGTATTAAAAATTAAAGTATGTATATCTTTGATATACATACTTTAAATATACATTATTGTGTATCCACACATTCAAAAATTAACGGTCGAAATGATGAGAAGAAAAAATTAACTTTGATTTTAAAATAATGCTTTTGCGAGCCTATGGCAGATACTGCCAGTTTTATTTATGAGTTTGTAGAATAATTAAATTATATTCTGCGAACTCATGATGCGCGCTCATCTTGGAACATCTAATATAACAGGTTTACATGATTTTTTACACCTTTTTATTTTGTGTAAATAGGAACAGAAAATTGAAACAATAATACATTTAAAATTGATACATTAGTAGGTTCTTTTCTTTTAACTAAATAAATTTCTAATTAAATAAAATTCTTATGTATCAAGATAATATATATTTTCTACGAATATTAAACTAAAAAAATAAACGGTAGTATAATACAGGGTGCGCATTGGCAACGAATTCAGTATTTAATTTCTATAAAATATAATTACGGTTTTATTGCTTAAATAGCTCAGACAAATAATCGCTTTTCTGAAATTATGTTTAAACAAAAAGTTAATATTTAAAATTCTAATAACCCTTATTATTAACCATTATAATTTAATGTTTAGTGGTAAATGGGCAGTCATTATAGATTTTAAGCCGTAAAAGCTGACTGTGTAGTAAAAGGTGTTGTGTGTCTTATTTAATTGGATTAACTCGATGGTGAATCCTCATTTGTTTGGCAAATATCCAGATTCGGTTAGAAAAGGGGTGCGACAAACTGAACAAGACTATTTGGCGAATTAATTTTAACAGGAACATATTTTTACAGAGCGTTAACCAGATACAAATGTTTGAGTTACGATGGTGATACAAAATGTCTTTTTACTTTAGCAAGCTTCGATTTTTCTATTCACTTCAATCGAATGGGATATATATATATATATATATATATATATTATTGAAGATATCACATACTTTGTAGAAGATCTAACTTTAGAACAATAAATTTATGATATCCAGTGGTATAAAAATCCACTATCATGTTGATAACATGATTTCTAAGTATTCTTGTTGTTCTTCATGAAAGCAATATCACCCTTTAAACACTTCTCAGGGAACTTCTAGCCCGTACTTGTGGCACTATGATTCTTTTGTATAACATACTTGCAATACGATATTTACATGAATGGCCATTCACCCATTCCAATAAATAAGTTTCAAATTTACCAACTTTATTAAAGGGAGGCTATAATATCTATTTCCAATTAAAACCTGTTTAAAATAGGGCATAGGGCATCCCAAATTAGGACTGAAATTTTATAAATCTGAAATAATCTTGAATGTCGCAACAAATTGGCAAGATATATATACACTGAAGTGACAAAAGTCATGGGATAGCAATATGCAAATTTTCAGATGGCAGTAGCATCGCGTAGAACAGGTATAAATGCACAGTGCTTTCGCAGAGCTTTCATTTCTGTTCAAGTTATTCATGTGAAGAGGTTTTGACGTGATGATGACCGCACGACGGGAATTAACAGACTTTGAACGCGGAATGTTAGTTGGAGCTAGACGCATGGGTCATGCCATTTCGGAAATCGTTAGGGAATTCAACATTCCCAGATCCACTGTGTCAAGAGTGTGCCGAGAGTATGAAATTTCAGGCATAACATCCCACCATGGACAGCGCAGTGGTCGACCGCCTGCACTTAACGACCGAGACCGGCGACGTCTGCAAAGAGTCGTAAATTCTAACAGACAAGCAACACTGCGTCAAATAACCGCAGAAATCAATGTGGGACGTACAAGGGACTTGTCTGTTAGAACTGTGCGGAGAAATTTGGCTTTCTTGGGCTATTCCAGCAGAAGACCGACTCGAGTGCCTTTACTGACAGAACGACATCGCTTGCAGCGACTCTCGTGGGCACGTGAGCATATTGGTTGGTCCCTAGATGAATGGAAAACCATGGCCTGGTCCGATGAGTCACGATTTCAGTTGGTAAGAGCTGATGGTAGGGTTCGAGTGTGGCGCAGACCCCACGAAGCCATGGACCCAAACTGTCAGCAAGGCACTGTTCAAGCTGGTGGTGGCTCCGTAATGGTGTGGGCTGTTTTTTCATGGCATGGACTTGGTCCTCTGGTGCGACTGGACCGAACATTGACTGGAAATGCTTATGTTCAGCTACTTGGAGATCACTTGCAGCCATTCATGGACTTCATGTACCCAAACAACGATGGGATTTTTATGGATGACAATGCGCCATGTCACCGGGCCACAACTGTTCGCGATTGGTTTGAAGAACATTCTGGACAATTCCAACGAATGATCTGGCCACCTAGGTCGCCCGACATGAATCCCATCGAGCATTTATGGGACATCATCGAGAGGTCTGTGCGTGCCCAAAATCCTGCACTATCAACGCTTTCACAATTATGGACGTCTATCGAGACAGCATGGCTCAATATTCCTGCAGAAGACTTCCAACGACTTGTTGAATCGATGCCATGTCGAGTTGCTGCACTTCGCCGGGCGAAAGGAGGGCCGACACGATATTAAGAGTTATCCCATGACTTTTGTCACTTCAGTGTATATATTACAATTATAAAACTTCTTAATACTGTTTCTAGAGCTATTATTCGGTCGTAAACTTGTAGTTTGTATTCTCATATGAATTATACCTTCTGAATACAAAGAATAGATGTGTTTTGTTTTGTTACTTGCTGGGCTGATAACTCGATCGACAACCTTCATGCAACTACCCTTTCCATTCTAATCACGTTGCATCAGTCTTTCAACATGTATGGTATTCTTTTTTTTATCTTAAACGGTCCTATATGGTAATTATATGATTTTTTTCGTCATAAACTGTTCATTTAAACACAAAAGAAATTAATATCTTTTCAAAACTCTATAAATCTCTGTACGGTCATCTTTCATATTTCAGATCTATATATTATGGCGTATTTAAATTAATACGGTCGTTTTTAAACTAGTACCCCCGTATATTTTACTATAATGATTTTTAAATTAGTAACCAAGTGTATTTATATTGATATAATGGTTTTCTATATTATATTGCCACAAAATTTGATACTTATTTGCCATAAGCGGCAAAAGACCTCTTCCCTGAATTAAATCTTAAAAATAAGAATTCAAATTTCTCCTAATTTAAGAAAACATCTTTTGGCATTTATGCGCATTCGTGATGCAATGTTTCTATTAATCGTCATTTTTTTTTAGTATTTCAGGGCCCTTTTATTGAGTCTTAATGCATTATCATACTTTTCTCTTCTGATCCGGTCGAATGTCTTCGATAGTTAATCGAAAGATTACGTTAATGCTTAATGTACCTTCCCCATTTTTTTTCTTCCTTTCTGCCCCATCATCCTCTCACTGTCTTCTGATCCTCCATTAAGCCCTTCCAGAAGAATAGGAGGGCCGACCGGACGTAATTACGGTCGCAGAGCTCATTTGTATGCGCCCTTCGGAAATCGGGAGCGCCCCACCACCCAAACAATCCCCCCTGTCTTGATTTATATTGGATGCACACTCAGCCTGATTGTTTCGAATTCCTTTTCTTAACCGCACGTTCGCAGCGCCGCCCCCTTCGCCTTCGGGGCGCAAAGGATAGAGCAGGGGCGCAATACGGCACGTCCGACGCCATTCTTAAAACTTCGCTTTTCCATTCTGTCAGATTTTCTCGTTCTTCAAATCGCCAGGGGATCTGCTTTCGTGGGGCTATTGGTTCGGGACGCCCCATCCTCTTCGTTTTCCTGCGGGGCTGTTCTCCGTCTAATCTGGCGGAAGAGCCTCCTGCGTGACTGACCACAACGACTTTCAAAGTTGTTGCTCTTCCACTCTGCCTTTGTTTTTTCTCTCTCTTTGCACTGCGGCATGTGTGGAAAAGATCCGAACATTATGTTCGGATTCAGTCCAATACCCACACATTTCGGGCGGCATTTTTTCTTTGATTTATTTCATTCGTTCGAAAGGATCTCTTCAAACCACTTAGATCTGATTTCAAGCCTTCAACTTCTTCTTTTTATCTGTAAGGGAGTTCTGGGAATCTTTTCCTTTTTCTGGATTTCTCACTTTTACGCTAACGACGAGAATGCAATGTATAATTGGTAGACGTAATAAGTTTATTTTAAATTTCGAATCCATTTGAGAATATTATTTCGTAAAAGCATAATCGCTTTTAATATCGGTATGAGAAGTGGAATGTAACTATGATCTAAAATTATTTTTTAAGAGTTGGTAGGAGTGAGTTTGTTAGTCAGGTCATTGGATATCACCGGAAGATCGCATATTTCAACAAAAAAAGAAAGCACAGCTAAAAGCAACAGAGCAATGGATGGGCGGCAAATATCCTCAGGAATTCAGTCATTTGAACAGCGTTAAACCTCCTCACAGACTTTTCACTATTAATCGAAAAGAAGATATTTTTATTTCCAGATTTCGTGCAAAGACATATCCTAACAATGCAAACCTCTGTAGATTTGGTCTGACTTCATCTCCATTATGCTCGATCAGCAAAACTCTGGAAACAGTTGAACACATTTTGTTTCAAAGTCAGGGGGCGCTTATTATAAGACAACAGTGATACTACGCAATTTCTACGAAAAGTCTCGTAACCAGGTAGGCTATGGGGTACCTCACTTATTTTTTCTGAGGTTATTATTTCTTTTTTACTTTTTGTTTCAAGTACTAGTTGTGCTTCATGTGTTCTAACCATCGTTTAAGCGTTAAAATGCTGTGATCGATTGATCTGTAGTTTTGTCTATTTCCTTTGTGTTTAAATTTACTCTTCTTATTTATATTCTCTGGGTTGCTAGAAAGTACAAGTAGCGTTTCTTGTATTTTAAAAGGCATTTTGAAGCCAACATAGGCAATGATTTCTGGAATTTGGAATTTTAAAGTGGTTTTTTTATGGAGGTTTCATTTTCACTTCTGTCAAAATGTTTTGTCTGCTGTATTTAAAAAAAACCATTGGTATAAATTGAGATAAAGCAGCTTCAGCGAGCATACATCTGAAAGCACCAAGTAAAGTTAATCGGGTCTGCCCTGACTTTATTATTGTAGAGAAATAAAAACAATGAGAAATACATGGCGACTGCAATGGAAAAGTGTTCTAAATTTTTTTTTTAAAGAATTTAAGCCAAATTTAACCAAATTAACTCTGCCATATACTAACAATGTTTCCACATTTATTAAAACAATCAAGCTTTAATCATCTAGGAATCTAGATGGTTAAAGAAGCTAGAATTGCTTCATTTTAATATATATTAACAATGAATAAAGGTTTGAAAGAGAAAGAAATGAAAATTGCAAAACGAGACTTATTGTTAATAATTGCAAGTCTCAATAATGATGATGATTTCTAGTCTTCAAAAGTCATTTACTATCCCTTATTTATGAAGAGAAAAATCGCATAAAGAAAATTCAATATAACTGAAAAATTATTTTTCAACGAATAAATAAATAATATTTTCACTTTGTATTGTGAAAAATTTGTAATTTTGTTTCGTGAAGTAGCAGTTTTTATTAATTTTTTGTCAAATAATTTTGTTAGTTAGTCTCATAATTTTAATAGTATCTCAATCTGTATAAGTTGCATATTTTAATTATCTGGCATTAATGAATATAAATATTATACAATTTGATGAAGACGAGATATTAATATTTATAATTTAATAAATAACAAAAATATTTAATTATATTCTAATTTTAATATTTCCCTTGTGTTTTTGGAAAAATATAATTGCAAGTCTCAATAATAATAATGATTTCCAGTCTTGAAAACTTTTTTTCCAGTTCATTTATTTACGAAAAGAAAATTATTTTTTCGTATAATAAAAAATAAATATAACTGAAAAATTATTTTCAAAATAAATAATAATTATCCTTTTTATTGTGAAAAATTTCTAATTTTCTTTCGCGAAGTAATTAATTTATTATTAATTTTAATAATTTTTAAAATTAATTAATATTCTTTATTAATTTTTAGTCAAATAATTTTATTAGTTAGTCTCATAATTTTAATGGTATCTCAACCTACATAAGTTGCGTATTTTAAAGATTTGGCAGGAATGAATATAAATACTATATAATTTAATGAAGGAAACATCGAGGCATTAATATTAAAATTTAATAAGTAACAAAAAATATTTCATTATATCCTAATTTTAATATTTCTCTTACGTGTTTTTAAAAATAATTGCAAGTCTCAATAATAATAATAAATTTCTAGTCTTGAAAACTTATTTACTGTTCAATATTTATGAAAAAAAATTAATTTTCCTTATAATAAAAATTAAATATAAATGAAAAATTATTTTTCAACAAATAAATAAAATAAATAAATAATAATTTCACGTTTTATTGTGAAATATTTGTAATTTTCTTTCGCGAAGTACCAGTCTTTATTAATCTTTTATTAAATAATTTTAATAGCTAGTCTCATAGTTTTAATAGTATCTCAATATGTATATGTTGCATATTTTAATTATCTGGTAGAAATGAATGTAAATAATATACAATTTAATGAAGGCGAGATATTGATAATTATAATTTAATGAACCACAAAAAATATTTCATTCTAATTTTTAATATATCTCTTTTGTGTTTTTAGAAAGTTATCCATATTATATTCAAAGACTATCTCAATTCAATAAACCCATTAAAATCCTACGAAATTTTTCATAATCTAGAACCAAATAAATAAATGTTTCTATTTTTATAAATGCGTGTTGTTAAAAAAACTATCACAGCATCTCATTCTGCTTCCCTTTTAATTCTATTCTTTGAAGCCAAACCGAAAAGCGATTCGATGGTGGCAACAGCAGCAGAGAGGGCGGCCGAGTCCATTCGGGTAGAGAGAGAGAGGGAGGGAGAAGCAGGCTTACCTTTGGGTGTGCTCGTTTGGGGAAGGCAATCTTCGGATCGATCTGAAAAAGAAGAAGAAAGCGTTTTTCAGTTTTATCTCGACATTTCAGCATCGCAGGGAGTGACGTCAGAGAGAAAATCTTTATGCTTTTCTGCCCCCTTTAGATTGTTCTTTTTTTTTTTTTTTTAAACTAAGAGTAGCGGATTACTGTCCTTCACTGGGTTTTAGTTAATAATTGTTAAGTTAATTATTGTTATTGCTTAGTTAATAATAGTTAACAGTAACCCAGTGCCTTATTATTTTGTTTAATGTGACATGTTTTGAAAAGTGTATAAGGAAAAAATCAATTTAATCAGATTGAATGACATCAATTACGTTTTTAATTAGATGTTATTAAAATATTATTTTATGAGTGATTTTACGAATATATATATATATTCATATTTAATTTAATATATTTATATTCATATACGAATATACGAATATATATCATATACGAATATATATATATATATATATATACGAATATATATATATACGAATATATATATATATTCATATATTCATATATATATATACGAATATATATATATATATATATATATATATATATATTCATATTTAATTTAATATATATATATTCATATTTAATATTATTGTGAAAAATTTCTAATTTTCTTTCGCGAAGTAATTAATTTATTATTAATTTTAATAATTTTTAAAATTAATTAAATATATATACAAAATATACGAATATATATACAAAATATTATTTCAAAATATTTTGATTAAAATTAAATCTTAACTTTCTCTATACTGGAGGCGGTTAGTCAAATTTCAAGTTCGAATTTTGACAAATTATTTATTTTGGTTTTAGTTAACAATTTAGTTAATAATTCAATAACCCAGTGACTTATTATTTTGTTTAATGGGACATGTTTTGAAAAGTGTATGAGGAAAAATCAATCTAATAAGATTGAATGACACTAATTTCGTTTTTAATTGCATGTTATTAAAATATTATTTTATTGAGTGAATTTACGTTTCAAAATATTTTGATTAAAATTAAATCTTAACTCGCTAAATACTTGCGACGGCTAGTTAAATTTCGCGTTTGAATTTCAGCAAAAACCATTTATTTATTTTAACATACATTTTAGCAAACAGTTAAAGTGTTAAACAGACAAAAATACAAACAAAATTTTTCTACAATATAAATAACACAGTTTATGTGGTGCTATAATGATATTAAAAAAATTAATATTCCTACAGAAATCGTGAATATACAAAAGTTGTTATAAAATAGAAACTTAGGTAGAAAAATAGAATATAAAACAAAGGTAAAAAATCATGCAACATGAAAATGAAAATAGTATTGCAATTATGAAAAGGAGAGAAACAACAACATAAAACGTATTTGCTTTAAAATATGTAAATTAACTTAAATGACTATAAACTTAAATAAGGAATACAAAGAATAATAAGGATTTATTAATTTCATTTCTTATACTAATTTTGGTGAACTTTTTTTTTACATTTTCAAGTTTCAAATATTTTTTAATCCCAATTTTTTCCCCGTAACAATAACTGCAAGCCAAATTTTAGATAACTTCAGCATCTTACTTATTTAATTATATGGATTTCAAAAATGCGCAATGATTTCCATTAATATATTTTTACAAAATATTATTTTTCCATCATATTTGGTTTTTTTTTAGGTGAAATACTATTATATTTACAAGCATAAAGCTGTAATTCATAGTTTTTTATTTAGAGAATGAAAAAAAAATCTGTCTTAAATGCAAAAATGGATCATGGTAATTAATTGTGCAAAAGAAAAAAATCACTACACATTGTAAACTAATTTTAAAAATAAGAAATTAAAAAAGGAATTTTGACAATAAAATAGAAAAGCATCAAAAATGTATTCTAATTTGTACTTTTAGTAAAAAACCTGAAAATAAAAACATTTCATCAGATATCTCCAATTTGCTTAGAATGTTTTGATAATTGATTTTATTTATTTGTTTTTCATTTAATATTAATTCCCATTACACCTTAGTACTACTAGTCCTTTGCCTTAAGTTAGCGGAAATAAGAATTTGTAGTTATTTTTATGTGGTAGATCATGGCTAATTTCTGATTTAAAAGTATATCTTAAATGAGAACTGATCATTCCTTTTTCGTTTCTAAAATCGCATAAACTTATTTACGACATATATAATTTGTCAACCAACTAATTTAATGGTTATGATGAATTAGTTGTTTTAATGAAATCGTAGAAAATAATTGAATGAAATATTCTTTGATAATGAAAAATTGTCCTATTTCTTTTTCTAATCCTGCTTCCATTTTTTTTCCGAACAACATTAATTAAAATATACTTATTATTATTTTTTATTACATCGATTTGATTTGATTTGTCTCTCTACGGTCATTTTGTGCTCACTTTAGGCTAATTAGACAGGGACCTACAGTTTAATGTGGATTCCGAACAACTTACAAACATCTCTACAACCGCCATGAATCGAACCTGAAGCCTGTAATAGCAAATGCCAGAGAACTAGCCAATTGGCGATCAAGCCGCTTGACAGAAAAGGAATCTTGAAATTCATTCCTTTTATTTTCCCCAAATTCAGAATTATTCAAATAAAAAATTTGCCCCAAGTTTTCCCAAATTCATTTCTTTTATATTAATCGAAAGAAGCATAACTGGAAATTTTTTTTTCATATCTCGATACAAATACGTAACATAAAAAATTCTTTTATTCAGGATGGGATATGACGCAAGCTGCGCATTTTCTATTCATAGAATTTCAGTTTTCTTCTTAGAAATCGAGACCCCTCGCATTTTGTCGGAAATTTGTAAAAAATGAACACTCCAAGAAACTACTGGAGGAAAAAAAAAAAAAATAGTTTTTTTTCCTTTTTCTGTCGTCCAATAAAAACAAACAACTTTTAGGAATTGTAAATTCAGAAGACGACTTATCAAATTTCACTTTACAGCTCGACAAATGTACTAACACGAAATCAAAAGCTGGTGGAAAACGTGTGCATCATTTCGTACTTTAGGAACAGGAGGGGGTGGGGGGGAGAGTAGCCCCAAACTTTTCTTCTTCATCTTCAGCTGCCACCCACTGCCTGGTATCAATACATCCATACAGAATTAAGTCCCCAGCACCAACCACTGTCAGAAGAAAAAAGATTCACGAGCCGCTGTAAAACAACAGACCTCAAAAGCAGATTTCTTTTCTTTCTCGAGATACTAACGACATTTTTTTTTTTTTTCCTTCTTTTTCTTTTTTCCTTTCCAGCAGCAGCGAAGTTTATCTTCGAATTCGCAAAGACATTAGCGCAGTAGAAACCGAATTCCCCTCTTTTCCTCCAATGTATTCCGTAGAGAGGAGTTGAGTTGCAGCGTGCGTGCTTCTTTATTTGCTTTCTGGGGACTTAATCGTCTTCGGGCGACGGTTGTCACCTGAATAACAATCAATAGCCCCTCCCTCCCCCTTTTCGAACCGAAAAGCGATAGATTTGTTTTTGAGGCCCCGCGATATTTAGTTTGGAAAAAAGAAAAAACCCGCAAACCACTGCGTTGGAAACCTGTCGTTACACGAGGAATTGTTAAATAATATTTAAATAGCGAATTACGGAACTGTTGCCGCAAAAGAAATGGAGAGCATCCGTGCTATTTTTTTTTTTTTTTTTTTTAATATTTATATAAAAGAAATTGGTTTTGCATTTTATTCAGTTGGCTGCCAGGCTAGATATGAAAAAAAAAAAAAACATTTTAATAGTTGAACCGCAGGGGCTAATTTTTGAATAACTCCAATCAGATATTAAATTGAGAAAATTGAAATGAATTGATTGAGATTAATTTTTAAATTACATTAAACCTTAAATCGGGGTGGTCAACCCAAAGGATCTTGCGGGACATTTTGGAAATAAATAATAAAATTACGTAATCCCCCTATTAGATTTAGACCCACTATAGACATTTTTTGGAGTGAAAAATTGAAACACAATGAGTTATTATTTTTGTGTTTACTATTATTCGTACATGTAAACATAGATAACATAATAATATGGATACTAAACACACATTGTAAAGAAATATAGAACGCTCAAAATGAAATATAAAAAATAAATAAATACAATACGAAATTTACAAAAATGAAATAATTAAAAAAATATTTATTGTACTAGTGAATACGTGTTTCTCCACTCTTTCACTCAGCTTTTGCAAATCGGTCTCTATTTGGGTATTGGCACAACATAATGCGTGTTTGGACAATTTCATTAAAAAAAAAAAAAGAAAACGATTCGCAAGTGTAAGTTGAACCAAAAGTGCTAACAACTTCAACTAAGAGTCTGGTTTGCTCTATTATCAACTATCAACTGTGCGTGTGTACAAATTTATTCACTATTATAATAAATTAATAACGGCCTATTTATGTATAAAAATTTGACGCTACTTATCATTGAATTTATTGCCCTTTATTTCATATTAAATAGGATGCAGTTTTCATTAATTGCTTACTATGAATTAATAAAGCATATTTCTTTGTTACACATTCTTCAATTTACACGAGCCCCCTAGGTAGTGCTAAATGAATAACAGCGGTGCAGCCCTTGCTTATGGCATAAAGATGAACTGTCTCTGTATTGCCAGCTGCATTAGAATCACCACTACAACAAAAATTACACTATTCTATGTTTCTATGACTACGTGAAAGTACAATCTCTAGATTGTGTTAAAATATAAAAAAAATGTGAAACATGGATGCGATACCATTAAGCTATCAGCAAAGTGAAGGGGACGAATATAACATTATACAATGCAGAAAAACGAAACTACTACAAAACATGATTATCATTTCTTTTTTCTTATTTCTGATAAGATAAAGCAGATAATGCGAGAATAAATCTCAAAATCAAGTCAAAAAATGATTGGTCCAATAATATTACGTAAAAAATTTGAAAAATGAGGAAAGCCTTTATAGCTTTGAAAAAAAAGAATAATTACTGGAATTATCGACTTCTTGAAAAAAAAAAAACCAAATTAGCGTGTTCTTTGTAAAAATGCAACCGTTTTATTTCTCTTCTATCGCTTCTTGAATTTTTTACAAAAAACTGCGACCACCGCCAAAGCAGAGATTGAAAATCACTCAAAAAGGCGGAAAAGGAAAAAGAAGGGGGAAAAAAATATATATCTTTCGAAAAACAAACCCATTAGCTGCTCCGGTACATTCCGGGAAGACAATCATGGCTGCTGCAACTCGAAAATAAAATGTTTCCTCCGCTCTCCCATTTGGACAGGAATAAATCCCGAAAAGAAGAGCAAGTCTCTCCGGGAAAAATAATAACAAAACAACAAAAACAACAACCCATGACCTACGTGCCATAGATCTTGCAGAAGAAGCAGTAACAAAATTGTTCCTCGGACAACGCCGATTTTTTTTTTTTTTTTTTTTCCTGGTTTTTTTCCAGTTCGAAGTGTATTTACCGGTACCGGCGTTTGGGAATGAAACAATACGAGGCGGCCGCCGTCTTTCTCTTTTACCTTATGAATAAGTGGAAAGTTCGTGGATTTTTATTACACACCCAGCTTTTTTTTTGGACCTGGCAGTACTTTTTTTTTCTTCTTCTTCTGTACTGTGCCAGGGAAGGAAAAAAATGGAGACCTGCTTTTTAGTGTTTCGGGATAGTATCCAACATTCTTTAATGGAATTTATCATCGATGGCCGTTGAAACACGCGAAAGCAATTTGCGAAGTGCCCACTCTGCTGTTGTTACATTAAAAGTGGTGGAAGGTAATCTGTGAGATCAGTGACATTTAATTCGTTAGACGTCTCAGCAAAATCAGTACATATATATATAGATATGTATATATTTAATCATATTATATTATCGAATTAATTTTTTTCTATATTCATTCAAAAATGAAAAAAGTCAAGTAAAAAATTAGGAATGCCGTTCAACCTAAGCGTTCTGAAGTCGATTCGGAAATTTTCGCGAAGTTTTGAATTTTTTGCGATTATAGGAGAGATATTGACTGTTTTATCGTTGATTTTACAGTTATGAGTTTGCAGAATAATTATATTATATTCTGCAAACTCATGATGCGTGCGCATCTTGTAACATCTAATATAATAGGTTCTATGTTTCCCTTTAAGAGGACCTCAGTGACTATTCCTAGATAAGCACAGTTTATTGTTGATAGCAGAGCTTTTAGTTCAAGTAGTTATATTAGCTTTTAGTTTATGATTAATAGCAGAGCAAACCAGACTCTTAGTTTAAGTTTTTAACGCTTTTGGTCCAACCTGCGAATCGTTTTTTTTTTATTTCTAAAATGAAATTGACCCAACACAAAACACGCTCCAACATAACGGATGCTCACCTGCACAATCCATTACGATGTGCAAATACCCAAATTGAAATGGATTTGCAAAAGCTAAGTGAAAGTGTGGTGAAACACATATCCGAGTAGTAAAATAAATATTTTTTAATGATTTCATTTATATTTATATATTTTTTTATATTTCATTTTTAGTGTCATATATTTCTGTACAATGTACATTTAGTATCATTATTATTATATTATCTATGTTTGCATGTAAGAATAATAGATACGAATAATAATTATAACTATTAACGAATATTATTCGTACTATATTAATAATTATATAGTACGAATAATAACTCATTATGTTTCAATTTTTCACTGGAAAAAATATCTGTAGTGTGTCTAAATCTAATATGGGGATATATAATTTAATATGCGGCCCGCGGAATTAGGATGCATTTCCAAATTGGACCACAAGATCATTTGGGTTGGCCACCCCAGTTATAAAGCATCGCTTATAAACGATATTTTTTTTTATAATTTAGAATTACCTGGAATAGGCATTTAAAAATTTAAAACAATGTTAGCCCCTTATGTGGAAGACTAAAATTAGAAGTAATTTCATCAAATGAGTAGCAATTTGAGATACTTAAGTCTAATTAATATTAATTTTTTCATGTGCCGAATAAAATTTTAACCAAAAATAGGCATAGAAGCATGACTGGTGTTAATAAGGTTATTGAAAAGTAATACTTAGTTTTAATAAACAACTTATTTTTCACATTCCTCCAAAAAAAGGTGTAAAACGATCTTTTCATCAACTATCATTAAAATGACAAAAAGCTGTTTTTAAAACAATTCCTGTGCCAAATGAGATGCTTTTTTTTATAACAAAATAGCAAACACTGGAAAACTGATTATATCTATATAGGAATATATTTTTTGAAAAAAGAAACAACACGCGTTCTTAATCGGAGACATAATGATAAAAATCGCGAGGAACCAGACGATTATTTGGGAAAGAAAAGATGAGCTCATGAGTCCCTGTTGGCGTCTTGCCTCATAAGTTCTTGGGCTAAAGGAGCGACGCGACATAAAACTGGGGAAGGGCTTACTATAAACAAGGCCTTTTAGGGTCGTTAATTTCCTTCCATTCCTCAAAACAAGCGCCGGTCAGGGGATGATTTCTGGCATTCGGAATCCGCTTTTCATGGGGCCCGGGGGACCCGGCCCTTTTTACGGCCTTCCCAAGGAAAAAGGATTCGAATTAATTTCCGAGAAAAAGTAAACGGTTAAAGGAGGCTCTCTGGAGGAAAAAGTCTTTTTTTTTATGGAATGCGGGGGTGGATTAAACGTCGATTGTGAAATCATCGTTCAGTGAACACATCACATCCTATCCGGTCATCCTTATCCAAGCTTGTCTAGTCGTCTTGGATGTACTAAAAGGTTTTCGGTTATAACGATATATAACTAGAGCTTTTAAACTGATAACCCACTTGAACCTTAATTTCAGTCGTTTTGGTTTCGTAGATATTTATTTGACAGCTGAACGAAAGTTTGGTTTGGTTTATCGCTCTACGGTAATTTTGTTCACGCTTTAGGTTAATTAGACCGGGATCTATAGTTTAACGTGAATTCCGAACCCCTAACAAACATCCATACCGCTGCCATTATTCGAACCTGATGCCTGTGGTACCAAGGGCCAGAGCGCTATCTAATTGGTCAATAGGCAACTATTGAACGAAAGAGACAGAATTAGGGAATGGTGAAAAATTAAATATGCAATTGAAAACTGAATCGAATAGGAAAGATTCAAGTTTGAAATTAACAACTTTTAACAAGTACTATTTAAAATTGTGGATAAACAAATGTTTTAGCCAAAATTCTGACAAGTGTGTGGGTGTTTCTTCTAGCCTCACTGAAGCATAAATTGGAATCTCGGTTTTTTAAGAATTTTTCTTTAAAAAAATTTTTTTTTAAGTCGTATCCATATAATTGGTAAGAGGTCGAAACCTTATTTTATCCTCTGGGTGACAAGGGTCCTCCAATTTTAAAATATACGAGCAGCCCAGTTTAATCTATTGACCTTAATAAATTTTATAATATATGGGTTTTTATAGCATTTATATATTTCTGCATTGTACCATCTTATTTTATTTCTTTACCTTATTTTTCAAAATCTTATTTTGTTTACCTTTTTCCCTTTGTTTTACGTATAGACGAAAAGTAAAGTTGAATCATAGCATTTAATGTTTGTATATTAACTGTATGACCAATAAAAAAATTAAATGTTTAATAGCTGTATAAAAGAACAATATTAACGATGTCTTGAAGACAGTTAAAATTATTTATTGGTTAATATCTCGTTGCTTATTCACCTTACTTCAAATTTTGTAAATTATTTACAAAAATATTCGACAGATGCATTCATTGTCTAAAAGTTATAATAAACTTTCGGCAATATTGTGATTATTTTTCATGTGTGATTGTTATACAAATTACATATTTATAATTTTTATATTGGAATTTTTAGAAATGATGAGTTGCTAAATTATTTAGATTGAGGTAAATAAAAATTAAAGCAGTTCTCCAAAACTCGTGAAAAATGAATAAATTCTATAATCCAATATTCAACTCTAAGAAGGCCAGTCACACTTCAGAACATTGCTTGGTTAAAACGTAGATCCTGATTTTGGTCTTTAATGATTTATCACACAAACCACACACAGAAATAAAATAAAAACCTGACAAAGAAATTTTGTTTCACAGACACGGTAAAAGAAACAATCCACTCACGTACTAAATGCGTTTTTTACATTTCTTTCCTGTTCCGAAACTTCAAGACAAAAAAAATGTCTCTCTTTTTCTCGCATTGTATATTTTTTTTTTCTAAACCACTCTTTCTGCATCCCCCCTTTCCCCACCCCCGTTCATTTCGACACTGTCACGCGACTTTAGCAACGCCTTTTTTGTTTCATTTCGTGAGTGAAGACGTGCTTATTATTTTATTCCATGCCTCCCCCCCCCCCTTCTTCTCCAGACGCTGACAGTGCACTTCGACAGTGGTTCCCCCCCGTCCTCTCTCTTTCGCTAATAAGAGAGAAAGTGGGCGGAACTGGAGTCGCCTGAGCTTTTTTTGGTTTTCACAATTTTTTCCCGTTAACTCGAAAAAACTGGAAGCAGTCGCGGGGACTGCTGCCTGCTCCACCCCCTATTTTATGTGGGTCTTCGGATTAGTACATGATCGCGTGAAAAGACTTAATACGCAAGTGATTTTAATGGGAGAATAAATACAGGTATTGAAAATCATACTTCTACTGCTACACCACACCACATGACATCACTAGAGCTGAGTTGCCCCTAAACAGTTTGGGAATGATGTGGGTGAGGAGAAGTCTGATTGGGCTCTCTGAAGATCTACTGTCCTATAAGACCGGCCTCTACTGTTTAACGTGGATTCCGAACCACTCACAGACATTCATGCCACTTCCAGGATTCGAAGCTGGATGCCTGGGATACCGAATCACTCGACCCAGAAGCCCTAAATTATATAAAACTGATGAACCACTGCATATAAAGGAACAATGAAGGGGTTCTCTCATTAATCCTTAAGGTTACTGTACTCAAGAAAGAGATATTCTCGTCAACTAAAAATAACTTGCTAGACATAAAAATATACGATTTATCAGTCGTTAATCCTAAATTCTAGAATTAATTGGAATATTTAATATCTTTTGTGCAACCAATTCATTTTTAAAGTTCCCTAGAAAGAAAAAGTTTCTCTTTACGTTTTGCAGATGCAGTATGCCAGAAAGATAAAGGCTGCATATCGATGAATAAGAAGCATTGTCAGTGATATCGAACCCGAAATCTGTGGCACCCCTCTCTATACAGAACGATATAATTTATGCTTAGTTAAATTCAAATAAATCTACCTGGTCTGCTCATTAGTTATAAATGATATAGGGTTGTAAACCATATATTTGATTGACTGTTTTCGTTACACAGAATTTATATCAGTTTGCTTCAAATAAGATTAAAAATGAAATATACATAATGTATTTGACATGTATTGATGTATCTACAGTCATATGAGACCGGGACCTACGGCTTAAAGTGTATTCCGAACAATTACAAACAACCATGGCACCATCGGGATACAAATCGGAGCCAGATAGCTAGCCACTTCCCTATTAAAAACCATAAAGCCTCATTTATATATATTGGAATAGGATGACTCAATCTTTATTACAGATTTTATGGTTGCAATTAACTCTCAGAGGCCAGATGGTCAAGTGGCTTCTGGTTAAATCCTGGCTGTGAAATGCATGTTTGTAAGTGGTTCGGAATCCACTTTAAACTGTAGGTTCAGGTCAAATTAGCCCTAGTATGCACGAAATGACAGTAAATCGAAGAAACCAAATTAATTTTGAGTTTCAATTCCGGCAGATGGTAAGAGATTCATGTCATATGTTTTATAAGTTTTTTTGTTCACCGCCCAATGACAATCATAAAAGAGTGTCACGCATTGATTTTGAACCGATCGGGGGTGATACGTAATTGCGGATCAGTTTCACCTAAAATTTCTGAGGGCGAGCATTATTTAACACGATTCTTTCTTGACAGAATACACCCATATATTACTTCTATTTTTAACTAAATTAAAAATAATTTTCTTTTTTTTACTTAGGAAAAAATAATAATCCGTCAGCTCATATAAAATATTTAGTAAAAAAGATTGGTTTGTCGCTCTACAGTCATTTTGTGCACACTTTAGGCTAATTAGACCGGGACCTACAGTTTAACGTGGATTCCGAACCACTCACAAACATCCATGCCACGGCCAGGTTTCGGCTGTCACTAAGTAAAGAAGGGGCACAGGGTTCCAAATTCTGCATTCACATACAAATTAAATTTAGGGTTTTAATTAAAACTCTAGTTCAGGTAGTTATTTATTTGTGAAATATCTGTCAAACAAGAAGAGTGACATAAATAAAAAAAAAAAATAATAATAATCTTTCTCCCAAATTCATAAGTGCAAGACGTTATAAAAATAATATTTTACTTTATGATTACAGATTTATTTGATCTAATGAAGTTCAAAAGATGAACTTTCATTTTTAAATGAATTATTCGAATTTGAGAAATAAATTCAAAAATATTAACAAATGTTTCTTCATGTGGGCCCATCGTAATGCAAAGAATCTAAAATTTAATTATTTTATTGTACTAAATAATATATTGCCAATTTTTGCATTTGGTGATAAAAGTAGCATATGATAATATTTTTTTAATGGATGGATTTTTCTTTTTTCGTGTTTTCTTTACAATAATTATAAGCGAGCAGCGGGAGTGAGCGATAATGTGCCAAAAGTGACTTTCTTCTTGTTTTTACAACCATGCGAGAAGATTCAAAGATTGTTTTTCCTACAAGGAAGAGAGATTACGACTTCGCTTAGGCTTCTTTAACTTTGCTAAGAACAGTGTAATTTTAACATTTAAAGCGGAAAACTCCAGTGCGAGAGAAGATTAGGTTAGTGCTTTGCTCGAAATTTCCAAGACAATTGGTTTTTGTAACATGGATGGCATGCTTATAGTTTTTTTTATGCCCTTTTTTTGTAGTTTCTTCCATTTCCTTTTTAAACCACTAAGTTCAGTGAGGAGGTTTTTCCAAATTATTTAATTCATAAATTACTTTTGAGATTTTCAACTGAGAAAACTTCATTTAATTTTCACATCAATGAATTTCTTTTTAATACAATGCTCGAATAAATCTAATTAATTTTAGCGAAATTGAATTTTTATCCACCCAAGTAAAAATAAATAGGTAGTAATGACTGTAGGCAAATAAATTTCCTATCAGTAATTTTCTGTTTCAGTTTTAAATTCGTACAAACTGATCATTTTATAGTTTCATAACGCGCTCTGGCGCCACAAGTTTCGGATTCGAGTCCCGGCAGGGCCACGGATCTTTGCCAGGGGTTCGGAATCCCCTTTAAGCCGTCGGTCCCGGTCTAGTATGACCGTAGAGGGTCATGGAGCCCCATCAGACTTCTTCTCACCAACATCCCCCCCAAACTGTAAAGGGGTAACTCAGTTCTAGACACAGTGATGTGATATGGTGTGGTGTTGTAGTAGTAAAACACCAGCCCTACTGCATGCTAACTAGGCACGTTGGCCCTCAAAAGAATATTTTCTGTTGAGTTTATTACCCTATTATGAAGCGAGCATAAATAGGCTTCTCCCTCCCTTCTAAAAAAAAATGTCACCAGATATTAAAAAAAGAATCTACTTTTAGGTAAATATATAGAAAGTTATTTTAGCTACGTGTACATGTATAGTAATGAATGGAAAAGAATAATCATTTCACAGATATAATTAATTTAGTTCCGTGAAATTATGCGTAGCTATGGGGTATACACGAAAAAAAAGACCCAGTCTAAAATTTAGGATGACTAATTCTTTTTCTTCTGCGAAACTTTTTTAAAATTACTGTATTACATGTTGTTTTAACATATTCTTTTTACATCATCATCATCAGAGGCGCAACAGCCCCATGTTAGGCCAAGACTGTGTGCCTACTGGCAGATTTTGAGACGAGAGATGTTTTCTTTTTACGGTGTAGGGTTATCAGCCCTACGCCCTACAGTCATATGAGACCCGGATCTATGGTTTAAAGTGGATTCGGAACCACTACAAACATCCATGGCATAACCGGGACTCGAACACGAAACCTGTGGTAGCGAGCGCCAGTGTGAGCGAGTTACTCAGCCATCGGTCCCTTGAGCAATTAAACTGAGACTTGAGTTGAGACTTATAAACATCAATTCTTTGATAAAAAAAATATATATATCAACATCTTTATGGTTTTTTTTTTTTTTTCTCACTACTTATGTATTTATGTATATATTGAAAACTAAATATTATGCAAGCTGATTTCTCAGAAAGCTGCCAACTCTTTTCTTTGTCAAGTATCCGGCTGCATTTGTGCGCTCCTGGCTATCCGGGTTTCTTAGATGCGAACTTTTCCAAGAAGTCCGCATCGAATGTCTGTTTGCGAACTATTTTTTTTCCTCCTTCCTCTCTCTTCAAGCGGAGTTCTGGTATTGCTTCGGCTTTTCTGTCGAGAGGAACCCTTATCGGAGTTAGCCTCTGGGGACGGCAGGGGCAGGGGGGGTTCACTTATCGACGCGGTTCCAGTTTGGAAAGATTAATCGAGACCTCGAGAGAGATTCTGTTGGAGAAGAAGTTGTTCTGTTCACAAATAGTTATGCAGCGCAAGCGATATTTGAATTATTTGTGAGAGGAATTTCTGATTCCAATACTCTTTCTTCTAACGAGCAAATCTGGTTCTTAAACATTCCTCTTACCTAGATAATCCACGAACAAAGGGTTCTCTACAGAATACTTCGGTAGTTTTGAAATGGTATGGAGAAGCCTTTTTATTCTGGACTAAGTATAAAAAAAACAGACTATAACTGATTAACAAAAAATTTTAATTTTGAAGACAATTCGTATCTGTAATTGTAGGTTAATGCCTTCAATTTTGATTGGATGATTTTTATTTGACCTCCGATTTTGACCAACTACATATGATTCAAAATTTAGCACGAAAAACATCGTGAAAAGTTCGTATTTACAAAGTTTTTCAAATCCAGTATCCAAGTATGTTCATACATAGAACAAGTAATATAAAAAAATTTATTTTTTAAGTCAATTCCTACTTTTTTTTTCACTTTGTTGCAGAAAAGTCCTTTACAAATAAAGTTGAAATTTTCCTCTTACATCTGGCGCCATCTATTATTAGATACATGCAACTTAAACATGAAACATGCAACATGCATCTAAAAAAATATAATTAATTAATTTAATTTAATGGATGAATCAATATTTGAAAAAGAACTGTATTAACATCCAGTGTCATCCACTGCAAGTTAAAAAAAAAAAATGTATTTCAACTTGAATGAATGAATAAGAAGTACTTTATGAACGATTGAAAATTTGAACAAGATATATATAGGGATAGTGTGAGCTAATAGAAGGAATTGAAAAAGAACGATTGAAGTAACTTTTGACGATTCGACGCAACATTTTTATGTCCTTCATGACAGAAGTGCCTTTCCATGGATATCTGCAATGCTAAGAAACCAGTTGTTAACGATTTCGAAACCCTATTCTGTCGGTCAGCGTATTTTGCCGCAACGCATCCTCCCGAGCACGGAACCGCCATCCATCTCTGCCACGATGGGCGAAATTTGCAAATCACGCCATTCGGTTTCGAACGCCCGCTACAAAGTCTCGGGGCCTCGAATTCCGCATCACGCACAGCTGAGGGTGGCATTTCGTTTTCCATGTGTGCGAGTTACGCCCAGAAAGTCGGCGGTGCGATACAGCGAAGTCAGCGTCAGGTTTCGTACCGATATGTCAAGCTTTCAGTTATGAAGCCGATCCAATTGTGTTTGACTTGTAATTACAGTAATAAACACATGGGGGTAGTGATTGGATGGAACTTAAATTGCTTTTGAGATTAGGATTTACTTGGATTACTTTTTTTTACAATATTGTAAACTGTACTACATACAACATTGCAAAAAGAGGAGAAAAAAATTATATTAATTAGAAGATTTGGTTTGGTTTGGCGCTCTACGGTCATCTTGTGCACACAACGGCTAAACAGATTGGGACCTACAGATTAAAGTGATTCCGAACCACTAAAAAACAATCAAGCTACTGCCGGGATATTAATTATAAGAAGGTAAACAGTTATTTTTAAAAATGAATGCAAAAAAAGTTAAGAAGCGGCAACCTTCCAAAAATTTTTTTCACGGTCCTCTCCCCTCTTTCATGTCTTTCTTCAATCTTCTCTCCAAGTCCGTATCCTCACTTTTAAGAAACACTGCTCTAGAGGATTATAACTGGCAACTAATCTTTAATGAATTGTGAAAGCACTTCTATTCTTAACATGATTTTACATCTCATATAACAGATGACACTTATTCTCAAGCCTTTCATTTAAGAAGCCGATTCACATGATGCAATTATGTTTAACTTGTAATTACAGTAATAAAAACATGGGATAGTGATTGGATGAAAGTTAAATTACTTTTCAGATTAGGATTTACTTGGATTACTTTTTTTACAATGTTCTAAACTGTAGTACAAACAACATTGCAAAAAGAGAAGAAAAATAATTATATAAAAACTGCAGTTTACTGAATTTTTTTTTCTCTTGTTTGTGTAATCGAATAATTATTTAACTTTCATGCTGGTCTCTCTTATATAACCTGCAAAACGTAACTTATTTGGATACACGGCCCATGGCATTTTTCCAGTTTCTTTTTCTGAACAACAGAAACTTAGCTTAGCGTCAAATCATACCTATAGCTAATAAAGTAACTGTAAAGTTTATTAATCTGTTATACTAAAAATGACCAATTTTTTAAGAATCATATAAAGCATTAAAACTAATTTGTAAAATGCCATGAAGTCTAAAACTCTATAAACATCAATGAAACAGAGAAAACAACAAAAGAATGCCGTTGACGTCTTGTTGAAGCGATTTTAATTTAACAGAAAAGTGTACTTTTCCCAAATAGAGTCTTTATGCTAAACAAATATAAATATTTTATATCTTTATAATACTTTATAAAGAATGTTTTTCTTTTCAAGATTAAGAAATATTTCAATATGTTACGAAGACATAATTTTTACTTACTTTAATATTCTCAAAACAAAGTTTGGATTTTAGGTTTCAGGTGCCCAATTAAGTATTTCGGGTCGCTCAACAGTAACGAACCTTATCCTACCCAAATTAAGGCGAAGTTGAATAGTTATTTTGAGTCCATTAAAGCGTTTCCAGAATTTATCTGTCTATCATTTTTTTGGCTAAAGTTTCCCTCAGCCAATCAAGTGTTTTGTTGAATAACAACTATAAAGAGTAATAAGATACTGAAGAGACGAATTCGCCCAAGTTTAATAGCTTTCGGTAATGCTTCCTGGCACTGACTATAAAAGCAACTTCCTATTAGATACTGCTTCTAATGTAGGCTTAGTTTTAAAATAGCTTTCTTTTCCTAAAAATGATTTGTTCAATTAACCCGCACTACCTTTTCTTTTTACAGACCTAGATTTTTCTTGTACTTCTTTGCTTTAAAATAACAGTTCACAGCGTATCATTTTTCACTTACTTGGTGAAAGAATGGCGACATTATTTCTTTAAATACAATCCACTTATTTAAAGTCATGTTCGTGTACTTTATGGCGTGGCCGTATGTATTTATATCATTGACATTTACCATTTTCGACAGCTGCAAAGTCATTTTATTCTTTCAATATGGATATGCTCAATTGTATTTTAAATCAGCGCGCATAATGTACTTCCATGCATGTTTTTGTGGTAAGTGTTTCATGACGCACATTAAATATTCTTAATATTTCAATTAACTTATGAAATTCTTAATGCACAGAAAAAGGATAGCATTAAAATCGACTTTTCTTTCACGAATATATATATATATATATATATATGTCATCATCACCAATAGCACGACAGCCCAGAGTGGGCCAAGGCTTTCCTTTGAAGAGATTTCCGTGCATTCCCCGGGGTGACAAGGGTCCTCTAATTCTTAACCTTTAGTACAGTAAAATCCTTCTCAACTGCGTCTATCCATCGCAACCTGGGTCGTCCAATTCCTCTTTCTCTCTGTGGCTTTGCCAAAACAAGCCTTTTTACATTGTTTAAATCATTCATTCTAAATATAGGAGCTGCCCGTTTTAAACTATTGATCGTAATAAATTTATACTATCTGTTACTTAGTATTTATAATTTTTTACGTTGTACCGCCTACTCCAACAGTCACTTTCCCTAGCACCTCCAAGAATAGCCCTTAAAATCTTCCGCTCGAATAGACCCAAACGGGCGCCATCAGATCTTGCAAAGTCCACGTTTCAGAACCATAGACCAAAATAGGCCTAATAAGGGTTTTATAGAACAAGAATTTAGTTAATTACATTTTCTGGATGGATTCAGACAATATAATATCACTGAATTTTATTTAACATTGTTAAATTCTAATTACATTTTCTGGATGGATTCAGACAGTATAATATCACTGAATTTTAATTAACATTGTTCATAAAGGCCTTGTTAAGTTAAACATTGTTTCATACTATCACTAAACTTTATTTAAAATTGCTAAATTTTAATGGCGTTTTCTGGATGCATTCAGACATTTTTTCTTTCCAATTACAGTCTTTTAGTTTATATTTGAAAAGCACATCTGAATAATATCTGAGAAATGATATCAAGCACATTTGAATTATATCTGAAAAATGATCAGCGATCGATCGGAGTCCTTCCACTTTTTCTGAGAAAAAACGAAAACCCACGCCTGACACGGATGCTCTATTCATTTTGAAACAAGCAAGAAGCGAGATCCCAGAAATGATCGTTCCCGTTTTATTGCCCCCTCATTCCGAGAACCGGTTAGAACCAGCCCTCTGCCTCCCCCGGATAGTCCGGGAGCTGGTTTACGAGTCGTCCCCTTCCACAATTTGTGTCCGGATCCCGTTTATGGGACAAGTCATTTGCAGCGGGGGGATTAAAGCCGCTGCCGATCCATCGATGGCTCTCGATGCCGCTATCTTAAAATCGCGGTTTATTGGAGGTGCCTCGTAAACCTTCCCTGATGGAGAGTGTGTATCTTTGCAGGACCCGCGCTTCTTTATGGATGAGCCCAGAAATACTGCGCCGATGGAAGTCTGGGCTGTAGGTAAAGCGTGACTGCGATGGAATCGAACGGTGTAGCAGTAGTTTGAGATTGAGGCTCGTCATGCAGATTTCAGAACAGCGCCGTGTGGGATTAGAGCCTGATGGCAGAGTGATTAGAACTCTGGCACTCGGTGTCACAGGTTTCGGGTTCGAATCCCAGCTGTACCATGGATGGGTGTAGAGGCTCGGAATCCAGCCGTATGTCCCGGTCCAACTTCTTCTCACCCACATAATCCCCAAACTGTAAAAGGAAAACTCAGCTCTAAGCAAAGTGATGTGATGTGGTGTAGTAATAGTCCCATATGACCGTAGAGAGTCACAGAACCCATTCAGACTTCTCACTCACATCATTCTCACACTGTAAATGGGCAACTCAGTTCTAGGCACAGTGATGTGGTGTGGCGTAGTAATAGTAGTGGTTCGAAATCCACATTATTGCAGTTGCATAAACAAATTCCAGAAAAATGCGATTAATAAATAAGCTGTTAAAAGTAAATCCATTCAGAATTTAAAGATGTCGATAAAACTTTGTAATTAAGTCCTTAATGCAAGTTTTACCTATTTTCTACTCTATGAAAACACAATTTTATGTTTTAAAATCACCTAAGAAGAATTACCTTCCTAAAATCGATTGCTTAATATTTCATACTTGACCCAAAGGTTGTATTTTTTTTAAAGTTTGCAATTACAATTGCAATTTACTGCACTTTACATGCAATAGTGCTTTTGGTGACGCATGTTAAATAGAACAAATTTATATATGCTTCATGAATACGAAGTTAAGTGCTAAGAATTAGAAGTTTGAATTACTATTATAAATTCATAAGTATACGAATGAAATGAGGTTGTGATAAATTTGGTGATGCAGCTAAAAAATATGAGGTAAAAAGGAAAGAAAATGGTTCAGTAATAATTAAAAATAATTACTTATTTTTGAACAAAACCATTGAGCTGAACACAACCTGATACTTTCTCATATGAAATTACATATTTTGGAATTCTTTTGCACTAAATCTTACACTTACATGTAACATTTTTCGTTCACTTAACATAAAAGTTTTTGAATTATAATTTCAATTTTTTTTGTTCAGTATATTAATATCTGAAATGCAACAAACAGACATTATGAATGCGATTTTTTTAAATAATCAAGTAGAAGTCATGAGTAGTAAGCATCAATTAAGTAGTGCACAAGTAAATGAATGAATAAAAATTGAAACCTGATTATCATTTTAACTATTTTTTTTTGTCTAATGCAGCCGCCAATACAGAGACAGTTCATCTTTATGCCGTAAGCAAGGCCTGCGCCGCTGTTGCTCATTTAGCACTGCATAGGGGACACGTGTAGCTAGAAGATAGGCTACGGACGCAAGTAACACTATCCTCGCAATGCTCTACAATCATATTACTACTACTACTACACCACACCACATCACTGTGCCTACAGCTGAGATGCCCCTTTACAGTTAGGAAATGATGTGGGTGAGAAGTATGATTGGGCTCCGTGACGCTCTATGGTTAAATGAGACCGGGACCTACAGTTTAAAGTGGATTACGAACCACTACAGATATCCATGGCCCCTTTGGGACTCAAACCCGAAACCTGTGGGTACTGAGCACCAGAGCGCTAGCCACTCGGCCAACAGGCCCCTGCCAATTTAACTATAATAATATTGAATTTCTGGTTCTAAACATTTTTAGCTAAGAGCAAATATTTATTTGTTTTGCTGTAAAATAAGAAATAAAAAACATACTACATATATATATATATATATATATCTAGTTATCTGTTGAAATTGGATTTATTCAGCATAATTAACAGTTACCTATTTCGAAACAGATTATAATGAACTGAAGTTATCGCAATTCATATCTATTGATTAGGCAACTGAAGGAATGCTTTCTTTTTTGAAGGAAAATCATTTGGAGGGAGGAATCAGCTGGTATTGTGCCGCGTCTCTGTTTGCGAAATTATTAAATTGCAAAATACAGTTCGCTCCTCTAATCAACAGAATTTAACAGAGCTGAAAGTACGAACTTTGATTAATAAAAGAGCGACGAAGACAACTGTCGCTAATTGGATTAAGAAGAGTAAATTCATTTGGGAGAGGCCATTTGTTTGTGAAGGGATTACGGCTGGTTCTTGGAAGACATCTTTAAAGTATTGATTATTGTAGACAATATGATAGAAGTTTAACTACACTTTAAATATTTTTTTTACATTTATTAGAAACGTTCTTAAAAAAGAAGGTTGCATTTTAAATGTTTTCGCTCTGATTAGTTGACTTTAGAATATTTTGTTGTGATATACGTTTATACTCTCACTAGACTTCTTGAATTTAACATGGAAGATTTTTTTTCTAAAGTAGCTGGCAAATGCATATTAGACAGTTGTCTTTTATGCCATGAGCAAGGCTGCCTCCACGTTACTAAACCAGGGCGTGCTTGTAGCTTGAAGATAAACTACGGACGCGGAGTCGCACTACCCCACAACGCTCTACGTTCCTATTAAACAGGGACCTACGGTTTAAAGTGGATTCCGAACCACTACCAACATCCATGGCAACGCCGGAACTCGAACCCGAAACCTGTAGTACAGAGCGCTAGTCCCTCGGCCATTCAGGCCTCTACACAGAATAATATAATTTATGATTATTTAATGTCTAATAAATCTACCTTCTGCCTATTAATTATAAATGATTGGGTTGTATACCATATATTTGATTTATCATATCGATTTTAACAATCGCAAAAGTTGTCGCATGTTTTGTTTGAATGGAAAAAAAACTTGAAATTTCTGTATTTTTTTTATTCTAGTTTTAAAAATAAATATTGTAAGCATAACATCACTTTAAGAAAAACACTTCAGTTTATCAACTGAAGTTATCTTCCGATGATTTTCTATTTTGATTATGAATGTATTAATAACTCAAAGTGGTGAATAATTTCATCTTAGCTGCGCAGTTATTTTCACTTTTACAAAATAATACTTCTTTATCAGAAAATAAAATACCTGAATGCCTGACATACGTGTCAAAGACTCGCCGCCAATTTGACTCAAGTTAAACAATTAATATATCTAATTTTCTATAACATCATTTTAGCCCTTCAGATATCACAAACAGTAGAATCTAAATCGCTCTACTATTTCTCTGCTTTAAATGAACAAGTTTGACTCGGAAAATTCTCCTCTAAAGATCCCCAAATCTCAGATAAAAGCGCATCGTTTTCCAATGGGGCATGCGATAGGGCTGCCATTAATGGAATCCTAAATCAGGGGCGGCCCCTGCAAAGCCCTTGTGATGTAAAGTACTGCATCCCCCCTGCTTAGCTGTAACTGCAGGGCTGTGGTGTGAGTCGGGTCGATTGACAACGGAGCTTATTCTGTAGTATGGAGTGGACCGCATTTTGTGCTTCCATTGTGCCGCCTGGAATATTTCAGATTTATTGAAGGCGCTGGAATGTAGATTCACATCTATAAACAACAACGTCTTTAGTGTAAAAGGGGCAACCAATTTTATTGTAAAATCATATTGGATTGACCCTTGCTATTTATTTATGTTTCTTGTGAAAGAACCAGGTTTTATTCTATTCTTTAAAATTGCTTAAATTGGCAATAGCTACTCTAAGAAAGATTTTTAAGAAAAATGTAAGATTCTAAGTCAGGGGTGGCCAACCCACGGCCCGCCTTAATTATTTTTCCGGCCCGTGAGATGTATCACATTTTTATAAAATATATTTGTTTCAAAATGGCCAGAGTATTGCAAACCAATGTATTAAAGAAATATATTATGTGTGCATCCATATATTCAAAAATTAACTGCCGAAATTATCAGAGAAAATGAACTTAGATTTTAAAATAATATTCTTACGAATATCGGACAGATAGATCCTGTTTTATTTTTGAGCTTACAATTATGAATTCGTAGAATAATTAAATTATAGTTTGCGAACTCATGATGCGCGCGCATCCTGGAACATATAACAGATTGTATGTTTCACTTTAAGTGACTTCAGTGTCCATCCCTAGGTACGTACAGTTGATAGTAGAGCAAACCAGACTCTTAGTTGAAGTTATCAGCGTTTTTGGTTCAACTTCGAATCATTTTTTTCTAAAATGAAATTGACCCAACACAAAACACGTTCCAACATAACGAACGCTAACCTGCAATATCCATTACAATGTACAAATACCCAAATGGAGATCGATTTGCAAAAGCCAAGTGAAAGAGTGGAGAAACAAATCTCGCACTAGTCAAATAAATATTTTTTGAATGATTTCCTTTTTTTATTTCATTTATATTTATATATTTTTTATATTTCACTTTTTAGCGTTATATATTTTTTTACAATTTGCGTTTAGTATCATTATCATTATGTTATCTCTGTTCACTTGTAAGAATAATATAAATACAAAAATTATATCTCATTACGTTTCAATTTTTCACTCCAAAATATGTCTATAGTGGATCTAAATCTAATAGGGGGATCTATAATTTTATATGCGGCCTACCGAATTATGATGCACTTCCAAAGTGGTCTGCAAGTTCATTTGGGTTGGGCACCCCTATTCTAAATGTTTATATATAATTTTTTTGCTAAAAATGTTAATATGAAGTTTGTTGTTGATTTAAAAATAACTCTACAATTTTGTTTTAAACAAAATACCTAATACTTTTTACGGTCATGAATAGTATAAAACAATAAGAAAATAATAAGCGATTATTTATACTAATGTTTTGAAACTTACATATTCATGCTACTTGATTTTTTTGCTATTGAATGTTGATGAAAATAAATTTCTATTTTCTTATTCATTTCCCTACTGAAAAATTCGTTTAATTCATCTTTGTTGGTATGCTAATGCTGGATAGTTGATGTGAAAATGTATTTCATTTCAAAGCATAATAAGGCGTCAACTTTAAGCTACAAATTAAAAAAAAAAATTCTTCCCGCCGTTTTTCACGCATATAATTTTCCGATTTTTGTGTCATCAAAATTTAAGAAAGACTATCCCATTTCTGTTTGATCTAACAACAGAAGAATTTTCGAAATAAAGATTTTCTCTCCAAACCAAGAATATGAAAAGAAAAAAAAACTGTTCTAAGATCTGACGAGATACGGAAAGAGACTCACCTTTTTACCATCGAGTTCGTGAGGTCCATTCGCCAGCACTTTGTCCACACTGTCGGGATCTGCAAAGGTTACGAACCCGAATCCCCTGTGCAAAGAGAACAACGAGACATTAGTGATTTTAATTTTTTAGTTAAACATGTTTAACAATAAAACAAAGATTTCATAAAATTAGTAAGTGAAAGTTTTTCAATAATTTACTTAACACCAACGTTATGTTAATGCAGCTGGTAATACAGAGACAGTGAATCTTTATGCCATGAGCAAGGACTGCACAGTTTACTGCACTACTCATTTACCACTACGCAGGGGGCACATGTAGCTTGAAGATTGGCTACGGACGCGAGTCACACTACCCGTACAACGCTCCGAGTGCCACAGCACTAATCACTCGTCGATCCTATTAAAATTATTTTTTAAGAGCCCAGGGACCACTAATGCAAACATCTAAGGCAGCACGTGAAGATTGGCTAGCCCTATTAGGGACTCAAACATCTAAGAAACTATTAGTACCGAGTGCCACAGCACTAGTCACTCGTCCATCAGGTCCCTCAGAATTTGAATGTGACCATAATCTAAAATTATTTTTTAAGAGCTAGTAGGAGTGAGTTTGTTAGCCAGGTCTGCCCTGAAATTGTGATGGTAGAGATATTATTACATCTGTATTTATAGCAGTTGTTGTTCTAATGCAGCTAGCAATACAAAGACAGTTAATCTTCATGTCTTAAGCAAGGGATCCCCCGCTGTTATTCATTTAGCACTACTCAGGCAGCACGTGTAGCTTGAAGATTGGCTACGGACGCGAGTCACACTACCCGTACAACGCTCTACGATCCTATTAGACCAGGGACCACTACAAACATCTAAGTGACAGCCGGGACTCAAATCCGAAACCAATAGTACCGAGTGCCACAGCACTAGTCACTCGTCCATCAGGTCCCTCAGAATTTGAATGTGACCATAATCTAAAATTATTTTTTAAGAGCTAGTAGGAGTGAGTTTGTTAGCCAGGTCTGCCCTGAAATTGTGATGGTAGAGATATTATTACATCTGTATTTATAGCAGTTGTTGTTCTAATGCAGCTAGCAATACAAAGACAGTTAATCTTCATGTCTTAAGCAAGGGATCCCCCGCTGTTATTCATTTAGCACTACTCAGGCAGCACGTGTAGCTTGAAGATTGGCTACGGACGCGAGTCACACTACCCGTACAACGCTCTACGATCCTATTAGACCACGGACCACTACAAACATCTAAGTGACAGCCGGGACTCAAATCCGAAACCAATAGTACCGAGTACCATAGCACTAGTCACTCGTCCATCAGGTCCCTCAGAATTTGAATGTGACCATAATCTAAAATTATTTTTTAAGAGCTAGTAGGAGTGAGTTTGTTAGCCAGGTCTGCCCTGAAATTGTGATGGTAGAGATATTATTACATCTGTATTTATAGCAGTTGTTGTTCTAATGCAGCTAGCAATACAAAGACAGTTAATCTTCATGTCTTAAGCAAGGGATCCCCCGCTGTTATTCATTTAGCACTACTCAGGCAACACGTGTAGCTTGAAGATTGGCTACGGAAGCGAGTCACACTACCCCCGCCACGTTCTACGATCCTAAAGTTAGCAATCAGAAATTGAATTATTGCGCATCGATTAATTATAATTAGTAAAACAAACATTTATTTTATGAGCGTGTAAAATTTAAAAAGAGGTAAACAGAATTTATAACAGCAAGTACTTTTTCTGTAGATCCCCATTATCATTATTATTATTATCGGTGCAAAGATCCCATAGTGAGCCCAGACCGTCTACTTGCTGGCAGATTTCTAGAGAGGAGATATTTTCTTTTTAAGGGTTAAGGTTGTCAGCTCTACGATCCCATTAGACCGGGACCTACGGTTTAAAGTGGATTCTGAACCACTACAAGCATCCAAGGCACCGTCAGACTCGAACCCGAAACCTGTGGTTCCGAGCGCCAGAAGGCTAGCCACTTGGGCCATCTGGCCCCTTCGAATGGTGATAATGTATTTATTAAATGACGATATTCTTTATTAATTTTAATTGAAATTCAGCAAACCTTTCTAAAATTTTTAAGGCCTTTTTTGTGTATTTATAATTAAATAACTCGCCATTTAAGAAGCTATTTTTACAGCCGCATATTGATAAATATTTCCTCGACATTCTTGGTTTTTGAAGTGGCTAACAAGGCAGAATTAATATTCACTGTTTCACACGTAAATCATGAATAATTCTTTGCTAAAGGAAGTGTCACCGGGTCGCTTGCTCGAATTCGCTCTTTCGCTAGGAAAATAAATGTGGAGTTTTTTTTGCAGGTGGTGCAAGGCAGTTCTTTTCCTTATTCAAAACTCAGGTTATTAATCTTCGTTAAGCACAAGCGTTCCAATTTCTGTCAAAACTCTTTAAAATTAATGAAAAATTATTAGCCCGCTGAAAAGAATTCAGATTTTTCTTCTTCTGTCTAATCATGAATCATAGTAATAATATATTTGCCGATAGAAAATCTTTAAGAAAAATGGACAATAGCATTACTGTAATTTTTTAACACCTTTTGTATAAAAGCACAATGTTTGCTTTCAGCGTTTTTGTAGATGAAGGAAAACTTTGAAATTGATTAAAAATAAAATAAAATAAAAGACAGCAAATGATAGGTTTCTTTAATATATTAAACAAAATTTAACATTTTCAGTTAAAGTATTTAAAAAATTACCAGGAAAATAGGTTTCCAACAAATTCTTTATACAAAAAAAAAAAAAAAAAAAACTTTTTCACGCTACTTTCTTTCTAATAAACTCTTTATCTATTTGCACTTCTTAGAGTAACCCCGATTCTGCAGCAGTTATATATTATTATTATAATATTTCCTTACATGATTAACTGCCGTTATTATTACATTGTCATTAAAATTCCAATAAATAATTTTTAAATTATGCACTTGGTTTCACTCCAATATTACACACAACACCATATCACTGTGCCTACAGCTGAGTTGCCCATATACAGTTTGGGAATTATGTGGGTGAGAAGTCTAAATGGGCTCCTTGACGCTCTACAGCCGCATGAGACCGGGACCTACGGTTTAAAATGGATTCCAAACCCCTACAAATATCCACCGCCGCGACTCGAACCCGAAACTTGTGCTACCAAAGGCCAGACCGTTAGCCACTCGGCCATCAGGCCCCGATTTACTCCGATAAGAAGCTATTCGAAGTTTTCAAAAATTCTGATCAATGTTTCATAAAAAGAATTGCTAATACATTAGAAAATACAATTATATCGGTCGAAAAATATATCCATTGTATAAAGAGTTTAATAAAATTATATCTAGAAAAAAAATGCATACACTGTTGATTTTTTTTTCAAACTATATTGGCTCATCATTTTTTTTTTATTGAAAGAAAAAATAATTTTTTGAATGATACTAAAATATTACAAAAAAAAAAAAAAAAAAAAAAAAATCTCTCCAAAAATTTAATATTCCTAGCTGGATTTTGTTTGTTTGTTTTTTGTTTTTCAGTGAAAATCTTGAACATTTCCATTACTAAGTATTAAAATACATGCATCTATCGTTAAATCTTACCTGAAAATGGCAGTTCTTATTAGCTTAATTATATGGAACCTTGTAGAATCAACCGTCTTCAAGGCGGCCTTTGAGTCGGGTAAAATGACAACTTCAGAAAAATTATTTGAGCTGAGAAAGAGCAAAACGAAGGGTCTCAATCTCACCATCGAAAGCAGTTCTAAGTCTTCCCATTTAGGAATAGAAAGCAAACGAGTTACAGTAGACCCCTGCTCCAAAATTCAATTTCCTGCTCAAAATGCAATTTTCTATGCGAGAGCCGTCAGTGTATACAATCATTTTTAAGATATAAGGTATTAATGTTGTAAGATGTCCTAAAAATGTTGTATTGACGATTTTATTGTTTCTAATACATTCTGAAATTTTTCTGTTGAAAATCTAAAAGAAATACTTTATCCAACTTCAAATAATTTACACAAGAATTTCGAAATAAAAATAAATAAATGATTTAAATAAATTTATGATTTATTGCATGTTGATACCTGTTTAGTTTAAATTACATGAGCTATTTCCAAAAAAAAAAAGCTGTATCTGGCTAATGCTTCTAGCCAATTTAGTCCAATTATATCTTAATGGTTCTTCTAAATCAGCTTCTGAAAAATGATCCGTTAAATCATCGTACTTGAAGTTTTCTTAAATCCGTTGCTGCGAAGGCAATGTTAATTAAAGCCGGAAACTGGATGCCAGCAGCAGCGAATGTGCCGGAAAGGAAAATGAAAATTTTCCCCAAACTCCTTTTTCCGGGAAGGAGGAAAACTCGCGGCGGTCTGGAAAACAAATCCTTCGAAAGGTAATTTTGAAGTTTTGAGAAGTGGTCGCGCGAAGTCTTATTTTTGCTGCTGCCAGTCTTCGAAGCAGTTTAATTAGAGACAGGACGGCTCTGTCTCCGGCCTTCCCTTAATTGGAGTGGAAGTTCGCGGCAGAAGTAAGAAGACGAGGCAGTGCCAAAAATTCTGAAATCTGGAATTAATAAGGCAGTTTGAGTGAAATGTGGGCGCAGATAGAAAAAAAAATGCTGACGCGTGATTGGAATCGAAAACTAACTGCAACCATACCCGGATACACAAATGCAATTCGTTACAACCAATGCTGCCTTTTTCAAAAATTCAAAATTGTGTATTCAAAATGTGTTAAACATTTGTTAATACATTAAGTCCTTGCGATACAATGAAATTTCACCACAATTTTTTAAGAACTAAAATCTGTACAGTTATCTGTGTATAACTGTATAACGCCTTTCTCTTTTTTTATTAACTTAATTTGTTCCTAACTGTAAATTGTGTCCCTTAATTAATTTTTTTTCTTCTTGATTGATTTTATTGGAAAATTTAATTATTTAATTTAATAATTAATTTATTTGATAATTACCAATTTTAAAATACAGAAGAACTATTTTAAATTCTATTTTCATAAAATGAAAAAAATCAATATTCTTATAATGTCGTAAACTTCTTCATAATATTCTGTTTCGTATAAGTTTTTTTTAAGTTGCTTTGAGGTATTTGAATAAATCGTCTATATTTGTCACGACAACTTACAATTTTTTCATTTTTTATTTTCGGACACTTTATTTTTTTATGTCGATGTAAATGTCATTATTTTTACTTTTTAAAATTATTTTTACTTTTTAAAAGTCATTTTTTAGAAACATTAAAAATTAAATTAGGTGACTGTAGTAAATATAATTAAACATTAATGTAAAATACAAGTTCAAATGCTTATTTTGAATTAAATACGGAACAGGTTAAATTTTTATATTTAATAAAAATTTTAATAAATAAATAATAAGTAACATAAACTTTTTATTTGTACTTATATACAATGCAATGCAAGATTTTTTATTAACATTACCTCAGATGTCTAGTCAAAGAATACATTTCGTATCACATCTCGAACTCTTCGATATTGTGTCGAATACCCTCAATAATAGCACGGCAGCCCAGAGTGGGCCAAGGCTTTATTTAGAAGAGATTTCCATGCATTCTTCTGTGTGCTTTTCAGAAAAGCAAAAGCTTTTTCAACTGCTGTATCCTTCGCAACCTGGGTCGTCCTCTTCCTCTTTGTCTCTGTGGCCCTGTTCCCAAAACAGGGTTTAAATAATTCATTCTAAATGCATGAGCATCCCAGTTGAATCTATTGATCTTAATAAATTTAATAATATCTGGGTCTTTATAGCATTTATAAATTTCTGCGATGTACCGTCTTCTCCAACAATCTCTTTCCCTAACACCTCCAAAAAAGGCTCTTAAAAATTTTCTCTCAAATAGACTCAAATGGTCCTCATAAGATCTTGCCAAAATCCAAGTTTCAGAGCCATAGACCAAAATGGGTCTCATTAGGGTTTTATATAACAAGAATTAAAATTTTCTGCTTATGAACTGTGATTTAAACAGATTTCTTAAGCCAAAAAAGACCTTATTGGCAGACACAATTCTATTTTTTATTTCAGGTCGAATACCATAGTGATAGATTCATTTTCTCTTAAAGAGACACAGAAGTATGAAGAGGTACAACCCCTAATTACTTTTTTTGCGAATGAACAATTTTTTTGTTCATTCGACTTATCTTCAATGTTTTATTTGTACTAAGAGTAATCCATCGATTTAATGATCCCTTAAAGAAAGTTGGGAAATGCAGGTATAATATTTTTGGAAAAAAAAAAAAATGCCAACTTAACGAACGCTGTATACCTGCAGCGAGATTCGCTCGGAGTCAATCAATAGGGTTTAGAAAAATTGTTATTTACAAAACATTACGTTCTCTGAAACAAAAATCAGAAAACCATTTAGAGCAAAAATAACGGAAATAAAACTCGATCGCAGAGTCTCGCTTTGCAGAACTTTTCTGCCATCTAATGATCCGTAATGTAGGAGAATCTTTTTTCTTCAAAAATTAAAAAAAAAACTCTATGCAGATCCTGACATGTTTAGGACGTATTTATGATCTGCTAAGATTAGGAAAAAAAAATTGTTGCAAATAGTGCGCGTGGAGAAAAATGAGGTTTTAATCGCTTACGATTTCAACTTTTTTATAGAGAATTATTAAAATGGTTTTTTTTTTTTTTGGATTTTATTTGGTATTTCAAGTCTGATGATAATAACTGGGTTCAGTTTTAATCAGCTAGCTGCATTTCTGGTTCATAGTTTAATGAGTCTTTCAAAAATATGTTTTTTTTTAATGCTTTATGTCTGTCATTTGAAGGAATCTGATCATTCAGTGTTTTTTTTTTAATTAATTCATCTGACACGATGATAACAGTTTCATAACGTATCGTAACGGCTGGTGTTTTATTGGTGTGCCTAGTGTACCTTGTACATCCATATCATAATTTTTATTAATATTTTACATAATTTTAGAAAATTCAAAAAAAATTTAAATTTTAAAAAGAAATAAATTTAAGAGAGGACATGCTCTGTAAAGAAAATAAAAGAAATAATTTAATACTCAATTCTTTTATTTCTTGAATGTTTTTCTAAATATGCGTGATTGAATAAGAGGCGTGGCATTGTGTCTCGACTTGATTGGTTGTTGGAATAAATTTGAAACTTGCGGAGAGTTAATCGGTTATTTTCAAAGGCACTGTAAAAAAAATGTGCCAACTAGTTATCTTCAACTGTAAATAACTAACCTTGCAACAATGCTTTGAATCAGTAAGCATGACATTTTATAATAGTAATGTCATGGATTTTATTTATTGATTTTTTATACATTTTAAATTACCATCATTTAAATTGATTATAATCATTTATAAGGGATCATTAGGCATTTCTAGAAAGTTTTTCTATAAAAAGTGTGTTTCCTTCAGAATTCGCATTCATACTTTACTTTGATTAATGCAATCATTCAACCTGGTAGATGATATAAACTGTGAAAAAGGATCTTTAAGCAACACTTTTGCCATTATTTTCCATCATTCATATTGGCTGCTGTATATATCCTCCTGTTTTTCTCAAATATGTCTCTTATATGTTTTTCTCAAATTATCAAATTTTATAAATCTTTTATTATCAAAGAGAAATGTTATTCCCATTCGTAATTATTTATTCGTCTGAAGTATATATATATATATATATATATATAAAGGAAAAGACATACTGACTGTGCGTAACGAGTTTTCTGTAAATGTTCTTTCCTTGTTCGCATATATTTGATACAGGAAAGCTATAATCAGGAGTCTTTTCATGTTACTAGTAAACACGAATTTGCATCGTATCATAGGACATAAACTGTTTAAAATGCATTGATTCTAAATATACGAGAAAATTATACAATTTATTACAAAGAAAGTGTCATGTGAAATAGAGAATAGGATAAAAATTTTCTTGTAAATGTCTAAACTTTTGAGAAAATTTAAAGATAAAATCGTTGGCATAAACAAAAAAAAACCTTATTTGTTTCTTCGATTTATCCATGGAAGAGGAACGTTTTTAGTTATTGGAAATTAAATCAAATTTGTTTGCTAAACAAGAAAATACATTTTAGCAAAGGGAATACAAATGTCTTTGGTTTGATTAAAAAGTTGATGTTTATAATGTTAAAACGTACAAAAAGTGTGTACAAAACAAAATGAATACTTATATTGGTGTTTCAGAAATGTCTATTAACTATTCATTTAAAAAAAGTTAACTTAATTTACGCTCTTAATCCTTTCAATAACGAACATATCAGTTTCGTATCTATGCTATCCCTTTCTGATCATCGTGCTCACAAAAATGAAATAATCGACTTATGATGCATTGCACGACACTTCTAAAGGCCTTATGAACACATTATTGGGGCATATATAATTAAGATCTTATTTGGTTTTATTTAATCGAAATGATTTTGATTTAGGAAATATTAAAATCAACAAAAATAATTGTATATCTTCACAAAAAAAATTACTTTAACAACATTAATAACAATCGAACAGAAGAATTTCATTGATTAGAATAGTCATCCTATTTGACTCTAAGGCAGCCACTTTTGGCAATCAATTCCTTCTACGCACCTCTCTACTTCCATCGAAAAATGCATCTCTTGCCTTGAAGATCTTGCCTCAAAGGGTAAGGATATCGTTCTGCAGTGGATCCCGGGCCATTGTGGGTCGTTGGGTAATGAGAAGGCGGATTCTTTTGCCAAAAAAGGTACAACCATCACCCAAATGTTTTGTAAAGACATCTCTTTTCACTCGTTGAAACTGGTGATCCGAGATTTTTTCCGAAACACACTATCTGATAATTTATGTGAAGGCAATTCATCTAAAACCTGGTTTAACTTTATTCTAAACATCCCTGATCAGCCCAGGTTTAAAGCAGTTGCCCTTTTTAGACTGCTGACGGGCCATGATTGTTTGGCCAATCTTTTTCAAATGAGAATATCTGAAAGCCCAAAATGCATACTCTGCAATCTGGGAGAGGACATGGATTCATCTCACCTTCCTGTCTGCCCTGTACATGTTTCCTCTACTGTGTAGGGTCATTACTGGGAGGCTTGGGCCCTTATGGGCTAAACACGTCATTATGTAATTTCCTTCGTTTATCATTGTTGTTTCCATATTCCTTATGTTCTTTTTATTTTATTGCTTATTGTGTCCTGACATTAGAAATAAAAAAAAAATGAATAATAACAATTTATTTTAGCAAGAGCAAATCAAGTGAAATGGCAGTTGTCTAACATGAATCTAGTGAAAGTTAAAATCGTTTCATTATCGGCACATATTAATTCAATAAGTGACCGCTGATAATTTTTTTTCAAACCCACAGGGGGGATTTTAAGCAATATCAGTTCTGCTGGATATAAGCTACCCAATCCATTTTAAACAAGTTACAAATTGCGAACAGCTTTTTAAACCATTACCGATTCACCATCGAATTTATAAACATTTCCAAAAAAATTTACTTACGATAAAATCGAGCGATTTCAAACATTTCCTCACACGAATTTTAGCCTAATCCGCAGCGATTAATATTGCTTTTTGAAAAAAAATTGCCCACTTCTAGATGGCAACTGCTAGATACCGATCAGTTTTTCAAAAAAAGGCACGCGCGCGCTAAAAGTGTTGGGGTTGCCTAATGAACGAGATGCCTCTCCCCCCCTTCGATGCAAGGAAGGAGACGGTCTTCCTCCAGAGTCCCTGAGCACCACTTAAGGGCAAAGAAAAACGATGTCTCCATAAAACTACTTATTTAAAATGGTTTCCACGGGTTCAGTAGAAAAAAAATGCTTTTATTTACGACTCAAAACAAGTGGGCGACACGAATTTTTTAAATGCTGGGCTCAATCGAGTAGAATTTGTTTTTATTTATTTAAAAAATAAGCTTTAAAGTTTTATCTTAAAATGCTATTAGATGTGCTAATGCGAGCTTCTCTATAAACCTATTCATGATTCCTAATTTTTCAGGAAAAGTAGAACTTTAGAATCAAGTAGACGTTATATATATATATATGTGTGTGTATATATATATATATATATATATATGTGTGTGTGTGTGTATTCGTATTGTGAAAGCAATTGAAAAAGGAGAACCACGTAAAAATATTATTGTTTGTAGGAGATTTCTGCAGATTTTTTGAGTAAACCGAATCGTTAAAAAGAAAAAATTCAAAATTGCTAATGTCTATTTCCAGCAAATTATATAAAATTAATTTTTGCATTTTGAAATCAAATAAATTTATCTAACTGTAAATAGTCCTACATGTGCAGTAAAAGGATATCTTTTATTATATGACTTAGTAATGGTACTTTTAAAAAATGTTGTTGTTGTTCTAATCCAGCTGGCAATACAGAGACAGTTAATTTTTTATGTCATAAACAAGGTCTGTACCGCCGTTATTCATTTAGAACTACCCAGAGCGCACGTGTAACTTGAAGATAGGCTGGGGACTCGAGTAACACTATCCCCACAACGCCCTACGGTCATATTAGACTGGGATTTACGGTTTAAAGAGGATTCTAAACCACTACACACATTCATGACACCACCGGAATTCGAATCCGAAACCTGTGGTACCGAGCACCAGAACTTTAGCATCAGCCCCCCCCAATTTTTATGAAATAATCTTATTTATATCAGAGATATGAAATTTCAACAAGAGCATACATAGATACAAACATAATTTCAAAATATTAGGAAGAACGTAACAAATTAATTATTTTAAAACAAAAAATAATTCTTTTTTATGTTTTATTCATTTGGTTAAATTATGTTATATGTGAAATCATGTGTTTTTCTAGAAGGGCTTAAACATTTCGTCAAAATTGCGAGTTATTGAGCTTTATATTCATCTAGAATATCTCTTTGGATCATCATGTCTTAGCACTACGCTATAGATGCACATAATTCCTTTTTTAGTCATTTAAGATACCTGAAAGTAATACACTTAACTTCAATTTGGAAATTAAATGCTTAAACTTATTATTTTCAGTAATGGCCGCAATACAAATTAATATCTCATCTCTCTTGACTGAAACACAATACTCATTAATTTTTCTCAGTTTAAAAAAGATTAAAAAAAAACAAAAAAAACTCTTTTTTTTTTCACTTTCCTAACGAGAGAAGCGAAACCTGGCAAGACTTGACTTTCAATTTTATAAAGCAAAAACCTGAAAGATTAATACTCGCCGCTTAAATTAGCGATTTTTTTTTTTTTTTGCTACCCACCCTTCTTTCTAATGCCCGTTGTCTCTTCTGCATAAATTACCATGCATTAAAAGTGTTCAAAAAGGCCCTCGGCGTCATTTTTTAAACTCAAGTCTACCATAAAAGTAAGGTGAAATGCAGGAATAAAAAAAATGGGCCTAGGTAAAAACACAAAAGAGAAGAGATTCTCCCGCCCATTCTCGCCGCTGCTCGAGACTCCTCGTGATGCATGTCGGGGGCCTTGTAATGATGACGTCGCAGGGGGGGGCACTGTTCGGGCATTCCTGGCGCATGATTGATTATGGGAATGGGAAAAGGGGGAGGGGGGGGGAGATGCTGAATGTACTAATCAGCAAATTGCTTTTTCCCAAAAACAAATGACTACCTCGCGCACAGGGCGAGATGGGATGACGTCGCCTTTTGGATGGCAACCAGGATTAATATTGGATCTGAAACCGAATCGCTTAATGAACATTCAGATTCTAAAAAAAGAGAATCGCCCTTTTTCTATCAAGCATTTAAGTGAAATAATATTTTATTTTCAAGGTGATGTCTACGAAATACGCCATGGATTTCTTTAAACTTTCCCAATCCTTAAAAGTAATTTATTATGAAACTGAGTTAATAACATTTTTTCGAATTAAAAAAAAAATGTTTCACATTGTTGTTGCTCTGATGCAGTTAGCAATACAGAGACAGTTCATCTTTATGCCATAAGCAAGGGCTGCACCGCTGTTACCCACTTAGCACGACCCAGGGGGTGCGTGTAGATCGAAGATAAGCTACGGACGCGAGTCACACTACCACCACAACGCTCTACGATCCTATTATACCGGGACTTGCGGTTTGAAGTGGATTCCGAACCCCTACAAACATCCATGGCCCCGACGGGACTCGAACCCGAGACTTGTGATACCAAGCTCCAAAGCTCTAGCCACTCGGTCATCAGGACCATATATATAAACTCATGTTTGTGAAAATTGCAACACCATGAAGGAATCGTCATAATTGAATGAAATTTAATACACAGTTGAGTGGTAGTGGTACAAATAAATGATTAAATATTCAAAGCAAACAAACAATAACAAGAGATCGGAATCAATATTTTGTGTAGCCACAACGCGCCGCAATAAGTGCTGCTACATGACGTGGCATGGAGTCAAACAAATTTTGAATGTCTTCCTGAGGAAGAGCATTCCATATTGTTTGTATGCGCATCCAAAGTTCATCTGCAGAAGTAACAGGACGAGGATCACGAGCGAGACGCCGGACCAACGAAATCCCACACATGTTCAATCGGCGACATATCCGGGGAATACGCAGGCCAAGGAAGAAGCTGTACCTGCCGCGTTGCAAAGAAGGATTGAAAAGTCCTAGCGATATGAAGGCGGGCATTGTCCTGTACAAATACAGCGCCTGACAAGCTTTTAAGAAAGGGAACAGCTTGGGGCTGTAGAACTTCACTGATGTACCGGTTGCTGCTCAGATTGCCCACAATTCTTAGCAATTGAGATCGTCCATGATATGCTATGGCACCTCAGACCATAACTCCCGGTGTTCGTCCACTGTGGCGTTCGATAATGCACTCCGGAAGGTGGCGTTCATCGGCATAGCGTCTAACATGAATGCTGCCATCATGGTACCACAAATTAAAGCGGGATTCGTCAGAAAACACGACATGCTGCCAATCAGCACGCCAGTCTCTATGCTGAGCAGCCCATTGTAGCCGCAGGCGGCGATGGTTTAGCGTGAGAGGGATCCTGTATAAAGGAGTCCTTGCGCGCAGTCCACGCTGCAGCAGACGTCTACGAATTGATGAAGCACACAATGAAACACCTGTAGCTATTGACCACTGTGCTGCCAATTGTCTAGAGGAAGCTGTACGGTCCGTCAGCGCCATGCGGACCAGGTGTCTATCATCGCGAGCTGACGTCACATTCCGGGGTCCACTCCCGGATTTCCGAGTTGTCCGACACTCGTCTGTCCACTGCTTCCAAAGACGCATCACTGTGCTGCTATTACGCTGCACACGAGTGGCTACTGCACGATAAGACAATCCAGCTTCACGAAGGCCGATGATTCTCCCCCGTTCAAACTCTGTAAGTTGTTCAAATCTAGCTCTCTTTCGTCGAAGAGGCCTAAGTAACGATTGAGCTAACGTTTACCACTAGCAGATAACCACCGATAACCATACACGCATCGCTACAGCCGTCTATTTATTCGGATCCATCCGCCGTTCAGAGGGCGCTGCTCAGCATATGCATGCGCTACGGATTTGAAATTCTAATCATTTGCATATCATGCGCTAATTTGCATTTGCTGAAAATTTCAGCTCACTCGTGTAAGTCCTTCATGGTGTTGCAATTTTCACAAACATGAGTATATGTAGTGGTTCAGAATCCACTTTAAAACCGTAGATTGCGGTCTAATTGGATCGTATAGTATTGCGAGATTGTAGTATTACTCGCGTCCATTACCTATCTACACTTGCCGACTGGGCAGTGCTAAATGAGTAACGTTGGTACAGCCCTTGCTTATAGCATAAAGTTAACTGTCTCTATAATGCCAGCTGCATTAGAAAAAAAATTTAAAACTAAATTTAAAATTTTTATTTTTATACTTTCATTTTTTATAATGGACATAAAAGAGGTTTCTTTATTAAAATTTATATTTAAATTACTTTTAATTATGTAAAAAAGAAAAAAGAAAATAAAAAATATTAAAAAAAAGAAATGAAATGGAAAAAATCTTATGCATCGGAACTTCAAATTTTCAAAAGACTTTTATCACATGGTACCAAATTATAAATTATCGCAACTATGTGTACGAAGTTCTGGTTTCACATTTGATGTAAGTTAGTTGTGGTGCTTTACCAAAAGCCACGATCAATATTCCCTTAGAGGAATTTTCCAGAAAACATTTCACAAATTTAGAATCGTATGTGTGGTCAAGTCTTCCTAAGCCATGTCCTCCCTCACTATCTATAAGCCTTCCGCCCATTCCCAAACTGCACAAGTTCTCCCCGCGTATTGATTGGCCGCGATTCGGACCGCTGGACCGTGAAATGATCCACTGACCCCGAAGGCACACCTCGCACTGTCATCGGATGATGCAGCCCAATTTCTGATATATCAGGCACTGGTACGAACCCATACCGTCGTGTGTTTTTCGTGTGCAATGATTCATATTGGAAAAGTTGTTAAAAACTTATGCAGGACTTTTCAGCTGAAGCATATCACTTTGAAAAGAGAAAACACATTCTGAATTCTGCCAGAAAAATTTCTTTTAACATTTTAGTTAACTTTTTTGTAGATAAATAACTTATGCATTGAAATATATATATATATATATATATATAAATCTACTTGCTTCGTATAGTGTTTTGCAGCAAATTTTTGACTCTCAACAGTGATCTTCTTAATAAACACTTGCACCACGTGGGTGTAGCTACTCGTGATGTCTGTCCTCTGTGCTCGTCGGGTGAAGCCGTGGACTTTTTACATTTCACAACATGCACTGCACTAGATTTTATGACTTTTAATTCTGACAACTTTACAAAGGCTAAATTTCATTGGGCTGCTAGAGTTCTTATGGCGCTACAGTGTGATGTAGGAAAATCTATATATATGTATAATTCTTCTGTACATATGTTTGTCACTGAACTCTTCCTAAATGGCTGGATCGATTTTGATGAAATATTTTGTGTGTCTTTGAGTGGGTCCTGGGTGGTTCAGCTTTCCAATTGGACCCGGTAGGTGACGCAGCAATCGGGTTCTTCTGTACGTGCGTTTTTCACAGAACTCGTAAACGGCTTGACTAATTTTGGTAAAATTTTTGTGTGTGTTTGACAAAACATGGTGAACGTTTTTATTCTATCCCCTTACATCAAACGGTCGTCGGGTAAGTCGCCACCAGAGGGTGCTGCAATCTATTAACTTCTATACCGTTCGACCCATCGCTATGAAAATGGGTAATAATATGTATTCAAGTTTAGAAAATAGGTTCGCACTATCCACTTTAGTATGACTTGCCACCAGAGGGTGTTGCAGCATTTCATCTTATATAGCGTTCTAAATATATCCATGAAAATGAGTATGCACCTATATTGTAGCATGGAGAATATATCGCGATATGCAATTTTCTACAATGAATTTTTTTGGCAGTGTAACGAATGAATATATATATATATATATTTGTTCTTTTGAAAACTTCAAAAGTTTGGCCCGTGAAGTCTTTTTTATTAGTATTTCTTGTACTATACAGTGCCTTTTCCCCCATCTCTTTTCCTTTAATGTCCTATACTTGAATCTTTTTTTCCTCTGATATGATAGATTAATGCAGATTTACTGTTGCCTAATATGCACATTGAAGACGAAATTGATTTCCTATTACATTACATACACATATCATACAAAAGCCATGTAAGGAATTCAATGGTTTTTTTTTATAATCATGCATTAAAGTTACGAAATTTATTCTAGTGTAACGTTTTTGTCCTGCCCTACAATACTTGGTCTTGCCCTGCAATATTCGGCTTAAAAAAAACTGTCTGGTAGACACCAGTATTAGCTTTTCAAAATTATAGAATGAACAACTTTCACAATTTTTCAAAATTTCTATATATATCCTATAAGAAATGAAATAAAATTTAAATTTATTAACTATCCACAGTTAAAATTTCTATAGATTATGACACGTTAGCAATTTCAATAGATTTTCGCTTAAAAATGATTCGTTCATTTTCTTTAAAAAAAAGAAAAAAAAAATAGAGCAATTATTCTTCATTTTTTTATTTTTTTAAATGCGTAAAAGTTCTTCAATTATTATATGTTAGCTTGCTAAAGGCCTTATACTACAAAAAAAATATCTTTCTATTCTACTAATATCTCATTTGTTAATTATAATTAGAGCCCCACTTTCAAAATGCTGTAAAAAAATAACCACTCGTCAAAAAAGTACCAAAGTGCATTAATAGATGGAACCGTAAGTAGCATAAGTAAAGTGAATTCGGCCGCCAGTGATAGTTTGAATCGAAATGGCAACGTGTTTGGCATGCGTTGAACATTAAACCAACTGTACTGTTCTGTGTGATGGATTCTTTCGGGGTTTTTTGACGGAAAAAATGACTTCCAAGTCCTTCAAAAATTGTGACACTGTTTGCGGAAAGCCCATCCACTATGGCAAGGTCATACGCAACTGGATGGGAAAAATCGGTGGAAGTTGTTTTCTTGATGTCATACAGTTTCCCCCTTTTTCAAGTATCTTCAATTCAAATTCAATTCATTGTGACGAGTGGGGTTTTTTTTACAGCATTTTGAAAGTGGGACTTTAATTATAATTACCCTTCATTTAAAATAATAATATATAAAATACAAAAAGCAAGTTTTTTTTAAGTGCTGAAAGTTCTGAAGTCATTATATGCAAGCATGCTAAAGGCCTTACAATACAACAAAAATACCTTTCTATTCTACTAATATCTATCTCCTTTGTCAATTATAATGCATTCCAATACCTATTCTTCCAATGCAAATAAAATAATAGACTTTACAAACACAGAGGAAAATCCTTTGTGCAATTGGATGAACTCAATAAATTTTACTCATAATAAAGACTAATATTTTCCCATTTCTATGACGGCCAGAGATCATGGAATGAATGTCAATTCTGACCATAAGACGATGAACTCTGTAAACAAGCGTGAACTTCCCATTTATCTTGTGCGATATTGTTAACATCAGCAGCAACATCTTCTGGAAACAATCCCTTAGGAGGAGGAATTCGGGATGCGATGACGAATGATGGATGGAATCACACAATTACCGGCAGGACAGCGCAAGGTGGCCATAAATCAATCAGGTAATCCCCGGCCGGATCACGGGCGCAGAAGAGGGGAATTAAGGGGATCCGGAACGTACTGATTTCGCGAATAATGCCCCGGTTTTAAGAGAGTCTGCACCCGAAAGATGGATGGAAGCTCCTCTTCTTTTTGTTACTCGGGGAATAGAAGTGAGAGCATGGAGATTATAAAGAAAAAAATTCGTATTGCAATAGAGTTCTTACACTTTTTAAACTCTTATTTTTAACTGTAAGTTCCTTAAATAATTCATTTGTGACTCTCATGATAATTTGGTTAAGTGTTTTGAAATATTTTTAGTTTTTTTTTAACTCCAAGGAAATAAGAATCATTGCCTATCTCTTATCATGGAGTTCTGGGTAGTTTAAACAAAGTTCTTTGGCTGCTGAGCAGCCACACACTTTATCTTGATGTTGGAGAAGTGTTGCTTTAGCTCATTGCGCATTCAAATTGTATGCCACACATTTTATGTCTAGAAATATATAATTAATAAAAAATAAACGAGAAAGATAATGAAATGAGAAGAAACTATGGCAATAGAAGGAGGTCCACCATCCGGTAATTGGTAACTTCAGCAATAGCACTTCAGATGAAGGAATGACGAGAAAAAAACAGCGGATTATACGTTAAGAACAATAAGCGGTCTTTTCCTATTTTTAAGCAAAGAAATATTATGCATAGGAAGAAAATTTAAAAACGAATTGCAAGTGTGAGGAAGATTATTGTAGAATAATCTTCCTGGCGAATGTTTGGGAAGTGAAGCGATTGTCTAATATCCTGATTCCTGAAGTACCAACAAGAGTTGGTGATCATCCGAAGGATTTTGTTTTCAAGTCTTTGAATGACCCCTTATCAAGTAACATAACATATGAATGAAAAATAACAGGTTTTATGATAATATATTTATCGTACAATCAACAATGTAAGCACATTTAAAACTATCTAAAGTTATAATTTACTTTGTTTCAAAACTAAAAAAAAATTAAATAAAAAAGTTATTGATCTGATTCTTTAACACCATCATCGATGCAATAATAAAAGAACTTTCAAGACATACACTAGAATACATAAAGAAAATAATAGAAACATAAAATAAGATTAGAAATAGAATAGAAATATAAAACTTGAATAGAAATACGAAAAACAGAACTAGAATACACCATAGAAAGAAATGGAAACATACAAAATAGAACTAGAATACACCATAGAAAGAAATAGAAATACATTAGAAATAGAATACACCAGCGGTCGGCAACCTTTTGAGTCGGAAGAGCCAAAAATGGCAATTTACAAAATAAAATTTTTTCCTTGCCAACAATAAATAACAGGTGGGCTGAAAAGTTCGTAGGCTGCATATAGATGGCGCTACTAGTGTTAAATCCATATGATTTTTAGTTAGCCCTAACCTTCAAAAGACACGTGTATAAATTTGATAGCCGTTGCGCTATTAGTATGTGAGTTATAGCATTTTTAATGAACTTATAGCATTTTTAGTGTTCATCACGTGCAGTCTACACAGCTGACTGTCGATTGGACTCCGGTGTGAAATGATGGAGCCATGTTTCGTCCATTGTCACATATCGACGCAAAATTCGGGTTTATTACGATTGAACAGCTCCAAACACTGCCTAGAATCATCAATTGGTTGTTGTTTTTGGTCGATTGTGAGCTCGCGCGGCACCCACTTTGAACAGAGCTTTTGCATATCCAAATATTCATTCACGATATGTCCAACACGTTCCTTTGATATCTTTAGGGTCTCGGCTATCTCAATCAACTTCACTTTACTGTTATCAGAAATTGTTTTGTGGACTTTTTTGATGTTTTCGTCGGTAACAGCCTCTTTGGGGCGTCCACATCGTCCTCGGTGTTCATTTCGCCTCGTTTAAATTTAACAAACCACTTCTCTACGGTGGATTTTTCTGGTGCAAAGTCCGAATATGTTTATCAAGCCAAGCCTTAGCTTCAATAGTATTTTTTTTCGCCAAAAAGCAATGCTTTATTAACACTTGAAATTCCTTTTTATCCATTTTTTCAAACTAGCTGAAGTTGCTTCACTAAATATGCTATAACTCACATACTAATAGTGCAACAGCTGTCAAATTTATACACGTGTCTGTTGAAGGTTAGGGCTAACTAAAAGTTATATGGATTTAATACTAGTAACGCCGATTTAATAATACTAGCCCACCTGTTAGTACTCGCATAAATAAAGTTTTTTGATAAAAAAAACTAATCTATTTATTCATAAGAAAACATATGTATTTTATTCATTATATCATTCTATTTATTCATTATTAGATAATTACTTATTATTTAAGTAAAAAATTAAAACAATTAAACATTTACTTACAACACTAACTTGTACTTCAATAACAAACAATTGAGCAAACAAATTCAATGGGAGCGATGGCTTTGCATGGTTTTAGAAAGTTTGGATAAATTTGGCTCATAACTTGTTGCTTTAAGTTTCAAACACGACTCTAAATTTTCATTTGTTAGTTGGCTTCTTACTTTACTTTTAATTATATTCCTACAAGATAACGCTTGCTCGCACCAATATGTCGATCCGAAGATAGTCAGCACTCCAAATGCCAACTTCTTCACCTCACTGTAGCAATCTGGAAGACTATTCCATGTGTCGAATATAAGTGCCTCAACTCGCGACATTTCTTTTAAAGTTGTCCACTTTTGTTGCGTTACGTACATACATTTCTGGACCTCCAACTTGCTTTTCAACTCTGTAAATTTTCCACTCCACAAAGCTTTACTTTTTAAATCGATCAATTGCATTTCTAGAGATCCAGTATCAATTCCAAATGGTTCAATGTGGATTTCGTTACTATTTGTGTTGAGAGGATTTACTATGAATACTAGAGTGGTTTTGAATTGCTCAAATCTATCAGCAAATTCATTTTTAATTTTTTTTTATAACTGTGCTGAAGTACCTCGTGTCAACAGTTGCACTAGTTTTATCACGATATTGTTTTAGAAATTGAAAATGAAGCAATATACCGCTCTGAATATCTTCTGCAAAAATAATTATTTTTTCTTCAAAACTAACCAATTCTTCTACCAAAACGTAGTTTGGGTTTCCCTTTCCTTGCAGTTTTAGATTCAGCTCATTTAATTTCGCTGTGATATCCACCATAAAGTAAAATTTTTGCAACCATTTGCCGTTCTCTAACTCAGGGTGATTAATACCTTTTTCATTTAGAAATGTATTTATTTCATTCATGAAAGCAAAACGTTTCAACACCTTACCTTTGGAAAGCCATCGCACTTTATTGTGAAGAAGGAATTTGGAATATTGAGTCTCCATTTCGTTTAAGAATTCTTTAAACTGACGATGTTAGAGTGCTTTTGACAAGATGCTGTTAACAATCTTGATTACCAAATTCATGACCTCAACTATTTCAGCCGGAAATGTTTGGGCACAAAGCGCTTCTTGGTGTATTATGCAGTGAAACGTAAGAATTTCGTGGTTTATTTTGCACTGAAGAATCGTTGTTGCCCCTTTATTTTTTCCTGTCATACTTCTGGCTCCATCAGTTGCTATTGAAACGATTTTATTTAAATCGATCTTATTGTCTTCAAGGCATTTTTGCACGGCATTCGCTATATCCTTCCCTCTAGTGTGTCCCGAGAGCGGTAGCATTCCTAGAAGTTCGTCTTTTGAACCTTGGCAAGACATATACCTGACAAAAAGGACAACTTTTGCCGTGTCTTTTATGTCGCAAGACTCATCTATAGCCAATGATAAGGCAGAAGAAAGTTGAATATCTTCCACCTGCAAATATGTCACATTTGAAAATATTTTAGCTATTCTATCTTGTATTGTTTTAGCGGATAGTGGATAATCTTTGATTTTTTTCAAGATCAATGGTTTGTTTTTGAAATCACGAAACAGTTCTTCAGATTCCTCGTTAATCGATTCAGAACGATTTTAATTTTTTTTTTTTTTTTTTTTTGATAAAGAAAAATAATATTTGCGTATGGAACTAAAGAGCCGCAATTTCCCATCCAAAGAGCCGCAGGTTGCCGACCCCTGGAATACACCATTGAAAGAAATAGAAATTCCTTCAATGGTATATTCTAGAAATGGAAATAGAATAGTTCCGGTCTAATTATACCAAAGTGTGCACAAAATGACCGTAGAGCAACAAACCAAATCTTCACAAGTGATTTCGTACGATTTTTACTCCCATTTTTTTTTTTTTTTTTTTTTTTTTTTTCCGCATTTTACGAATTATGATTAACTTTTGAACACAGGTGTGCATGACTGAATAAAATATTAAATGCAGATACTACAATTGATATCTGATAGCCTAACCAGTAATTGGCTTAAAAATTCAAAGTATTTACTTTCGTTGATTGCGCAAATATTGCTTTATTTCACCATTGAATATTCAACAAAATACTGAATATCCAAACTCTCTAATTAATAAATGTATTGCACAATGGAAGAGGAGAACATCATGTTTTTTAATTCTAAATTGTGTAGGCAGCTTGGGGCCAGTGTACAATAGGATGGCACAGTGTATGGTTTGCGACGTTATTTACAAATTTTTCCACCAATCGAACGCCTGCTTTTGTCCCATGTATTTCAATTCCTTCTCTGGGGAGACACAATGGCTCTTTAGAAATGCAAACTAAGTCCCTCTAATTCCTGGTAATGACGCTTTGTTCGTCGGAGGAACAAAGCGCTCCGGAAGAATCGATCCTTTCATTTTAAACTTGGGAGCCCGGGATCGATGCAGGCGCCCTCTGTTTGTTTTGCAGGGGGGCGATGAATCGGGGTGAAATTGGAATTGATCTCGGTTTTAAAGTATTCTAAAGATTCTGTCACTTTTGTTTGAGTGAGAAACTGCAATGTACACGGAATCGCACACAATAGAGCTCATGCGGGGTTGGAATAGGAACCGACTCTGATGAATAAATCAAAGTTAAAAATTGGAAATCACTCGATCGACAAAAATTTGAGACACCATATTATAGGATTAAAAATGTTATTAAATATTTTAACATCTGTTGAAGGTAGTTTAAAGTGCCTGCTGTTATGTAAAATATTTTATTTTAAATTTGGATCTTGTTTATCATTTGAAACCACTCTTTAATACAAGGGTGGCCAATCTGCGGCCCACCTTGAACATTTTTCGGGTCCATGAGATTTATCATACTTTTTTTGTTTTAATGCAGTAATCCACATCCTCATATGTATAAAATATCATTTATTTCGAAAGTCATCAACAATTGACTTTTTAATATGGAACCTAAAAATGCTAAGAAAGCAGACCACCGAAATAAAAATTAAAAGTTGCCAAAACCTCTTGAGAAAAAAGTGAAACAGATTGTTTAATATATAATTCATTAAATCAATTATAGAAACATTTTAAAAGAAAATAATTTTTATGAATTATATGCCAAAGAAATATTTTCCTGCTTGAATAGGGATGTAACTTGAAACTGTTTTATTACAGGACCTTTTATATATTTAATATATATATATATTATATAAATTTTATATATATATATATATATATATATATATATATATAACATTTAATAATAATATATTTTTTAAATAAATCCATATGTGATATGGAGAATACACATATAGATTTATTACATAGAATAGATATAGATATAGGATAAAGAATACACAAAAATAGAAATTAAATTTCATGATATTCATTCAATATTTTTAAGAATGATATATTTTTTTAAATAAATCAATATGAATGATTTTTTTAAGAATGATTATCTAAGAATGATTTTTTTAAATAAATCCATATGTGGTATGGAAAATACACGTAAAAATAGAAATTAAATTTCATGATGTAATATTTAAGACTGACATATTTTTAAAAAATAAATCCGTATGTGGTATGGAATATACACGTAGGCTGTGCATTTAACTCAAAAAACCAAATGTAATATTTCCACAATCTCTAAGAGGATTACTGCCATGGGTTGCAACATCAATAAGTATGTTTTAATTTTCTGTTTGATCTCCAGGGGATTATAATTCTGAAATCTCACTTTTCCCAAATCCGCCATCATGGCAAATGCACGTAGCAAAAAAGAAAAAAAAAAGGCCATTCTTTTTTCAAAAGGTTAAAGGAGTCTGAACTGGAAATCCAGAGCCATTTATTCAAATATTTCTGGCACCAGGTAATGGATGAAAAAAGTCTTGGGGCACAAGAAATAAAACACGAACTAAAAAAAAAAAAAAAAAAGAAGGAAAAATTTTCTTGATCTGGAGGGCTGCCAAAAAACATGGCCGCCGAATTCATACACTTTGCGAAATGATGCCAAATTGTTAAGTGAATTTCTAACATTTCCCCTGCGTCGTCTCTGCCGACTTTTAATATGCCTTTACTCAGAATTTATATTGCCGAGTGTGAGTTATAACCGACTCGTGCCATCTATTTTCTCGACTTAGTACCATAATCTGTCATTTCTTTTCAAACAAAGGATATTTCAACCCACAATTGTATTTTAGTGCAGTATTTCAAAAGTTGTCCTGTACTACATTCGTGTTTAAATATGTGTGTTTTAATGAATTATAGAAAAATTCCATTTATAGTAAGATTGAGTGGTTAAAATGTTAGAAGATCAGTAGTTGCTACTTAAGTGAAAGTAGTTGTGGTTTTATGTGTATTTTAATTTTATTAGTTATTATTAATTATTTATTAGTTATGTATTTTAATGAATTACAGAAAAAGTCAATTTATGATTGGGTTGGTTAGAGTGTTATCAGTAGTTGCTACTTAAGTGAAAGTCGTTATGGGTTTGTGTGTATTTTAATTTTATTAGTTATTATTAATTATTTATTAGTTGTGTATTTTAATGAATTACAGAAAAAGTCAATTTATGATTGGGTTGGTTAAAGTGTTATCAGTAATTGTTATCAGTAGTTTTGCTGCATTTTAATTTTATTAGTTAAAGTCGTAGTTGTGTATTTTGATGAATTTTGAAAAATTCCGTGTGTTTTTAATTTTATTAGTAGTTATGGGTTTGTGTGCATTTTATTAATTATTTAGTAGTTGTGTATTTTGATGAATTATTGAAAAATTCCGTTTATGATTGGGTGGTTAAAGTGTTAGAAGGACACTAGTTGCTACTTAAGTGAAAGAGATTATGGGTTTGATCACATAACTAATGCTACTTAAAATAGGGAACTAAAGCTCTCTTTGACAACATATTTCCTAAACTTTTCATGCTTTCCATCTGAGAGAAAGTATAATTCATACGCTTTCAGTTCTTCTAGTCTTACATTTACACGTGAATATAATTATTTCCAGCTCTATTAAAGTAAATATCTATTAATTAGGTGTATATCTGTTAAATATTTCTATCGATTAAGGTAAAAAATGAAATCAATAGAGTAATTATATCATCTGCGACCTTTGGAAATTTTTTGAATGGGGACTCCTCAATGCAAAGTATCATCATTGTTTTTTTTCTTTTTAATAAAGTACAACATAAAGGGGCCTTTAGGTTTGCTATGACCATTTTCTATTACAAAATCGTACCGTAAAAAGGTTTGCATTTTTTTTGTAAATAACGTATAAATTTTGGTAATAAAAAAGAAGTTTAAGATTAATAAAAGACTTTTATATTGGATGAGAAAAAAAAATATCTGAAGAATTATGCTGAATAATTTAGTTAAACATTTCTAAAAGAAAAAAAAACTTGGTTTATTTAAATATTTCTTACTTATATATGCAGAAATCAGAATAAGTTAAAAGTTTAAAAGTTAAAGTGCATAAATTTAAATGTTTTGTACAAATTTATTAATTGTTCCTTATTATTTCTTTAAAAAAAAAAATCCTGAAATTCAATCAATAGAATTCAATTATATAAAAAATATTAATTCAATTGCTTCCGTAACCAAATTTTCTTGCTTTATGCATTTTTTAACTGTATTAAATTGTATAAAGAATACTAATTTAATTGCTCCGTAACCAAATTCGCTTGCTTCATACAGTTTTTTAAGTGCATGAATTTTATTTTATGAGAATAAAATAAGATATATATGAGAGGCAAAATGAAAATCTTTTTCTTAATGTGCTACTAAGAAATTTGCTAATCCTGTAGGCAACTAAGAAAATTATGCCTTCCATGTGCTTTCATGTAAATCTTCTTAATACTGGCAAATTGGACCTGATGGCCGATTGGCAAGCACTTTGGCGCTCGGTACCGCAGGTTTCGGTTCGAGTTCCGGCGGTGCCATGGATGTTTATAGTGGTTTGAAATCCACTTTAAACAGTAGGTCCCGGTATAATAGGATCGTAGAACGTTGTGGGGGTACTGTTACTCCGCGTCCGTAACTTATCTTCAAGTTACTCGCGCCCCTTGGGTAGTGCTAAGTAACATCGGTGCAGCCTTTGCTTATGTCAAAAAGATAATTGTATCTGTATTGTCAGCTGCATTAGAAAAAAAGGAAAACTGGCAATATATAGAAATATTAGGAAAACATTTGCAAAATTTGTCTTAATGTCTTGGAAAGTGTATCATTTACAAGAATTATAGTTAAAGAGAAAGATATTCAAAATCATTTTACTTGATTTTTAAATCTATTCAATCATTTTTATGGCAACTAAACTGACCGGGATAGGGTAGATGATGTGATAATATTTTAATAACTAATACTTTATATTAAGTTTCGATTTGTAAAAATTGAAAGCAGCACCATTGTGGAACTTACAGAATAAAGATTAAACCTCGATCTTTCCAACCATTAGTTTAATCAGTGAATGAAAGCGTTTATTTTATGGATTCATCAAAACTTTTCAAATAATATTACACAACATGATTTATTCTCTTACGCAATTTGCTAATCTAACTCGTAATGTTATAAGTTCAGCGAAAAGTGTTACAGGAACTTAAGTACATTTGGTGTTTCTCTCACTCATAAGTTTTTACTGCTCACTTTTGACATTTAAAAATACCGATTCCAAACTCCCTGTAGCCGCATTAACCGACATGGTAACATAATCACTCGGGATCACCTTTTAAGCGCAGAAAAGCATCTACAAGTTTTGGGAGGTGCTTAGTGCCCAAACACTGCAGACTGCAAGCTTTCCTCCAGCAGTGCAGGAATAACTTTATTGGGCATCATAAAGATAGCCTTTAACTAAATGGATGTACTTGTTAAAACTTGCTGCCGGCATTTCGAGAAAAAGCGAGGTGTTGTTGTCGTCGACGTTGTGCTCGGAGCATTTTTCTTTTCTTTCTCGCACCCCCCTCTTTCCCTCCAATTAAAAGGGGAGCCCTTAACAAATCACCTTAATAGGGCGCCCCATTTTTATCGCAGGATGAATGAGACCTTTACAAATAATTAACGCCCAGGCATTTAATAAAGGGCGACAAAATCCAATTTACAAGGAAGCTGAACGACAAAGAGAGAAATCGGCGAATTTATGGGGCGGTGCTCTCTTGTTTTTCCTTTTTCCTTCCATAAATGATCGGCTTTTATGCGGGGGTGGAGGTGGGAGAAAAGGCTTGTGTTCTAGGGGGAGAGGGGGGTGATGTTGGGGCACACGTGATGCTGCTGGCGTTGTTTGGTAGATAGGGCAGGCTTTAAAAATGAATTCGTGTAAGGTGTGTTCCTGGAATTTTTAATTCTTAAAGGTGGAGGGGAAACTTACTTGGGACGTTGATGGCGTGATTTATCAGGCACTGCTTTCAGAAATGAAAAGATTCGATTTAAATTGTGTGCAAGCGTTTCTCATATATAGTGGGGATGACGGGTGAATTTTCCTAAGACACGTAAATGCTGGTCAATTACCCTTGAGAATCCTTCCCATCATCCTCATCGGTGGAATGTTCGTATCAATATGTGAAGCATGAGTTATCAAATATTAAAATAATATTTTACATTCTTCTAGGTCAGGGATGGCCAATTCGTAGCCAGCCTTGAAAATTTTCCTGCCCTTGAGATTTATCCAACTTTTACAAAATATATTTATTTTATAATAGTCAAAGGAGTGAAAACCAATGTATTACAAAAATACATTACGTGTGTATCAATATATTCAAAAATGAACTGTCGAAATCAGGAGAAGAAATTAAAATTGATTTTAAAATAATATTCTTGAGAATATAGGACATATATGGCCTGTTTTATTTTTGAATTTACAGTTACGTGTTCGCAGAATTATTAAATTATAGTCTGCGAACCCGTGATGAGTGGAGAAACAACTAGTCAAATAAATATTTTTTAATGATTTCATTTTTTTATTTCATTTATATTTATATATTTTTTATATTTCATTTTGAGAGTTCTATATTTCTTTACAGTGCGCGTTTAGTATCCTTATAATTCTATTATCTATGTTCCCATGTAAGAATAAAAGTAGACACAGTAATAATAACTCATTCTGTTTCAATTTTTCACTTCCAAAAATGTCTATAGTGGGTCTAAATCAAATAGGGGGAATATATAATTTTAATGGACTTAGGATGCATTTCCATAGTGCCCCATAAGATCATTTGGGTTGGCCACCCCTGTTCATGTGAAGAGGTTTTGATGTGATGATGACCGCACGACGGGAATTAACAGACTTTGAACGCGGAATGTTAGTTGGAGCTAGACGCATGGGTCATGCCATTTCGGAAATCGTTAGGGAATTCAACATTCCCAGATCCACTGTGTCAAGAGTGTGCTGAGAGTATGAAATTTCAGGCATAACATCCCACCATGGACAGCGCAGTGGTCGATCGCCTGCACTTAACGACCGAGACCGGCGACGTCTGCAAAGAGTCGTAAATTCTAACAGACAAGCAACACTGCGTCAAATAACCGCAGAAATCAATGTGGGACATACAAGGGATTTGTCTGTTAGGACTGTGCGGAGAAATTTGGCTTTCTTGGGCTATTTCAGCAGAAGACCGACTCGAGTGCCTTTACTGACAGAACGACATCGCTTGCAGCGACTCTCGCGGGCACGTGAGCATATCGGTTGGTCCCTAGATGAATGGAAAACCGTGGCCTGGTCCGATGAGTCACGATTTCAGTTGGTAAGAGCTGATGGTAGGGTTCGAGTGTGGCGCAGACCCCACGAAGCCATGGACCCAAACTGTCAGCAAGGCACTTTTCAAGCTGGTGGTGGCTCCGTAATGGTGTGGGCTGTTTTTTCATGGCATGGACTTGGTCCTCTGGTGCGACTGGACCGAACATTGACTGGAAATGCTTATGTTCAGCTACTTGGAGATCACTTGCAGCCATTCATGGACTTCATGTACCCAAACACGATGGGATTTTTATGGATGACAATGCGCCATGTCACCGGGCCACAACTGTTCGCGATTGGTTTGAAGAACATTCTGAACAATTCCAACGAATGATCTGGCCATCCCATCGAGCATTTCTGGGACATCATCGAGAGGTCTGTTCGTGCCCAAAATCCTGCACCATCAACGCTTTCACAATTATGGACGTCTATCGAGACAGCATGGCTCAATATTCCTGCAGAAGACTTCCAACGACTTGTTGAGTCCATGCCACGTCGAGTTGCTGCACTTCGCCGGGCGAAAGGAGGGCCGACACGATATTAAGAGGTATCCCATGACTTTTGTCACTTCAGTGTATTTTTTAGAAACCCATCTATAGAAAGAGTATTTGCTGTTCTGAATCTTGTTTAAAATTCTATTCACATTTTCTTAAATTTTACATGCTCATAAAATAAATCTTCGTTTTACTAATTCTAATTAATCGATGCACAATAATTCCATTTATGATTGCTAAATTTAACTAAGACACCTTCATTAAAATAACATTTTTTTTTTTTTTTTGGTGAAAAAACAGTTTTGGCTCATTGCAATAGCGGCAAAATTAACTAGATGTTGAAACAAAAATATAACAAATTTTTATTAGCAAGCATGGCAGTAAATATATTTTATATTAACACTTTTAATTTAATTCTAGTTTTGACCAATAAAAAATTAAATTTTTTTTTTTTTTTTTTTTAAATAAAAAAGTTAAAATTAAAATTATAAGAGTTTAAGTTACACTTTGGTACAATTAGGGGCCCGTTGTCGATGCCATATAACTATTGAATATTGTTTAAAAATTTGAGATTGCTGAACGTGTGGGCCGTAACAATGAATCTGAAAATATAAAACATTAATAGTGACCTCCCCCTCTAAAAAAAAGGCAGATTTCAGAACCAAAGTTCTGGTATTTTCTTCTTTTTTCATTTTTTTTTTTTTTTCGTTTTTTAATACATTTTTTTTCGATTCCTTTTGTTTTACACAAAAGAAGGGGTAAAAAATAAAATAAAATAAATCCTACTTGTGTCACTAGTCGACAAAAAAAATTAAGCCGCACATTGTAAATGAACTTAAGTCAAATTTTCATCTCTTTGTGTTATTGAAAAACACTGAAAATTATTAAGCTATATTTAAGTAAAAAAATTTATTGGAGGAGTTACTCACCGTGATCTCCGTGTTGTCGGGTCCTTCATGACCATCACTTCCGTTATGTCGCCATATTTACTGAAGTACTCTCTCAGACCCTCTGAAAGAAAAACATAATTGCTATATGCCAAAAGAAATCAATTTCTATAATTTTTTGAAATTGTTTGCTGAATTTGCAACTACAATTAGGCATAATAAGAGTATATAGTCAGTTATTTAAAAACAACAAGTTGGCTGCCTTTACTAAATTATACTTTAACAAGGAAATATGCAACTAAGTAAGTTATTTGGGAGCCAGTTAACTACAGAATAATTTTCATCATAATTGCAACTACTTATTTGAATAAAAATGAAATGATGCCTCATTTTTCATTTAGATTAAGGCTTGGTTTGTCACTCTAAGCTCATTTTGTGCCTACTTTAGGTTAATTAAACAGTGGATTCCGAACCACTCACAAACATCTATGACACCGCTTGTGGAACCAAAGGCCAGAGCTATATAATAATATAGCAGGATAATTGGCCATTAGGCCGCTTTTCATTTAGAGGACTTACAACTTGATCGTAATTGTTTCGGATAATCTTTATAAATAAAATAAAGTTCATTATATTTCACTTACACCTAAAATCGATTTGAAAAATTAACCCTAAAGTCGACATAAAAAAAACCAAGCATAAAATCGGTTTCAAAACTTAAGCCAAAGTATGATCATTTTATAAATATAAAGGAGTTATTCTATATTTTCATTTAATTTTAATGAAATATTTTGTTAAATATATACAAAACATCCCAATTTACAGATATCGACAATTATTAACTCACAATATAATTAATAGATTAATACATTTTCTTATCGTATGAAAATTTTACAATTAATGAAATGTTTTCCTGGGATTTAAAATTCTTAGATATGACTCTTTTACGCAATTGCATCTCTCTGAGAATCATTTAATACAGGGGCAGTCCACCCGCGGCCCGCCTTGAACATTTTCCCGGCCCGTGAGATGTATCACACTTTTACAAAATATCTTTATTTTATAATGGTCAAAGTAGTGAAAACAAATGTATTAAAAAAGGCATGAATGAATGAACGAAAATGAACTGTCGAAATCATGAGAGAAAATGACTTAAATTCTTGCGAATATAGGACAGATATTGCCTGCTTTATTTATGAGTTCGCAGAATAATTAAATTATATTCCGCGAACTCATGAAGAGTGGAGAAACAAATATCGCACTAGTCACAAAAATATTGTTTAATGATTTAATTTTTTTTATTTCGTTTATATTTATTTATATATTTTTTATATTTCATTTTGAGTGTTGTACATTTCTTTACAATGTGCGTTTAGTATCTTTATTATTATATTATGTGCGTTTAGTATCGTTATTATGCTATTATTATATATTTATGTTTCTATTTTTCACTCCAAAAAAACGTCTATATTCTGTTTAAATCTAATAGGGGATATATAATTTTAAAGGCAGCCCGAGGAGTTAGGATGCATTTCCAAAGTGGCCCGCAAGATCATTTGGGTTGGCTCTCCCTGATTTAATAACACGAACAAGACTTCTCATTTTTAAAAATGGTTTATTCCTTCGAAAATATACATCTTACTTTTCTTCCAATACTAGATGTTGAACGATATGTTTTAAGTTTCTCAATTTCACTTCTAAATTTAGATATAAAAGATTTTTATATATAAATTGCATTATTTTCATCCCACTCCATTGTTATCTATGATATTTATTTCAATGATTAGAAAAAGTATTCCAAACTAAAAGTAATTATAGGTCTTTTCACAAACAAAGTGCCTAAGTGTAAATGCTTTCAAAACTTGTAATAAAACATAGTTTGAGTTCTCAGACTCGACGACTCAATCCGCTATCACAAAATTGGCAAAATGGGCACACGCATTAAAATCCAGATTTAAAGCGGGTTCGTCCATTTAAATTCAACTTCCTGATAAATCGAATGCCCATTCAGTGGGACTGTGATGGCGCTCTTCAAATATTCAAAGCACGCTTTGGAATTCTTCCAGCTTAATTCTTATCTGAGGAACCCGCATCCGAGATGCCCCGCCTCCCTGCCCTCCCCGACCCCAAATGGGCCATTCCCGCCATTCACCTGATCTCGTCTGCGGGGATTAAACATCTAGTAACACGGCGCTTATGGCGAAAGGGTTTGCCGCAATCTCAGCATTGAACTGCATCCGCACATTGTCAAAGAGGGATTTGATCAGATTTTATTTGCTTTTCTGTTTTATAGATGCGAAAACTGTCGTATTTCATTGTGGCCTCTGAAAATGTCCTATCATATTACGTATATATTGAAGGTGTCTAGATTCGATCTCTAATTATTTAGAACTCCTTTTTGAACAACAGTTTTTAACACGGAATATGTTTTACAGGTGGGCCAAGCGGATGGATTGATTTTATTTGTCGCTCTACGGTCATTTTAGGTTCACTTTTGGCTAATTAGACCGGGATCTATAGTTTAACCTGTATTCCGAACCACTCACAAACATCCATGCCACGGCCACAAGCGGATGGAAGAGTAACGTAAACTAGAAATATATATAAAAAAAATTTTTAAGTCAATTCCTACTTTTTTCACACTATATTGCAGAAAGTCCTTTATAAATAATTTTCATTCATTTTTTTAAGTTTATCTGGCGCCATCTATTGGTATATATATGCAACTTAAATCTAAAAAAAAACTAAAACGGATTAATTAAATTTAATTACTGAATTAATATTTGAAAAAACTGTATTAACATCCAGTGTCATCCACTTCAAGTTCAAAAAAAGTGTATTTGAACTTGAGTGGATGAATAAAAAGTATTTTATGAACGATTGTAAATTTGAACAAGATATATATAGAGAGAGAGTGTGAACTAATAGAAGGAATTGAAAAAACGAGATGAAATTCAGAACCGTGGCATCTTTCAATGTTATGTCATTCAAAAGCATTGCAGTTTATTTTGAAAATTTGGTTTTAGACCTTCCCTTTAAAATTGGTTCCGTTTTATTGAACAACAAAACATTTATCAAAAAGAGAACTAGTATTTTTAAAAATAAATCATATGGTTTTGGTTATTGCTACAGTAAATCATTCGAAATGTTTTTTGTGTGGGAATTTCCTATTAAAATTTATTTTGTGAGTAAGGTTTAAGCTCTGAATTCAAAGAAATGGTGACTCCTCAGTGTCAAAATGAACATCGTCCAAAATAACGTTATGAGTAATCAACAACATCTGAGATCATACTTAATGTTATCAGGTGTCATGTATATAAATTATTTCGATAAATTAATAGAAAAGTTTAAAACTTTCGACAAATTAATAAAAACTTTTTTTTTGTCCATTAATCATTGATTTAATTTGGTATTTGCTTTTCTTTAATAATTCAATATGGTTACGAACGTTTTTATAAAAAAAATATATAAAATTCTGAAATTGTAAATTGAAACAAGTAATATTGTATAGCATCAACAGAAATCGTATTTCGTATTTTAACATCAGTGTTATTTAGGTAGGAAAAGCTTTCTTAATAGAGAGTTTTTGCATAACGTTTTTTTATCGTTAGATATTTTTTTCTTCCTAGCGCACATTCTCATAAGAAACATTATACCTATTGCGAATGCGTATCTGTAATACTGCACTACTGAGCTATTCCTATGAGCATGCGCTCTAGGAAGAAAAATATCGGACGATAAAAAAACGTTATCAAATACTCTCTAATATTAAAATTGTGCTTCGCTATTTATTTACTGATACGAGTCTCATCTCCATTTGGATTTTGTAGTTCTTTTTCCTCTTTTACCCTGACTGTTTACATAAAATGTAGGGTATTGACTTCTCTCGATGAATTTATGGATAAAGCTGTAATAAATATAGAGGCCTGTTGGCCAAGAGGCTAAGAATTGGATGTAATCCAAAAAATAGGGGAATAGTATCTAATACGTTTATTTCTACACCTTTTACATCATTGTGGCTAGAGCTGAGATGCCTCCATACAATTCTGGGAATGATGCTTAGGTTTTGTGCCATTAAAAGAATGGATCAGATGGCCGAGTGGCTAGCACTCTGGCGCTCGGTACCACACGGTTCGAGTCCCTGCGGTGTCTTGTAGTGGTTCTGAATCCACTTTAAGCCGTAGGTCCCGGTCTAATAGGAGCGTTGTGGGGGTAGTGTGACTCGCGTCCGTAGTCTATATTTCAAGCTACACGTGCATCCTGGGTAGTGCTCAATGAGCAACAGCGCTGCAGCCCTTGCTGGTGGCATAAAGAGGAACTGTCTCTGCATTTCCAGCTGCATTAGGACAACAACTCTAATAAATGTATTCCAGTTATTCTCTTTCTTTGGTAATTGAAATGGAAACGAAAGCCTAAAAAAATCTTTTTTATTACAGATTCTACAAAATTCCATACCAGAGCTGTAAGAAAAGTAGGGAGGAAATTTAACGCTGCATTATTACTATTTCTTATGATTATTATTATTTATTTATTTTTATTTTTTTTTGCAAATAGAGACGTTTTTTGCGAATATCTGCATGCTTATGAGCTTCGGAGGCATTTTCTTTCAAAGGCAGAGATGTCGTACCAAAATAACAATCCTTATCATTTTCTCCTTCATGAAATAACTCCAGGAATAACTCTCCTCTGCAAAAGAGGGCACTGCAATCTCGATCAAAAACACCTCCGCGATACATTTAATCGAAATCGTAACCGCAACCCCTTACTCCAGGGCACCTCCAAAAGAGAGAGAAAGAATTCCCTGAACATTTAAAACTCAAAACTCTCTCACTTTACCGTTTCACTTAAATATTTCTAATATTAATTCCTCCCGAACATATACTGCGAGACAGGGACCCATCGTCAGCAAATAGTGGGGTAATCGATTTCGACAAACATGGGGAAAAAGAAAAAGAAAAAAAAGTTCTTCGGTAGGAAAAAAAAATAAAATAAATAAATAAAATAAAAAAAGTGAGAGTCATCGAATTCATTTTTTCGAAACTCCCGAAATCCACTGCCTGTTATTTATTTCCTTTTTTTTTTCCCCGAGCGTGAAAAATCATCTCTTTCCGGAAAACTGCTGGTTTTCATTCAGTTCAGGGTGTTGGCTGTTGCCATGGCGACGGGGAGATGCTCCGGAAACTAGTAATCACGTAGTAGCAGTTTCTATGTGATTAAGATCGTGGCCGCGCATGTTCGTTCTGGAACAGGGGGAGAACTGCTGGATGTAGTCGTACTCAAGAAGGGGGAGGGGGTGGAAGCTAACGAGGGACTTGTCGTTGGAAAACGAAAGCTTCAGTTCTTCTTGTTCAGAGAGAAAATCAGTCTTCATTACGAAATTGGAGTCATTTACTTGTAAAAATGTAACGTCGATTCTTGTCTTTGATAAAGTTTGCAATTTTGCTGCAATGAATGGTTTTTAATTGCGATCAAAGGCTTGTTAAAAGACAACTTCTTCGATCTCGAAATTCTCTCAATTAAGGTTCATTGTAGAAGTTGGTGATAGCAAATTTTATTATGTTGTTCGAATTCAGCTGGCAAAACAAAGATTATGCCATAAGCAAGGCTGCACCTCTGTGACTCTTTGAGCACTACCTAGGAGGCACGTGTAGCTTGAAAATAGACTACGGAAGCTAGTTACACTAGCACTCTGGTACTCGGCGCCATGTATGTTTGTAGTGATTCGGAATTCACTTTAAAAATCGTAGTTCCCGGTCTAATAGGATCTTAGAGCGTTGTCTTGAGGTTGAGTCAGTCTTCAGCCCTTGTGGTTCCTCGCTATAGTGAAGATGCATATCACTCTTAGCTATGGACCATCGCCTGCGACGGGGTCTGTTGAACCTGGTGTAGATGTTCTTTCACCAGGGGGATTAGTAACAACAACAATCTATTTGCCTACCTAACAATTCGACAGGTAGAACAGTGGTCATAATACATCCACTATGCGCATAAAATTGAAGCATGGATGGAAAGACAGCAATTCCGAACAAATAATTGAATATGCTGTTGCTTTCTCTGTTTGTAGAAAAAACAAAAATACAACAGCAAGATATTTGGAATTGATTATATCTCGATTACAATAGATATAATCAATAACTAGATATCGCGATTGTAATAGAATGAAAAAGATTAAATGTTATTAATCACAAATTTTATAACTTTATCAGCTGACGCATAAGTTATTTACCTCACTGCAGAATTTCCTATGCAGAATCTGATCTCTTTTATTCTATCCCGAAAATTCGCCATTCCGCTAAAATAACTTTGCTGAATTATACATTAACCTTTTGGAATTGGTTAAACAAACCAATATTCATCAACCCAAGAGAAATATTCGCCTGGTATTTTAAATATCTGTATCTAATATTTAAATCCTTTAATATCTACATTGATCTCTTTTATTCTATCCCGAAAATTGGCCATTACAATACAATAACTTTGCTGAATTATACATTAACCTTTTGGAATTGGTTAACCGAACCGACACCTATCAAGCCAAGATAAATATTCGCATGCTATTTTAAATATCAATTGAATAGCCATGACACTATTGCATAGAAATGATGGTCTTAAAACATCATTTTCGCGACTAAAACGATTCTTGGACCCGAGGTAACGCGGGAATTACTTCTTGTTATCAGTTCACTTCCAACACAATCGTCCATTCGCTGCGAACTGTTCCATTTCCAATCCCGGGCCACATTTAATTTGAAAACAGTGATTTTATCCAGGAAGCTCCAATCCTGGATGGAAAAGGGGATGGAGATAATTTCCGGAAATGGAATCTGATTGCGCCGACTCCGTGCGTGATAACACGCAACTACACCCCTGGCCGATAAGCGGGCACGCGATGCCGGACATTTTCTCAATCCGGATGCCACCACTGATGGAAAGAGAAAGGGAGATAGCGGTGGAAAAAAGGGTGGTTCTAAAAAGGTGGTATCAGTTTTCTTTCAGCCATCTTGTGTTTTGATACACTTTCTGTTAAGGAAGACTGCTGTCCCCAATGAAGTTTCAATTCCTGGTATCTTAATGACCTACTGGTATGCCAATCACTGGAAGTATGTTTGTAAAAGCAACAAATAAATGACCATCCTTTAATTATAACTAAGAAAAATTTGCTTTATAAGAGATCTGGCATGATTTCATTAAGGATGTTTTATAAATGAAAGGAAACAATTATTTTTCATGATTATTTCCCAAATAAACTACAAGAGAAGAACAAAACAAGTAATATATAAAAAAAAAATTTTAAAGTCAATTCCTACTTTTTTTTCACTATATTGCAAAAAGTCCTTTATAAATAATTTTCATTCATTTTTTTAAGTTTATCTGGCGCCATCTATTGGTAGTATGAATCTATAGTTAGTATGAATAAAAAGTATTTTATGAACGATTGAAAATTTGAACAAGATATATATAGGGAGAGTGTGAGCTAATAGAAGGAATTGAAAAAAAGAGAGAAGTATAAAAAAAATTGTGAAAAGATAATAAAGAACCTCAACATCATCAGCCCCATGGTGGGCCAAGGCCAATCTGCCTAGTGGCAGCTTTCGAGTCAGGAGATAGCGTGTTTTTACGGGGTGGGGTTGTCAACCCGATGTCCAACGCTCTACAGTCATATTAGACTGGGACCTACGATTTAATGTGGTTTCTGAACCACTGCGAACCTCCATAGCACCGACTGGACTCGAAGCCGAAACCTGTGTTACCGAGTGATAGAGCGCTAGCCACACGACCATCAGCCTTCCCCCCCATTTTTTCCCGTAAAAATGTAATGAATTTCGCAATTGATATTCAATAAGAAGCAAAACGTTTATTATTTGCTTATTTTACTTGATATTTGTAGTATGAAACTTTATTTACTCAGAACTTTCTTTAACAAAATAGGCGGCCTAGTGGCCAAGTGGCTAGCGCTCTGGTCTTTGATACCCCAGGCTTCAGGTTCGAATCCTGGGTGGCATGGATGCGTGTTTGGGATTCGAAATTCATGTTAAGTTGCCTAATTAGCCTGAAGTGTGCACAAAAGGACAGTAGAGCGACATACCAAACCTTTAAAAAAATAAAGTCGGTCAATTTTCAAAAGCCCTTGCTGTAATGTCAATTCAAAAATCATTATGCTCACCATGCCCTATATTTTAAACAGCATTTACGAAATGATGTTCAATGATTTTAATTCTTTGTAAATAAAATCATTTTGGAGATATTGAAGGCGACGGGAGCGCCTTGGAGAAGACAATTAAAATCTTTCTGAAACAGAAACTCTATTTTTCGAAAGAGATACAGATCTGCCAAACAGAGAGGAAAACAGTTCTGTCGTGAATGAGCTGCAGGGATGAGATCAGTGTGTTTCTTTGAGATACATCTATGAAAAACGAATGTCAACATTGTTGTTTAAATTAAGCAGAAATAAATAAAACAGAAAAAGATAAACAAACACCTAGTTTTGTACTTTGTGTCTGATTCTGCATGTATACACAAAAGACATTCTTTACTTGCTTGTTTTTCTAAGAGAAAGAAAAACAATAGAAGCGAGGCAGTTTTTGGTGCATGCACGCTTTGTAAGTTGGTATGAAATACATCCGAAATTTTTTGCAAAATAATATTATAAAGTCAAGTTTGCAACCATTTAAATCCTTCACTTATTTAAAAAAATTATAACCGCTTACCATTTAATTTGATTACTAGTTTTGAATTGTTTAAAACATATTTTCGGGTTGCTATAACATGCTAATCATACATTATTCTCTACTGGAATAGGTTTGGGGTTCAATTCCGAAATGGCTGCTAAACTGGCGATCATGCCATTTTTTTTCACAAATCTGGTGATGTTGGCATAAGATTTATGAAGTAACTCAATTAAAAAATTAAACATTTGTTGAATTTCTTTTATTAATAAATACTTTTAGAGTTATTTTATAACATGATTAACTATCTGCTGACTTATTGTTCTAAAGTATTGAATTCGTAAAATATTACAAATCTGAATTGTGAATAATTATTACATAGAAAAACCGATATTTATTTCAAATACAGAGTCATTTGAGATATAATGAATCTGCGAAGTACTAATTAATTAGCATGATAAAATAATCTCCATTGACCATTCATTGGTGAACAGATATTGTTCTAGTTTTAACTTTTACCTAGCTATCTACCCAATATATATAAAAGTCATGGGATAGCATATATATATATATATATATATATATATATATGATGACATATATATATATATATATGTATATATATATATATATATATATATATATATATATAGGCTGAATATAAAAAAAATTATTCGATATATCAGTCTCTAGCTATCATACACAGAAGCCGAATGAATTTTGGTTTAAGGTATTTTGAAGTGTGATGCTCAAAACTCATATAAAAAACAACTGTTAAACTCTAACAGTTACTGTTGCAGTGATACTATTTCGAAAATTTCAAATGCCACACCTACTTTTTAATTGGAATGTGATCCCTAGTGAAAAACTCTAAATATCGTTCCTTTAGCACGAAAATCGACGGCCCTAGGCAGATTTAAGAAGAAAAATGAAACAACCAATAAGGGCAGAGAAGCAACAGAAAGCAAAACATTTTAATATGTTTCACACATTTTTCAAGTGATCTCCTTCACCCATGATGACACCTTGCATGCTGCAGAGGATGCGTAACACTGAAGCATTTACTGAAACATGGCAAGTAGAACTTATTGGACCTGATGTCCAATGACATCTTTCAAATCAGATACAGTTTGCAGATTAAATGCAAAAACTTTAAATTTCAGGTATCCCTACAGCGAAAGGCTCTATCTGACGTCGTGAGGATTGCAAGATGGCGGTTCCCCATTTGTGAGGCCTTCTGTAAAAAGTTTCTTAACACAACAATTTTGGTGACTGAATTATCTCCAGCCATTTCACATTTCCGGGTTTGCCAAGGTCTCCTGATCTCACTACGATGGATTTCTGGCAGGATAACTGAAATCTAAAGTGCAGCATGCATTTAGTCCGAAAACTTCATCTGATTTGAAAGATGCTATTAGATGTTAGGTCCAATAGAATTTTCTTGACATGGTATGTGCCTTCAGTGCTATACACCATCAGCCTCATACAAAGTTTCGTCGTATGTGGGGAAAATTTGTGTGAAACATGTTATGTTTTTTTTTCTGTTGTTTTTCTGTTTCTGTTTTTTTCTGTCTGTCTTTTTCTGTTCTGTTTTACTGCCTTTACTGGTTGTTTTCACTTTTCTTCTTAGTCTGTCTAGAGCCAGGGGTCATCGGGCTATATAGGTACCATTCCAACGCTGTTTATAGTTTTTCACTACGGAGATCACATTCCAATAAAAAAAAGAACATGCTGCCATTTGAAAATTTTAAAATCGTGTAAGTGTAACATTAAAGTTTAATTGTTTAAGTTTAATCGGTGTTTATGATATGCTTCTTGAATGCATATCTCAAAATATCTTAAACCAAAGTTTCATTGTATTTCTGTGAATGGTATGAAAGTTAGGGACATATATCGAGAAAGTTTTTTTATAATCACACTGTATGTATATGATGATTTTAATTACCCTGTATACATATTATTTAAATCCTTCTGTATATATAAATGATTTTAAAATGAATTTAGTGATCGAGGGGACGTATTTCGACCAGAACTCCTTAAACTGATGCCAACCCGAATTCTAGTGTTACAATCCTCAAATACTGAATGAATAAGAACAGTACAGATAATGTCAGTAGAGAAATATCACCTGATCTTGACAACTTTTGTGCCTGATTTGTCACTTGATCCTCTGCATAAAGAGTTGTTTTTTAAAATTCAATTTTAAAAATATTTTTATTGATAAAAAATAGTGTAGCTACGTAGGAAAAAAAATTGTTTCAAAAATCCTTCCTCAGGGTGTCTTCAACCTCAAAGAAATTGAAAATGAAAAAAAAAAAAAAAAAAAAAAAAAAAATGAATCGGAAATAATCAGTGTTCAAAAAAGGGTCCTTTTTTTGAACACATTTCCCATTTCGCTCACGGTTATGAACATAACGTTCAGAAGAAGGTGAAAAAGAAAACGCCTCTGAAATGCTGCAGCGCAGTAAACACTCCAATCAATTGCGGAATGAAAGAAGACATTAAAAGGTTGAATACTTCCGAACGAGAAACGGGACACCCTCTGCAAAGATATTTAGGTTCCATTTGACGGACGACCCTCCCATTTTGGAATGTGTCCAAGGGGGGACCAATGGAATAAACCGATTTTTCTGGGGTGGTAATTCCGTCGCGAATGAAAATCGAATTTCCAGTGGCAGCAGCGGTCCTCCATCAGCAGCCATTGTGTCCTGGGTGTTTGTCGAGCAAGAATGTCGCCCCTTCCTCCAGAAAGGAATGCAAAACGTGAGGAAGACCTGATGACGTCGCTGCGTGCTGGTTGGCGGATTCCGGTTGGCGAGGGTCCAGATGATCCCGCCTCAATCAATCGGAAAAAGCTGCGCCAGGAGAGAGACACCTACGTGTTCCCCCTCCAAGAACCCAATAACGAGTTCCGATTGAATCGCGGTTGCATCATTTGGATACAGTTTTTACAGACGAGACAAAGAAAAATATGAGCGAAATAATAAATATCGAAATTTTTTATTCGGCTTCGTGTGGGTTTGATTACAGGTTCGAATAAAACAGGGATGGTAAGCATGTGTCTCGAATCGATTTTCACACAGGAAGACTTAGTTGCTCTGCTGAAGCATTGAGTTAATTTTCTTGTGTCTTATTAGTACTGCACAACATCACCACAAGATTGATCAACACCAGATTTTAAATTTTATGAATTGCAAAGTATTGATAACAAAAATTGTATAAGGCGATTGAATACGAAGTCAAAAGATAACAATAAAAAAACTGACACTTAAGCGCATGCAAGGCTAATTAAAAATTCGATAATTTAAAAACTATTACAAATTACTGATAAATACCCGGTTAAAAATGAAATGCTATTGATACAATTTATCTAATAAATTTATAACGCGTGTACCTGTTTAATATTTGAGATCGGCTTTCTAAGCAAAGAATTCATAGTCAATCTATGGTTTGGCTTGGTTTGTCGCTCGACGGTAATTTTGTACAAACTTTAGGCTAATTAGACCGGGACCTATAGTTTAAAGTAGATTCCGAACCACTCACAAACATCCATGTCACAGCCAGGATTCGAACCTGAAGCCTGTAGTAGCAAAGGTCAGAGCGTTAGGCAATTGGCCATCAGATCAGTAAGTGCTGCGACAAAGGGTGGTTTAGTTTGTCGCTCTACGGTCATCCTGTACACAATACACATGAGGGCTAAATAGACAGGGACCTACAGTTTAACATAGATTCCAAACCATTCACAAACATCCATGCCACCGCCAGGATTCGAACCTGAAGCCTTCAGTACCAACGGCCAGAGCGCCAGTAGGAAGAATATCAAAACGTAGAATAAGGAGAAGCCACTGCTCCTTAGCTGTAATTAAATTGGGCTTTTCGAAATCCTATTAAAACTGCATGGGTGAGGGGGGGGAGGTTGAGAGTGGGTGCAAATGAGAAGGCCGCGCAAAAACAGCGGCTCATTTGCATAATTCGAAGGAGCCCGCCAAAACAAGCCCTGAGGGCTCTGTCGCAACCTAATTGATGCGCCCCACTCATTTGTTTCCTCTCTCTCTCACTGAAAATCGCTTAATACATGCATCTCCAGTCTGAAAAGGTCAAAGTTCATCCTGGAAGAATCGCTCCCAAGTTACGTTCATATTGCTTAGCATAACTATTAATAATAATAAAGTACGATAAAAAAGGATATTCCATACCAAGCGCTTTGTTTTTTTGGTTATGACATGTAATTATCCAAAATTATAAAATAAATAAGCATGGAATAGGGTGTTTTTATCTTTAAAAAACTACATACATTACATGTTTTAATTGCATTTTTACGTAGAGAGTTTTGCAATAATAAAATGGTGCTTTGAACAACTTAAGATCTAATAATTAAATGTTATATATTATTAAAACTTAAGCTTATTTTATTCTGCATTATTATTCCTTATTTAATCTGAGCGTTTTGGGGGTAGTGTTACTCGCGTCCGTAGAATATCTACAAGCTATCCGTGCCCCCTCGGTAGTGCTCACTGAGTCCTTGTAGCAGCCCTTGCTTATGGCATAAGGATGAACTATCTCTGTATTGCCAGCTGCATTAGAAAAAAAAAAGGAAAACTGGCAATATAAAGAAGAAAATTAGGAAACCATTTTCAAAGAATTATAGTTAAATAATTTTGCAGATATTCTCTTTTACGTGATTTTTAAATTTATTCAACCTTTTTTTTATGTCAGCTAAACTGATCAGGATAGAGTAGATGATGGGGATGATAGCCATATTTTAATAACTAATACTGTAGTTCTAATGCAGCTGGCAATACAGAGACAGTTCATCTTTATGCCATAAAGAAGGGCTGCACCGATGTTACTCTTTTAAAACTACCCAGGGAGCACGTGTAGCTTGAAGATAAGCTGCATTAGAACAACAACATATATATAAATATTCCTTAAAATATACTTAAGACAAACTGCTGATTGTCAAAATCATTTTGATTTTAAAATTATTTAAAAGAGCAACCTTGTTTGATAGCTGAGATATTATAGATAATAAAATATTATTGAATGATAATTTTTTTTTACGCGGAGAAATTTATGTTGACTAAAAATAAATTGGAAATAATTTTGTAAATTTTCAATTTAATGCAACAGAACAAAAACATATTTAGGAAGAAACATTTAACCTATTTATCCTATTTCCGTATAAATCATATTTTTTAAACTACTTACTTCATTTACATTACTATGAATTGTGAAAAGTTTTTATTAATCTTTTTTCCAATACAAAATATATTCAATTTAAAAACCCAATCAATAGATTGAAGCATCACAGAAAATTAATTAAAATGCACATGTATTGATATGGTCTTTTATGGTAAATTAAATTATTGTATATTACAGTACCGGAATAAAATATGAGTTGATTCTGTATTTGGGAAAGTACATTTTTCATAAATAAAATGTGGGCTGCCAATATTTCGTGTTGAAGTACCTCCAAATTATGCTTCCATAAGCAAGGGAGCAGAGAAAATGCTTTTGGTAAGATCAATGGATTACAACAAATAAGTCAACAATGTACTTTATTAGCGTCATCGTTTCTCCAACTGAGTAAAAAAAAAAAAAAAAAAAAAAAAAAAAAAAAACGCTCCTCATTATTTAGAAAATATTCACATGAAAGATATCTGATATTTTATTGAATTTGTGAACCATTTTTTTATTGAAATGAGTGTGCACAACTTTTAGTAAAATATATATATATATATATTTTTTTTTTCAAAACTAGGAAAAAAAAATTAAACAATTTTCATGTAAACATTATGTTGTACACTGAATATTTTTATATGCGAATATTTTTATACACTGAATATTTTTATATGCGCAATGGTGATAGTTACTCGGAAATTTTCACAAATGCACGATTTAAAGAGAAAATGAAATCGAATGCTCACTTATCTTCCCTTTTGTTTTACTTTTAAGTTTCCAATTTTTATTCATCCATTAATAAGTTTTAACACTATTCTATTCGGACTTTTAACGTCAAACTAATTTATTGAGGTTTCGTTTCGTTTTTTTTTTTTTCTTTCTTACATCAAACTGCAGTGCTATCCGCCATAAGAACTCTAGCAGCCCAATGAAATTTAGCCCTGGTAGAGTTGTCAGAGTTAAAAAAGTCATAAAATCAAGTGCAGTGCATGTTGTCAAATGTAAAAAGTCCACGGCTTCACCTTATGAACACAGAGGACAGACATCATGAGTAGCTACACCCATGCGGTGCAAGTGTTTATTGAGAACATCATGTCCTGTCGAGAGTCGGAAATGTGCTGTCCAAACTGCACGGGGCAAGTCCCTTGGGATGGGTTTGGAAACAAGTATATTTACATGTTTTATCAGTTGAAAGGAGTTTGTTTTAAGGGTATGTCTAATTTCTTCTTTACTTCAGAACTAAATGGATGAAAGGATAAAGGAAATTGTGGCTGTGGTAATTTACAGCCATTTTTGGCCAAGAATTCGGCCTTTTCATTTCCAGGCACCCAGCAATGGCTGCGAATCCACTGAAGACAATCTCCCAACCAGAAGCAATTGCATCGGACAGATTTATCGTAGCCTCTTCAACAAGGAAGCAATCACTGGGTGTATAGGAGACAGCTGCCAAGATTGCAGCTTGGGAGTCCATAAAGATAACTGTTTTATTAAGATGAGTACTTATTCCAAGAAGGTTTAAAATTGCATTCCTTATGGCAAAAATCTCTGCATCAAAATTGGAGGCATGAAGACCAACTTCAAGGATTCGGATTACGGAATAATTCTTAAGCTGGAACACTACCTTGTTATTAGTTACACGCATGATAAAAGCAATCACTAAATGTTTCCAAAGAAAAGAAAACGACTATTTTTGATAAAGTAGGCTTATTTCAAATCAAAACATATGTTGCGTTACATATATTGTCCTAATTAAATTTTATATTGATTTTAATAATGTGAAAATTCCTAGCATAACAGTAAATGTCTCCGTTTATTACGATTTTAGATCGAAAATTTGTAAACTTACTGTTTTTCACTTTTTTATAGAAACGCATATTTATAAATAATTTTCCGGTCTGTTTAGCCTTTGTGTACACAAGATGACCGTAGAGCGACAAACCAAAACCTTAACTTGTTTTAGTTTTTTTTTTTTTGTGTGTGTGAAAGTTTAATTTTTTTATATATTTTGCGTTGATTTTTCCATAATTAATTAATAATTTATATTAATTAAGGACTAACTGATTTGAAGCATATTTTTAACAGATGAGCATCCATTGTTAATTGCCTATTTGTATAACTTAAATCGATAAGATATCGTTCACTAAATTAGAATGCAAAACAAGAATGTAGGAGGCTCCTCACAGTTTTTGCTATTTGTTTATTTATTTCGCTGGTCGACGCAAAATCCTTTGAGTGCGATGCCGGCGAACCACCTATGCGAGCGCGGGGGAGGGGGTCGAAAAATATCGAATACAGCAAAAGAAATCTTATTGCAGCAGCAGCTGTTAATGTTTATGGAAAAGGGGGGAGGGGGGAGGGCGAAACTCGTAATTTATGAGGCTGCGAGATGGGATAATTACATTACCTACTTCCGAACTTTTTACGGTGCCTTATTTTTTTTTTCTTCTCTAAATATGTTTATGTATATAAATAGGCAGAGCAAAACCCAAATATAGCGAGGAAATTTACGATCTGGTGAAATTTATGGCTGGGAAAAAAGAAAAGAAAAAGAAACCACGTGATTAGACCAGGTCGTTAGCGGCTTTTTCCATAGGACATTTTTTTCTGCGTCAACATGAAAACAGGGGAAAGGCTGCAAGATCCCTCGGCGATGAAAACAAGTCGTATTGCAGAATCTTGCGAATTTATGGCATGATGATTTTGCTACAGTTTAAAGAAAACATTTATGTAACTGTATCATTACGTTTTTGAATGGTTTGTCGATCTTCGGTCATCTTGTGCACACGAGGGCTAATGAGACCACAGGGTTCGAGTTCCGGATGTTTGTAGTGGTTCGACTTTAAGCCGTAGGTCCCAGACGTAGGTTCACTTTAAGCCGTAATTTTCAGCCGTAGGTCCCAGTCTCATAGGACCGTAAATCGTTATAGAGCGCAATGAGACTTCTCACCCACATCATTCCCAAACTGTAAAGGGGTAACTCGGCTCTAGGCACAGTGATGTAGTGTGGTGGCTGTAGTAGTAGTAACCCTTCTCATTGGTGACGTGCGTAGCGTGCGGGAAGGTGAACCAAGGTTCGAATCCTCTGGTAGCATTTCTGTAGCCACTGCGAGGAGATTCGATGACAATTATGGTGTGTAAAACTGTCTCTACCGACGGTAAGGCTGAATAGTGCATGCTTCCAAAGTTTTCTCTCTTACTGCAAGCAAATGCGGAGCAGTGATACTTAAAAGTACCCTAAAGGCTATTGTAATGCCCTCAACATCAGGCGGTTGACTGTTCATGCTATACACGATGTTCCCCCGTCACCTTTTTAATTGGTAGGGGGCTATATAGCCCTAGGTACGGGGTTGAGGAGTGCTTTGGTTTTGTAGCTGTATGGCAATTTTGTGCACACTTTAGGCTAATTAGACCGGGACCTATATTTTAAAGTATTGAATTGAAAAAAAAAAACCACCCGTTGAGGGTAATATTGTTTGGCATGAGTAATTAACATGTCGCCTTGAAAAGCTTATTCAGTGAGGATCTTGAAGTGTGGATATTGACACTCTGTTTTCACCTTAGGCCTTTTGAGGCGAGAAATCCTTTAGAGTGCTCATTCTAAATTATGTTATCAAAATGTGGATGTAGGTTATCCTTTGGTGCGCTCTGCGCAGGGCTGGATTTTAACTTCATGATGCCCTAAGCTATTTGAGATACTGACCTCTTTACAAGTCTATGTCGATGCAAATATGTTTATTCTACGTCGATGACAAATATGATTTTCAGATACCTAGAAGGTTAAACTGAAAATCAATTAAAAACTGTATTGATAGTGTAATATTAAATCTTTAACTCAAAACTATGGTTTGAACTAAATAGGCGTTATGCCAACCGCAAAATCCATCCGATGATAACGGTGTAGAAGAGTTTAAACACGAAACATTATACAGGACCAACAAGGAGAGGGCATTTGGACAAATAATGTTGTAGTACATTTAAGTATACATGATACTTGCACAATCGGACAATTTTTTGGAGGCCCCAAGAAAATGAGGGCCCTAAGCTATAGCTTGTGTATCTTACATATAAATCTGACACTGACACTAGGAAACTGTGAGACTGCTATATCTCTGCAGTTCTGATTATTATTTTAGTGTCAACCATTTGTAAATAACAGTAAATGATATTAAATACCGTTTTTTTTAATGTTTTTAATGCCCATAACTGCACATATTTTAAAAACCGTTCTAGATTGATTTGGTTTGTCGCTCTACGGTTATTTTGTGCACACTATTCGCTAATTAAACCATCACTTACAGTTTAACATGGATTCCGAACCACTCACACACATCTGTGCCCAGGATTCGAACCTGACCGAAGGTCATAGCGCTGGCCAATTGGCCATCAGGCCGCAACTGTTCTAGAAGTTTTATTTTAAACTTAATTTATTGATGCTGCGGTGGATTATTTTTTATATTTAAAGAGCAGAGTCGTTATATATAATGTTTTGTGAAATGAATGAACTCCTTTGTTCAAACATCTAATTGATTCATCTCAAATTAAGCTCATTTGTTCAAAAACTCTGCGCAGTAGTTTTGCAACACATTTAAAATGCCTAAAAGAGGGAGGAGGAGGATATGATGCATGGAGGGTTTCTATGACGTAGATATTCTATTCATGGCTGTGTTTCGAAATAGTGTCGAAATACCACATAGAAGTGTAGGGTCATAGATTTTGTTGCATGTTTTTATTTTGAGTTATCTAGAGAACAATTCTCTATTGATTAAAATGCATTACAGTTTGGTTTAGATTATCGCTTTACGATTATTTGTGCACACTTTAGGCTCATTAGACCGGGACCAAGTCTCGTTTAATCTCAGGTATACCAAAAACAACTCACAAAAGGCCGATGAGGATATTTGGTTTGTCGTTCTACGGTCATCTTGTGCAGACGAGGGCTAAACAGACCGGTACCTACAGTTTAACGTGGATTCCGAACCACTCACAAACACCCATGCCACGGTCAGGATTCGAACCTGAAGCCTGTGGTACCAAAAACCAGAGTGCTAGCCTGTTGGCCATCAAAACGACGAGATTCGAGATCATTACGAGATTCCATGCATCAGATTTATCGCAACAAGTATATTAAGTACAAAGGGGAAATACGTATAATGAAGTATACGAAGTCACAGATGAGTCATCACTATTTTTTTTTATTCTTAAAATGCAAACATAAATAAATAGAAGCAAAAATGAAAGTGATCTTCCTGTTATACTTTTCTGCTTACAAAGCGAAAATGAAGGACTGAAAATTTTGACCCTTTAACCATTGTTCCGCCTCAAGTTTCCGCAGCGAGCCTCTTCAGAGACCAGGTGTTGGCCCATTGTGCGAAGAGCGTCTTCTACCTCCAAGGCACCAAGGAGTCAAACAATTACAGCTAATGAGCCAATCTCGAAAATTTTCTTTTCATAAACTTTTGTCCTTAAGTAAACACATTACGCCTCTCCGGGAAAGATAACTCGCGAAGGTGGAAAGTTTGTTTCTTTCCGTCAGCGCGCGAAAGCCCTATCACGTGCGAAGGCCCTCTAATCTCATTTCTCCTGCCACTGAAAATTTCATTTGCATAATAGGGGTATTTCGAAAAATGTTCTAAAGGGCATGTTTTTTTTTTTTTTTTTTTTTTTTTTTTGCCTTCTACCTCGAACAATGAAAAGTTTCCGTTTTTTATTATTATTATTTATTCTTTGATGCTTGAGTCTTCCGTGTTTTGAATTTACAAACAATTACTGGAGTCGGTTGTTAGACATCCCTGTGGTGCATAGTTAAATGGCTGACCTGGAGAAACTTTATATTAATTCGAGAAAATTCTTCACAATTTTTCTTAGAACTTCGAGTTAATTTAGTTTGGATGAAGATGGAACGAATTTGATGAGTGTTTCTTGAATGCATCAATTGATAACTGACAACTATCAAAGTTTTATGACTCAAAATATTCATGAATCTTCATTAATTAACTCGGTTTTTTTACATCTTTATCACTGAAATTGTCTGTTAATAATCATAATCGAACATTTGCAGATAATAAAATAAGATTAAAATTATTGTGAATTATAGCTATTCGACAATAATTACGAATTTGTGTATCAAACTCAATGTTACTAAAACTAAAGCTGTTCTACATACTTGTAAACGTCCTAATATTCCTAATACTACTATTTTTAATACTCTTCTAACTTGTTCAAATGAACTAACTTGGTCAATGAACTCATACAATGTCATTCTGAATGTTAATCATCCAGATAGAAGTGCATGGCAGCTAACGTTTCCAATATACTTCGTTAAAGTCAAACTGTCTGTAATAATTACGAATTTGAAGACTTGAGATTGTTGACTAAAACATTGAACTTTAAATTTCGAATGTATCAAGGGCTTCACTAGGGTTTGCCAACCCTCGGCCCGCATTGACCATTTTTCCGGCCCGTGAGATGTATCACACTTTTACAAAGTATATATATATTTTATTATGGCCAAAATAGTAAAAACCAATGTATTAAAAAATACATTATGTGTGCATCCATCTATTCAAAAATGAACTGTCGAAATTAGTTGTCTAATTTAGAGTCAAAAACAAAATTTTATGACAACAAAATTTTTGAAATATATTCATCTTTCATGTTGAAATCGAGTCAGCCACAAAAATATCTCCAATGGAACTGGTTGACTTACAATACAATATTGAATTAAAACATATGTTTGAAACATCAGAATCAAAAATAGGTTTTTGTAACACTTACGTCAGAAAAAAATTTCAGTTTAAGAAATCTGGCACAGAAAGTTGTTAGCGCTTTTGGTTCAACTTACACATGCGAACCTTTTTTTTCGAAAGGAAATTAACCCAACATAAAACAAGCTGAAACATAATGGACTCTAACCTGCAACACCCATTACGATGTGCAAGTACCCAAATTGAGATCAATTTGTAAAAGCTGACTGAAAGAATAGAGAAACAAATATCGCACTAGTGAAATAAATATTTTTTAATAATTTTATTTTTTTTTAATTTTATTTAAATTTATATATTTTTTTTTATATCATTTACATTTATATATTTTTTTTATTTCATTTACATTTATATATTTTTTTTATATTTCATTTTGAGTGTTGTATATTTCTTTACAATGTGCGTTTAGTCCATCATGTTTATTATATTATCTATGTTTGCATGTGAGAATAATAGTGAACACAATAATAACACTTCATGTTTCAATTTTTCACTCCCAAACAATGTCTGTCATGGGTTTCAATCGAACAGGGGGATATATCATTTTATAGGCGGCCCGTGGAGTTAGGATGCACTTCCAATGTGGCTCGCAAGATCATTCGGGTTGGCCACTACTGAGCTTCGCCAATAAGTTTTTGTTTAATGTGAGTGAAACAGAAAGGAAGGACGTCTTCCTACGATTCCATTCCGAATGCCAAGTGTAATTAAAGCTTCTGTTCGATGGCACCAAAACCAAGAACAGGCAATAGAGAAGAACAGGCAGATAGGACCACCACCTGTTTTACTAAGAAACTAGCTTTGGCAGCTCTTGCAGACGGTCGCCGTCCAACCAAAAGGTAGAAGTTTTGTATTTCTGGCTCCATTGGCGAATAATTTATTTCGTACTTAACGTAATGGCGGTTGGAGGTGTTATTTATTCCCATTATTTCCCGCCATTAGGTGCGTGCGGAGAACATTAGAACGTTCGAACGCCGTTCCGGAATTGAACGGGACTATCAGCCCAGCCCTTTTCGAATAGTTTAGGAATCGCTTTGATGTTGCCGTCAGCGGAAGGAAAGGGAGCCGGAATGAAACAGATTTTATTATCTGTTTTCGCGTCGAGTTATTTTTACATTTCATTCCGAAAATGGCACGCGTCGAGTTTTGCATCGGACCAATATCGAAATGCCCCGAAAATGTCCCCCGTATCGCGTTACGTGATGACGTCATTAGCGATCCGCGTACGTGAATGGCTGCTGCTCATTCCAATTATTCATTTCGGCCTGCATGGTGTGCCTGCTTCTTTTGTAAGTGGGGTTTTTAATGGCGGAAAGTTGGAATGAACTTTCTGTTTCTGCGGAACGTGTAATTGAAAGATCTAGTTTGAGTAAGTGCTCAGTTCCTTGAATGTTTCGTACAGAAGGTAATACTGTAGAGAGTTCTCCTTTATGAAAGTTTGGTCTGTCACTCTACGGTCGCTATTTATTAAAATTATTAGCATTCTCTCTTTCATAAATAAAGAAAAAAATACTCTACGGTAACTTCTGTATGAAACATTCACGGACCTAAACATTTGCTAAAAGTGGATTCCGAACCCCTCACAAACAACCTGAAGCTTGTGATAACAAAGGCCAGAGCGCCAGCCACATGGCCGCTTATTTATGAGACAGAATGTTCATAATTTTAACAAATAGTAATCAGTAATTACAACGGTACCTCGGTGGTCGTTTAATAATCGGTTATAACGGTTACTTAATTATAATAATCAGTTAAATAATACCTCAATGGCGTTTTTGGAATAAGTTCAACTTGATATACATTCTGAATGGAAGTGAGTGATTTTGTTTGGTATATGACCTTTGTTTAAAATATGGCTCTTGAAACTCTATATTTTGCCATATGGATGGAAGTAAAAATTTTTGCAAAGAAGAATCATCCTAACAAAGCCTAAATAAATCGAAATAGTACTGGAATGGCCCGACTCAGTCACATTTCCAAAACATCCTAAAGAAAAGGCAGAAGCAAAGTTCTTTACACACACTTTTAGTACATGCCAACTAAGTCTGAGTAGAGAAAAGAAAGAAAATTAAATTTGCTTAATTTTCATTTATATCTGCTCACCAGCAGTTATTATGTTTCATGAAAGTGGAATCCATAAGAGTCCGAGAAGTAAGGTCTTTAGATACCTGCCTTTTCGGAATCAGTCGTGCCTCTACGCATTTCATGCCCAAAATATCTGTCATAATGTTATAAACAGACTTAAAAGATAACGTTCATCTCTTGAGACAACTCTCTAAGATGCATATGATGATTTTGACCGCTAATTTCTTGATTTTGTCGATGTTCTTATTAGTCGTAGCAGCTGAATATCGACCAGTACGATTCAAATCAACTACCACTTCTCTGGCCTTCTTTGAATGCTTTATAACCTTCATTTTCTAGTGTTTTTGGCAAGCACAATTCATCGCAGGACTTCTGCAACAGTTTTAGCCATTCAGAACACGAAATTTCGTTTGAAACTCAAATTTTAAAGAAATTTTTGTTCAGCTAATTTTTTAATTTAAAAATCGCAGAGCACCCAAAATATTTAATTGCTGGTGTGAACAAACTGAGAAACAGACTGTGCTTAAATTTCGTGTGGTAATACAGAACAGTGAACACATTATAGCCATATCTTTTACGGTGGTCTGATAGCGAACTGGCTAACTCTCTGGCCGTTGGTACCACAGGCTTCAGATTCGAATCCTGGCGGTGGCATGAATATTTGTGAGTGATTCGAAATCCATTACACTGAATGTCCCGGTCTAATTAGTCTAAAGTGTGTGTAAAAATGACCGTAGAGCGACAAACTAAATACCTTTTATGCGTCTGCTTTAAATTAATTCTGGATAATTTTTTTACACGGAATATATGTCCATTCTGAATTTTTTATACAGTTTTCAACAATTTTATTAGCTGATTTATGAATTTCAAATCTTGAAAATAAAATTCTCGTTCAATTGACAATAAAAAATGAAATTTAAACAAATAAAACTCATTTTACAACTAATTACTGAATTGAAAACAATCAAGACAATTTCTGAACAGTCATTTCTGGTGGTCATCATTCCTGTTTAAACATCGTTCATGCTAAAACAATCAAGACAATTTCTGAACAGTCATTTCTGGTGGTCATCATTCCTGTTAAAACAATCAAGGCATTTCTGAACAATCATTTCTGGTAGTCATCATTCCTGTTAAAACAACCAAGACATTTCTGAACAGTAATTTCTGGTGGTCATCAATCCTGTTAAAACAATCAAGACATTTCTGATGGTCACCATTTTTGTTAAAGCAATCAAGACATGTTTAATTATCGATGTTCTGATAAACAGCAATGCCTTTTCAGTTTAGATGTCCAGAATTACAATCCATTTATGATGTGAAGCAGGCGGGGCTGCGAAGAAAGTGCTCTGTCAGCAGACGAAGGAAGACACACGAGCCGTGTTTGTCAGGAGACGTCAGAGGCGAAATCCCCTCCCGTCCCGATTTTGGATAACGAGGCTTGTGTTCTGTCACCTGCCTCGAGATCAAAAGTCAAAAAAACATGTCGCGCTAAGCCGGTGAGTGTTTTGACACGAACAAAGCTGTTTTCATTTGCAGGTAGGCAGTTTCTCTTGCACAGGAGAAGTTTTAAATCTCAAAAGCATTTCTAATAACATTTCCTGCCTATATTCCTCAGGGCACAATATTAGAGCAAAAAGATAAAGGATTTCCTGTTATCACCAAGCAATTCATATTTTGGGGGAGAATTCAATTAGAATTAGAACCAATCTAACTATGTTTTCATATTCGTGGCATAAAATGCACAAAAAAATTTTTTTTGTTCAATTTTATTGAGTTTTTTTTATACCTCGATGTCTCAATTATATAATTTTTTTTTTACAAATGTAAGATAATAAAAACCGAAAAGAAGACGTTCTTTTAAGAACTATGATGAAAACGAGAGACGGCATTTTCAGAACTTTTTGAATCTTCATGCTTGCTGACATTTTAAACTTTTCTTAGCTTAAAAACCATGGATTATAGACAGGAAAGACAATAACTATACCTCACTCAATAAAGAATTTTCGTAATTTTTTTATAAAAGACTATTCCTTATTTTAAAAAATTAAAAGGAATAATAAATGGAAAATACAGTAACAATAATATTTTTTTTCTGTAAAGTAACCAATGCTGATTATGGGGATGTTGGAAAAGAAGAAGGGTAACTCATTGATAAGAATTTTCGTTTAACCATTATGCATGAGATTTCTAAGTTTCAAGAACGTGGGTCTCTATATTCAGAAAAAAATATAATTACAAATACATAAAAAAAAACATAGTAAACCTTATTTATCAACATTAAGAAGTTCAATCAGTGATATTAGTCTCCTATCTCAAGATCTTAAAAAACATTATTGGGGCTTCAGGGAGTCAGGTCTATGATCATAGAGTGACAAAATGAACAGAAATAAAGGAACTACTGTCTGATTTTGAGATCTCAGATATTTAATACTGAGATCTTATGTCTGATTACTACATAAGATTGCAGATATTAAACAACTAGACTTCGGAATCGCTTAAAAAATGAAATAAATTCATTATTTTAAACATTTTGCAGTATACTTTAAATTGAAAAGCTGTACAGGGTGTCCACAAGAAACTTCCCTGAGTTCAAATGTTAATTATAAGTCCTAAAGTTTTGCTGTTTGCTGTATCATGAATAGCAAAGCAACACGTTTATTTTGTTGCAAAAATTTTTTTTTCCAAAAACATTAATTTTTGTTGTATGCATTTTTAATATGCCAAAATGCAAACACTTTGCTGTTGAGATCCTGGATCGGATCGACAATGTTCACCATCACCTAGATACTGTGTTATTCACTTACGAATAAACATTCCCCACATCTGGAACGGTTAATCGTCACAACGTTCGCATTTGGGGTTCAGAACAACCTAACGTTGTTCGTGAGCATATCAGGGACAGTGACAAAGTGAATGTGTGGTGTGGTCTGATGTGTGACAGGACAACTATTTTTCTTCATGGAAAGAGCCGTAACGGGCCCCATTTATCTTGACATGCTTGAACAGTGGTTGTTTTTACACGACTACTCTCTTTGCAGCCAAATGGGATATTGCAGAAGGATGGCACCCTACACCGCACTGAAGTTCAGACGCTCGTCGTTCCTCAAACGGACGCGATAGATCGGAAGAGATGGACGCACTGCTTGTCCATAGTGATCTCCAGACATAACTCCTCTGGATTTCTTCCTGAGGGGTAGTGTCAAAGATATTGTCTGTGCTACACCTGTACGTGAGGCTTATATCTCTGCCACGGAATAACTGAATCTATCAATTTAGTCATACCTGACATGGTGCGCAACACATGGACTAAAATTGAATATCGATTGGGCATTCTGTGAGTTACGAACGGAGCCCCTTTTAAGTGCATACATAAAAAATAAGCATTCACAGAAAATACACGTGTGCTGCTATTCAAAATACTGCAAACCTCTAGGACTTATAGTTTCCGTACAAATAATATTTGAAAACGTTTGAATAACCCAATTAGGCAGGTTTCATGTGGACACCTTTTATAATTGAGGATAAAATCGGAAGTTTCCCAGATGCAATAAGAAACTTTATTTAAAAAAATAAAAGCATTATTTCTTACCCGGTGCTGTTTGCCAGCTCAGACCTCCGATGAACATCTTCCTGCAAATATAACAAAAAAAAATAATAATTAGCATAAAATGATGTATAGGAGAATCATTAATTAAAATTGAAAAGTTGTCATTTGTGATAATATATACAATCAATTTCTTTTCTTTATTTTTTTTACTTACAAATTTATTTTTATTTATTTATTATAATTCGTTAAAAAAAATATAGAGTATACCAGAATTAATTCACAAGATTTTTACTTAAAATTAATATTAAAACAATCATTAGAGAAATTTAAATATACTTAAAATATTTGTTTGTTGTTCTATTCAATTATTCTTGTTCTCTTCAGTTCTAGTTCTAGTTTAGTTGAAATTTTGTTTTATTTGATTTATGGAAAGAAAACACGGTTTACTAACTCTTGGCTCTCAGAATATTATGAAACAGTCAATGCTTGGAGAAATTTGAATAGGGCATTTGAAAAAAATTTTTATTTTTTCAAGCGAAAGACAAAATTATTTTTTAGAATTAAGGAAAATATTATTTTTAGGTTTAGTTAATAAATAAAATTATTCAGTGAATTAATTGATTTTTCTATGAAAAGGTTTTACTTTTTAGAAAATACTAATTAGTCGCACACAAAGCACTGTCATGCTGACAATTCGATTGAAACCGGTTTATTCCGGATTTTTGATACTAAGAATGAAATTTCTAATTCAGAGATATTTTTAGCAAATGAGAATTCTTCCTACATAGGGTTCTCGGGATATTTCTTCAGAAATAATGATAAAAATAAAAAATGAAGAATTTTTTTTATTTCCAATGACAGGTACAACAGACACACCTGGAGCCATGCAAAACAAAACAATATAAAGTAGCAAATGTCAACGGAAGAAAAGTCTATGGACCCATTCGGCTCCTAGCCTCCCAGTATGACTCCCACAGAGATGAGGCAGAGAGCGCATACAGCGTTCAAGGTGTGCACAGTCCATAACTTCCCGAAGGTTACAAAGCCTGCAGCAAGAATCTTCAAGTACATTTATGTGGTGTATATTATTATCAAGTACATTTATGCCTAGCAAGGCAATCATGGCCAGTAACGAGACGAAACTCCGCAATTGCCCTCATCCTAGGCTAATCATAAAGATTTGAAATACTGTTCCACCAAGACTTTGGGGAATTTCTCTTCAAAACCTCTCTATTTATTTCTCGAGGGTAGATTTCATGAATAATCTTACATTTCTGAAAGGTACTTCATCATCAAAAGTGTGGATGATCGCTGGTCCTTTTTTTGCCAGCAGTTTAGCTTTTTCGTCACCCTCTATGCCGCAGTGGGATGGTATCCAATGCAGGCAAATATCCTTATTTTGGCAAGACAGAAACCTCATAATAGATTGTCAGTTCGTAATAGCTTCAGAATAAGGAGACCATTTAGAATCAACCGCCTTCAAGGAGGTGTTTGAGTCATGAAACTTCAGAAAAATTATTTATGTGACACTGGAACTGAGAAAGGCCTGAATCTCACCATCGAAAGCAGTTCTAAGTCTTCCCACTGAGGAATTGAGAGCAAACGAGTCACAGTAGACCCATGATCCAGAACTAATGCAATTTTCCATGCGAGTGCGAAAAAAAAAAACCAGAAATGAGGAATTTTACAATGCTGTTCCTGTTCCAGAAATTAATTATGTTGATTGTTTGAGAAATTGTGTTTGCACAAAGATTTGTCTTTACATTGGATATGTACACAAAAAAGAAATTGCAGAGTTCATATTGGGCTCATGTGCTGGATGTGCCAAGTGCATGAAGATGAATGAAGGGATAAGAAATGAGTGCCAAGAAATAAAAACACGTGTGACGTCAAAACGTTGATTCGTCCTATCAAATGTTGGCGACAGCTGATGTCAGGCGCTTGAAAATTGGAATATACACTCGTCCCCGGTTTTCTTTGGCTGGCAAAAAATGATCCTCGCATTGATAACATTAGTGTAAGTCCAAACAGTCTTTTTTAGAACCTTCCACCCTGATGCCAATCATTATGATGCATAGGTTGCTCCAATATCCTACTAAAATGTCCTTCTCAAAACTTTTCTGCATAACTGTTTGCATTGTTTTATAAGATTTACTACATGTTAATGGATTTAAAAAATGGCTGGTTGAAAACTATTTCATGCGAATAAACTGTTTGTTTCAACAAAATTCAAATTTTTATAGCATTAAAAATAGAAAAATATAAATAAGCATAAATAAAGATATAAAGTCTACTTCAAAGGTGGTCAATAGTGCTACCTCAAGGAAATCTGGCACAAATAAGTTGTTAGCGCTTTTGGTTCAACTTCCACCTGCCAATCATTTTTTTCGAATATAAAATTGACCCAACACAAAATACGATCAAACATAACGGACGCTCACCGGCAACATGCATTTCGATGTGCCAATACCCAAATTAAGATCTATTTGCAAAAGCTAAGTGAAAGAGTGGAGAAGCAAATATGGCACTCGTAAAATAAATATTTTTTAATCATTTCATTTTTTTATTTCTTTTAAATTTATATATTTCTTTATATTTCATTTTGAGTGTTCTATATTTCTTTACATTGTGCGTTTAGTATCCTTATTATTATATTATCTATGTTTGCATGTAAGAATACTAGTAAACACAATAATAATAACTCATTATGTTTCCATTTTTCATTCCAAAGAAAAATACCTAGAGTGGGTCTGAATCTAACAGGGGGATACATAATTTTATATGAGATCCGTGGAGTTAGAACGCATTTCCAAAGTGGCCCGCAAGATCATTTGGGTTGGCTACCCCTTTAATATCTGATATTAGAAATAAACAAAACAAAATTACAGTTAATTGAGGGATGATATTAGAAATAAAAGAGTATTATAATAGCATCTCGGTATAGATCCAACTTGGCATACGATAAAACTTATTTGATATTTGACCTTTGTTTGGATTATGATTCGCCTGCATCAAAATGTTTACCAAAGGGATGGATGTCTGCAAGATTTTTGACAACTACCCTTAATAAAAACCCACCCCCAAAAAAAAACGTAATAGGATTGTTTTGAATGACAAGACAATGTCACATTTCCGCAATATTTTCAGAAAAATTCAGAAGCGAAGATCTTTGGACGGATTTTTAGTAATATAATGATTTTCCACCAGGTCCAAATTGGAAAAAATGACAGAAAAGAACTGAATTTAATACATTTTCACTCATGAATTTCTTCTATCTGCTTTTGAATTTCTTCTGATTTTGTGTTATATTTAGTGCTGAACAGTGTTTAAATTAACATATACAACTCCATCAGTGCTAATAACAATAGGAATTTTTCATGGCAACAAATCCAAGGTTCAAGAACGGATTAAGGGCTTATACTGAAGTACCTTTCTCGGTATACCAAGATGCCCTTCTTATATATATAAGATTTACAGTTTTTATATATAAAATATTACATATTACCAGCTTGTCTACATAGTTTTCTGAAATAGCATTTAATAGCCATTTTTTTTTCTATTAACTGTTTTTTTTTTTTTTTTTTTTGGCAGAAAGAAAAAATCAAAGTATATATATTTTTTTTGTATAACGAGCATAAAATTAAATAAATTGATTAATAAAAGTAATTTGATAGTATATATTCTCTACACAAATTTTTTGAAATATCTTATTGGTTTCAATAGTAAATTATGGAACATATAAATCTCTTTCCAAGACCGCCGGTCTCTTATTGTGCTACGCATAGTACTGTATTTGAAATTGTAGAATTGCAGTATTTCTAAGAAACAAAAGAACAAATTAAAATAAATAGCCCTTTTAGTTTCAAATGATAATAAAATAAATAAAATCAGTTTATATACTTTATTACAGTAAAAAAAAAATAATAAAAAAAGAAATTAGCAATTTTATATCTAAACTGCGGGGCCGAGTGTCTGGCGTCCGGTGCCAAAAGATTCGTAATCGAGTCCCGGTGGTGCTATAGATGCTTGTAGTGATTCGGAATCCACTTTAAACCCGTAGGTTCCGGTCTCATAGTATAGTAGAGCGTTGTGGGAGTAGTATTACTCTCGTCGGCAGCGTATTGTCAAACTATACGTGCCCCCTGAGTAGTGCTGAATGAGTAACAGCCGTGCAGCCCTTACTTATGGCATAAAGATGAACTGTCTCTGCATTGTCAGCTGCATTAGGAAAAGCAAATATCATTCAGTCTTTCAATATTCTCATGATTCAGTCTTTTTGTTTTAAGCCATTCAGTATTTCAATATTCTCATTTTTCAGTCTTTTTGTTTTATATCATTCAGTCTTTCAATATTCTCATCATTCAATCTTTTTTTGTTTTATGTCATTCTTAATATTCAGCTTGCATGTTCTTCAGTTTTTCAATATTATTCATCAGGTTTTTTATTTTTATTTATTTTTTTTTATCATTCAGTCTTTCAATATCATTCAATTTTTCTGTATTGCCAGCTGCATTAGAACAACAACAATTCGGAAATTGAGTAAAAATGGAGAGTTAATAAAAAAAAAGAATTGTAATGCAAGTAAATTTTTGTGTTATTGCCACGTTTAAACCTTAAATTATTTTATATCACGCTTTTAATGGAAAAATTTTTCCAAAAAATTAATTACGCAAAACGTACAAAAAAAAAATCAGTTGTTTTAGAAGTAACTACAAATTGACAAATCCATAAGATTCTAAGTCGCCTGCGACAGGGTACACTGGACCTAGTGTATATTTCCTGCACCAGATGGGTTTAGTAACAAACAACAATACCTAAACTGTTCCTTTTTCAAAATAAAAGATACCCTATAATTTTATATGAGTACTGAACCAACATTGTCACGGATGCATGTTAAAAATAGGGCAGAATATCTTCCGTGCTCTTAACGGTGACTGTGTTAATAATAAAAAATAGATCTTCTGAATTTAAAAACCGTTTTAGATTCCATTCTTCGTGGAGGGAGGGCAGACATCTTGCTTCAATTTTTTTTTTTTCATGTCTACCCTTCACGCCATTTAATTATAATCTATCACGAAAGACTTTCTGGTATGAGCCCAAAATATTCTTGGCTGGAAATATGCAGCGAATGAGTTATTTATTTATTTTTATTTTTTTAAATCCTTTACGAAAAAAAAAAAAAAAAAAAAATCAGAGGGCAGATATTTTTTTCTCTCTCGTTCTACTTTTTATTTTACGTCCACCCTATTCTCATTTCACGCTCTAGAGATCCTCGGCGATTATTGATTAGATTTGCTATAAGCCTACCAAGTTTTAAATTCAGTCTTTTTCGCACCACACCTAAAAATGTTTTGAAGAACGCATGTGGGAAATATACTTTTATAGAATGTTATGAAACATAAGTAAGTGCAATTAGCAATTCGATTCAAAACTGATTAGTGATTTTTTATTATTCGAAACGACGAATTATGTCAAATAAATCGATTGATGAAAATAATTTAATGAAATCAAACTTATTTCTATAGTAAATTCTGGAATATACACAAAAAGATATTTATAAAAGTGATAATGAGCAATGAGTGAAGCGTTTATATTGTAAATTAAGACTTTCTTTTAAATATTGTATTAAAATGACAACTAACAAAATCAATTTTTACTATTCTTCAGTGAACAAACCAAAGTGAATTGAATATAATTTTAAAGCAATTTCACGATTAAAAATGATTAATAATGCACATCAATGACGTTAATTAAAAAAAAATACTGTTACCCAGAAAACCAAAGTTTTGTAATTTTCCTACATATCAATTTATTAGAAAATAATTGCATTTTTGTATATAGTTAGAACATTTTCATGGTATAACTTGCATAAGTATATTATTTTGAGACATCAAAAAATGAATAACAATACTTACATGAAAATTTAAAAAATATTAATGTAATTTTTTAATAAGTAAAGATTTAAAATTATTATCACAATTATAATTTAACTAAATAAACGTCCTATATTATTGAACATTTTTATTAATTTAAGTAATTTATTTTTAAATACATATTATTATTTTTTACTTAAAAATTTCTTAACAATCTTCAAAGGAATTGTTATAGTTTCCGAAAATAATATAAATCTTCGTATAGCAAGTATGTATAGGTTTGTGAAGGCTGACGAATATATATATATATACTCGTATATATACATACTCATTCACTTAAAGAATAAAGTGAACATGAAAAGACACGATTAAAATAAACTTTCGAAAATATTTTGAAAAGTAAAAGAATTTTCATTATAGAGTTAAGTTTTTATTTTATTTCGTAATTTACAATTATGGGATTTCTTACTTTATAATAGACAGAAAAGCGCAGACTTTTCACCAACGAAAATTCTTTTACTTTTAAAAATGTAATGTAGGTTTATTTTATTCGTGTCTTTTCACGCTCACTTTATTCTTCACATCTTCATCCTCCTTTAAGTGAATGAGTAGGTGTTTGTGGAACCTCTCAAATGAATGATAGATCTCAAAGCAAGTTTCTTAAAGTAGAAAAACTGATTTTCTAAGCTGAGCTTCTAATTTTTTGAGTACAAAAGATCATTCTTTTGCGGAGAAATTTGATCTGAGAAACTGTGATTTACGTGTAAGATACTTAAGATTCCATATAATAATATTTTAAATGAGTTACAAATTTTCATATATTTTGAAGACATTTTCGATTCGTCAGAAACTCGTCCAAAACTCTTGTTTCGTCAAAAACTATGATTTACGTATAAGTTAATTACGATTCCATATAATAATAGAGAGTTTTTGCATACCGTACGTTAGTTACCGTAGGACGTCCGTTAGCTTTTTCTCCCTAGCGCGCATGCTCATAGGAAACATAATTTCCTATATTTTCCTATATCCTCTAATATTTTAAGTTAGTTGTTATATTTCAAATGAACGTATAATTTAAAGATATTCTTTTCTCGTCATAGTTGTATTATTTTATTTGGTGAAGCACTCTCTTCTTATCCATCTATTCACGAATCCTATACCACGGAATCTCGTACCAGGTGATCCATGCATTATTCAATCAATGTTGTGACGCAAAAGCAGCGAAAAGGGGAAAGAGAAGAAAAAAAAGCAGCCAAATCCGACCTTACGCAGAGGTTGGCGGGTGACAGCCACAACCGCCCCCTTTTTAAGAAAGATTTATTTTTAGCGCGTTATATTTAAAAATTCACTTCCAGTGGCTCTCTTTTCAACACGAGGGTTTGCTACTAATTAGCGAGAGTATTTTATAGGCTGCGAAAACTCCGCTTTCATGGAAATTGGCTTCTTCACTCGAGCATCCAGTTTGCTTTGAAATTTAAATCGTCTATAGTCTCATAACATTAAAAAAAATTTTTTTTTTTTTACTTATTTATTTATTTTCATCACATCCATCTCGGTAGACATATTATTGGACATGTTTAAAAATTGTTATGATTTTTTATAATTTACTTCTAAAATTCTTCGATTTAAGTATAGATTCTGCTACTCATCACTCATCATTAAACAGTCTCATTTTATTTTTAAGATTTGGTAAAATTATAATAATTTAAAATTTTAAATTGCGTTCTCCAATTTTTGAAATAAAAAAATGTCTTTTGTATTTTCTCAACACTAAAAAAATGAATATATAAAAAATATTCGTAAGAAATAATTTATGAATAATAATGTGATATTTATAATACATTCTTTTTTATAAATATATTTTTAAAAATTGTAATTAAAATACTTTTTCATGAATTTCACATTAATTGCTAACAAAATAGTAATAATAATAATAATTGGAAAATATAACAATAATTCAATATATTAGTTAGAGTTCGGGTTTTCAGGAAAAATTTAAAAAAATACTATCATACTAATATTTTTTTGAGGGAAGAGGGAGTTTTCTCTCGCACCAATCAGTTAATGTGCTAATTATCCTCATCAGTGGCACAACAGATCCATGATGGACGAAGGCCCTCTACTGGCACATTTCGAGACAGGAGATGTCTTTTTTTAAGGGGTGCAGTTGTCCACCCTACTTCCTACTCTCTACAGTCCTATTAGACTGAAACCTACATTCTAAAGTGGATTCAGAACCATTACAACCATCCATGGCACCTCCGGGACTAAAACCCGAAACCTGTAGCATCAAGCGTCAGAGTGCTAGTCACTCGACCATCAGGCCCCCATATTTATACTGCTTATTGAAATATATACTATCATATTTTTTCTGCGACCTGGTGACCAAGTGGCTAGCGCCCTGTTCTTTGGTACCACCGGCTTCAGAATTCGGCGGTTAAGTGGTTTGGAAACCACGTTAAACTGTAGGTCCCGGTCAAATGAGCCCAAAGTGTGCACAAAATGACCAAACCAAACCATCCTTTTTCTGTCACCGAACTACCTAAAGTGAGTACTTTTACATTTTTTTCCTCCTTCACCCCAACCCTATTCAGATAATTGATGCGATGTCCACCCCTTTTCTTTGTACTGATTTTTTTAAAAACTGCCTTTTGAAGCCATATTCACTGCATGTTGTCACTCATTCAACTTCGTCGTTCCCAAACTGCAAAGTGTCATCTTAGCCCTGGTGATGTGGTGCGGTGTGGTGTGGTGGGGTTTGGGTAGTGGTAATCAAACAATCCATGGTTGCATATCTTGCCACCTTCATTGTGTGTTTACAAATATTCAACCCTGTCGTTCCTAAATTGCAAAATGGCAGTCTTGGCCATCTAGGCATGGTGATGTTTGGTCTGGGTAGTAATCAAACAACCCATGGTAGCGTATCTAGAAACACACCTGAAGATGAAAGCAAGCACGTCTGATGTTTTTGGAGATGTTTGTCCAATTTATTTCTCACCAAGGAAAAAGGTTGATTAGAGAGAATTCCCAATGAAGCACGCATTAGGGCTGCTAATGGGAGTGAGGCAGCGGTGCGCAGCGGAAAACAAGCTGCAGTTAAGGAGAGAGACAATGTGTTGGGGAAGTTCTTGGAACTGTCAGAAGACGGGAGATGCTCCGCTTCTGCCAAATATAACTTCCAGCGCGGAAGAGGAGAAAAACTTTGTTATTTTCCGTATGTATGATAATGCTGCTTCAGTTTTCGTCCGCTTTTTTTTTTTTTCCTTCTCCCAAATAATTCTTTTTCACTACAATTTTTCACTTGTCTTCCTTTGGCTCTTTTGGAGGGGTTTTATTTTTCTCTTCTTTCTCTTCTTTTGCTTCTTCGACTAGCTTTTTCTTTGGGGTTCTTGAAGAAGAGCGCCGTTACGAGGACTGCTCAGTTGGATGGACTCCAAGGGGATTCGAGAAATCTTCGCGTTCCTTAAATACGACGGGTGGGGGTGGGGGAGGGAAGGGGTGGTGTTTTCTTTCTTGGGGGGGAATAGTAACCCCTCCCCCATTTTTTTGAAGGATGCATTTAATAGATTGGGCGCGCGAGCAGCCATGTCGAACAATGAGTTTCCCCCGGGCCCTGGGGATGGAAGGAACGGGGAGAAGTTTGGTTGAAAAGAACACCAGAAGAATGTTTCCTTCAAGTTGGGAATGTCTGAATAATCAGCAACTCTGGAATAAAAGGCGCTGTTGCAAAAGTAATCATCGAATAGTGTGATCAGTAATATGCACAATAATCTATCATTCCTGTTTTGATATTTTTTGATGGGTTTCTTCGATGCATTCGCATTTGCTCTTTAAACTCCCAAAACTTTCAAAACAAAGCAATAATTATCGTTATGTTGTTTGCCAAAGAATTTTTTGTCATTACTTATACAGAAGATTTTTTTTTTTTTTTTTTTTTTTTTTTTTTTTTTTGAGGGCATTTATTCTACATTACTAAACAAGGGCCTGATGGCCGAGTGACTAGCGCTCTGTCACTAGGTAACATTCGGCTGCCAGTGATAGTTTAAATCGAAATGACAACATATTTGGCATGAGCTGCACATTAAACCCACTGTAGTGTTCAATGTGCTCGATTGTTTCGGTTTTTTGACGGAAAAAATGACTTCCAAGTCATTCAGCAGTCGTGACATTGTGAGTGGAAAGCCCATCCACCACGGTGCCCACCCACCCAATTGGATGGAAAAATCGGTGCAACTTTTTTTTGATGCCGTACCGCTTCCCCCCTTCTTCAAGTACCCTCAGTTCAAATTTGAACTCACTAGACGAGTGGTTCTCTTTTTTTTTACAGCATTTTGAAAATGGGACTTTAATTATAATCACTCTGTATTTAAAGTAAGCTCGATTTTTCAAAACAGTAACAATTGTATTGAATAAATTATAATAAATCTTTCATTCGACAATAACGTACAATTATTTATTTACACTTAATAAAAATTTTAAGTCCAATATAGAACAAGGATTGCATCAGGAATATTTAAATGGTGAAAAAAAAAACGTAATGAATAAAACCTCTACGCTTCCAAGTAAATAGAATCCTTAAATTCCTTCTTTGGAGAACTTTATCCAGTTAATCTTTCTTTATTAGTTTTAGTTTTTTTTTTCTGATTTTGCTTTTACTGCGCCGTCTTTTTTTCCCCTGTTAAAATATCTTCCGAAAGTAACTCCTAATTGATAAATTAATTAATTCATCAAGGAATCTTGGCCGAATTTTTGTTTCTTTCTTTTTTTAAGATAAGCGTCAGATTGAATTAAAGAAAAATATTTTTTATTTCCATTAATTGATTTAGCATCTTATGGATTTGGTAATTTTTAGTCACTTCTAAAACACTGATTTTTTTTGTACATTTCTGCAATTAGTTTTTTGGAAAAATTTCACCTTTATAAGCATGATAAAAAATAATTTAAGGTTTAAACATGGCAATAGCAGAGAAATTTATTTACATTACAATTCATTTTTTTAATTAATTCGTCTTTTTTATACAATTCCCGAATTGTTGGTGTCCTAATACAGCTGACAATACAGATACAATGCAGCCGGTAATATAGAAAAATTAAATGATATTGAAAGACTGAATGATAAAAAAAAAATTAATGAATAATATTGAAAGACTGAATGATATACAACAAAAAGACGGAATCATAAGAATATTGAAAGAATAAGAATATTGACGTATTTTTTCCTAACGCAACTGGCAGATACTTAGACAATTATATTTATCCCATAAGGGCTGTTACTCATATTTACATCCAGCTGTTACTCATTTAGTACTACTCAGGGGGCACGTGTAGCTTGAAGATCGGCTACGTACGCGAATCACACTACCCCCAACAACGCTCTACTATCCTATTAGACCGGAACCTACGGTTTAAAGGGGATTCCTAACCACTACAAACATCCATGACACTGCCGGTATTCCAACCCGAAACCTATGGTACTCAGCGCCAGCGCGCTAGCCACTCGGCCATCAGGCTCCAACCGTCTGCTATATAGCTCTAATGCAATGTCTAATCAGGCTACGTTACTCAGACTAGTATAATGTTTAATTAATAATCTAATCAGGTAATATCTATTCCAAGCCAAGATAACTTTCGTTGTAAAATCTCATCAAGGGCTACTTAAAGCAGTTAAGAAATGCGAACCATAATGTGCTATAGTAGAGCACGCTCTCATTTATAAAATTACCTTTTTTTCCCCTGAAGTATAACCATCTTGGCTGAGGAGCGAAGTTATCTCACATTAAACAAAGTTCTGGAGCCAAGATGATGCATTTTCAATAAGAAGCTCTCGTTTAGCATGATTCAGATTAATTTACGACGAGCGCTCATCATTAAAAAAAAAATGGCAATTTCTCATCCATTCATAATTAATGAAATTTTCGGGCCGCGGGAAATAATGCCGGTTTTTCTCCTCCAATCTCATTTATTAGACTTAATTTGTTCCCCCCGCGAGCTCCTCACGCCCCATTACCGGCATCGGCAAGAGGTTTTATTAAAATATCCGACGTAATTATTGAATGGAATTATGTCGAAATGCTTCAGGTAATGAAATTGGGTGCTATTGAAGAATGATTCCAGATCTGGATTGAAAGGGAAATTAATGCCAACCAATATCTCTCTCTCGTCGTGTGCTTTCCGGAATTATATGTATCTGAAAGTCTCTAAATGAACACTCGTAAAGCATTTTGTTGAAAATGGCTTATACTATTTTTTTATGCAATTATATTTGTATATCAAGTCATAATGACATCTATTCATTAATTTCCCCGTGTTCTAAAAGTCTTGAGAAATGTATCGTTTAAAAGTTATTTACTTTATTAAAAATCAATGTAATAAAAGGTCATTCGTAACCCTATAGAAAATTTACATATCTTGAAAACTTGCTAATTTATAACCAAACGCACTGAAAGCACTGGAGTATTAAAGAACTAAGTTATTTTACTTCCATTACTTATGAATTAATTTATAATTAAATTTTCCTCTAGGTACATTACAAATCCTATAAGTCACAGAAATATATTACGAAATTCCATTCTTTATGTTTTATGAACATTGTAACTTTTTCAATGAGAATCAATTTGATGATATAAATTTCGAAAAATATCATTAAATACCCAATTTCCCTATGCATCTTCCTGTTAAAATATTTTGGTTGGAAGCAGCGTTTGATGCAGCCTTGCACAATTAGATATTTATTTCAACTGCTTTTGGGAACTGCTTGGTATGTGGTAATAGATATTATTACGGATGCAGCCAAACTCCATAACTCTCCAACTTGGGCAAAACATATTCCTTTAAGTATACGATAAATAACAGGAGAAAGGGGGAGAGGTTGTTTTAACATCCTAAATCGACAACTAATCTTAAATTCGTTGTTATTAGCCTAATACTTTTTTTTTTAATTTTTAAATGTACAATTAAATTCAGTTAACTCAAAGTTTTGAATAATTCTTTTTAATTTTATTTCAGTTTACTTAAAACTACATGTTTAAGTGAAATCTTTTTTAAAAATTATTTTGTATTTCATAATTAGGTATTTTTTCAACAGTTTAAGAAATCAATGCCAATGAGTTATATGCTATAACAGATATCGGTATATAATTGAGATATTGGCTAAATAGTGTATCAATAATTAAAGTCAATTAATCTCAAAATAAGGTGGAAAGTCATATCTTTGCACTATCTAGGAGAACTTGAAGATTTTATACAACATGTAAAAACGAAAACAATAAGTTTATAGGATTTTATAGAATGATAAAACAGTAATTATATTTAAAAAATTGCGAGTAATATATTAATAAAAAATCCGAATAATAATTAATATTAATTAATCTTGATTTAAATTTAAATAAATCAATAAATCTCGGAAGATTTACTTTAATTTATCTTAATATTAAAATAATTCAAATAATCATTCATTCTTTCATTAATAATTCATTCATTCTTTCATTAATAATTAATTCATTCAAAATAATTCATTCATATGAATGATTATAATATTCTCAAAATAAGTTTCAAAGTCATAACTTGCATTATCTAGGAGAATTCGAAGGTTGTATAAGAATGTGTAGCAATATAAAATATAAAATGAAAATAATATACATAAAAAGAATCTTATGGGATGTTATAAAAATAAATATATTAATAGTAACTTACGAGTTAAATCCTGAATAATAGTTAATGTATTTATTTATAGTAGATTTGTTTAATTAAATGCCTTTGCATAATATTGCTATGTAGCTGTGACCAAACAATTGACTTTTGGTTGAGTCTTTTTTTTTTTTTTTTTTTGCATTATAATGTTGGATGATTGATAATGTCAAATATATGAATGATTCAGCATTAGAATCGTTCAGTTTCAAAATTTTCGAATTCATAACATTTAACTGCCATTACCAATTGTCTCTTTTATGGTTGTTGTTGATATATAAAATTTTATGTCTGTTGTTGGTATAAAAAAAGCCTAAAAGGTGGTGTCAGCATATATTTAAATTCTGTTTATTTATTGGCAATGATTTACGATGAAAAAATATCATTTTTCGTCATTTTTGAAGCCAGATATTTCGAAATAAAAGAATCTTTAAAGAATGCCTCTTGTATTTGTCCAAAGATGTATTTCCCCAAGTAAATCGTGACAAAACATATTTTATGTTTCTTCTAATATTGAATTAACTTGTTAATCCGATTCAGACATCCAAACTTCGTTAGAGGTGTCATGAGCTCACCTATGAAGGACAAATTATTCAATTGCCTGTATGTAATTAGAAAATAATTGAATATTATTAAGTGATTCGTATTTATAGTGATGGTATTTATATGATAGTATTTATAATGAACATTTTTTTTACATATATACGTGATTAATATATTAAATTATAAGTAAAAATATCTCATATATATATATATATATATAGTTTCCGCATAATACCCAAGATGATTCATCAGGATACTAACTTTATCTACCAAATACCAGGTTTTATTTGCTGTGAATTGGAATCACTTAATAATTGAATTTTTGCCATTCATAGATGAACTCCTGTTATCTCTAATGGATGTGTGAAACTGATCAAATATTATTGATACTGATGATCAAACTGATTAAATATTAGAAGAAAGATTTATTAAAAATACATTTTTGTACAAATACATGAAGCATTCTTTAAAGAATCTTTTATTTTGAAATATATCGCTTCAAATTAAGTTGAAACGATGTTTTTTCCTCGCAAATCATTGCCAATAAATAAACAGAATTTTAATATATGCTGATGCCACCTTTTAGGTTTTTTTTATACCAACAACAGCCATTTAGGACATCATCTGTGATCTCTTCCATGTTTATAACGTTCTATATTCTTAGAAGAATATTCAAAAGAAATTCTTAAAGGCTACTGTACTGTACTTTAAAGGTTTCAAAAATGTTCTACCGGATTAATATCATGAGGCTGTGTGGACCAATGTAAATGATGATAATGACAATGATAAATGATAATGACAATGATATTGTCCTAAATATACCTCTGTCATGCCCGTGAAATTAAACATTCCGATGTTTAGAAACATCGAAATTTTTAATTTTCTACACGAAATTCAGTGTACATACGACTACTCATTCGGTTTTGCAAAGTTCTACTCAAAAAAACTCAATTTTTGGTTTTACCAGAGAGTTACACTTCTTTCTGAATTGCAATTTTATTTACCAGCTTTTTTAAATTTCCTCTTTAATGTTGTGGCATCTGTTGGACAGCAAGTTATCTTCTGTAATTTCTGATTGATTGTCGAATCAAAATCTGACGTTATATTCGGAATTTATCCTTTTTCAGTTTGTTTCTTTTTCTACTAAAATATGAGATTGTCTTCTAATCACTTTATGTAGTATGTCGCCTAGCCTAACAGAAGCATTTGCATTTTGGTAATATTAATGCAAGATTTACTTCGGTAGTGTAATGCAAATGCTATGACGAGCACTAAATTATCCAAATATTGAAACTTTGATGAAAAAAATGTGTAATTTCTAAGCTTATATACTTCTGATAGTAGCACAGTAAAATACTATTGACAAAAAAAATTGCTCTGAAATTCGAAATGAAATTTGTTCTGTAAAGCAGACTAAGAAAAAAAAAATATCTTTTATTTACTTTTTTTTAATAAATAGTAAAAATATAAAATATAGTTTAAGAATGATTTTTGAATAATGGAATTGAATTGAAAATGTTGGTATATTTCTTTTCATTGTCTATTGTGAAATTTTATTTATTTTAAAAATCCGTTTCAAATTAAGTGTATTTTCCAAATGCACTTTTTATATCTGAACTTATGCCAAGGCTGTACATGGTATATAACTCTCAATTCACTTAATAGGATGGGAAATACAAACAACTAATTTTAACATGAAGTCTACCAACAACGTAAGAAGCATCAACGTTGTAAAAGGGAAATACTTTGCAAGAATCAACGTTGTAAAAAGCATCGAATGCGTGTAGGATTTAAAATCTTTATTCATTTTGGAACTTTTCATAAAATAAAAATCAATGCAACCGTAAATATATATGCAAATTCAGCAAAAGTCGAGAGTAAGGAAATTCACCTATGTCCTGACTGTGCTTTTATAACAGTGAATATTTTTCATCCTAAAATAGATTCTTTGAGCTGTCCTTCTTGATAAAAATTCTATTCGCTGTATGTCACGTTCTGTGTTCACGGCACAGCATGAGGTGCCACGCATAAGCCAGTTTCTAAGAATAATCGCTAATTGTTTCAAGCAAAGTGCAGACATTTTTCGTGTAAACGTTATGAATAAATTGTGCTTTTGTATAACCCTTAATTTTTCTCGAGTTTATCTAAAATATTTATACTTGATTTAGATTTGGTTGAATTGCATTTGGACGTTCATTTTTCTATTATTCGCTCAGATAATCTAAAAGTAAACTTGTTAATTTAATGGAATTGAATTAATAATAATGGAATTGAAAAAAAAAATAATAATTCAATAATTAAAATCAAAATAATAGAATTGAATTAAAAATAATGGAATTGAAGAAAAAAAATAATTCAATAATAAAAATCAAAATAGCGGAATTGAAAAAAAAATTCAATAATAAAATTCAAAACAACGGAATTGAATTAAAAGTAATGGAATTGATAATTGGAAAATAAGGGAATAATAATAATTAGAAAATAATGGAATTTACAGTTGTAAAATAAGGGAATAATAACAATTGGAAAATAATGGAAAAAATAATGAAACTGAATTAAAAATAATTCATGGATTTTATTACTAGAAGAGCGATAAAATTCAATTGACAATCAATTATGATGTATTATTAATTATAATTAATAATAATAATGGAATATATATTTCTATATAATGATTCAATGTAAAAAATATCTATAGTAAACACTAAACAATTATTCTGCACAGCCAGCATTACACTATAAAATAGTTTAAAGCAAAATAACAATAAAAATGCTTCTATTTAAATTATTTAAAATAAATTATTTATAGATAACTATACTTTTTGCTAAAATGTATTCTAAACATATCATTTTTAAAAGATATTTTTATAATTACCTTAATTGTTTACAAAAATTCATTACATAGTAAATTCTAAATTATATTGTAAGTATGCAAACGTTTCATTTGATAGAATTATTTTAACTAAATCTTTTTACATTTAAAGCAAAGCTTATAATGAAAAAATATTGTAGTTTTTAAAAAAATCATTATATTGTAAATACTAAAGGATATTGTAAGTATATAAACGTTTAATTGTATAGAATTATTTTAACTAAATCGTTTTACATTTACAGCAAGACTTTTAACGAAAGAATGTTTTATTTGTTTAAAAAATCATTACATTATAAACTCTAAATGATATTGTATACAAACGTTTAATTGGATGAAATTATTTTAACTAAATTTTTTTACATTTAAAGCAAGGCTTGTAACGAAAGAATTCCTGTAACGATTTTAAACTGTTACAAATACATCATTAAAAACAAAAAGGCAAAATTTTAATAATACTGTAAAATTAAATTTTTATTATGAAAAATATATTATTAGTACTTAACAGAAAAATTTTGCTATTTCAGAAATTGAATCAGCTAATTGCATTCTCAACGTATTCTTTTATTTATTCAAGCACTTTATTAAACATCCAGGCTTGTGTTTTTAAATAGCACCATTGAACTGTGTCAAAATTACTCAACTGTGATATTAATTCCACTCATTTTAAAAACCCCATTCTAAGATTTAATGTAGAACATTTCGGAAGGAATTATTGAACTAAGTTTCTCAATTATGTGTCACTACTGTGTAATTTTATTTTAAGCGATTTCAGTCTTCAACTTATAACAATCTTTTTAGGTGTTGGTGTAAAATAGGAAGAAATTGATTACTTTATTTTTAACGTTATATTTTATTACTTGTGTTTATTAAGTTATTTTTTACCTATATCACATTATTTAATACTAATTTACCGTTATTTTGAAAACCTCCATTCAGTTTTAAATTATTAATGAAGTATACTTTAAATTCATTAAGGAATTATTTATTATTTTGAAGTTTCAAATTTAAATAAAAAATACTCATGTTTATTGCAATAACACTGAGATTATTTATGTATTATGTGTTGTTATAAATCATTTTAGCTGAAAGGTCCATAACAACAAGTGATTTTTATTTGAAGCTGAATCAAAAATATTAAAATTCAGATTGTTTGTATTTCTTTATTAATTTACATACCACACAAGCGCGCGCGCACACACACACACACATATATATATATATATATATATATGTGTGTGTGTGTGTATACAATACAATATGTATACATATATATATGTGTGTGTACGTCTGATTTTTAATATTTTTGATTCAGCTTCAAATAAAAATCACTTGTTGTATGGACCTTTCAGCTAAAATGTTTTATAACACTACATAATACATAATTAATTTTTGTATTAAAGCTTTAAACATGAGTACTTTTATTTATATTTGAAACTGCATTATATATATATCACATTTGTGTGTGTGCTTTATTAAAATAAAGTAAACAATCTCTTAAAATTATTATTACATTTTTATTTTAAGCCAATTATTTTATCTTGACACACCTTCATTTAATTTCGCACATGAGCCGTGTTTTGTAAAGTAATACAAGTCCAAATTTGGAGAAAATGAACTAATGATGATGAAAATAGTCGAAACTGACTTCCCTTTTTATTTTAATATTGAGGCAGGAATAAAATACAATATCCGCACAATTATTTTCATTCGTCAGATTATTTTACTTAATACAAAGTTGAATTTTAATACTTTCAATACCTCAGTTGGGCCCTTATACATTTCAAAATAAAAAGCTTTAAGCAATATAAGCTTCTTCGATTAATGTAAGTAGCTTAAAAGCTAATTTATTTTTGCTTTAAAAAATATGCTTATCAAATCAAAAAATGTATATTTCTCTCAAAAATATGCTTATATATGTTTTAAACATAATTATGTATGTTTTTTATATTATTCAAAAGCATATTGTAATTATAAAATGATATTCTAAAACGGGTTCGCTCAGAGCATCTTTAAAAAAAAAAGGAAGTAGTTAGGATAATCGTTAGAAAAAGATGCGCAGTTAACTTCATCTTTGATGAAACAAATTCCGGGAATTTTTTGGTTTTGATCATTTACTTTTTCTGATAAATGTATGTACTCATCAATTTTATGTATTATAATGGCATGTATATAATGATATCCTCTTAATAAGTAATGAGAACCAAACGTACCTAAAAAGTCAATGAATTAAACCATATTTTCTTTTTTAATACCTAGTCTCTATTAATATTTTCTCTGATAATTCTCAAAATGATAATGATTTTAAAATATTAATTGTAATAATTTCAATTTATTTACTGGGACGATTAAGCACTATATTTTATGTTTGAACCAATTTGCTATTATAATCCAAAATAATATTACTCATATATTGGATTCGTTATTATAATGGATAACAATAGATTAAATCAATTACAATAACATAAAATAACTTATTTTTTCTGATATGTAACGCGGATAATGTAGTAATTAGAATTACATTAAAATATTTCAATAACAATAATGGTAACTATTATATGTAATTCACATATTAACTACTTGAATGTCTTTTAACCTTTCTTGTCCAATGTACGCCGTTTGAACAAAGACTACCTTCACAAAATATTTTTTTAAAGAAATTAAAAGTACAATAAAATCAAAGTCCTTCATCTTTATATCATCATTATAAATCAAAGTCCTCATCATATACAATAAATCAAAGTCCTCATCATATACAATAAATCAAAGTCCTTCATCTTTATATAGTCTTTTTTTATCTTTTCATCCTTATCATAGTCCTTCATTATTAAAGATGCGTTATACAGGATAGTTGAAATTTTATAAAAAATTTACCAATGCATTTGTTTTGCACGTAATTGCCATGTGTTGTAACACTTTCTGCTAATAATCACAAATAGAAATTAGAATGTTGTAATTTATCGTATGCATGCTTCATATGCTGGATTAAATGCAACAACAGTGAATGCAAAAATAATGAACCATTCAGGTTTACAAGAATGGTTATTAAAAAAATCATATTTGATCTTTCTGCAATCCTATTTAAATAAGTAATAGCATTTCATTTCAGATATATTTTGCTAAAATTTTCAGTTTATGTTGCCTAATACTATCAAGAATCGGTATAATTTTAAGATGTATTTATCAGCCTTTTCTAATAAGAATTTGCAATTTAGATTAAAGTATCAATTTGTGATGCATTATAAGCGTTTCTTCCAAAGTAGTTTTCATAAAAGTGGTCAAAGTTAATCATCAATGTTTTTATAAAAATACATTATTCATTTCTTCAAACTATTATGTTTCAATTACTTTTTTTGTTGAATCTCTGGTGACAGCTAAGAATTATTTGACAAATAGTTAACAAATTGATAAATTTATAAAAAAATAAAACTAAATTAGACTCGCCCGCAACTATTTCCGATAGATTATATTTTTATTTACATAAATCGTGAAAATAAATATGATTCATTTGCAATTTGACAGTAACTGTACCGGATAGTAACAAAAATTAATCTACAATTGCTCAATACCTGTTTTTACAATTTAATAATATTCAATGTGAAATGCATTGTAACAGAAATTATTAGAAAATTATATTATACGTTTATTATTATATATACATATATTTATACATTTTGAACTTAATTCCTTTTTACAGTTAAAATCGAAGTAGGTGTAGATTAGTTTGGTTTGTCGCTCTACTGTCATTTTGTGCACACTTTAGGCTAATTAAACTGGAATTTACAGTTTAACGTCGATTCCGAACCACTCACAAACATCCATGCCACCGCCAGGATTCTGACCTGAAGCCTGTGGTACCAAAGGCCAGAGCGCTAGCTAATTGGCCATCCAGCCGCAAGAAGATGTAGAAGTGCTGATATTGCTTTTATCATCATGATAAGCAGAGTTCTGAATCTAATTCCAATTTTGAATTAACTTATTTATTTTACTTTATCCTATTCAAAATTAGCAAAGAAAAAAAAACTATTTCATTTTTTTGTTTTTGTTTTTGTAAATCGCATTCTGAAGTCATAATTAATTTTTGACATTATTAGCAACAAGGTGTGTTCTTGATAAATGTTATTGATGCCCATCCATTCTAAACTTTGTTATTGTATCTCCTTTGCTCTTATTGACTAAAAAGTGAATCATAACAAACATCGCAAATGAGAAAATTCGACCACAAATACTATATTTTAATCAGCTTTCAATTGTGTTTCTTCAATTCCATGCGAAGTATGAACTAAAGATTTTCCCTTCTTTACGAATTTCAATCTCGTATTGATTTGCAATATAAACATCAAAAAGGTTTTCAAAAATCACGCTCTAGCCTCATACACGTTAAATGGTAATCTATGGTAAGCTAAAATAGTTAAAAGATAATATATATTTATTATAAATAAAAGTTTAAAATAATTTAAAATTTTAGATATTATCCTATAGGTCCTAAATTCAAAACAAAAAAAAATAATAATAAGAGCATTTTTTAAAAAGTAATTTGTCTGCAAATGAAAAGATTATGTAGAAAGTCAGTTTTTATAATCGGTAGTTATAATTGATTTTTTTTATGTTATTAATCAGTAATAATATTTGGAAGTAGTTGACGTTAGATGAATTATTATTATTAAATTTACATGTGTTTTTTTTTTTAATATATTACCTACAAATGGAAAGATTCTGTTAAAAATCAGTTTTTATAATCGATAGTTGTAATTGAATTTTTTTGTTTCATTTTATTAATCAGAAGTAATATTTGAAGTAATTCAAGTTAACTTAATGACCACGTAAATGTTAATTATAAGCTCCAAACGAAATAATTTACAAATAATAGTTTCAATATGTAAACTATTTGAAGAACTTACTAACTTAAGAACGAATAGTAAATTAAAATATTCATGATTTTAATTAATTAAACAGTAAGTTCAATATATCTCTAAGGAATAAACTAAATAAAGAATCAACTACTTTATAACAATTTAACAATTTGTGATTTATATAACCAACCTTAACTTAGAAGAGAAAATTGTTATATTCTTTACATATATTTGAAATGAAATTGATTTTGAATAATATACATTCATTTTAAAGAAATTATTGCTCTCTAACTAATAACCGTAACTGTCGAAGTAATTTCAGAAGAAAACTTTCGCTAAACGTATTAAAAGAACGCATTATTTTAAATGTAAATTAATTTTTTATATTCGCATAAAATGTTAGATTGTGATAAAGACAATAAACCATTCATCAATATTATCAGTGAATGTTATTTTACTATTTTAAAAAGATATATTCGATAATCAATAAACTTTCTCTGCACACCTAATAGTCTGGCACATGAATATTGATTTGTCCTTAATAGCTATATTGACAATGTGAATTTTTAATGACATGTTCAATAAGAATAATGTTCATGTATTTAAAGATCTGAAATATCTTTAATCATTGATTCAATAAAAACAATGTTTTTTCATTTAAAGATCTGCAATATTTTTTCATTTAAAGATCTGCAATATTTTTTCATTTAAAGATCTGCAATATTTTTCATTTAAAGATCTGCAATATTTTTTCATTTAAAGATCTGCAATATTTTTTCATTTAAAGATCTGCAATGTTTTCATTTAAAGATCTGCAATATTTTTTTCATTTAAAGATCTGCAATATTTTTCATTTAAAGATCTGCAATATTTTTTTCATTTAAAGATCTGCAATATTTTTTCATTTAAAGATCTGCAATGTTTTTCATTTAAAGATCTGCAATATTTTTTCATTTAAAGATCTGCAATATTTTTTCATTTAAAGATCTGCAATGTTTTTCATTTAAAGATCTGCAATATTTTTTCATTTAAAGATCTGCAATATTTTTTCATTTAAAGATCTGCAATATTTTTTTCATTTAAAGATCTGCAATGTTTTTCATTTAAAGATCTGCAATATTTTTCATTTAAAGATCTGCAATATTTTTCATTTAAAGATCTGCAATATTTTTTCATTTAAAGATCTGCAATATTTTTCATTTAAAGATCTGCAATATTTTTTCATTTAAAGATCTGCAATATTTTTTCATTTAAAGATCTGCAATGTTTTTCATTTAAAGATCTGCAATATTTTTTCATTTAAAGATCTGCAATATTTTTCATTTAAAGATCTGCAATATTTTTTCATTTAAAGATTTGCAATATTTTTTCATTTAAAGATCTGCAATGTTTTTCATTTAAAGATCTGCAATATTTTTTCATTTAAAGATCTGCAATATTTTTTCATTTAAAGATCTGCAATATTTTTTCATTTAAAGATCTGCAATATTTTTTCATTTAAAGATCTGCAATGTTTTTCATTTAAAGATCTGCAATATTTTTTTCATTTAAAGATCTGCAATATTTTTTCATTTAAAGATCTGCAATATTTTTTCATTTAAAGATCTGCAATGTTTTTCATTTAAAGATCTGCAATATTTTTTCATTTAAAGATCTGCAATATTTTTTCATTTAAAGATCTGCAATATTTTTTCATTTAAAGATCTGCAATGTTTTTCATTTAAAGATCTGCAATATTTTTTCCATTTAAAGATCTGCAATATTTTTCATTTAAAGATCTGCAATATTTTTTCATTTAAAGATCTGCAATATTTTTTCATTTAAAGATCTGCAATGTTTTTTCGTTTAAAGATTTGCAATATTTTTAATGAAAACTATTGCAAAAAAGATAAACTAACTAATGCAAAATTCATCAAAATCATTCCGCTAGTTTACATGAAAACAATAACCAATTCGTTAAAATGATGCTACCTTATCATTAAGAAATCTGTAAGGGATACTTATTATGGATTAAGCAAAAAAAAGCCTAGTTAACTGAAAATATTTTTTATGAGAAAATAATCCAAGTTAGATGGATAATTTATCATAATATTCATGTTTATACGATCACGTATTTAAAGAGAGGCATTTCATCTAGTTTTGATATTAAAGAAATTTCATTCTGAAATCACAATGAAATACTTAAAAAATATTTAGATTTTTCTTTTTGTTATGCCTATTTTTATAGTATAACATAAATTATTTTTAATGTTTTTATATAATTTTATTACTATTATATTTAATTTATTTAAAAATATTTTTACTATTTTTATAACTGATGATTCAATATAATTCCTTTGTGCGTTTGAATTATTTGAAGAATTAATTTTACCAGATTTATTTATGAAAAATAGTGATATTCTTTAACGAAAAAACATGTTAATCTTATAGGTTATTCTTAAATTGATTTTTATATCATTAAAAAAATGTATATACCTATCTTTTCTAAAACTTTAAGTAAATTCTTTTACGGATTTATTTAATCCAAATATTTTTTTGCTTAGACAATGATAATAATAAAAATTAAAAGACTTATGAAAGAATCTTTTATAAAAGAATTCCATGAAAAATCCCTTTAGTTTAAAATATTTTTGTAACATAAGAAATAAATTATTTCTCTCCTTATTTTCCAATAAATGAAATCTAAAATCAAGCTAATTTTCTTCATATAATCACATATTCAACTTATATATTGCATGTGTATTATGTTATTATTTCTATATTATAATAAAGTCACATATATTAATAAGAATATTTTCACTTAAATACCAATCAAACTAAATCTGCATTTATAAAACTGATTTTTATTTTTTTGTTTCTCTATTAAGCTTTCTTTAATGTGATTTTAAATGTTGATGAAATTTTAATTTCATATGAAATTTTAAGCTGTTCTTCTTAAAATACATAATAATATATCACCAAAATATTCATGTTTTTAAATAATTAAACAGTAAGTTCATTATTTTTCTAAATAAAGTAAATAAAGAATAAACTACTTTATAGCAGTATAGACAAATTAAAATTTTGTGATTTATAGAATAAACCCTAACTTAAAAAAGAAAATTTCTACATTCATGTCATTTTTACATATATTTGAAATGACAGTTTTAATTTTGAGTAATATACATTCATTTTACACATTAAAGGATTGATATTTTAAATTTAATTTTATTATCTCACATTATCCGAGGTTTTGTTATTGCTAAAGTAAAAAATGTAGGTTTTAATAATTATTATTTATTTAAATATACGTATATCTATGTGAAAAGATATAAGTATTTTTAACTTTTTTTTTGTATTGTTTCAATTTTTTTAAATGAATAAATAAATAGATTGAGTTCTTCCAATAAACCTGCAACTATTTCAAGTAAATTTAAATTTTTTATACTAAATAAATAATTTTTATCTTTAAAATATTTTTTAGAATGGTCAATAATAGCCTTTTAGTTTCATAAGACAATTTAAATAATGATATTCTACAATACAGAAATTTTAAATTTTTGTAGGATTTCCTTTAAAATTTGAATTCATTCGTGCATGTTAGGATTAATAAAAAAATTATTATTTATTCAGCATTTTTACAAAAATATAAAATAAAGATTAATAATAATAATTAAATTACATGTTTATATTTTGTTCAAAAATTTTAACCTCATAGATAATCAGCATTTTTAGTTTTAAGACAAACACTTTTTCATGCGGGTGATGCCAGCCAAATAATAATTAAGTAGGATAATTAATGACTTAAAAATAACGATAAATAAGAGAAAAATAATTTTCAATATGGATTTTGGATTTTTAAGTCGGGAATTTAATCAAGGATTAAACTCAGGATCAGAGATCAATTTTAAAGATCAAACTCCGGATTAAAGATCAATTTTAAAGATCAAACTCAGCATCAAAGATCAATTTCAAGGATCAAACTCAAAACAAGAATCAATTTCAGGATCAATAACTTAAATTATTATTATTATTACTATTATTACATAATTTAAATTTAAATTTAAATACTTATTCTTCAGACTGCCATAAATTCATTTTTGCCTAACCTTTAAAATAAACATATACTCATTTTATGTAAATATAAACACTTCAGTAGCGGCGAAAACTTTTTTTTCATTCAAAACCTATATGTAGATTTTTTTTTTTTTTTTTTAAGGAAGGTTCCTTTTTTTTCCTTGAAGTTGAATACATTAGATTTCCTTTTTTACCAGCGTGTAAAGACTAAAAATTGTTATTATCCTAACCTGAAATTGATATTTTTCATATTTTAAATTTCGCAGGGCTGAAATTGAAAGATTAATATAAATTTGGAAATTAATTAATACTTATGCGACATCATAAATATAAATAAATATATGACATTAAAAATCAAATTAATTTTATGCTTTCTTCATTAATGAATAATAGATTTCATATAAATATTTTAATTTCTGTTCAAAAGTTAAGAAAAATAAAAGATAATTCAATATTTATAAAAATAAACATTGTTTCAATTTTTTCCCCAAAAAACTACGTAATGTTTCAATGTAGGAGATGAATACATTAGATTTACTTTTTTTTCCGGAATTTAAAGACTAAAAATTGTTATTATCTTAATCTAAAATTGATATTTTTCATATTTTGGATTTCGCAGGCCTGAAATTGAAATGTTAATATAAATTTCAAAATTAATTAATACTTATATGACATCATAAATATATAGAAATATATGACAATAAAAAGCGCATCAAATTTATGCGTTCTTCGTTGATGAATTATAACTTTCATATAAATATTTTAATTTCTGTTGAAAACTCAAAACAAAAAATAAGCAATAGTTCAGTATTTATAAAAAAAAACATTGTTTCAAACAAATTTTTTCTCGAAAGACTACGTAATGTTTCAATTTTAGAATGAATAATTATTATCGGTAATGTACAAATTCTTTTATTTTATACTATTATTAATTGTATATTCTTATTAATTTTTTATAAACTTGTATTTTATGGATTATTTTATTTCAATTATAATTTTAAATTGAAAATTAAATTTCCTTTTTTCCGGCGTTTAAAGACTAAAAATTGTTGTTATCTTAATCTAAAATTGATAATTTTTATATTTCAGATTTCGCAGGCCTGAAATTGAAAGATTGATATAAATTTTGAAATTAATTAATATATGACATCATAAATATAAATAAATATATGACAATAATAAGCAAATTAATTTTATGCTTTCTTCATTAACGAATTATAATTTCATATAGATATTTAATTTCTGGTAAAAAAACAATCAAAATAAGCAATAGTTCAATATTTATTAAAAAAAAGAAACAATATTTCAATTATTTTTTTTCGAAAAACTACGTAATATTTCAATGTCAGAATGAATAACTATTATTAGAATGTACAAATTATTTTACTTTATTCTATTATTAATTGCTTATTCTTATTAATATGTATAAACTTTTATTGTATTGATACAATCAATCACAATTTTAAATTGAAAATAAATACTTTCTCAAAATCTGTTTTTTAAGTTTTCAGTTTCACATTTAATTAACACTGTGTATAACTTGTTTAGATTTTAAAATGTCGACATTTTAAAAGTAAACAAATTAAAATGTTTTTGAAACATTGTACAAATATTTTTTTTAAATTTTAAATTGAAAGTAAATACTTTCTCAAAATTCTCAAAGTCTTTTTAGTATCACATTTAACTAACGCCGTGTATAAATTGTTTGGATTTTAAAATGTCGACATTTTTTAAAAAATGAATAATAGTTCAATATTTATAAAAAAAGAACATTGTATCAAATAATTTTTTTTCACGAAAAATTACGTAATGTTTCAATGTCAGAATGGACAATTACTATTAGAATGTAAAAATTATTTTACTTTATACCATTCTTATTACTTATATCACGTATATTCTTATTACTTGTATTTTATTGATACCATCAATCACAATTTTGAACTGAAATAAGTACCTTCTCAAAATTTGTTTAATTTCACATTTAATTAACACTGCGTATAAATTTTATAAATTTTAAAATGTCCATTTAAAATTAAACAAATTAAAATGTTTTTGAAACACTGTTCAAATATTTTTTTAAATTTTAATTTGAAAATAAGTACTTCCTCAAAATCTGTCTTTTTAGTTTTCAGTTTCACATTTAATTAACACTGGTTATAAATTGTTTGGATTTTAAAATGACGACATTTTTAAAAAAATGAATAATAGTTCAATATTTATAAAAAAAATATTGTTTCAAATAATTTTTTTTCCGAAAAACTACGCAATATTTCAATGTCAGAATGAGTAATTATTATTGGAACGTAAAAATTATTTTACTTTATACTATTATTAATTGTATATTCTTAGTAAAATCTATAATATAATTCTTTATTGATACAGTCGATCATAATTTTAAATTAATAAATAAGCACTTTCTCAAAATCTCTCTGTCTTCTTAGTTTCCGGTTTCACATTTAATTAACACTGTCAATAAATTGTTTGGATTTTAAAATTGTCGACATTTAAAAAAAATAATAATAATAATTTCTGTTTACAATTTAATTCTACCTAATTCGAATGAAAAATATTGAATTTCTCTAAACGAGCATCATTCGATTCGGGCTGTTTATATTTCCAAAATGTCGGACTAATGTATCTAGAAGCTAAGTGCCGGTCCGACATTTTGGAAACATAAACAAGTTCCTGGAACGGAGTGATTTCGCATTCAGAATTTCGATTTTGGAATGGGTTTCCGAGTGGGCATTCTAGGAACCAAAGTGTCATCATCCCCAGCGTTTCAAAGCGGTGGAAAAGGTTAAAGTGCCACCATTGGGATCGAGAAGACGCTCGAGCGAGGCAGTTCTTCCACCTCCTGAGGAGGGAGGCACTGAGGAGAGAGAGGAGTGAGGAGAGTGAGGCTTCTTACCCGGGGTCGTGAGACACATCAGTGGGGCTGGCCGCGCTGCTCTGGTCTTCAGAATCCATACTTCTCCTTGGCTCGATTTTCAGCTGGTTTTGAGTGAGAAAAAATCCGTCGACTAGGGTCGGCTACAACACGCACAGCACTCGACCTCGGTTTTGCGGACTAGTGTAAAAACGGAGGTATAAAAAAGGAGTCAGCGACGTAGGATCTCCAGTCCATGCTACACAGATTCCTCCAGGTTCGCTCGCGGATTCTCTCTGCCTGCCTCCCTACTGACGCAGGGGATCTCGGGATTCAAGCCCCTGACGTCATTCGAATCTGGACACGCCCTCCCTCCCCGGACGCGGCCCCCGTGCCGCCATCTGTCGGCAGAACCTCCCGTCCCCCGTCGCAAAATGGAGGATTTGTTACTCTATAACTGGATAGTATCACTCGACATGGAATGAATGGGCTTCCTTTGCATAAGTTATTATGTTGCACAACAATTTGCAAAAAATTTGCAGATATGCATTTGGAATGCAAATTGCGCCAATGGACGATGGCTCTGTAAATGCCGTTTTTCGGTGTGCAGATGTTAAAGGCAGAGTAAAAAGTATTACAGGGGCCGGCTCGTGTTGGAGATAATGTATCGCTCGCTCGTTACAAATAAGCTCAATTTATTGATTGGATATTTGTGGAGATCCTATTAAGTAATAAAAAAATGATGGATTGTTACTTTTTTGAAAGGGGTTTTTTAATTATTAAATACCGGTGTTGTTTTTATAATTGCAAAATTATTGGTTAAATATCCTACAAAAAAAAATGTCTCTTTTGAGAAATATTTTATTATTACTTTTATAGGATCTATCTAAATTTTTTTTATTTAAATTCTAAATTTAATTTCATAAAAAATATATTATTATTTTATTATTATTTGACCTTATTTGAAACAAATATAAATTTTAAAAATATTACAGATTACGTAGTCTTTGATGTTAAAATAAACCAATAAAAAATTTTTTTCTTTCTTTTATTGATAGGTAATAACTAAAAAAGATTTTTTTAATTTGAATTATAAATTTAATTAATTTCATAAAAAGCTTGTCAAGATTTTCATATGCTATAAATTTTATAACACAAAATATTTATCAATATGTTTTTCAAAAATGTTTTATTATTATTATTATTTTACCTTATTTGAAACAAATATAAATTTTGAAAATGTTAGCAAGTTACATCATATTTGATGTCAAAATAAATAATTTTAAAAACAATTTACTTAATGCCTATTGATGGGTATTAATTTAAAAAAAAATTTTTTTATTCGAATTATAAATTTAATTTCACAAAAAAAATTATTAAGATTTTTATATGTTATAATTTTTACAACACAAAATATTTGTTAATATGTCTCTTTTTCAGAAATATTTTATTATTACATTTATTATTATTATTATTTTAACTTATTTGAAACAAATATAAATTTCGAAAATTTTTGCTATGTACATCGTTTTTGATGTTAAAATAAATCAATTAAATTTTTTTTTACTGAATGCCTATTGATGGGTATAAACGAAAAAAATTTTTTATTTGAATTATAAGTTTAATTTCATAAAAAAAATTAATAAAATTTTCATATGCTATAAATTTTACAATACAAAATATTTATTGATATGTCTCTTTTTCAAAAATATTTTATTTATTATTTTTATTATTATTATTATTTTACCTTATTTGAAACAGATATAAATTTCGAAAACGTTTGCAAGATACATCGTTTTATATCTTAAAATAAATCAATTAAAAAATGTTTACTTAATACCAATTGATGGATATTAACTAAAAAAAAATTTTTATTTGAGTAATAAATTTAATTTCATAAGAAAGTTATTACGATTTTCATATGCTATAAGTTTTACAACATAAAATATTTATTAATATGTCTCTTTTTCAAAAATTTTTATTATTACTTTTATTATTATTATTATTATTTTACCTTATATCAAACAAATATAAATTTTTAAATTATTAGTAGGTTATATCGGCTTTTATTTTAAAATAAATCCATTAAAAATTTTTTTTACTTAAAACCTATTTATGGGTATTAATTAAAGAAGATTTTTTTTATTTTAATTATAAATTTAATTTCATAAAAAAAAATTCATAAGATTTTCATATGCTATAAATTTTGCAACACAAAATATTTATTAATATGTCTCTTTTTCAAAAATAGTTTAGCATTATTATTATTATTTTACCTTATTTGAAACAAATATAAATTTCGAAAATATTAGCAAGTTACATCGTCTTGGATGTTAAAATAAATTAATTAGATTTTTTTTACTTAATACCTATTGATGGGTATTATATAATTGATAATATATATTGATATTGATTGGTATTAACTAAAAAAAAGTATTTTTATTTGAATTATAAATTTTAATTTCACAAAAACGTTATTAAGATTTTCATAGGCTATAAATTGTACAATACAAAATATTTATTTATATGCCTCTTTTTCTGAAATATTTTACTATTATTTTTATTATTATTATTATTTTACCTTATTTGAAACAAACGTAAATTTCGAAAATGTTAGCAAGTTACATCATTTTTGATGTTAAAAGAAATAAATTAAAACATTTTTTTTCTTAATACCTATTGATGGATATTAATTAAAAAAGATTTTTTATTAGAATTATAAATTTTTAATTTCACAAAAAATTTCATGTTCAATTTTTCATATGCTATAAAAAACACAATATATTTATCAATATATTTTACAATACTTTACAACACAAAATATTTATTAATATATTTCTAAAATGCGTTTAATTTGCAAGTTTTGCAAAGTAATTTGTTTATTTTTAGAAGTAATTTTATTTCCATGTCACATAAATTAATTTTACGTCCATATCATACAAATTATTTTTTAAAATAATTTACATCGTTTTTGATGCTAAAATAAATCAATTAAAAATTTTTTTTACTTAATACCTATTGATGGGTATTAACTAAAAAAATATTTTTTATAAGAATTAAAAATTTAATTTCATAAAAAAAAATATATATTAAGATTTTCATGTGCTACAAATTTTACAACACAAAATATTTATTAATATATTTCTAAATGCATTTAATTTATAGTTATACAAAATAATTTATAAATTTTAAAAATTAATTTTATTCCTATATCACATAATTTTTTTAATTTTATTTCCATATCACATAATCAATTTAAAATTTTTTTACTTAATACCTATTGAACTATTGGATATTAACTAAAAAAATTTGAACTATTGAACTATTGGATATTAACTAAAAAAAAACTTCAATACTTTTTTTACTTCAATTATAAATTTTAATTTCATCTAAAAATTAATAAACTTTTTATATGCTATAAATTTTACAACACAAAATATTTATTAATATATTCCTAAATGCGCTTAATTTGCAGTTTTACAAAGTAATTTTTAAATTTAAAAAATTATTTTATTTCCATATCACATAAATTATTGTTTTAAATAAATTGCATCAACTTATGGAATTATTTTAACTTTATTTATCCTGGTAATCTTTTTCGGGATACGACCCCTTATAAATTGCTTTTTGAGTATGCAATAACAATTTAATACAAAAAAATTACATTTTGTGAGCCATATGGTATGTATAATTGTTTTTAGAAGAAATTATTAAACCATTTCTAAAATTTACTAATCCATTGAATAGAATAAAAAAAATCTGGAAATAATGTTCATTTCAATTTACTTGAACTCATTTCAATTTACCTGAAATTATAAGCACTATTGTTATTTTTTAAAATACATATTTCATGCATGAAATATATTGTAATTACGAGTTTTATATTGAGAAATGTTTTATATAATGAATTATAAAATTATTTTTCATATGGGAAGTTTCATTAAATATAAGTTCAATGATAATATTAATCGATGTTTAAAAAAATATATACGCCAATTTATCATAAATTATGAAAAATTATATAATATTTAAAAATAAAAATATTTTAACAGAAACTAATAGTTTATTATTTGGGCGTAGGGCTTACAACCCTATCCCGTAAAAAAGATAACATCTCCTGTCTCGTAATCTGCCAGTAGGCAGAGGCTCTGGCCCACCATGGGGTTGTTGCGCCACTGATGATGATGATGATGAATAGTTTATTATATATTAAAACTAATAATTTTGTGATATATTGCAGTATTATATTGATCAATGAAGTATTATATTAAAGTATTATATTGATCAGTCATTATGAATAAAATGTATTTTTATGAAACCATTATGAATAATTTTATTTCATTCATTTTATTCAATTTATCATAAATTATGAAAAAATATATAACGTATAAAAATAAAAATATTTTTACAAAAGCTCATAGTTTATTATATTTTAAAACCAATAGCTTTATTATATTTTGAAGTATTACATTGATCAACTCTATAAAAATGAATTTAAAATAGCTGATTTAATACATGTATAAAAATTGTGAAAAAGCAGTCATTACGATTAAAATGCATTTTTATGAAACCATTATGAATAATTTTATTTCATTCATTTTATTCAATTTATCATAAAATATGAAAAATTATATAAAGTATAAAAATAAAAATATTTTGACAAAAAGTAATAATTTATTATATTTTAAAGCTAATAGTTTTATAATATTTTGAAGTATTATATTGATCAATTCAATAAAAATGAATTTAAAACAGCTAATTTATTGCATGTGTAAAAATTGTGAAAAAACAGCCATTATAAATAAAATATAATTTTATGAAACAGTTTTGAATAATTTTTCCGGTACACATAAATTTTGACTTTTAGTTTTATATTTAAATATTTAAACTAGGATTTTCATAATTATCTTCGTGTATTTACTTTGTCATTTTTTTACAATAAGCTGTACCAGAATATTATGTGTGGCCGAGTGGCTAGCGCGATGGCTCTCGGTCCCGGAGGGTTCGAGTCCCGACGGTGCCATGGACGTTTGTATAGGTTCGGAATCCACTTTAAACCGTAGATCCCGGTCTAATAGGATCGTAGAACTTTGTGTGGTGGGTGTTACTCGCATCCATAGCCTATCTTCAAGCTAGTAGTACCTCCTGGTTAATGCTCAATGAGTAACAGCGGTGCAGCCGTTGCTTATAGCATAAAGATGAGCTGTCTCTGTATTGCCAGCTTCATTAGAACAACAACATAAAATGCGGAAATTATAAATTATAAAATATTAAATTTTTAAATGATTTGATTTTGCTACACCTATTACAGGAATTTCATAACTAACATAATACCAAAAAGTATTTATCTATATAACATATGCATTTATTTACGGTTGTTATTAATTTTTCAGAAAGGCTTTAGAAATTTTAGAAATTTTCTTTTAAAAATCGATTAATATTATCATTGAACTTATATTTAATGAAACTTCCCATATGAAGAATAATTTTATAATTAATTATATAAAACATTTCTGAATATAAAAATAAAGCAAGAGAAATAATATTAGAGGTTATATTTGATGTGATAAATCTTGCTGAAATTTTTGTATTAATTTTTTTTTAAATTTATTTATTGTACTATGAAGAAAAAAATGAGTTAGTTCCGATTTCAAATTAGTAAATCCTTTTTAAAAATTCAATAATCTCTAACCCAAAAGAAGTTTTAAAAATTTAATATAGAATATTTATGAAAGTGAATTAAAATGTGTTTAATTTTGATGTGTTTTGCTTGACTGTATGTGTTGCAATACGCGTAAATTTAAAATTATTGTTTATTTTAAGGAAACTGCCAGAAAAATTTTAAACTCTTAATAGAAATTTAAAAAATATTTTTAAATTATTGCAATCCCCTGTTGACTTGAATATCGTAAAACGAAAGTCAATCAAAAAATCACTCCCCTTTTTTTATCAAAAATTCTTTCAACAATTTTATTTTACCAGTAAAGACACTTCAAAATTAAGTGATATTTTTTTTATATTAAGTGATTTTAAAAATATTTTAAGTGATATTATATATATATATATTAAGTATATATGTATTTTTGAAATATTTTCAGACAAAATGCATTGAAAAAATATTTGTTATGTATGAATAATTTTATTTTTAGAAATATTTTTTAATACATTTTTCAAATTCACCATAATGCTATTTATTCGAAATTGTTAACCCTAATTGATTGCCATTTCTTACTACCAGTCATTACAGAAAAATATATACATCTGTCAATAATAATAATGTAATGGCATGTAACGATTGTTTTGAAATAAGTTTTTAAATTTCTGAAAAGTAACAAAAATTTTTGTATTAAATAAGAATTTGAGTTCACTCATTTATTTTTTCACGATCCATTAAGTAAAAGTGAAAAATGGTGGCTCTAAACTTCAGAATTCTTAACGGTAAGATCTTTTAACTATGCAAGTAAATGGCTCCATGTTTTTGAAAAAGTTCATTATACTATCATTACGAGTTAATTGAAGTGTTCATTAGAGAGTTCATTATTGGAAAGTAGGTCTACCCTTCAGGGGAAGGGGTTTGTGAAAGATTCTGCTAAATTTTCTTGTGTAGTTAATTGAGAACGAAATCGATATTGGATACAGAAAATGAGAAAATTTTCTTTAAATAGATTAAAAGCATCCCAGCAGAAAGAAATCAAGTCTCTTGTGAGCAGGTTTTTATGCGGAGATGTAAATATTTTTACGAATTTCTTAATAATAATAATCAAAATCTTGTTCCTCTTAAGTATCTATCCCTATTAAGTAATTAGTATGTTTATTATCAGACAAAAATATTACTCTAAGAATTTATATTTTTGGAAATGATTTGCTTCATAAAACTCTTTTTCCGTGCAAGCAGGTTGGGCAATTCTCTATTCGTGGTTACCATCATTCAGGTGTGTGTTTTATGCGCATTTTTATGAATATGTATAGATGAATATCGTACAAAAGGTTCGTCTTAATAACTATCTTCTATCGTCATAAAAAATACAACATGTTGAAATTTATAAAATCTGAATATTAATATTGTTATTAATTGTTAATGATAAAAAAAACGATCCGCAGGTGTAAGTTGAACCAAAAAGCGCTAACAACTTGAACTAAGAGTTTGGTATGCTCTGCTATCAACAATCTACTGTGCGTACCACTTTGGCCTTTATAAAATAAATATATTTTGTAAAAGTGTAATAAATCTCACAGGCCGGGAAAATATTCAAGGCGAGCTGAGGGTTGGCCACCCCTATTATAAAGAAAGATTAAAAATTCAATTTCAATGAAAATTTTTATATTTGAATGTTTGCATTTCAATTAGACAAGATTATAATTTGCATACATACATACATTCGTGTATATATGAATACATATATATAACTATACATGTAAATTGATTCTTACAATATAAATACATAAATGTATTACATAAATACGCATATATGTAAATACTTACATATAAATGTGCATATGCTCAATTACATAATTCATGTGCATTCACATATACTTATATGGGCACAAAAAAGTGCAACTATGCAAGTGTATAGCATGGCTATTTATACACTAATACTTAGTTAGAAATATACGGCCTGATAGCCAATTGGCTAGCGCTCTGACCATTGGTACCACAGACTTCAGCTTCGAATCGCGGCGGTAAAGTTTGTGAGTGGTTCGGAATCCATGTTAAATTGTAGGTCCCGGTCTAATTGTCCTAAAGTGGGCACAGAATGACCGTAGAGCGACAAACCAACCGAAACCTATTTAGAAATATAGATGCATATATGGTTTTGTTTTTATTTGAATTCTTAAAAACAAAAAAAACAAAACATAAAATAATAACAAAATAAACACAAAATAAATGAAGTAAAAACAAAACCTAAATTTTCAGATGGCTGAATTTGAAATTAAAAAAGATTTAATTGAATTTGCAAAATTTTGAATTATTCATGCAAAAGGGGGAAATTTGAATTGCAAAAAAAATTTAAAGTGCATTACTCAAATGTTGTTTTCAAAAAGATGATTAAGGAATGCAAAAGTTATATTACAGTCAATCATTCGATAGATTGATGTAACCCCATAGCACAAAGCAAAATGGGCATAAAAATAAATTTCAAAATGAAGTCTAATAATTTTATTACCCTTAAATATAATATATCTCATGTGTTTTTTAAGAAGTGGAATAGCATTAAAAAATCATAAATCATAAAAGTCATTATTAAAAAAATTTATGTATATATTGCGATGAAAATAACTTAATACCCATTTTTATCTCATAATGCCAAATATATAAAAGTGCTTCAAAATTATTCTTTTTTAGGCTTGATAGCATGCATTTGAAAGAGGCCGTCTGTTGATAAAGTATAGAACAATTTTATTACAATATTAGTTGCAACATAAAAAGATGAATAAAGAATTTGTCGAAAAACAGCTATTTTTCCCTTCCTGGTAGAAATTCTGATTAGTAATTCGCTCATGTGAATGATTTTCGTTTGTTTTACATTTCTGGTCATCTTTTAATTATGCTATTCTAATACAGATACCGTTATATTTTATGCCATAAGCAAGGGCTGCACCGCTGTTATTCATTTAGCACTAACCAGGGGGGCACGTGTAACTTGAAGATGTGCTATGGACGAGGAGTAACACTACCCCCATAATGCTCTATGGTCCTATTAGACCGGGACCTACGGTTTAAAGTGGATTCCGAACCACTACACACATCCAAGGTACCGCTGTGTCTCGAAGGCGAAACCTGTAGTATCGAGCGCCACAGTGCTATCCACCCTGACATCAGGCAATTAATTAACTCTTTTAATTAAAAAAATTAATTTTTTTCGATATTATCATTGAGACGTTTTTCATTTTAACTGATTCGAAATTTCTCTTTCAATTTTTATTGTCAATACATTTTATGTGAAAAAACATTCCCTTCTGAAAAACAATTTACAGTCAATAAAATGATAAACAGGAGCATGTATGATTCTGTACAGGTGCAGTCCCTCATTAGAGCCCTTGCGTTTCCGGGACACTTGAAGGCAATATTTAGAATAACCGCGTTCGATCTTACCATAAAACAAAATTTAAATCATTTTCCTGTTCAGTTTTAATATCGTTTAAAATTTTATAATATTTGAGTTTGTACCTTCACATTTTATTTCACAAATGATTTAGCTATAGTGAAATAATATTCAGTAGATTAATAATATTTTTATATAATATTTATAATATTATCTTATGATGAAAAAGCAAATTTGCTTGAATTAGTTGCAATTTTTTTTTTTTTTTTTTTTTTTTACATTTCAGCAATAACAATAATTACACATTTCGTTTCATACAATTTGACTTGTCAAGGCTCTCCTCATTATTTTTCTAAATTTCTTCTTATTTGTTTTTCTCTGAACTTCAATAGGGGATAGAGGACGCAGTAAAATTCTTCCAATGCCAGATGTGTCATACGAAAAGATAATCCAGATGCTGTACCATAGTAAGGGTTTACATACAGACTTTTCGAAAGGTAAGACTAAATTTCTCTAGCCCTAAGACACTGCGTTTCTTTTGTAGCCTTATAGATCTACATGGTTGACAAATGTCGAGAGAGTGTCCTTGGTTCTCATTTTGGAAAAATAACATTAACTCTCCACGTTATACTCTAGAGAACATTTCGGCCTGATGGCCAATTGGCGAGCGCTCTGGCCTTTGGTACCACAGTCTTCAGATTCGAATTCTGGAGGTGGCAAGGATGGTTATTAGTGATTCGGATTCCACATTAAACTGTAGGACCCGGTCTAATGAGCCCAAAGTGTGCACAAAATTACCGTACAGTGACAAACAAAACAAAACAAACCTCTACATTTGGAATAACGTCACTATAGTGATACTACGAATACATTATGCCATATATGAAATAGAGTGCATTACTTTCAGTATGAAGAATATTCTACGTTGAAATACGGTGGCATGGATGTTTGTGAGTGGTTAGGAAATTAGGTCCACTTTAAATTGTAGTTCCTAGGTTTAGCCCTCGTGTGCACAAGATGGCCGTAGAGCGACCAAGTCAAGAAGTTAATTAGTTTGAACATTGAATTACCGTTCACGCATGTTCGTTTAATAAATGGTAACATAATTATGGATCGATTTATAATAAAAAGTCAGCGCTACAGGACTTTAAACAAAGTCCAAATGTTAATGAATCCACATTTAAAGGAAATAAGAAGTCCACAAATAAAGGAAATCAATTCACATTGTATCATAAATAAGGTAAAAAAAAAAATAGGAATTTTTTTATGAAAATCAATTGTTTATGTATCGAAATTGAAAAATTCATTTATGACATACTGAATCAAAACAGAGCGATTACTATCAAAATTTCTCCTTGTTATTTTTCTAAATGACTTCTTATTTATTTTTCACTGAACTTCAATAGAGAATAAAGGACGCAGTAAGATTACTCCAATGTCAGATGCGTCGTACGAAAAGAGAGTCTAGATGCTCTACAATAGTAAAGGATTTACATGCAGACTTTTCAAGAGATTAAACCTAAATTTTCTTTAGTCCAAAGGCACTGCAATTTTTTTTGTAGCCTACAAAAGAATGGTAAATGATGTAGATCTATGGCTAACAAATGTCAACAGAGTGCCATTGGTTCTTATTTTGTAATAATAACATTAACGCTCCACGTTAGAAGAACATTGGTGAGTTAAGAATATTAATTGGTTTGATAATTAAGTCACAGTTCCTGTGCGTAATCACAGTTTATGTAATAATTGGTTCACATTTAAAAGTCGTATATTAATTTGTGTAATAATTGGTTTACAGATAAAATAAATCACATTTCGTGTAATAATTGGTAACATAATTGTGGATAAATAATCAGATAAATAGTCAATATTAGGAGACCAAGCCAAATATGAATGAATCCACATTTAAAGGAAATAAAAAATTGACAAATAAAGGAGCTCAGTCCACATTGTATCATAAATGTGATTGAAAAAAACTAGGAAACTTTTTATGAAGCAGATTGTATTTTAAAAATAAATTGTTTATATATATTAATTGTTCATTAGTTAAAATTGAAAAATTCATTCATGACATACCGAATTAAAACCAACTCAATGTTGTCCATTGCATTTTTCTAGTGAACTTTTAAGTTCGAATCCTTTCGTGTAAGTGTTATGTTCCCAGCCTCCATTATGTGTGTGTTCGCAGCACAATGCACATCTTTAAACTTCTTCCTCCATTAACTAACACAAGATGTGTTGGAGGGTGTTTTTTTCCAGAGAGGTACAAAAGGTTGAGATCCATTGTATGAAGTCAGCTCATTACATTAAGTTGTTTACGGAATTGAAACGTAACGTTGCTCTGGCAACCCAATCGCGCCTTTTTTTTTTTTTTTTTTTCTTCTTCCAGTTGTAGTGCGACTTATGTGTTTTCGAATCTCTCCCATTTGGCGGCGGTTGGGAGGTCTCCAAAGCCTTTTTGAAGATCGTCAGCTATTGTCGCTGACAGCCTTCGCTCACTGCAGCTCTTCCCTCCCTCCCTCCCGAAATAGACCCCCCTTCCGTCTATCCCATCAGCTACTTTGTACTTAAGGATAATTTTAACCACCGGCCAACAGAGAAGGCTGTCCCGATAACGCTCGCGTCCCCCCCAGGGAACAGAGGATGGGGCCTTTTATTTTTTTTTTAATAATATCCGAGACAAGATAGTGCGATGTAATGGGCCTCTAACAACACGGCGCTCAGAGTGGGGAAAAAGGGGAAAAAAAAAAATAAAAGGGAAATTTGCTCTTGGCGAGCAAAGTACCTGATCAAACACGGGGCAGGTAAAAAATAGAAAGGGTTCAGCCCTTTTTTTTTCCTCTTTTCCGAAAGGGAAGTGGAAAGAGTTCTCCTTCCAAAGTTTGATCGCCAAACATTTTTGTGCGAGGGATACTTTCTCCATTAAACTCCAAAAAGTAAACTTTTCTTTAGGGATAAAGAGGAACGGGTTGATTTTGTGGTGAGAATGGAAAGGGGAGTGGGCGAGAAAAATCAGTGAGGGAAGGGGAAAAAAAATCCTTTTTCGGGATCATTTTTTTCACCTTCTATTATCAAAGTTAAGAATTTATTTTTATTCTATTTATATTTTGGGGGGAGGGGGGAGGGTTTAGAGGGAATGAGTACTTTTCAACTAATTTCAGTTGATTAAATTTGGTTTGTGAGAAGCTGTAAAAGTTTCTTACAAAAAAAGAAGCTCTTTCGTTTAGGGGTGCTCGAATGGAATTGGCTGCAAAAAAAAGAAAAGTGAGGGTATTGGATTTAACAGAATGGCATTTCGATGGGACTCTTTGGAAAAAAGAAATGGGAAAATACTTCGAGTGAAAAAAAGCTATTTCGCTTGTGTGTTTTGGGAACGTCGAAATAGATGAAGCAATAGATTTTATTAGTATGTTGTAAACAATATTAGTCTTATATTGAATCTTTAGAAATACAGATAAAAAACATTTTCAAAAAAGTAATTAATTTCAACTCACACTTTGGATTTAATACAGTAATAAAAATTTAAATTAAAACCAAAAACTGAAACAACATACAACGCTATATATTAAAGAAATGAAATTAACCCTGCAATTGCCATTTAAAGAAAAAAGTTTTCGAATTTTTTTTTTCTTTCCCACATATTTCTTAAAAAACTTATGTATATTGTCTGTTAAAAATTAAATTGTGTAACAAACCAACCAACTTTTGCAAATTAAAGTTCACCTTTTTCCATGGTGATCTGGTAATCCAATGACCAAGTATCTAACGCTCTGGTCGTTGGTACCACAGGCTTCAGGTTCTAATCCTGGCCGTGGCATGGATGTTTGTGATTGGTTCGGAATCCATTTTAAACTATAGGTCCCGGTCTGCTTAGACCTCGAGTGCACAAGGGACACATAGAGCGACAAACTCAAATTTGCATCTCAAATGAACTCTTCCGTACCCATATGTATTGCGTAATACATATGGGTAAACGTGTACGTGGAAGCGTAAATGAATAAATACGTATGATTTGCGTAGTTATATATGTATAAGCATATGTACATGTGTTTTTTATCTTTGTGTCGCACATATCTGATTAACACTACTGACAAGTAATCGATGCGTCCGTTTCTCCTGTAAAACTAGATGCTCACCCTCCCACGCAATCTGTAGTCACACAGATACTCAAACACACATACATATGCATACATACACATATGATTTCATTAACTCACATCTAAATAAAAGTCTAATTAACAGAGGAGTGAATATCTATTGAAGAAGGATGAATTTGAGTTGTAAAAATATGAACTCCGAGGCAAAAAGGGAATTTGATTTTCAAAAAGGTAAATTTAGAGTTCACAAGTTGTGCATATTATGCAAGATTTGAGTATAGCAACAAAATATTTCGTAACTGGGTTTGCTCAAATAGCTTAATACGGAGTTTTTACAAAACCATTTCAGCAATTTTCACCCCTCACTTAAAATCAGCTAATTTGACACATAGAATGAAGATAAGACTCAAAATGTAGCGTTACCATTGCTATAACCAGGGTTATCCAACCCAAATGATCTTGCGGGCCACTTTGGAAATGCTTCATAACTCCGCAGGTAACATATAAAATTATATATTCCCCTATTAGATTTAGACCCATTGTAGACATTTTTTGGGAGTGAAAAATTGAAACAGAATCAGTTATTATTTTGTGTTTACTATTATTCTGACATGTAAACATAGATAACATAATAATAACGATACTAAAAGTGCATTGTAAAGAAATATAGAACACACTAAAAATGAAATATAAAAGATACATAAATATAAATGAAATCAATAAAAAATATTTATTTCACTAGTGCGATATTTGTTTCTCCACTCTTTCAATCTGCCAATCGATCTCAATGTGGGTATTTGCACATCGCAATGGTGTTGCGTCCGTTATGTTTGGGCGTGTTTTGTTTTGGGTCAATTTCATTTGAGAAAAAAAAAACGATTCGCCGGTGTAAGTTGAAGCAAAAGCGCTAACAACTTCAACTAACAGTCTGGTTTGCTCGACTGTCCACAACCAACTGTGCGTATCTAGTGAAGGACACAGAGGTCACTTAAAGTGAAACATAGAACCTGTTATATTAGATGCTCCAAAGTGCACGTGCATCATGAGTTCGCAGAATATAATTTAATTATTCTGCCAACTCAAAACTGTAAACTCATCCATAAAACAGGCACTATCTGTCCTATATTTGCAAGAATATTATTTTAAAATCAAAGCTTTTTTTTTCTCATAACTTCGGCAGTTCATTTTTGAATATAGGGATCCACACAAAGTATTTTTTAATGCATTGGTTTTCAGTACTTTGGCCATTATAAAATGAATATATTTTGCAAAAGTGTGATACATCTCACGAGCGGGGCAAAATATTCAAGGAGAGCCGCGGGTTGGCCACCTCTGGCTATAATGGTATTCAGAAGCTCTGTGCTTGGTGTGTTAAATATTGAAATTATGTTGTATTGCTCGCGGTCGACTTTCCCTACACTGCTATTAAGACACGTATAGAAATTCGCACATTCGAGTATAGTAGTGCACCACCAGAACAAAATTGTGTGCTCCAGGTTTGGATGATGTCCCCAAAATTATCTATCTCTCACAGGAAAGCCCTCGAAAAATTGTGGAGCAAAAAAAAACCCGGAAATCTAATGGGTGGGATGCTGCACTTTATTAAATTCCCTGCAGCGAGAAAACAAGTCTCTCGTGAGTGGGACATAAATCACCTCCTCGGAGAATTCCGCGTTTCAGAGCTAATCTCCTCTCCTGCTACTGCTGTAGTAGTGAGCGCATCATCAGAATTTGCATCCATCATCCGCAACATCCTCATCAGACTCCCAAAACAGCCCTTCTCGGCTCCATGGTGCACCCGGTGCGCTTTTCAAGAGTGTCTCTCTCCTGAAAGAACCTGTTTTTGCCATGGCTGCAATTAAGGAGATAGTATTTTTTTGCCTGGTTAGAATTTCAGCCCATTTTTTTTTTTTCTTGTTCGGATCTTTAGTAATGTAGAAAAAAATGGAAGCATCTATGTCGTATGTTGAGTGTTCCATAATTCAAAAAATTGTTTGATAATAAATTTACCGTGAAGAGTTATTTAGTTTATGTTGTGGTAAATTCGTTTCGCCTGCGATGTGGAGTATTCTGTTCTTTCGTATGTCAATTTGTGTATTTCTTTTTATTAAAGTTTCACTCACGTACTGTTGCAGATTTAATAAAAATGATTCATATAATTCTTATAATATTAATATTAAACAATGTTTTTAATCTTTTTTTTCCTATGTTGGTAAAGATGTAAAAAATTCTGTAAACATTTTCATGTTCATTTCTGTAAACGATTATTGTACAACAACGGTACCTGCCAGAACCAGAACCAGAACCTCCATTCAACTGCATTCAACACTTTTGGGCCCCGTTTCAAGAAACTAATGGTGGTTTTGTATGAATAATGTTTGTAAGTCAGAAGGGCCTGATGGCCGAGTGACTAGCACTCGGTACCACAGATTTTGGGTTCGATTCCCGGGGATGAAATGGATGTTTGTCGTTCGGAAGCCCCTTTCAACAGTAGGTCCCGGTGCTGCGCGCGTCCGACTCGCGTCCGTAGCCTGTCTTCAAGCTACACGTGTTCCCTGGGTAGTGCTAAATGAGTAACATCGGTGCAACCCTTGCTTATGGCATGAAGATGAACTGTCTCTGTATTGCCAGCTGCATTAGAAAAAAAATGTTTGTAAGTCGTGAACGACTGTTTAATTTTAAGTCTAACTATCTACAGTTAAGTCTTCAATTTTATAATTTAGCTTTCATTTTAAATACTTTAATGAAAACTGATGCTTAAATTAAACGTACACGTTTTATTAAATAGCTAAATTTCAAAAATAATGTACTTTTCCTTTTCCTTCCTTTGTTCTTTTTTCCTTCCGTTCTTTCTGTAGAATCGTGCATGCTTTTCTATTAAAAGTGCGGCCTAATGTTCAATTTTTCAGCGCTGTGGCCTTTGATACCACAGGCTTCAGGTTCGAATCCTGGCTGTAGTATGGATGTTTGTGAGTGGTTCAGCATCCACGTTAAATTATAGGTCCCGGTCTAATTAGTCCAAGGTGTGCACAAAATGACCGTAGAGTGACAAGTCAAACCAAATTAAATCTTTAGTTCATTCATCTTTTGATACCTATTTGCGATAAGTTGTTTTTACATGGAAATAATTTTGTTACTTTCGTGAAACCTTAACTAACTGAGTGGACTAATTCGAAATATAAAGTTTTGTTTTCCTGAAAATATGTGATAAGTACAAGTGTTATTAATTAAAACCTCAAGACGCCAGGTAAAAAAATGCAATATGCTTTTTTTTTTCATGTTAAACAAAGAAAAACATGGCGTTATTTAGCCATCATTAATTAGCCTAAAGTGTGCACAAAATGACCGTAGAGCGACAAACCAAGCCAATTTCTATTAAGAGTAGGGCTGAGGAAGATCTCATGCACTACTTCCGGGTCCTTCATTGCGAGTTTTTTTTTTTTAACTTGTGTTAACAATCCTGTTAGAGCGAGGCGCGTCTGCTAAAAGCAGCCTTCTTTCCAAATGAGCGGGAGCAGAAAAAATGTCTTCTTGATCTCATTTGTGTAAACAACGCGATGCAGAACCGAAAAAGCAAATGTTTGTCCAAATTTTTATTTTACTCCGGTTCTTAAGTGCATTTGCAATGCTGCCTGTGGTTCGTAAAGGAAAAAAAATCCCTTCTATTGTGCGTGGAAGCAAATGAAGAGGGAAAGAAAGAAAAGATGATCCCGATTTTTTTTCCCTGCAACTCTCCGGAATCCAGACAGCATTCTTCTATTTTCTGCTAGAAACTTGTCAGATTCGTTTATTCCGTGACTTTCTATTTGCGGGGAAGGGGAGTTTATTTGTTCTTCCGTGAATGGAATGAGTGAGTGAAGTTTAATTTCCACTTTCTACATTGAGATACAGAGTAGTGCGGTTTGCTTTTTGTAGTGTTCTGCCTGAGTGATGAATTATCCCTTTCACAAACGGTACAAAAATGAAATTTTATGTAAGCCAATGTAGAGTGTCTAGAAATGAGATGCACTCAGGAGTGAATTTTTTCAGAAAATCCAAACATTTCCTACATTTATTTCCGAAAATATTGTGTTGCATATTCCGAAAATATATTTGTTTTTTATGAAAATCTTTACTTCTTCGTCATTGGAAGAAAATAGGATGAAAGAGTCCATCTTATTTATGTAAGAATTGGAAAAAACGTATTTAACTGTCCGGCTTCGAAAACAGTTAAACCAACTGGCCATGGTCCATACAAACACAAACTATGAAACCAAATGGCCATGATCCATATAATCACAAACTATTAAATCAACTGGCCATGTCCATATAATCACAGACTATTAAACCAACTGGCCATGGTTCATACGATCACAAACTTTTAAACCAACTAGCCATGGATCAAACAATTGCAGTCTTTTAAACCAACTGGCTATGATTCATATAGTCACAAACTATTAAATCAACTGGTTATGTTTTGTACAATTACGAGCTATCACTGTTTCGTATTTGATCGTAATATAGAAGAAAACTTTGGAAACATCCACCTTGTAGTCTGACTATCAATATATACGGTTTTACGTATCCCAATTGCTATCGATCTCCTCGCAATGACTACAGAAATGCTACCAGAGGATTCGAATCTCGGCTCTCCTTCCCGCGAGGTGCCCACGTTGTCACTGAGAAGCGTCGCAGGAGGGGGATAAATAAGCAATACGTCTTACTAGAGCATCCCTAACTTGCTCAATCGACTTCAAATCCGTACAATGTAGTGACCAACCATACCAACCTCTATTAATTGATATTATGTAGGTGATATAAATAGTATTTTTATGAATATCTGCTCGTTTTTTACTGTGTAATTACAACATTTCTGAATTCATGCTCATTTACAGGCGCATTACCTATTTTAAGCACTTTATTTTCAGCAGTAACTGAAAATATCTTTTAATACATTATTTAAAGATGTCATCTAAATAAAAAAGTGATGAATTTTATTTTTAAAAAATGGAAGGCATTTAAAGAGGTCCAGTCCTCTTTCAGCTAAAGTATCGGCTTTTTTTTTTTTTTTTTTTTTTTTTTTTTTTTTTTTTTGTGATTGCCTCTTACCCTTTAAAAGAAAATCACGATTAAAATTTCGAAGATTTCTTGAAGGATTTCCTTTAGCATTTTCACATTTAAAAATCTTAGAATTGAATAAACGTTTTAAATGATTAAAAGCTGCAAACCTTAAGAAACATGTCTGGTTTTTCATTTGTTAGAGATTTTATTATATTTGTTTCATTTTGTTCAACAGTTATAGCCTTATATGAAATATAAAACGGGGTTGTTTACAAAGTGGAACAAGTGCATCGAGAAAGGGGCTTTATAATAAAATATTGATTATTTTTTTTACGTGAGTCTTCAGTTATAAGTAGCATAAAAAAATATATTCAACTTTTCACTTGATTTGGTAAGATCAGAGTAATCCATCAAAGTTCTTTCTTTCACTACCAATGTGCATTTCGCTACAATTAATGTGCATTTTTCTATATTGAGTTAAATCTAAATGTTTAGTAGTAACAATACTACTTGCTTTGTTTTATACAGAAATCTTTTTGCTTATCAATGTAGATAAATTTTATGAATGATCAACTCATAAACTGAAAAGGATAGGCCAATTACTTGGTTGAAAACCTCCATTGTACATTTAGAGGGAAACGTCAACAATAAGCATGTATTGAAATGTCAGAATTGCGGATATAGTTCCACCACTTGAAAATGATAATCAATTAGAAAAATTTGACTATTTTATACCAAAGTCCTTTTGCTTTTCGATATAGAGGAATTCTAAGGGTGATCGAATCTTAAACTAAAAAGGAAAAGGCCTATTGGTTCAAATCCTCCATGTTTCAACAATAAGTATGTAGTGACATGACAGAGGGAACATGACACCCCTTGAAAACGATAATCAGAATATTTTATTATTTTATTCAAAAACCCTTTTGCCTATTTATGCAGTTGATTTTTATGAATGATTTTACTTCTAAATTGAAAAGAATAAGCCAATTACTTGGTCGAAATCCTCCATTGCACGTGTAGAGGGAAGCGTCAACAATATAGTAAGAAGGTATTGACATGACAGCATTGCGGATCTCCACCTATTACGGTACATGAGGTGCAATTATAAGTGAAAGTTAACTGTCGTAAAAGAAATGACAAGGAAATATGGAAATATTTAAATACTACATAATATTTTTATACAGATTATGTACTAGAAACTCCTGTAGATACAAATAAAGTTTTTCGTTCAAAGTAGATACTAATAAGATTTTTCACATAGAGCTTTGTAATTTGTAGTAGAATCATCGACTTTGGAGTACTTTTGTTCATGCACTAATACCGAGGGGTTTTTTTCCCCGACTCTTTTCTGCAGGGCCAGCTTTAACGCGATCTTCGAAATGGGACGGAAAGGTTGGCAAAGCCAATAAAACTTCACTTCACTTCACTCTGGAAACGAAGGGAGGAAGGCAGAGCCAAACGATGTCGTTGTTTGCACGCGCGGAACAAATGGCGGAAACAATGGGAAGAGAAGGAAGTGGATGGGACGAGGCATCCCCTAACGAGGCGGTGAGTGATCTGCACCCGGGGTGGAAATTCGAGAAAGCGGGCCTCCCAAGTGGAGGACACTTCGCTCCCACAATCAGCAGGAGGAATAATCGCTTGTTCTGTTGGCACAACAAACACTCGAAAGGCCTCAAATAGTTTTCACGCAGAATAGGACACATTCATATTTTTTTTTTTTTTTTTTTACTGTCAGTATTTAATATTATATTCATAATCATTTAGTTTCAATTTAATTGTATAATAAGAAAGGGTTTAAAAACAGGGTTATATTCATCGGAATGTTTGTCAAAGCACACATTTAATCACTCTCAAAAACACCCTCTAAATACATTCAATGGCATCTCTTAACTTTGATGCTATTGTAACTATTTCGTCACAACATTCATCAATGACTTTAAAAATCCGTGATAAAATTTGACCTTGAAATCTTTCTTTTCATTTTTTTTATGGAGTTTAAGTTAAAATATTAATACAAATACAATCTCAAAATATTCAATACTATTATTACGTTTGGGTTTGTCGCTCTACAGTCATTTTGTGCACATGACGACTAAACAGGTTGGGACAAACAGTTTAACGGAAATTCCAAACCACTCACAAACATCCATTCTACCACCAGGATTTGAACCTGAAGACCGTAGTACCCAAACACCAGAGCGCTAGCCAATTGGCGGTCAGGCCACTGCAATGCTACAGTTTAAAATTTAGCAGGATATAGCTTGCAACATAATGCGAATGTGTCATAGTGAGAATTCCTATCTGAATCCTAAAGGTAGTTCGGAAGTAGGTGTAAGTTTAATATATATATATATATATATATATATATATACATACACACACATATATATATATATATGTGTGTGTGTGTGTATGTGTGTGTGTTATACACTGGCTATACTGAGGCGGCCCTGAAAGTCACTATCGGAAACATCAAGACGGATGGATGTGCTAGCAAGAGGAGGAGAGAATCCATTCAGTATTTAAGAGGGCCTCGGAGAAGGAGCCTCCTAATGACGGGAGGCCGTAAAAAATGCATCGAATCGATTTTCGAAACGTCGGCCTTCTCACACGCGATCCGTCAGGACACTTCCCCCCGCTCTGATTTGCCCGCTCGCATTCAGTTGGGGGGGGGGACTCATTTGTATTCCAGATAGTTGTCCGAGAAGTTGACAGGTGCTGGGTTCCTCAATCTTGGAGATGGATCGCTACAAAGCTGGAATATATTTATGCAAGAGTTACATTTATACCAATTAGTTTGCGTTAGAAATAGACATTACTAATACTATTAAAAAATGAATTGCAGTTGAATCTTTGGTGTTAAAATTGAGTACCGATGTATGAATTAGATTTAAGTTCCCCCTTACATCGACTGAAGAAGTAAAGATTTAATATAGCATAAAATAACATTAAAAAATTTTTTAGAGGAACAGTATGTTTTATATGAGAAAAAGAAGTTTAGATATCTGTCATCAGGTGTTTATTCCTATGAGAGCATGAACATCGACAAGATGAAGCAGAAATTTTAATTAGTGAGAAATTGTAGCGGAAGAAAAATAGAAAGAAAATTTCATTTAGCTTGTAGTGTTCGGTTTTTTTTACTCGTAAATGCAAATGTATTTTTGGTTTTTGTACGAATAGTTAGCTTATTTTCAACAGTTAGATTATTGATTAAAAAATAAGGTTTTAAAGATAAAATATTTATAAGATCGATTAAAAAATAATGTTGTAAAGATAGAGTCTTTAGATTACCGATTAAAAAAATAATGTTTTAAAGATCGATTTCTTAGATTATCGATTAAAAAATAATGTTTTAATCTTATATTGACGTATGCAATTGATAGGGAACTAAAGGTCTTTAGTTGAGAAAGGGAGATAAATAAATAAAACATTGTAAAATCATACATTAGGCTAATTACAACTCGATCTATAAGATATCTGTCTATGAATTTCCGTTTTTTTTTTTTTTTAAATTTCATTCCTCAATTTAGAATCTATAGATAATTACTAGTTGCATGTATCAGTATGAGAATACAGCAGTACTTTTTACTTTATTTTCTGGTTAATTTTCTTACTGATAATCTGCACTTGCGTCAGTTTATAACCATTTTAAGATCATATCAATTCAGACATATTTTTTTGTTGAAACAACATTATCTATTGTCAGATTTTGTTTTAAATTAAAAAAAAAATTATGAAAGTATGGAAGTAAAAACAGCAGTCAAATGTTTGTCGTGAGGATGTTAAGTGCTTTATTTTGTGTTAGTAAACAAAACTCTCAAGACATGAAAATTCTTATTCTCAGTACATTGATGCATTAAATAATTATAATTATAAATAATAAAATATTTCATCTTTTAGGAAAACCGTAAATCCAGTTTTTATTACTATTATTTGATTAATGTTTGTTATTCAGAAAAAATATTTCCAATAATTATGCCCGAATCAATTTTTACGTGATATATGAATGGTTTGAACCATCGTTCTATAACAAATGTTGTGACTCCTAAAACTTACCAACCTCCTGCATTAAAGAATGCTTTCCTTCCTTATTTTGAAATAATACACACACACATAGTGAACATGTTCGTGTCTCGAAAAGTCCGTGAGCTTAGATAAGAGTTGTTAAATTTCTTTTTTTATCTCCAAGAGTAACATTGTTCGAGATGAGAGATTAACATATCGCTTTGAGGAGTTCATTGAATGTGAATCTTGAGTGCAGCCTTCTAAGACTTGAAAAATTGTTCTCCCTGCTGTCATTTTTGCGATATCCTATCATTTATAGAGCCCGGATGGTAGGAAGCATTTCAACTTCCGCGCTGGTGGGATCTTTTTGCAGAGATATCAGTTTCTCCGTAGGGAGAAAAAAAGAACATTCATTTTGACTGAAAGGGGAAAAAAAGTAAAGTATGTATATTATACGAAAACTCACAAATCTTGGTAGACCCATTTGTTCTTCATAGTATTAGTCGGATTTTATCACTAAAGTATCGCACATCGAAAAGATGTATGATCTTCACTAATCCCAGCTCGCAGACTTTGTCAAAGTAATATTAGTCATTATGTATATGTGTATATGGAATTTTGAAAAAAAATTTTTAAACTATATTCTAATACTTATATTAAGTATATGGGCATTACAGTCAATGCTATTGCTGTTTGTTTGCTCTTTCTGGAAGTGATACTTATCGGGAAGGTGATTTATTTTGATGCACACGAATCTTATTTCAGAGAAAATTCCAATAATAAACAAATTTTTTGGTTCAAACATGACAAACAGGATCAAGTTAGGCATTTTTCAAAACGGACTTACACAGAGATGCCATTGTAAATTCCACAAAATATGCATTCATAGCAATTTGATATATAATTTACTTGTTTGCCTCCAAAATTATCATCTTGTTTGATTATTACTTGTTTGATCAATTATTACTTGTTTGCCAATATCTAAATTTTTTCATGGGATTATATATGTATACACACAAACACACACACACACATATATATATATATATATACATCAAATATTTTTTATTATTTCCAATGGCAAGGAAAGTACAAGTACAATAATAATAATAATAACAAGGCCAAAACCAAATACAAAAGAATAAACATCCAAAAAATGCAAAGATGGCCGAAGTCATTGCCTTAAGAGTTCTCTCGCACGCCAGTAACGCGCTGTCTCCGAGTCGCCGTCAAGTACCGCACTTCGTTGGAGGCGGCCTCTGTTCATTGGATCTGCTGAACCACATGGGGGGGCAGCCAGAGTTCGGAAAGATTTTAAGGCGATGGAGATGTTCTGCTAAGCAGTCATGACCAGTCAGAAGGCGGAACTGGGTGACAGCATGTCGTTGCGTATTGTTGGATATTGTTAAAAGATCTTCAGCTCTCCAACGCTCTGACTTAGTCTCATCTTGAGTGTGTAACTTGTGACTTTTAGCCATTATTTCTTTGTTATATAACTTTATAGAATGGAATGTCGGTGCTGAAGATCTCATCTGAAGTAGTCTTGAGCCTCTTTTTGCTAGACAATCGGCCTGCTCATTCCCAAAAAATGCCACGCTGGCCAGATATCCGTGGTACCACCCGTTTCGTTTATAAAGTCAATCCCCACAAATGATGTCGACACTGGGAGATTTCCTCTGATGAGGGTGGCTTGGTTGAACCAATAGCCTTACAAGCTTGCAATTCAGGCTATTATATTGAATATTACACGAAAGATTTGGAATAATATAAATGTTTTATCAGTTTGCTAATAAAAATATAATCAACTCATACCATAACAGTAGAAGATTATCTTTCCTGAGACATATTTATCTCTCTGAAGAAAGGCATGACTTTCTTCAGATTTTTTTTGGTTCAAACAGGATCATCAAGTAGGACTTATTCCAAAGCGGACGTACACTGAGAAACCACTGCAAATCCCATAAAATCTGCTTTTCAGAGTCATATATCCTGGAACCATTTGTGTGTCTTTAAAAAAAAAGATTCTCTTTTACAAGAATAGGTACGTATTTATTAACAGAAAAGTTTTGAAACAACCCAAAAGTTTATCAGTAAGGTCTCCACAATAAAAGCCTAATCAACGCGTGCCAATGGAAGTTGAAGATTATCTTTTGTGAGGTAGCACATCTGAGAAAAAAAAGGCCCCGCCCATTGTTTGCCTCACTCCAACCCCAAACGCATCTGATCCAAAAAAGCGGGCGAAACCCGAGAAAGTCAGGAGTGCTTTTTGAAATGAAGACCTTTGTGAAGAGCGTCGCAATTAACACTGTCGCGCTGTGACGGATGGAGGTGCTTTCTTTTTTCTCTCTCTCTGGTGATGAACTTTCGGGAAGAGCAGCTCTGCGAGAAAGAAAGAAAGAAGAGTCGGCGAGAGAGAAATCGGAGCCGCCCGGTAATTACTCCGCTCGTGACACGTGTCTTAGCAATCGCTGATGGCTTTGTAGTCCGGGCGATCGATTGGCTTTTTGGCTGTTGCCAGGTTTCTTTCTTTTTTCTTTCTTCTTTTTTTTCCCCTTTTTCATTTTCGCTTTTCTCTTTGCGAACTCTTCTCATTCAGAGGATATTTGCTTCAGGAGACTCAGGTTAGAAGAAAATTACTTCTCACCAGGTTATAAGAAAAAATGGGGCCTTATGGCCGAGTGTCTTCAGTCTAGAGTGTGCTCTGGCGCTCTGTACCATAAGCTTCCGGTTCGAATCCCGACGGTGCCATAGATGTCTGTAGGGGTTTGGAATCCACCTTAAACCTTAGGTCCCGGTCTAATATGACTATGGAGAGTTGTGGGGGTAGTGTTACTCGCGACTGTAACATATCTTCAAACTACACGTGTCCACTGGGTAGTGCTAAAAGAGTAACAGAGGTGCAGGCCTTTCTTATTTATTTATCTGAAATTGCAAATTGTCATCATTGAATGTTGTCAAAAATGTTTTTTTAATTGAATTACTGTGTGTATTCCTGACTTAGATGAATCCTAATAGATAAGCTATATTAAGGGACTCAAAAGGGAATATCTAAGAATTAAGATCTTAAAATTTGTAAAATTTTAATCATAGTTTTAAATTACGTTCTTCTATTTTTTAATGCCTTTTATATTTTCTCAACACTAAACAATTATTAGGGACCTGATGGCCGAGTGACTGGCGCTCTGGCACTCGGTACCAAAGATTTCGTGTTCGAATCCCGGAGGTGCCATGGTTATTTGTATTGGATCCGAATTCACTTTAGTCCCTGCCTAATATGATTGCACAGCGTTGGGCGTCGGGCTGACAATCCTACCCCATAAAAGGAAAACATCTCCTGTCTAGAAATCTGCCAATAGGCAGATAGCTGTGGTCGCCATGGGGTTGTTGCACCACTGATGATGATGATATAAGACATATAATTTGGCCGTTACGGATTACAATTTTACAAAAAAAATAGCTGCAGAATTCACCCTATTTTATAGTTGTTTTCAGTTTTGTTTGATGATGATGAATGTTTGATGAATGAATGTTGAAGGATGATGATCCTTGATGATTGTTTTGCATACCAGAGTATAATACTCTTCCAGAAAACGCTGCATCCAGAAAATTTTAAAAAATGGTTCTTAAATCTCTAGAAAGTTTTCAAAGGACCAGACGATGCACCTCACGAGATTTCGAAGGAGCCTGGGGCTAAATAAAACTTCCCCCACCTGGAACAATGTGGAACATCTTTCAAAAATTGACGTCGCTCCCCCCGCCCGGTGGAGGACCCCTTTATCGTCTGCGGAGGCACTTGAGGCGTATTTTCGTTTGGCATTTAAGAGGTCCTCGTCGCGGCTGCCAAGTCGCGGTATAAATAGAACATAAAAGATTCTGGTGGGGGAGGGGGAAGCGCCGATGGATATAAGGTCCAGATTGTCAAGTCGGGGATTGAAATGTCACTAACTTTGTGTTTATGCGACGATCATTTTTGCTGCCACTGTCTCCCCCAGCGGTTGCGTCTTAAAGTGCTTATGGTATATGTTAAATGGTATGGCTTGTTGAACATTAGGTAATAAAAATCGTTTAAAGTGATTTTTTTTTAATTTGAAAGAAAGTGAAATCGTAAACTTCGTTTTTTTAACGTTGAGTTAGTTTAAATTAATCATTACTAATTTAATTGGATTAACATAATTTTTTCTCTAATATAACATGTTTGTAATAGATCCAGGGTTCACTGGACAGAGGAAAAGTACTTTGAGTAATCCGCACTCAACTAAGCTACTGCCAGTTTCTATTTTTTCGGTTGAACGATGAAAACAATCGTAGGTTTTGTTTTGCAGCTCTACGATCATTTTATGCACGCGAGGGCAAAACAGACTGGGACCTACAGTTTAACGTCGATCCAAACCACTCACAAACAACCAGGCCGTCGCCAGTATTCGAACCTGAAGCACCAATGGCAAGAGTGCAAGCCACTTGGCCACCAGGCCGCGAAAACTGTAAGGTAAAGTAAAGGTAGAGATTTTGGAGGCCAGATGACCGAGTGACTAGCGCTCTGGTGTTCAATGCCACAGATTTCGAGTTCGAGTTCCGGCGGTGCCATGGGTGTCTGTAATGGTCCGGAATCCACTTTAAACCTAGGTCCCGTTCTAATAGGACTGTTGGGCGTAGTGCTGACAACACTACCCCATAAGAAGAAAACATCTCTTGTCTCGAAATCTGCCAGACGCCCTTGGTCCACCATAAGGCTGTTGCGCCAATGGTGATGAGAAATGTTTTGGTTAAAATACTATTGTTGCTGAAATTACTTGCGTTAATGCTTTTGAAACGCTACACAAGAACATACATTTATAATTTATATATTAATTTTAAGAGTGCTAGCCACTCAGCCAACTGGCCCCTTTCTCAACATTTAATCTCTAAAAATCAGATACTTTTTTTTGACAGTTTCAGAAAAGGTAATCCTTCATTTCTTTCTTATAAAAAAAGGTCCATTCAGAGTTCTTATGGGGGCACCAGGCGTATCGATTACGGAGTTCCGATGTGGTATTAAGTACCACTAAGCCTTCACATCTTAAATTGATAATAAAATTTGCATAAAATGTAATTGTAATAAAATGTAATGATTTAAAAAAAATATAAAAATAAAACTAAAAATTACAGAAAAAATATGAGAAAAATGTATGAGAGAGTATGAGACAAATAAAGCAAAGGAGATTGGAAAAAAGCAAAAGCTGTCGGTACAATTAGGTGTTCCTTTGCATGATACCCAAAAAGAGATTAAAATTAAAATGAAAAAAAAATTTGATAGACAGATAGGAAATCTTCTTCGTTTATGATCTATGTGAAGTAAGCAAACTCATAATATTTAGTCTGACTGGTTGTTGGAAATGGTGCTAAAAATGCATATTAGTCTATGATTTTAAGTGGTCTGGAAATGTTCTAAAACCTATACTTTTTTTTAAAGAGGTCCCTAATGCATTTAAATGTTTTTGAAAGAAGTGTTAAAAAGACTAATTGAAAAAATTGTTTTCTTAGGGCATTTATTCTTTTAGTACTTCTGATTACTCATTATTTTATTCAAATGAAATAACTATTTCTTTTTTTTAATGTCTCTCACTGCAATGATTTCACCCCCTCACTTTTTCAATATTATCACCCTCAGAATAGCATGCTTTTATGTCATTTATTAATCTCATACAATCATGCCCCATAGACATAATATCTACTCTAACTGGTTGTTGAAAATGGTGCTAAAAATGCATATTAGTCTATGACTTTAAGTGGTCTGGAAATGTTCTAAAACCTATACTTTTTGTAAAAGTAGTCCCTAATCCATAGTAAAATATTTTTGTATGAAGTGTTAAAAAGGCTAATTGAAAAAATTGTTTCGCCTTCTTTTAGAATTTCTGATTACTCATTATCTTATTCAGGTGTAATAAATATTTCCTTTTTTCTTTTTTAATGTTCTCTCAGTGTAATGATTTCGGACTATTATCACCCTCAGAATGGCATGCTTCTGTGTCATTTATTATTCTCACACAATCGTGTCACTTAGACCGCGTGAAAAACTTTCATTTTGAATTGAAAAAGAAAACGCATGCGGAAAGCAGGACAGGGGAAAGGCCTGTCGCCTCAAAGTGATGGGTGGCAACGCACACTAATGAGCGGAGGAAACTGATAAAACCGCAACAAAGATCTCCCCCCCTCCCCCTTTTCCTTTTGTCGAGTCTCAACTTCGCAAGGCCGGGGAAGAGGGTGCCCTGAAAGAGCGCTTTTCAGCACTGCCGCGGAGCTCTGCGGAAAAAACAGATTGCAGCCGATGATTTCACTGGGAAATGGATTTCTCTGCAACACAATGAGGGTGGATGTCTCCATTGAAGCAGCGCGTGAGATCAAAGCGTGGGACTCTCCCGCACAGATAACCCTCCTAATTGTGTGACATGCGAGGTGGTGGAGTGTGAACCAGATATTGGGTTTCATTTCGCTCGCCCAAAATCAATACTTGAAGGATTTGATGGCTTCGAAATACAACACCCGAGACCTTTTACTGCGTAGTCATCGAGTTTTAATGCAATAATGATCAAGATTGGTTTAATTCTATTTTATTTACTGTAAGTTTCCTTTTAAGTAATTGGGAAAATGAGATTACAAAAGAATGCCTTATATCAAGTAATTTTTTTCAACATTTTACATTATCCGTGAATTGCCTAATCCTAGCGGACAACGAGCAGTTCTAGGCAACAGAAAATCAAAGTTTTGAATTTGCTGGTACAATGTTGTAGTCACTGCTTTCAGAAACAAGAAGACTCGATGGCGATTATGACAATGTGTGTAAAGCCTTTTGCATCTGCATTCAAGTTGTCTGGTGACAGTTTTCTTATAAACAGCATGCAAATTGGTGCACTTACCCTAAAAACCCACCGGAAGAGCACCTTTCTAGCCTCAACACCCTTCTGTGGGCTGTTCGTGGTCTACACGATGAAGCTTCCCCCTCAATGATTCCCCCACTTCCCCGATGATGTTTCCCAATCACCATCATGTTTCTGACCCCTCCTGTCATCCTCACCGTCATGCTTCTGTCCCATCCTGCCATCCTCACCATCATGTTTGTTACCCATCCTGTCATCCTCACCATCATGTTTCTGTCCCATCCTGCCCTCCTCACCATCATGTTTCTGTCCCATCCTGCCCTTCTCACCATATTTTCTGACCCATCCTGTCATCCTCACCATCATATTTCTGACCCATCCTGTCATCCTCACCATGTTTCTATCCCATCCTATCATCCTCACCATCAGATCTCTGACCCATCCTATCATCCTCACGTTATTCCTCAAGTCTCAATCCACGAGAACTCCAAAGTGATGTTCCTGGGAAGGCATGTTGGACAAGGCATGCATCAAAAGGCATGTTGGACAAGGCATGCATCAAAAGGCATGTTGGACAAGGCATGCATCAAAAGGCATGTTGGATTTCAATAACCAGGAGGTCTGAAACTTACTTAAAAACTCCTGCATTAGATAAACATTAAATCCAAACTCTGAAGAAAAAAATCAATATTTGTAATAAAAAATCTTCCGAGATATGATTCACTTCAATTCCGGTTGGCACTGCAAGTCATCTTGATATTATGATAAGAATATATTATATTTACTCAAAATAAAGAATACTGTTAGCTACCCTAGATATCGAGACATTTTCAACAGTGTGCACTGATGGAAAAGAAGATAATTTTGTAGAAATGAGGAAAGCATCTGCAATGCGCTGATGACGAGCGTGCATTTCGAAGAGCGATTTATGGTGATGGTAATTGTAAAAAAAAAATTGATCATTCGCAAAATGAGTTCGATCGACAAATTGATTTTGATTTAGCGATTCATTGTGATTGCAATTGTATAAAAAAATATTCATTGGCAAAATGAGTTCGATCAACAAAATATTGATTTTGTTTGAGCGATTGATTATGATGGCAATTGTATAAAAAAAATTATCATTGACAAAATGAGTTCGATCGACAAAAAATTGATTTTAATTGAGCGATTGATTGTAATGGCAATTGTATAAAAAAATTATCATTGGCAAAATGAGTCCAATCAACGTGTGAATGCAATAAACTTGAATTGCAGGCAATTTTATAAATAAAGTTACTTCTGTGCATTGTTTTTATTTTCTTACGATTTTCTTCTTAAAAGTCGTTACATTGATAAGCATATTGTGGTTTTCATCCATTTCTCAAAATTACAAGCTTTTTGAAAAAAAAATGCCATCATATAAGATAGCGAATATAAAAGTACCACTTAAATATTCTTATGTTTTCAATATTTTCTGTTTTAAGATTCAAACCATTGGTTAAAATGACGATATAAAAGTACACTGCTTATGATATAAGTGTTGCCTAGGCAAGCATCCAAAATGCCGTGACGCGATTTTAGTTTAAAAAAAAAAAAAAAAAAAACAAAAACACTTTCAACATCAAATGGTGAGGCACGTGAAAATTGCCATCGGGTAGTTGCCATCTTTTCCATTGCCACCAACTTCTCACTCGATAATGTTCAAACCTTTAATGCTCAACGGTTATTTGCGAAGAGCAAAAGGCCAGAAAATTGAGCCATGATATTAATAAACGCTTTCAAGTCGCCATATACATATTTCTCTTCTCACTATTCCCCAAGCATTAAGTATGTACATAACCATGGTAGCAAAAAAAAAAAAAAACTACACTTTTGCTTTAAAAAAAAACTCTGCCCTGTAGACTCGTTTTTACTTGAAGTAGAGGAAGAAAAAAAAAACTTGCACAAGAGTTTGGTTTTTAATGTGAATATTAAAAATGGTGATACTTGGAGGAATAAAAAAAAACAGAAGGGCAACTCTAACGATGATAAATGCTTTCTCGTGCGTTAAATTGGCAATAATTCGAAGGGGCCGATAAGTTTACCTGGGGAGTTAAGCTCTTCAGGTAGTGCCATATGAATCACGAGCATATATGACTCTGCAGGAAAATAAAAAAGCGAGAAGAAATATTTTAACGCCTTTTGATGTTTCCCACTTCCTTTTTTTATTTCTTTCCGGAAAAACTTCGCGCCGTGATTTACTTTTGCAGGTCTTTTGGAAGCCATAACCGTTTTTTCCCCTTGCTGAAGAGCTGTTAAGTTCAAATTGATATTTATGGCATCTATGAATAGAATTTAATTCCTGCTATTTATTAAGAACATGAATTGCGATTCGAATGCAGTGCTTTACAGATAAAAAAGAATCACGGATTGCGTTTCAGCTAACGCTAATGCTTTTCAATAAACATCTCAGGTTGTGAATGGAAGTTACGCAAATCCTGTCTCGTTCTTTACTATTCATGGTGAATAATTATTACTATCATTAAAAATAGATGACGTCCACAGCATGGTAAAAGGAACAGTGGGTTCAATCAAAATTTTGGGCTAAACGATAGTATCGCTCTCTGTGACAAAGCCTAAAATGATGAATAAGCTTAATTAATCTAGAGATCCTCCCACTTTATTATTTCTCTAAACTTTTTTGTTTTCCTTACCTTTGTTGTATTTTAGGATTATCACATTAAAAATGGGCGATGATGAATGATAGATTATATTTTTATAGAGACTTCCCGGGAATTTATTTCCTTAAAATGTTCAATCAGATAAACTCAATTTTGTATACGCTTTATTAGCTTTTTTTTACCTGCCTACTCCAAATTTCCACCTTAATACTTTCGTTGCCCATCTTGTGCCAGCGGTAATGTGGTATCAACGCTAAACTCTGTATTAGTGGCCAGTTATTCGTTCGTTACCTGAGGGTCTGCTTCTCAAACTTTCTCCCCGCTTCAATCGGCAATATGTGTTAAATGTGTATGTTGGTATTGGCGTTCGGCACCACAGTTTCGGGTTCGAATCCCGGCTGTTTGTAGTGGTTTGGAATCTACTCTAAGCCGTAGGTCCCGATCTCTTATGACTGTAGAGCGTCACAGAGCCCAATCCGACTTCTGACCCACGTCATTCCCAAACTGTAAAGGGGCAACTTAGCTCTAGGTACAGTGATGTGGTGTGGTGTAATAGTAGTAGTGGTATTGGTGTGGAGTAAAGGTTAGAAGCTGGTTGTAAAGGAATGTGTTTTCGAATTTAAGGCTTCATTATTTATTAGTTATTAAAAAAAGTCTTGCAGTATTAGTTGTAGAAACGATAGTTTTGCGAGGCCTTCACGCCCTTCAAAAAAGAAAAAGACAATCTAATAAGCCTCTAACACATGATGCAATTGCAAATGTGTTGGCTGAGCTTTTGGACGAGTACCTGAGTGATGCGAGTTATGGCAGCGATGAAAAACTCATTAATCTCCAAAGTTTGAAGTATTAATATCACTGTAACCAATTTATAATAATTCATTTGTATTAAATATTTGTTAGTGGTAAAGTATCGTACACAAATAATGCTCTTATTTTGTCACAAATAATTACATCACATAATTAATGCACTTATTTTCATTGTTTTGTTTCATTTTTACACATCCCGCTCTGGCGTATAGTCAAAGTATTCTACCAGGAAAGCCCTAAATATAACTTAGCAATTAATACGAAATGCATCTTACCATTTTTAATTCCATTCGCTGTGAAAGGTAAGTCGTGTTCTGCGAAAAGCCCATTTCTACGACGGGATAATAAATATCAACACTTCCTCAGGTGGCCTGCAGGGAAAGTGGTGTGAATCTGATCGCAAATCCTTGGTGAATCAATGAGGAAAGCTCTGAAATCGTAATCTAATTGTCATGCAAGTAAATAGTTAACAATTATGAATAAATTGCACAATACATTTCTTTTATCCATGTTATTCGTTACGGCAACAAAAAATTTTTGCATGCTAGGACCTAATATAATTGATGATAATACCTAATATTATCAAATCACCTAATTCGAATCTGTTGTGAATGAAGTGAATATTTCAAAAATGTTATCCGTAAAACTAAGATCACATCTATTGCTATTTAAAATAACGACGGCATTCTTTTTGTTTCAGTTTCAATAGCAGAAGTTTATGGCAAAAATACATGGTAACCATTTGTCGCTCAGAATTCTAGTAATAAAATTTTTAAACTTGGAGTCATTCTTAGTAAGATAAGTAAACCAGACTAACTGTATAAAAAAAGGACAAATAAAAAAATGTTGTTCCAAATATTAACAATCCAGACTTTATGTTTTCATATCTTGTAACATAAGACAGAAGTATTATTTAATGTCCAATCTAAAGGGAAGTTACATTTATGAACCTATTAATAGCTTTTACTGTACAAGAGTCTACAAATTTCTCCAAGCTGTTGCATGCCGCTAGATGGCCAACTGGCTAGCGTTCTGACAGTCGGTAAAGAAGGCTTCAGGTTTTAATCTTGGTGGTGGCATGGTGTTTATTGGTGGTTCGGAATCCACGTTAAACTCTAGGACCCGGTCTATTTAGACTAAAGTGTGCCCAAGATAACCGTAGAGCGACAAATCAAACAGAGATGTTGCATGAAATTGTGATGACATTAATCATATTTTTGTTCATTCTAAAGGGAAGTTACAGTTACGAACTTATTAATACATTTTACTGAAAATGAAATCATTAACTGTAAAGGAACCTCCAAGCTTCTCCAAGATGTTGCATAAAATCGGGATGACATTAATAATTATTACACTTAGGAACCTATTAATACATTCTACTGTAAAGGAATCCACCAACTCTTCCAAGATATTTCAGGGGGCCTGACGGCCGAGTGGCTAGCGCTCTGGCGCTTGGTACCACAGGTTTCGAGTTCGAGTCCCGACGGTGCCATGGATGTTTGTAGCGCATTCGGAATCCACTTTAAACTGTATGTCCCGGTCTGTTTAGCCTAACGTGTGCACAAGATGACCGTTGAGCGACAAATAAACCAAAACCAAGATGTTGCATGAAATGGGGATGGTATTAGTACTATTTTTGTCCAATCTAAAGGGAAGTCATAGTTATGAACTTATTAATACTTTTTCACTGAATAGGAAATTATTAACTGTAAAGGAATCTACAAACTTCTCCAAGATGTTGCATGAAATCTGGATGATGTGAACATAAGCTTAAATCGGGACACGCCAGTATTGATCCCATCCCAATCTGCGGCCACACCTGATTTGGGGGCCGCACATCAAAAGACATGCGGCTTTTAACATTTAATAACAACCCAAAAAGAGCTTCCTTCCTCCTCCTTTCTTCTGCCGGGCGGTAATTAAACCCACTCCACCACCCCCACCCCCGCGTTTTTGTCCTGGGCAATCTCTCCAGGGCAACTCAATCACGGGACAAAAGCGACAGCACCGAGATAGATGTCCCGCCACCATCGCAATCTAGGACACTACTTGTTCTCCGGCCACCCCCTCCCCCCATCGTCCATTAATCACATCCCCCCTTCTTTTCCTTTTCTATTTCCCCGTGCGCCATTTGTAAAGTTAATTGATCGACCGAGATCTCCGAGGGGGAATTGCAGTCCTGCAGTAATCGTCTGCGGATCCCGTGTTTGTCCCGAGCGAAGGTCGGCCTGATAAATCGAGTTGTCCCCGAAGCGAGGGACGAACACAGCAAACGATAATAGGGATAACTCCTCCGCGCTCTCCCTATCTAGCTCCTTCGTCGGTGAGCAGGGATGACAGTGGTAAAAAAAATCAGTAGCGGTGGCGGAAAGTCAGAATTAGATCCGTAATGGAGTTACCTTTTTCAGTGGTGTGGTCGTAATTGGCGAGATCCGTTTAGGGTCGTGCTTTAGTTTGGGAAGTGAAGAGAACTTTTAAATTAATTCGAGGCCCCATCCTAATGATCTGCAAGACTACAAAAGAAGGGAGGGAAAAAAGCTGTGCTGCTTTCAGAATTGCATTTTTTTTTTTTTTCTTAATTATGGTATTGTTAACTTTTTTTATGCTTATCTGTATCCAGTTCATGTAATTAAGCATTATTTCCCAGATTGGTATCGTGGAAGGTTAGGAAAAGTGGTTACGGTTTCAGTTCTGGTACCGCTTAAGTAGTAGTGTTTAAAATGGCAAATGAATGGCATAGTACTTGTATTGCATGGATGTTAGACATAAAACTATACGCATTCATAGTTTTATGTTTAACATCCATGCAATATAAATATCTTGCTCAACACAATATATCATCTAATATTCTACATGAAGTTTTAAAATAATGTGTAGATATTTGTCGTATTGGCATCATAATTAGTTAGTTTAAAGCATTTAAAACGTTCACTATCTATGGAAATACTTAAAAAATTTAAAGTAAATGCTTCATTATTACCAAAAAATATAAACTGATGTAGAACACATCAATACTTAAACGTCAGTGGAATTATCTTAAACGTCATTGCTGATTTTTAAAATCTCATCAATTTATATGATACATTTTAATATTTTTCGTAAAACTGTTTTTTTTTAAAGAAATCAGACTTTTTAAATTTCATCAACACCAAATATTGATGAAATGATAATGACTATCCCGTATTACTAGCTTAATGAAAATATAATAAAGGATAGAATGGACATTTTAGAAAAATAGCAGAATTTAAATTGATATCAAATAAATATATTAAAGATATTAAAAAAGATATACATTTATATTTATTTACGCTACTAAAGTGTATGTTTACTGTGAATACATGTTTCGAAATTCACTGTCTTTTAATGTCTTGTGATAAATGTTCCAGTTTGAGTTCCTTAACATATCAGTCTTTCTTTCAGGATTCGTCTATGTCAGAAATGCACACAATAATTCAATTTAAAAAACATTTTTGACGACATCGAGGGAAAGAGTTAAGGATTTATTAGACGGGTTTGTTCCATTGTCTTCAAAGGGAAACAACGCATCTTTTCCACTCAAATAACGAGTTCCTCTCCCCGAGCTCATCCAACTTTTATGTCTAAAAATTTTATATCTACAATGAATGCTTAAAATAGCGAACACCCATAGTAATACATGCTTGGTAGCATCGAAAGAACGACTGGTGACATTTAGCTTAGCCGCAATGGTAAATCAAGTAACGATCTTCAATTGAAGTCTCGTAAATGAAAACATAGTTGCAAATACAGAGTAAGAATAAAATAGGGTGACCATCATCGCGGTTGCCAGCCAAAAGACTTGAAACTCTTCACGTGACGGATATCATTTGGTGCATTGCGTCTGGCTGTTGCGAGAAATTACTTTGAGGTGTTCGTTCTTCAGCGCGTCACTGCTGACCTCAGATTCCTATACAAAAACTTTATGTGTTTGTAAGCTGTACCACTCCTCAGAAGCCTGATGTAAAATTGACCAGCCCTCTGGCCTTTTCTACTAAAGGCTTCAGATTCGAATCCTGGCAGTGGCATGGATGTTTGTGAGTGGTTCAGAATCTATGTTAAACTCTAGGCCCCGATCTAATTAGCTCAGAGTGTGCACAAGATGACCAAACCTGTACCACTCCTCAAAGTTTGTTCCATGGCCATTTAATTGCCCTATATATCTTATTAACGAGTAATATGAATTATATTGCTCAGTTTTATTGGAAGAGGTTTCTATAATAGTGTTGCCAATATTCTCTTAAATAATCTCTGTTGAAGTGTTGGTAGTTATAAATCCTGATCCATTCGGTGGAAAACTTTTAATGCAATTTAGCTCGTATGTTAACTAACAAGCGGTTTTCAAAAATCGATATAGAATTAAAAGTTCTGGCTGCTCATGAAAGTTAAACAGTTTAAAGAGCGTATGCCGGTGAGGACCCTCCTCATAATGAGTCGCTTTGATCAGGCAGGTATAAACAAGCTCATTAGGGGAGACCCCCTTCGACTTTTCTTCCGCCCCTCTTAAGGAGGAGGAACTTCACTTTCATTACGAACTGCCCAGAAAAGAACGCAGGAGGAGAAAAAAAAATTTTAAGGCGAGAGAGGAGGAAAACTTGAGAAAATTCGATAAAAACGTGGCTACATGAGGAGGGGGAATGAAGGAAAAAAAAATTTTTTTTTTCATGCCCAGCGATAATATTAAGTAAGTTGAAGTTACATTTAAAAAATGAAGAAGAAGAAGAGGGGAAAAATGAAAAAGAAATACATGAGGGTGGTGAGAAAAAAAGTGTTCTAAAAAGCCCCCCGCGATCAATTTGGAGATAGCTCCCTTAATGAGGCTCTGCCGCAATCACGGAGAATTTCGCTCCTAAAGGGCGTTTGCAATTTTCTTTTTTCTTCCCACCTCTGCTTTTGTTTTCTTTTTCCTTTACACGAAGGCAGCGAAATGGCTCTTCTGTTCCTCTTCCGCCCTGTTTAATCAGTTGTTACGAAATGAAACGAGGGGAAAGAAAATTAAATTTAATCAAGGATCCATGCAATCATTGCTTTTAATCTGCGTCCAACATGAAGTATTTCATCCATCGATGTCCCATGACTACCCACGAGATACGTTCATCTATTGGTTCGAATGGAGTTCAAAGAAACCAATCAGAAATCGAAATTAAGTGTAAAAATTTAAATAACTCTTTACTTATTGCTGTTGTTTATATTTGTCGAAAATGCTGTATTTCCAAAACTTTTATCACTTGTACTTAAACCGTACTTCATGTAAGAACTTTTCCACCGCTTTCCATTTTTGGTAATTACCCGTGGAAGACAATGGTGAATTTCTAATATTATTTTTACGTGTCGTATCGTCATTTGTAATGCGTGCAATTAAAACATTAAGAAAAGTATTGAGGATATATTTGAATTGTCTGACTACATTCCGACCTTTAGGATATCTCATCTATGGTTCGTTGGACTAGAAAGGTAAGAAAAATCTTATGCGAAATCTTCTAGTTTAGCAGATTGTTTGGTGAGGTAAAATTCGGCATTGTAGTTAGTTAATATTTAGACAAAATACTTTTAATTTTGAAATGATGTTCAATTACGTCAACAATGCAAGAGAGCAGGCCGCCAAGGGTAAAAGGTGGGAGAACCTCAACGTACCGAAGGACCTCCCTGGGAGAGTCGCTGTGGCCACCTTCCGAATGGCTACGGGGCACGACTACCTACAACAGCATCTTAGCAACATCGGAGTGGCTGACTCGCCAACCTGCCCGCTTTGCTCCGACTCCAACGGCACTGCAGTCCACCTCCCATCTTGCACTGCACCTGACGATGTCGACCGCGACAGAAGTTGGCAGGGAATGACAAATCTTCACTGCATGGCACGGTGTCGAATGGCCGAGAGGCCACGGACGGGAGTTGGCTGAAGTGAAGTGAATTTTGAAAGGACGAATAGTAAAGGAGATAAATTACGTTTGTTAAAAAATGAAACGAGTTGTTTCTAGAACATCCGTTACAAAGATTTTAACAAAATTAGAATCAGAACTATGAAACAATGAAGGAATAGGTATAGATAAATCAGAGAAGGAGTTGAAATGTTAACTATTAAACATGACTCTATGAATGAAATAGAAAACAAACTAAAACCTCTATACGAGGAAAAAGATTTTGAAACTGAAATTAAAAATACAGACGAATGCAATGAAAAAGTTGCCCTTTGAAAATTTCGAGCAAATAAAAAAATTCGCTTGTTAAAAAAGGAATTATGTGAAAATAAATGCAGAACACATTCCGAGCAAAATGTGCAATTAAATGAGCCGAAACAAATGGATAGTGTAGGAATAAAATTGCAGAAATTAAGTATTTCCAAATTTTATGTTAATACAAATCAATGGTTAACATTTTTAATAGTTTTGAATCTTCCATTCATAATAATGACTTATTAGATAAAGTGGATAAATTTAATTAGCTTAAAACACATTTAGGTGGTACTGCTTTGAATACTGTAAAAGGCTTATGTCTGCTTCTACATATGTTTCAGCGATCAGTTTATAAAAGAAAAGATTTGCACGAAATGATTTATTGATACAAACACACTTCATTATTGGTAGTCACCCTTGGTAAACACTGATTTTTGTGTCCGCAATTTCCATTGTTACATTTATGTATCTATAGATCGTCATTTGAAATGTGACAAATAAAAAATTAGGAAAAGTATTGCAAATATATTTTAATTGACTTACTAAATCTCATCTACAGTTCATTGGACTATAAAGGTAAAAGGTTTTGGGTTCGAGTCGTGGCGTTGCCATGGTTGGTTGTAGGGGCTCGGAATCCACTTTAAACCGTAGGTTCCGGTCTAATAGGACTGTAGAGCGTTACGGGAGTAGTGTCACTCGCGTCAGTAGCATTTCTTCAAACTACACGTGCCCCATGGGTAGTGCTAAATGAGTAGCCCTTGCGTATGGCATAAAGATGAGCTGTCTCTAGTATTGCCAACTGCATTAGAAACAACAACAGTTTATTTTAGTAGCTTTATTAAGTACAAAACTGCTCTGTGGTGTAAAATGTGATTTTATTTCACTAAAAGTTCTATTCTCAAAGGTATTTTTCTGGGGCATTCCATGAATGCATAAGTTGGAAACCATTCCACATCATTATTGTATGAGCGAGACCCCAGAAAATTCGCCATCGAGTCCCTTCTTTCCCCATCTCAGACGTTATCTATTCCCGTCGTGTTTGAAAATGACTGCAGCCAACTGATTCAAGCCGGAATCCAGCGCATCTCTACTGGACCTCGAGTACGGCTTCAGGAGAAGACTGTCGAAGACAAACATTTAAAATTACAGCAATAACGACATTAGAGTTGTTCGGTTCAGCATCTTTAAAATACCTCGGAGATATACAAGCAATTCTGATATTCATAGTTTGAAAAAAAAATTAAATAAAGCATTTTTGTTATGCCTATCTCGATCAGAAAAACATATGAATAATAAAAAGCACCTGATTTTTAAAATAACTTCCCAAAGTGACTATTTGATATAAAACATTGTTAATAGGGTAGAAAATTCACTTATAAGTTTCCATAGAATCGCATGGGACACATATATCCCATTATTTCAATAGTTTTTATGCATTAATGCGTGTCAAAATTCTATTAAATGACTTATTAGACTAATAAGACTTATTAGACTTAAGACTATTAAGACTTATTTACAACACATTTTAAATATTGCATCTCTAAGCACATAACAAACATTATTTGTTCCATACGAAAACACTTATGAAAAATTTTGAAGGCATCATGCTCCGGAAGTAGGATTTGCTGTGAAAATTATTTTTTATTAAATTATCCCCGCTAAAATTAGATTTGCTGCGAAATCGCAAGATCTGCTTCCTTAGAATAGCAAAGCTTAGATTAGATTAGCTTCCTTAGAAACTAGCAAAATAATATTTGTTGAAAAAAGATTAAAAATATTTTGGCAGAATTACCTAATTATTATTAAGTGGTTATAAATGCATGCAAAATAAACGTTTTTAGGTATGTGTTAATTGTTATAGAGTGTAATATTTAATTTATCAACAATAACCAAATTATTTAATTCCCACTAGAATAATTTGGTCGTTCGGTTAAGTCGAGGATTCCCCCCTTTTCACTTAACCGTTATTCAAAATGTGCATCCAATGTAAGGTAAAGGTAACAGAAGAGGAATCGATTTATATATGTATATATATATTATATATATATATATATGTGTGTGTGTGTATGTGTGTGTAAGTATATATACATAAAGAACACAATACATGAACACGAAAACCAAAAGAGAAAAAGCAACGAGTGAATCGTGCACAAACACGACCCTTCTGCATGCCAAAAACTACAATCGGCATTCGTTGAACACAAATTGTAAAACAAATCCATCATAGCATTCGCAAAATAAGAATTCTGGGTTTCTCATATTCAAATCTCTCAAAAAGAATAAAATTGTTCGACATTGGAAATGTTCTTAGGCTGCAGCAACGAAATGGAATATGTATATATATATATATTCAAATATATATACATAGAGAGAAAGATTGATAGATGTATACAGAACACAGCAAGTCAATACATGAATCCAAAGAGAACTGACTAATGAACTAGGCCATGAAACGCTGTCATGTTGCACAAAAATGAGCGCCGTAGCTGTATTCGCTGCATGTGAAATATCGCGTGCTTCATAGGAAAACAATCAAATTGCATGGCAAAACCATTATATCAGCCTCCACTCGAAAACACTGAAAGGCCTCACATTTATAAAAAAAGGGGAAAAAACCTCATAAAACCTCAAGCCTCTTAACCTCAAAGAAGAGAAGAAATAAAGAAACTGCGTAATATCCGTAGCGCGCATGGCACAAATATCGAAAGGGCGAAAGGCTAGAAATGTATTAGCAGAGCAAAAAAGAAAAATACAATTATTTATATAAATTGTACAATAACGAGGTGTGAAACAAGTAGTCCAAAAATCAGCGAAATGTAAAAGAAAGTCTAATAAAAAATTAAAATAAATTAATTATAACATTTGGAGGATAGCTTTATCAAGGAATATGTATCCTCAGAATATTATAAATCGAGTTATTTCTGCTCTCTAGATGACTATATCCAAGTTAAAAAGACATCTAGCGTCGTATTCCGATGACACGAAGTAGACAATAAGGAATTGGATATATATCGTTTCCAGTAACATTACAGGACAAGTTACTTTAAACATTTGATAGTAATATTCCTTCTTTAATCTTTAACTATTTGGTTATTTTATACATTTGATAACAATATTCATTCTTTAATCTTTAATTATTGGGTTATTTTATACATTTGATAACAATATTCATTCTTTAATCTTTAATTATTGGATTATTTTATATATTAATAATAGAGAGTTTTTGCTTAACATTTTTTTATCGTCGATATTTTTCTTCCTAGCCGCATGCTCATAGGAAACATTGTACCTATTGCACACGCATATCTGTAATACTACACTACTGAGCTATTCCTATGAGCATGCGCGCTAGGAAGAAAAAAATATCGGACGATAAAAAAACGTTATGCAAAAACTTTCTAACATTCATTTTTTTAATCTTTAATTATTTGGTTATTTTAAACATTTGATAATAATATCCATTCTTTAATTTTTAATTATTGGGTTATTTTAGACATTTGATAACAATATTCATTCTTTAATCTTTAATTATTGGGTTATTTTATACATTTGATGATATTATTTATTTCTTAATTTTTAATTATTTGCCTTATTTAAAATGTAATATGTCGTGTAAGGCTAACTTTAAAAGTAATTAATATTAAAATGAACAATTAACTCTTACTTAGTAATTTTTATTAGCTTCAATGCCTATTATATTTGGTAAAAAAATCATTATTCGTAAGAAAATTCATTTACTCCGTTTCATTTCTTTTTAGAATAATGTTTCTGTGAGTTCGATCAGAGCATATTTTTTTTCCTTGTCCAACGTTGGCCTTCAACCAACAGAGTAATTATGAAAATTTCATTAATTTCTGATGTCAAACTAAAGATTAAATTTTGACTTGAATAAAGGCATTTTTTTTCTCTACTTCTTTTCCGTTATTTTTTTTCTCATCCCTTTCAAGTTCGTATATTGTATTAGTTTCCTCGCTTGTTAAAAAAAAAAAAAAAAAAAAAAGAAAGAAAGCCTTTTCTTTAAATAAAAAGAAGGCGAGCGCCTCTTTTCACTGCTTTTAATGTCATTAAAGAAGGAAAGAAATATCAATGCGTGTCTTGTCAAAAACAAATGCATGGCCGCTTTTTATTAAAATGGTCGAGATTGTAGTTTTTATTCCTGCTTTCACAAAGACTGCTCAAGCTGCGTTATCGTGAATTATTCATTTGTAAAAAAGTTTTCTTTTGTAATGATTTATTATGCTTCTTGCTGTCTGGAATTGAATTTCAAACGATTCGCTCTGATATTAACGTTCTGTTATCATTAATAATAAAAACAATTCCAATAATTCATTATCAAAATGAAATTTTTAACTTTTAGTAAAGATATAATTATTATTTTTTACAATATGAATGTTTTGTAGGGCTGAATGCTGAATATTAGTAATGAATGAATGCTGAATATTAGTAATGAATGAATGCTGAATATTAGTAATGAATGAATGCTGAATATTAGTAATGAATGAATGCTGAATATTAGTAATGAATGAATGCTGAATAATTAGTTGATAGTATTTAGTTTCATAATTTCACCAATTCCCTCACTTTTTAGATATATATTAGGTTCGCTTATAAAATTTTATTCCTAATTAATCAAATATTTAAAATTTGATTTTAACAAACTTTAAAAACATTAACGAAGGAAAAACTTGTTACTAAATTCTTAAATCATTAACTGAAATGGTATGTTTAATTTACTTCTAAATTTTCAGTATTATTTATGCATTGATTGTGTTGTTTTCTGAATTGACATTATTATAAATGAATGAGTTTTTCTTTAATTAGTCATAATTATTTCGGAAAAAACTTTTTAACTAGGAATTCCTTAAAAAAATATAATAAACATTAAATGCTTTTTTCCATATGTTATTAAAATAAAATTTTAAGATGTAGAACAGAAATATATTTTTTCCTGAAGAAAAAACGATGTTGGAAGAAATGTTTTTGGAATTCAGGAGGAAAATGTATTGTCGGAGGAAATGTTTTTGGAATTCAGGAGGAAAATGTATTGTCGGAGGAAATGTTGTTGGAATTCAGGAGGAAAATGTATTGTCGGAGGAAATGTTGTTGGAATTCAGGAGGAAAATGTATTGTTGTAGGAAATGTTGTTGGAATTCAGGAGGAAAATGTATTGTTGGAGGAAATGCTGTTGGAATTCAGGAGGAAAATATATTGTTGGATGAAATGTTTTTGGAATTCAGGAGGAAAATGTATTGTTGGAGGAAATGTTGTTGGAATTCAGGAGGAAAATGTATTGTTGGAGGAAATGTTGTTGGAATTCAGGAAGAAAATGTATTGTTGGATGAAATGTTTTTGGAATTCAGGAGGAAAATGTATTGTTGGATGAAATGTTGTTGGAATTCAGGAGGAAAATGTATTGTTGGAGGAAATGTTGTTGGAATTCAGGAGGAAAATGTATTGTTGGAGGAAATGTTGTTGGAATTCAAGAGGAAAATACATTGTTGGAGGAAATGTTATTGGAATTTAGAAGGAAAATAAAATACTGGTTTGGCTTGGTTTGTGACTCTAGGTAATTTTATGCACACTTAAGGTTAATCAAACTGGGACCTGCGGTTTAACATGGATTCCAAACCACTCATAAATATCCCTGCCACCGCTAGGATTTGAACCTGAAGAGTAAAATATTGGAGGAAATGTTGTTGGAATTCAGGAGGAAATATAATACTAAAGGAAATGTCGTTGGAATTCGGCAGGAAAATACAATGTTGGTACATAATAACGGTATTTTTCAGTAAAATTCTATATAAACTAAAGCTTTATATCGAAATACTTAAAGAAGAATATTATGTATGAAAACTGCTGCTTATTAATTACATTACCTGTGTTAAATTTTTCTATATTTTTTTGAATTCATACAGTCGAATTTAGAATAATGCTGAAATGATAATTTTCAAAAAAGTTCATCAATAATCAGAAGAATCTGAAATATAACAATCTCATTACAAAAACACGACAAAATTTTTTTTTAAATTGATGAATCGTAAGTTTTTTCTTCCATTCCTAATTATGTTATTTTCCCCACGAATCCGTAATTATTACGAACAAATCATAATAATACTTAGCATCTCTCTTAATGATCTGCAAGATTTCAAGAAAAGAATTTCATTCTGATTTATCATTACATTTAAAAATATATGTTTCATTTATTCAATTTTTAATTTATCATTTTCTTAAGTATTTTTGTTCAATGATTTATTCAGAGCATAATGATATCTGGGGCCTGATGGCCCAGAGACTAGCGTTCTTGCGGTCGGTGCCACTGGTTTCGGGTTCGAGTCTAGGCTGTTCCATGGATATTCATAGTGGTTCGGAATCCACTTTAAACCGTAGGTGCCGGCCAAATATGACTGTAGGGCGTAGGGCTGACAACCGTACCACGTAAAAAGAAAACATCTCCTGATTTCGAAATCTGCCAGTAGGCAGACGGCCTTGGTCCACCATGAGGCTATTGTGCCAATGATGATGATAATGATATCTGTATTTCATGGGATTCGTTCAACACTGAGGTAGTAAGCTGTGGGTAAAATGTAGCAGGCGACTCTGAGATCCTCCACTGATTCACATGGACAACGCTGAATCTTCTACATTTCTAGTGTTTCAGTAGCGAAAAAGATTAGGAAAAAGCGACCACATTCGGTAAAACAAAAATTCTTCACCTTTTCTAATAGTCTATTTAATAAATTTTTTCCACGGTTTTGCCGCAACCATTTTTTTCAAGGTCCCTTTGGGTGCGCACGAAAGATCCGTCTTGGAGCCTGCCCAATCGCCAAACTTTACAAAACGCCCGAAGCCGAGAACACAGATAGAACAAGACATGGGGCCGTTTGCCCACTGATTGCCGAAGAAAAAAACTTCATCAGTCTCTCCTTGGCCCCGGGGCTAACGTTGCCTAAGCGGAGGCGGATGATGAGAGCCCCCGCTGATGGAAGTTTGTGTTTCGGGATGAGATTATTCAGTGGCCCAGGGGGGATGGAGAGATCTCGAGAGACCGCGGCACAAAGTGCCTCCGCGGGGCTGCAATCCCTCAATGACATCTCTGTCGCGTCTCATATCGAGCAGATAATCTCTCGCTCAGAGGTAGGAAGAAAAAGAATCTGGTAGAGTGAAGAGCCTGTTTGAGATTGCGCGCAGTAAACTGGGTGCAAGACTATTTGTGAGCCTAAAGAGTAGACGAAAGTTTCTATCATGGAGGGTTGTTTCTTTGGATTGCGCATATAATGGATAAAAATTGAATTTTCTCGAAAGTGTTTAGATATAGGCTTAAGTAATGAACATTAGCGTAATGTGATGTATTTGGAAAAAGAAAAATACAACACAAAATTTAAGGTCACATGATTCTATATCTCTTGCAATTAGTAATATAGATTATATTACTAATATAGATTATAATATAGATTAGTAATATATATTATGTATATATATTATATATAATATATATTATATATATTATATATAATATATATTATATTACTAATTATGGAGATTAATTATAATTAATATAGAGACCTGTAATTACAGGTCCCATAAAATTTCTTTTTGTCTTTTATTGCCAACTGTTTCTATTAGCTGCTTTTGAATTATTTTAGTTTAAAACTTTTAACCTATCGTAGCATTTACTAACATGCCTCATCTTTGCATTGCCGAGGAACTTAATAGGCGTGTATTTTTCTTTACCCAACATAAATAATCTTCAACTATAACTATCAACAGCAAAAGCTAATATTCTTATTGTTCTAATGTTGTTGTTATAGTGTCCATGGATTTAAAATATAAATATATAAGTTAAATCAAGTCAAAAGTCTTCACGCTAGCGACCGCTAGCAATAGCGCCGCTTCACTATACAGGACTTCTCTTAAGTTGGCCTCAATTGGCAGCCTACCCTATTGCAAAACATGGTGAATGAGTGTTAGGCACTCTAGAATGTGCTTAGGCAGTTCTATTGCAGCTGTCAATACATAGACAGTTAATATTTATGCCATAAGAAAGGATTGCACCGATGTTACTCATTGAGCACTACCCAGAGGATGCGTGTAGCCTGAAGGTAAGCTACGGACGCGGAGTCACACTACTCCAGCAATGCTCTACGATCCTATTAGACCGGGACCTACGGTTTAAAGTGGATTCCGAACCACTACAAACATCCATGGTACCGCCAGAACTCGAACCCGAAATCTGTGGTACCGAGAGTCACAGATTTCGGGTTCGATCGCTATGGTTAGTCACACGGTCATCAGACCCCAGTACTTAGAATATTAACATAATGGGGTATATTTGGAAAACGAAAAAGACAAGGCAAAATTTCAGGTTGCATTAGTCTATGTCTCTTGTAATTACAGGTCTCATAAAAAATTTTTTTTTTTTTTTTTTTTTTTTTTTACTGACATGCCTCATCTTTTCATTGTTAAGAAACGTAATACGCTTGTACTTTTCTTTATCCAACATAACTTGAACTATAACTATCAACTGGCAAAACTAATATTCTATTTTAATGAAAAAAAAAAAAAAACTTTCTTAGAATAGTTTCTTAGTATAAAACATATTAAACTTTCTTTGTATAGAATATATTTATAATATAATTATTTTTGTTTGAACTTTTTATAGTAGAAAATGTGGTTTCTTAAAATTGAATTATAAAAAAATTCTACTTATAGGTAATTATTAAATATTTAGATTTGTTTGTGCTGAAGGATACAATTCCCTAATCATTTCATTCTAGCACTAATTATGTATTATAACTTTTTTTATAATGCATTATAAGTGAAAATGTGCTGGTATAAAGTTTAGTGATATCTAGGTTTGGTTTTTCGCTCTAAGGTCATATTGTGCACTCTTTAGGCTAACCAGACCGAAACCTACAGTTTAACGGGGATTCCTCACAAAACCACTCATAAACATCCTTGCCGACGCCAGAATTTAAACCTAAAACCTTTGGTACCAAAGGCCAGAGCGCTAGCCACTTGGCCATCAGGCCGCGTGATGTCAAGGGGAGTTTATAGGGAAGGACAAGCTGTTCTTTTGCATGACCTTTAATGCACATTATAAATGTACACATGCATTTCACATGTACATAACGTAGCATTAAAACATTATAAAACTACCGTAACACAATTCACAGCTACACACAGAGTTCTTTACCTGATAGTTCTATCACAGTTCTTCTCAAGTTCTAATCTCTCTCAGTTCTGTACAAACTCTTCTCAAACTATGCTGTTTCTTGGAGGGATATAATTTGATTTGTGGAGGTCCCTAGCCACGAAGGGTCTCATGTGGAATAAATAGGACTGTTCCGAAGATGAAACCTATTAGGCTGCTCCTTAGTTCAAGAGAGTCTTTAGACACCAATTATTTCCAGAAGTTTCATTGAATAGAACCCACTCTGTTGTTGTTGTTTGGCAGCAGGTTTTATCAGGGCCATTAAATTTAATTGCGGCTTGTAAAATGATCATATCTAACGGATACCCCGGCACCGTTCTCTTGTATCTAATTATCCATTGTAATAAAATCCTACATTGTTATTAGAATGAAATAATTAACAGTTCAGATATTTGATACAGAGGATGAAGAAATCAGTATCGCAACCATCCGCAGTAAGAGTTTTAATGAGGTTCGATACAGAATTAAAGATAGCAGATACAGATACTGGTATTGTAGTCCAGGTGGTTTAAATTCTTCTCGCATGTTGTAAGTGGAATCAATTGGTTAATGTGCTTTTTAATACACTTCTGTGTGTAAAGGACATTGAGAGAGACAGTACACAAATTTGTCTCTGAATACACACAGTCCAGTCACATTAATGTGACCACCTGTCAAAAGCCAGAATATACACTCTTGTATATTCTGGCTTTAAGTGGAGTGTGGTATTTAAGTAGAATTCTTTTTATACACTCCACTGCAATGTGCTGCCACCTGCCTTTTGTGATTGGTTATTTCACGTTGACGTCGAAAGTAGGTGGTGGTCACATTGTGTATAATACAGCATCGAGCTATAATATCTCTTTAACGTGGCTCGTTGCCTGATCAGAGGCCAAAATGAGCATAGAGTGTTCCTAAGGAAACGCAGAATCACAATCCCCGGTGCTGAGCTCATACAACTTTGTACAATGGAAACCTTTAAAGATCGTCTCAATCTGCTCCAGTTTCTCCCCACAGGAATACGATCCTTATGATGCTAAGTTAAAACCCCACCATGCTATTGATATATCATAGTTAGTCATTAAACAATACTCCATTAAAGCAAAGATTCCTGCTATGTAGCGTTAAAGGTAAGAGAAGAAATAACCTGTTTCGTTATAAAAGTCACTACACAGCATATCTAAACACTCGGTATGTGGCTTTATATCCTAAATTCTAAGATAGGTATAGTCCGACTACTGATTGCGTCAAAAGATAAACAACAGATTTAAAGACCGAAAAGGACGAATCGAGTATTTGTTAGGGATATTAACCAAACATTCGCGAAGCAGCATAATTTTCAAAGAAAAAAGCTTAATAGTTAGTGCTGAATTTCTTTCATGTGTTTCATCTTTTGATATTATGTAATATGAAAGGTTAATTATTAAGAATTAAAATTATTTGGATTGTATTTAAAACACCTCGCTCTATAACGTTTTTTTTCTAATGCAGCTGGCAAATACATAGACAGCTATCTTTTACGCCATGCAAAGGCTGCACTGACTTAGCACTACCCAGGGAGTGCGTATAGTTTGAAGATAAACTACTGACTCGGAGTAACAATCTCTAATTCCGACAAATTGTAAAGATTGTCACATAATCAAAATACATGAGGAATTCGACTTATTAATAAACTGCGATAGGCTGATTTTCTTTCCATCAGCCCAAAATAGGGAATGTCGCGTAAGAGTTCTGACTTTATTATTTAGTTTTCCGAGTGAAAAATTTGAAACTTATGAACTTAAAAACAAATTATAGCTTATTCTACATTTTGTATGTAATATTAACTTATTATATATTATTCAATATATTTTCTTTCATCTACGCGATGAAAGAGTCCACATTTAGTTTGGGTCTCTTATAGACAATTGGTGAAATCGCTCTGTTTCTCTTTCGCTTTCACTAAATCAGCTGTCAGTCCATTTTTTTAAACTTAATATTTTTATTGTTATAAGTTTATCTCTTAATTTAGTAAGCGAATTCATTGAAAGTCTATTTTCTAATGCAGCTGGCAATACAGAAACAGTTAGCTTCATACCATAAGTTGCACCGCTGTTACTCATTCGGCACTACTCAGAGGGCACGTGTAGCTTGAAGATAGGCTACGGACAGCGAGTAACACTAAGATCATATTAGACCAGCACCCACCTAAAGGGGATTCCGAATCACCACAAACATCCTGGTACCACCGGGACTTGAACCCGGAACCTGTGGTACCGAGTGCCAGCAGGATAGACACTCGGCCATCAGGCCAATTCATTGAAAGTTCATTTCTAAATTTTTGAAAAGTAGATTTAAAATTTTTTATCACTATAGAAAACCGTTATATCCTATTTGTTATATTGATATTTTAAATGAATTTTCTTTTTTCTGTAAGATGGATAATAATGTTCTATCTGCATATTACTGTTATACTATAGACTCACAGTTATCTCCAGTCTGATTCCTTTGAGGTACGATAGCATCAGCCGACGCAATTGAATTAATTCCGTTGATAATTCCGGTGGTTCAGAAACACTCTCGTGATAGATCCTCCTCCAAATGCGAAAAGTTGGAAAGCCGAAATTAGGTTTGGCCGCCATCTGTCAGGCTGCGAAACGGTGTTTGTTCGGTCGTCTAAACAAATTCCATTTTTCCGCCCGACGAATCCTCCAAACAGAAATTCCGATCGCTTCAGTCCAATTTAGGAATTCATCTACCTGCTGCGGCGGAACGGTTAATCGAATATCTAATCCACCCCCTGTTCCATTCCATCCCCCCGAAACTATAATTAAGGAGATGACAGTTCGCTCATACTCCATTTCCAACTGTAATTGGTTTTGTTTTTGGCTCTTCGCGATCGATGCCATTCGGAGAATCGGAAATTCTTTGCAGAAATTGGATGAATGCATTTTGAGAACGCAACTGCGATTTTCGAAAAAGGGCTCTTCGGGGTGTTGGTTCTGAAAAATGAAGCGCTATTGATTAACAATAATTATTTCTATTCATTTTTACATTTGAGTTGCTGTATTCATTTTTGTCCCGGATTCGCTTTACGCTCAAATAAACAACTATTTTTGATATCAGTGGTGCGTCTTATTTCGTTCTATATCTCCTATTCACATGGAAATGAAGAATTCTTTTTTTTCCTCCTCTATAATTTAATATTTAACGCTAATTATTGGTTGGGTGATGATTGTAATTTAAGCAACTTTCAATGTAATTACGCTTTCGCAGCATCGTCTTATTTTGTTTACCAATACTTAACAATAATCTCTGATGATGAGAATTCGAAGTTTTTATGAAATTGAATCCCTTTTCAAATAAAGTGTCCACTGAGAAGTTTAAAAAATCATATATTGTTCATTTCCGATTTTATTTATGGACAATATTTTGTAGAAGTTAGAGCAGGGTTGGCTAACCGCGGCCTGCCTTGAACAAAATATTTTTTACAAAATATTTTTATTTTAGAATAGCCAAGGTAGTGAAAGCCAATGTATTAAAAAATGCTTTATGTGTGCATCCATATATTCAAAGATTAACTTTCGAAATTATGAGAAAAAAATCAACTTTGATTTTAAAATAATATTCTCGCGTGAGCAAATATCGCACTAGTAAAATAAATATTTTTTAATGATTTCATTTTTTTTTTTTTTTGTTCATATTTATATATTTTTTTATATTTCATTATTATTATATTATCTAAGTTTGCATGTAAGAATACTAGTAAACACAAAAATAACTTCAATTTTTCACTCCAAAAAAAATGTCTACAGTGGATCTAAATCTAAAGGGCGGATATATAATGATATATGCGGCCCGCGGAGTTAGTATGCATTTCCAAAGTGGCCCGCAAGATCGTTTGGGTTGGCCACCCCTGAGTTAGAGCATTCTTCTGAGATTGAAATGGCTTATTGATGGCTACGTATTATATACCAATCAAAATGGTTACGTGTGATGCCCAACAAGAAGTAAAACTCATTGAAGTTTTCTTTCCCAGTCAAAGATCCTCTATTCAGAGAAAATATCGACAAGATTTTAATATCTCTTAACATTTCTTATTCTCTCTCTCGCCCAGTTTGAAAGAACTGCACGAATCAGTGTTCTTCCGAGAAGAAATGTATTATTATCCTAGAGTTAATTTGCTTTTATATCATTTAATCGTTCAACGTCATTCTTAACATTTAGTCTTTTTGTTTTACATCCTTCTTAGCATTCAGTTTTTTTTTTTTTTTTTTCATATCATTTTGCTATATGTCATTCAATCTTTCGATATCATTCTGTTTTTTTGTTTTATATCAATCATTCTTTCAATATTCTCATTATTCAGTCTTTTTGTTTTATTTCATTCAGTCCTTCAATATCATTCAGTACGTGAAAAATTTATCATTTTTCACGACTGCAAAATCCAAATCTAAAGCTACCTGTTTTAAAAATATAAGCCTTATACTACGAAGCATCGTCTTGTTAATAAGAATACTATATTTTATGTATAATTGTATTTTTCATTGTCGATCATTGAAATTGCAACAGCATGAAGAAAGCATACGCCAATTGTTATATTTGCATGTCAAGTAGAACTTAAAAAGTATGTAAATTATTAGCGATCAACGAATAGCCAGCTTGCATTCCAAGCAAGAATATCAAAGAATGTTCTGCTGTGCCTCGTGCAAGATTTTCATGATAATTTTATTACGGAATAACGTGAATAATCAAACCTCAAAATTGTTGTATGCACTGGTCTAATGAATTTATAATCCATATTTACTAGACAATCAACTCATAAGCTTCCCCGTTTTTTTCTTTTCTACACACCTCGCGCCCTTACTCAGAGATATCTATGCAGCCTGAGACGAATGCTGCGCTTTTATTGGTGGCAAGAGAGAGATTCTTAAGGCCACGGAAGAGTAGTCGTCTCGTAACGTCCTTCTGCATTTACAGAGATAGATTCCAAGAAACGAATCAACTTATTTTTCTTTAGAAATTTTAAAAATCAGCTGAATTTTCTTTATAAATTTTTCATTTGTAACAATTATACTACAGTGCCCAAAAAAGTAAGACCAATTTTATTTTTTTTTAAACTCTTTATTTATTCTTCCAAATTTATTTCATCGCCTTTAAAGTAATCCCCTCCGGACACAATGCACTTATGCCAACTTTTTTTCCAATCCTCAATGCATGCTAAAAAGTCATCGGCCGGGATGGCCTTTAAAGCGCGGGCCGATTCACGTCGAATCTCTTCAATCGACTCAAAACGGTGTACCCGTAGTAGTCTTTTGAGTTACATTATGTGGTTACATTAGTTTACATTATGTGTGTATCCATATACACAAAAAGGAACTGTCGAATTAATGAAAAAAAATTAACTTTGATTTTAAAATAATATGCTTGCGAATATAGGACAGATCTTGCCTTTTTTATTGATGAGTTTACAATTATGATCTCGCAGAATAATTAAATTATATTCCGGCGGACTCATGATGCGCGCACATCTTGGAACATCTAATATAACAGGTTCTATGTTTTCCTTTAAGTGACCTCAGTGACGCAGTGACCATCCCTAAATACGCACAATTGATTGTTGATAACAGAGCAAACCAAACTCTTAGTTCAGTCGTTAGCGGTTGTTGTTCAACTTCCTGCAAATCGTTGTTTTCTGAAAATGAAATTGACCCAACAAACACGCTCAAGCATAACGGACGCTCATCTGCAACACTAATTATACAGCAAACACACAAATTGAGATCGATTTGCAAAAGCAAAGTGAAGGAGTGGAGAAACACATATCGCATTCGTAAAATAAATTTTTAATGTTTTCATTTTTCTATTTCATTTATATTTATATATTAGTTTTTAATTTTTAGTATTATATGTTTCTGTACAACGTGCGTTTAGTATCATCATTATTATATTATCTAGGTTTTCATGTAAGAATAATAGTAAATAGAATAATAATAACTCTATATGTCTCTAGTTTTCACTCCAAATTTCCATAGTGGATCTTAATCTAATAGGGGAATATATAATTTTATAGGTGGGTGCGCGGAAGATCTCCCTCCCCGTGGTGCACCTGGTAACACTTTTTAGTGGCTGAAACATCTGCAACTTGGCATTATTGTTAGATTAATGAACTCTGTTTCAGCATGTTTTGTTGTATTTATTGTTGTATGTTGTGTGTGTTTTTTTTTCTCGTTGTTCTTTTTTTGCTGTAACTGTTCAGAATCTGCCATTGGAAATAAAAAAAAATAATAATTTTATAGGTGGCCCGCGGAGTTAGGATGCATTTCCAAAGTGGCCCGCAAGATCATTTGGGTTGGCTACCACTGAGCTAACCGGTCCCAAGTTAGGCCATTATTATTATAGATAGGAGAAGATAATGATTACTTCCATGGGATCAGCTACCATAGGATGTTTGTTCAATCTGTTTATCCCACAGCATATCCAAGATGTACCCTTACATTTGAGGATGCGTGGCTGCTTTATCTGTGCGCACACGAGTCTACGAGGGGGGCGATTTCTGCTAGGGGGTAGGAAGACTTTTGGATATCGGAGCGAGTGACATTATCGGAAATGTCTTGTTCCGCCGTAATTGAGTCGCGCGTCCAAGATTGATTTCCCCTATCTACCAGCTCCCATTGTGCGCGATAAATAGAAACCGAATGCAGCGTGAATGGACGATAAGAATGCGCGCCAACGCCGCAGAACAATGCCAACAATCCGCGCCAATCAGCAGAACACTTTGCATTCGAAGCTATCTTTTTTTCTCTCTCTTTTGCAACCATCTATCTCCTTTGCTTCATTGCTTTTTCAGTCATTTTGTTCTTTTCTTTGCCAACGTTGACGAAATGAATCGAAATAACCCGAAGGGTAGAGTGAATGAGATCTATCAATGCAAATAAGGGTCGGCTTTATTTTATTTATTTATTTTTTTAAATTTTAGAAAGTACTATATAATTCTGTTTTGTTCCTCTGTGATTTTCAGCGGCCTGATGGGCAATTGGATAGCGCTCTGGCTGTTGGTACCATAGGCCTGTATCTGATCAACATACTGATTAAATATTACAGGAAACATAAAATATGCTTTGTTACAATTTATTAAGTTTGGTTTGGTTTGTCTCTCTACAATCATCTTGTGCACATGAGTTCTAAACAGACAGGGACCTACAGTTTAAAGTGGATTCCGAACTACTCACAAACATCCCGGCCACCGCCAGGATTCGAACCTGAAGCCTGTGGTACCAATGGCCAGAGAGCTAGTCAGTTGGCCTTCAGGCCTCCAATTTATTAGGAGAAATACAGCTTTAAACAAATGCATGACGCATTCTTTAAAGACACAACAGTCCACAACAGTCACAATTTCCACAACAGTCATTTTGGACATACTCAGCACTCATCTGTGACCTTCTTTCCTGTTTATAACATTCTACATTCCTAGAAAGGTGCTGCCTGGTGGCTAATTGGCTAGCGCTCTGTCCTTTGGTGTTTCAGGTTCGAATCCTGGCGGTGGCATGAATGCTTTGTGAGTGGTTCGAAATCCATGTTAAACGGTAGATCCCGGTCTAATTATCCTAAAGTGTGCATAAAATGACTGTAGAGCGGCAAACCAAATCAAATCTGGGATTTTGAATGAATAAAGTTTTAAAAAATCCTTCTCGAAAACAGAAACTTTAGTAATTTTGTTTTATTACACATTTTATTAACTTTTCAGGTTAAAAAAAATAAACCGTGCATGTCTAATATAAAAATCAACTGGAAGAAAAACATGGCTTTTTAAAGTTCGGTTACAACCGTGTTGTTAGTACTTAGTTAAAAGGACAAAAATGATTTTCAGTGACGATAAGAAATACATATGTGATTCCCCATCCATGAGATCATATGGGTTCGTCGGCTGGGTCTAGATGTCTATCTAGTAGGATGAGAAAAAACATTTTTTTTTTTAAATTCTTTAAACAGTAATGACATGAAAGATGCAGTTTCATAGGGCAAAAAGCTATTTTACTGCTTTTACATGCTATTGTTTTTAAATAATTTACATTTAGTGTGTACATTTTTTTAAGATTAAATCCCATTTCGGTATAATTTTTCTTAAATAATGACCAAATTCAAAAGTATCCCATTCTTGCTTTTAGCACACGCTTAATAAACTATTTAATTTACTATTAATACTATTAAAACTATTGATACTATTTAATTTCCAACGAATATTTGCTCATAGAGTCTATATATTCGAAACTCTGACGCAAATAAGTAGGTCATACATTTATTAACTGAAATACAAAAGTAACAGTCTGTTTATGAACTGCCAAAAATATTTAATACAATATTAGTCAAAAGATTTATATAGAATTTTTCCAATATCAAAAAAATGCTCAATTATTCTTAAAATTATATTTACTCTAAGTAAACAGTATACATGCATAAATATTAATAGAATTCTAACATAGAATATATTTTACATTCAAACCAGTCTTTCGGTTAATATAACGGATAATATCGATAATAGTAACCATTTTATATTTACCTTGATACTTATGAAGATAAAAAGTCACAATAATGAGTCTCCTTTTTTTTTTCAAATTAGGAAATCTAAAGATAAGTACTTTTTAAATTTTTTAAAAACATTTTATTATCATATTGTTATAGTGGGAAGCAACTTTTAAATCCGCTTAGTTTTGGTTCAGCGTTTAATTTTAAAAATATAAAACATTTAAACAAATATATTAAAATTTCCATCTCGTGCTACTGTATTTAGATGGTTTACAGAATTTCGTAGATTTCGAAGTTCTCTGCTGGATCAAGAACACACAGTAAGACCTTCATCAGCTGTAGTTCCAGAAAATGTGTCGGCCATACGAAAAATGTTAGTGTCGATGATAAAAGCTGCACTTACCAAATGCTACAGAAGAAAGTTAACATTGGATCCACAGCTATATGTAGAATTATTCATGAAGAACTGCATATGAAAAAATTAGTTTGTCGTTGGACAAACAGAACAGATTTAACAGAACGTCAAAAAACTGCAAGTGTCAGAATCTGCAAAGAAACCATAAAATTACTTAACGATGGTGAATACCGCCTTATTTCTAAAATCATAACAGGTGATGAAACTTGCATACCGGTTTTTGACGTTCCAACAAGACAAGAAAGTAAAGTATGGGTCTTTGAAGATGACCCCAAACCAAAAATGTGAAAAGACAACGAGCGAGAAATGAAAAAAGTAATGTATGCCGTTTTCTTCAGAAGTACGGGACTGGTCAAAGCCATCAAGCTGGAGGGACAGAAGACAGTCACAGCTTAACTGGTACATCACTAAGTATCTTCCAGAAATTCTACAAGAAGTGAGTGTAAGGGGGCTCATGCTTCACCATGATAATGCATCTTCTATTACGGCAAGATCGACAGTCGAATTTCTTAAACAAAAAGTGACAGAACATCCACCCTATTCCCCTGATCTTGCTATGTGTGACTTTTTTTTTTTTTTTTAATCTCAAGAAAAATTTACATTGTCGCCGTTTTCATTCCGAAGATGAGATTGATGAGGCTGTAAAAGCATATTTTTCATTAATTCCAAGAAATGGATGGCGTGAAACATTTAATCTTTGGGAAAATCGTCTGTAAAAGTGCATTGCTGTTGGAGGGGACTACTTTGAACACTCTTAAAATTGGGTGAGTTAAATTTGTACCATTTAGCCATATCTCAAAAATTCGTTACCCTCGTATTAAAAATATAATGAAATATTAACTTTAAAACATTAAAATATTAATTTATCATTTCAAATTGCTCTTTTAGATATATTTGACAGAAGCGAGTCTAATCTTGAATATAAAAATCAGAAAAAAGTTTTTAAGAATATTAGAATTATTAAGAAGAGTTTCAATATTAAAAAGAATTATTAATTTTAATATTTTTTATTGTACATACATTCCTATCATTTTATTTTGTATTTCTTGAAAATTAAACCTCGACAAGCCATTAATATAGCTATTTTCTAACTAAATTTTTTGTATAATGTGGAACTTTTAATATGTATATTGACAGCATACTCATTCATAAATTCAATAGTATTTATTTTTATTTTATTTCAACAAAACCGTGATCTATTAATGATAATCACATGACGTTTTTTACCATATCTTAAGGTTTTTATTTCTCTTTAATATTAATCACAATTTATGTTAACCGATCCTACAAAATTTCTATCAAATGGCTAGACCTCTGGCCTTTGGTACCACGGGCTTTAGGTTCGAATCGTGGCGGTGGCATGAATGTTTGTGAGGGGTTCGGAATGCACATTAAACTGTAGGTCCCTGTCTAATGAGCCCAAAGTGTGCACAAAATGACCGAAGAACGACAAACTAAACCAAACCTACAGATTTCTTGGAAAAACATTTTCCGTGTCATTCGTACTGTTTTATTAACTGTGCAACAGGACAAAATATTATTTGTTTTTACGATAGTTTTCATTCTAATTTTTGTATGGAAATGTAAATTTGTGAATAAATAAAATACTACCGAACATATTTTTAAAACAACAATTAAAGACTTAATTTACCTCCATTAGAAATGCATTTGAAATTATTTGATTGTTTAAAAATAAAACGTTCATCTTAACTCAACTTTCATGTGCTCAAACAGTTGTTTTATTAGTAAACTAAAACTATTCATGATTTAATTTAAAACTCATAAACTGTTAATTTTATTAAAAAATGCAAAAAAAAAAAATAAATAAAAAAAATTTAAGTAAAAAAAAAACCTGTATGGTGTCCGATTTAAACCCAGCACTCTTAGTTAACAGGCGAGTTCGATACTACTCTATCTACCTCACCTCTGCTAAGTCTTAAATGTTTACTAGTAAAAAACTAGTGTTTGAACTTTGAGTGCTTTTCTTTTTCTCAGAATTGACTGGCCATTGCGATTTATTATTTGTAAGGGTGGACATCTTTTAGGTGTACTACTAACCTACCGAGTCTACAAAACCAAACCTTCAAAATTTCTAATCTCTTTAAGTGTTATGTCATATAAAAAAATTATGCAACTCTAATTAAAAGGTGCCAAATTCCATATTGTTTCAAATTTTCAGTTTTTTTATTTCAAATTTTCAATGTTCCCTGAATTGTGGAAGAACATCGTTCACATCTGTGGTTCTTAAGGTGAAGGTGCGAAAAAGGTTTGGGTTATCGTGTTAAAAATTTGAAATTTTTTATTTTATTTATTTATTTTTCAAGTTAAAAATCGAAATTATTCAATGTTTAGTTCTCGTGATTATGTATACGCTTTCTTTCAAAGATGAGTATCACATTTAGGTAATAAAATATAGACTTTATAAAATGCTGTTTTCATATTTTCTTTCTACATGGACGATGCAGATCATTGGAAGTTTTTAATTTTAATTTAATTTAATTTTAATTTTAAAGTTTTATCTATGTACAAGGTTTTCTGTTGAGGGTTTATTCTTATACGTGTAAAATACGTGTCACTGTACCTTTTAAATTCATCTTGAAAAGTAATAATACTTCCCCAAATATAACAAAAAAGAAACTTGTTTGTATTTTAGATCTTTATATATACAGTGATCACTATATAAAATTTATAGTGATTTCAGAATATATATCGTACCGTTACAAACTTATTACAACATGGTAAATATATTTAAGAAAACCAGTGATTTATATTAACCCATCCTACAAAATGACCGTAATGTCCAATAAAAAAAATTCTGGGTTCATTAAGTATTAACATGTTGAAGACATTAAGAAACTCGGATTAGAGTTTCTTAATGAGAGAGAGAGTTGAAGAAATTCTAATAACTAATTTTCAACTGTTCAGTATGGATGATGGGGATCATTGGAAGTTTTTAATTTTAATTTAATTTTTAATTTGAATTTTTATATTTTATATATCTACTAGGTTTTCTATTGAGGGTTATATATACATATATATCGTACCGATACAAACTTACTACAATATATATTTAAGAATCACTGACTTATATTAATCCTATATATTAATTATAATTTTCAAATTTTGTATATCCGCTAGGTTTTCTATTCAGAGTTTATTCTTATAAGGCACAAAAATGAGGATCAGTTTTCCTTTTAAATGCATCTTGGAAAGTAATAATACTTCTACCAAAATTAAAAATCTAAAATATAAGTCAGATCTAATATATATAATGTGTGTGTGTAACGTATGTATATCGTAGCAATACGAATTTACTGCAATATACATGTAAGAACCACTGATTTATATTGATCCATCTTACAAAATGACCGTAATGTCCAGTTAAAAAGATTCTGGGTTCACTAAATGGTATAACATGTAAAAAAAAATTAAGAAAATCTAATTCTAATAGAACTAATTAGAGTTTGGCTTCAGATTCCTGATTTGCAACTGTTCAGGATGGATGATGTGGATCATTGGAAATTTTTAATTTTAAAGTTTTATACATTTACTTGATTTTTTATTGAGGATTTATTCTTATACGACATAAAAATAAGGATCAGTTTCCCTTTTAAATTCATCTTGGTAAGTAATATTATTTGCCCAAAATTAACAACACAAAAAAAATTATTTGTATTTTGGATCTTTATATATACAGTGATCACTACATAAAATATATTGTGATTTTAGAATATGTATATACATACATATCGTACCAATATAAACTTATAACAATATGATAAATATATTTAAGAACCAATGATTTATGTTAACCCATCTTTCAAAATGACAGTAATGTCCAATAAAAAAATTCTGAGTTCATTAAGTATTAACATGTAGAAGAAATTAGGAAACTCTAATCCTAATAGAAGTAATTAGAATTAAAGAAATTGCAATTCCTAATTTTCAACTGTTCAGGATGGACGATTTGGATCATTGGAAGTTTTTAATTTTAATTTAATTTTTTATTTTAATTTTAATGTTTTATATATATACTAGGTTTTCTGTTGAGGGTTAGATTATATATATGTATATATATAATTTTAAAATTTTGTATATCTGCTAGGTTTTCTGTTGAGGATTTATTCTTATAAGACACAAAAATGAGGATCAGTTTCTCTTTTAAATTCCTCTTGTAAAGTAATAATACTTCCACAAAATTAAAAATCTAATATATATATATATATATATATATATGTGTGTGTGTGTGTGTGTGTGTAATGTATGCATATCGTACCAATACAAATTTACTACATTATACATTTAAGAACCACTGATTTATATTGATCCATCCTACAAATGTCCAGTTGAAAAGATTCTGGGTTCACTAAATGGTATAACATGTAAAAGAAATCAAGAAATCATACTGTCAAGAATAAATGGTATAACGTGTAAAGTAATCCTAATAGAACTAATTGGAGTTGAAAACATTCTAATTCCTAATTTTCAACTGTTCAGGATAGATGATGAGAATCATTGGAAGTTTTTAATTTTAATTTAATTTAATTTTTAACTTCAATTTTATTTTAAGGCTTCGTATGTTTACTAAGTTCTCTATTGAGGGTTATTCTTATACGTGTAATTGCCTGTCAGTTTCCCCTTTAAATTCCTCTTGGAAAGTAATAATACTTCCCCAAAATTTAAAAAAAAAAGAAACTTGTTTGTTATATATACAGTGATCACTGTATAAAATTGAATTTCAGAAAAATTGAATTTCATATTTATCTCAGAATATATATGTATATATCGTTATGTTACAAACTTATTACAATATGATAAATATATTTAAGAACCAATGATTTATATTAGTCCATCCTTCGAAATGACCTTAATATCCAGTAAAAAATATTTGGGTTCATTAAATAAAAGAAATCAGGAAACTATTAGGAAAAACGTAATAGAAGTAATTTAGAGTTGAATAAATTCTAATTCCTAATTTTAACTGTTCAGTATTCATGATGGGGAACATTGGAAGTTTTTAATTTTAATTTAATTTAATTTTGAAGTTTTAAGTATCTACTAGGTTTCCCTTTGCGGGCTTTATTCTAGTTTTTACTCTTATGCGTGTAAAATACGTGTCAGTTTCCCTTTTAAATTCCTCTTGAAAAGTAAAATTATTTCCCCAATATCAACAAAAAAAAAAGTTGTTTGTATTTCAGACCTTTATATATACAGTGATCACTATATGAAATATATTGTGATTTCAATACATATATATATTTAAATCAAAATATAGTCATGTAGATACTATCATTATATTTATATATATACTATCATTTTAAAGGATGGGCTAATATAAATCACTGATTCATAAATATATTTTATCGTATTGTAATAAGTTTGTATCGATACGATATATATATATATCGTACCGATACAAACTTATTACAATATATATTTAAGAACCACTGATTTATATTGATCCCTCCTACAAAATGACCAGCAAAAAATTTCTGGTTTCATTAAGTATTATAATAGGTAAAAAAAATTAGGAAACTCTAATCCTAATGGAACTAATTGGAGTTGAAGACGTTCTAATTCCTGATTCTCAACTGTACTCTTCTTCCAAGAATCCTTTCCCACCCAGATCCGCCATTCATCAACCCCCGCACTTTCGCAACTGTGTGGAGCCTCGGAGTAAAAGTAGACGTAAACCCCTGGACAGGAGTCATTTAGAAGCAGGGACCTGGTAAAAATCGACCGCCTGGCCTTCTTTCGCGGATCAATGGGAGCTGCGCGGTCGCCCTCGCGCACGCCCCCGCACCTCCCACCCCAACCCCCAACCCCCTGCCCCTTCCCCCCGTGACATTCGTCAAGGCAGCAAAAATACCTCGAAATTCGCAACCTGCGTTTTACACTATCCTTTCTTGTGTGGGTGAGAACCACCGACATCTCACTCGAACACTTTCGGTACTATTTTAAACCAAAATTAATAATTGTCGAGTACAGAATTAGGATTTGTCAAGTACGAAGTACACTCTACAATCCTGCTTCGAAAAGGTGTCTTGTTAATTTCATATATCAATAGTGGGGATCAATACAAACACATGAATGTAACTGGATGTTTTCCAAATGTGCATTCTCCGTTTCCACCATTGAGTATGAATGGTCTTCACTCATCTTAATACATTCCACACTCTTGATACTAACCTATTGCTACTGTATCTCGCCTAATAGAGGTGATTTAATAAGAATTGATTGTATTTATAATACAATAAAAATTTCTCGTTCATTAAAATCTACGAATCATCACGATTCCTAACATTTTACTTTTTTTTTTTTTTTTTTTATCTTTCCAATTATTAAAATTCAGAAATTAATCACTATTATCACGATTTCTAACATTTTTCTTTTTTTTAAATCTTTCCATTTATTGAAATTCAGAAACGGATCACTATCATCACGATTCCTGTCATTTTGCTATTTTAGAATTTTCCCATTTATTAAAATTCAGAAACTGTTCACTATTATCACGATTTCTAATATTTTTTTTTTAAAAGCTTTCCATTTATTAAAATTTAGAAACTGATCACTAGTATCACGGTTCCTGACATTTTTCTTTTTTAAATCTTCCCATTTACTAAAATTCAGAAACTGATCACTATAATCCCGATTAATAACATTTTTCTTTTTTAAAATCTTTCCAATTATTAAAATTCTGAAACTGATCACTATTATCCCAATTCCTGACATTTTCTTTTCTAAAATCTTCCCAATTATTAAAATTCAGAAACTGATCACTATTATCACGATTCCTGACCGTTTCTTTTCTAAAATCTTCCCAATTATTAAAATTCAGAAACTGATCACTATTATCCCAATTCCTGAAATTTTTCTTTTTTAAAATCTTCCCAATTATTAAAATTCAGAAACTGATCACTATTATCACGATTCCTGACATTTTCTTTTCTAAAATCTTCCCAATTATTAAAATTCAGAAACTGATCACTATTATCACGATTCCTGACATTTTTCTTTTTTAAAATCTTCCCAATTATTAAAATTCAGAAACTGATCACTATTATCACAATTCCTGACATTTTCTTTTCTAAACTCTTCCCAATTATTAAAATTCAGAAACTGTTCACTATTATCACGATTCCTAACATTTTTCTTTTTGAAAATCATCCCAATTATTAAAATTCAGAAACTGATCACTATTATCACGATTCCTGACATTTTTCTTTTTTAAAATCTTCCCAATTATTAAAATTCAGAAACTGATCACTATTATCACAATTCCTGACATTTTCCCTTTTATGAAATTTTTCATTAAACTCGAAATTTTAACGTTACTGCCCGGTTATTTTGTAGATTAAGTAAATATAAATAACAAATTCTTGTTCTAAAAGTTTAAAAAAGATTAATTATTTATCTACATTTATAAATATAAAAATTCTTCTATAGTCATTAATAATACTGGGTGGGCTGCAACAATAAAGTTTTATGAAAATATTATGATTGGCACTTTAGTACTGATACATTCAGCAGATATTACCGATATCATATTTTATATACAGGATTATTATAATTAAAGTCCCAATTTCAAAATGCTGTAAAAAGAAAGAAATATTCGTCACAATGAGTTCAAATTTGAACTGAGGATACTTGAAATAGGGTGAAACGGTAATGCATCAAAAAAAAAAGTTCCACCGAATTTTCCCATCCAATTCGTACTATCATTGAATGGGAAAATTCGGTGGAATTGAACACCACAGTTGGTTTCATGTACAACGCATACCAAATATGTTGTCGTTTCAATTCAAGCTATCACTGGCATCCGAATTCACTTTCTTTAGGCCGCTTACAGAGCCATCTATTCTACGGAGGCCGTACCTTTTCTCTCTTCTTCCAGTACCTTCAGTTCAAATTTGAACTCATTGTGACGAGTGGTTTTTTTTCTACAGCATTTTGAAAGTGGGACTTTAATTATAATCACCCTGTATATAAGTAATAATATAATAATAATATAGTAATATAGTAATTTGTAAGTAATAAGTTTCTATCAGTAGATTGTTCAAAATATATTATTTTAGATTTTCGCGTTTTTTTTCGAAAAAGAAATTACTTAGTACCCCTAAGAAAATCTACCTACTTAAAGCGAACCAACAGAAATATTATGGTAAACAAATTAGTGTTCTTCTTTTGCCTCTATACGTGTGACTTAAAACATCTTCAATAAAAATGCTGTAAATAAGGACACCTTGAACCTTGCATTAATCAAATTACTTATTAAATTACTTACGCTAATAATATTTGAAATGCACACAGAAAGTTAAGAAACATGAAAATAAAAATGACGGATAACCTACATAAAGATCCTAAGGAGAAGGATGAACTTGCTTCTCTGCTATCAAATAATTAATTCTCCTCTCTATTTTCGTCAACAGCATTCTTAAAATACCGCTATTCGCTATTCTCACTTTCTTTTTTTTTTTTAAGACAAATTTGTGACTGCACTAAAGCCACGTTCCACTGAATAAGAAAAAAAGGAAGTGCAATTAAAACCTTTTTTATTACAGCCCATAATCCAGGAGTAACTGCTGGTATTTGCTTTTTCAGCCAGAATTGTTGGTAGTCATCTTTGAATCGTCGACGAATAGATTTTCTAAATTTTTTTTTTATCTCAACCTTCCTTATTTATGATGTCACTGACCTGTTTATTTTTATTAGACTCTTCTCCCCCCCAAACACACCGTCACACAAGAGGCTTTTTTCACCTCCCTTAACTCACTGCGCCTAGGAAGCAGTACTACCTATTTTGGAATCCGGTGGCTTTTTAAAGTGATCTACAGGGTGATTATAATTGAAGTCCCACTTTCAAAATGCTGTTAAAAAATAGAACCAGTCTTCACAAAGAGTTCCAATTTGAACTCAAGTTACTCGAAGAAGGAGGAAACGGTACGGCATCCAAAAAAAGTTCCAAAGTGTATGAAGAGAGGGCGCTGTAAGCGACCTAAAGAAAGTGAATTCGGTTGCAAGTGATATTTTGAATCGAAATGACAACGTATTTGGTATGTGTTGCACATGAAGCCAAATGTAGTGAAGCCAATGTGCTTGATTGTTGACGGAAAAAATGACTTCCAAGTCCTTCAACAGTTGTGACACTATGAGTGGAAAGCCCATCCACCACGGCCCCAATGGGATGGGAAAATCTGTGTAACTTTTTTAAAGGCATGCCGTTTTCCCTTTATTCAAGTATCTTCAGTTCAAATGTGAACTCACTGTGACGAGTGTTCTTTTTTTACAGCATTTTGAAAGTGAAACTTTAATTATAATCACCCTGTATATTGGTTGTATCAGTACTCTGATGTCAATGATAATTTTTATTTGAAATGTTATGATAATTCTTGAATTCGCTTGCCAATTTTCAGAACCTAAGAGTATTTTTATTGACTGTAGAAGTATTTATAAATTTCCAATTCATGTAAGCAAATAACTAATCCATATTTATTTTTTTAGACTGCGAATTAGTTATTTATATTTACTTAACTTAAAATAAAATGTGAAGTTATATGAAGAACTTTATAGATAGTAAAATTTCAGAAATTATGCTAGAATGGAAAAATTATTTGATTGATTTTCGGGTTTTAATAAAGGAGAAGCTACCTTATACATAAGTGAATAAATAGTAACAACAAAAATTAACTTCTTTGCATTAAAAATAAATTTCTATATAATTAAATTTATCTTACTTTCCAATAATATTCTTTCGTTCGATTCAAGTTTTTTATTTAATTCAGTATTTGTTAGTAATCATAATTCGTAATACCATTAAGTGGTGAATAATAGTATGATTTCAGTATTTGTTAGCTATCATAGTTATTAATATCATTTAAGTATTTGTTCGTAATCATAATTATTAATAACATTCAGTGGTGGTTATTAATGTCTTTTAATATCAGTTAGTAATCATAATTTTATACCATTAAGTGGTGGCTAGTAATATGATTTCAGTATTTGCTAGCAATCCTAGTTATTAATACCATTAAGTGGTAACTAATAATATGATTTAAGTATTTGTAAGCAATCATGATTATTAATACTATTAAGTGGTGGATAGTAATAACATTTAAGTATTTGTTAGCAATCATAATTCATAATACCATTAAGTGGTGACTAGTAATTTGATTTCAGTATTTTCCAGCAATCATAGTCATTAATACCATTAAGTTGTTGTTTTTCTAATGCAGCTGGCAATACAGAGATACTTCATCACTATGCCATAAGCACCGCTGTTAATTTAGCACTACGCAAGGAGCATGTGTAGCTTGAAGTTATGCTACGAACCCGGACAACGCTCTACAATCCTATTAGACAGGGATCTACGGTTTAAAGTGGATTCTGAACAACTACAAATATCCATGGCAACTCCGAGACTCGACCCCGAAACGTGTGGTACGGAGCGCCAGCCACTCGGCCATCAGACCCATTATTACCATTAAGTAGTGATTAGTAATATCATTTACGTATTTGTTAGTAATGTCGTTTTGCATAAATATTCGTATAAGTAATTGTTCTTCATTGGTATTTCTTTTTAAAAACAAATTATTTCGTTAATAGATACATTTCATTAATAGATATGATTTTCAATAGAAAGAAAAAACAGAAATTTGCATTGCCCTCTGATATAAAATGTTAAACAAGTAATATATAAAAAAAAATTGTAAAGTCAATTTCTACTTTTTTTTCAGTCTATTGAAGAAAAGTCCCTTACAAATAAAGTTGAAATTTTCCTCTTACATCTGGCGCCCTCTATTGGTAGATATATGCAACTTAAATCTAAAAAAAAACCAAAGTTAATTTATTAAATTTAATGAATGAATTAATATTTGAAAAAACTGTATTCATATCCAGTATCATCCACTACAAGTTCAAAAAAAAATGTATTTGAACTTGAGTGGATGAATAAAAAGTATTTTATGAACGATTGGAAATGTGAACAAGATATATATAGGGAGAGTGTGAGCTAATAGAAGGAATTGAAAAAAAAAGGGTTGCATTGCTCTTTGATATAAAATGTCGAAAAATGAATTCAATTGAAAACATTTGACTTAATAGAATACAGTTCTTAATCTTTCCCCAAACTCATCTTGCCGCCTCAGAACCCATGGGTCTCATTTTTATGAGTATCGCAATCACAGTAAAAGATATAAACGACAACAAAAAAAAAGCTTCGATTTCTCGGCTGCATTCTGACGGTGGTCGCCCATTGTCCCCATGCTGCAAGAAGTGCATGGTGGCGGGGCTATAGAAATTTCTATGGTGTGAAGAGGCGCCCGGAATACATATTGGCGATAAAACCCATCTTTCTCTTCCGCGACGGAGGATCCAGAAAAGAAGTCCATCTCGATTGTGTCGCGCAGGGTAACAGATGGAGAGGGCCTTTCACGAGTCCGCCCGTCCCCATGGTTACGGCCGGACCCTCCTTTCAAGACAGCTGCAGCGACACAGAGGCTGCAAGAAACGGCGTGGGCCGGCTTTTCTATAGATAGGAACAACGCATGAGAGTGTATAGAGATAGCGCAGAATGCCTGATATCATTTCGACTTTGTTCGAACAGTAGGATTAATTTTACAGCAAATGTTGACTGCAAAAATGCACACCGTGTTTAGGAAGGATTTTTTCCCCCCTACATCAAACTGTAGCGATATCCGCCATAAGAATTCTAGCAGCCCAATAAAATGCAGCCCTGGCAAAGTGGTCAGAATTAAAAGTCATGAAATCAAGTGCAGTGCATGGTGTCAAATGCAAAAAGTCCGTGGCTTCACCCGACGAGCACAGACATCATGAGTAGCTACACCCATGCGGTGCAAGTGTTTACTCAGAAAATCATGTCCTGTCGAGGGTCGGAAATGTGCCGAAAAACCTGCACGGGGCAAGTCCATTGGGATGGGCGATGAAACAAGTATATTCCACGTTTAACCGTTGAAAGGAGTTTATCAGTTTGTTTTAAGGGTCTGTCTATTTTCGTTTTTACCTCAGAATTAAATGGATGAAAGAATAAAGGAAATTATGATTGTGGTAACTTACAACCATTTTGGCCTTTTTATTTCCAGGCACCCCGCAATGGCTGCGAATCCACTGAAAAACAACCTCCCAGTCAGAAGCAATTGCATTGGACAGCTTTAACTTAGCCTGTTCAACAAGGAAGCAATTAGTAGGTGTATAGGAGACAGTTGTCAAGATTGCAGCTTGACAGTCAATAAAGATAACTGCTTTATTAAGATTAGTAGTTAGTCCAAGAAGGTTAAAAATTAGAAAGGTAGTCGAGGCATGTCCATTTATTATCTATAAAACTGTTCAGAACTTCAGTTATGGAATATTTTTCCTTCTCTTATACGATGTTAGACTTTGACGTGAACTTATTGAATTCGCTAAAAGGAAGTAACCTTTAGTTTGATAGGTTCATTCTTAATTTTTAATTGCATGCTTCTGTATAGCTATGTAAAAAGAGGTTTAAAAAATATATCAGATTTTCTTGCTATTTTTATCAAATTCCTAAGTTTGTTTCATAAAAATTGTTCTAATAAAAGATTATTTATAGAACTAAAATACATCTGAAACCTGTTTTTGTGCTGGGAATAGGGACCTCACAAAATAAATCGAATAAAAAACATCGTGAAAACTCCATAAGTAGGGTACAGAACAGATTAGAATTGATAGAAAAATTACAGAACGATACAGGAGCAACATCGTGGAAATCTCTGCTCCGCACTTGGGCCATTCAAAACCTCAAACTCCTGACTGCGCTTTTTTTGCTATCGGTTTAAAAAAAGAGGGGGAAGGCAGAGATAGGGGGTGGGCAGATAAGTGAACCCGAAACCAACTTTTCAGAAAAGCTCAGCAGAAATGAAACCGCAAATCAACCGAGCCTGCCTAAATGCCCGAATCATTCCCATTTCGAGGGGAATCACAGCAAACGGGGAGGGGGAAGAGCAGATTAAAAAGGGATCTTCCGGATCGCCCTGTTTGTCTCGGAATCCGAATCTCGGATTGGAATAAGTGACCGCCCCTTCCTCTACGCGTGTGGGCCCTCATCTGCTTCCGCGCCACTTCCCCAATCCTAAAAAGTGCACAGCAAAGCATGAGGTCGGGGGTGGGAGTGAAGAACAAACCGTTCCGTCGGCCATAATGAAGCGAAGGTTGCTGACTCAGGGGTTTTCGGGGCTGAGTTATCTGCGCTTCCCATCAGGTGCAGGGCACGTTCCATGGAGTTAACTCGAGTGGGCACTCGAGTCCGGGCCGACGCCTGGCTGGAACGGAGGACGGTCGCCTGGCATCCTCTGCTGTTTCTAGGAATAGAACGGATCAGTGCTTCTATAATTTTATTATTATTTTTTTTTTATCATGTGTGAACATGATATTGCCCTGGTTAGGGACTCGCGGCGCAATCCAAAAAAGTGCAGCAAGCAAATGAAGCTCCATTCCAAATTTGCAAATTTTGGCGGGAAAATGGTAGTTTGGGCCCCTTAACTCTTGAAATGATTCCTGAATAATGTTAATTCTCAGGAATTTTCTGAAGAATTTGGCTTTTGCTTGAAGTGTTTTGTAGCATGGTTTTGAGTCGCTTTTCATGTTTTGGGTTGGGATTTTAAATTGTATATTCAATGGCTATAAGTACTTGTAGTGCGTTGATCAAATCCTTCCTTTTGAAGTTTCATATTTATCACTTTTGGCATTTTCCGATGCTTATTGAACTGTATAGGGCTTCTTATTGTATTTGGAATACTTCTTTTTTCATTTATGCCTAGAATACTTTCCAACAACTTTACAAACTTTAATATATATTGTTTAGGCTATTGAATGCGACAACGTTTCTTGTAGAATTGGGCATACTTCATTCTTCATTTGCGACTACATTTCTCTTATTTATGTATATCCTTTTAAAGATTCTTGAACAATTCATTCTTCCTGAAGTTCTTAATCTATTCAACATTGCTATATTCATGTGGCTATTGAATTTGGCCCTTCTTGTAGTATTCCATACAATTGCTTCCTATATCACTTGCATTTTTAAACATTGGCATATTCCTGAGTTTATGCATCCGTTCTCGATTTTTTTTTTTTTTTTTTTTTTAATTTAAAATCCGACAACGATGTGAAAAAAATATCAGAACAACAATGTATGAATCCTATAGTTTATTGTAAAACTGTAATAAATTATTTTTTGTAAACAATTACTAGAACTAACAAAAATTGAATAAATGTAACTGCAGTATTTGCAACATCGTAAAAAAAATATATATATATTTAAAAAAGGAAAAAATAAACAATATCAATAACAAAAAAAAAATTTAAAAAGATAAATTTTAATGTTCAAATAAAAAGTTAAATCGGGACAATTTTTCAAATTTTTTTCCCACACCTCCCAAAAATATCTTATCGTTTACCCCACAGAGGTACAGGAGCCCCCTTCCTCCAAGTTAGGTACCAAGTTAGGAATTTGGCACTTCAAATTCACCTATCTGCAAAACAAATTAATTTTTTTCAAACCAAATTAACCATCATCATTAAATTATTTACATATATATATATATATACACACCTGTCCGCATGTGTATATATATGTACATGTCCGCATTGGTATATATATATATATACATACATATGTGTCTGCATATATGTGCATATGTATGAAATGTTCGTGTTCTAATATATGTATGTGGCTATTTATATATATGTGTATGTGTATACTTGCATATGTATGCATACAATATGTGTATGTATCTGCGTGTGCGCACATGCATATACATATATATACAAACATGATCATATCTATATAAATGTGCTTAAAGGAGCATGAGCATGCATGTGCCAATCAATGATACATGCATACAAGATAATGCATATAAGCCCACACAAACGTACATAAATGCCCAAATAAATAGGTATACAGATAACCATAATTTTGAGAAGGGTTAATGTGGTTTACAAAAAAGATGAATTTGAGCTGCCATACCTGTGCAAACATGATCCCTTGAGTTGATCCCTCAAAATTTGCGTACGGGGCACTTAAATAAAGTGATGAAACTCGATCGATTGAACTTTTTAAACAGTTTCCTAATCGGAAGAGAAACTCTTCTAATTTTTTAGAAATCAAGAAAAAAAAAAAACTTTAAAAAAGTTTTATTTAAAAATTATATAACGGATTGCTCTATCAATTCTGATTTGAATTAACCTTTTAATATAAAAGGTTATTATATTTCTGTAATGAAAACATTTTTTGAATTAAAAAAATAATTAGAAAAAGCATTTCTGGTGTATAGTATATCAAATGTTTTTTTTTTTTTTTGCTTGTTTTAACAAGATTTTGAATTTTTATTTGAAGTTTACAGGTTTTTGGTCTTTATTTCCGTCTTAAAACAGGGAATTTGAAATTTTTGGGGAAAATAAAAAATTATTATAATGTCAATACATACCTATATGTATATATAATGTTTGTAACATTTTCTACAATGTTGTCAGTGTGATTTTTTTTTTTAAAGTAACATATTAATCTGGTAACCCTAATGCGTCTATTTTCTTCGATTTATTTTTGCTCCCTCGTGATGTTTTACAGCATATTAATTCATTTTACGATAGCTATAATTGGCGAATGCATTTCAATTCAAGATGAGAGGACAAAATTCACTGACAAATAAACGTGAATGATGAGCTCAATGTTTCAAAGCGAATGGGTTACTGAAATGAAATATAACGATTGGTTAGAGAGTCCTTATCCTTGGGTAATGACTCTCTAGATAAGGACTCCCAGCTACTATAAGTGTTTTTAAAATGCAAGGAAGCCCATGCTTTTAAAACTAAAAGATTCTACGAAGCATAACAGAAATTTTGAGGTTGCTTAAACAAGAACTGTTATTATTTTATCTGATACCTTTCAGATCCTTGTTTCTTTCGGTTTTATTTTTGCATAGATATTTGGAATTTTAGTATCCTAATCTTCGATTTTAATAAGAATCGAATTGTTCCGAATAATTCTTTTGATAGTCACTCAGTTTTAGTTTGCCCCAGATATAAGTTAGTGTTAATTCCATAATCTAATTTCAAAACATTTTGCTCTTTTATATCACAGATTTATATTAAATAAATGCATAATAACAAGATGTGCATAATAACAAGATATACTCATTATAAGCTGATATTATAAAGCAGTAAAAAATAGATCAATTCTATTAATCTTTTATAAAATATTAATTTTCATCATCAAAGTGTTACACATTTCTGTATAAATTTAAAGATGGCAATTTAATGATGGTGTTAACCAATCATAAATTATGCATATATTGAAAATATATTTCAAAATGTTATATTCCATTGAGAAAAAAAACACCCTGAAGGAGAAAGTCAAAGAAGATTAATCAAGACGAACTAATTCAATTAGAACGAAAATCGGTATATGTGATGCGTTTGTATAGAAAAACTATTAAATTCTATTATTCGGGAGATACATCTACATATAGTGAACCAATGAATAAAGCATTGGCCCATCTCAGGCCGTTATATAAGGCGGTGTCAGTCTTGTCATTCCTTTGCAAAGATGGCGGGTGCCTTCCTTAAAGATTTGCAATGGTATGCAATATACGAGGCCCGATGGCCAAGTGGATAGCATTCTTGCGCTCTGTACCACAGATTTCACGTTCCAATCTCGGCGGTGCCATGGTTCTTTGTAGTGGTTCGGAATCCACTTTAAGCTGTAGGTCCCGGTTTCCTATGACCGTAGAGCGTCACAGATCCCAATCAGATATCTCGCCCACATCTTCCCAAACTATAAAGGGGCAGCTCAGCTCTAGGTACAGTGGTGTGTTGTGTTGTGGTGTAGTAATAGTAGTAGTAGTTAACAGTATACGTCTTTAATCCGTTCTAGCACCTTGGATTCCCACCAGATGAATGTTCCATAAGAAATAAAGGGAATGTGAATAATTCTTTCCACCAAAAAATCCTATTTTTCTTGGCATATAAAACATTGATGGAATGGTATAAAATACTTTATGTTCTGCTTAGTACTAAAATACATAAATACAAAAGCAGTTAGATGAAACACGTACATCAATGAAAATGTAACATATTCTTTTCTGATTATTCTCCCTACAGGGAACTGGTGGAGGGTCACTCGAAAAATCTGTCACAAATAATTTTTCGTCTGCCTTCTCCTCAGAAAATTCCAGGAATGTGACATTGTTTCGTCATTCGATATTCGATTGTACTTTGTTGTGGTGGCACTTCTCTGTTAATTTCTTAACATCTATGTGACAAAGATTTGGATACATGCAGTCTTATCCTAAACAAAAGTGGTATACCAAACATGTTTGCATCCAAACAGGGTATGTAACAAATCTGACTTATTTCAGAAAATATGTACACCGAGGTACCCTTATATTTTCCAACTTTGTCCAATTTTGGAGTTTAATAAGTGAGATTCTGGAAAAGTCGAAGAAAGCCTTCTGCTCATCAATTCCCAAACATTTTCTATCAGCGCTATATCTGCTGATCTATATGACCAGGAAAGGGTTTCACAAGAAGTCATTATAAAAAAGGACATGAGTGGCAGGATATTATCCTTTTGACACTTTAAGTCGGAGACCGTGAAAGGAAAAGCAACATAACAAGGCTTTCAAAAAGTCTATGATATATGACTTCGGCTATTAAAGGAAATAGTAAGCATTAAACCTAGTCGTTGGCAGCCGGATGGCTAATTGGCTGGGGCTGGGGCCTTTAGTATCACAGGTTCCAGGTTCTATTCCTGATGGTGGCATGGTTGTTTGTGAGTGGTTAAGAATCCATGTTAAACTGTAGGTCACGATCTGTTTAACCCTTATGTGCACAAAATGATCCTAGTGCGACAAACCAAACCTAGTCGTTGGCTGTATAACAGGGGACACTCGTGTTAAAACCCGTGCTCTGTCCTGTCCTGGACGTACTAAAATGGATCTTTATTTGCACACTATCCGTATGCTCATTCGTTGGTTAACTGAAAGCATTTACACATTGGATAGAATTTCGTAATAAATAAATTTTTTTATAATCAAATAATGGGGCCTGATGGTACCACTCGGTACCACGGGTTTCGGGTTCGAGTTCTGACGGTGCTGTGGATGTTTTTAGTGGTTCGGAATCCACTTTAAACCGTAGGTCCCGGTCTAGTAGGAACGCAGAGCATTGTGAGGGTAGTATGACTCGCGTCCTTAGTATACCTTCAAGCTACACGTGCCCCCTGGGCAGTGCTAAGCGAATAACAGCGGTGCAGACCTGGTTTATGATATAAAAATTAACTGTCTCTATTTGTCTAACTGCATTAGAACAACAAACACTTTTATTCTATTTACTTTAAATGAACTCAATAGTTTCATTATCATTGAACTCCATGGCTATGAGCAACTTTTTTCAAAACTATTCCATTGAATAAACAGCAAACTATTCCACCGGGTTTCCAAAGAAAAAAGCGAAACACTCTACCATAATCTTTCCCTGCTGAAATATGGAAAACTGCAAAAATTTTTTCCGAAATCTTATCGGTCAGATGTTTGCAGTGTTCCGAGATGACTTCCTTTGTTCACCTCCGAGAAATGAAACAAAACGAGACCAGCATTTGCTGGAAAACGCGCAAGGACCATTTTCAATTGAAATTCCCCCACACAAGAGCGCGTGTCTCTCTCAATATTATTCCGATAAAACTTTCAATATTCTTGCATTGCGTGGTCAAAACTCTGGCTGGAAAAGAAATCCTTTTTTTTCCCCCAAGAAATGCACGTTTGACTTTTGGCGTGATGCCATAAAACGGCAGGGATTTAATCTTCGGTCTCCTCGCCCATTTCACTTCGATTCTGTTCGTGCGACGGACGTGCCACCACACAAAAATACATCCCACTTTCTTTGTTGTTTAGATTTTTCTTTTTTCTTTTGGAATAATAGAATGCAAACCTTTCTCGAATTTCTTTTTTGAAGTCTGCTGTATTTCGTCGGTCTTTTCATTTTCTTCTTTCAGTGTCTGTTTTCGTGTGTATCTGATTTTTCCTTTATCTATGTAAAAATTCATCACTCAAATGTGGTTTTTGCAACAACTCGTGGCCCGACGATAATACGTGCAGATGAACGAGGGTTCGATTCCTCACTCGTGTGACTTCGCACACGTAAACAATTCTGTGATGAATTATAAAGGCTGATTCGTGTTTCCTGTTGGGGTTTTACAAGTTTTTCTCTCACACTAGATGCAAATGTAGAATAAAATCCCGAAAGTTCACCTGGAAGATGACACCGCTTTTCGCCTCTGCTATCTGAAATGTATCTGACTTCTGTGTAACAAAAAACAGTCGGGCGTTCTGAATTATTTTTCTCTTTGTCTCCTCTCTTTCCACGTTTTACATAAAAAGAAAACACAGCGCAATTACATTCTACTTTTTCATAATTAAATTTCATAGCAGGTTAGCAAACGCATACACGACAGTAACCCCTAAAAGCCGTCCTGGACTGCACTGTTCCTCCTCCAATATCGGTGGGCTGCATGAGGTCCACAGATGTTCCCCTCTTATCTTTCTAACTCGTAGGGGCTTATACAGCTCCAGGTACGGTGGTGGGGAGGGGTGAAAAATATTAATTTTGTTACAATAGACATTTTTTGTTGGAAAAATTTTGCAATTAGTCACTGTTTTTCTTATTAAAATGAAATGAACATGATATCCATGAAATATTATCCAATTTCTTAAAAAATTTATCGGGAAAAAAAGTCCAAAAATTGAAAAATACCAAAAAACCAAAATTATCGAACAAGTATTGAAGAACCGAATCTGGCAACGCTTGAGTTCAGTTCCTCACGCGTAGAAGACTCGGCATGAATGAGTGCCTTCCTCATCGATCCCATTGGTCAGTCGCTTTTTCTTGCAGAGATAAAATCCGAAGAATCATTCTCAGAGAAACCGATGAATTTATGACACCCTCCCCACCTCACCCCCTTTCAGAAGGCGAGGGGGGGAGAAAAAATGCGGCCAGGGGGTCGGGGAGGTTGGCTGTAAAAGGGCCGTTACGTCCGGCGGCCTCAAAGCCATGTCTGAGAGTGAACGATTTGCAGTCCTTTCTCTTTATGAGGCGATCTTTATGAAAAAGAAGATGGCTTTTCCGCAGAAGATGGGCACGCACTAAAAATAAGGCACCGTGACGATGCGCGCGTGGAAATGTGTTCCAGAATGCACTGATAATGGACAGTCGGTGGCCCATCTCCTGGTTTTCAATCTCCAAGAAAAAAAAATGCGTCTTCTTGAAATTTCTGGAGTTTTTGCAGAATTTAAAAACTATCCATAGTGGAAGAATTCGGAGTTTATGACAAAAATAGTAAGAACTTGAAAATGCTAATGGATTTACAATAGTGGAGAATATTGGAATCTTATTTTCATATGGGTAATAAGATACTAAACCATCTAAGATTGTACAGTTTAATTATTTAGAAATGTGTTGTAGGATGCACTGACAGTAGAGAGTCGGTTGCCCATCTCCTGGTTCTCAATCTCCAAGAAAACAAAATGTGTCTTCTTGAAATTTCTGGAGTTTTTGCAACATTTAAAAACCCTCCATGGCGGAAGATTTCGGTGTTTATGATCAAAAGAATATGAACTGTAAAAATGCAACTGTATTTATAATAGTGGAGAATATTGGAATCTTATATTCATGGATAATAAGACACAAAACCATTTAAAAGTGCACAGTTTAATTATTTACCATGAAGCAGTGCTCCAATAAAAGAAAAGAAAATTCCTGCTAAGCTTTTGAAATTTGATAGTTTTGTCGTAGATTGCCTAACGAATAGGTGAGAAGCGTGCTGTAATTGTTTATACAGTGATACTTCGACATACTTCCGCTTTGGTGTAAGTCCACATACTACTACACCACACCACATCACTGTGCCTAGAGCTGAGTTGCATGCTTTAAAGTTTGGGAATGATGTGGGTGAGAAGTCTGATTGATCTCTTCGATCCTATGAGATCGGGACATACGGCTTAAATTGGACTCCGAACCGCTACAAACATCCATGGCACAGCTGGATTCGTGCCCGAAACCTGTGGTACCGAGTGCCAGAATACTAGATGCTCGGCCATCAGGACCCCAATATAAGTCCACCTGGATATACGTCCTGTTTGTACATGAAAGATACACTATACCTTCAGCGCTTGCGTCTATAGGACAGAGTTTTAGCTGGTCGTATGGTAAGTATGACGGAAAAACGAAGAAGTCCCACTTTCAAATGATAAGTTGTAATAGATGGGACTTTCATTGTGTTAGTTTAAGAACCGCAGCTGTTAGCGTCGAGTGCTAATTTGTAGTAGTTTTAACTTTTTCGTCACAAAAAAAGAACAAATCAACATCGGATTCATCTGTGTTGAATCTCCCGAAACAGGCAAAGAGAGATGCGGAGAGGTGCCAAGTTGGGGGATGTTTTTAGTCCTCGTTTGTTCGGGAGTCGCTAATAAGCGGACAGAAAAAAAGTCGCGCGTCAGTCAATCTCTTCATTTTTCTCGTCTCTTGTTTTTCGGTCTCAGTCGGATGTGTCTTGTAAGCAGGCCGAAAATTACCCTTGTCGTTCGGCCCCATGAGGTGTAACGTTCCCCGTGTTTTTATCTCACCAACACGCTACAAAAATATAACCCGTTAATTTTTTTCTTTAGAAGCTTCCAAGTAGAGAAAGTAACTTCAACAAACGTGAAGTGAAGTGAATTTGCGTGAGATAGCTAACACCTTAAAGATATCAGAAGGTAGTGCGCTTACAATTTTACACGAAAATTTGAACATGTTTAAGTTGCTTTCGAAGTGGGTGCCGCGTTTACTCACACCGGACCGAAAACAACAGCGCGTACGACGGTTCGGAGCGCTGTTTGGAGCTGTCCAAGAGATATAAAAAGGATTTCTTACTTCGGTATGTGACATGGATCCACTACTACACACTTGAATCAAAGTGATCGTCAGCTGAGTGGACAGCAGCCGGTGAAAGCTGTCCAAAGGACCAAAAACTCAAAACTCGACAGGCAAGCTTATGGCATCCATATTTTGGGACACGTAAGATATTTTGTTCACCAACTACTTATCTTGAGAAAGATAAAACTATCAATAGCGAATATTACATGCCATTATTGGATCGACTGAATAGAGAAATTATTTTTTAAAAAAGTGCCCCGTGTCACAAGTCGATGAAACCGATGGTAAAAGTGAATGAATTACTCTTCGAATTGCTTCCCCACCCACAGTACTCTCCAGATCTGGAGGCCTATTTTGAGAGCAAAGACAAATCGCTGTACTAAAAAGGCATCAAAAAATTGGAGGAAAGTTGGAATGAATGTATCCCTCTTGAAGGAGAGTATGTTGATGAGAAGTCGAATTTTTTAAAAAACATTTGATTTTCTTAGCTAGACCGGAGACTTATTGAGTAATGTGTTATAGTATATCTGTCACGCATTATCTGAGTAAAAGGCTAAAACAATTGGCTTTCTTGCGCCATGTTTGTAGGCAAAAAATTGTCTTGAACCACACATAAACTTACCATACTCCACTTTGAAGACCACTACCAGAGGTCTGCGAGCATACAGATCTACAGCGCTGAGACTAGTTCAGATGGTTTGACTAGAAACTTTAGTGCCAGTAGATGAGTCAAGATGTCGATGAACAGTGACGTTCGTCATTTGGTTATCTTTCAGCCATCAGCCCTAAGTATCACACCACATTTGGCATTCCTGAGCGGCCTGGTCTTCTGTGTGCGTTTCCAAATTTCAAAAAACCAAGCCAGATCTTAGATATCCAACTTTGTGACTCTTCCATTTATTAAAAAAAAAATGTGCAAATTTTCTGTAGGACGGTGAAAATGATGCCAAATGAAAATGAACTCTAAGTGTACTTATGAAAAAAGGGTATAAAAAAATTATCTTCTTGCTTGGAAGCGGCTTGATGACTGGCTAGCACTCTGGCCTTCGGTACCACAGGTTTCAGGCCTGAATCCTGGCTGTGTCATGGATGTTTGTGAGGGTTCGGAATTCACATTAAACTGTAGGTCCCGGTCTCATTAGCCTAAAGTGGGCACGAAATGTCCGTACGGCGACAAACCAAATCAATCTTACTTGGAATGCTTTTGTATCAATGAAGGCGATGTCTGAATGAATTCATGTCTGACTTGAGTTTGGAGCCCTCCTAAGCTACCCATACTATTACAGAATTTTATTTGGATAAATATTTTTTTTTTCAGACATCGCCCCTACTGTTTCAAAAGCACTACAAACGAGAAAATTAATTTTTTTCACCTTTTTTTATTATGTATTTTGAGAGAGGTCATTTTCATTTCGAAAGGTACTATGTCCCTTTAAGAAAGCTACATGATTTGTAGATTTAGAAGTTGGAAATTAAATTGGTTCGATTTTTCATGCTAGTGAAAATTTGCAGGACAGAGAAATGCAAATGAGAATGCAACTTGGACAAAAATGAATATTTTTAATGAAAAATTGTCGCAGAAAGCATTGGTGAAAATCCGAATTTTTATTTATCGTGACGCTGCATTCAAGACTTGACGGTTTAACAATTTCCTATATCGAAACACCGGAAATGTTTTTCTATTTCTAAAATATGTTGTTCTTCTAATGCAGCTGGCAATACAGAGATAGTTAATCTTTAAACCGCAAGGAAGGGCTGCATCCGCTGTTACTCATAGTACTACCCAGGGGGCACGTGTAGCTTGAAGATGGGCTACGGACGCGAGTTACACCACCCCCACATGGTCTACGATCCTATTATTAGACCGGGACCTATGGTTTAAAGTGGATTCCGAACCACTGCAAACATCCATGCCACCGCCAAGATTCGAACCTGAAGCACCAAAGTGCAGAGTCCTGGCCATCAGGCTGCACTCTTCAACCATGAGCAGAGACAACCATGGCACCGCCGGGACTCGTACTCGAAACCTGTGGTATCGAGCGCCAGAGCTCTAGCCACTCGGCCATCAGGCCATTCTATTTCTAAATATATTTTCTCTATTTTCATTTATGAATCATCATTTTTAAAAGGAAATGTTGCTCTTAATGTTTCATGTTTAATTTTTTTTTTTCTAATAAAATATTTTTTTTTTCAACTACGTCGAATGATGGTAATCAAATTATGAATCATAAAACCACATACAAATGAACTACTTTTGCTTCTAATACACATTAATAACTTTCAACTAACAAAACTGTATATACATTTATCTGTGACCTTTTAATCGTGATCTACCCTACGACCCTCACGGACGTAACCATGGAAACTCAATCCTTCCAAAACTTGCACCGCGCATGCGCTAGATTAACTACCTATATCAAAATAAAACAGGAGGGGCTTCTTCATTAGTGACTTTCAGCAGAATAAAAAATAAAACCGCAGACGATAAATAAAACTGCGGACATTGTTCCGGGTCACGTTTCCACAGGGACGAGACCTCCCACTGTCGAAGGGTTGACGGTGCCCCCTTCCACCCACCGTCCCTTGTGTTCCTTTCCCCCCCAAAATGGAATAGGACGCGGAACGCATGATGCAGCGAAGTAGGACGTATCACGTGAAGAACGGGTGGGTGGGAGAGGGGAGGAAAAAACGATGTGCAAACGATAAAAAAAGGGGGTGGGAGGAGAGAACGCTGAGGCAGCGATTCTACCGGGATGGCTTCCCTCTAACTTGCAGCTGTCGACTTCTTGGGTAAGTGAAGAGGGAATTATCGTCTGCCCACCACAGGCTTCTTTCGCTTGTCTTTGTCAGGGGATGTTTACCGATTCCGCCCCCCTCATCGGCATGCCTCATTGCTGAGGATTCTCGGATTATGCTCTACAACCACGGAACTAGTCTGTGTCTAGTGAAATACTTCTCTGGCACGACACGAGTAGTTCTCGTTTTAAAATCAGTGCAAGTAATTTTTTTTTCTGCCACCTTCTCATTGTTATTTCTTGAAAATAGGATAATACAGTACTATATAAATTTAATCAAGTAATAACCCTTTTTTCCATTGAAAAATATTTAAAAAAAAGATAATAATATATACCTGTTTTAAGTTCAAATATAATTGAAGTGACATTTAGTTTGGGACCTAATGGCCGAATGACTACTCTGAAGTCATTCGGCCATCGGACTAGTTTTCTCTGAAGTACGATTCGTGTGCATCAAAATAAATCACCTTCCTGACCAGTATGACTTCTATAAAGAGCAAACAAACAGCAATAGCATTGCCACTAATGCACACACAAATCAGAATTCCAAAACAGCCTGAGGAGATTGGCTGGTTGATGATGTTTATTGACCCAAGGATCAATGTGGGTCAAGTTGCCTGAAACATATTCGCAATTTGATTACAATTTAATGTTAAAAGCGATTAAAACTGTAGTGCAATACTGTGTCCAAAAAGTAAGACCAATTTTCAATTTAAAATTCCCAGGCCTTATGGAATTTCAATTTTTTTTCTCCTTTTTTTAGATTGCTGACCCTGTCCTTGACATATGTGGGAAATTTAGTTCATGAGTGTTTGAGTTACGCTTGGCTTTGTGAGACGCTAAAACCGATTCCGGCGATGTTTGAAATGTCTGAATGAATCGAGTTGCACTAAATTTTGTTTGCGGAAACATATAGAATGTTGCAGAAGGCATTCCTATATCGGAAAGAAATGTTTACAAGTAGTATAAATAGTTCAAAGAAGGTAGGGAACGCGTTGAAGACGAAGAGCCCTCGGGTCGACCATCGATCTCAACCGACGAACACGCCAACCGACTGTTAACTGTCTCTAATAAGGTGATGTTATCGACTCATCTGAACGAGACACATGTTTTTAATCGAATTTTTTTATTACTCATTTTTCACTTTGTGATTGCTGTTGTTTTCAATACAACTTTGATCAAGTTATTGTAAATATGTAGTTGTTTGAAATGAAATCCTTAATTTATTTTATTGTTACTGTGCCCAAAAAGTAAGAACAATTTTTATTTTATTCAAAAACTTTTTATTTATTCTTCCAGGTTTATTTCATCGCCTTCAAAGTAATCCCTTCCGGACACAATGCACTTATGCCAACGTTTTTTTCCAATCCTCAATGCATGCTAAAAAGTCATCGGCAGGAATGGCCTTCAAAGCGCACGACGATTCACGTTATAGACTCAATACGGTGTCCCGGGAGTGGTCTTTTGAGTTTAGGGAATAGACACAAGTCACACGGTATGAATACGGGAGTTTTGGAATGATATGGGTTTCATTTTTGGCGAATCAATGCAGGGTGAGTTGGCGCATTCAGTGTTTTCTGTACCAAGCGAGTTTTGACATGTTTGAGGCCTAATATGGAATTGACCGATCCTTTTGAAATTCCAACATCATCAGCAAGGTCTCTAATTGTAAATCGACGGTTTGCAAGCACCAAATCTGTAATTTTTTTTTGGAAAAAAAAACATTATTTTTAACTCTATCACAAAAGTAACAAGGCGAATACATATTCTTAATCTGATAATAAAATATTTGCATATGTTTTTTTTTTGGTTTTGTTTTGTTTCTATATCGGTTAGATGCTGAAATGTTTTTTGGAGGACTAAAAGACTGTAGTGAAATTTTATTAAATTCCTTCTATTAGCTCACACTCTCCCTATATATATCTTGTTAAAATTTTCAATCGTTCATCAAATACTTTTTATTCATCCACTCAAGTTCAAATACATTTTTTTTAACTTGCAGTGGATGACACTGGATGTTAACATAGTTTTTTCAAATAGTAATTCATTCATTAAATTTAATTAATTCATTTTAGGTTTTTTTTAAATTTAATTGCATGTATCTACCAATAGAGGGCGCCAGATGTAAGAGGAAAATTTCAACTTTATTTATAATGGACTTTCTGCAATATAGTGAGAAAAAAAAGTAGGAATTGACTTAAATTTTTTTTATATATATTACTTGTTCAAGAACGGATGCTCGAATGGGTGTCATTCAGCCCTCAGGTATTACAGATGTTTTTTCTCAAAAATTAAAAAGTTGTTATATTATATCAATTAGATAGAAAGAGGACAGAAACTTTTTTGGAGAGCATTTGGGGACAACTAGCTTTGATATGAATTATTTGCAAGAAAAAATATGAAAAATAGACGAAGCACCCCAATAACGGTGAAACATGTGTCTTAAGTCCATTTTTTAAATGCAATCAGATGGATTGGTTTGCTTTGATTTATCGCTCTACTGTCATCTTGTGCACACGAGTGCTAAACAAACCGGGACCTGCAGTTTAAAGTGGATTTCGAACCACTCACAAACATTCATGCCGCCATCAAAATTCGAACCTAATAAGATGGATGAAGAAAGAGACTGAACACATTTTTTAATTCTTTCACTGAACTCTTGTCTGAACATCGTTTTACTTGCATTCTGAAGTCAAAAAGAAGTCATTTCTCAAGGCAAGACGCATTCAATCTGAATTTCGTTCAACTTAAGGTAAAGGTTAAAAAATACTCCTCTTCATAAAAAACAGGAGCTTGAATTCGGCAGTCACGGGATTTTATTTTTGGTTTGAATTGCGACCTGATAGCCATTTGGCTGGCGCTCTGGTCTTTGGTATCACACGCTTCAGATTGGAATCTTCGTGGTGGCAAGGATATTTGTGAGTGGTTCGAAATCCACGTTTAGCTCTAAGTCCCGGCCTAATGAACCTAAAGTGTGCAAAAAATGACCGTAGAGCGACAAACCAAACCAAATCAATCGGCTTAAATTGCTCCAAAAAAATAATAAGGAAAAAAATTAGTTTTTTTTTTTTTTTTTTTTTTTTTCCTGTATACTCTTGAGTTTTTAGACTTAATTAAGAATGTAATTCAATTCACTAAAGGCACTACTAAGTAGCCACTATATATTAGGAGAACAATTTTCAAGGATTGTGCATTTAAGATCACTGCGTTAGAAATTAATTTGGTAACGCATAAAAAAATGGGATTCCATTTTTTTTAGCATTTGTTCCTATGGGGACAATATTTCCCTTCACGATCTTCTGTCTTGTTTCTGGCAGACAAATGCATATTTAAGAGCCACCGAAAACCACATCGACATGTTCGGCCGCATGTTCCAATCTCCATCCCGGCACCGTAGAAACTCCCTCGCTCCAGGAAACATCAAAAAACAGACCCGTGGGCGAAGTTTCCCCGAATCAAAAACGGATCTGGCAACAGGGACAATTACTCGGAACACGAGATTTGCGGATACCGAAAAATCCCGCTCTCGGCCAATCGCCGTCCTCTTCCGTGTCGTGGGCGTGGCCGGCCGCCCGAATCAATTAGAGGGGGACATAGGCGAAGAGGGAAGATTTTTCCAAAGGGAACTGTCGTATGTAAATGACGGATGATTAAACTCGGACCACCGCCCCCTACCCCCGTTCGAATTCGTTAAAACGGTGGATGTCACCGAAACGCCGAAAACGTCCCACAACTTTTCAAAGTCACTGGAGATTTAGGTTTCGCGTTTGGAATCTTTCCAGGGCTTCATTTCACGAATCATTTTTCAAACATGATTTCAAATCTCTCTATTGCTGTATAAAACTCTAGTAAATGTGATCCACGCATTTTTAATAATTGATGCACTATTACTGAAAGCGCTTTTTTTGAAATTACTATTATTGCACTATTATTGGAAACACTATTATTGAAATTACTATTATTGCACTATTATTGAAAACGCTATTATTGAAATTACTATTATTGCACTATTATTGAAATTACTATTGTTGCATTATTATTGGAAACACTATTGTTGAAATTACTATTATTGCACTATTATTGAAAACACTATTATTGAAAACACTATTATTGAAATTACTATTATTGCACTATTATTGAAAACACTATTATTGCACTATTATTGAAAACACTATTTTTGAAATTACTATTATTGCACTATTATTGATACACTGTTGAAAACATTTCAGTAAATATTTTTCTTTGCTCACACTTGCATTTCTCTATTGAATTACAGCGATTCTGTGTGTCCTCTTAATTTGAAGCTGTGGGAGGAGAGTTCGACTTTCAACTTTTGTGGTTATGACCGCCGTAGCTTTTGAATTTCCGTCTGTCAGAACTCAATACCTGAACTAAATGAATGAGGTGGAAGACACGATGTTGTTTGCTTATGATGAATGTCACCATAAACAACACGCTTCTTTAGCTGTTTGTCAAATTCATTCAAATTGAATTCTAAGAGGATGAGAAATGTTGGCTATTTCGACGAAAAAAATTTTGCCGTTTGATAAAACGATTATAAAACAGTTTTCAAAAAATATTAGAGAACATGTATCTTTTTATAAATAAAAATCAGTCCATATATTATGACAAATAATTTGATAATAAATAGTATAACATTTATGAACATCAATTATTTTTCAATCTTTTTATTGCTGTTTTTTTAATGGATTTAAAAGATTTATAGTCTTTATGAACAGTTCTTTTTTGAAAAACTCTCATTCATATTATATACTTGTGATATGAAATCTAGCAATGATAAAAAGGAAATTCATATTCAGATATTTTTTATGAAACGCACTTACTAGTATGCAAAAAGCATTTCATTCTTTTGCTTATACTTGTAACAGCTTATCTGTTAAAAGTATAAACAAAAGAAGCTGTTCATCAAAGCCGTATAAGAAAATAAGCTGTTTGCATTCAATTTGTATAAATGTATTATTTCTTTATTTGATTTAAAAAGAAAAATTTTTTTTAGATAGGATGTCTCATACTACTACTACTACATCACTCTACCTAGAGCTGAGTTGCCCCTTTACAGTTTGGGAACTAGGATGTCTCAAATGTCTGTTTGCTGGAGCTGCTTTAAAAGACTGCTTAGCGAGAACTATTCTGATTTTTCCTTAAAACATGCTAAATTCACTTTAGAGAACGTTTAGTTCAGAGCGAAATTCCCGGTTCATACAAACATTGCACAACTTCAAATTTCTCCACGAAAACCAATATTTCAGTTCAATTTCGTACCTGTCATGTATTTGTATATCCATTACAGGTCGCTAAGCATTGTTAAGAGGCATGTTTTGCTACAAAAGCGAAACTTTATTCTTGTGTTGTAATTATCGCTGCAACAAATTTTGTGCCAGATCAAACTGCAGATGGCTTTGAGTAGTGTATGTGTAACACGGATGGCCCCATACCTACCACTTTTTTGAGGAATCATAAGCAGTTGGTCTTAATGCTTCCCATTTTGATGCTGAGATTTTTGCCATAAGGAATGCAATTTTAAATATTCTAGACTAACTACTAATCTTAATAAAACAGTTATCTTTATTGACTCCCAAGTTGCAATCTTGGCAGTGTCTCCTAAACACATAGTGATTGCTTCCTTGTTGAAGAGGCTAAGAAAAATCTGTCCGATGCAATTGCTTCTGGCTGGGAGTAGTTGATCTTTCAGTGGATTCCCAGCCATTTCGGGGTGCCTGGAAATGAAAAGGCCGACCTCATGTCCAAAAATGGTTGTAAGTTACCACAGCCACAATGTCACAATAAGTTACAAGCCACAATGTTTATCCTTTCAGCAATTTAGTTCTGAGGTCAAGAAGGAAATAGGCAGACCCTTTAAACAAACTTACAAACTCCTTCCAACTGATAAAACGTGGGTCATACTTATTTCATCACCCATTCCAATGGACTTGCCCCGTGCAGTTTTTACAGCACATTTCCGACTCTCGACAGGACATGATTTTCTTAATAAACTCTTGCCCCGCATGGGTGTAGCTACTCATGATATCTGTGCTCGTCGGGTGAAGCCGTGGACTTTTTACATTTGACAACACGCATTGCACTTGATTTTATGACTTTTAATTCTGACAATTTTACCAGGGCACAATTTTATTGGGCTGATAGAGTTCTTATGGCGCATATCGCTACAATTTGATGTAGGGAAAAAAATACCTGTCACAATAGAACTGAACAACGGCTTTTAATTAGTATTGAATGATTATGACAAATGTATTGCAATCGAAGATGAATCATATGATTTCTGTTAATATTTAAATAAGGTTTTGGACTTCAACGGAAACGATCATTTGAAAATGTGTGGAAAACAATTGCCATAAAAAAAGGTTCAACAAAACAGTTATTTTTCAGTATAACGCATCAGTAATAGTTTTTTCATTGAGTATATTGTTTTACGTCACCCATTCCATTTCATTTCATTTGTCAGTATTAGCTTACCGGTACGTAGCCAAGCTCATGAGTTGCCTCAAATCTGGAACCTAATCTAAAAATACTTTTTTTCTAAAAATATGACAATAACTTCCACACACCTACGAACCAAATAGAAATACCTTCCTCGGTATGTCTCCAGACATCCTTTAATAAAAACCTTAGGATCCAAAGAGACTTCCGTAAACAACGAACCTTCATTTCAAAAAAAAAAAAAAAAAGAAAGAAAAATTCCGAAGTTTTGGAAAGAAGAAACGGAATATTTCAAAGGCACAGAATGTAATCCTTTCTCTTCTTCCAGAAGACAAACTGGGACCAAAATATATAAAAAAGAAAGAAAGAAAGAAAGAAAACTGGTAAGCTTATTTTACAAATAAAGAGAGTTCAAAAGCATCTCGGGGACGAATATAGCCGGAGGTTGCTATTTCTGGCTCTTCAAAAAAAAAAAGAAGCCTCTCTTTGACAGAGCCGAGGTGGAGCATGAAAAACAGACTGACGCACTTGCTTTTAATTGCTCATTTTCAACATCACATTGTCGGGGATGACTCGCGGTGGCATCTTCCACTCCGTGCTGCAGCCTGCGAAGATAACCATTGTGTGGGGAAGGTATGAACGATGCAGACAGGTGACACGAACCCAATTTGCTTTCTTAATGCATATACATATATATAAATATATATCGAATTTAGTAAAATACATTATTCTTTAATGATTTCATTTTTTTTTTATTTCGTTTACATTTATGTATTTTTATATTTCGTTTTTAGTGTCATACATTTCTTTACAATGGGCGTTTGGTATCATTATTATTCTATTATCTGTGTTTACATGTAAGAATAATTGTAAGCACATTAATAATACCTCATTGTGTTTAAATTTTTCATTCCAAAAACGTCTAGAGTGGGTCTAAATCTAATAGGGGGATATATATAATTTCATATGCGGCCCGCGAAGTTGGGATGCATTTCCAAAGTGGCCCGCAAGATCATTTGGATTGGCCACACCTGATCCAGATGAATCTGCTTTAACTAACACTCTAATTTATTTTCTAACGAGGCATTTTTGTAGAGACCACAGCAACATCTCATACCACACAGCTCATACCACAGAGCACAGAGCTCGTACCACAGCAACATCTCATACACCATGGCTCATACGACAGCAACATCTCATACCATACAGCACGCAGCTCATACCACAGCAACATCCTGTTCACACCTGGGCAAAAAAATGTCTTTCTTCTAATGGTGAATTCCCCCCCCCCTGTAAATCACGTTCGTCAAAAGATTAATAATTCTTCCGACACGACCGGGGCTGTCACTTCGAATATTAAAGCGAAGACAAATGCCCCGATGAACGTCTCTATTGGTGGGGGCGCTTTTTCTAGGCGTTGATAGGTACGCAAAATTAATTATCCCCCTCCTTTAGCAGGGCGAAAGGCACGACAGGCACACGCCTATGTAGGTCCCCCCCAGATAAGTTATGAAAGGAGACCTTAGGTACAAAAACACGCCAAGAGAACCCCAAAATAGTGGCTGCTGCCAGACAGGTGCTTCTCTCCAAGACTTGTCAGGCTCCTCAAAGGGAACTGGAAGAGGTCCCGCCGAGGCCTGAGCGTTCCCGGCTGTTCCTCCAAGTGGGAAACTCCGTAGGAAAAAGCAGAATTCGATTTCTTTTTTTAGTAGATTCGTCGTTTGGGATTTATAGATTCGTCGGAAATCCTTGGGGAAAAAAATCATGGTTAAAGTTTCTTTGAAGATGGATGGTTATAAACAAAAGAAGCATTAATTATTTATTTTTTTTGTCATTTTTGATTTGGTAAGTACAGGGTGATTATAATTGAAGTCCCACTTTCAAAATATTGTCAAAAAAAGAACTGCTAGCCACAATGAGTTCACATTTGAACTTTTGTGAGGCACTGCAGTTCTTATGCGAAAACATTGGGAATAATACTCATTCTTTCGTGATGTATAAGATTTTAACATAATGGAAAATAGAACTCGAAAGCATAACATTTCATCAAAATAAATTAAATTAATTTTCTTTTTTCATCGGAATTTTTACGTTCTAATTATTTGCGATTTTCTATTATTGTTTCTGGTGTACTGTTTCGGTACTTTTCCTGTAGATTGTGCACACTTCGCCAACAACAGATTTTTCGTTTTGTGGATAATGCAACAAACCAGCCATATAAGCAATTTTGTAAATAAAGCAACTGAATTTCATAATGCGAATAACCCAGTTTTAAATGCACTAATTTTTTTTATAAACTTCAGAAATATAAACTAATGCAATAAAAATGTGCCATATTGAGTGAAATTTGTGGATGGATAGCTCGAGCATTGCTAACGGTCAAGAACCAGCGTTTTATGAGAGATTAGCCAATCTTGAGAAATAATTCTAAAAATCCTCGTCTTTTACAGAGAAAAATACCATAAATAAAAGTGAAAGATAATGGTTACGTTTGAGAATATACTCCTTGGAAGCATCTTTTTTCTTTCCCTTTCCGAGCAACTGTGTTAGATGCTTCTTCCACGAGAGCAGAAACGAAGAAAAATTTTCTTCGACTTCGAGAAGAATTCCAGAGTATAAGACTCGTATTTCACTTCAGTTTGCGACGATTGATGATAAAAATATCGAATTCTAAAATAACCATTCTTTTTTTCTTTTTTTAACCCATATACTCTTCTGATTCTTTCTTTCTTTTTTCGATCACTTATCGATCACTGTCTTCTGCACGATCTGCAGAAGGTAATGCTGGCGAAATTGATATTCTGTTCTTTTTCCTTTTCTTTTTTCCACGTACAAAAAAAAAATGGCATCATCATCTCGAAGAGTTATGCAAAGCGAAATAAATAAGGCGAAAGCCACTTCAAATAGGAGCCATTTTGTTGAGCGACGATTTCGATTTTGTTTTATGGTACTGTTTACGAATAAAATCTGGGCTGTCTGTGATAAGGTTTTTTTTTTTTTTAGAGGGAGAGGTTTTTATAAAATTTAAATTTGATATCTATTAGGTTGGGGGAAAAGAAATCAATTTTTTAAACGTGAACTTCAAAAATTTATTTAACATATTTCAGATTACCAATTTTGGTCAAATATGCACAGTTTTGTTTTATAATTCGTTTCCATTTTAAAGGTAGCTTCATAATGCCTCTCTCATAGAAGTCTTGGCCTTTATTGGCAAAAAACTCTAGTAATCGATTTTCCCAATCTTCTCTTGACGCCAGTTTCTTATCACTAAGGAAGTTTTGCAATGCAAGAAAGAATGGTAATCTTCTAGTGCCAGGTCCAGACTATATTGTGGATGCATCAAAACTTCCCAACCAAGATCCCGGTCCTCATGGAACACAACACCTCTCCTGTTGGCCGTTTCTGGTCAATCCCTAGCTTCAAATAGTTCAGTTGTTGACAGTAGAGATCCGAATCTAGTGATGACCCATATGGAAGCAACTCATAATAAATGATAAAGGTTCTGCAGTGTATTCCACCAAATACACTGCAGAACCTTTCTGGCCGTTAGTCCTTGTTTGGCCACCGTTTGAGCTGCTTCACTGCGCTTTGACCACTATCGTTTTCTCACAATGTCGGCGTATGTGGCCCATTTCTCATCCCCAGTTACCATCCGCTTAAGAAATAGGTTGATTTCATTCCGTTTGGCCAAGGCTTCGCAGAAGAAAATTCGATCCCTCATGTTTTGTGTCTGTGTGTGTGTGTTAATTGGTGTGGCATCCGAACATCAAGCAATGCTTTATGCAAATGCTTTGAAACTGCTTTATGGTCGATCTTTAGCTCATGGGCGACTGCCAACATGCCGGTCAACTTCGATTATTTCTGTGATTTTATCGACATTTTAGCCGACGGGCCTACTTGTGGAGGTGCATCCTTAACATCACATATACCTGAAAGGAATCGACGAAACCAAAATTGCACGCAATTGGCTGTTACAGTATCAGGACCATAAACATCATTCACAATTTCAACCTCCTGGCTTGCATTTTCGCCTTTATCAAAGAAAAACTGTAAAATGTACCGAATTTTTTCTTTGTTGACTTCCATTTTTAACACACTGCAACTCCCAACTAAATGGACCAAACAAAAAAAACAGCAAAAGAATATTTTTAGTGCGAATTGTCACCTTTCCAACTACCATAAATCTGAAATTGTTTGATCAATACTTTACGAGGTATAAGTAGATCACTACAGTCATCTACCGAAAAATTAATGGATTCCTTTTTTCTCCAACCTGATATTTAGTACTTATTTTATACGATGATGACAAACCTCATTTTCATACTTCCTTTCTTCTTTTATATGTGCTAATTAGCTTTTTTAGCTAAGCTAATTCGCGAAAGATACGAAGGTAATTTCTCTCGGCAAGCTGACTGTGTGCCAGTGAATTGCATAATAGCACATTGTCTTTCCGCCCGTGCGTACGCCGACGTCGGAAGAAAAGGCTTACGCACGTCGTGACATTTAACTGTTCCAGAATAGTAAATCCTTTATATTCGATTTCACCTAAACCCAATAACCTTCAATACATTGCCAGAAACAGCGGCCAATCGCCAATTTCCTATTAGGCTTAGCAAAAAAACATTTTTTTGCCAAATTCAAACATAATATTTCTGAAACGCTCAGGACACTTAAAACTCAACTGATTGTAGCTATGAATATATTCTTTAAATCAGGGATGGACAACCCAAATGATATAAATATAAACAAAATTAAAAAAATGAAATATAAAAAATATATACATATAAACGAAATAAAAAAAATGAAATATAAAAAATATATACATATAAACGAAATAAAAAAAAATGAAATATAAAAAATATATACATATAAACGAAATAAAAAAAATGAAATCGTTAAAAACTATTAATTTTGCTAGTGTGCCATATGTGTTTCTCCACTCTTTCGCTTAGCTTTTGCAAATCGATCTCCATTTGGGTATTTGCACATCGTAATGGGTGTTGCGTACGTTATGTTTGAGCTTGAAGTGTGTTGGGTCCATCTCATTTACGAAAAAATCGATTCGCAGGTGTAAGTTGAACCAAAAGCGCTCACAACTTATTGTGCTAGATTTCTCAAATTTGAAAATTTCTCATTTGTGACGTAAGTGTTATAAAACTAAATAACTCTTAATTAAAACCGGCACTATCTGTCCTATATTCGCAAGAATGTTATTTTAAAATCAAAGGTAATTTTTTTCTCATCATTTCGAAATTTAATTTTTAAATATATGGGTGCACACTTAATGTATTTTTTAATGCATTGGTTTTCACTACTTTGGCCATTATAAAATAAATATATTTTGTAAAAGTCTGATAAATTTCCCGGGTCGGAAAAATGTTTAAGGAGGGCACAGGTTGGCCACCCCAGCTTTAAATATTCAAAACCAGCAAGCATTGCTGCAAAATAGTTGTTATATTCCAGCACTTGTTTTCCTGATTCTTGACGAACACTTTGATAATTCCCAACGGCGGTGTTTTTTTTAACTCAATCTTTTTTTTAAATAAGAAGATAACATATTTTTATTTTTTATTTTTACATAAATCAATGAACCACAAACACGAGGTCAAAATTCCATAACATATAACACCTAAGGAGGATTTCCATTCGCAGTTCCTAATGGCAACTGTACAGGAATGTGCAACGTACAACTGTGGTCAATTGGCTAGCGCTCTGTCCCTTGGTGCTTCAGGTTCGAAATTTGGCTATGGCATGGATGTTTGTGAGTGGTTCTGAATCCGTTTTAAACTGTAGGTCCCGGTCTGTTTAAGCCTCGTGTGAACACAAGATGACCGTTGAGCGACAAACCAAACCTAACTATTTTTTTGTCAGTTGAACACGTGACTCGATCATTGCGCTGTAAAAGTTTCAAATCTGTAAGATACCTCTTTAATCTGTAAAGGTATATATTTTAATCTATAAAAGTTTAAAATTTCTTCTGTACTTGCGCGCAAGGGGGATATTTTTTTTTTTTTTTTTTTCGTCCGGTGAGCTGATCAGCAGGCATCTTTTTAACAAGGGCAGCTCACACACCTACTCAAAATCATTCCTTAGTTTCTAAAAGAACGTGAATGCAAAAGGAGCGGCTTCTGGATTCGAACCCAAGTCGTCCCGCACTTCCGTATGTCTGCAACCGCATTTCCAACTGACTATGAGCCACTGAACTTGAAAACGTTGACTGCGACCGAGGTATCAGACCCCAAACATTTCGGCTCCGGTTCTTTGCCGCATGAACTGTAACCTTCCATTCTTAAAAATTGTTTTTTACCTTCTTTTCTTCGTACTCCAAATGGAGCACCCACGCCCACGTAGCGGAAGAAATGCCCCCCAAAATATCCCCGAGTCTTTCCTAATTTAAACAGCTCTCTTGGCAACGGTGAAACGGAAATTAATTGTGCGACTTAATAAAGCGAGTTCACTTCGCCGGCTTGGATGCGGGCCAGCCACTCGCATTTTGCCCGAACTTTTATAAAGATGGCCCGAGTTGCAACCCTGCCTCTACCTCTTTTCATAAAGGCCTGTCGTTCTTTTTTCTTCTTCACGATCCATTCTTCTTTCAATCTTTGCCGCTTTGCTTTTTCTTTTTTCTTTTTGATCCCCCTGCCATCCTTCCAGCAGAAGGAAAGTTATTCTAGAGATAGATTTTTCGGAGCGATAAGTTGGCAGTTTCGTTTCGAAGTGAGGGGGTGGGGGTGGAATGGGTGTCGTCCTTGTTTAAACATCCATAATCGCAGCTTTGTTTTCTGCCTCGTTGATAACAATTAGACAGGTTATTGCTTTCTTAATTATGGACTAAGAATAGAAGGGTTGCCATATGAGGTTGAGGGTGAAAAATTAAAGCATATATCGGCGTGGATGACAGTTGCTTTAAAAAAATATCCTTTTCTTTTTTTTATCTGTTTCGAAATTCATATTTTGCTGGTTCAGTTCCAGCAAAGCAGTGAAAGTCTATCATTAGCAATGAATCTCCATTTCACTTTCAGTCGAAACAAATTGCTCATCGGTATTCATTGTTAATGAAAACCGATACGGATATCAGTGAATACTTATTGGTATTCATTGTTGAATACCCATACCAATAAATACTCATCGGTGTTCATGTTAATGAATACCGATACCAATCAACACTCGTTGGTATTCATTGTTAATCCTTTTTTTTTTTTTTTTTTTTTTTTTTTTTTTTGCGATTCATTGTTTTATTTTACTTTTTATGTGGTTCGAATTCTCAATGACTGTGATAAACAATTTCAATGTCACACTGATGCCTTCATTAGGATTGCGGTATTAAAAAAATACGTTTGCCAATGCCAGGAATAAAAGATCCTGGCATTGCCAAACGTAAACATTTGGACGTTTCCAAAATGTTTGTGTTTTAATGTATTTTTATTATAATATATAATGTAAGCAGAAATATAAATAATGGAAAATAAAAGATAATGAGATTTCAATGAAAGAATAATAATCATTGAAATATTAATTTTATTCAATACTTTGTGATTACAGACGTTATGCAAGTTTAAGAAGCTGTAAATATCATAATACACTGTTACTTTGACAAGTTTTTCTTAAATATATATATATATATACCTTGGCGCTATAAAAGCAACAGTATTGGCAAAAAAAAAAAAAAAATATTATATTCATTTAAAGGGTCCTTATTCAATAAACTAAAATAAGTTGTTAAAAATATATTCGATTCTAAATGTGAGAGTAAGAATTTTCTGCCTCTTTTTCATACGGCATGCAAATCCAGGACAACTATCCCTTTATCTCTAAAAGTCTTTCCGGATGCAATACCGTCTCTTCACCGGCCGTCGGTGGTTATACATAAGTGTGCAGACCCACCTATCTAAAATTATTACCAAAAATACAAAACCAGACTCTCCAATAGGCAACCATTTCCGCCAACCATAGTGCAACCATACCCACCATTGTGAAACCACGCCTACGAATGTACAACCATACCTACCATCGTAAAACCAAACTCTCCAATGTACAACCCTTCCCACCAATGTGAAACCAAACTCCTCAATGTATAACCATTTCCACCAATGTACAACCAGCTCACCATTGTAAAACCAGGCCCAGCAATGTAAAATCCAGCCCACCGATGTACAACCAGGACCACCAATTTACAACATTATCCAAAAAAATATCACAAATAAAACAGTTCAAAAGATTTTCACGCTAATCCGTAGTCTACAAAATATGTAAGCAGAAATGTCACAGAATCTGTTTCTTTAAGACAAACTAAAGAAAAGCATTTCTAAGAATCTCCAAACTTAAATTTCTAATTAAACTTCTTTAACATTTGTATTTTGGTCTAAAAATTTCCATTTTCTTAATGTTAAAATGTAGAGGTACTGCCGATTAAAAATTGAATGCAAATAGCTACTTTCAATAATTTCATCTCATAATGTGCATGCCAAACAGAGAAACAAAATAATAAGAATATCTTTCGGAGTAACATATTAAGATACACCGATCTGGAAATGATCCTGATAAATATTTATTGCCAAGAAGTTGTTTTAATTCTACACAAGAAAGAAAATTTCTTAAAATCAATTTTCCAAGAAAAGATAATATTGTATTTTTATGGAAACCAATATTAAATAACAAACGCAAAGGAATTTATGTCTAAGGAAAGACACATCTCATTAAATGAACTTTATTTTGTTTAACAGATTACCAGCTATTATGAATGTGAATATAAATGAAGGCGAAATATTAAAACTAATTTAACAGTACTTAGGACGAATGGAAATTTTCATATTGAGTTCAATTTCTGAGAATCTCCATTCATTAAATTATCAAACTCTCGCATTAACTCCATTATCCGATATCATGTAAAATTGTTGAGATAAAAATTATTAACAATGGGTTATTGTTTTAAAGAAATAAGCCTATGTAACTAATCTATAATTAGTAATTTATTACATCTGTATAAATCAGGGGTGGGCCGCCTTGAATATTTTTCCGGCCCGTGAGATTTATCACACTTTTACAAAATATTTTATAATGGCCAAAGTAGTGAACACCAATGTATTAAAAAATACATTATGTGTACATCCATATATTTAAAAATTAACTGTGGCAATTATGAGAAAAAATGAATTAAAATAACATTCTTGCGAATATAGGGTAGATATTGCCTGTTTTATTTATGAGTTCGTAGTCATGAGTTCGCAGAATAATTAAATTATATTCTGCGAACTCATGATGCGCGCGCATCGATTTGCAAAAGCTAAGTGAAAGAGTGGAAAAACACATATCGTACTATATTTTAAAATAAAATTATTTTAAATAAATACTTTTTAATGATTTCATTTTTTTATTTCATTTATATTTATATATTTGTTCTATTTATTTTTTAGTGTTATAAATTTCCACTCATGTATAATATACACCCATGTCCATAAATTAAGGATAATGAAGTTCAGGCAAAGAAAGAGACAGAAGCAAAACAAATTTGACTTATTTGTAAAGTCTATTTATTAAACAAAAGGTAAAGAGCAAAAAAGATGCTATATGTTTGACGTAATTAATAAAAATTGCGATTTTTACTCCCTGGAGCAAATTTTAAAAAAGAACCTATTTACAAAAAACAGTATAACATGGTTAGTATGATGGTTAATATGGAGTATGTCTCCCGGACGATGCAATACAGGCCTTACAACGCCTAGGCATGCTGAGTATCAAATTATCAATCTGATCTTGGGGAATATTACACCACTCATCAAGCAATGCCCTCCGAAGTTCCGGTTGACAGGTGGGAGGGGGTTGACGGGCTGCAATTCGTCGGCCAAGCATATCCCACACATGCTCTATTGGATTCAAGCCCGGTGAGTATGCTGACCAATCCATACGGGTGATATCCTCCAATTGAAGCCATTCGTCTACAATGTTTGCACAGTGAGGACGGGCGTTGTCATCCATAAACAGAAATTCAGCACCCATGGCGCCCCGAAACAAACGTACATGTTGTTCCAGAATGACATCCCGATAGATGTTGCCTGTCATCGTTACACTCTGAACATGCAGGTCAGTTCTGGAACCAAGAATAATTCCTCCCCAAACGAGCCATCCTGCACCACCGTAACGGTGTCGTTCAATGGTGTTCTCTTGGTGGTAACGGGTACTTGGCGCTCTCCATATGAAAGTCCGGCGAGAATCAGACTGCTAACTAAACCTGGACTCGTCGAAAAACAACACACCAGACCACTGTTGCGGTGTCCACAATGCATGCTCTCTACTCCAGGTTAATCGCAGGCGACAGTGAGTTGCGGTAAGTGGAACTCATCTGGCAGGCCTACGAGCATATAGACCAATGTGCCCTAAGCGTCTGTACACGGTCTGCCTTGAAACTGTCGTACCGGTAGCTGAAGAGAGCTGACGAGACAGGTCTGATGCTGTGCTCCGTCTGTTTCTTTTGGCAGTAACTGCTAAATACCGGTCCTCATTCGGCGTTGTAACTCGGGGGCGACCTGTGCTGTAACATCTACTCACATTACCATCATCTTGGAATCGTTGCCAAAGCCTGGAGATGCCACTCTGGGCGATTCCAAGTTCCTCGGATACTTCCAGCTGGGTACGTCCACATTCCAGTCGTCCGATAACTCTACCACGTAAAAAATCATCCAAATACTTCCTTTGTACCATAACTATGCGGTTATTGCACTGAAAGGCTTTTAAAGCGCTTGTGAACAATTTTACTTCTTTGCCACCATTCCTTATATACCCCTCTCTTATACTCTCGTCATTGTGACGTACTATCCGCGCAATCTGGTGGTTTCCTGTAATTTGCATATTCTTCTTCAAGATGTGTGTGATAATTCTACAGGTGAAATTTTTATCTAAGAGTTCAATTTCTGTGTGATTCTGAATTATCCTTAATTTATGGACATGAGTGTATTATCTATGTTTACACGTAGGAATAATAGTAAACATAAAAATAATAACTTATTTTGTTTCAATTTTTCACGCCAAAAAATGTCTACAGTGGGTCTCAATCTAATAGGGGAATATATCATTTTATATGTGGCCCGCGGAGTTAGGATGCATTTCCAAAGTGGCCCGCAAGATCATTTGGATTGGCCACCTCTGCCTTAAATTATCAAATACATGTGTTAATTCCACTTTCCGATATCGTGATGCAAAATTTCTCATTTAGATAACAAATTATTAACCGTGAGTTATTTTTTTAAAAAGAAATCAGTCGAAACATCCGTATAAATTAAATCCACTAAGGCTGGAATATATAATAAAAAGAAAATAAAAATGTATTGATGCACAAAATCTTTCTGTTTCATGCGTGAAATACATAGTGTTTTCGACATTGACACGCAAAAGCGTCACATCAGCGATCTCGTCAGGAGATCTCTGTTGAGCAACCTCTTGACAAATGGATCAAAGGACCTTCAGGAACTCTCACCTTTGTGTGTGCACTGAAGAAGAAGAAAGAAAAGAAAAAAGGACTCGCAATTAGCGCCAGGAAATCCTAAAAAAAGGGTTGCGTGCTCGCATTGACGGCATGGAAGATCCGCTCTGAACCCAACAACCTTTAGCGGAGCAGCCAAAAGCAACGGCTGTCGGCTCCTCTTTTGCACCACAAACAATGCCTCGCTCGCGCAAAGAAATAAACAGAGGACGAAGAAAAAAAAAAGCATTCGTTTCAAAGCAGTGTTTATGATTTAGCGTTGAAAAAAAAATGGTCTTGAAAGATTGAAATTGAAAATAATCATAAAGAGGGAATGAGATAATAACTGTTGTCAAATATTTTAAACAATCCAGTATTTGAGTGACTTTCTTGATTCGATAGCGATTGTAAATCCTTCGAACCTTTAAAAGAATTACTAGCTATTAAATGTACGAAATCAAAGTATTTTTTCATTGCTCTTTTTAAAATTTTTTTTTTCTCAAGATAATAATTTTTGAAGTCATTTTTTCAAAGTGACAAGGGTTTATTCGGCGACCATTATTAACTATCCTGTCAAATCGAATTACAATTTTATTCTTTCTTTGGAGTGTTTGTACTCAAAACACTTTTTGCTCAGCTCAACTTTTCCTTCAGCTTTAATACTATTCAAGTGAGCAATGATTCTTATGATTGTATTTCGGAAGATTAGTATCTTCTTTATATTTGTTTGTATTTGAGGTCCATTCTTATGTATGCACCACCCCGTATAGGTGATGCATACTTAAGAAGGGGCCCCGTTTATAAACGACAACTTTATTTTGGAGAGTTCCGAGAATTTACTAATTCGAGATAGACTGAGCGAAATTTCTCTTCAATAATTCTAAGATCATTTCATTTCAGATTTTATCCATTGTATTTATGGACTTATTAAGTAACGTAGCACCGTTGCAAGCGGCGGTGACATAATCTTTTTAGAAAATAATTAGTCTGAATTTAATTGGCCATTCCTTAAGTATATAAAAAAAAAGTTTTGCAATGACATTGTGAAGTTAATATTGTCTCCTCGTATCAACGGCAGTAATCCAATGTTGATTGAGGCGAAATAGGAAAATCGTAGGTGTATATTGCTAACAAAATGGTGCTCAGAACACTCTGCCTTGAAGAGTGTCGGCTTTGAGGAACGTCTCCGTATATGCAACCAGTAGCGGCTTGTATGTATGTGTGTATACACATACATATGTCTCTGTGTGTGCGGAATTGCAATATTAATGCCATTATATTTATATGTTATTGACCAATTTTTACTCGATATTATCGATATCATTCAATAAAATGAGTCTTTTATTTTCCTTTAAATTTTTTTTATTCTGGTACATTATATAATCTTTAAGTTTAATGTCAGTATCAAACCCCTAATTCAAAAAAAGTACAATAATTCCTTATTTGGAAATGGGAGTTACACACTATCCACTGAGGTACATTCGTACTACGAATGTACCGCAGTGGAGAGGAAATACTGTAGTTATCAAAAGTACTATATCCATACACAACATAAAAACATCCTTGGAATCCCTCCCCCCACCTACATTTAGTACGACATCACTTTCTCTCTACTGCGGTGCTACAAATGCATTACGTCTATTCCAAACAGATTCTATACATTCAACATAAAGAGTACTCTATTTTGAAAACATCTGTGGAATTTTCCTTATTACTACATTTAGGATGACATCACTTTTTCTTCACTACGGTACACCGGTACTACGAATTCATTTTGCCATATTCGAAATAGAGTACATTAAGTTCAGTATAAAGAATACTCTATGGCGAAATCATGCCTAGAAATCACCCCCTTCATTTAGTAAGACGTCACTTCCCAGTCGTACTAAGAATACATTATGCCTTATTTACGTGCTATACGTTCAGTTAAAAACATCTCTAAAAATCCAGTTCCAGCGATGCGATGTTCGGCTGTTGTTGACATGAACACTGAACGCTAAGTAGAACACGTGCACGTTCTCTGTCAGACAGACAGAGAAGAGCGCTGTAGCTCACACAATCCTGATCCTGTTGTGATTGCTTGAGTTTCTTTATGACTCAGCCTCAAACCTTAAAACAGTGCGTCATGCTCATAAAGCGCATTTGGTTGGTTAGTCGTTCTGAGGTCATCTTGTGCAAACGAGGGCCAAACAGACCGGGACCTGCAGTTTAACGTGGATTAGATGATTATTATGTATCTAGCTAATCTATTTAATTCATAGGGGAGGAGGGCCGTTCTTTGAGTTATTTTAACCTTTTCTCCTCAAGAAAAATACAGGTTGATTATAATTAAAGTCCCACTTTCAAAATGTTGCAAAAAAATAAACACTCGTCACAATGAAGAAGGGGGAAACGTTACGGCATCACAAAAAGGTTCCACCGATTTTTCTCATCCAATTGGGTATGACTAAACCGTGATTTACCGTGGTATACTAACCATGTCATATCTGTTCAATGACTTGAAAGTCATTTTTTCCATCAAAGAACTAAAACAATCCAGCACATTGATATTACAGTGGGTCGAATGTGTAACTCATGCCAAATACGTTGTCATTTCGATTCAAAATATCACTGGCAGTCAAGTTCTCTTTCTTTAGGCCACTTACAGTGCCATCTGTTAACACACTTTTGAACATTTTTCAGTGCCGTACCGATTCCCTTTTCTTCAAGTATCTTCAGTTCAAATGGGAACTCATTGTGACGAGTGTTTCTTTTTTGACAACATTTTGAAAGTGGGACTTTAATTATAATCAACCTGTATTTTGTAAAAGTAAGAAAACTTTCACAATTTTCTTACAGCTGTCTCTACATGAAAAAATTACAGTTAAGAAGCCATCTTCAAAGGTCTCAGTTCAGAAATAAGTAGTAATAAGAAGTAGATTCGATACTTTAGTTCTGAATGGTACCAATGGAAATACCAGCTTAGTGACTGAGGCACACACGAAACATTGTTTTGCTCTCCATTATTGCTGTTTGGAAGAGAAATGTAACGTAAGCAAAAGGTTTTTGAATTATAATCAAAATTAAAAATAAAACTCAGAAGATAAAGATGCAAGTTGATAATGTGATTTCAATGTCTCTTAAGGACTTTTTTTTTATTGTACCTTTAAGGAAACATCAGAAAAAGGGTGTCTATCTTATTTTGTAAAAAAAATATTAGATTTTGTACTTTTTCCCAAATGACAAGAACAAATACTTGATAGTTTTTTGATTTTAATTTAAGGATTACTTATCAATGTGTATGCGGAAGTCATGATGAAGGTGATTCCTTAAATTCACATTTTAACGAATAAAATTCGAAGGGAGACCAATAGTTGATTTTACGCACGAAAAGTTTCTTTCAACTGTTCACATACATAAAATAGTAATATTGAACGATCCACGTTGATTCTGCAAATTTTTCATGAGATTACTAGCAATGTTTTAATTCATAATCGCCATTTTTTTTCCTTTTAAGAAAAGATGACACCGTCCCCTTGTGTTCGCACCACACAACATACTAGGTTTGGTTTGTTGCACCACGGTCATTTTTTGCACACTTTGGTTAATTAGACAGCCGCACAATACAGAAATGCCTAGTTGGTTGTATTCTTATAGTGGTTCTATAATGCTGAGGCACGTTTGTGTTGCAGCATGTAGTCGCACCTTGACAGAAAAACGTGGGTTTTTTTCTAATGCAGCTGGCAAATACTTAGACCGTGATCTTTTATGCCATAAGGGCTGCATCGACGTTACTCACTTTGCACTACCCAGGCGGCGCGTGTAACTTGAAGATAAGCCATGGATGCGGTGTAACAATGTCCTCGCAACTTTTACGATCATATGAGGCCAGGGACAACGGTTTAAAGTGGATTCGGAACCACGACAAACATCCATGGCATTGCCAGGACTCGAACCGAAACCTGTAGTACCGAGCTCCAGAGCACTAGCCACTCGGTGCTAGCCATTTGCACTAAAAGGAGCCTGATGGCCGAGTGGCTAGAGTCCTAGAGTCTGGCTAGAGTCCCTGCGGATGTTTGTAGTGGTTCGGAATCCACTATAAACCGTAACTCCCGGTCTAATAAGATTGCAGAACGTTGAGGGGGTAGTGTTACTCGCGCCCTGGCCCCTCTAAAGAAGCGTTGCAAATTTTTTTTTTTTTTTTTAAATATGCAGTCATCAAAAATAATTATTTTATACACCATGCAATTTTGACATTTTCTAAATAAATTTTGCTGTCTTTATAATGAATTATTGTAAGTATCATAGTGTACAGTTTTATAACGAAAATGTCTCATTTAGTGAGCAACACAAATTAGCAATCAGCACATATTGGTTGAGCACAGAGATGTTTTACAGTGACGACAAATTTTTTTTTCCGTACCTCGAACCTCTTCTGTAGGTTGAAGTGCATGTTCACCCGGAAAAAGGCTCCGAATACCCTGTTTGAGGTTTGATAAACGTTGAAAATGTCGAAGCAAGTAATCATCAACTAGAATATTTGCATCATATATTATTTTAACATCTATAGCTGTTATATTCATCATCCTATACAATATGACCATAGACTATCTGCCTAGCGACATTGTAAGTGCTGTGTATCTGGTTAACAGTATCGACCTCAGACTTAGTTGCTTTAGATCATCTTAAACTTGTTTGTAGCACTTGCATCGTGGAGAAGATCAGAATTACTTTTTTTTTTTTTTTTGAGCCACAAACCATGACAAGTTGGATTTTGTAAACTAAAATTACTAAATTTTCACATAAAAATAAAGAATAAATGTACGACAAAAAAAAAAAAAAAAAAAAATCCCAAATATAGTAAAATTTACAAAAGT